>OZ026495.1:3928901-5128901 GCA_964019985.1 Aurelia sp. 4 Dawson et al 2005
AACGATAACAATAAACATTACTACAACCTTTTGCACTTCAGTCGGTCAGAAAAATCATTATGACTCAATGCCTTTAATGCTACGCGCTTAGGTTTTGGGATAAAACATTGGCTACCTAAGAAATTCAACATTTCACAGCAAAATTCTGAACAAAACTTATCATGTGACAAGAATAACGCTCTGGAAAAACAATAAAAAGTCTACTCACGGGTGCTCCATTATTTCCAGGATCTCCTCTCGCCCCAGTTGGCCCTCTTCGACCAGGCGGTCCGGAGAAACCCACCGCTCCTGGTGCACCATTTGGTCCTGGGTATCCTCTTTGACCTCTTTCTCCTTTCACGCTGACGCTGTCACCTTTTTCGCCCTTGTTGCCCACTCTTCCCGGGTCCCCACGCACACCATTTTCTCCCTAAACAAAACAAAGAAAGCATAAACATACATCTGGATACACCCAGATGGGGCGAGTGGCCGAGCGGCTTATACAGTTTTCGCCAGGCGAATTAATTTAAGCTCCATCCCGTGAGGTCAAACTCCGGATTAGTGACCTCGGAGGCTTGCCTCCCAACTCATCCTGCGAAAGGGACGTTTGCGGGATATGTTCCACGAAAAGGACAATAATTATAATTTAAGATCAAAAAATCTGTTGATGTTGCCTCAAACTAAAACAACTACTTATGGCAATGATAGTTTATCATTTCGTGGTAGCATATTATGGAATTCCCTACCTAATGACAATAAAGCTGCCACCTCCGTCTGTTCCTTCAAATCATGCATAAAGAATGGAATAGGGAGAATTGTCGTTTTAAAAGTGTAATTAGGGTATTTTAAGTATTACGTTGGCTGTTTGACGAACTGTAATTGATTTTGTTTTTGTGAATAGTTAATCTTTATTAGTTCTTATATTAGAGCTATTTTTGCAAAACAACTTTAAAGAATTTTATAATACTAATAATAATAATAATAATAATAATAATAATAATAACAATAATAATAATAATAATAATAATAATAATAATAATAATAATAATAATAATAATAATAATAATAATAATAATAATAATAATAATAATAATAAAACTAGGGGTCCCAAGACTCACCGTAGCAAGGCATAGTGGACCTAAGTTAGCTTCAAGTAATTAGAAATACTGACAAGCCCACTGAAAACAAATTTTTACTACTACTTCCACCACCCTTTATCATAAACATTTATAAACATCAGCCCGTTGACCTTTTAGTGCTAAGCGCTGGGATCACAGAACAGGCCAAGTACAAATCGAATCTAGGAACCCATGTCATGACGGCGGCTCTGATAGGGATCTTGGGAGCAAGGGAATGTGGTCTAAAAAGAGCCGGGGCAAGGGAGCATGAATTGAAAGTTTCGATGCTTGGTAGCAGATACATTTTGAGGAAAGTCATTTTGAAATCTTTACACCTTTCAGGACCCGTTTACATGAGAAAGTAAAACCGGTTTGAAATTTTACCCCGATTTGAGTTGAACTCGAGGTCTGGTCAAAGCCCTTGTAGTGTTTACATGGAAAATGCGATTTTTAACTCACGCCTGTTCAAATCGGTTTGAAATGTCGCCCCGGTTTGAAAACGCCGTGTAAACACAAAATATTTTCAGATCGGTGTGAGATGCAGCGGTCTCGGGTTCAAAGTTCACTCTGTTTTACTGTCTTCTTGGCGCCAAAGAATCTTGAAATGAAATGAACAACAACAAAGCGGTCTCAGATCGGGGCGAAACTTCATGAAAACGTAACGCAAAATAAGCTTTCAAACCGGTTTGACTTTCTCATGTAAACGGACCCTCAGGTCAGTTCCTTGCACTCTCTAATAAATGTAGAGATCCCCATTTCCAACCATCAATGCAATCTATTCCAATAATGTGTACCATTGGGGGGAGGGAACTGAGAACTTTGAAGACAGATGACCTGGGCGCGAAAATTGGAATTTTAAGACAAAGGCGCCATCTCTAAATGATGAAAACAAATATTTCATCACTTTTAACAATATTTGGATTATTGATAAACGATGTCAAAGTGAAGATTTCATGATAGCTTATTTCATAATCCAATTTTGACGAGTTTTCCAACGGGAGTACTCTTTTTGGGATACCCAGTCGGCACAATTTAACGGCACACGTTTTTTTCATAAGAAACTTGGATCAGGTCATAGTACCAAAAGTCTCTTAATTTAACATAGCCTGATAACCAGACCCAAGTTCAAAGAACTTGGGTTAGGTTATCAGGCTAAATCTAACACGAAATTTTGTCAATTTTAGTACTAAAAGTTTCTTGATTGGTTTCTCATTGTTTTAAGCCAGAATTATCAATGTGGTCGCTAACACTGCTGCAGAAATGTTTCTTGACATTTAAAAAATCATAAAGGAATAAACAGTGTTCTGCTATGTTGAAAACACAAATGGTTAGATAACAGTGCTCAAGAATAAAGGTTCAACGATCTATTTGCAATAATATCCATGCTTTTAACTGTATAAAGTTTCTTAGTACTTCTCAGACATAGTACTAGAGTTTCTTGAAATCTTGGCTATCTTTGTACTAGTTTGTTATAAACCAGTTTCTGATAGAAAAATGTCTATGTCCTCAATGAATACAGTGCCTAAATTCGGCTCAAATGTAACCTACCTTCGGTCCACTTGGTCCGGTATCACCCTTGATTCCATCTTTTCCTGCATCTCCTTTGTATCCCCTGGGTCCAACTTCACCTGGAGCACCTTCAGCGCCATTTAATCCTCCCAAACCTTTGCTGCCCTTTTCGCCTTTTTGTGGAACAGGACATGCCGCACATTTGTCTCCCTTTGGTCCTCTTGGCCCTCGATTTCCAGATGGGCCTCGCACACCCTTTATACCACGGGGTCCTTGTGGACCTGGGTCACCAGGGGGTCCAGTTTCGCCATTCTCGGAAACAACGATGCCAGGGGGTCCTAGTAAAAATAATTATGATAATTCATGAAGATAAGGCCTCAATATAATTCGTTAAACCTCTAAATTTAAGGTCATTTGCAACCAGGTTTAAGAGAGATCTCAATCAATGGCCTGAAGAAAGAACAGAAACTACGCAGGCACGAGTGAAAATTCTTAGCTTTGGTATTTGGTACTGTGAATTTTTGAGAATGCCGGTTTTTTTCCTGTTTTTGGTGGAATTGATGGGAAAATTGTGAAAAGATTAAAATCATCGTTTATCATACACGAATAGAGGAATAATGACAAAACCTTAGGATCCGGAACCCATAGTTTATGAAAGTCTAAAATATAACGGCAAACAGAAATCTGTACCTCCTTAAAATCATCTTGATGCTCCTAATGTAGCTCCTAAAATCTTCTTGTTTAGGATTTAGAAATTCAATGATGGTTCAGTCTCCAGCAAGAGCTATTGAATTCATGCATCATCGTCCAGAGTATGATCAAGAACGTGGGCACTCTTTTAATCTTCAAGTGTTTGCAAGGACTTAAAATTCCAAATTTAGCATGTTATGGTGAAAAAGTTAGCCACAATTATGGTACAAGAGGCAATAAAGCCACATTACGCGTTCCAAGGGTCAGAACAGAAGCTTTTCCCCCTTTATTTGTTTTTCCCACATCGTATCGTATGTGTACCTTTTTGCAGGTGTTTATTTAGTTGTCTATTTAATTGTATATATTTATGTGTTGGCCATGGGGTAGACATTGTCCTTTGCTCCTCATGGTCGTCATTGTAGTGTTGCATAGTAGCTACAGCAGCAAATATTAGAAGTATAGAAGAATGTAGCATATATTGTAATTTTTATGTTGATATAAAAAAGACAGAAGCTCAAAAAAGCCCTTCTGGTTCCAAGGCCCATCTTGCTTTAACGAACTACCCATTGATCATCAAAGTTTAGATTCAATTATTATATTTTCAATTAAAAGAACATCGGCACGGATTATAGTCATTTACTTAAAGACTTGATTTTTTAATGATAAACAATGAAGGACATTTTTTAGGCTTTTTACTTTGTATATTAATGGTTTACTTTTCTCTTAATTCAAACAGGGCCTTTGTTGATAACAATACTCGTAGCACTGATCGGGCTTACCCTGCATAAATATTACTATTAATATCATTATCTCTGATATAAGGTAAATGTCACAATATTGAAACTTATCAAGATATTTCCACGGCACGTTTACAGCAAAGTGATCTGCTTTTCTTCCAACCCATTTAAGTCAAAGAAATATGTAACAGAGCTGTCACCAGCCATCTTAAAGATTTGAGCCATATGATGCCTTGCCATAATCTAGTTTATTCTCTTACTGAAACATACCTGGTTTTCCACTAAAACCTTGAGGTCCTTTTTCACCAGGTGGCCCTGGAGGTCCTGGTTCTCCATCCCTTCCAGGATTCCCAGTAATACCAATACCGCTTCTGCCTTTTTGTCCTTTGGGACCAACGGGTCCGGTGTTTCCTGGTTTTCCTTGGGGTCCTTTCATTCCAGGGGCACCTGAAAGATAAATTATGTAGGTATTAACGTGGGGCTCATGATTTTCCACTCTCTCGCTGCCAGCAAGTATATATTTTGGGGGCAGCCATCCCACAACTGAAGCTGCAAATTGACAGGTGGGGATAACTGTAACTGTAACATATGATGGAATCACTGCTTCGAATCTCGTGGGAGTGTTATCATTGCCGTGCGAGTTTCATTGTTTCTCCAATCGAATAGAAATTTCTATCACATTTGCCGTAACCATACTCGCCACCTGATTGATACCTTAGGAAACTCAGACTTAGGGCCTAAATAGGGTGAGGTTCTCAGAGTACTTTATGAATCTCTCTGTTGACCGAAGCGCCATCATCAATCCAAATAGCACAGGGAATCAAATCACTGCAGATCATAAGTCTACAGTGAATACCCTAGTTATCGCTCATTAAAACGAGACTACAGCCTTCTAAACCGAGACCGCTCAAACTGGAGTGGTATACCATTTTGGCGTGGTATATCACTTTGGCGGGGTACATCAGTTTGGTGCAGGAGGGGAGCTACATCTTGTAATAATCAATCCTAGTAATCAGCCCAAACCGAAGCGCCATCATCAACTCAAAGGGTACGGTGATAAAAGAGACTTCATGTCATAAGTCTAATCATAACCTACCATCCATTCCTCTAGCGCCAGATCCTCCTGCTGGTCCTCTATCACCTTTTTCACCTTTTGGTCCAGCAGACCCATCGCGTCCAGGAGGTCCTGTATCTCCAATAGGTCCAACATCTCCCTTGATGCCAACATCTCCTTTTGCTCCTTTTTCACCAGCATCACCTGGACGCCCTTCACTTCCTTTTATTGAGGCACCCTAAGCGAATAACCATTGAAGTTTTAAGACTCAGGCTAGAGATACACTATATCGGATTGCTATCGGAGCGGAGTAGAGCGGACTGATTGTCACTCCGTATCGATATTTGGGGTTGCAGTTACACTACGACGCTTATCTTGCTCCCACGCCATATTCCTCCGCAATTCTGGTCTACACTGCAGGGTGCTTTTGCAGTCTGGCGCCAAAGTTTATTGTTTGCTAATCTGAAACTTCATTGTTTCAAAGCGGAGTATATCAGATTCGTGCGATTACACTACAACGCTTCGCTACGGAGTGACTGTGGAGTGATTTTCATACCACCTCCAGAACGGAGTGATTTTCACTCCACTAATAGGCCTGAATTAGTAAAGCTGAAATAGCTCTTGTTTTATAGCTATTTTTGTATGTTGCCTATTTTGAATAAATCAATAATAATAATAATAATAATAATAATAATAATAATAATAATAATAATAATAATAATAATAATCCTGGGTATGACTTTAAACTGCATCCGGTTGTGGAGTTTCGACGTGGGCGAATGAGGTTACCCTTTGCCACAACTACCTCCAGGTCACCCTTGAGCAAGGTGTAGCACCTGTAAGCTCTCCCCGAGGCCATGAAGTACCGGGTTGGCGTCCGGCGGGGGCTAGTCTGTCTCATGGGTGGGGGGGACTCTTCAGCCTTGGTTGGCAACCCCCCTAGTGATGGTGTCACGTTAAAATAAAAACACCCGAGGGAAGGAAAACCCGGATAAAACCATCCTCATTTTGAGTGTAAATGCCTAATGATAATTCATCAAACAACAACGTGAATGGTACTGGAATCAACAATGATGAAGGTGCCTCGTTCGGCAGGTGTCCTGTGGACGAGCAGCGCAGGCCCGGTCGTCATCAAGCAACTGCCAGACAGAAATGGAGTAAGACTATCAATAGACTGGTAATGTATTGTAAATTGAAAAGTGAGCCTAACAGAAGAGGATATCGAAAGAGAACGATGGAAATATGGAGAGACAAAGGGGTGTTCGACATCAGCGAACAGAGATTGATGGATCAGGCACGAGCGATTGTAGTTAATCAATGGTTAACAGATGTAGAGCTTGAAGAAATTAGAAGGGAAATCGAAAGAGAAAATACTTACGTAACAGTGGATATGAATGACCAGGAAGAAAGGACACAGCTTCAAGGGGAACAAGAAACACGAGCAGAAGCACAAAGTGACAGAGAAGATAGGACGGGGAACGACAATGATAGTATTGAGGGATTTGATCTTCGGGAAGATGTTATGTTGAGCGAGGAAGAGACGGAACAGCTGACTACCATACGGACTTTTTATGTGGAAAAGAAGCAACCACCAAAGGTAACATTCAAAACGGTGAATAAGAAGAACATACAAAGAGAAATAAAAAAGCTGGAAAATCTTATTAAAAAGGTCATTACACCCACCATAACCGAAACAAACAGATTTATCATTGCGTTGATATGGTATGTAGCCTATAAAATGGGCCTGAAAGAAAGAGAGCAAAGACCAAAGAAAGATCCTTGGTGGAAGAGACGCATTAACAACGATATCAAACAATTGAGGACAGCTGTTAGTAAACTTGAGAGGAGACAGAATAATGAAATGCACAGCAACAGAAGAATGGAATATATCAATAACAAGTACAGGGTTAAAGAAAAAGGCGTTAGTGTAGTGATAGAGGAATTGAAGCAAAGGGTAGTGGCGAAAGCTGCAAAGATTAAGAGGTATGAAGCCAGAAATGAACAACAGCGTCAAAACAGATTATTTGAAGTAGATCAAGGGCGGTTATATCAGGAATTAGATAGAAAAGTTAGAAATGAAAGTCTGATCCCAGATGCAGATGAAGCAAGAAGATTCTGGGGTTCAATATGGGAAAATCCAGTTGAGCACAACACCCAGGCTGAGTGGCTAAAGGACATCAAAGAGGAGATGACAGGATTAAACCATCAACAAGAAGACATAGAAATTGAAGAAGGAAAGGTGAAGGAACAGCTAAAGAAAATTCCAAACTGGAAGGCCCCAGGGCCTGATGGAGTGCAGGGCTTCTGGATCAAGAACTTGAATGGACTCCACAACCGAATCGCAGAGCAACTCAATGAAATAATGAGAACTGGTGTTGTACCGACATGGATGACAACAGGTAAGACACTTTTGTGTGTGAAAGACACTAGCAAAGGTAATGCTGCAGACAATTATAGACCGATATCATGTTTACCACTTATGTGGAAAGTTTTGACGGGAATTGTTGCAGATCAGATTTACACATACATGGAAGAGAGAGAGTTATTCCCAGATGAGCAAAAGGGGTGTAAGAAGAAGGCAAGGGGCACAAAAGATCAGCTACTTATCGATAAGACCATTATAAAGAGTTGTAAAAGAAGACATACGAATCTCTCCATTGCTTGGATTGACTATCGTAAAGCTTACGATATGGTGCCACATTCGTGGATAATAGAATGTCTTAACATGATTGGAGTTGCAGACAACCTCAAGGAGCTAATTAGAAGAAGCATGCCTAGGTGGAAAACGATATTAACAGCAGGGAAACAAGAATTAGGTGAAGTAAGCATTCAGAGAGGAATCTTCCAGGGTGACTGCCTTTCCCCGCTACTCTTTGTGATTTGTCTTTTGCCAATGTCGATGATACTCCGAAAGTGTAAGGCTGGATATCAACTTGAAAGGGGAAAAACGAAAATAAATCACCTCCTTTTCATGGACGATTTGAAGTTGTTTGCAAAGGATGAAAATGAGATCGATTCACTGGTAAGAACGGTGAATGTTTTTAGTGAGGACATAGGTATGATGTTTGGAGTCCAGAAGTGCGGAGTGGTCGTAATGAAAAGAGGAAAAGTTGTCAACAGCGATGGTATACAGCTACCAAACGGTGAATCAATTAAAAGTGTCGACGAAGAAGGATATAAGTATCTTGGCATACTAGAGATAGATGAGATTATGAATCAAACTATGAAAGAGCTTGTACAAAAAGAATACCTACGAAGGTTGAAAAAGATTCTTAAATCAAGACTGAATGGAAAGAATATAATCATTGCAATAAATACGTGGGCTGTGTCATTGCTGAGGTACGGTGCAGGGTTGATAAATTGGACCAAGAACGAACTGCAAGAACTTGATAGAAAAACAAGAAAGAAACTGACCATGTATGGAGCGTTCCACCCTAAAAGCAATGTGAACAGACTGTATTTAACAAGGCAGGAAGGAGGGAGGGGCTTGATTGGAGCTGAAGAGACTGTACGAAGTGAGGAGAACAGTCTTGGATGGTATGTGATGAACAACGCCCACGAAATAATGAGATCAATTGAAAAGGAAGGAATACTGAGATCAAATGAAATCAAAGATCCCAAAGTATGGAAACGGCAGAATAAAGAACAGCATAAGAACGGGTGGATGGATAAACCGCTGCATGGGCAAACAGCTGCTGCTACAAAAGATTTAATGGATAAGGATAAGAACTGGAATTGGTTGAAACATGCAGGATTAAAGAAAGAAACAGAGAGCACTATATTTGCAGCGCAAGAGCAAGCAGTGGGAACGAATTCTGTAAAGAACATCATTTACAAAGAAAATGTATCAAAAGAATGTAGACTATGTGGAAAAGCAGATGAAACGATAGCGCACATAGTATCTGAATGTCAACAGCTAGCGCAAGTACAATATAAAGGCTGGAGACATGACAAAGTAGCTCAAATTGTCCACTGGAAGTTATGTCAAAAACTAGGTTTAGATTATGGAGATAGATGGTACAACCATAAAGTAGAGAATGTTATTGTGACAGAAGACATTAGGTTATTGTGGGATTTTCCCATACAGACAGATCATCGACTGGAGCATAACCGACCAGACATTGTTTTTGAAAATAAAAAGGATCGATCGTGTTTGCTGATTGACATATCCTGTCCCTTCGATACCAGGATCGAAAGAAAAGAAAAGGAAAAAATTGAGGTCTATCAAGACTTGAAGAGAGAGATTAAGAGGCTCTGGAATGTAAGAGAAGTTAAGATTGTACCAATAATCATTGGAGCTCTGGGTACGATTGGAAAGAACTTTGAAAACTGGTTGAAGAAGATTGAAATAGAATGCAGCACAGAACTTTTACAGAAAGCTTGCCTGTTAGGAACTGCAAAGATAGTAAGAAAAGTACTGGATACCTAAAGCCAAGGGATTTGGCCTGCTATCCAGAAGTCAACCGGCAGTCAACATCACCGCCGAGTGAACAATGAATAATAATAATAATAATAATAATAATAATAATAATAATAATAATAATAATAATAATAATAATAATAATAATTGAGAAATATCGACCGAAAAACAAGAAAGCTGATGAATATGCATCGAGCGCTCCATCCTCAAGCGGATGTGGACAGGTTGTACATCAAAAGAGCAGAGGGCGGAAGGGGTATAATAAGTGTTGAAGACTGTGTTGAAATCGAAACAAACAGTTTGCACCAAAGATTTGGATTCCCCCATAGCGATCAGTGGTATGAACATGTCCCAGAAAGAGTATTAGAAAATGAAAAATTTAAAGCTACTGTGGGACTATTCTATTCAGACGGACCACCACCTTGAACACAATAAACCTGATATACTGATACACGAGAAAACAAGCAGGGGATGCTATATCATAGATGTCGAATGCCCATTTGATACAAGGGTAAAGACGAAAGAGCTTGAGAAGGTTGAACGTTATCAGGACTTAAAAAGAGAAATTGGTAGGATCTGGGAATGCAGAAACGTATCTAAGGTCAAGGGTATTGACTTGATATCTAGCTGAACAACAAACCACCAATGACGTAAAAAAGATGCATGGTGTGAAAAAAAACAACAACAATAATAATAATAATAATAATAATAATAATAATAATAATAATAATAATAATAATAATAATAATAATAATAATAATAATAATAATTGGAGCGTTGTGTATCGGATTGGTGTGGCGCAGTGTAACTCAAGTCGGAAGTCACTCCGCTCCGACAGCAATCCGGTATAGTGTAACTGGGGCCTCATAGACCTTCTTACTTGCCAGGAAAGCGGTTTGGATCGAGCGTCCAAACCTGGTGAATTTTATGAAGGAAAACAAAAGCATGACTCCTGCTCTCAGTAGAAACCCTCCAACTTTGGCAAGTTAATTTCAATCTCGGAACACTCTTCAGACGTTAAATGACATGGGTATTGTGGACATGATTTTGTGTGATGGTGACCACAATACAGTAGAACCCCGCAAACAAGAACATACTTTTCTAAAAGACAGACTGGCTAGGTTCTTATAAATGGGGTACTTATGACATTTACAGGGTTTGGTTCTTATCACAAGGACAGTTATGGCTATGATGAATATACAGTATAGCTACAGTATACAGTATGTGTTAAATATACTTACGGGTATAATGAATGCATTTCAATATCAGAAGGTATGGTATTTTTGTTATTGACAAAGCGACTTAAATCATACCGCTAGATAAAAGAATTTGCATATTCCTGAAACTGTTGGAGGTGTTCAGTTGTCAAGAAATTGTTTACACTGATTTGATGAAATTTCTTAATCAAGTGTACCATCTCATAAGAACATTGAAGTAAATCAGTCTGTATTTGGTTCTTATATTTGGGTGTCTTTTCCCACAAAATCAGTCTGCAGGTTCTTATTTTTCTATGTTCTTGTTTGCGGGGTTTTACTGTACCTGGTCACAATGTTCCTTATTGAATTAATGTATTGCGTTACCTTGCTTTAGAAGGCTGCGACAATTTGGGAACTTTTCTAAGATCATAACTTTCACAGCGCGATACTGTTCAGAACTTTGGTCATAACAAACCGCTGAAAGCAACCAACATTTATTGCTTAAGAAAGAAGAGATGCTAAATGAAATGAAGACAAGTAAAGTAACACAACACATTTATGTATTTAGGAACATTTAGACAAGGTACTGTGGACATAATCCACACATGTCGTGTCCACAGTTTCAAATATCAATAATCGAAAACTTGAACTTTAAGTGAATTAGGAATGTCACTTTTCTGACATCATTTCTCGTTATTTTCATTCATTGTTAGCTGACTTTTCATTAAAATGAATAACAACGGCTGAAACAGCAAAATTCCATTTGCCCAGTCATAAAATGAAACCACTGCATGCTCGCACCTTTATTTACTACTGTCAAACAACAAAATCAGCGAACTGTGAATGAGAACAACGAAAAACAAGGCCAGAAGGCCAATATAACTCACCTGTGTACAGATTGAAACATTAATAACTTAATTCGAGCAAAGTTATCGTTGAACTACTAGCTGCAAGGTGATTCTACTGAGGATTGGGGTAATGCTTCTGTTTTCCGATATAAAATTTACAAGATCTGGACGCTCAATCCAAACTTCTTTTCTGGCATGTTAAAAGGTCAATTACCAAATAGATTGATTACAGTGAGTCCCAGTTAACACACAACAAAACGAGACTACTACCTGCCAAACCGAGACCGCTCAAACTGGGTATAGTTGTAGCGGGGTTTTTAGTTTGGCAGAGGAGCGAAACTGCGGCTTAATTAGTCTAATTGTCAACCATGGTCTTTTAAGTTTCGAATGAAGAGCCAAACAACAGGTAGTTAGACACCGGAGTTATGCTCCAGCCTGTATGCCTCTTTGGAGGAGATGTTAAATCCTACGTTAGCTCCTCCGTAGCAGCATAGAATATTTTCCACCGCAAGAGAACAAAGCTGCAGCAATCAACCACAATGATCTTTGGTGTCTAACCACCTAAGGCATACGAACAGAACTAAGCCGTTGACTTTGGTTACTTCAACAGGCAGATAACCGGGGTGTGCCATTTTGACTTGTGAAATTAAACTAAAAATTGGGAAAGAAATGGAAGGGGAAGGGGTGGGGGAAGAAATGAAGGCGAAAGAAAGAATGCGAAAGAATTGGAAAGTACATTAGGAAGGAGAAACAAAGGTGCTAAGCTTGCAACCATGAAGGAAAAACATTTTATAACTTCTAACAGCCAGAAAGTTGTCTTACCTTTTCTCCCTTTGCTCCTGGTGGTCCTCTTTCTCCGATGAACCCAACTTGACCCTGTGAATGTCACAAAACATTTCAAAAGACAATTCCAGGGTTAGCATGATTGATGATAAATAAAAGGTTTTACTGAGTGTCATACTTTTTCATACTATTTTCTGTCTTTTTATGCGAAATTGCGTCTTCAAATAAATGACGAAAGGATAGTGACGTCGTCAAGTGCAAAGAATCTGCGTCGCGCTAAACGAAAACGAGGCCACCTTATTGTCTTCTTACCTCTTAATCGCAACTAGCCTCTTTATTGTGTTTTGATGAGCATATGGCGACGAGTTGGAACGATGTTTGGCCCAAATACACAGAGCTTTCAGCGAAAGTACTGCTGTTATCAACATAATCATGTGGAAAGCAATTCATAGTTCGAGGCAACAGCTGGTAAGTATGTTTTCTAGTATTGATCATAATAACCAATACCAGCAGTTTGTGAATGGCCAAAGGTCAGAGACCGAGGGTCAAAACAAACCAGGGTCAAAAAATGAAGTTGGGCCTAAAAAGCTAAAATCATTTTGCTACCAGACATTACATTGAGTAACAGAACTAGATACTTCCTATGACACTGGTCACGACATTGTCTGATACAATTTCAGGTATCACACTTTTCAAACATTGCTAACAATAAATCCATAGAAATACTTACGTCACGTCCGGGCTTTCCTTCAACTCCAGCAGGTCCTTCGGCACCTCGATCTCCCTGGAGCAAACAAGATTCTGGTATCAGAATGAGGAAGCAATGGCGTCGGCTGAACATATTTTTTCTATAACAACAGAGCCTAACTCTGAATAAAAAAAGGAAAAGCTTACTATTTACAAGCATCATTCATGGCGAGGAAAGACACACGGTCATCGGGTCCCCAACATGAATGAAACTTACAATAGACAACTGCACTAAAGATGGCGGTAAGGAATTTTTTACCGATGCATTGCGTCCTGTAACCGAATTCCTATAGAATCGTCAAGGATTCGTAATTAGTATGCAATGCGTCTTGGTAAAAATATTCCTTGCCGCCATCTTTAGCGCAATCATCTATTGTACGGTTAATTCTTCATAAGAAAATCAAATAAGATAAAAACCAAAGAAATGATAACACAACGGAACACAGAGACCACAGAGAAATGGAACACAGAGAGACGTTACATGTTCACCAAAAACTCAGCTTGCTCCTCCCGCAACCTCCGGAACACTGAGACTGATTTAAGGTTGCCAAAGAAAAATTCAGCAAATGGGCAAAAATGCTTTTCTTTCCGGGGAGCTAAACTATGGAATAGCCTTCCTGCTGAATTTCAAACGGTATCCTCCCTGAATGGTTTTAAGAAATCAATAATGGGGTAACTTTTACTTTCTATTGTATATATTGTATAATTGTAAAGAGACTTTTGAATTATAGTCTATATGTATTATACAGTGACTTAGTATTTTTAAAGGTACAATGTAATGAAGTTTTTATCGGAGGGCCCCTTGAAAAACGGCTTCCGCCGAAGGGCTACCCTCCTTAAAAGATTCAAATACGAAAGATTCAAATACGAAATACAGACAAAAGCCGCAAAAAGGGTGCTACGTAGGGTGAATATTATACCCCCATTCACAGCAAGTTAGGACAGCTGTTTGCTAAACCTGGCATGCTGAACCAGGTTATCAAACGAGGTCAATTCAACAAATCGAATGCATTTAATTGGTTGAGATGGAACCTGGTGTAGATAAAGTTGGCTTCACTGTGTCAATCTGAATGCGGTATTAGCATATTGAGAATGTTAATAATAGATCTTTCAGCTATTCTGAAAAGAATCAGAATCCAACGGTATTTTTCTACACTTTGTGGAATTTTCGAATGTGCACAATAGTGACCGAGCTCTATCGCCACTCGATCGAGCCTCGTGTACAAAATTGCATAAAGATTTTTAAAAACAACTCTCAGTCCAGGCACTTTTGTAGAATAGCTAAATGGTCTATGTAGCCACTTAGTTTTCTCGATGAACGAAGTCATAGCTTCCAAAATCATTAGAGAGTTTACGAAACCAGGACGGTAATACAAGCCAGAAAGTCATCTAATAATCTGCAAATAAGTATTGTTTCCGTTCCGTACACTGCCTTTGATATATCAATTAATATATAGGGTGAATACACGCTAAAGTTACTTCTAAAAATACACCATTGTCTCTGCAATAGTACAACATATCAATGCTTCCTTTGCTTCTCTACGAAGTACAAGAATCCGTCTTCAAAACGACACTTACATTTCGAGAAAAGTAGTGGAAAATCACTATGATACAGCATATGAACAAAAATTCTGCAAAATCGTCGTTTCGAAAGAATTTTGTTTACATTACGTGACCCTGCCCCTTTTATAAACAGAAAGTACAAACCTTATTGCCTTTTACTCCTCTAGGTCCAGGTGGGCCATCTGGTCCCTGAGAAGATGATGAAATGAACAATAAGTAGTTATAATAATGATAATGGAGACTGTTATTCTCAAGAGTAAATTTTGCAAAATGATAAACAAAAACCATAATTCGTGAAGGTCTACGAAATGGTGGCAAGCAGACATCTGTCACTCGAGGGTGCACAATAGAGCTTGGTGGGATGCAGGATCGGCCATTTTTGACGAGAGGGATACAGGATGCACGATTCCTGGCTATCAGTATACGAAATAGAAAATAGCAGCGGGATCTGGATTTAAGTAGTTTGCTATAAGGGAAGCGGGGTCTGTTACTTTGTAACAAGTCTCTCTCGCGGCAACAACGAGAGAAGAACAAAAAGCGAGAGATAAGCGAAAGTACCGCTTTTGTTCCTTCTCCCGTTTTTGCCGCGAGAGAGACTTGTAGCAAGTCCACGGGGTCTGCAGACAAAATTTGCGGGATCGCGGGATTGCCGATGATGGGACCCTATTGTGCACCTCTGACCCTTCTGGTTTAGGATTTAGACATTTAAGGACATCACAGCGTCAAACGTGATAAATGCCGCCACTTGACACTTGCATCAATAAAGTAAGATTAAGATAGCAAAAATTTACATAGCAGATTTACAGGAAAGAGCCCTAAATAGAATTTTACACCCACCCTTTCATATGCCTTCAGCCCTATGTCTTCAGCCTCAAAACCATAGTCAAAAGTAAAAATGAATAAAAAGAGAAGTTAAAAAGTCATTGCCCGAAAATAACAAAGTCCGTCAGCCTGGTCTCTCTCAGTATTTTGTACAATATCTGATCGTATTTGATATAAAAACAAAAAATCTCAGCTAAAATGTTTCTTTAAAAAAGTAAGAAAATCAGTTGAAAGCTCGTGAAATGCCAACAAATGATTTTCTTACTTTTTTAAAGAAACATTTTAGCTGAGATGCGAGGACACTTTCATTGTAAAATTGATAAGTACTTTTTATATTGCTTTTCTTTAGATTTGGTTTATGTTTAGGTTGCACTCTTTAATTTATACTGGACACACATTGATAACAGCTTCTCGTAAGTTGAAGTGTCTATCCAGTTTAAATATTCGAAATTATTATTATTATTTATTATTGGTTCAAACGGTATTTCAAAGGGTAAGTAAATTTTCCTGAATTCTTAAAAGAGAAGAAAGATAATTCCGAAAATATTGAAGAATTTAGAAAAGCTCAACGGTTAAATTACCGCCACCGATTCTGTTAAAAGAAATAGTTCATAGAATTTTACAGTAACCCTTTCAAGGTTTGGAATCTATGCTACAAGCAATCAGTTACTAAATACATAACTTGCAAATGAATATGATGAATAAATGAATGGATGAGAAACTAAATGAATGAATGAATGAATGAATGAATTATTCAATGAAAGAATACAATAATAAACGAACAAATTGAATGACTGAATGAATGAATGAATGAATGAGCAAATGAATGGATGAATGAATCAATAAACGAATAAATGAATTAATGAATGAATACAAGAGTGAATGAATAAAACTTACAGGTTCTCCAAGATCTCCTTTCTGTCCCTTTGCTCCCCGCTGACCGCGTTCTCCTGGTGGCCCCTAATTGCGACAAAAATGCAACAATATTAAAAATACTGAATCGAACAGAAATGATAATACAGCAAGATCTAGAGCATATACACCAACTAAGCCAGAAAAGAATTTCCAATTTTGAAAATTCAAAGCAAAAACAGTAAATGATGGATTCAGACCAGACAGTGATTAAAGGAATTGAGTCCATATAAATACTTGAGCGTTAACGTTGTCCTGGATTTTTGCTGACAAACCGCTGATGGCCCTTTGTTATCGCACAATTGCGCTAAAGTAATTAGCAGTGGAGACCAAAGACTTCTTAATCCTTGCATTATCCTAAGGAATTTGTTTGGTTTATTTCCAATAGAGATTAAATGACAACTTTGTTTCATGATTGAAAAGAAGATGATTTTGCTCATGAGCGCGCTATTTATATAGACTCAATGCCTTTAAGGTAGGTGCCACTCTAATACCCCATTCACACTTGCACGTAAAACAAGTTTACACTAAATCAGGTTATCAAATGGAGCTTTCTGATTGGACAATCCAACAAAAAGAATACATCTGATTGGCTGAAATTTAACCTGGTTTACATAAAGCTAGTTTAACTGTGACATTATGAATGCGGTATAAGGCGGAGAAATTTATATCACCATTTTCTGGTGACTACACATATGAGAATATAGAAAGGTGACGGTGAACGAGGATCTGTTGGGGTTTGGGAGGTTAAAAGAGGGTTTAAATAGTACCACTTTGACAAGGAGCCTCTGCGGAGGACAAATTGTATAATCAGCTTTACCAGGAAGAGAAACGCATTCCTTCTTCGACTTTGAATGAAATAGGTTGTCCAATGAAATGACAACGTTGATCATTAATTTCAGTACCAATAAAACTATTGTCATGTGATCTAAACTCGCACTTTACTTTATATGGCAAAAATCAATAAACTTGAAATTTCAAGCGTTTCCTCGCATTTTTATGAGCACTCCAAATACAAGTCAATCCATGGTTGGGAAATGCCCGAAAAAGGCCTAAGACGCGTGATCAAATCATAGAGAAACTCATCGCACAGAAAAAAGCACTGCACAATTTCTCACTGGCGAGCGATTGCCATGGGATTGAAAAAATTTATTTCTTGCTTGAAATCTGTTTCTTATTTCTCCTGAGTGAGGAGGAATGCCCCTAAACATCGCTAAGCATCTAACACTAAATATGTCCATATATGAGGGCAAAAACTTACTGTCTGACCACCAACCCCAGGATCTCCTTTTAATCCACGGTCTCCAGGAACTCCCTAGAAATAAAGGAAATTAGTGAATTAAAGAAGAGAAATTAGATATAAAGATCATGATAAATAAAAGTCTACAGTAATACGGTAAAAACCTGCATATAAGAAACTCACTTAGAAGAAACTGCAGGCTGACTTTTCTAAATGTATGTAATGAAAAATAAGAAATTGGTGAGCTTGAGTTCTCCCATCTTTGTATCACTTCTTATTTTGGAACAAACACTTGTGTAACAAAATAAATGTAAAAAGCACTTTTCCAGAAACAACTTTCCAGTACCCGATAATAATTATTGAAACTACTGTCAGCGTGCCCTTTTCGCAGAGTTTAGAGTGTTATGTTTATGAAATGCACGGTACAGAGCTTTCAGTAAGATACAACATTTATCATCAATCATGGAGTTTTTGCATTTCAAGATTGGAGAGACTTTAAACACAAAGATCTCGCATTCGATCCTAGAGGGGGGAGGGCACATTTTAAATTCCAGTTGCGGTAGCCCACTATGATAAATATCATTTCACCGTGTCAGTTTATGCCAAATTAAAATCAACATGATAAAAGATAGATTTTCGTTTCCCAAGTGTGAGGAGAATTAATCTTGAAATTAGTTCTTACTTTCGACTCTAAATGTCAAAACAGAGAAATCTGCCCCTGGATGTATATCTAACTTCAATTCTACACAAAAAAAACCTTTCTCAAACGTACCTTAATTCCTGGTTCTCCTTTGGGTCCCTGTGAAATAATGATAATAATAACTAAAATAAGAACTGAGCATACAAGTTGTCAAAGCTCAACTACAAATATTAAAATCCCTGTGCGTCCTATGATCCTTTGCCATCTCACAATGACTGTCAAATTGGCAGTGAAAATCATAAAAAGCACATGAAAGCCCAATTACTCAGCTTTCTAAATTTGCATAACTTTAATGTATTTAGAGACGTTCCAAATTTTTGAAAGCCTTTCTCTAACGATGCAAGTAAGAGAAAAGGTAACATTTTAATATTTTGTTTCTTAATGAGTTTTTCCAGGAAGCGTTTCTGATAATTTTGGTGTTCTGAGAGTTTCACATGAATTGCTGAGAAGCACTTACCAGTGAATCAATTCTTGGTCGAGTCAGTTGCAAAAATTGGTTTATCCTCCAATTACGAGACTTTTGCTTGATAAACATTTCCAATCTCAGCAAAACGAAGTGGAGAAAATTCACGTAACTGTATGAGATTTATTGCGTAAAATATTTGGTTTCTCCGTCATCATGACACGGTTCTCGTCGTCATAAAAATGCCACAATAGTTAAGTCTGCACTTAGACTACAAAATTGTTAGTCTGCAGGGGAACTATTTCCACTTAAGTAAGAGGGAATCTTCAAATCTGTTAAGCAGACCAACTATTGTGGATATTCTCTGATTAATTTCTGTCGTGAGATATAAGTTTCTACGATGCGTTGCTCTTGTGAACAATAGCTAGACTCGATCTCATATAGCTAGACTCGATCATGAAAAGTTGCAAGTAAAAAAATATTAACAAAAAGCATTTGTGACTTACCAGCAATACAGATACATTTGTTTCGTTATTTGTGCCAGGGCTTGGTCCAACTTCGCAGTCCCTTCCTGGAGGTCCAGTTGCGCCTTTCTTTCCCTGATAAGCAAATATGAATTCTCTCATTAAACCTGACAGATAACTCATCAGGTTTCTAAACAATGGCGATTGCTGCAATGCGTACCGAAAGTCTTTGGGACACTTAACAGGTGACCTGAAGCAAAAAGTTTTAACCCTTTCACGCCCGGCTAAAATTAAGCTTAACAAGAAAACCTAATGTAGATTGTCGTTTTCCAGGGGGTATCATAATCAGTGATTCAGTAAGCAAGAGATAAATGCTATGTGCATAACCTTTAAAATCAATCAAAATTCCAAATGCTTTACTCCCTGAAAAATTTGCAGTTCTAAATGAATACTGTTGGGCCATATGGCCCGTCCGGGGGTGAAAGGGTTAAGATGCAAATAAACAGCACTGCTGAATGATAAGTGATCATGTTAAAATTTCTTTGATATCTCGTTTCATTTTCAAGTTATCCACAGGTTTAAGCATCCGCTGATGACATCATGTTGTTTGCTGATGATTTGGACAACATATGGAAATATAACTGTTTTTGAATACCCGAAAACTACAATTCCTTCTGCTCGGCTTCTGAATCACGCGAAAAAAAATCCGCGACGCAGAACTTAGGTTACCTTTTTTCTTTCATTACAAGCACATAACTTCTCTGAAAAACCACCCTTCGCTCGCGTAAGGCGGGAAGTTGCTTTATTACTTTGGGGCAACTTTTGCGGCCGCGTTTGTTTTGATTTAGCGATTACGAGATTCTCCTTTGTCTGCAGTCACTAATCACTTTGAATTGAGGTGTCTATCAAATCAACTGTTGCTATCGTATTACAAAATCTGTCCTTGTAACTCGATGATGTATATATCAACCATTTATGTGGACTTACAACAAGTCTCTCTCTCCCTCTCCTCTTAGCACAAGTTGACTCTTTCTGCTCTGCGTTTATCTTTTGCGTGGAGACTTTAAGCAAGTCCACTATTTATGCAATAGAGGTAGGGGTCGAATCTTTGTAAATATTAAAATCGTTCGTACAAAAAGATATTGCCCCGTTCTTTCAACTGATGTGATTAAAGGGAAATTCACGTAATTTACCCTAGTCTTAGAAAGAAAAATTTTGACATCATCATTATCATGAACATGACATTATTTATAAATTTCACGCTAGTTTTGAAGTTGTGACATCATCAAATTCCTAAGTCATGAACAATAAAAGCTACAGATTTTTGCTTGCTACCATCTTGCAGACAATCAAAAACGGAGTCTCTCTCGTGTTGGTCATATGAATATTCTTCAATCAGCTTTCTTCAATTTATGGAGCTTTTAATGCTTGCCAAAGCTTCAGATACCTCGTCTTGTAAATCCTTTCAACCATTTCAACCAACAATAATGCTCTCTGGAGCTATAGAAAAGGATCTAAAGTTCCTTTCGATCAGGCGATAACATTCATAAATTGATTCTAAATTTTTTGCAAAGATTCAAGTCCTATGCTATGCAATCGTTCTTACAGATTCGAAGTATATTCTAAAAAATGCCAGAAGCAAACTACAAAAGAAGCTTCAGCGATTGAATGAAATTGAGCTAAAATGACTCCTTACCGGTTCACCTTTATCTCCAATAAACTTGATTTTGTCAAGACCCTGAAAGAGAAGGAGCGATATTGAAATGATCGGTTCATAGCACCTTTCAATCAACATAAGCTTAAAGGCACACTATTATGGTACTGATTGGATAAATAAGACAATCAAGCAGACAAGAATGAGGCAAGGTTCAGTAATTTCACTGTACAGTGAAATTCATAATGATGATAACGATCTGATTCCCTTTATTCTCAAAACAAAGGATGATCCAAGAGCATAAGGCTTGGTAATTGCTCAAAGGCCAGGGCTTTGTTTTTGATCAGATCAAAATCACAACTAGCCAATCACAACCACGACAGTGTGCCTTTAAAGGGTCTCTTTCATCCAGGATGCCTTGCACGTGTCATCTCTTGGCTTGCCTTTGTTCGTCGCCATTTTCGTGGACCATGAAAATGGCGGCAACAGAGGTAAACAAAGAGACGACACAGGCACCCTGGATGAAAGAGACCCTTTAAATCTTGTGAATACATTAGAAACCCATATAAAAGGAAATGGCAACAACAACGGCCAACCAAGAGGCGACACGTGCAAGGTACGCTGGTTGAATAAGAGCCTTTAACGGCCTCGTGTTGAAAATTTCTTAATACAAAATATCTGACAACGCATTTGGACTCAGCATCCCAAGCTTAGTCTGACTGCAAATTTTCATATTCCAGAGTTTGCAATTTCGATTTATGGCGATGATTAATTTGAGAATTTATATGGGATTTGACAATCAAAATTGCTCGGAGCGTAACTTTACACCCTTAGTCATTATTCACGTTCAAATCCTTTAATAAATTTTCAAATTTGCTATCCTCATAAAATTAAAATCACAAACACTAAGATCATGAAAATTGCCCTCCGGCTAAAATTAAGGTGCTGAATGTGACTTTGGGGGTCAGAAATTTCATATGATGCAAGCTAACGAAATTTTGAAAGATTCCAAAACGAGGCCGTTTAGTTGAAAAGGTGTTATCATTTCAAAATGGCTGCATTTATTGCATTTGAGGCTGTGACGTCATCAAATTTCAAAATCCTAAACCAAAAGAGCTGCAGATTTCTGCTTGCCACCAAATTTTTGATCTTCATAAACTATAGCTTTCTTGAAGATCGCAAAAGCTGACAATAAGATCAACGTATTTCAGATGATAGCGCTTACCTTCTCTCCTTTTGGGCCTGTTCTTCCTTTGTATCCCTAAATAAGGAATCAAAAATAGTTAAAATTAATTCCTTTGAGGTATACCCACGGGGGACACTCAGCACCAACACATACGGGGGGTCAGTCCAAGAAATTTTCAGGCAACCCAAAAATATCACTTCAGCTTCATTGCAACCCAAAAAATATCTGCTCATTGTTTACTTAGAAACCTGTAAATCAACATAAAATATCCCTAAACGATGCAAATATAAGTCAGGATTGCCTCCAGCAAACCCAGAAATATCGGTATTTTTTTATATATCTATATATATTCAATCTAAAAATTTACATGCCAAAATTACTAAATACACTACTTAAACTACTTTACCATACTACGATGACGATACCAAGAAGAGCAAAATACAATGACAACCCCGAGGCCTTAAAAAAAGAAAAATTAAAGAGAAAAACATTTAAACGAAAACCAGACAGAACTATTAAGAAAGATATAGATAGCAAAAAATAAACAAAACAAAAAGGTGTTGCAAAGAAAAAAGAGTGCTTGGTGGTGCGTGGTTTGGTTGCGTAGCATCAGTATAACGATGTTTGGTGTCAAAAAATATCATCAACATAGTTTCAGTTTTATTTGGACCTAAAAATATCACTTTTGGCAATGTTCTGACCCAAAAAATATCGGACTTACGTCCCCGTATGGACTTACGTCCCCGTATGTTCATGTGCTGAGTGCCCCCCCCCCTTGGAGGTATATCGCTAGTAAATCTCAACGAAATGATTCCTTGAATTAAATCCTGGAAAATCATAATGGCTGCGGTCACAGTAGAATCTCATCCCGTTATAATCTGAATTGTTTCAATTTCTTGAAATTTATCTTTAACGTTGGAAAGTACGGCGTTATAACGATACGAAGATACCCGGTCACACTGGGCCCGTCACGTCTTTTGCAAAGCTGCCGGTGTTGTGGCTAACTATTTTGGCGCGAAAGTAATTGTCACGTGATTACCTTAGTAAATCCTGATTGGTTAGTCTTTTTGAAACAACGCTGTAATTTAGGTCAGAGCCTTGTTTATCCTGTTGATTTGGACACTATCGTTTTTTAAAAACCCTTGCCCCAAGAACGAAACGTTGTAACAGCGTTTTAAGTGAACAGGAACAGCGGTCACATACAACAGCGTTATAAGCCCGTTGTTTCGAAGGAAAACAAAGGGATAAAGCACCTAGTGTGACCGCAGCCTATGTCTGTTGGCCTTTTTCAGCCGTTCTGAAAGCATGCCAATTTGTATCATTATTATTGTTAGCATCATAAAATTAATTACAGCTGGTACAACATATAGTTACAAACTAATTCAAACCAACTAATTACAAAACTATTAGAATTAAAAGTCAAATTTGGGATCCTCAATATCCCCCTTTGTCATCTAATTTCGTATCTTGCATGTGAAATTTTCCGATTTCGTTCTTGATCATTCTTTTAAATATCGCTGTTGAGTTTGCATCATCTTTATGGTATCTTGTAGAGTGTAAAGGAGAGCGCCTTTCAATATAAGTAAATTGATTCCAAATGTGCTTGCATTTCTTTTCAGTAATTGCAACAGACTATTAATTTGTAATTCGTATTTGCTGCATTTTCTTTCAAAGAAGGTCCACATAAATGATAGGTTTTCTCCGGAATGGCGTTTAAAGATTTGAAGTGTTAATTTTTGCAAATTCTTTGTGCAGAATGTTCGTTCACCTGTCGTCCAAAGAAGAACACGCTTTTTCTAACAAACTTGAATCACAGGCCATAGTACTAAAAGTTTCTTAATTTAACATGAAATTTTGTCCATTTTGGTACTATAAAGGTTTCCTAATTGGTTTCTTATTTTTTGAACGCATGAATTGTCAATGTGGTCGCTAACCCTGCAGCAAAAATGTTTCTTGTAAAACATCATAAAGGAATAAACAATGTTCTGTCATGATGAAAACACAAATGGTTAGTTGATATTGCAAAAGAATAAAGGTTCAAAGATCTATTTGCTATAAAATCCATGCTTTTGACTTTAAAAAGTTTCTTTGTACTTCTCAGACATGTAGGAAAGTTTCTTAAAATTTCGGCCATCTTAGTACTAGTTTCTTATAAACCAGTTTCTTAAAAAAAGAGTACTTTAGTTGGCACGTCAAAGCCATTGTGCAAAATTTTAAATTACATAGTGGGGTAAGTGGCCAAGCGGCTTATACAGTTTTCGTCAGGTGAATAAGGTTAAGCTCGGTCGAGTTAGGTCAAACTCGCAACCCCTGAAACCCCAAAGCCCCCCTCCGTCAGTTATCAGATGAAAACTGTATCAGCTGCTCGGCCACCCACAAGTAAAGTAACTGAAACAACTTAGCAAAGAACGAGCAAGAAAACGATTCCTTACTCGTAATCCCTTTTCGCCTTTGGAACCCTTTCCTCCATCATATCCCGTAGCACCAACATCACCCTGCAAATCAAAATTATTCATAACTTTTTGAATAATAATTTCAAAGATTTCAAATCCATTTCTTAACTAAGAATTTAACTAATTAAGAATTTATTCATAACTTAAGTAGCATTACTCTCCATGATGGATTCCCAAAGCCTGCTTTCATTAGCTTTCCCCAAAACTAAAAGTGATCGACTCAATTTGATCAGTGTTCGAACAATCAGAATGGTTAAAATATTGACTTTCTTAAGTCAGGTATTGTTTTCTTATGACATGGAAACACTTAAAAAGTGATGATGCTTCCCTTCTAATGATGGACATCAGTATAAATCTATGTGATTGCGAGCAAGCCATTTTTTGTTGTTTTTGGGCAATTAAGAAACAGGACTTTTGGCAATCTAGTCCCAGAGTGAGTTCGTTGTTCACCACTACTCTGGGATACAGAGGGCTGCTCTGCAATTTGATTGGCTCTTCGAAAACAATAGCAAAAACAAATCATTTTTCGAAAACTCCCTACTTATTCGAATGATAACAATGTAATCTCGCCACTAAGCAACAGCCATTGAAATGTGGCTTTTTGTTGCTTGGAATCGAGGTCACATAATTAGGGTTACCAGGTCAACTGTCAAGTCAAGAATGGCTGCTTGCCCATTTTGTGGCAGATTTGATCAAAGTTTAACATTGTGTTAATTCCCCTTCATGATGACCGTACGACGCAAGACTACCCTGGGAACAAGATTGGGCTATTGGTTAATTTCTACTTTCAGAAGGGCATTATGCCCGTAGAATGTCCCTGAAATAATGAGAAAAAATGATGGGGATTAAAACTTTGGTTGTAACTTTAACCCTATCTGAATTTTCAACAGTAGATGAATTTCTCTCTGCTTCATCTGGTAGAAAAACTACAAAGCAGAACTCTCAGATATATCGAAGAAAAC
Organism: Aurelia sp. 4 Dawson et al 2005; assembly: GCA_964019985.1. Classification (NCBI taxonomy): domain Eukaryota; kingdom Metazoa; phylum Cnidaria; class Scyphozoa; order Semaeostomeae; family Ulmaridae; genus Aurelia; species Aurelia sp. 4 Dawson et al 2005. The sequence continues at coordinate 3,954,342 of OZ026495.1, forward strand.
TTACCTTATTTCCAATTCGACCAGGCTCTCCTTTTTGCCCCTATTAACGAAAAAACACGAAGGTTAGTTTAATGCAACAGAAAATACCGGTGTCCCAAAAAATATTACATGTGCAAAAACCATCAATATTCTATTATCAAAGGATTTTTAAAAGAGTTTCCACTAATGGGGAAAACAGCCAAAAGGCCCCTAAATTTTTACGGTATGAGCTTTTACGAGCAGAGATCTCACTTGAACTCTTCCGAGATCCCGCCTAGCTGAGGAATCCAATATGAGCACATTTTCCGAGTTGGGGGGGGGGGATTTCTGTTGTTCATAGTTGATCATTTGGTGCTAGAGACATGGTGCTATTGTTCTTTGTTCCGGCTTGCAGTGAAAACTTTCTTAATATTAAAGGTCAAGGAATATTACCTCGGCTGAGCAATCTTCCCGGTGAAACCAGAAAATGCCGACAAAACTTTCTTCATATTAACAGACCCTTAAATTTATGACTATCGCAGAAGAGAGGTTCTTAAACGCAATTCTTTACCAGGCGAGTCAGAAAAAAGGTGGAGCGTTGGCGGACTGTGACATCGCATTTAGCTACCCGATTGTCGCGATCTAAATTTTTCCGTGGAGCTAAGAGTCTAACTTAGATCATAAACCGTTTCCCATCGAAATCTGTCATTTGATGCATTTGTTAAAAAGATCTTCTTCGTAAGACTTTGTGTGCGAGTCTTGCAAACTGGTGAAATCGTTTGCTAAGCCCCTTCCGCATTTTATCTTGGCAGTGGTAATGTCAAGAGAGAACGAAATAGTTTGGAGATAGTATTTACTCCCCTAGGATATCTTACCATAACATACCCTGTGCAATATGTTCGAAAGACATTAATAATGCGTGCTTCTTTGTCTTGTAAGGTTACTTTCAAGCAGATCAATGCTCTGCAAATTGCAAGGGAACTTTTTGTAGACAAAACTTCTTGTTAAGGTATTTTGAGTCGTTTAAGTGGTGCAGAAAGGCCCGAAAAAGGACTAAAACTCTGAACCTTCGTCTCTTGGGTCCCTCGCACGATATTTTTAGGATTAACTTTTTCAGTATCCCTTGATAATGCTACGAGTACCTGCAACTGTGGCAAGGCTAAAATGCTGGAGGGGCTTGTTCAAAGATTTCATCAGTTTGCAAGTCTCCAATACAGCCTCTTAAGAAGAAAATCTTTTCTAACTAATGCATCAATGGACCTTAGTTAGACTTTAAGCTGGTTGGAAAAATTTATTTCACGATGACTGAGTGGCTCGAGGTAAGGCCACAGTCCGAAAACGCCCCACGTTTTTTTTCTGACTCACACAGTATAGTATGTATTTACCCCAAAGAAATAAAGCGACACTGTCTCAAATTAAGACAAATTAAGTAATCTAGTATTCTCTAATCAAATCACAGAAAAGATTACTTCATAAAATCGCATTCGTTGCAAAAGAGATCTTTGTTGTTACACCAAAACCTTTCCTGGTATTATACCTGTGGTTTCTTAGGCCCCGTTTACACGGGATCGGATCCAAATGGATCCGTACCCAAAGTGTAACGGATAGGCCTTGCGTTTACACGGGACTCGACGGATCCGAACCCATTTGGATCTGCTATCCGTACCCAAACGGGATCACTTTCGAAGGTGATCCCGTTTGGATCCGATCCCAAAAGGGTCTCGTGTAAACGGGTGGGATCGGATCCAAACTGGTATGGATAGGAAGTGACACGATTAAACTGAAAATCCTTTGTTGAAATTTCAAAGAGGGGAATCAGAGATGAGACAGAGTCTATTAGAGTGAAAAATTTCAATGGATCTGATTAAAATAGTAGAAAAGGTTTACTAGAGCGCTGCTGAGAATCCATAAAATCCAAATGGATCCGATCCCGTGTAAACGCGAACAGTTCTGGATCCGAACCCGTGTAAACGCCGCTCAAAAAGTGGATTTGATCCAAATGGATCCGATCTCATTTGGATCCGATCCCGTGTAAACGCTGCTCAAAAAGTGGATCGGATCCAAATGGATCCGATCTCATTTGGATCATATCCCGTGCAAACGCCGCTCAAAAAGTGGATCGGATCCAAATGGATCCGATCTCATTTGGATCCGATCCCGTGTAAACGCCGCTCAAAAAGTGGATCGGATCCAAATGGATCCGATCTCATTTGGATCCGATCCCGTGGCCTAAAATGGGCTAATCAGTTGTACACAAAAGTTCTTTATGCCACTTCTTTATAAAACGTATATATGAGTCAAATAAGGAAACAAGATTAGTTTGATTGGGCGGTAGGAAATCCCGCCAACATTATATGTCTTTAATTGTAATTGAAGGTACTCTTTGTTACTACAGTCATAAATTTGGGAAGGGCGGTTTAATCCTATCAGACGATTAGATCCGTGGCACGTAATGTCTCAGTCATATGCCCTGAAAACAACCGGGCCAGTCAAAAAGGAAACGCCCGGCGTTTGAAAAATCCTTCTCCCTGAATATCAGAGCAATGTATTGAAAACTCTCTTATTTTATCCCCAATATGTCAAATTAGGTTCAGTAATTTACCCGGCCTTAATCAGCCATTCCTTCCTGTCGAAATAGGAGATTTTCTGCCGAAAGCCCCTTTCGAAAACCTGCGAAAACGAGTGAAAACACCAAACGAGTGAAAACACCGAACACCTTTGTTCTCCTTCATAGCAATAATGACTCTTGGATGTGTTCTAGACCTTAGAAAGGTTTCAAAAAACTTCTTTTTGAATTGTTCAGAAAGGGGCAGAGTCAGGTAAAAATTGTGATTTTATTACACAACAGTATTTCTGAGAAGTCTTTAAGTGTCTTTATTCGTGAATATTTCATGGCCTTACCTTTGCACCAGCTTGTGTTGCTCCGCTCTCGCCAGGTTCTCCCTATAAATCAAGAGCTTTAACTTGAGCTTTGAAAAATAAAACAAAGGATCAACCCTTACTATACGGACGATTGAAACATAGATTATTCCTTAAACTGTTTGCAATGTCAGTTCTTAAAAGGAATCTAAGCATATAAAGTAGCTCAAGCGAAATGACATGCGGTCTAGCCAATCAGATATCAGTATTTCCTGTAGATGAAGGTCAGTTATCCAAATATGGTTCGACATGTGCACAGCCTATAGTCGTTACCATGGCTATTTTCTAGACTCACGAAATAGTCACAGTTATGGTCAAAACAGCGATAACAACAATACCAACAACAACATGTTTATTTTTGCTCAAATTGGGACCTATGGACTTTCGCATCAAAATTTGAGACGGACATGAATACGTTTATTTGTGCCCCTCGAATTGAGGCTGTGGAGTAGTCTCAGAAGCGAGGCAAGCAACCATCGACAGTTGGAATTTCTCATTGCTGCAGTGAAGTTCATAAAAGCTAATTGACCGTAAAAATGAGGAAGTCCTGGTTCACAGTGAAAGAGTTGTTGATTCTTGGATCGAGGAAACATTCATATGGCTACTTGTGCCTATTTTCATGGCTAGCATCACTGTAAACAAGAACTCTGAGCTGTTTTAGCATTGGAGGTTCGAGCCGGCAACTTAGGCCATTCCGCCATTGATTGGAGTTCGTACAGTGTTGCTATGGTGTCCATATCTAGTTGTGAAATCGATAGGGGAAAGCTTCGTCCCAGTTCTCAATGTGAAAGTCAATGAGTCGTAGTTTGAACGTTAATCAGTCTATCAATAGCGCTCTGAAGAGCGTCCTGAAGTCTGAAGCAACTTCTTGCGGCAGATAGCATCGTTATACCGAGTACGAGAGTCTTGCTTTTGTTTTCCTTTACAAATTCAACAGATTTCGACACTCGATCCAAACCTCTTTTTTAAAAGTAAAAAGGTCTATTGTGAACATTCGAAAATTCTACAAAGCATACAAAAATATCATCGTTTGATTTAAAGCCTATTCTTACCTTCAAACCAGGTGGTCCGGCTAAACCCTGCAAAAAATCAGAAAATTAGACAAAGTCACTTTATCATAACTAAAGGAAATATCATTAAAGCGACCTTTAATAGGGTACACCACAATAAAGAACATCAATCACATGTTTACGAATTCCCGCGAAGATGCCAGCACCACCAAAAATGTGTCCAAGTCGAAGGAATATCAATGCGGCAGCCTCAAAGAAAAATATAAAACCAATTCCCCAAACATTTAGTCTATAATATTTTTTGATAAAATAATTCAAAGAGGAAGTTTACATTATGTGGTTTATCAAACTAATTTTTTGAGACCGTGAGAAGATCCTATTTGATAGATTAGATTTTTTGATCAGCCCAGAAACAAAGGGCCAACATGAATACAAGACTTCTTTATCCATTAACATAGAAAGCTAACATAAACATGCAATACACCACTTCGATTAACAGCCTCGTTTATTCAAAATTCTATCATATGAAATTTTGGATGCCAAAATTGGATTTAGCACCCAAACTTTAGTCTAACCACAAGTTTTCATGCTGCTAGCAGTCATGGTGTTAATTTCATTGCGACGTACAGTTTGGAAATCTGTAAGGGATTTGACCATGAAAATGACTCGGGGTGTAAAGTTTCACCCGAACGATTTTTGACGGTCAAAGCCCTTATAAATCTTTGAACTTTACATTGTGATAAAATCAATACCACAAATGCCAGCAGGTTAAAAACATGTGACTAGACTAATGTTTGGGTGCTAAATCCGAATCTGGGCTCGAAATTTCATAAGAAAAATAGGAAGGAATTTTGACAAATTTCCAAAACGAGGATGCTTTATCGAAGTGGTGTATAAAGAAAGGAGATTGTGAGCCATAAGAGCTCTATTAAGCTCCCTGGATGGGTGGTTACCTAATTTTCGACACTCCAGAGGGGGCCCTATTCAAAAAGTTAGCTGAAAAGGATGTATATGATAGTAATTTCACGTGTCAAATACATACATTTGACACAGTTCTATCCCAAACCACATCAAAATCAACATACAAATTTGCTTAAGCTAAATAAATGAAAAATCTTTGGTAACCTCTGAAATTTGACATATGAGAGGGGGGGTTAATAGAGAGGGGGCCTAATCCGATATTTTGGCTCACATGGGCTGGTCTTATCAGAGACGGGAGCTTAATAGAGATTTTACGGTATCTTAATACTGTAAAAGCTCCTTAAGCCCCCAGGGGCGTATTCAATTTTGGAAACTATAAAGAGAGGCTTATTTGAGCGGGGCGCTTATTCATAAAATCGGATGATGAGAACATAAATGATGGTTTTTCAGTTCGTTTACTCCAAATTCTGTTGATCCAACACACAATTTTATGAGTCAAATTTATAGATAAATCTCGACACAGTTTTATCTCGCACCATATCAAAGTTAACAAGCAAACTTTGTAAGCTAAATAAATGGAAAATCTGTGGTATCTGCTGGGATTTGATATAAGTGAAAGGGGTTATTTCCAATTTTGGCTCAGAAGGGAGGGGCTTATTAGACAGAGAGGGCTTAGTAGAGCTTTTCCGCCAACTGTTTCTATCTAGTGGATCATTATATAACTTATTAAAACAACTTGCTTAGTAGTTGTGACCCTCAGTCTGTACAGAGACTGTTTACTGTTCCTCGAATAGAGGCTAAGGCTGCCATTCCACTGGCCTCGGTTAAAAAAGCGGGTTCAAAGGTAGTCACTTTCGGGGGTCAGAGCCAAAAGATACTTACCCTTGGCCCAGGAGATCCTGGTTGTCCATTTCGACCTATTCTTCCAGGTTCACCCTAAAAGAATAAAGAGAAAACGAGCATGATGCTCGACACGGAGTTTCCTTTTAACTTTGACATTCATACTTGCTATATATACCATATAACCGAACATGGCAACTTTCCAATGGCAACTTTGAACACAATAAGCTAAATACACAATTATACTAAGGCCCCGTCCACACGTATACGCTTACGTTTTGTAAACGAATAGAATTTTTTCCGTCCACACTGATCCACTGAGCGTTTTAGCCTGTCCACACGTAAACGCCAAAACAATGGGAAATGAATGATGAGCATGAAATCTATGACGTCATCCCTTTACAAAAGTATGCGTTTACGACCGTCCACATGAAAACGCAAAAACAGTGTTTAAAAAAAAACTGCAAATGATTGGTGAATATGAAGTCTGTGACGTCACCGTTTACGAAAGTATGCGTTTACGACCGTCCACACGGAGACGTGAAAACAGCGTTTTCAAAAGTATCCACTTTGGAAAGCGTTTTCGAATGTATGCGTTTAGCATAACTTGAAACGCCGTTTACGTGTGGACGCAAGGCGTAAACGTATAAGAATGTATGCGTTTACAGACGTAAACGTATACGTGTGGACGGGGCCTAAGATGGCGGCAACGATCGCCTTAACGAGATGCATTGCATTCTGTAATGGAATCCGTAAAGATTCTTCAAAGATTCCTACTTCGAAAGCAATCCATGTATGTATGTATATCTTCACCAAAAATTAATGTTAAAATAAAAAATAAGTTTATCAAAAACAAAGAATTCTAATTACAGGCGCGTGCTATTAAAGGCAGTCTGTCACGTATCTGATTGGCCGCTACAATCAGAGATTAAAACAACGGATTTCTTTGTGAATCTGTGTATTTGAAACAAAGGAGGGTTAATCTTCTTGAATTTTTATGGCCCTAGAAAGTCAGAGGATCATCAGCCATTCAAATTTTCTATTCTTTGTATTGTCATTATCACCCAATCAAATGCGTGACAGACTGCCTTTAAAGTAAAACGAGAGTCAAAAACATCTAATTTAAAAACACCCCCGGTTATAATGGCGGGGATAGCATTAAAAGATCAGTGTGACCTTGTTTCCATAATGGTTCCTCCAAAGGTGTCAATAAAAGAAAAAGTTTTCATAGGAAGAACGAAAAATCTTGAAGATGTTGAAATATAGCTAATTTGTACCTTTATGAATTTGAATATACAATACGGAAATCGAGCGTAAGAGAGGGTGTGCAGCGTCAGTAGTACACCTATACGTCATCTTCTTCTTTCTATATTTTTGAAGAAATTTTCTTTAATCTTGTGTTTAAACGTGTTGACATTGCTGGTGGATTTTAAGTCCGATTTGAGACTGTTCCATATTTTTGGCCCTTGGTACGATAGACATTTTTGGCCGGTGTCTCTCACTCTTACGAAATGAGACGTTTAGTCAATCTTGGTAAATTTTTCGCCGTCATCTTTAGCGCAATCGTCTACTGACACCTTGGTAGTTTGTTGAAGTCATTTACTCCTTTGTATATTTACCTTTATTATCAGTTACATTTGCATAGTACTTTAATTGCATTTTACATTAACTTTCATTCTGATCTATCCAAAATATGCCGAGTAAATTCTATAAAAAGTGCATTCAGAGTTTAAAAAATACACTAACCTTTGTACCGTTGCATCCTGGGATACCAGCTTCTCCTACTCTACCTTCTTTGCCTGGTAAACCCTGAAAAATGAAAAAGTACGCGAAATAAGACGATTTACTAAGGCTTACTACGCGAAATAAGACGATTTAGGTAAATTTACTAAGATCTAGCTTTATGATTCTCTCTTGCTCCATTCACACTGCAAGTTAAACCAGCTTATATTGAACAAGGACTTCGAATAGGGCCTTCTGACTGGTCGATCTAACAAATCAAGTCCTTTGATTGGTAGAAATTTAAACTGGTTTACATAAAGCTGGTTTAACAGTGTCAGTGTGAATGCAATATTTGAGGCTTTAAAGGGTCTATTTCACCCAGCATTCCTTGAATGTTTCGTTGCTTGGTTGGCCTTTGCTTGTCGCCATTTCGCCATTTTCATGGGCCATGAAAATGGTGACAACAAAGGCAAACCAAAAGACGACACGCACAAGGAATACTGGATGAAACAGACCCTTTAAAAGGTATTCGCTAGCCTTCCCCTTTCAAAGGGATCCCTTCTTTATTAAGCATTAGTTTTAAATATGCCAAAATGCCCCCCATCTCTACTAAAAACGCTACCTTTTGAACAAATACAATTGCTTACGAAAAATTTCTGAAATTTCATTCTAACAACGCTGTAAAAAGTGGATATCCACAAAACGGAGGTTTTGGAAACGCATTTGATCAATGTCAACGCACAAAAACGGAGGTTTTTGAAAACGCTGTAATATCCAACAATGAGCTTCATAAAACTGGATCCGTGTGAACGCACAAAAACGGATATCTTTGGCTCCGTATTTGTTATCAGGCAGGTCAATGTGAACGCATAAAAACGGATGTTTTTCCCTTCGTTTTTGTACAAAAACGGTGTAATGTGAACGGGTAGCTTGGATGCAACAAAAACGCATCATAATAAAAAGGGGGCAGTGTGAACGGGGCCTTAAAAGAATTAAATATGAAATATGAAAAAAAACAAATTCATTTTTAGGCCAATTCAAAGTTGCCAATTTCTAAGTTCGTTTAGTTCATTTTTATCTTTTTCTCTTTGTTACTGTAACTCGTTTTATTTTCATTTTACCTGCAATTCACATTTCATTTCAATGTATACAATTTCTTTTACTAATAACCCCAGCCTCATTGTTGAAAACTTCAGCCTATCCATTAAGTTTGTTTCTCAAATCGCTACCATACGGTTCCTTCCGAAAGTTTCGCCCTTTCCCCTGGAAACGATCTATCCTGTCTGTCTAACTCTCTCTCCTTTCTCTCTTGCTCTTTCCCTTCTCCCTCGCTCTTTCCTCTCGCTCATTCCTAAAACTTCTCTGAATTTCCTAGGAAGAATTTAATAACCAATGCGCAATACTCTCTAACATTCTCGGATCTTTTGGCACCACAGCGCGGCACTCAAAGATTATCAAAATCCCAATAGCTTAGCATCAACAAGTGACAAAAGCAGAGTATATCTTAAGTTGTAGCCTCGGGTGAAGGAAAGGATGAAAAGGCACAGAAACAATCCCTAAGAGGCTATGAGCCCGCTTGAGACGACTAAATTCAAAACAACTATATGACACAATAACATAATTCGAAATATACTGGCTCTCCGTTAAGACCCTTTTCCTACTGCGATATGCCACAAATATAATTTCCTGAGCTCCGATATTATTGACAAAATGGTTAGTCAAATAAAAATTTGTTATGAATTTCCAATACAGATTAAAAATTGCTACTGTTGTATTATGCTTCCGTTTGCTCAAGGATATCTTATGAGAGCTAACACAGTACTTTCAAGAAGGACACCATTATTCACTGTTTATTGTACTTAAAAGCGGCAGCTCATGCACAGAAATTCACAATGTTTCCGGGAAACTGACTCAGTTGTGGTGTTCCGAGAAACCGAGAATATAAACAAACTCAGAATTATATACAAACAAGCAGTGTTGGGAAAACTGATAAAAGGAAAACGATCAGAAGGAGCAGTTTCCGGATACTTTCCGGATATTTTTTCCGGACAGTTTAGCTGACAGATAACTTTGCCAAAAAGCGAAAAGATCTCTCTCTTTTTGCGACCACTGTGATATCTGAATCATTCTTGGAACAAAATAATTGTTTTATAATTCTTCAATAGATATAAAGTTGTACATGGTATATTGTCCATATTCTAAACCAAAAACTAAATATATGAAGATTAAATAGCAAAACAACAACAACAAACTCAAAATAATCAATCGTTATTTATAGTAATCAGTTATTAGTTATTTAGTTATTTAGTTATTAGTTATAAATGATATTTCCTCCAACTCGAAACTTTTTCGATCATGCACCCATTTGTCCCAACAGACAAAGAATTTCTGTGAGTATTGGTGCTGCTTGGTCGACCCTTCCCCCATATTTTGCCAGAATGCTCTAAAACAGGGGGAAATACCGACTAAAGGTGGCCCCAATAAAGAACATTTTGTAGAATATTATATATTGGTCGGTCAAACAACTGCTATACTCTAAAGTTTTGCGCTACGCTATTTTCTTGCATTGGGAAGAGAGATCATACACATGTTGGCCCGTAGTGTCCACCAGAGACCTACTGTAACACCTTACAGCATTTTCACGTTCACTGACAGCTTCATATCTGACAGCTTCATATCTTCTTCTAGTTTTGGTTAAAAGGAAACTGAAATTGATACGATAAATGAGTTGAAAATAGAATGCATCATATGCCAGCTGATTGGGCCTTGCTTTAAAAACATCATCTCACACGGGCTATAGGAAACGCTGAATTTAGAAGAAAGATTAGCGTATTATAAATCGAGTAATTCCTATCCTAATTTATCATTTTGTGCGCGATATATCCACTTAGTTTCAGCCTAGTTTCCTTCTGTTTGTACTTCTCCTGCGAAGGCGCCATTTTGAACCCCCCCCCCCCCGCGCGTTACGGCGGATAGACAAGAACTCACAGGCCTTAGAGAAATCATGCCACTCCTTTTTTTCTAAACTCATTGTTTTCTACAGCCCGTCCATCTCATTTGACCGATAAATAGATGTGGCACAAGACCAATTTAACTGTGGCTTGTATGAGGCATCCATCGAATCTGAAGCCTAAGCTTTCACAAAATCACGAAGCACTAGGTGTGGATAATTCGGAAGCGATGACGTAACAAAACTCAAAACGAGGCCAAAGAACAATTAAAAGGAAATGAAAATGAGGATAGTATAAACCATGATAGTGACATATTCACCACACTTTTAACTGTGCCTTAAACATTGGTTTAGAGTTAATTCCACAGGCTGTTTCGTGCATTGATTTTCACACGAGATAAGATATTGAACCAACGTTTATCGATACAGATCTAAATTTCGAACTTTGTTTTGTCTTTTATGGTACAGGCTTCCCGTAATCCAATCTCTACGGTTAGGGATATACCACTTTCCCATGAGACTTAAATATCTTGGCAGAATTTCAGTTTGAAGTTTATGTGGTTTTCGTGATTAAAATTAGACTCTACCAAATCGAAACTTGCACCAAACTGAGATCAGAACATGAAATGGTCAATAATTAGAGAATTTGAAGAAAAAATACTTTTAGTCGTACTCTTCATCTTCATCCTTCGTTTCAAAATGAGATCGTTTGAGCTGCAACTCATCATTCTGAGAACACTAACGCCCTGTCCTTTCCCTTTCTGAAACGTGTCAGCTCTTCATTACACGTTTTCTTTATAAGAAACTGGTTTATAAGAAACTAGTACTAAGATGGCCAAAATTTTAAGAAACTCTAGTACTACGTCTGAGAAGTACTAAGAAACTTTTCAAAGTTAAAAGCATGGATATTATAGCAAATAGATCGTTGAACCTTTATTCTTGAGCAACATTATCTAAAAATTTGTGTTTTCAACATAAAAGAACACTGTTTATTCCTTTATGATGTTTTAAATGTCAAGAAACGTATCTGCCGCAGTGTTAGCAACCACATTGCCAATTCTGCAGTCAAAAAATAAGAAACCAATTAAGAAACTTTTAGTACTAAAATGGACAAAATTTCATACGAAATTAAGAAACTTTTAGTACTATGGCCTGATCCTAGTTTCTTACAAAAAAACGTGTAATACAGCAGTTTCACTTCTCCCTGCGTCGGATAGTCCTTGTATCCTTGTGTGCTGCAAATTTGAGTAACAATAGCAACCTTCACAGGCATAGGGACACAAGGAGAAATGAAATTGTTGTGAGAATAGCAATTTTCGCATGTCTTACAGCCTGTGGCAATTCCCAAAAGTGTTGCATCAATGGAACATTGGAAAGTAAAGAAAAAATGGGAAAGTTGAACCATATCGTAATGAAATACTTACGGGAATTCCTGAAGCTCCTGGGAGACCTGGAGGTCCAACAGCTCCCTGTAAAAAGAAAAAAAATTAAATGATGAATCCTTGCTCTATGTTTCATCTGGCGAAAAGTGTCTGCTTTTCTTTTTACGAAGGATGAAAATGGATTCGGAAGATCTTGACAGCTTAGGGAATTTATCAGACACCTGGGAATCAAATTCAAATTCAACTGTGTAGGAGCCAACAGTTCAGATGAGAGGGAGCCATTTCAATTTGATTTCTAGCACTGGTTAGGCTTGGGCCAGGGGCAAAAAACGAAGAAAACTATCGTAATATCAAGGTAAAAACATTAATGTTAAACCTACAAACACGATGCAATATTGCCCTTGACGTAATGTGCCGACAAACGCAAGGTCAAGGCCTAATGGTCGTTAAAAATTATGCGGTCGGTTACCACGAAAGAAAATATTAGCGTGATCTCGGTTTGATTTGCTGTATAGCCTGAAACCTGAGATTGAAATAAGAATTACATAGACAAAAATTAAGAGCATAATGGAATAACCAGACCCAGGACAAATAGGACTGGACCTTAACGGACCAGACCCCTAGGAAAGCGTCTTCCTTTCCGTCGTGAGCTTGTAATGACTGCGCAGCAGTTTCATTCCAAATAAAGAAAATACCAAAGCAGTTATTGCTGATAAGAAAGAACTAAACTCTGGATACCACGTTAACTGCGAGAATCCATAATCAGGTACATTGGTCATCTTATAAACAGACAAAGTTCCAGTTATAAGTAACGAAGACCCACGAAGACGCAAGTATGACTTAGTTTAGAAAGGCCATTTAACTTACTTCAGATTCCCAGGACAAGATTCACATTGACATCTAGAGCAAGATTCAGATAACACAAACTGCCCAAATCTTATTCAAACCAAAACTACAGCCAACTGATTTAGCTTTCTTCGTTTTAGGATTATACATTTTTACACTTCAGAGAGCTTTCTAGGAAACAAGGAATAGACCCCAATGTGTACAAACAGCAAGCAGCCCATTATCAATGAACCCCATCAGTTGTCTTGAAATAAAAAAAAAATGGGTTATCCGCTAGTCCGTTAGGGCCTGGTCCTACTGGTCCTGGGTCTGGGTTTTCCGTTATGCCAAAGTTAAGAAATCGTGGCACATAAATGAAATCACGGACGAAATTTTGGTTTAATCGAGAAACCCGTACTTCCTGATCATGAATTTGAAACTTTTCACCAATTTTTAGAGACAATTAAATCAGATAACAATTTGATCAGCGCATTTTGTACTAATAATTCAAGAAAATTTCTCTCTGATAAATGATTAAAATTCTATCTCTGATCATGTGAGGTGAGATTTGCAAAACAGTAAAAACCAGCGTATAAGAAGCAAAAACCAGCGTATAAGAGCCTAGTGATTAAAAGCCTACATGCTGAAATCTTAAATTAGACCACCATTATGTTAGTCTGCGGTGCGACCTCTACGGGGGAGAAAATTTGCAGGGAAAGGAAAAATTTCCCTTCAAATTTTCCTCCCTCGTAGAGGTCGCACCACAGACTACTATTATGTAAGAACCCACTCAGCCTGAAATTTGAAATAGGCTGGCAACACAAATTCGATGAATTAGAAGTGGGGAAAACTTGCCATTATTGTCGTCTTGAAAAGCAAAGCAAAGCCAAGACGGTAATCAACAAAGACACAACGAAAGAACATTCTGGTTATGGTTTTTTTTTACTTCTGAAACAAACATAAGTCAATAGACCTAATATATGCTCTTCATAGAGCTCTTGAACTGATAGAGTAATTCAACTGCATAAGTGTTTTCATTCAGTTCAAATATAGCAGGGTGGATCCAGGGTTTCTGCTGAAGCCTTGATTTTCAGGAAGTCTGAAATTTCAGCGTGCAGGCAAGGGATAATGGGTCACATTAGCTTTTTAAAAGATAGATCTTACAGTAAAGTCCCGCCTTCAGGCCTGATTTCGCTGAATAAAATACCTCTTTACCAGAAACTATTCAGGCTGATTCATGTTCCGTTTCTTATACAATGGTACATAGCAATATTATGAGGCTTTTATTTGAATATGTCTCCAATAGGTCTCAATTCTCTAAAAACATGAATGAAATTTTCAAGCCCAAATTGTTATAATTTCAAGAAATCTTCATCACTGGCTCAAACCATGAGATCCTCGCACAGCAGTGTATATTTCAAAAACGTTTTCTTAGCAATTTTGACAGCTGTTTGGAGTTTAAAAAGTGTTTCTTATACCATGGTATACACAGCCTGTTTTGAAGAAATATATCTTGACAGAAGAAACCAATCAGGCTGTCTTTGTGTAAAGAGTTTCTTACAGGACAGTGGCGGCGCCAGCTCTGAAACATCGGAAAAAAGTTCGGAGGATTTTGACGTAATTTTTCAATCTAAAGGTATACCCAACTAATTCTATGCCATTTTTCTTTGACAATTTTTGCCGACTTTTGGGATTTTGGGGGCAAGAGCCCCCCCAGTCTCCCCTGTGGCGCCGCCAATGAGGCAGGACGTACTCTTATCGCATACCGCAGTTGCAGTGAGTTCCTTGGGGGTATTGAGGATCAAGCTTCCTGAACACCTGAGCTCTGCAGAAGGAATTATCGTATATCGTTGACATTGTTTTGTCAAATAAATCCGACCTTGGAAATAGAATTAAGGGTGAACATTTCACTCCGAATCCAACTAATGGTGCCATCAATGGCTTTAATAATTATAAAGAGCGTTGAGGTTTAGCTGCCCAACTGTTAAGTCCATCATGAGAATAACTAGAAACTTATTACTTGTATCTTCATTAAAATGTCGATTTTGGTTTTTCTTTGGTGCAAAATCCAATTAGTTATAGCAGGAAAATATAATATCAATGGGTAAGACAGATGTGATTTTTTTGTCACGCAATTTGTGAAAGATTTGCGAAAAGTAATTTACCTTTCCCAACCTTTGTTACAAGCAACTAACTTAATCTGGTAAGCCTCAAAATTTTTTTGTCTCTCAAGATTGCTTCATAAGGAGTAAAAGCTATCTCAAGCGTCCTACGAAAAGGTGGGGGAATAACATTAGAAAACACATTTGCCAATCCAGGAGGCAGTAGCCTCTCAAACGGGAACTATTGTTTTGACTCTCCCGGTACAGTATAAGAAAGTATGCAGTATCCAGTTCCATCTTTCTATCTTCTATACAGTTCCACACCAAACCATCCAAATGCTCCCATAGTGCTTTACTGCCATCTTCATTGTACCATCAGTTTCGATGTGATGGTACAAAACTGATGTCAGACCTGAGATATAAGGGTTAGAACAATAGCATGGTTTGAGTTTGGTGTGGAAGTCCCAATCGCTTTCTTTCTTTCCTTCTTTCTTTCTTTCTTTCTTTCTTTCTTACTCACTTTAATTTTTGCTCCGTATTGCTGTTTTTTCTACTTCTGAAGATGTACTTGAAAATTGTAAGTGTCGTTCTTGGTGTAAGCCAGATGAGCTTGTGTCTTCTTGCACCAAGAGCGATACAGTATTAATGTATTCAAGTTTAATTTTAATTTATCATGAATAAAAAACAGAGAAAGTATGCGAAAACCGAAAAATTTAAAAAAGAGGGTGAATACTTAGGGTAATAAGGTACTCACCCTAATTCCTTTGGCTCCAGACTGACCAGGAAAACCTCTGTCACCCTACAAAATAAGAACACTTTAGAATACAAAACTTGCTGCTACTGCTACAATGCATAGATGACACCAGCAGAATCTCTCGCGAATACGGGTGGATTAAAGATGGCAGGTCAGCCAACGTACTTCGCCAGATTTGCTAAATGGCAACAAACAGCTTCGACAACAAACATACAACACATTCAAAGATAACATATACAGTGTTTATTCCGCTACTTACAGGGTATGAAATAACACATTGGAAAACCTCACTCTGAGCTATTCTCTTTAAGTAACATCATTAATCTTGTACAAGAGCCATTATCTTGAGGCTTTCATTATCCTTCAAGCCTTTTTGCAATATGCTTCAAAACCAGCCAGGCCTAACAAGAGTTAAATTTACTATTTTTGAAACTACACGTTTTTTTATAAGAAACTGGTTTATAAGAAACTAGTACTAAGATGGCCAAAATTTTAAGAAACTCCAGTACTATGTCTGAGGAGTACTAAGAAACTTTTCAAAGTTAAAAGCATACATTATAGTAAATAGATCGTTGAACCTTTATTCTTGAGCAATATTAGCTAACCATTTGTGTTTTCAACATAACAGAACACTGTTTTAAATTTCTAGACACATATCTGGCGCAGTGTTAGCGACCACATTGATAATTCTGCATTCAAAAAATAAGAAACCAATTAAGAAACTTTTAGTACTAAAATGGACAAAATTTCATGTGAAATTAAGAAACTTTTAGTACTATGGTCTGATCCAAGTTTCTTATAGAAAAAACGTGTAGTCTTTGATCTACACACAGAAAAAACAAAAAATTGAAGGTCTGGCTTAAAATGCGATTTTATGATCGTTCAAACAAGGGTACCTTTTGGCGTAACTGGTAGCTAAGATGCTCCCTTTACGACGCCGAAATCAGAGACGTAAAGCAGTTCCATAATGCACAGATTTTTACCATGAATTTAAAATTTCATGTAATTTTCTCACCTTTTCACCAGCAGGTCCAACTGGTCCTTCTGGACCTGGATAACCCTAGAAATGACAATAAAAAACAAAACCATTAATTTTCTCATGTTTTAGTTAACGTCCGATTCAAAATACAAAGAGTGTAGGGAGCCACGAAGGGTGTATCAGCATTTAGACAAAATGTACAATACCTAAGTAATTTTACAAAAAATCTGAGAAAAGAAAAAGAATCTGTGCTTACGCAATA
Source organism: Aurelia sp. 4 Dawson et al 2005 (assembly GCA_964019985.1). NCBI lineage: Eukaryota > Metazoa > Cnidaria > Scyphozoa > Semaeostomeae > Ulmaridae > Aurelia > Aurelia sp. 4 Dawson et al 2005. Next base: position 3,970,966 of record OZ026495.1, read on the forward strand.
TCTAAGGAACCATATGCCAATCGTAGAGTAATATATGGCTCCTTTGATATTGAGAAATTGGTTACAAGTGGGTTTCGGAAAATTGCAGAGGACCGAATATGGAAAATTATGGAGGGTTATTGTTTTGTGGCATAAGTCCTAGCTTATCGTCATAACTAAACACTCGTCCCAGTCTCCATGTGACATCGCACACCAAAAAATTCTCTTGTCATTCTACAGATATGAAAGATAAAATATTATTTGCCTCGTTATTGAATTTAGGAGTCACTGAAAAAATCATGAAAGAAAAAACCGTTCACTTTTGAAGTGTCAGTTGAAACGAAGGAAAGTGAACATGAACAAGAAATGTTTACAAAACAACAAATTAAATAAGATAAGAAATAAGGATTGAAAATAAATAACAAGGCTGTGATAACAAATAACCAACATTGCCTGGCAAATGATTAAGTGACAGATATCGAATGAGAATCCGATTTTGAAGAGTACCAGCAAAAGAACAATGGACAAAGGATAAACGATAAAGAATTGGTCTTTCCGAAAGGAAATTAATGTCACATGATATGGGTTTCCAAAACCCCATGGGAATCTTCTCCGGGTCGAGTATGAATACAAAGAGCATCTGTCTCACTCAAACGGGTCAAGTGTACAAAGAGCCTTGTTCTTTTGGCCGGGTCTTGTAGCCTATCACTGAATAAATATTCGAGGTCCATGTCGTCTTCGAATTAGTGGCGCAAAGTTACGAGAGACAGCGACTACTTTCTTCCTGGCATTTGAGAAAGAACCGATGAAAATGGAGTAAACATCAAATTTACGAAATATAAACAAACCACTGTTTTAATTAGTTTTGCCTGCTAGATATTCAATGTTTCTGGAAAATAATAAAAACTGGGCATAATTTCCTCAAAACTTGTCAATTTTCTCTTGTTCAATTTTCGAGACTATAATTTGAATGATTTCCCTGCTCCCTATCATTTTCAATCTGTCAGTACAAACATCGGAAGGTCGAAAGGTCAGTTCGGCGACTTTTTATCTGACATTTTGAAACAAACAGTTCGAAGCTTTGCTAGACATTTTGTAGACAGACGCTTAATTAGAGAGTACATGAAAGTTTTAAAAAATTGATAAAATAAGGAATGAATAAACAACATGTCCTACTTGTCAGGTCTGGCAAATAATCATATGTCAAAGTCAGAAAAATGTGTTATTTCGATGAGTGGTAGATGACAGGGCAACAGTGAGCGGCCCTTGTTTCTTGATATTAACTTGTCCTTCGAAAAGAGGCCTGCATTGCAAGCTCCTAAAAATTCAAGCATCCTTCAAAAACTGGTCCTTTACTTCGATCATCTTTTTTTCTCCCATCGTGTCAATGCTGTTTAAACTGGAAAGACATGGAGCTCAATAACTTTCTTCCCGTATCTCTAAATTCTGAGGAACAATTTTGCCTTGTATTTTTACCAAAAGAACTATCGAAATAGCATTTTTATGGTTGTCATCTTTGAAGGAAACAATTCTTGAAGACTCTAGAGATTAAAAAATGCTTGCAACTTTCATTCATGTTGCAGGAGAAAATGATTTAGTGTGTATCCACCTGACTTAGACAAATGATACGATACAAGACAATATTTCATCCATAAAAGTGGGCTACTCCTTATCAATTGAAGATCTTGTGCGCAAGTCAGCTGTCAGTCAAAGAAATTAAAGGCAGTCTGTCATGCATTTGATTGGGTGATTTGGACAATACGAAGAATAGGAAATTTGAATGCCTGCTAATCCATCGACTTTCTACAGCCATACAATGTCAAGACGATTAGCCCTCCTTTGTTTCAAATACACAAATTGACAAAGAAATCTGTTGTGTTCAGCTCTGACTTCGTCGCGGCCAATCAGAGATGTGACAGATTGTCTTTAAATTTTTAAATTTCCTTGTTTTCCATGAACTGGATGTTCCAGAAACATTTGAAAACAGCTTTCGTGTACAAAACATGTTTCTGTCTGCGCTTGGTACTTACTTGGGTCAAATTGTCACTCAAAAAGTTCCGAGACTTGCAGTGACAGATAAGGGCAGTTTGGAACAGAAATTTCAATTAAGGTGAACTTTCAAAATTGAAAGTGAAAAGAGAAAGCGACAAAACGATGTTCAAAATCAAATATATCACAGGAACAATTCTTTATTCTCAATACATGAAAACAAATGTGGATGTTGTTTATTTCACGCTACTTTGATTTGCTGCAAAATTCAATAATTTCGCTCAAAACATCTCTGCAGATTCTTAATATTTTCTTAATTTTAAGCGTCAGTTGACGGTCGCTGTGTCCCTTCCGAACAATGCCGTGAACAGCATCAATCAAAATTGAAAGAACATTACAGTTCCGAAAACAATGAAAAACACCCCTTTAATTTCTGGGAAATGTCGATTTTTCTGGCGAATATAAAAATTCAAAGATTAGATCCTGAAAAACTCTCAAAATTTCTTTCAATTCTCAGTTTTTGAGGTTTTCAGTAATCAAATTTCTTCTCGGGATATAATTCAGTTTACACCACAAAGTTCGGTCGGCAACTTTTGATGTGGCATTTCAAATGAAAAATAACAGGATTTGTCAGGCGTAATTTGTAAACAAATTAGAGAAACCCAGAGAACATCAAAGCTGCGAAAAATAAGCAGTAACTATGTTTCCATTGATTCATGGAAAATAATTGAATTTTCAGGAACATTTTAAAGGGTGTGTTTCATCCAGCATTCCTTGCACGTGTCGTTACATGACTGGCCCTTGTTTGTCGCCATTTTCATTGGCCATGAAAATGGCGTCAACAAAGGAAAAGCAGGAGACGACACATGCAAGGCATGCTGGATGAAACAGACCCTTTAACTTGATATGAAAAATCGACAGATTGCAATGAACAGCCAAATCATGAAAGGATAAGCAAGACTTTAGTAAACTTGCTTTAGTCGTACACTGTAGCACATTTCACTGTCTTCACTTTTTCCTTGTACTGTAATACTCTGAGGGCACTGTGTATTGACAGGGTTGTAGATAGTGCCTATCTTCATAAAACTAAGTTGCGAAATGATCACGCAGGCATACAGAATATAAACATGAACTAGCAATAACGTTAGTTAGTGAGTGCAGCGTTTTGGGCGAAGAAACTGGACCATCATATAAAATGGAATAGCAGAAATAGGCCTTTCTCATTCTGCTGATATTACAAGATGCCTTTGCCTCCCTCCGCTGTGTATGCAACCAGTTCAGTCTATCTCCTTCCCAGGGTGTTCTTACGTCATGAGCTGATCAAGATGCCGAGCGTGCCGAACACGATTTGCTGGGCAACCCTAATCGAATCGATGGAATGGCAATTGCTCTAGAAATGATTCTGCTGTGGATAAATCGAGAAGCTCAAAACAAACACTTTAAGGACCTTATTTAAGCTTTTTTGAAGGTATCTGAACAATAATCTGGGGTTAGCAAGAGTGGTAATGTGAAAAAAGCACGGTTTGTTTGGGGCGAAAATGGGCCTAAGTTGCAAACAGAGGAGCTTTCTCATCGCAGCTTCCAACATGAAATGGCTCGTTATTCTTCGAATGTCGTAAATAAATTGCAAATGATGATCAAAATAGGTAAAGTATGTGGTTTCACATCGAATTTTGACATCCCGAAGCCATTTACTACGCGCAAAACCGTGCGGAGTTGACTCCGTACGGAATTTCCGCGCACATCCCAGAGTAGAGGCAGAGTCACCAATGATATAGAAGCGCATCATTGAGAGTAACGAACTCACTCTGGAGACGAGACTGGCACTGAATTGATTTGACCACAAATCGACAGAAAGAAAGAGACAGAGATATCGCACCTTGCTAATTGTTTTGATATATAATGCAGCTAACGCTGCAAAAATTTGCGGAAACCTCTAAGGCTGATTTGCAGTAAGTGGAATTTTCCGAGCGGGCGGAAATTCCTTTCTTTGCGAGAGAAAATGTTGCTCTGAAATTGAATAGACAGTTACAGCTCAGCAACCTTTTATTGTCTAAAATCCTGTCTACTCGAAAAATTCCGCTAACCGGTAAGTGGCCTTTAAAACCGGTATTCAGAAAGGAAGTTAAGGAACATTCAGTGCTGCATCACATTCATAGCTCCTTATCAAGAATAAGTAAATTGGTACAAAATCCAGCAAAAATCCTTTCACAAGTAAATTGGTACAAAATCCAGCAAAAATCCTTTCACAAGTAAATTGGTACAAAATCCAGCAAAAATCCTTTTACAAGTAAATTGGTACAAAATCCAGCAAAAATCCTTTTACAAGTAAATTGGTACAAAATCCAGCAAAAATCCTTTCACAAGTAAATTGGTACAAAATCCAGCAAAAATCCTTTCAAAAGTAAATTGGTACAAAATCCAGCAAAAATCCTTTCACAAGTAAATTGGTACAAAATCCAGCAAAAATCCTTTCACAAGTAAATTGGTACAAAATCCAGCAAAAATCCTTTCACAAGTAAGTTGGTACAAAATCCAGCAAAAATCCTTTCACATTCGTTCCCATCTGAAATCACACAAGTGTTTCACAATGTCAACTTAAAGGTCGTCACTTCTCACGTTTCAAAGGGCGTGTTACGCAATATAATCTAAAGTATTCAATAACGTAGAGAGGCAGTGAGAAAATTTTATATAGAACATCGAATTCAAGGTTTTTCGCGCACAAGCAACAGAGATAAAACATGATAAGTGTGATTCTAACAGCAGAGAAATTTACACAAAAAACAGAGTATCATCATATGTGTCAGAAATGTTAACTTTGTTTTTGGTTGATGGCCTAAAAATATTTCATATTTTACACTGCAGTGAAACATTTCACACTTGCATCTATCATCGCAAGTATCCAGCTTATAGTGAGTTTAAGAAACCAGGACTGCAACGGCAGCCAGAACGCCACCTGATATTCTGTAAAGGAAGTATCGTTTCCGCACGCTACCATTAATATATCAGCCAAAAGGCCAAAATGATGCCTCCTAGGACTCAGAGATGCCTGGAAAGCATCTTTTTGTCTTTGAACAAATACATTTTAAATGACTGAGCTTTACTTTGCAGGGGCTAGATCTGCAGCACAGAACGCCAGCAACGGGGTTTCCAAGTTGTGAATAAGAAGATAACTTCAGAGTCTATCAAGGAAAGCAAATTCGAACGAAGAACAAGGAATGTTTTGAAATCTAAAGCTCTGGAACTAAAGCAACATTGCAAAGCAGCTCGGGGAGGTATCTCAACCTATTTTCTGACGGGGACGTGCCATTTTGCCCGAAAAATTGGTACCCATAATTCCGTAAATTCTGGTGCATTTTAGGGTCATAATTCCGTAAATCGAATGAAAATCTGGGCCATAATTCCGGAAATTACGAAAAATCTCCTGAAAAGGACACCCATAATTCCGTTAAATGTCCAAAAATTGTGAAAATGCTACCCATAAGTCCGTAACGGTTTCAAAAAAGTACCCCTAAAAGATGGCACGTCCCCGTACCATGAAAAGTACTAAGTTACCCCCCCCCCCCCGAGCATAGCAGTTGCCGTCGTGGTTTTGTTAGCTCGTAGATATCAGGTCCGACAAGCACCATCGTTGTGGTGGCCTGTCCTTTTCACAGTCGATAAAAATATTTGTTGTCATAAGGATGTGGCTCTGAAACCTGGTTGTCAAAGAGTTTCGGCATTTGAGAAGTCATATCCATTCGGAAACCAGCAGTAAAATCATAAAGTAAACATGTTTAGTTACGTTAGGGTAGCCTGTGCCCAGACGCTACTGGTGCTGTCTCCACGCAGCCTAAGTTAAATTAGCCTACGAGTAGACCCGTTATTCAAAAGAAGAACGGGTCTACGAAACAAAGAGTGAAAGCTTGCTACGGCCACTCGCGTAATTATCTTTAATTATCCTAATCCGCTATTCAAATTATGTGCGATACGCGTTTCAACAAAGGCTGCATAAATTAAGTTCTAGAAATCTAGAACTCGCTGTGGCAAGCTTTTGCTTATTATTTCGTAGACCCTTTCTTCTTTTGAATAACGGGTCTACGCGTAGGCTAAAGTTAAATGCTCTTATTCACCCAGATGCCTCGCACGTGTCACCTCTTGGCTGGCCTCTATTGTCGCCAAAACCAAGAGATTACGCCAGCAAAGCATGCTGGTTGAATGAGAGCCTTTAAAGTGCTTTTGTGAAAATCAAAACTTCTGGTCCTTCATTTCCTGTTCTGACGAGCTCTCCTCGTTCTCATATTGCCATTCTAAAAGTTTTGGTAACACCAAAAATAGATTTGGTACCTCTGCTCTGATCTCCTGAAGAAACGAGCGGTGTCAAAGGGGTATATGAAGAAGTTGGCAGAAGGAGGGAGGAGCATCGAATCCTTAAGAGACATCGTTAGAGAATTTAGTCGACAGTAAAAATGAAATTATCTTTGAAAACACTTGGGGGGAAATAAAGTACTTACAGGCGATCCTTGTGGTCCCCTCAAGCCTTGATGTCCTGTTGCTCCCTAAATAGGATAAAAAGAGTTTGATTGAATGAAAATGAAATGAAATGGCAGATTGAATGATCTACAGTTCTCGGGGACAGGGTCGGACAAATTACGACTTGTCTATCAAACTCTGTCTCAAAATAGATGTCAACCAAAGGTGTCCACTGATTAAAAAACTGAATTGCATACATGAACCTTTTGTGTTCCAGCGGGACACAGGTAAGAACATTTTTGCATTATAGCAAATATCACATGATACCTTTTTTGAAATTGACTGCAATTACTTTCAAAAGACTCCTAACTTAATACATGTCCAGCCAATTTTTATGCCACGTATTCGAGACTTTAGAGAGTTCAAGTGGACTTCAGCACTACTGAATGGTCTAACTGAAGTGGATTACAAAATATCCGAGACTGATTACATAGCCCCAGTTATCGTAGCATTTTTCAAAATGGCCTGTTATCAGCAGTTAACATTCTATAGTTATTGCAAATGATGTTCGATTCAAATCATTTTTAACATTTTTTGCTGTTGTTGCTGTTGTTGCTGTTGTTGTTTTGTGATAACTGGCACCATTCATTGAGTCTACAAAATATCCCCAGAAGAAAAAAATTAACCAAAGGTTCGATCGATCAATCAATCAATCAATTAGAAATGGCTCTCAGATAATACGGAAGGCAACTTTTCGTGCCACAAAGGATTATGGGTAACGTTGGATCTGTAAATGATAGACTCTAAAGCACAGAGGTAACCTACCTTGACACCTTTCTTGCCAAGACATAATGTATTACAGGTGCCACATGTCGACGAGCACTACAAAGAAACAGAGTTCTCTTTCATCAAAACCGCCTGCATAAAACTTTTGAGTGGGTTCCTGATAATTACTACAGCACTGTGTATACACATTTTACGATAATGGTCAATTTTGCCTTTCCTTTCCAAAAATCAGCAACTGCTCGTTACATGGACTCGAACAAGGTCTCAAACTCAAGGTTGAAGCCCAACCTATGCAACTGTATAAAATCAAGAAAATGGAAGCCACAATTCCTCCACAGGAGCCATGCAAAAGCAAAGGCATAGCTGTCTAGGGACCGCAGCCCCACAGTCCCCCAATGTTACAAAAATCTGCAAAAAATCGGCCATAACCAAGCAGAAACTGATCTTGAGTCGGGCAAAATTTTTCGTAAACAATGGATTTTTTGTCGGCCAGCCCCTTCAATTTTCACCCCCTGTACGCTTATGTCCAAACGGGGCACAATCCCTGGAGGTGCACTGCACATATTGTGGGCACGGGGACGTGCCATTGGTAAGGGTATCTATTTTCAAGATATTGGTATAACGAACGATCAATTTTCACAATTTGGGTATAATGAACGGTACCGATTTGCAAGATTTTGCTATGAAATGTAAGGTAGGATATACTTTCTCGAAAAATTGGTATAGGTTCGGGTATACTTTTTCAAAAAATTGGTATAAGGAACGGGTATGTTTTTGAAGCTTCAATGGCAGGTCCCCCACCAAAATCTGGTCAAGTGCACCCCCGGGGGCACAATGTCCACCTTGTACACTCTTACGAAACAGTCACACATCCCTTGAAAGAGCCCAACCACAGTGCTTGAGACTGGACTTTTAACTACAGAAAAGTCCCTCCTTTAAGAAACTCGTTTCACAAAAATAGCCTGATCTGTTCCTTATGTAAAAAATAATTCTTCAAAACCGGGGGCGAAAACCATGTTATAATAGACGCTTCTATATTCCAGACATCTGCTAAGATTGTTCAGAGAGCTTTTAAAAATATCCACAGCTTTTCAAGAAACTAATAATTTGAGCCAGTACTTAAAGTTTCATGAAGTCACAACGATTTGGGTTTAAGATTTTCAATCTCATTGCCAAATGATATCACTTTATACAGTAGCGTCGTGGCCGGGGGGGCCAGGGGGGCCATGGCCCCCCCTACGAAAATTTTGTCGGATATTTCGGAAATTTTCCACTCTTGTCCGAAAAACTGAAATTTGATTAATCGATTCTTACATTTTATATGGCTCATCTATGGCAAGTGAAATACAACTGAAAGCGCCACTTTTTCGGTCAAGAACCAAAGCTTTTTACCGAAAAAGTAGGTTTTTCGGCGAAACAACTAGGTCTGTCGTTCCAAAAAGCACTTATTTTTTCTGCGAAAACTGTTTTTCCCACTAAAAAGAGGTTTTTTTCTGGCAAAAGGTGCAATTTCTATTTGAAAAAGGAGGTACAATGTGCAAAAAATTCGAAAGAACAAATTTCGGACCATATATTTTTGGTCAACTCTTGGAACTTTTTCACGAACTTTCAGATATTTTTACACAAATTCTGTTGACCAAATGATGATACCTCTACAGTTTGGTATACCTGTTTAAACTTTGATGTTTTTATTTATGGATCTTGCTTCATTGTAGGGATGGGTGACCAGGGACCGCGCAGCGGTTTAAAAGTGTTGGGGCTGAACGGCGAGGGAAGCGAGCTGAGGTGGGGCTCCGGGGGCTTGCCCCCGGAAAATTTTTTGGGACCACGCCCTTTAGAACGTCGGAAAACGCCCCTTTCGAAGAAAGATGTGCTTATTTATGTCCATATTAAGTAACAGTTCCTTTCAGAAAAGAGACAAGGAACTATCAAAAGAGACACATATCGTGACAACTATTAGGCGTCATAGAAATGTTATATAAAGGTATAAGTACGAACCAAGTCAAACAAGTTAAACATAACGAAAATTACCCTTAGCGAACAAGATAAAGAACCAACAAAATTAACAACAAAGGGATTCTCCTCACGATAAAAATTACTATTGAAGATCTGTTTCAGTAAACTTGCCAAAGTTGCGATGCCTGTTTTCATTTTTAACGAAGTCGTTAGCTATTTCCAAGAGGGGCATCGTGTCCGCTCGTTTCCAGGGCCGCCGAGAGCGAGGCCGGGGCCCCGGGGCAGCTTATGGACACGGGCCCCTTGCTTGACACTTGCACTGAACATAATTTCCAGAATTTAAAAATTGTAGTGGATCTTTTTGTCGGATGTTGAGACTGAAGTGCCACACAATGTTTCCCTGAGATTTCTTGTTCAAATGCATATTAAGAACATTTATAAAAAAGTTTTAACTTTCTAACAGAGTGTATTTTTTCGAAAACATCAGCAATGGCATGAGCAATAGTTCCTTTTGCTTAGTCTCAAGATGATTTAACGAAACAACTTTGCAATAAATTAACGCATTATTCTCCCATGCATTTTCTTACATTCCGTCTAAAACTTACAGTACGTATTGCTAAATTACTCTCCTTGTAGGGTACTTTTTAATAACTAGGGCAAGGCCACTGGGAGCAAAAACTATGTCTATTTCATGACTATTATCCTATCACATGAAAATAGAAAAGGGACATCAAGCTACCCGTAACTGCTACAAAAGGAAGCACACCTAATAAAGGGGCCGTGGTGGCTGTGTGATTTAAAACCGAGTTTAAAATTTTCTAGATCAAACACGAAGTTAAAGGCAAATATGTTTGTTTGGACAATCGGGGAAATCTTTTCTACGATACCATACATTAAAATCTGAATTAGGAACTTGTTTGAAAGATGCGATGTCGAAGTGTTTGTAATAACGCAGAAACTCCTGTGAGAAGATCTCTACATGGTACTTCAAAAGGAGGGCAGGACAACAAAAAGTGCATTCGAGACGGTGCACTCCCGCGCATTCTAAGTTGGAATCCTAAACGTTTCTTTGGTAGAACACGGCGTATCTTATCTTAGTAGGAGTCTCTCACTCGTATTTTTATAGTAATCCAGAACCCTATGCCTTGGCAAAGCTATTTGTTAGTCATTGCTTTTTTTACGTTCTACTTTAATCAAAATGCATCGACATCTTCAGAATAGTTATAGTACAAATATATTATCGGTGATCTAACCTATTCCATATTTTCTCAAACAGACCTTTTTAGCTATTCTAAACAAGAATCTGAATCGAACGAGAGAATTTTCAAATGTTCACTATGGTTAAAGGTGCTCCAACTCAACCGAGCCTTTTGCATAAAAATGTGTGAAATATGGCTCGAGGTCGTATAAATATCTTTTCTAGAGTAGCTAAAAGGTCTTTGTGGATAGTCTACGTCTAAGTAAACCGTTTAACTGCAAGAAATGAAATCATGTTAAACAAGACATTTGTAGGTCATTTTCTGTGTATTGTCAAATAGGCAAAGAATTTTGCCGGCACGTTCGTTATTGAGCGCTAAGAAGTCCTAAAATGTCTATAGATTCACTTTGCGAGCCTTTTTTAGTGCAAAGGTATTAATTACGCTACTGAAGTCAATTTTTCGCGTAAGTTCGCTCTCGATGCTTAGAATAGCTAAGTCGTTCAATCTTTCTTGTGTCATTGTACTCCGCAAAAAGTTTTTGATGAGCTTGAGCTTGCTGAAAGATCGTTCTGCTGAAGCAACTTTAACTGGCAATGTACAAAATATCCTCAAGGCAATGCATACGTTTGGGAATATCTCGCCAAGCTTGAATTTGCTGATTTTGTTCAAGAGGCTGAATGGACTTAGTGATTCGTCTCCAAAGTTTGCGGCATGAATTGCTTTTAGGTGTATCATTTCTTCTCTCAATTCATCTTGCAAGATATCACCCTCGTATTTCTTTGCCAGGATAGCACAGGCTGCCGAAATTTGCTGCTCCGTTAAGGCAAGATATCTCCAAAGGAAACCAAACATGCCATCTATTTTGTATGCAGCATCATAGCGTGTTGAAAGGCCATCGACGATGACATAGAAAACATCACGTTTAAATGTTGCTTCTTCCACAGATTCAACTGCACCGCCTTCTGGAGAGACCTCTTCTTGTGTCTCGTCAAAGAATGATCTCCTTTTCGTCTTTCGTTTGGCAGGAAGATTTGGATCAGTTTGCATTCCTTCCGCAACCAACTTCGACTCATTCAAAATTTGAGGCCATTTACTGCGCAGATCTTTAAGGTCGTGGACAAGTGATTTAAGATTGGCGACCTCTATATCAATGGTTGCTTCCCTTGCTTGTATGATCTGGTTTCTTTGATCGATTGCTACCAAAATCTTCAACCATATTGCTGACATTAGGATGCAAGTAAACGAAGAGATGTACCTTATGGCGGCGTTAACTTCAGTGGCAGTCTTAGGAGTAAGATTCAGGGTATGAAGTTGCTCCAGAGCTGAACGTATACCTGGAAGATGAGCCGCAAACGGTCGCACACTTGCCACACGATCCGTCCATCTTGTACCTGACAGGCCATGCAATGAGGATCCAATGCTTCCTTGAAGTATTAACCATCGTTGCGGACTGCTGGAAAATAGGTTGTACACAGTTTGTACCATTCCAAAAAACGTCACTGCTTCTTTACAGCAAGCTGCAGAGTCTGCTCCACATAGATTCAGTGAATGGCATGCGCACGGTGAATACAGGCACAAAGGATTTTCAGTGAGGATGTGTTGTTGGGCTCCATTGTATTTGCCAGACATGTTTGCAGCGTTGTCATATCCTTGACCACGGCAGTCTGCAACTGGAATCCCAAACTGTTTCAAAGTTTCCAAGATTAACATGGCTATTTGAATACCAGTCTTCTTGCAGCAATCAACAAATGTCAAGAATCGTTCTTGGACAGCAAATTCTTGAAGCTCTCTCGTCAAATACCGGATGATGAAGGTAGTTTGCTCAACATGACTTGAATCAGGTGTTGCATCAACCATGATTGAATAATATTTTGCATCATCGATTTCATCCAAGACATGACTGCGAACGTACTCTGCACAAAGACCAATGAACTCGTTCTGGGATGAAGCTGAAAGATAATGAGCTTGAAGTCTTTCACCTTTTTCCTGGGATACTTGAATCTTTGTTACATGCTCTCGTAGAAGTGGATCATAGTGGGAAAGGAGCTCAATGAGACCCAAGAAATTTCCATTGTGAATGTCACCAATTCTTTGTGAAGATCCACGAAAAGGCAGTCCTCTTTCACCAAGAAAGACAACAACATCAATGATTCTTGTGAGAATCTTCTTCCATTTCTGAGCCTCTGAGAGAATTCTTTCGTCAGTGAGCATGTCAACTCCAGAAGATTCTTCCAAACGCCTCTCCACTTCTCGCCAGGCAAGGTAGCATTTTTTGTGCGCCGTACTGTGTTCGTGCTCGGGAAGCCTGTCGAAAAGCTTTCGCCATTTTTGTGCTGTGCTCCATCCATTTGCTGAAGCCAAGATTGACTGGGATGATCCTTGGTCCACTGCACTTGGGAAAAGTCTGCATGGTAAGCAGAATAAAGCACTCTTAGCAGGGCTGAACACGAGCCATCGTCTGGAACTCACTTCACCATTCTGTTGTTTGAATTTCAGCACAGACGTTGGAAATTTCCTGCCAGTAATATCATTAGGAAACTGCTGTGGATGTGGTAGATGGCCTTTCGGTATCATTTCTTCGATTTCCAGTGTTGTAGGAGCTGCTGGAGACATTCCTATGTCAAAACCAAAATGACTAGGCTTGGTTGTTTCACCACGAGCGAATGCAGATTCCTCTTGATTTATGCTTGCTTCTAAAGATGCTCCAGACATTGATTCATCGGGTTCGGGTTCTGAGAGTTCTGGCAAAGCTGAAGCTGTCGGTTGAGGACCAGCTTGTTCTTCATGTGCGGGGCCGGGGCCGGGGCTTTCTTTTTCAGGTTGAGCTTGCTTTTTAACACCAACATCAAATAACGTCAGTGCACCTCTCCTTGTTTCTTTATCCCTTTGCTCCTTTTCTCGTCGTTTCTGAGCACCAGACTTGTGTTGGTAGAAGGACATATCCGCTTCGATTTTCTGCTGTGCTGTTCTCTCAAGAAGGTCTCCAAATCTAATCTGAAGCTATTGATGACTGCCAAGCTTTTATGTTAAAAAGTGGCTATTTTTGTCCAAACGTTATTCCTTTTAAGGAGCTATTTGTAATATTCAATTTCGTCATCGTTGATCAATCTCTTTCCTAAAGCAATTAAAGCAACTATTGAATACGAAAGAAACCAAAGTATAGGTCATTACAACGTAACAACAAATTACCGCCCAAAAGCATTGTCACGACACAAAGTTTATTGCTAATGGAATGAACTGAGGCCCGTGATATCAATGCAGAGTGGAACGGACAAGATGAAAGTTTGATTCTTCCGGGCCCCTTGCGGGGCCCAGTTCGATAATATCACAAAAACATATAATGGAAAAACAAAGCTTAATTTTTACGGGCCCCTGGCGGGGCCCGGGCCCCGGGGCAGTTGCCCCGGCTACCCCCCCCCTCTCGGCGGTCCTGCTCGTTTCTTATGGAAGTTCTGTATTGCGAGATTGTTGAACCTTGCTTGCTTCATGTTCGAACGAAGCCACGTTTTCAGGCGTCTAGCCATTGAGAAAGATCTCTCAGCAGATGCACTCGTTGCCGGGTTAACATGCAAGAGCTTGCAAATAATCACCACTTCACCGATGAGACGACGTTCTTCGGGCTTAAAATTCATGATCCCCTTCAGAATGTCATCGATACATTTAAATGAGTGAACTTGAAAATTCCATATTTTTAAAAGTTTTTAGACCTATCTCTGACAAAAAGTGGGGGCTACAGCCCCCCTAGCCCAATGGCTGCGCGGTCCCTGTGGGTGACGAGAAATTTCTAGAAGTAGTTATCCTTGAGACTTGAGGATGACACAAATGATTGCGATTATTGAGTTAGTTTTAGTTTCGGTGAAAGCATGCTTATTGAAACGCAGATTTAAACTTATATATGCTGAAAGAAATTATAAGCGCATTTTTTAAATCCCAAATTTAAAAACGATCTAATTCTAAATAATTTTGATTCATACCATCTTCCAATTTCCCAGGAAGACCTCGTTACAATTATTCACTAAAACCGGCGTTTTCCAACAATCTACAGGTATAGTCATGAAAAATTTTCCCGGGGCCAACCCTTGGACCCCCATTTTTCTTGCCCCGCTTCTACCTAGCTTTAGCCTCACTCCCAACATGAATCTCGTTTAAAGAAGTGCTCCTCTGTACTTTGATAGATTCTTTACTGTTATGGCACTTCGAAAAGACGACAGTTGAAAGATATTTGGCCATTGCAATCCATTATATTCCAACTAAACTTTGTCGGAAAAAATGTCTCTTTGTCGGAAAATTCTGACCTTTGGCCCCCCCCCAAAAAAAATTATGCTCCTCCCACGACGCCACAGACTTTATTCCATGGTAAAAGAAACTGGGCATGAATCAGCCTGGATAGTTTCTTGTAGAGGGGTATTTTATTCAGAGGAATCAGGTCTGAGTTTCCTTGATGCAGTTTCTTGAAGGTGAGAATCGCTGCATTGCGTGACGCCGTTGGTGGGTACCAAGCCCCTTGCATGATGCACACAGAAATCGACAAAAGGGCATACCTACACTAAAATCAAAAGTTCTCAAAGGCAAGATCATTCCTTTACTGAAGGTTTTGTTTTGAGTACAATAGGAGACCAAGAGATCAACTGCCATAATTATAAAATCCGTATGCGGGCAGATTTGCATCACAGAAATTATACGCCTAGACATGCGAAAATCGGATTTTGTTTCTTTCGTACCAAAACAGAGATCGTTTGTTGACACAAAATAAATGGATCAGAGAGGGTTTCAAACGTTAATCGTAACACATAGCCCAAATACAAACGAAATCGAATGAAGGGAATTCCAGTGGCTAAATGAAGCAAGGAAAATCAGTTGAAAGCCTCTTTGACAAACGAGGTATATTTTGAGAGTTAGGCCCCGTTTATGAGTCTGATTCATAGATCAAACATGTGAGCTGTTTGTTTAGTAAGAATGATGTCTACCACTGTCTACCATACTTCCATAAAACAAACGTAGGCCATGGGAACTCTACCCGGCCCTCTCTGGTGTGTTAAAAGGGCAAGCTGGAAAAGAACTTTTAGCTATTCTGAAAAGAATCAGAATCGAACGACTTTTTGCTACAATTTGTAGAAATTTCGTATGTGTACAACAGTGACTGAGGCTCTATCGCCATTCGATCAAACGCCGCGTAATGTATGAAGATAACATTCGATCCAGGCTCTTTTATAGAATAGCTAAAGGTCTATTGCCTAAAATAAAGTTTGGTCTAAATGGAAAAATGGATCCACATAATAGAATTTGGGCTTGTAGAAAGGTTTTGACTCCAGTTGCCTCTTCTTAAACTCGAACTACATGCTGAGCCCCGGGGGGGGGGGGGCTACTATACATATTTTGGATACGGGGATGTGCCATCGGGAAGGGTATCGATTTTCACGATTTTGGTATAAGGAACGGTATCGATTTTCACGATTTTGGTATAAGGAACGGTATCGATTTTCGCAATTTTTGCAATTGGTATAGGATCGGGTATGCATTTTCGGAAAATTGGTATAAAGTCCGGTACATATTTCAGATAAATTGGTATAAAGTTGGGTATACATTTTGGAAAAATTGGTATGAGGAACGGGTATGTGTTTGAAACCTCGATGGCACGTCCCCGTCCAAAATCTGGTCAAGTCCCCCCCCCCCCCGGGTGCTGAGCTAAACCGATTAAACCAATGGGACGGGACCGATTTTTCCAGGTATTGAACTTCGATGCAAACCAGGGGATTTGATATGGGAAAACAGCTTTAGAGCTGTAAAACTGACGCTATCTCGACGTTATCAACAAGAATGTTTATTCATTCGCCCTTTCCGGTCTGAAATTCGAAAACCTGGTCATCACTTTGCAAGCCGGATTGCTGGGAGTGTTTGGGCGGAACCTCACATATCCTACTGACAAGTTGTCACAGTTCAACATGGAGCAACGAATTTTACACTTAAACGTGTCAGATCCTGAAAGCGTTCGGAACCTTGAGTGCGGTAAAGCGGCTTATATGAAAAATAAACTGGGCAACATATGGACTTAATTCTTATTCGAAGGTGCTCATTTTTCTGACATACCGATAATCATCGAATACAAGGCCCCAAGGGATCCTTTGTGAAGTTGAATTTCAGGGATGGGGGCTTATTCGAAGGAGGGGGCTCATTAAATCACAAGACGGATGTGTGATGAAGTACAACCATTCTAGCTGATAAAGCTATGACGAAAAGTGGAAAAACATAAAACCAGAGTGCACAGCAAGAGTAGTGGCGTAACGGAGACAGTCGGGGCCCTTGGGCATTTTGTGGCTCGGGGCCCCCAGCGCAGGAAAAGCATATGATATGACAGACAACATTGCAATGATTACAATCAACATATGCGTTGTCCAAGCAAGCAGTGTGTCGAAGGCGAATCAGTAGGGAAGAGACGACAATAATGGAGTCTGGGGGCGAAATCATCTGCAAAATTTTTAAGACATACCCTATTCTTTGCCTCGGAACACATCACATTATTGCAGAATAGATTACGACTGCCACTTGAATCAAAATTACTGTCCATTCACTAAGGTTTCCATATCATATACCATGCAGGCCTAATGGTCCTTCTTGGTCTTTTATCATGGCCACAGCACTAACTTGAAGATGATTTAATAATATGCTGGGGGCCCCTTTTGGTCGGGGGCCCTTAGCTTTTGAACTAAGGTGCCCTAAACTGCGTTACGCCACTGAGCAAGAGACGTAACTAAAATCAACCAAGAAGGACAACGAAAGCTTAAAATGATATATATAAAATGTATCCTTTCGTGGAATTCAAATACCTCGATGGGGGCTCGTTCGAGAGGGGGACCTTATTTATCAAATTAGCTCTAAAGCAGAACTTATTTACGAGTCCTATTCGAAGGCGAGGTCTAATCAAAGATTTAGAGTTATCGTGATCGAGGGAGGGGGTTATGGCACCAAGAAAGCCTTCTTTTACCCCTCCCCTTTTTCGAAAACTGACAAAACTTCCGGAAATAGCCCCGTAATTTCCACACAATGTGCATTTCATGTTTCATATCAAGATAGGAGCCCTTTGTTACCCGCTTCTATCCGTGCTGCAGCAGAATATTTCCGAATATCTCTTCCGAATATCCAAGTCTTGACAATGTGACGATGAAGCTGCGTGTGTTCCAGTGACTTTTCCCAGCTTTTAATATCACGAAGAAGTGTGAATGCTTGTAATCTCCATGGGAATTGAAACTTTCAACAAAGGGCATTATAAGATGGGTGAGCCATATTTTTAGACATTTGAATCGCGTAAGTTGAAGGACATTAACCATTTCTTGAGATGTTGTTGCAGAAACAATATGCTTCTGCATATCAAGAGAAAGTCTCATGAGGCTGAAGAGCCAATATTTTGGGAGGGGGATAAAACATTCCAAATAAACGTTAACTGTGTAATCTTAGTATGCCTGCCTTAAGTTTACTTTGGCCACAAAGTAGCAAGCTTCTATGGGCAAGCCCCATTATCAAAGAGTCGAGGCATTTGTCGGGAAAAGACGGGACGTGATGCGCCAGGATCGACAATAAAATTACTTTATCTTAAACGAGGGGTGTCTTGCTCTTCCTGCAAGCCGTGCGAAATATTTAAACACAATAGGATTTTCGGGGATTAATTGCGGATTTTTCTTCAAAACCAAAGGATTTTGCCAATAGTTTAACTCAAGGATTCGAATTCCTTGCAAGCTGGACCAATACCCTATTCACACTGCTAGTTAAACCAGTTTAAAATAAACCTGGTTATCGAATAGAGCCTTCTAATTGGGCAATCCAACGAATCCAATGCATTTGATTGGTTGAAATCTAACCTAGTTCAAGTATGCTGGTTTAACTGTGTCAGTGTGAATGCGGTACAAGTTTGGCACTTAATTTTGAGTCATTATTCGACTGATTTGATGCATGTTCCAAAAACAGAAACGAACAGCTACAGACACCATTAGTCAATGAAAGGTCAACATTCTGACAAAAGAAACGTCAGTGAATGAATGTAAGCTTTATTTAACAAGAAAATTTTCCATTCACAGGAGGTGCATCATTTGGGTGTGTCTATTTTCTGTGATGTAATGCAAATGTAAGGATGTTGTGATGTGTCATAATCGCTTTACATTGTTTAAAGAGTTTTAATTGCTTCGTTCAACTGATTCCTTCTCGAATGACATTACGAAAGTCATGACCATTTTCAACTTTTCCACACCCCACATCTGCTCTCGCAAATTCAAAATTATCAAAGCCCAAGACCACGAACCGTTTTGGTCATGATAGACCTGACGTCAGCTCTATAGAAATATCCCCGGGGGGTACATGACTTGGGGATGGACGGGGGTCCTCCGCCCGGTTTTCAGAAAGGTACCCTCTTCTAATTACCGAAACTTGCTGTCATACCCACTTTTATGATGAATTCTTGCGGAAAACGGCCCATTTTTGGCTATTTTTCGCCAATTTCTGGATAACCCACCCATGTTAATGGAAAATCTGCCGAAAAGGGGACCCTTGTTTAGAGAATTTTGGCCCCAAAACCCACCCATATGGGCGGCACATACCCGTACCCTCAACATGTTATGTTACCCCCCCCCAGGGAAATATCTCCCTGAACATTCTTCGCCTCGGTATGATGTGGAGCTAAATCCCAAAAAGCGTGCATTGCTCGCTGGGAATATGTTGATGGATCTGTGCTTGGATGTTCAAATATCTTTGTTTTAATGTTTTCAATTCATTCATGTTTTCCCTGTTGCTGTTACCTTTGTTTGATTTAGTTTATCAAAATTTAGTTCTAAAATTAAGTTTATTTGTAGCTGCCATACATAATTATTTCATGTTGGGCATTAAATGGCATTGATGATGATGATGATGATGATGATGATGATGATGATGATGATGATGATGATGATGATGATGATGATGATGATGATGATGATGATGATGATGATGATGAATATGTTTGTTTGCTACTTCAAACTAGGAATGACATAGATTCCTTGCTAATCTGGAGATGTAGACTCCCCTCATTGGTGTTTTGCCTCAAATTCAAGTCACTTGTGACTGAAGTTTATTGTGTCGAGTGGGAACAAAGGGGGACTTCTATTCACAAGTGTAGGGGGAAATGAAATTGAGGGGGGCCACCCAATAAAAGATCCATTGTTTATGAAAATTTTGCCTGACTTTAGGCTAACTTTCTGCCCAATTGTGACTAATTTTTGCAAATTTTTCCAAGGTTGGGAGGAATGCAGCCCCTAGCCCCCTTGTCTCCTACACCTATACTTATATTGGTACATGATGGGGGGGGGGGGTCAGACACAGCTTATCTTTGAAAAACCATAGATATACCAAGTTAAGATCATTTGAGGACATTCTTGGACACCAAAAGTATACTCATTGTATCATAGTACACAAAAACTTGAGGTTTCATTGCTTTTTGGACAGCTGCACTGCAACTGCAATGTTTTGATGATAAAAACTCTGTGCTGCATTCACTTTGTCCAACTTTCTCAATAGCAACCCCAAAAATATACCAATTGTGGACCAAATATGGTACTATGAGGTCTCCAATGTATACCAGACAATGTTTCACAAACCCTGAAAAATGTCTGATCCCCCTCACCTACTAATAAGGAGTGCCCCCTGGGAGTAGGGATCATTTTTACTTATATTTTCCCCTGGCACTACGCACAGTATCAGAGGAAAATAGACACTAGTTATCTAAAACAATGCCCCTTGAAAATTTCTCTTTATTTGGCATTCCAGTTGGTCCCAGTCAAAGGTTGATGCTTGACTTGCCATCTATAAACTTTCCCTTGAAACATAAGTGGTTGGGGCACTATACGTCTTACCGAAGATCTCCTCCACCGAAACAGCTAAAAGTAAAGCCTGTGT
Organism: Aurelia sp. 4 Dawson et al 2005; assembly: GCA_964019985.1. Taxonomy (NCBI): domain Eukaryota; kingdom Metazoa; phylum Cnidaria; class Scyphozoa; order Semaeostomeae; family Ulmaridae; genus Aurelia; species Aurelia sp. 4 Dawson et al 2005. The sequence goes on from OZ026495.1 coordinate 3,991,242, forward strand.
TGTTTCATCAAGTTCAACAAACACGAAAGTTCTCATTATGCCCCTGGGGCAATGAGTCAACATTGTTCGAAAAATATTTTTATTTACAGTTTGCACCGTTGGTCTCTCCATTTCATCGAGGCGACTTCGTTGACACAACACCTCAGCCACACCCTCCGTGTTTGGGAAATGACAAATTTTCGAGACAACACAACGCTGCTCGTAAATTGCAACAATTATGCTGTAATGATTCCAAAAAAGAAAGCAAAAGGAAACTGAACTTCATGTATTCTAAAGACTTCTAGGTAGCAATGTCGGCAATGTCGCGCCAACCATCAAATTTTCCATGAACTTGTCGTGAGATGCTGGGCGGTCACGGCTCTTGAGGTTATGGGGCTGCGGGCTTATGAAAAATTGTCCATTTCCTCAAGTGGGAATAAACTAGTGAGAGGATATCAAATATTGGCCAGACGAAAAAACGAAAATTGAATGGCCCCCACTGTTATCAAATTTAGACAGTTCTTGCTATTCAATAAGACAGTTTTCCTTTTCCTCTCCGGACAAACGAACGGTTGAAAAGTTAATTTCTTTGAGAAGCTGAGACTCTAATTCTTTGGTAAAGGTGAGGAGACCCTTCTCTGAAATTACAAAATTGTAGGGATTGAAACAAATAAAAAACGTTCTGTGCTCCCTCTGTTCTCCTTGATGAAGGAAAAATAGGGCCTGTACTTTTTCACACCAACTCAGGAAATTCCGAAATCGTATGTTATTGACATTGTTCGAAAGACTCTGAAAAGACTCTTTTATCTGTATTTTTATTTCACAAAATTAGAGAGAAGTTGTTGAAAAACAATAAACTACTTTATCTTCAGAATCTGAACACAAAATGCAAAATATCTTTGTCGACTGTTGTTCTCAAGTCAACGAGGCCCTTCATGAGGCTAGAGGCTATCCTCTCTGCAAGAATACATTCCATCCGGGGGGTTACTAACGAGACAGATCAGCGAAATAAAATATTTGGACCATACTTACCTGAGAAGCTATCGTAGAAACCCTCAAAATAATGAGAAACAGCGCTGAGAGCGCTTTTACGGCAACGTTCCTGAAAGGAAAATACATTTATCAATACAAGGAAATAAATTGTGGTCCATAACAGCAAACACTAACTTTTCCCAAAAGTTTTCTGCCGAAGTGAAGGTAACAAAACTTTAAAATGTAACAGAGATGGTACAGACCTCATTTGGAACAGCAGCAAACGACCAAAAACTTGATTTGAAGATACGCTGTGTCACTAGATACTTTTTTGGTCTCTACAGCATACAAGTCTTGCCTAAACTGCCATGCATTAGTTGTTACAGCGAAGAGACACCAACAGAACGGCCAGGGCCTTGCTTTGCGTTTCTGTTGTTCTGTATCGCGAAGAAACTCAGATTGAACAAGTGGACGGTCAACGCTGAACAGTAGCACGCCGATCAATAGAGAAAGAAAACACCCAGTGTCCGCTTCTCTATTGTTTAAAAAGGATCCGGCACCATCTATTGTTCTCTAAGCCAATGAAGAGCTGGCATAGTTAGAGAATGACCCCATTTACCGGAAACAGATCACAGAGCCCTTTCAATTCAAAGAATTTCAGCGGTTTATTTTGTCAAGGAAATCTCAATAAATCGTGACATCCAAATCGTACAATAGGCCTGGACGGACACAGCTAGAGTTAAGTTTCCTCATTCCTTTGTTTGGAACTTTTGTGGGAGACTTAAAATGTTTCAACGGATGCTCAACAGCCATGACAGGTTCCTGGGTGTAGTCTTGCGGTGAGCTCAGATTTTTCTTTCATGAGGTACACTCAGGAGCTCCCCTTTTCTGGAAAAAATCATTGACCAAACTCTGAAATACTCTGAACGAAGATCAATTTTCGTCGAGAGAAACCCCCACCCTGGGAGGACGCAATTCTCTGCAAAAAAGGACACATGGGCCTTAATCTTCTGGTTTCGATTTTCTGTCTCTCCCAGTCTCTCTTCACAAATGCAGCTGATGGGGGCAAAAGGAAGTACAGGACCAAAATTTCCCTAACAAATCCCTCATGTAGAATACTGAATGTCATTTTCCCCTCTCCAAGGAATGATGCAAGAAGCAAATGCGTCTAAAACTGTCATTCTGTAACTAATCTTTTCTCTCTCTCCCTTTCTCTATCCGTCTCTATTTTTTCTCTCATTCCGTTTTCGTATCAATGATGTTTTGTATATATTTTTAGAAAAAAAAGTGCCAAGAAGATATATCATAAACAAGTTTTAAAATATGTAAGCTATTTCCTTCGAGTAGGGGTACTTGGCTCGTCAGCCCTTTTGGGTTGCTCTGGGGCGGAACGTCTGTTTTTCTCCTGAGAATTCAAGTATCCCGAACAGCTATTTTTGATAATCAAACAATTCATAATGAGCAGAAATGTAGTAGATTAGATTTGTTGTTAAATGAAATTGAAAAATTGAAAATTGAAATTGAATCGTTTCTACCCCCTTCAAACCATCGACCAAACACACTTCAATAAAACTCTCCTGTCTCGTACGTTTTTGCAGAGCGAATGTTCAAACACAGCCATAGTTATTTCCTATTTATTCCGTCTTACGGTAATGAACTGATTATAAAGAAGTTTAGCAAAGAAAAGGGGTTCAGTATGAATGAAGAATTAGATTTTGCTCCATGCAGTGAAACCATAAAACTCCACTGGGAATAGAATATTCCAGAGGAGTTCCTTTCAAAGAGAAGCTTTGTAACTCACATTTCTTCGCAGCATAGGGATAAAATCTAGTCATTTGAAGCTTGCATGAACTATAAATTCATTGTTCATAAATCTGAAGAATTTGCAGGTTATCGTCCATTTAAAAGACGTAAGGTGATCCCCCAAAATCCTATTAAAACTTCTCTATCGTACCGAGTCCGGTTTCCTATTTATTGAAAAGAGGTCGTGCCGCCCCGCTACAAAGAACCGGAAATGGAGATTGCGTTTCCGCTGGGCAGAATCCTCCTTTCAGAAAATGTACAGGGCAGAACCTTTCAAGTCGCCAGCAGAGAAACAATACTGAAAGTCTGTCTTGTCAACGAAGTGAGGGCAAGCGATCAACCAAGCCAAGACTCTCAAACACAAAACAAGGCCAGGAATTCAAGTTGAAGCTCTAAAGATATGAATTGAGCTTTGGACAGTGAAAAGAACGAGTGAGACATTTGTAATTTGCGCCTCACTGAAGATGGGTCGGCGAACCACGAGTGTTGTAACTATTTTCTCTTGGCTTCCCTTGCTCTTATTCAGAACTGTGTTTTCGCAAGGTGAGTTGAAGTTGTATCTGTGAATTAGATTACCTTGTTTTTCATGACTTCCTCAAATAGGATTCTGTGTAATCCTCCGATGTAAGAAACTGGAGAATATTTTTAATAGTTGGATACACTTTTTTCTGAAACGGACCAAGAGCGTAGTACTTGAAATCCGTAAACAGTGATAAGTTTTTCAAAAAGAAAATTAGGTAGGTAATCTCTTTTTTAACTATGGTTTATTTGGAGATAAGCAAATGTAGAAATCCATATCCCTAATTATTAAAGTCGAAATTTGTGAAAGTTAGTGTCCCTCATGTTTCGCATTTTTGTCAAAGCTTTATTATTATTTGACCCCCGGATTTTGTCCCGATATGTAGCGGCTCATGGCCCTTGACGGCTGGAAAAAGTAATTACTGGTACATCGGACATTTGTATGGAATTTCCGATCAGTCCTCCGCAAAATATTTATCCATCTGTGTTTTTCTTATTTGCTACAATTTCTCTCATTATTTTCAATTTAACAACAGAATTCCCTTTCCGTTGTCATAAATGTTTTAAGAATTCAGTCGACGCCTCGGGGATAAAGTTCTTGAGCTTAGCATGCCTGTCTTTAACTTCATAGGAGCTGTGCCAATGTTTGTTACGTTTCTTCTCTCCGCCCAAGCTATTTGGTGACAAAATGGTATGGTGTTCACCCCTAGCCATGTCTCACTTGAGTTTCACTGCAAAGTTTAATTTGGCTAGCAGAACATTTACTGATGGCCCTCAAAAAGTTTTGAATGAATGGATGCAAAACAACTATGGGCTTTGAATATGCTCATCTGGTATTATCCCAGATCAAATTATTTTCAAGGGATTGCAAAATGTTTCCAATGGCCTTTGTGTTCACGGGAGCGTCAAGTGTCAGGGAACACGGGGGGAACTGGGGGGACTGGGGAACTGGGACAAACAACAATGCAGTACCCCACCTATCAACACTCACTTGATACCAACTTCAGAAGAAAGATGCCCCCAGCCTAGTGATGGAAATTCAGTTGTTTAGTGATTGGGGGGGGGGTAGGCATTGAATCAAGAAATGGCTGAAGCCTGGTTGCTGGTTCCGTTCCTTCTCAACGGTTTTGATATTTGTCCATCAAATATGATTCCAGAACGAAAATTGTTAAAAATGTCGTTCTCAGACGCTTGTCATATCCCAAAGTGACTGGGGTGGGGCTGTGCCCAGCAATGGAAAGATTTGCAAAAATAAGCCATAATCAGGCAGAAAATCAGCCTTAAGTCCCAGGGGGGACTCCTTATTAGTAAGTGATGGGGGTCAGACATTGAAAAACGTTGTCAAGTATACCTTTGGGTGTGCTATTTGGTGCATAATCGGTATATCTTTGGGGTTGCTGATGAGAATATTTGACAAGTGGAGTGCTAGCCTGAGTTTTTTACCAAAATATTGCAGGGTAATTGCTGGAAATGCTATAGAACCTTTAATTTTCATGTACCATGAAGCTATCAGTATATTTTTGGGGTCTAAAATGTCCTAAGTTTAGTATATCTTTGTGTTTTTCGAAAATATGCTGCATCTGACCCCCCTGTCACATACTAACAAAAGTCCCCTCTGGGCCTTAAATCGGGCAAAATTTTCGTAAACGATGGATTTTTTATCGAGCAGCCCCCCTGAATTTCATCTCCCCCTACGCCCATGCTCCTCACGAATAACGAAATTGCAGGTCAAATACATTAATTGACAATGAACCCACAACTTTGATCTTCTGAGGACTTTTTCGCCATAATTTCGTGCGTAAAACTTCTTGCTAGCAAAGGTCAAACCAAGCTATTTCTTTCCCGATTTTTGCGTTTCTTCGACGTGGTTTCTTTCGTCATCAAAATCCAATATGACTATTAAGCAAATCAGAGAATAATAAAAGAGGAAATCATCTACGTACATCCAATTTCTCTTGAGTCACATACAGTGTATGCTCACATACAACATATCTGTCCCAGCATCCCCAAGGGTCTCTCCAGAAATCAGTAACGATATCAGTTTCGCGCTCATACATATGGTGTACAAACAAGGAAAGGAGACTTCCAACTCGTCCCCAGGGCCTTTTATCATAACAATAGGCCTTGGGAACGAGGTTGCGAGACTACCATAACTGAAAATTGATAAATTTCCCCCGGGGGGTAACTTAACTTGTCTATGGTACGGGGTTGTGCCATTTTTAGGGTACCTTTTTCATGATAGTTTCCGGATTTATGGGTATGGTTTTCAACAATTTTTTGCATCTTCCGGATTTGTGGGTATAGTTTTCTATCAGAATTCAGTTATTGGTGAGCTTTTTTGGCATTCCCGGATTTATGGTTATGATTTTCAGAAATTCTCCAGATTTATGGGTATACTTTTGAGAAATTTCTCCGCATTTATGGGTATACTTTTGGGAAAGTTTTCCGGATTTATGGGTGGTACTTTTACGATTTGAATGGCACAACCCCGTATCTTGGAAACTCAAGTTACCCCCCCCCCCGGGTAAATTTCTCGATGCCTCTCTACAAGCTCGTCACAATTACCTCACTCAGTTGTTTGAAAGGCGATCCTTCTTTCGAGACAATGCCCATTTTCATAGTCGAGGGGATAAAGGGCATAGGGGGTAAACAGCAAAATCTCTTTATTTTTAGCAGCTATTGTTTCCTTGATTCTTTGTGTTGTGGTCAAGAGTTCATTAGGTAGGGGTAACTGCCCCCCCCCCCCGTACATTTATGATTGCAGAAATGTTGCTTGAAGTGTTCTAAACTTCCCCCTGCTTCTAGCGACTAGACACCAGCTTTTCCAGTGCAAGTAGACACAATCGGAGTTGAAATAAAGAGTACTGTACTTTCGTTAGCACCCTAAAGGCTTGGAACTCTATATTTGATCATTTCTTATGTCACAAACTTCTCACAGCCAAATAAAACCAAACGGCTTCGAAAGACGAATATCCGATATCAAATATTTTTAGGCCCATGAATGGTAGATACATTGTGACTCAGGATAAATAAAGAGAGGAGCCTATTAAAAGCTATGTCATCATCCGCTCATTGAAGTCAATTTGCAATATTTACCTAACCACACCTGATTCATAAACATTAGAATAAACTGGATTTTATTATGAATTAAAAAATCGATTCGTGGGAAAATTCTAAACGCTTTGCGCAAAAAGCGTCTTATACTTCTAAAGGAGCTCTTATTGGAGGGAAATTGGATTTCAGTTTAGCGTAAGCCATTAATAGGAGAATCTGTGAATAGAGTGTTTATGCCGTTTTCTATGGTTTATCTGTTGTCACTGCTTCTAACTTCATAACATGATTAGCTGTGTTTCGTTAGCGTTCATAGGAGATTTACATGTTTTGTATACAAACCTCTAATGAACAAGTTCGACAAAGTTAAAACCACTGTAGTGCTTACTTGTCAGGAATCACAGAAAGGTTTTCAAGAAGGACTTAATTTTCAAATGTGTACAATATTGTATGTAACGAGGGTAACGAGAGTCTTTCGTACCTCTGGTTCACTGTCTAGAAATTTTATGACGTTATATCGTCGCAATGAGTTGCAATATGAAATACTCAGTACTTCGGAAAAAATCAAGATTTCTTAACAGTTCAACCTTAGAGTTACAAAAAAGCAGCTAAATTCTCTTTCAAATAGGGATCTCAGGCTCCGAGTCACCGGGGCATATTTTGATAGGCTCCGGGCAGACTCAGTTACCGATTCTGACTCGATTACCGTAGCAACAAGAGCAAATTCGCCTCGTTCTCAGAGTTTCGCAAATGGGAATGAGAATCTCTCCAAACCTTCCAAAATCCAAGCCTACCGTTTTCGGGAACTGGGAATGAATCAAACACAAATTCGGAGTCTGCTAAGTGTACCGTTTTCAGAATTGGTACCAATCAACACACCCTTAGTTCATTCATAGATGGCCTAGATTTCTCCTACAAGCCGTGCGTTGGTTAGCAATATTAAGCTGCCGTTGTAATTTGCAGCACTCATTAAACCCAGTAAGATGCAGCTTTGATTAGAAATAATGAATTGTGGGCACTAACTTTATCTGATGTCTTGCCCATAGACACAACGGATTTTTGGTCCCTTTATATATGGGTAAGGAGCGGAATTTGTGGGGCACCATAGGATAAAAATCGAATCTTCTAGCGGATAGTGTTTCCCAGTGGCGGCACCAGCTCTGACTAATCCGAAAGAAGTGGGGGAGGGATTTTGACGCAATCTTTTCAATCAAAACGTATACCCAACTAATTTTATGCCATTTTTCTTCGACAACTTTTGCCGACTTTTAGGATTTGGATGGGGGACAAGTCCCCCCAGTCCCCCCGTGGCGCCGCCACTGGTGTTTCCTGTTCTTTCACAAAAAATTGTTTTGTCGACAGAACACTATCCAATTTCGCAACAAATATTAACTTGTAGACTGTAAATAATGGAGAATGAAAAGCGGCAGCTTTTATGTGACTATGATAGAGGTCAAATATTTCTTAATGCAAAGAACCTGTTTAAGTTTTTAATGCTTGCTACTGATGCCGATGCTAAAGTTATCCTACTACTATTAGAAATTGCTCATCATTCCGCTGAACTGATTTTATCATCGGCACATGTCACTATTATCAATGAAATCTGTAGATTTAGGGACTTTTGTAGTAAGTCTGTGCAAGGCATATTTCGGGCCTGCAGTTTCGGCAGGTGAACATACTGACCGCTCTTAGCCCTTTCCATGAACTGGTTACAACAACATAAGTTCACTTCAATGAGATGAGGGTAAATTGAGGGTCCTTGTGCAAAGAGGTGAAATATGTTTGGAACGAGGCAGGTGCAACAGAGCGCTTCAGCCGCAGTTTTGCGAAAAATCTGAAAAAAATATACTGAAACCAGTTGAGTTTTTTGCATTGTCACATTTTCCACCGATACCGATCTGTGACCCTTTCTGCTTTTTCTGGTAAATGCTAGAAGCGAGGCACGCTCCCTTACGGACTTCTTTTGAGAACGAGACCAAAGGCTTATTCCACAATACTTGGCCTAAAATTAAAAAATGTCGTCTCAACAAGTCTTGTTGATGTTTTTCTGCCGATATTTGTCATTTGATGTTGTCAATCACACCTATTTCCCAGCCCTTTTCGGTGTATTTGCTGCGTGTTCACAACAATGTTCCGATGATTTATTTCCATGTCAAGCCTACAGTTGTTATTTGAAGTTGCTTCAATTAAAGAGTAATTTATTAGCGTGACTTCCAACCAAAGAATGTGCGGTGTTTTACCCAGCCCTTTTTTTGAGTGCATTGCTTCATTTCTAACGGAATTGCCTGTGAATTCACAATTCACGATGACTTTGCAATGATGTTTGTCCTTACCAAACCTAAATTTGTTATTTGATGTCGCTTGCGAGGCTTTTTATCAGTGAGACTTCCAACCGATGGATATGCGACCTCTTTTCCTGCCCTTTTCGGTGTATGTGCGTCATTACACAGTAGCCTCTTTCCCGGCGGAACTGCCCGTGTGTTCACACCGATTTTTCAATAATGTTTTTCCTTGCCAAGCCTATATTTCTTATTTTATTTCACTTAAGATAAAGAGTCATTTATCAGCAATGACTTCCAACCAAAGAATGGGCGACGTCTACCTTAGGCCCGTTTGGTACATTTTCTTCATTCCTTACCAAATGGTCCGTGTTTTCACAGCAATTTAGTGATGGCGTTTCCCTTTACCAAGCTTATATTTGTTATTTGATATTATTTCACTTAGATAGTCATTTATCAGCCATGACTCCACAACCCAAGAATGTGCTACCTCTGATGTAATACTTGGCGCAACATTGTTAATTTATTTTGAGAGCCGTTTAAGATTTCCCGGCCGAGACACATTTTCCTGACAAAATAACACAGGTTTGACCCTTCGCTTCAAATTATTGTCTCGGTTTTGGGTGGTATTCAAGGATTTTAAACCCTGAATTCATCAATTGACTTAAAACTCGTTCGATAAAAATCTTTGGCTTGTTGGCTGGATCTAATCTGATTCGAGCCCTAGGGCAAGTGAACATGTTTTTTAGGCTCTGCTTACATGGAACGGGTTGGCTCGGTTAACCGTGCTGGCACGCGTAGAGGACTGAAATGATCTGAACAATTACATGGGGATTTCCAGCCCGGGCTTTAAACTATTTGGCGCTAGAATCATATAATCTGTTCATAAAATGAAATATTTGAAATGAAACGAAATGAATGAACAAAATAAAGCGCATGCGTTGCAGATTTCTCAGCTCGCTTTGCCGGGACAGCCCGATGTTGATGTGATTCTATGAGAAGAATCCCAGGGGGTGCACTACATATATTTCGGGTACGGGACGTGCCATCGGGAAGGGTATCTATTTTCCAGATATTGGTAAAAAGAACGGTATCAATTTTCACAATTTTGGTATAAGGAACGGTACTTATTTTCAAGATTTTTAGATGAAACATATGAGGTCAGATATACTTTTTCGAAAAATTGGTATAAGGTCGGGTATACTTTTTCAAAAATTGGTATAAGGAACGGGTATGTTGTTGAAGCCTCGATGGCACGTCCCCGACGAAAATCTGGTCAAGTGCCCCCCCCCCCCCCCCGGGAGAAGAATACGCAACTTCCAGCCCGTTTTGCTGGGCTAGCCCGGTAAACAGCAGACAGGACCTCGGCCAACCGGGCTAGCCCGCTTTTCATGAAATCAATGATCTTTGATGAAATCGAAAGTATGTACAGCATTGTAACTTCTATTGACTTCGGGATCTCGCGTGAAAACTGTCATCTCGGTTCAAGGGTGTTAGGACACGGATGTTTTGATTGATTATTTATTTACCTTCTTTTGATCCGTGTGTCTTGTTTTGCTGTCTTGTTTTCTGTTCTGTTTTTCCAAGTTTTTCCAATAGAGCTCCCTTGTATTTCTGTGTCTTAGTGCGCCTTCGCACAAGAATGGTTTTTAAAACCGCAGAGCCAAAAGAAGATTTTCTTCTTTAATTCTTTGACTTTACTGTCTTCACACTGACACAGTTAAACCAGCTTTATCTAAACCAGTTGAAATTTCAACCAATCAAATGACTGGATTTGCTGGATTGACCAATCAGAAGGCCTTGTTCGAAAACCTGGTTTTGTTTAAGAAGGTTTTAACTTGCAGCATGAATGGAGCGTTGCTTTCGATTTTTGGTCCTGACAATAGTTCCTCGTGAATGTATCGACTTTAAAGGGGTAGGATCACGTAATATAAACAAACTTCTTTCGAAACGACGATTTTGCAGAATTTTTGATAGGCCATATCACTGTGATTTTCCACTACTTTTCTCAAAATGAAAGAGTTATATTGAAGATGGACTCTTTTACTTAGTAGAAAAACAAACGAAATACTCATATGTTGTACGATTGCAGAGATATTGGTGAATTTTTAGAAGTAACTTTAGTGTGGCTTCACCCCATCCACCAAAATCTGTACAGAACAGAATGGCCACGTGGGGGCAACAATCTAGATTCTAGAGATACCAGGTCTGTTTGCGGTTATGTGACCCTGTCCCTTTAATATGCTGGAAAGAGGGACAAATGTTTGCAGCAATCTTGGCCTTTTTCCATGACAAAGGAATTTAAGATTTGTGCTAAGGTTATGGTTGAGTTCTTGAGAATCCCCAGAGGATTAACATTGATATGAAGATTCTATCCTATGAAGAAAGAACTAATAGTTTTTTGGATTTTACAAAAATGTTAATAACAGTGAACAGATATCTGGAAGTTTTGTGACACACAACATGAAAGATAACGTTCCTTTCATAGGGAAGAATCAATGAAGCTTTGATGGGCTTTGATTTTGAAAAGCGGCAATGTTTAGGGTCAGCATCTGTCAAAATTTTTCAATGGACCACCCCTCCTATGGGTGATTACTCGTCACAACATGATCTCTACGTATTAAGGTGAATTTATATCGAAAATTTAATCGATTCTATGTAGACAGGCTAACTAGCAAGGTTGAAGAAAAAATATTGTATTTCCGTTTCGATATCTCCTGGGATATGGTTGTTGCACCCGAGGATATCACATTGTTTCTTATCAAATCGTCCATGTAAAATTTAATTTGTCTTATCATGACTGGCAACTAGCTAGCAGGAAGGAAATATGGGACCTGGGATGACAGGAATCAAAAATATGAAAAATAGGAAAAGTTGGTCGTGAAAGAAAATATATTCACGAGACTAGAAAACTGGGCTAACAGCAAATGTCGGGCAGAAGGATTGGACAAAGATGCAGGACTCGGATTTAGATAAGAAAACCTTTATCAAATCCCAGTTGTCAGAAACTTTAACGTTAGTTTAACTTGTTCCTCTATCATTACTCGAAAAGTATAAAGTGGCTCGAAGTTCATTGTGAAATATTCACAACGGCATAGGATGGAAACATCAAGAATTTGCGGCGATTCCCGAGAAACCATTACCAAACTTGAGAACCTTTCGGACTGGGTTAAACAGAAGAATAGACGGGTTGTGGCAGCAAAGTCACTATGTTGGCAATTCTATGATGCCATATTTTAGATTTTAACGTACAAAAAGTGTTGTTTCTTGCAATATCTCCACCGATGTTTGAAATTCATCTACACAAAATTTCAAACATTATTGTTTTCGTTTTTGTGATCTATAATCCTTGGTAACTTAGAAGCCATGTCTTGAGCAGTAGGGACTCTGGGGGGAGTCAGGAACGCCAGAGATTTTCGCCTCCAGCGCTGACATAAACAGATTCCATCATCTAACATTTTCGTATCTAGTTGTCTATTTAATTGTATTTTTCTACCTGTTGGCCATGGGGTAGACATTGTCTTTTGCTCCTCGTGGTATCGTCCTTGTAGTGTTGCTTAGTAGTTAGAGTATAGTAGAATGTAGCATGTATTGTAATTTTTTATATTGATATAAAAGATATCTCCACGCTTCAGGAAGGAAAGATGTGTGTAAGAAATAGCGTGAAACTTTCAGTAAGTGCTGAGTTGAAACGATTCAGTTGGTTGAGAATCTTCGTATTGCTTTCAAACATCGAAACGGTATGTGATCAAGATGCAATGCTGCTAGCAGAAGAGCTCCTTTCACGACTGCCAAGAAATAGACTTTTTAGCTATTCTGAAAAAGAATCGGGATCGAACGATATTTCATTACATTTAGTAGAATTCTCGAATGTGCACGATTGCGATGAAGCTCTAACGTCACTCAATCGAATGTCACGCATAAAATTGTATAAAAATATTGCTCGATCCAGGCTGTTGCTGATGTATCGAAATTTCTTGTCACAAGAAATTTCCTCTTCCTTTTGACATCCCTTCTTACCATCAATGCATAATTCATAGATGGACAATTTAATTGGTTTTGTCCGTTGGTACAGACGGCAAGAAGAGACGACTGCACTATGTATCCGGGTCTTCCTTTGTGTTAAATCTCTGGTTTAATGTTTTTCTTTCGGTCTCTAGAGATGTTTAATTGCCGTAGGTATGATTTTGAAATAGAGTTGACACTGTCTAGTTTTGCAGCCAAGATAAACAAGCCGACTGTATTCTCCAGGTCCTTTGGAGAACTTGCTTATGTTAATTTTCGATCGGTATGATAGGAAATGACCTGAAGAGGCCTTCTTGACATGAAATCGGCCGTCAATCATCTTATTCATTGATTAGCTTTGTACATTTACTTGTTTGGATCGTTTCGATACTAAGTGACATTTTCCCGTTTACATGAAATTCTTATTTTTTGTTCACCAAATGATGTTCGATTTATTTTGTCAGTTTCTGCATGGTTTCAGCAACCAAGAAGTAGATTCAATGCTGATTTTATTTCAATGTCTGGATAATCTTCTCTAATATTTATTTTTCCGTCTCTTACAACGTGGCATTTCTTTTTTCCCAGGCAATCGCACGTTTTATCAATAGGTTATTCATGAACGAAATTCGATTGATATTCAGTTGCCTGATTTTGCGCAGAAGATGCCGATCAATGCATTTCCATGTCTGGATAATTTTCTTATATTTATTTTTCTCGGCCTCGTGTGATAAAACTCCACAGGCGGAATTTTCTTATTTCCCAGGAGATCTCTTGTTTTTATCAATAGTTCGATTCATGAATGAAATTCGTGAATGAAATTCGATTGATATTGGCCTGCTTCTGCAATCAAGAAGAAGATGCCGATGTTGTATTGTATTTCCACGTCTGGATAATTGTCTTTATTTTTCTCGGTTTCTTCTGAAAAAAAAGGCGACATTTTCTCTTTTTCGTCAAACAACTTATGATGCCAATACATAGAAATTTATACGATTTATTTGTTTTGGCATGGGGGTTTCTAGCATCTCATCAATTCGATGTGGCCACATGAGGAGGCTGTTTTGTCAATTTCAATGCCACACTGCAATGATTCCAATAGTTCACAAGTGTGCATCTTTTTTTTCATTGTACATACTGAGAAAGCTTCTAAATTATTTTGCCAAATTCAATTTCAAGTTTTCCAAAGGATACACGGTTACCATAGATGTGGTTCAAAATCTAAACTGGATTAAAAATACAGTTTATTCAACGAAAAAAGGTATTCGAAGGTTTCCTGGTTTCCTAACAAGATAAATATCAGAGAAAAGTCGTTTCCATGCTTTCAGTGACTTTACATGAGTTTCCTTACCAAGCCATTGCATTTTCTTATTTCAGGCACAATCAAAAGCGTAAGCATTTCCTCGGCGTATGAGATCTGCTTAAACTTCCCAGGGGAGACTGTGTCCCTGTGGTTTAACTGTTTCACTGTTATCTCTTAGATCCTAAAGGATGTATTTCAGTTTGTCTATAGGCCTATCAATAAAAAGACAGTCTGAAATCCAACCGAAATTACAAGAACTCGAACGCAAGAAAAGTTGAAGGATCGACTGCTGAACCCTGCTCAATACCATAGTTTAGAGAATATGGTTCTTCTCAGTGAACATTTTGTTACTTGAAAATCTGTATCGTTAGATTTCTGTCAAAACATTATGCTGCAAATCACCGTGATTCATTGCAATTTCCAAAATCAAGTTCCAAAACACAGTAATCCCATTTCTGTGGCCTCCGAGACTATTAGTGGTAATTTCTTAAATACGTTCGTGGTTCATGGTCGTGACACAGGCTATTAGGTATGAACTTTATCAACTTAAAATAAATCGAAATAAGATAGACCAAATGATGTGCAGTTAAAATCAAATTTGAAGAAATCACATTAGATTAGGAAGAACTGTGTTTCAGTGTCAACTAAATGCTAGTTGGATTGAGGAAGTTGAAGGGGCAAGCAGGACAAATTTCGTCACTGTCCCAAGAGCTTTTCTCCATATTCCCATATGCTTTCTTTTCAGTCACAATACCTTCTCCGTCTTCCACTGTCTTCATTCCCCACACTGAGCTATTGTTTCTAAGTTCTCCAAGGCCTAGGCCTGGAATTTTTACTCGGTAAACTCACCAATCACTAGAGGGCCTGCGAAAATGCCTGAATCGAGCGAGATTTTTCCAGCAAAGGGCGAATCTTTGAAAGTGCAAATTGAAAATCTAAGATTCATCGCCAGCCTACAAGCCTTTCGAAGAGGATTCCAATGTAACGGGTGAGCCGGAAAAAGGTTCCCACGTTTGAAAATTCATAGCACTAACAGTACTTCACAGATTTGAATGAATCAAACTCTAGTTAAAAGCCGAAAGATCAAAGTATTTTAGTGATTTGTCTCGCTGTCTTACCAGCACTAGAAGTATTGGTAAATTCAACTTTTAAAAAATTTTGAAGTTCCAAATTACCGAAAACTGGCCTAAAACATTGAGCAAATCATAAAGGACTCCTCGCACAGATCAAAACAGAAAATAAAATTGTTCATAGATGAGAGATATCCACTCCATAGTTACTGCCATGGGATCGAAAATCTTTTGTATTTGTTTGAAGTGAAGATGTCATATAACTCTTGAAAGAACACCCAATGCGTGTTGTTCTTTGTAAGGAGAATCTTTTCCATTTGATCAATGTTTTAGGCTCTGTTTGGCTGTTTCAGTCATTTTGCCAACATGAAATTTTTATGTAAAGTTAAGTTTACCGATACTTCTAGTACTGATGAGACCATGAGAAAAATCTCAGAAATACTTCGATCTTTTGGCTTTTAACTGAAATTTGAATTATTCAAATCTGTGAAGTACTCTTGGTGCTATGAATTTTTAAAAGTGGGAACTTTTTTCTGGCTCATCCAGTATAGTGCCCAAAAATGACCACCTTGCTCGCAAGTGAATTTTTGAAACTTTTTGCTGAATTCTGTCGCTGAATGTTTCTCAAATTCAGGGCCAGAAAATGAGGCAGGTTAAGAGACTGAATACAGAAAGTGAAAGGAACACGCTGAATTACAGGGGAACTATTGTTTTGAACAGTTTAACAACAGATGTAAAGAATGCTAGCAGTAAAGAAGTTTTCAAAAGACTCATGACCAAGGAACGTAGCAGTATTGAACAAATAACCTTTGAAAAAGGAACAGTAACAATCAAAAATAAAGATCTTGAAACCTTTATATACTTTAGGCACAGGGACTAGATTTTTTAGATTTTAAATAGGATGAAATTATTAGCTTATTACTAATATTACTATTACTTTTCTTTTAACACTTTAATTTGCAGGTCCACATCAGTCAACTTGAGACTGACATATTGCTAACCTGCATCGTTAAATAAAGAATGTATGTATGTATGAAGCTCTGCCATTTGATATTTGTGATTCAGAATGAATGGGTGACGTTCTGATATTTTAGTTAATTAATTACCTTTCATCTTCGAGCTGCAATATCTACTATGAATTCGAAGAACGGTATTTTCATCAAACTGCTATTGATTCAAATGAGAAAAAAACAGGAAGGACGTTGATTGAGTTGTGTGGTTGGAAATTTTATCCAATATATTTCTTAATTTATTATCACTGCTAAATCTAATGAAAAATATTGCTTCAAATTTCAAATCTTCCGTGCTTTGTCGTACTGGCAAATGGTAAGCTGCAGGCCTCTTGATATATAATTATGCCATGTGACCCCAAAGGGGCTCACATACTCGAAACGAGACGGGTTCAGTTCATCCGTACTGAGGTAGTTTTGTGCCTAGCTTCCAAAAATCTAAACTCATTGAAAGAACTTTGCCAAGCACTTTCCTAGCTCCATACATTTTCATGTAAATTCAAAGTTACCATTTAGATGGTAGCGATCGGTTTTGTGAGTTTGAGCAATCTAACGCCTAAGCCTCCAACTTGCGTCTAGAATATTTTTCAGTCAGAATATCAGAAAGTCAATGATCGAGACTGAAATAGGTAGGCAGATAGGTAGAGGATGATCACGAAGATGATGACATTCTCGCTTCTCCATTCTGTTGATGTATTCGGCGGTTGTCTTCCCTCCCTTGTCTATTCTATAACATAGAGAAGGGCTCCATCCCATCCACCACTATTTTTATTCGCTGATTAGGCCTTATATGTTGACAGTTTGACCATTTCATAATGGACCTGGCATGATACAAACTGTCCTCCCATCTCGCAGAAGGCAAAAAAAAATACACAAATGAATATTATAGCTAATACGTACGAAATAACTAACTTCAGCTCGTTCTTGGTATATTTCTCTGCCAATCGCCAGAATATATTCCGTTTTCGTTCGCCATTTTGAAAGGAATGAAAAAGTGAAAAAGGCGCGCTTTACAACGCATTTTGGGATGCTTCCAATGCATGATGGGATGTTTGCAATGCACGATGGGAAGTATCAAAAGCATCATGCATTGGAACGCGCGTTTGTTTTGATTCTCTTTCAAAATGGCGATCCGAACTGGAAGGTAGTCAGCACACAGATAGGAAGATAGGAATGCAATGCCTTGATTAAAGTTTGGAGAGAGCAAAGGTAAGGTTATCTTGCCTAATACAAACCAGACCACATCGTTGGACTGAACTTAATTTCTCAAACAGGTCCTAAAGGGGAGCGTTCAGCTGCTTTGTTTTGGTTTGGTTGGTGTGCCCACAGAGGGGTTAGGCCTGCTCAAGTACAGTTGTATCTTTCAGATACTCCAATAAGCCTGTTTGGTTATGTTTCATTTCTCAGGACTACCACTCACTTTCCTTTGTAAGCTAGTGGGCGAATTTTTTCTTTTTTCCTGTGTTTGGGAAAGAAATGTTGCCATTTTCGGGGTATCTAATGTTGCAAGGCGCCTCTCAGGCGAAAAACATTTCCTACAAAGCCTTTGATTGGGTCGAGCCTATCTTTCGGTCCCTCCTCCTTGATTGGCCAAAGTCTGAGCAGGAAGGTAATTATGAAAGAAGGAAAGATTGGTATGATTTTATTTCAGAGTCATTCACGCTCACCTCTTCTGATCCTCCCAGGCAGCCTGATCACACTTTCCAAAGTGTGCCAGAATCATTTTGTGAGTTGAGGAAGAACTTTTGATAATTTTTTTAAGGATTAGCGAATACTGGCCACCTTTCCAGGTTTTACTGTGCTTCAAATGCATGGTGACGTTATGGAAACTTCATTCTGAAATCTGGTTCAGGATTTCTTATTTTTTATAAGGCTCTTGAAGCTTCGAATTGCCGTTTAATTCCTTCGAGACTTTGTTCTCATTTATTGTGATTCAGGACCAAGTGTCTCATTGTTGTTTTTACAATTTCTTCAGGGATGGCGCCAGAAATTTTCCCACAGAGGGGCTGGAGTCTCCAACAGGGGGTTAAAATGGCTAGAAAGTGCACTTTCGTATATCATTTTGCCAACTTTCCACTGACAAGAACCGAAGATTCCTCCCATCGGGGGGGGCTAGATGCTTTCGACGGGGGCTGTAGCCCCCTCCAGCCCTTCCCTGGCGCCACCACTGAATTTCTTGTCAAGTAAATAGGTAAAGGTAATATCGGTGGTAATTTCTGTTCGTGTCGTTATAACGTCCTTGTCGAAAAGTAAGGGTCGTAGAGGGGGATGTACCGAAATCCATAAAACCGCCAAATTATTGCAGAAAAACAGTAAATTTGCAGCTAAGACCGTCAAGATGTCTTCACACTCTTTACATTGAATATCATCTCGGCTCTGTGCCGCAGACAGCTGCCTGGTTATCATCTTTGTGACCCAAAAAAGCGGAAAGTTAATTCCAATGCATTGAATCCGCTGGAAGGTGTGCAAATTAGTCGAATATTCCCCGAAATCATATCGTATTGGATAATCATATGGAAGTTAAGAAGGGAGTTACCACATTTTTGAGATGACGTAAATTGTCCAGCCCTTCTTCTTCAAGTCCAGCCCTCCTTCCTCAGGGTTTGCATATGGCTGTAGAAATTGCACTTGGAAGCCATTTGTTGCCCAGAGGCTGCATAAATGAAATATGTGTGTGTCACATTTTAGATTGTGACCTCATTGTCTCAAACTATTTAGATATCCGTAAATAGAATTGAAATAACCTAAAGCCAATTCACTCCCACACTAAAATCAGAAACCCATGAAGATGTGCTAACCCAGCCCAAGTTTTGTAATTCCAAAAGGTTGAGTTGGAAATTCGGAGTTTATTTCTATAAAATTGTTTATTGCAAAAACAAGGCGACAAATCGTAAAAATCGAAAGTTTCAATATTAACAAAATTATCTTGGATTTCCTTTTCTTATCGCTTTCACGTCGAGGTTGCTTTCGCGGCCCTTTCTATGTGCTTTCAGCTTCAACTACTACGCCCTACGGCAGAACATTTTTAAACTTCCACTCAGTCCAGAATTCTCAGTACCACTTCAGTATATTCTGCGCTTTGAGAAACTAAGTCCCTTGTCTCCCTGTGCTCTTTGATGTGAGGATGTTGCTAAGGTAAACAGGGACTCGATATATCCATGAAAGATTTAACCCTATGTGGCCCCGCAAGCACAAGCAATTGTCTTTCGTTCAGTGTAAAGTGATAGCAACCGTGTTCCCTGGCACCAAGCGGTCTTCTCGCAATCATCGACTTAGAAGTAATGGCCTTGAATCAAAGTTGAGGTGTAGCCTCACTCCATAAGGACCCTCAAGTTACGCTCACATCGTTGACTTGAATTGTTGCTGTTGTTGTTGCTCCACTGATAGCTGAGAATGGGCCTAAGTAGAGTCATCGGTTTAATTGTGTTATTATGTGCCCTCCTGTTAAGCGAGGTTTACCGCAGGTTGGCGTGTATCGATGAAAAAGAACAAAATAAACACTAAAAACTCCGCGTGCGGAGAAGGACGGGTCTGGTCATTCGTCCTTTGGAGAAGCCCTTCTTCAGAGAAGTTCTTTCTGGAGAGAGGTGCGCCTCCGGATGACGTTTGGTTGTTTCTGAATCTATTCTAAATTAGATATCAAGTGAGATTTGTGCTAACGCGAAGTTGCACGACAAAAACCTTCATTGCCTTTATTCCCAGGCAGTTTCAAATGACATCTAACGTGAGACAGGTTTAAATTAATTTATTAATAAAAATATTAGACGTGTGGCAAGTCCAAAAAGCCAAATCTACATTCATACCAAATAATCCTGAGCCTGCGTGTTGCAATGAATTTTATATTGGTTTTTTCTTTTTCAGTAACTTCAAATTGTCAAATCACTTGCCAAACAAATTACAATCCAGTATGTGGATCTGATGGTAAGACGTATGCAAATGAATGCATTCTCAGAGCTGAAGCATGCAACAGTAGGCAAACTATAGCAATTGCAAGTAATGGCGAATGTCAAAGTGAGTACTTTCATTCCAATTTTTCATTCCATGGTCAGTGAGAAAACTGAAAGAGACAGATAATATTAAGAGACCCTTGTTCTAGATGATTACTCTTTCAAGCCATCCACGTAGCATATGGACTTGCTCCAAGTCTCGCTCTTGATCAATAAACAAACGGGAAGGAAGAAGAAGAAAAGGGAAGGGAAAAGAGAAGGAGAGCGAACCTTGTGGACTAAGCGTTCTGAAAACGAGAGCGGTCAAGATCTTGACCGCCGGCTTTCTTTCATGTTAGCGGAAGAGCCAATCAAACTTGAGAAGGTGAATGCCAAGCCTCGTTTTCGGAGCGCGTAATCCACAAGTCTCGATCTCCTTCCATTTTCCCGGCCCTTTTCTTTTTCTTCCCCCCCCCGTTTGTTTATTGATCAAGAGCGAGACTTGGAGCAAGTCCACGTAGCATAGGACTCGAATCTTTGCAAGCCTCCAAAATCAAATGCATAACATGTAATTGCCTAATTCCTTCAACTAAACTGATCCCAAAGGAACTCTAGGTTGTTCGCCATTTTTTGGATTTACAGCGTTTTTAAGCTTTATGAAAAGATATTCGAGAGGATGCATCGAAAGCCTTGAAAAGATTATAGGCACCGTAAGCTGTAAACAGAAGACGGAAAGAGGAAAGTCAGATTGACCAATACAAGAGTGCTCAGTTTTTAAAGTATACAAGATGGCAGGAAGCGAAAGTCAGCAGCTTTTATAGTTTATGATTTAGCAGTTTGATGACGTCACAACTTCAGAACTAGTAGAGAGTTTAAAAAGTACTGTAACTCTGAAAATAGTGGTGATATCAAAATTCGCTCTCGGGAATTATGTCAACGAACTAAATTTCCCTCCGATCCATCCAGTTGAAAGGATTGGCTAAGAAAATTTTACTCATTTAATTTAAAGTTTTGCAAAGATTCGAGCCCTGTACTATTCCCCGTCGTTTAATGTTGTATTTGGGCTTAACGGAAAAATCTGGGGTTGATGAAATTACTGTTAAAAAGCAACCTTACCAACTGCTGAACATCAATCCTGAGGTCTTTCCAAGTTGTGATGACTCCAACTTTCACAAATTGGTTAATGAATCTACGTAATTTAGGCCACATATCGTCGTCATTTTGTAGTTTGTACTAGTGTGCGAAGACGCGATAAGGAGGCTAGCAATGTGAGTGGTATAACATCAACACATTTGGCAGCCTCGTTCAGGTGAACGTGAGGTGCGTCGCATGAAATGATGTCATTTCGCACGTCTTAGCAGATTTAAAAATGCAGTTTTGCAGATTAAAAGAGAACAAAATGAAAAAAGCACTACACACCGTTCACAACAGTGTAATCTCTTAAATAATCAACAATTATAACAACCCCGGACTTATTCTTTAACTCCCCCCTTGAGCATTTGAGGGAAGCGTTGAGGTGAGCGAGAGCTATAGCTCCCTAGACAGAAAGTGCCAAAAGTGATAGATAAAGCTTACTGCTACAAAATGATATTTCTTGCCTTTCTCCTATAGCTAACAACTGTGACTTCACCTGTGGTATGGAATATAAAGCAGTATGTGGATCAAATGGCAAAACCTATGCGAATATTTGTGTGCTCAAAGCAGAAGCCTGTGTAAAGAAGACTACAATCACAGTTGCTTCGGAGGGCGAATGCAGTGGTAGGATTCATTATCATTTTATGCAAAGTGTCGCAAAGAACCAGGGCAGATTTTGTGATACAATAGCATCAGTTGCTTTGACTGACACGTCAGTTCAAACCGATTAGTGACTACAAACAAAGGAAATTCTCGCAACCGGAAAATCAAAGCAAAAAAGACTGCGAAAACTGAAGTTTTCTCGTTTTATTGTGAGGGCTAAAAGAAAACGGCCCTAAACGCTCGATCAAGTCGTAAAGAATCTCCTCACACAAAACAATAGGTACGGTCATTTGTTCGCCCACAAAAGTGATGAAATGTTAATTTCTATGCAGTTAAAGGGAGTACAAAGACCAGCAACCTTTACAATCGTTTGTTTTTGTTTTTGTGAATTTCGTACAGTCAGATATTCTGGAAGCTGTGGAGAGCAAGTTGTTGACTTCGCCCAAAGCATGCTGGTCTTTGTACTCCCTTTAATCACGTTTAGGATCCCATGGCAAGAATTTGCACTGCATGCCTTAACCATGCAGGAAATTTACTCAAGATGCTTTGATTGCACGCAGGAACTTGTTTCCAAGCCTTTTGCTTGCTGGCACAAAATATTTTCAATGAGGCCTACTTTCGTATTGTTCTTCAAGTGACTTTTTGGAAGCAATCTTATGCGCATACAATCTTATGCGCATACTAACCGGTTTTGTAGTGTACCGGAATATATAAAGCCCAAAGTCTTAAAAGTACAGACCGAGCTTACGAGGTCTGTGTTTTGAGACTGAGGGCTTTATATTTTCCTGTACAGCGACAAAACCAGTTAGTATGAGTTTTATTACCTGACAGCTTCTAATTTTAACTTGTATTTAGTCAAACGCATTTTGTTACTGTGATGTCGTCTCACGGGCCTAAAGAAGTTGCTGTGGCGACAAAACGCGTCCTTGTATGCTATTATACAAGGCTACGGGAAACCCGCGGGAAATGTGCGATTAACTAATAGGAGTGGCGGGATTTTGTATTGCCTCGTTTTTGAAACTTCAGTCAGGTAATAATCTCCTTAAAATGCCTCTTTTCCCATATAGAATCAAAACCTGCAAGTGAATGCAGAAAGCCAATCGACTTGGTATTCGCATACGATGCATCCGGAAGCATCAAGAGATCAGGCTTTCAGAAGATAAAAGATTTCACAAAAAATCTCGTCAGCAACTTCAAAATTGGTGTTCAAGACACACACGTGGGAATTGTTGTTTTCAGCCATGTTGCTAAAGTTGCAATTCGCCTGGATGAAGCTTTCGATAAAAAGACTCTGCTGGATAAAGTTCAAAACATCTCATATCTTGGATACACCACAGCAACTGATGATGCACTTCGTGTCAGCAATACGGAGATGTTCTCTCTTAAAGGAGGGGTCAGGCAAAATGTCCCCCACGTTCTGGTTGTTATGACTGATGGGAAATGCACAGCATGTAAAGAGAAAGTTTCTGTTCCAGCACGAGCGTTAAAAGCGAAAGGTGTTGAGATTTTCTCGATTGCAGTAGGGCAGAAAGTTGATCTGGCAGAATTGACGTCATTTGTTTCATCGCCAGCCTCTGATCATATTTTGAAAGTTGAAAGTCTTGATAAGTTGAAGACCATCATTAACCAACTCGTGTACAAGGGATGTCAAGGTGAGAATTCATTTTTTAGTGTTTTGTCAGGTTATTTGATCGGTTTTTGAGGTATACCATGCCATGATTCGGCAGAAGTTTCTTTTTGTCATTGTAAGGTCTTCAAATTTTCATCTTTTTCCCTAATCTTAGTGATTTTGAAATTATTTACCCAGGGATACAATTCAATGTGATTAACTATTTCACATCCTGAGACTCGAATGTAAAAAGAACAATTTAGTATACTATATTTAACTAAAGTAACAAATTTAGGATATATTTATCAAAAACTTAAATGGAGAGAAAAACGACAATGTAATACCAGCTTTACTCGAATATTTTCAATTATCTGCTTCGAGTTTGGTTTCAGATGACTTGATGAAAGCTGCTAAGTATTTCATCAGAATTCTATTGAATTCGTTCGCAAAATACAAGCTGCTACTATGTAAACTGATACATTTAAAAGTTTAATGTCTTGACATTTCAACTTGTGCACAAAGGACAAGGACGTAACGGTGAGAAGTCGAATGTAATGTTCAGTCAGGTTATTTGATCGGATTACTTGATCGGACTTTTAAAGGTGATCTGAAGCGAAAATTTTTATTGATTCAAATTAGTGGCACTGTCGAATGATACGGACTCCTGTTTAAATTTCTTTGATATCTCTTTTCGTTTTCAAGTTATCCACTGATATCAAGTTTCAGTTGATGACGTCATTTTGTTTGCAAATTGCTAGGTTGATGTACTGGAATACAGCTGTATCTAAGTTTTGAAAGGTTACAGTTGTCGGAGACATTTAAGTTGAGCTGAATAAATGTAATAAAAATTGTTTCATGGACTGATATGATGTTTAGAAATGTATGCCAATTTAAGAAATGTTCTTGGAGTCAATTTCCTTTAGGAAACATAGCCAGAAGCCAGCCTCGTATATTTTCATTACTTTTTGCAAACAAAATGACGTCATCAGCCAACCATACAAAATAGTGTATAATTCGAAAATGAAACATGGTATCACAAAATGGTAAAAGACATTCTTTATCATTCAAAAGTGCTATCCCATTTGCAACAACAAAGATCTTCGCTTCAGATCACTTTTAAGGTTCTGAATCAGCCACTTGTTTCTCTCGAGCTATAGCTTGAGTAAAGCAAAAAACAGGTATCAATCACGTTTGGTTTCAGGAAGCGATAGATAGTTAGGATCAAACTCGTAAAGTTTTTCTTGGTCACCTCGTACTCCGTGAGTCACCCAAAGGTTTCTTAGTATTGTTTGGTCTGTGGTCTGCAACGCACAGGCCACACGCATTGTGGCTTATCTTATTACTTAGCCTTTGCTATGCCAAACCGCCAGAAAAAGAAGATGATAAGGAGTAGTTCTAAGTTGTAAGCGAAATGAAAGAATGCATATATCTCGAAATGACATATTTGCGCTGGGGTGCGGCTAACAAAGTCGAGTGACCCAGTGAAATTACTGAACATCTCTCAACAACATCTAAGACTGCAGCTAGCAAACGCGTATAAGATCCAGGTTGGTTAAGAACCTAATGGCTGAAATTTTGAAATTCTTTTCCCACTTTATTAGAACCCGACGAAGTACACATTCAGGCTGAAATCTAGAATATGTTGTCAGCATTTTGCTTGTTTTTTCATTTTATGATACAGTAGAAACCCGCATAAAAGAACCTTGAAGCTGACATTTAATACTTCAAACCATCTAAATAAGAACCTCTGCGAGGCTGACATTGGAGGAGGTTCTTATATGACAGGCTTCATGTCTTCAGAATTACTCAGAACTTTCAAGAATTCTTGACATTCTGATGAGAGTTCTTCAGTGGTACGAAAAAGTTATCAGATTTTTAACAATAATTCTAACCTAGAAATTTTCTCAAAAATTCTCAAGGAATTCTCAAAAAGTCGTTAGATTTGTTGTGCTGAAAACAGTAGCAATGTGTGACAGACATGTACCGTGTATATAAGAACATCTTTAAGAACCTTGCAGGCTGGAATTTAGAAGAACAGCCATTTAATTAAGAATCTATTCAGCCTGCCCAAGAAAACTTTAAGTTCTTTTATGCGCGTTTCTACTGCAGCTGTACACTTTAACATAGATTCATAATACAGCATATGTGTTTTCAACCTGACCTGTTGATATGAAATTGAAATGAAGTACTAACACTAATAACAAAAGAAATTTACATTCCTAATTTACAATATTATGCAAAACTAAGTCTACCAAAGGAGAAGGTAAACGATGAAATGAAATTTGTCCCCGTCTATAGCTGTTCTTTGAATGTTTTCAGCGAGGGTGCAAGCATGAGATCAGTTAGCATGTGGACAGGCTTCAAAATGACATAAAAAGGAAGAAGAGAGCCTTTAGGAACGGGCTGCATTTTTTTATTTCTTCAGAGTGTATCAGAAAATGCGCGACCCCACAATGATTTGAATTTTTAAGAAATTGAAAAAATTTGAGGAGATATAATGTATACCATCGAATAATGTTAAAACGATATAATGTTAAACGATATAATGTTAACGATATAATGTTAAAACTCCAATGAATATATTTGTTTACCATTCAATGTGGGTGCGGGGTAATGGGTGGAAGGGATTCCTGCTGTGGGGCTGGATGGCTGCTGCCCTTTGTTTTTCTCGCTTGCTATCCCGATTGGGGTGGCGCGGGCGGCAGGGGGTAGTGGCTGTTTTGTCTGCACATGGGGGTCCCATGCTCATTGACTTGCACTCGTTTTTCACGCATTGATAGCCTTGCAGGGGTCGTTGCCTGACATCAAATGTGAGACAGACGTTAAAATTTTTTTTTTTCTTCTTCTTTGTTGGAAAAATGTAAATATTTGAATTGTGAGTGTCTGTCATGGTGGGAAGTCCGATGACCTAGTGTCTATTCCCGCCATGACAGGCACAGTAGCTGTAAATGTTTTGTGTTTATTTTAACGGATTATATAAAAAAAAATGTATACCATCCGAAAATAAAATTTTTCTTCTGTCTAATGATATGCAGTTTGGATATATTAATGGAAATATCTATCATTAAATTGATACTTTCATAAGTATGGGCATTTCCAAATGCAGCCTGCTGCAAGTGCAAATCAACCCCTTTTCCGTTAAAAAATCGTCAAAAAATTTATCAAAATATTTCAGGCCTAGAAGCACTTGAAGTGATGCCTCGAGGAAGGAAAGATACAATTTCATCCTTTTGAGATGCATTTGTAAATAATGATAAATTGTGCTCTCGAAGAGGGGAAGTATCGTCAATGTAAATTTCCTATCACTTTCCGACATCTAAAATAGGCTATACTTACCGAAACTTCAATTAAGCAATGAAAAATTAAATCCACCCAAACTGGATATCATTTGAAAGAAGAAAGATTGTCCTTTCAGATGGTATGCCTCAAATTGATTCAAATCTTACTATTTCCTGAAGAATCTCAACGAAAATGGGTTGCGTTTTTTTTAAACTCCCTGTATATACCCGACTGGCGTACAAAAGATTATTGTTACTTGTCCCAACTTTTAATGCCACAAGTAATGAAATGGTATCATAGATCAATAATCATACATGCTGCTGTTCAATCATATCATTGTGAGCATGGAGCTCAAATCTTTTACAAAGGTGGGTGTAAAATTCTATTAGATTTTTCTTTGAATTAAAGAGCTCGAAAGGAACTTCAGGTAATTCGCAATAAATTTACCGTGGCAATTTCTTGATACCTTGACTACTTTCAAAATGGTAGCATTTATTAATTTTGAGGCTGTGACGTCATCAAATTTCTAAATCCTTAACCAGAAGAGCAACAGATTTCTGCTTGCAACCATGTTGTAGACCTTCATAAACTATGGTTATCTTGAAGATTGTATCAATTTCCTTCGAGTTATTTAAGATTTACGATGATTTTAACTTCTTCAAAATTTTCGATGAATTTTTGCAAAATAAGTCAAAATGCCGCCATTTTGAAAATAATCAATATATCGCAAAATTGCCACGGTAGATTTACAGCAAATTACCCAAAGTTTCTTTAAAGCACATAAATTCAAAGAAAAATGTGATACAATTTTACATCCACCTTTTTAAAGATTTGAAAGATTTGAGCCGTATGCTATCATTGTGGGACTTCAGAATGTCAATTACAAGGAGGAATTACACAAGGAAGGCTGTATACTTTAAATTAAGTATATGAAGTTCGAAAATGCAGCCCATTCCTACATGTCCTTTCTTCTCTCTTCCTCCTTCGCGGCTCCCAGATTAGGCATGTTCAAGAGCTAGGAATCAGCCTTTGAATGATGTCTTTGTTTTTTTACCTGATAACAGGCCAGCTTCAAGAATTCGTTGTGATCGGTAGAATTTTCAATGCTTAATAAAGTCAACTATCATCTTATTCTTTTAGCCAAACGAGGAAAATGTCCGCTTCCTCCGAAAGATCCTGAATGCACTGACAGTAAGGACACATGCTTTGCTGATGCAAGTTGCGCTGGTCCACAAAAATGCTGTTTTGATGGCTGTTCAAGAAAATGTGCTTACCCTCTACTTAGTAAGTACCTTTCCTGAATAAATATGATTTTAGAATTGCAAACGCATTGCGAACACGGGTTTGCTTTTAAAGGGCGATTCCGGGGTGAGAAGGGCGTGTTTGATTGGTAATTCCAAACCTACCAAATTCTGAAAACATCAAATATTCAACATCTTGTGAGCAACCAGGATTTCTCCTTTTTCGGTGCAAACGGAAGCATGTTTTAAATTCTCAGGAAAAATCGAGAAAGTTAAAAGCGCCACCGCCGGGACTCGAACCAAGGATCTCCTGCTTTCCAGGCAAGCGTCTTAACCTTTAGACCACCGTGGCACGTCTTAATTGTCTCGACTTTTTGCACCTTATGGGTTGCTTTCTGCTTTCGCCTTTGTCAAGCAGCGTATTTTTATAAATAGTCAACTGCTAGCAATTCTGAAAACGGTAGCTTCGTAGAGACGGTAACACAGTGCCCAATCAACATAAAGTTCTTCAAAACAGCAGGTTTCAGATTCATCTTAAACAGATTCATTTTATTCAGATTTATCATATTTCATAAT
This sequence comes from Aurelia sp. 4 Dawson et al 2005, assembly GCA_964019985.1. Taxonomy (NCBI): domain Eukaryota; kingdom Metazoa; phylum Cnidaria; class Scyphozoa; order Semaeostomeae; family Ulmaridae; genus Aurelia; species Aurelia sp. 4 Dawson et al 2005. The sequence goes on from OZ026495.1 coordinate 4,019,595, forward strand.
GAAAGTTACAATGAGATGGAGATGCAGCGGTGCCTTCATATATTTCTTCAATGAAGTGGCTTTCTTATTAATCCATATATCACGCTGATTCTCCTTTTTTATTGAGCTTGTTGAACAGAGGGAAATATTTTGGGATACCCTGTCCCCTTGTGTTTGATGAAGTGTTGCTATCACGTCTGGTCCAAACTGATTCATGTGAATCAAAACAACCACAAATGGAGTTATTCAAAGTACAGTTTTGAAATAAGTAACTGTAAGTGGCACACAAGGATTGGGATTTGATTATGTGTTGCAGTGGCAGGGAATGAGATACAAGTTCTTGCTTAAGGCGGCAGTAGGCAAACCGGGCGGCAACAAAGCGAGCAACATTTTTGATGGCATTCAGGGGTACTTTCCCGGAAATTGTGAGACGGCGCCCTTCAGATTGGCTTTAAATGGCCCTAAGTTTTTTTCCTAATACAGATTGGCTATACAGGTGAATCTACGTTGGGATGGAGATTTTTAACCTTCTCCAAGAAAGCAAAAAAGGCCAATTTGCCCAAAAGATACTGTAGAGTTATGGCATCATGCTTATGGTGTGAGACAAGTTTGTTCTTTCAAATACCGGAAAGGGCTTCCTAGACCAATGAAAGGTAGAAATTGAATGAGACATGAATAAGAACATGGAGGACAAATCTGATATTCTGCAATTATAAAAGAAATACAAGATATATTGCAGCAACTACTTAAGATTTTTGAAGGTGCCATGGCCCTCTGGTCTCTCCTGTATCTCATTTCTCAGATTTCTTCATTTTGTGGTGATGCAGTGTTCTTGATGAAAATTTTCCTGTTAAAAATATGAGTGCATAAGCGTACGAGGTGGGGGGCCGGGGGGCGGTAGCCCTCCCAATTTTCGGAAAATTATCGAAAATGCCCCACGCGGGCAAAATTTTGCCCTCAGTCGGGCAAAAATGTTAGTAAACAACGGGCTTTGTGTCAAGCAGCCCGCCTAGATTTTTTCTTCCCGTACGCTTATGTATGAGTAGGACCATTCTCTGTTGGCATAGTTCTAACCGATCGTATTCCTTAATAGATTGCTTGACACCGGTTGAGATCGCATTCGCTCTGGACTCCTCAAGCAGCATCCGAGACTTCTCATACCAACGAATGAAAGATGTTGTGAAGAAAATCGTAGACTCCTTCTCAGTATCCCAAGACATAACCCGCTTCGCAGTCCTTCTTTACAGCACAGATGCGAAACTGCAGTTTAATTTGGTTCGCTATGACAGTGCTGATGATGTTAAGAATGCGATTGACAATCTCCCTCATTTGAAAGCTGGTACACGGATCGACAGAGCGTTACGAGAAGCGAAGAAAAGCATTTTCAGCTTAGCAGGATACGTTAGACAGCGTAGGCCCACTGTGCTCATTGTCGTGACGGATGGCAGCACAAATCGTGGGTCAGAGGATCTGAGTGTTGCGTCAAAGCCGTTAAAAGATTTCGGAGTGAACGTAATAGCTGTTGGTGTAGGCCCAGAAGTAAACCGATATGAACTGCTTAAGTTTGCGTCAGACCCGCCGGCAGAGAATATCATAACCGCAAGGAACTTTGGCGAGTTGGTTCCAAGTATTTATTCTTTGACAGAAAAGATTTGCAGAGGTAAGAACACGCACTGTCAACAAGGACATATTCTGTAATACAATAGCATTAGCTGCTTTAATTGACACCTCAATTCAAAGCGATTAGTGACAGCAGACAAAGGAAATTCTGTCGACCAGTAAGTCAAAACAAACACTGCCATAAAAGTTGCCTCGAAACCAGTAGGGCAAACTCTCGCTTTGTGGAAGCGAAATGATGTTTTTTAAGAGCAGTTATGTGCTTGCAACGCAAGAAGAATGGTGAATCTGAAGTGTTATCTCGCAGATTTCGTTTGTTTGATCGAGGGACCCAGTAGAAGGCATTATAATTCTCGCTTATTTTGGGCTAAAATGAAACAATTACCAAACAGCTCCTGAATCAAGTAAACGAAATCTGCGAGACAGAGCCTTAGATTTACCATTCTTCTTTTATTATAAGCACATGGCTTCTTTTAAAAGCCACCTATCGCTTGCACAAGGCGAATGCTTACCCTACTGGCTTCTGGGCAATGTGCGTTTCTCAACCGTGCTTGTTGTGATTCACTCACTGGTTGAGAGAATTTCCTTCGTCTGCAGTCGCTAATTGCTTTGAATTGAGGTGTCAGTTAGAGCAACCGTTGCTATTGTATTACAAAATATGCCCTTGTTCGCACTGTCTGATTAAGAAGAGGGTCGTATAAGGGGAGGTTGGGATCACTAGTCACAAAAATGAAATATAATATATTTTACGTTTCACGTTAAAAAATATCGTTTTCGGGTCATTCCAAAATAATTTAAACAAATGCATGGGCAATCACGTCTTATGAAATACCCTTTACCACACTCAAAAAAGGTCTTTCTTCGTGTTCGTTTACAGTCAATGAATAGATTGCAAAGAGATTCGGGTAAAGACGAGAAGGTTTGGCACTTTGAGCTGAGGCTCCTTTCACCAGAAAATATACGTTTTATGTGGAATGATATTGTGCCAAACATCTTGACCAGTTAAAGAGTTAATATATAGCAAAATATGTAGCAAGCAAGTACAGACAAAAAAAGAAATTGGTGACTCGAGAAAATATGAATACTTACAAGGGTATCTGTAATGGGTACAGAAAAATTTTTGTCACATTTGATCATGAAGCACAGCCTTTTGAAAAATTCTTTCTAGGCCCCTTTTGGTTGTTGCAGCCCTTAATTCTTGAATCAAAGTCCCTCAAACTGCGTCACGCCACTGATTGCGGAAAATCTGTTTTAAGTTTTAAAGTTATCGTAGATGGTTGCAAAATCCATTTCTGGACAAATATGGCAAAGTTACTACGAAATATTTTGTTCAATTTTCAGCTTTAGAACATCAGAACAATGTCGGACAATCCCATAGGGAAGAGAGACTGAAACTTGTATCTCTTGTGCGGTAAATGTAGACATTTTTTCTCATTTCTTAAAGAATAAAGGATGTATTGTTTCTGTTAGCCAGTTCCTATTCGTATTTTTATCAAATTTTCATTATTCCTCCTTCAGAGAAGCCCGGTACATGCGCAGTGGTTGACAAGAAAGCAGCAAATTGCGTCTCCACAGTTGATGAATGCAGCAATGACTTTGAATGTTACGGTGAATCAAAGTGCTGTTCTGATGGTTGCAGAAAGACTTGCACAGAACGACCTGGAGGTACATTAACCCTATTTTGGTTTCGGGCCTAGTAGATTTTTTTAATAATAACTCCGCCAGGAGAAAGGCCATGGTCAGGTAACGTTTTGACTTTTGTTGCTACCCATTGAGCAACTTCTCATGAAGTTTCATTGAAATATTTAAAACAATGGAGGGGAGGGAGACAATTTTCCAAGACTGACCCTGGCATAATCGCGAATTGTTAAATCTCAATATTCGCAAAAAATAGCAAGATTGCATTTGCAAATTTCTCGCGTAGAGAAGTGTTATATATTTGATGTATTCTAAAATTGTCATGTTTGGACGGAAATTATTCTCCAAATTCAATTTCATTGCGGTTTTCCCGATTTTGGCCAATTTCTTGACGACACAAAGAATAGTGCTGACCTTAGCAAAAATGATGATAGCTTTCAGGGTAATCTTTATATTGTCATAAAGCACTTGCCTGAGGCTATTAGCACACCAGATTTGGTTGCTCTACGTATCACCAGTCAAGAGTTAGACAGGGGAGACCACTATAGGGTTAAACCCACATTTAAGAACTTTCCTCAAATATAAGAACCTACAGCAGGAAATCCTTAATCTCTACTCCTTTATGTAGGAACTTTTTCGCTCAGGCTTTTTATATGTTCTTATCTTGAAGAAAAAATTCCCGATACTGTTTTCGGTTGCAATATTCAGAGAACTTGATTTGATCTTAATGTAAATAAAACGTTTCCTCGACAAACGCAAAATTCTAACCACGTCAGATTCCACCATATTGCTAATATTCCATCCTCTATCACTGTATTTTGATTTAAATGGAGACATCTAAAAACGCTACAAAAACAGGAACATTGCTGGGAAAAGCTGTTTTGAGAAAATTTGAGAACGTATTTTAAGAATCTACAGCCTCATGTCATGAATGGTCTGAAAAATATATATTCTTATACGCAGATCTTTACTGTAAAGGGTGATCTCTATTCTACATCGTTTGGAAAATAAGACCTTGCTTTTATTTTGTTTGGTTTATTGTTTTAATGAGATAACCGATAATGAAACCACGCCAAGATTGCAAAAAATGGTTATGAACAGGACCGTCGAGAGCTGGGCCGGGCCCTAGGGTCGGCCACAGACGGGAACCTCCGGCGCCGGAAAATCTAATGAGCCTCATCCTTTTTCCAGGCATAACACCTTCCAATGCACTGCTATAACGCTGCTTTTAGATGGAAACGCCCTCCCACAGACTTGTCAAGACATAATTTTAAATGTAAAATTAGTTTATTTCGTGTGTAGAGACTAATTTTCGAGTGCCAGTGGGCCTCCAGGCCTCGAAAAGCTACTCAAGGAAAACTAAAAACAAAGCAGAAAAAAATACATGCTTTATTTTTTCCGGGCCCCTAAAGGTCCCGGGCCCCCTGGCAACTACCCTAGCTAGCCCCCCTTCTCGACGGTACTGGTTATGAAACCAATCTTATTGCGCACCACCCCTTATTTTCATTGTTCGTGTTTTGATTTATTCATTTGATAACAATCTCGCTTCGGTGTAAAGCGAAATATTGGTTTCTGGTACTTTCTACGTCCTAAATTGTACTATATTCATTTCTGCAGTTTGCCGACGGAAGGTTGACCTTACGTTTGTCATCGATCATTCAGACAGCGTCGGATCTGCTAACTTCGAAACCGTAAAACAGTTTGTAGCAAGGGCAATGGAAAACTTTAATGTTGACCCAGGCCAAACACATGTCTCCGTCGTCTGTTTTGGAACAACAGCTAATGTGGAATGGACGTTCAATGATTACCCCGGACAAAACATGAGAGCAGCTACTGATGAACTAAGGAAGATACGTTACACTGGGGGTGCATCCCGATTGGATTTATCGCTTGACTTGGCCAATGAGCGAATCTACAATGCAGCGTATGGCATGAGGACTAACGCATTCAAGGTAGATTAAGGCCCTGTTTATATGGGGAAAAACACCTCACCTGCCAGACCCGGGGCTGACAAGCGAGGTAAATTTCAGTGACTGTTTACATGAGATTTTTCACCTCACCTGTCAGCCCAGGGGCTGAGAGGTGAGGTGGAGTAAAGTCTCTCTTCCGTGAAATCAGAATGAACTGACCAATGAGAATCAACCAAAAATTTCATTTCACCTCACCATACCGGTGGTGTTTCGTTTATATGGAAAAATTTCACCTCACCCAGGTGAGATTCCACCTCTGGTGAGGTGGGATTTCACTATACCGGTGGTGTTGCGTTCGTCATGTAAACGCGAACTGAAAATACAAAGGATTCTTTTAGAAGGTGGAATCTCACCTTTCAGCCCTGGGTCTGGCAGGTGAGGTGTTTTTCCTCATATAAACAGGCCCTAAGTTTCACTTTCAGTTTTGGTACATAGGAAACTGTGATCAAAGAATTATCTGTGATATTGACAAAGAGAGAACTATGTGTAAATTATGTTTATAGGAGTCTGATTTACTACAGTCACCCTAATTTCCCTTTTCCCCAAAGCTAAGATTCGGATAACCACTGTCCCTGAGATATTGGCTCAAAGTCCTGACGCGGAGGTATAACGTTTTGGAACTTAGGTGTTGAGAACTTGAACACAAGAAATCTTATTATTGCATTTGTATGCAGACAACAAAGCTTTAACGTAGGGTTTAGAACATTCAACTGTCTTGAATCAGCCCTTTTAGTGAAGTAGTGGACTTCCTACAAGTCTCTCTCGCGGAAAAAACAGCAGAAGGAAAAAAAAGAGAGAGACTTGTAGTACTTGGTATGCTCATTAATTTTCATGAGCAATCGAGCCTTGCTTCCATTTTCAAACATGACGGGGTTGTTGTCAATTGTTTCATCGAAGCTTGAGTCTGTCATTGTCAAAAAACATCGGAGAGCCTCGCTCTGTTGTATCATTGTCCTTTCTATGCATATGATTGGATATTGGCTTTTTGTAAAAGGATGCCGACTGGACTGAATCCTGTCCAGCCAACGACCCAGGCTGCCAAGTATTACAAGTCTCTCTCGCTTTTATTCCTTCTTCCGTTTTTGCCGCGAGAGAGACTTGTAGCAAGTCCAGTGAAGTAGCTGCAATAAATTTTACGACTCGATGCTTGAGGGTACTTTAAAGCTTTCAATGCGGCTTTATTTGTTGTCCTTATTGCTGTCCTGACCCTCAAAGACTGAGTAATGGATTCACTGTTATTGCATTATAAACTTGCTGCCTTTATTTATTTTAGATTCTCGGACCGGACCCCAAATATTGAGCTTTGTTCAATTCATTATCCTGAGTCCAAAAATGTTGATCTATTGAAACTCAGAACCAAATATTGACACTGATGAAATATTGAAGTTTAGGAATAACCTACCGGTAACTCAGTGATCTGCTGCTTAGCTATCGAATCTCTCGGAGCGATGATTAATAATAATTAATCACTGATTTCTTTGATCACTTCTTTTAGCTAATGGTAATCATTACTGATGGTGGTATCGGAGAAATTAGTGGTATGCGTGAGAGCGTCAAAGCTCTGAAAGGCAAAGGCGTCAATTTCATTGCTCTTGGAGTGGGCCCTATCAGGGAAGTCAAAACATTGGAAACAATCACCCAATATGCTGAAGATAACAACAGAGTCCTTCTCGTTAAACGATTTGCAAATCTGAAGCAGTATGCACAAGATATCGCTGATGCTGCTTGCTTTGCCCGTGAGTACCAATGTGTTGATTCCTTGGAAATTTTGTTGTGCGAAATTTGAATGGGATCTGTTGTGGCTGACCCCATCATCATCATCATTAACATCAACAACATCATCATCACCATCATCATCGTCGTCGTCGTCATCATCATCATCATCATCATCATCATCATCATCATCATCATCATCATCATCATCATCATCATCATCATCATCATCGTCATTATTAACATCATCATCATCATCATCATCATCATCATCATCATCATCATCATTAACATCAACATCAACATCATCAACATCATCATCACCATCATCATCATCATCATCATTAACATCACCATTATCATAATCATCATCATCATCACCATCACCATCAGCATCACCATCAGCATCAGCATCATCATCATCATCATCATCATCATCATCATCATCATCATCATCATCATCATCATCATCATCATCATCATCATCATCATCATCATCATCATCATCATCTCTAGCGACTCATGAGAAGAAAAGCGTGGGTAGCCACTGCAGACCGTTACTCACTCAGCTTCAACACAATCTATTTCTGTTCTTCACATTAAGTTTACTCTTGCTTTTCCTTCTTTTTCAAATGTCTGTACCCGTTCATTGCCAAATTTAGGTTTAAAGTAGCGCCTATGTTTTGTTCTTGCAGCGGGGGCAGTTTTGCCACCACCAGGAGGACTTGGGGAATTAAAAGGAGACAAGAAAACGGTACGTTATATGTAGTCAAATTATTTGCATGAGACTCCAGTTCAAATCTAGACTTGCAACAAGTGCCGTCGCTTCGCTGCACAACAAATCTACTTTAGGAGCAGAAACTTTCGCGGGCAGAAACTTTAGCGATATTCGCGTTTTTTTGCACTTTTCGCGAAAGTTTCTGCCAAGGCATAACCTAAATTCAAAATATCGTGAAAGTTTTTGCTCGCGAAATTACTGAAAATTCTCGACTTGCGAAAGTTTTCGTATCCAATTTTTTTCGTTTCTTCAAATTTTTGCGTTGCTGTTCCTTAATGACCCCAATCTTTAGTCTTTTGGGCTATGAGACCTTTTAAATTGTCACCTTGTCTGTGGATAGTACTGAAAATGAATAGAAAATTGTATTTTCCCCTCACTTTTCTTCTGTCGCGAAAGTTTTTTCACGGTAAAATGCATCCTTTTCTCGAGCGCGAAAGTTTTTGTCGCGAAATTTGCGGGAAAAAGCGTCATTCGCAAAAGTTTATGCCCTTGATTTCGCGATTTTCTTTCCTCGCGAAACTTTCTGCCCGCGAAACTTTCTGCCCGCGAAAGTTTCTGCCCCTAAAGTACAACTATCACCATCGCACAGCAAGTACTTACTCACAAACTGCTCAAAGGGAAGATACCCGATTTTTGCCTAAAAAGCCATTCCTGAGAATTTGAAGTAAAACGGCTTCCAAGTTAAGTTGGGGCACAGACAATAACGTTGAATCATTCAAGAATATCATCCTGAAATTAGAGCTTGAAAACAGAATACTAGGCTTTGCAAAGAAAATTAGATCATGTTTCAAAACATTTACACAAGTTGATGATTAGGTCATTTATTTATTGTAATTACATATAATAGTCTTAACGTGCTATTTTTGTTACATTCACAAATAGCTGTAGTATTTGCTTGTGCAAATGTATAAATATATGAATATATTTCTTAACTAGAAATGTGGACCACCGAAATGCATCAGGGGACCAAAAGGAGCTATGGTACGTTCTTTGTTCTTTTAAAAATTTTAGTGCCTTTTTATGTCACCAGACAAGACAAGATAAATGATGTCTTACCTTTTAACCAAACAGTGGCGGAAAAACTTCAACAATCCCCTGCAACTATGACAAATCCACCTATCGTTCTTCTTACCCACTGCCCTGCTGGGTTACCATATGCCCAATTTCATGATTTTGGCTTTTTTCAACCGGCCTGGCTTGAAACATTTGAGTTTGGCCTTTTTCTTAAATGTTGCTTATCTTTGTTTTTTTTTCTTTATTTACACTTTCCCGTCACAAGTTTCTCTTTCTGAATCTTTTTGGTTGTCATAATGCACCATTTTAGCAAATAAAGCCATTCCTGGATGCCATATTTAGTGCAACGGGGCAGGTAGACACAAAAATTGGCTCGTTAGGGCATGCGTGTTGATGACAGCCAATGATGAAATGCTCAGTAGAAACTATTGGCCATGTGCAGTAAAGGAAATAATGACGCCATGTGCAGACTTTTCAATTTTGGCTTATCTTCCATCCATCTGGTTTTTTGGCACATATTTAGAATTATAATCTGGGAAGTGGGTAATACTCGCTTCAGATCACAGATCAAATCACAATTCACTTTGGAAATCATCTCTTTATTTGTTCATGCAGTCATCCACATCAGTAAGCTTTTAACGTGCCAGTCCTTCATGAAAAGAATGTTTCCTCAAGACGACAAGAATATAATTTGAAGTGGATGTAAACAACTTTAGCATGAATGTGGCAATTTTTTGTGATTTTCACTTTTGCTTTTCATTGTATCTTTCGTTGAGGAAAATGGTCAATTGTTTCTAGCAGTGGTATAAAATCGTTGTGCTAAGACTTGAACTGAAAATTGAAGTACCCCGCTGAAGGCTTGGTCCGCAACTATATTTTATGGTCGACACATGTCAGTTGCAATGTAAATGAACTTAGGGCGTATTCTTCATCTCATGCATGCATCTCATACTTCACAGTAACAAAAAGAATGCGCATTCTGTAAACGGTTGGGAGAGACTGTGGAATACAAATTCCAGATGAATATACATTCTAAAAACGATAGAGTTGGCAGAATTCGGAGAGAAATTTCCCAAAAAATGAGAATGTTGAAATAGTCTTGCCTTCTTGTTATGATAACCAGAGGGAAAACGATTCACAAGATTTCATTCTGTTTTGGAAAGCTTTATAAATTTATTCGTGAAGAAGAAATGAACCATCTTAAGATTGTGTTTTCTATAAGATGAATTTAGGCCTGCAATGTCTACCGTTTTCAAAAGAGGTACACCGAAAGAATGAGCTTTAGTTCCTTTCAACTCTGTTCCATTTTCAGAACTTCCCTCTGCAGAATGCGCCCTAAATTATCACTGATGTACCTTGCTTTCATCCAACAGGGTAGACATGGCCGTCCAGGAGTACAAGGAGACAGTGGACCAATTGTAAGCACTATTACTATTTCAGTTATCAAGCTAAGGCAACGTTTTTGTCATCAACCCAGATACAATAACTCCTATCAAAACATTAGTAGCCTGCGTTGAGCCCCTACTGTTTCCTTTCAGTTGAAATTTCCCGTTGAATTGAATTCATTTTCTGAATTCAATTCAGGGGAAATTTCAACTGAAAGGAAACAGTAGGGGCTCAACGCAGGCTAAACATTAGTGATTTCAAAGTTTTCCTCAATCCTACCACCTTTAAAATTTTCAACGTGGACACTATGCTTATATTGCCAGAAATATCTGAAGAAGCCTATTTTACAGATGTTGATTTATTCCTGTTGGAAGAGCTTTGAAAGTATGAAATTTTTGACCACTAATGACGTCTCATGACCACCACTTCTTACATGTCAAACGTCAAGAGGGCGTCACATCAAACTTCGCTCGAAATATTCTTTTAAAAAGCCCTTTAAAACACCTCTAAGAGCATCATTTATTCCATGAAAGTCATTACCATGTGTTGAAATGTCTTTTCTTAATGAACTTGGCCTACTTTCTTTTCCAACAAAATGTGGATTGATAAGTCCAAACAATTTTAATGGTACCTATACTTTTCCCGTTCTGTTGAGCCACCGTGTAACCTCCAACGTCAATTGTAGATGACGTGAAGGCTAGTTAGCCTCTAGCCTACGTGTAGGCCTATAGTCCTAAAGAATAAAGAGTCGACGAAATAGAGATCAAGCTTGCTACGGCTGGGTGAGTGGTGAGTGGTGCGGGGTGAGTGGCCGAGTGGCTTATACAGTCTTCGTCAGGTGACTGAAGTTAAGTTTGGCCGAGTGAGGTCAAATTTCGGATGGGTGACCACTGAGGCCTGACCTCGCAACTCACCTCGCCGTCCTTCGGAAGGGACGTTAAACTAGGGGTCCCGTGCTTGGATGCGGCATGCACAGTGGACCTAAATTAGCTTTCAGTAGCTAGAAATCCTGACAAGCCCACTCAAAATAAATTGAAAACAAACAAACAAACATGCCCACCTCATTATGTTAATTCTGTATTCAAATAATGCTTGAAACGCATCTAAAGAAAGGCTGTATAGCTTGATTTCCAGAAATCTGGAAATGTAGTAGCAAGCTTTTTCTCAATGATTTTTTCAAAGATCCTTTCCCCTTTTTGATAATAGGTCTAGTTAAACTTTTGACCCATATTCTATTTTTGACAATTTATTTTTAATAGGGAAGAGAAGGTGCTCCAGGACCACAGGGGCCAAAAGGAATGAGAGGAGATCCAGGACCACAAGGTGGCAGAGGACCAAGAGGTGGAAAGGTTTGTGCCAAAGCTTATTTATTTATACAGCTATTTTAGCTTTAAGATTACTTCAAGCAGTCATTCCAAACGGTAGATCAAGGGTTTTAGGACAAGGATAAATATTTATTTACCTTCTTTTGATGCTTGATTTATCTCTGTATCGTCTTCAACTAGTGCCTGCAACCATGTTGCAACAAAGTGTGGTTTTAGGCCAAACAACTTTCAGTTATTCGAATGTAACCCCCTGGTATTCCTGTGTCCTAGAATGCCTTTGCAGAAGAAAATGTTTCAACACCAAAGCCTGAAATGATTTTCCAATGGCTTTGCGGTTTGAAACCTTTTCTTCTGCGAAGGCGCACTAAGGCATAGGAATACAAGGGAATATATTCCATTAACGAGAGCAGTTTGGTATGAAGCCTTGTTTTGTTGCAGCATGGTTGCAGATACCACTTGAAGGCGGAACAGAGAAGAGAACGAGAATCAAAACAAGGTAAATGAATATTTAATCAAATTGTCCGTGTCATAACACCCTTGGCTTGTGAGGTGGTATGCTTTCATTACCTTGTAATCGAATTTCTTACATTCACTGAGGGTAAGTGGTATTCAGACCAAACAATATGAATAACACTCACCAATGAATTTGACTCGGAGGGAATACTTCATTGTCACCGTGATTCGATTTGCATGTGGGCATTGACAAATGGACCCATTTGTATGGCAGAAAATTGAAGAATTCTGAACCCTTGTGCATGAATATCAGAAAGTTTCTTGCTCACGTGTATGAAGTTTGATTTGAAGATGCAAGGTCTATTCATATTTCTTCAGCTTCGACTGGCTTGACTTTGATACTACCTCGTCCTTTCTTAACTTTATCGTTCCTCAATCAAAAACCAAGGAAATGTTCCATTGTTTGGTGTGGATTATTATTATTATTATTATTATTATTATTATTATTATTATTATTATTATTATTATTATTATTATTATTATTATTATTATTATTATTATTATTATTATTATTATTATTATTATTATTATTATTATTATTATCATTGGACCCATTATGAGAAAATTATGAAAACCAGAATTTAGGTTAATAACAGACCCATATTTATGGAATTTCAAATGAAAAACCCACCCATATGAATGCCACGTCCTTTTTTTAAAGTGGGCCTAGTCAAACTAGTATCACTTAACAATTGATAATGGGCATAGTATCACTTGATAATAACTAGTATCACTGAAGAGTCAAGTATCCCCCCCCCCACCTCACCTCGGGAAATTTGGCCAGCAGTGAAAGGAAGAGGAGCTTTGCGATCGCCTTTCTGAATGATGTTTTTTCTCCTATCTACAGGGATTACAAGGCTTGCCTGGTCATTATGGTCATAATGGTATACCAGTAAGTAGTTCCATTTACTTGCTGACCTCACTTTTGTTGCCTCCCTGTGTCTTCGTTAGCTGTTCAACACTATCTTGCGACAATGTTATTGCACTGCTCCACAGGCCGACAAAATATTTCTCGTCCTGGGAACGGTAAACAAGCTTATCAAAACTTCCTGTGAAACTTGTTTCAATTTGACATTGATTTAGTGAGTTGTACAACGTACTTCGTGCAGTTTGTAGGGATAGAATATTGTTCACATTCTTCTGTGTGAAATTTGACACGTCCATGAACCAGCATCTCGACATAACATAAAACCAATACTTACGTTGCATATAAGCTAAAAAATGATTACTGGGTGGTTAGCTCAATGATAGGCACGATAATTATAGGTGAGCAACCAAAATACGAAAACAAAACAAACAAAAACAAACAGCAAGTAAACAGTTTGATGATAGGTTGACTTAGAGGAAATTAATCAGTTATAACAAGCAATCTTTTTCATTTTCATTACACAATCATCTTGATCAAGATTCTGTTTGATTAAAATTTCTTCAGAAATTCACGTTTGTTTCCAGATAAAAGTATGACAGCTTCTTTTATTGTGTTTTGATTGCAGCACCAAAATTGAACCTTTGTAAAGAACATTTCCTATAGCCTAAAATCTTGCTCAACATTTCCTAAGAATGGTATTCCCATGTTCCCACACTGTTTCGGCCTCCGTGCTGTTCTGACCATGCTTGTTATTGTTTACCTCAGGGTGTGCCCGGTGTCGAAGGAAGACCTGGTCGTCCAGGAGATTGTGGATTGAAAGGAAAACCTGTAAGTAGCGTGCTCATTCTGTGTACGGAGTGACCCAAAATTAATTCAGGAACTAGATCACGTGCTGCTCCCAGAAAGCAAATGTTATGAACACAAGCAAAACAAGGTATCTACTTGTAACTGAACGGCTTAAGTCCCGCTTCGATAACTCCGTTTTCGTATGAAAACGGAGTGGAATGTCTTCGTTTTAGCCTTGCATTTCTAGTTAAAGCGATCGAAAAAGTAGACAATTTAAAACTCTTGTTCAAAGTAGAGTCATTTGAAAACAAATTAGAAATAGAAATGAAATAGAATTCGAAAACGCTACAGCAACAACAACTGACTTGATGCCAAAAACAAAGCAACGGAAATGTCTGGACAAAGGAAATGATGACGAATGGAGACGGAGTCATGGGAAATTTTATTTTTTCATACAAAGACTTCTTCGCAAAAACGGCTTCTACCTGCCGCAGCCTTTTTGTTCAAAATCTAGTCAACTGCATGATTCGAATCGAAAATTCGACAGCATTGTTCTTTGCCAAATCTCGCAATCTGATTGGTACTTTAGGCATTGCAAAGTTTGGGCCCAAATCGGGCTAGGTTTTTCAGAGTAATATTAATGAGTCTCTGTTGACTGAAGCGCCATCATCAAGTCAAAGAGCATAGGAAAGCAAGAGACTCATCGTCATAAGTCTACATACATCCCCGTTATTTTTTGCCATCATTTACTTTGATATAGTGTTTAAAACATGGTTCCGATGTGATCAGCATCATTTTGATTTTGCAGGGTGTTCCTGGCTCTGATGGAGTTGATGGCTTACCTGGTGTCGCTGGACCTGAAGGCTTTGCCGGACCAAGAGGCCCCAAAGTAAGGGTTTAATAACAATATTTTCCTTAAAAAACCTCCCAGCTATTCTTCAAGATTCTGTATTGACCAAAATTTTTCTAGGTTCTGTAGACATCTGACGAATTTTTTTGAATGTGAATAGTACTGATTGAATTAAATTCGAATTCCTGATTTTGAGCTGGTAAAACATCTATTTGGGCCAAATCTTTAGATACAATGTAACTGTGCTAAGGAATTGACGTCTACTTTGATATGAACTGAAATTTTTTCAGAAATGAATTGAAGTTTTTTTATAAATCCTTACCAGGAAAATCGATCTGGCCTTTTCCGTTTTCCTGAAAGCACCGCTGTCAGTCCTCCTTGTACGCTGAAAACCGTTTCTTTTGTAGGGAGATCCAGCAGCCGACCTGTTCAACCTTGTGCCTTTAGAGAAAGGAGTGAAGGTAGGAACACTTTCGCATTTTCAATATTTCTTCAGCTTGGGTCGCATGAAATTTCTGACCCAGATTTACATTCAGTACCCTCATTTTTTCGTCTAGTTGCAAATTGTCGTAATATTAGTATCAGCGGTTTCTATTTCATGGGTACCAAATTTGAAAATTTATGAAGGATTTTACTTTGAATAATTTTTTTAATCCAATATAAAAATTTACAATAATGAAATTATCTAGAACAGCACTTACAAACTACCTTACTACACTGCAAGAACGATGCCATGAGGAGCAGAAGACCATGACGACTTGGCTATGTCTAATATACAATCAAATAATAAGACTAAAGGCTACGCACAAACAATTTCTACTGATAAAATATTAAAATCCGGTTCACATTGGATGTCGGGCAATTGCTGTGTTTTTGATGTATCCCATTAGTGACGTGGGATGAGACTTTGAATAATGACACTGAGTGTAAAGTTACACCCCAAACGATTTGCACGCTAAGTTTACCACTTGATATCCACCAGCTTGAACTTCAGTGCTTGCACTATCATGAATATTTTGGCGGATTTGGAAGATTCTGGTGTCTAAAATTAATTAAAGATATCAGGAGAAGCGCTATTTCATCATTCTTTATTCTCACCTAATTCTATTGTTCAATTTTGATTCCTCAAATGTAAAAGAATTTTTAATCATTTTCAAGGGCGAAGTTGGATCGCAAGGCCTTGATGGCCCAGTGGTAAGTAGATTACTGTGTTGAATTGAATTACTTTCATTTTTTGGTCAATCCTTTTGCAAAATGCCTTGAAATTCTAAGCAATCGTAAAGCAAGGACGACGACGGAGAGCATCATGATTAAGATGACGACGAAGAGTATACGGGGTGAGTGACCGAGTGGCTTATACAGTCTTCGTCAGGTGACTGAGGTTAATCTCAGTCGAGTGAGGTCAAACTCCGGATGGGTGACCTCGGAGGCCTAACCTCAAATCTCATCTCGTCGTCCTTCGGAAGGGACGTTAAACTAGGGGTCCCATGCCTGGATGCGGCGTACACAGTGGACCCAAATTAGCTTTCGGTAGCTAGAAATCCTGACAAGCCCACTCAAAACAAATTGAAAACAAACAAAAGCATGATTATTCATTCTTAATCAATTTCATTGACCATCCATGATAAATCATTTAGTTGATGATCCATGTGATGTAAAAATTAGTAAATCGACTAGTCCATGTGACATAAACCGAGTGGCAAAGCCATGATAAATAGACAGCACGTTTCGAACCTTCCTAGGTCCATCCTCAGCGTGTATCTTTACTTAGTATTCTCGAGAAAAATCTAGCTTGTTGAGTTTTGTAGCCTTCCCGAAATTCACAGAGATATTGAAACAGGAAACATTATGCATAAACTAAAATCTGTTCGAACATCAAACGCTCGTAAGCTTTAGAAGTTGCAGGCGGTCACATGAAAGAGACGAGGACAAATGGATGGTCAATGAAAGTAATTAAAAGCGAATAATCATGTTATTTTTTGTCGTCGTCCTTGCTTGCGATTTCTAGTGAAGCTGCAAGTCTAAATGATGTTCCAAATTCTAAGCATTAGTCAATTTCGAAGTGTCATATAGCACCAACTCATTGTCTCATTATTTCTTCATTCAGGGAGATCGAGGAAGGAGTGGCCGTTCTGGATCAAGGGTAAGTTCACATCCTTCATTAGTCCGTAATTTTCGACCAAAAGCAACATAGTATTTTTGTGTATGTTTAAGCAAAGGGAGCAAAG
The DNA here is from genome assembly GCA_964019985.1 of Aurelia sp. 4 Dawson et al 2005. Classification (NCBI taxonomy): domain Eukaryota; kingdom Metazoa; phylum Cnidaria; class Scyphozoa; order Semaeostomeae; family Ulmaridae; genus Aurelia; species Aurelia sp. 4 Dawson et al 2005. Next base: position 4,036,260 of record OZ026495.1, read on the forward strand.
AATTTAACGAGCTAAATCATAAATAGCTTAATGAATTCAAAATCTTAAACTTATGGCCAAAGCTGTGGACTGAAAGCCCTCCACTACGATTTTCCTTGAAGCATTATATTTCATGCAGTTTCAAAATTTTTGCAAACAAATCATAGAAATGAATTGTGCATAAATTGATGTAAAATTCGGCTGAGTAACAAAATTTTTGGGTCACACGCCTTTTCGGCAGAACCACTGCAATTTCTAAGAAGTTCCATGGATTTCATAGTGACGTCATTCCAAAATGGCGCAGAAATTCAAAAAACGTCATCGAAATTCGAAATCTACATGGAAAAGTGACCTAAACGAAGTCTAAAAGAGTAAAATGGGCAGAGCGCTAGGGTCCCATTTCGTTATACCAAGAAACGTTGCTGACGAAAATGTGGTCTTAATCTTTGTCACACCCAAATTTTAACTAGCCGTATCATTTAGTTGCGTTCAAAAAAGGCCACCAATTCGAAATTTTCGTTTTGTAAAGTCAGAAAACATTTGTTTCAACTCGACTTTTTATTCTGACAAACAGACAAAGAAATGACGAATATTTTCCTGTCAAAATTTTTTGATTTCAGGTCTCAGTTGGAGAGGAAACTGTTTTTCTTGTTAAGAGGCAAATGGGTGATCGGATGTTTCTGTCGCCACTTTAAATCAATCGTCCTGATACTTTGGTACCCCAACAGTAGTTCTTTCTTTGGAAACCTGTTTTAGTTAACGGCTTTTTAGGCCATGAGAGGGACAGGTAAAAATATTAGGCGACGGGAATCATTTGTAACAAGTTTTTCACATGCTGCCGTTTCTTTTCAGGGTGAGACAGGGGATCGTGGTGATGACGTAAGTGTTGATAATTCACAATTGATAATAGCACGGATTCTGACCTAGAGGCGTTCAGTCATAATCCAACAGATGGTAGCTTCGGGCCGTTGACTTTTCAAGCAGGTCCAAATGCCAGTTGTCTGAATCTGCGGTTCCTCTCGTACTGAGCAGGATTACTATTGCAACAACAGTTCATCAGTAGGGTAAAACTAAACGGCCTCACGACGGTCTTCAGCTCTAAATTTCCACTGAAGTTGGTAATTCGGTTTAATAGTCAATCAGTCGATCGAGCGATCAGTCATTCGCCTTATCAGACAATACTACAGTACGACATACAACATAAAAGAATGTTTTAATTCTTTATGAGCACCCAGCAAGATCGCAAGATGCTCTACAAGCCCCTGAGGGCTTGTTTGATCTAGGAGACTCAAGTTTGTCAGAGAGGGAACTTTCATGATATCAATTTGACAAGGCTGTTATAAACAGTTAAAAACAATAGATATGTAGAAACAATATTTTCAACGAATCCCAAAATTAATGAAGATAATATCATTGAAACAATTTGATCCAGTGTATTGTTTAGGGGGAAGGGGGGAGGGGGGAGGTGAAAGTGATTATTTGGTCTACATTTAGAGCAAGTTTATTTGCACCTAGCCTATTTCTACATGCTTCAGCTAATTGTTAACCATTCCTTGTACTTTATGTAGACTGCTAGACTCAACTAAGACATTAGTGTCTTCAGAAAATAGATATAGAAAGGTAATTTGCTCGATGAGTTCGGACAGTCATTAATATGGAGAAGAAAAGGGAGTGGATCGAGGACAGACTCCTATGGTACAACACAAGTGACACTAAGATGACCATTATGGCCATTGACAATTCATACTGACTTCCACCGCTGAGGTAGATTTAAACCATGTTTGAGCAGTACTTCGAATACCATAATCCTCAAGATGCTCTGTAGGATCTGGCGATTGATAGTATCAGGGCGTTTGAAAATCACGACACCTTTTATTTTTCAGGGTATGGTTGGTAATCGTGGTGAACCTGGAGAACCGGTAAGTAAACATTATTGCTGTACCATGTGACTTGAAATTTTCAAATAAATTTATTTTGAATGGCTTTGTATTGTTTTACAAAGTAATGATATATGAGGCAGGAATCTCGGGGTAGCGGGGTGCCCGTTTCACTGGTAAGACGTCTCCATATGACCAAGCCCTGCATCGCTAAAATTTCATACATATGTCACATAATGATGACATACGAAAGCAAGAGATAATGCAGCGTATAGGCCTTTACATAAAGTGACTTTCATTTCGAGGCGAACCTGCATTCCGGAATGGAATTTCATTTAGCTGCTGCAAACAAGAGGTTCTGTTTTCCAATCTAAATATTACTAGCCAATCTCATGGGTTTCGTTAAAGAGACACACCCTTTGGTGACTTGGAAAGGAGGCAAAACCTTCAAGTCAGTCTGTCAACAGATACTCATATTTTTTGCAGTGGATTATAGGATTTTGCATAAAGCCCTAACTGCTTGAATTCTATTTGCCCAAACTGTGCAAGGCAGGCTTTCTTGTTATCAAGGAGTTTGCTTAATTTCTCTTTTGTTTTGACAGGGAAGAATTCTTCACGATATCAAGGGTAGCAAAGGAGAACCGGTAAGTAGAATGTTATAAGTAGTATCTTCAATTTTCCTTTTACTGCAGTGAATTCCCAGGAAAATGCAGAATCAGTTAAAAGAAGTTTAGACCCTTGTAAAATGTAGGCCAGGCGGCCAAAAAAGTTAATCTCTCAGGCAAAGGCTAACTTTGATGTGAACGTTTGGTCTGATGAAATCACTCATTATTTAGAACTAGAAATTAGTAGAGTGCTTGTAAGGGGTTTGTATTCGAAGGAGAATTCCGGGTGGGATTCTGGAACTTGGTTAACTTGCCATTAAAATTTTATTTCAATGTAATTTTCAGTTTCATAAATTCAATTTTAATAGTAAGTATATCTTGGATCAGACAGGAAGGTGTGAATCCTTGTTCCATGCAAACCCCATAGCGGCATTTTCCTAATAACTGGATCTGAAAGATGACTGATTTTATCAAGCAAAAATTTAACTTCTTAGTTAGCCTTTGACTGATGATCGAGACTTTTGTTTTAAATATCGACGGTGTACTTTTCATTCCGCAACCTACCAAACTTGTTATCTTCCCAGGGTGGTATATACTTAGTATATTTGTCCGAAGGGAATGTGCCGTTTTTCTGGGTATCTTTTTCGCCTATTTTTTCCAGAACAGAGTATCAAAAGAAGGCAGTTTTTCTGGAGCTGGACGTCAAAGATGCCAAAAGGGGAAATTTTGTTAGATTGGGTTATTGTTTTGTCCAATTTTCGTGTTGTGCAGTATATTTTTCACCGATTTTTCTAGAATTGGGTATCATTTGAAGGCAAAAATTCTAGAGCCTGGTAAAAAATATTTCGTGGGCACATCCTGGTACAGATTTAGGTCAAGTACCGCCCAAACGGGATTACCTTCCTTGACTCACCTGGTAGCAAAGTAAAGACCAAAGTATTGTTGTACTGCCATTGGCTGAGATGGATGAAGGTTTTCACCACAGATTTTTGATCAAACATCATTCAAATCGGATCGTAATGAAAACCTTTGCAACGAATTTGTAATTTACCGAATTTGCTGTACCTCGCTTCTTGTTTTCGTTATACGCAAGTAATTTCTCAGTAAAATAAGCATTTTCGTTGCTCAATATTTTCACGCCAGCAAGTTGATCTGGCGGTATTTTAAATCATTTGAGCTATAAATGCAAGTTCGTCACTAGAATGCTTCAAATCAAAGAAATTGTTTTCTTTTCAATTTTTGTTGACTTTTTTATCTTTTGATTTTCACTTCTGTTTGTAAGGATTTTTATGCTTTATCAAATTCTAAATATCTCTTTGTTTTAGGGAGAGCCTGGTGCACCTGGTAGAAAAGGAGTATTCCGAACAGAGTCTGGAAATTTCTCATTTTCTGTGAGTATAAGATGTCTTAGTGTCAATGATATACGACATGAAAACAAAATTTAAACCACTTGTTAAAACAGCAGCAGTACACAAGCTCTGCCTGTTTAATGGGAGAAACACGACTTGATGTAAACATCGTATTTTACCCACGTTTAATTGATCAATTGTAGGCCATGATCCCGCAGTTTCTTAGTGAGATCAGTCACTGTGCTTGCGCACTAATGAGATGATTTTGTAGATATGGTCACTTTAACCCGTTCAATCCGGCATGATACAATCCGACACGACAAAAGACGATGTTTAAATCAGATCTTTAAAGGTCAGATAAAGGCAAAAGACATTTTTATTGATTTCGATCATTTACGGCCTGGAGATTTCAAAATTTCAAACGAAATTTCGATATGAGTTCTGGAACCTATCGAAATCGCCTGTCGAATTCCGTTTTTCAGTCAAATTTTCCAAAAAAACCGCGCGAGCAAGAGCCTGGATCTAGCAGATGCGTGACGTGGAATGAGTCGATCGAGTCATTGCAAAGCTGTGAGGGAATGGAGGAGTCTGTTTGCACTCACCGATTGTCAAGTCATGAAAGTTAGAAATGACTACTTATTTTAACTATCTCAAACAAAAAACGCCGAGAAAGTAGGTAGTTTATCATCGTAGCACGTCAGCTTGTGCAGAGAAGAATATATATTCCGAACTTTGGCGCGGACAGACTTGTCGCAGCAGTGAGCTGTGGACTGATTTGGAGAGGGAACCCGTACGACTTGCAACAACGAAAACATTGGGGGTCTGCACAAGATATTTCAATCCTAACGACTTTAAACATTCATTGGCTGCTACAAGTGCATCAGCTGGCTTCCAGAGCACCTTTCTGAGAACTCTTCGACGTGCAAAACATGAAATTATAGTTGAAATCGAATGATGCACTCACCCACTCTTCGAACATGATGACATCGGATTTTGCCATATCAGGACTAGGCCATGTTATCACATTCATGGATAAGGTAAGGGCAAGTTCTTTCTCCACATTTATGTTTCCTTTTCTTCGATAGCTCTTTGGTTCTTTGCAAACTTTTTAGGTGGCCAGTGGTGCCTCTTACAATATATTTTGTATTTACAGACTATTCGTGAAGCCACGCAAATGTGCCTTCGATAGGCTCTTGTCGGTCTAATGAGGAGGAAGAATCCCAACACTGGGGAGATCAAGGCTTGTTTTTCCGTAGTCTTTTGAAACAACACAATAGTTAAATGTTTGATCAATACCATGGTTTGACCCAGCCATTCACAGCTAAAGACAATCAATATTCAATTACTAATTTGCATTAAAATAATTCAAATGATGTTTTATGTTTCCATTTCAGAGTCGGTCCCACTTGAGGAGAGCAGAACACAGGAAGCTTGGTCTGACTGTGTTCAATTCATTCTTCTGCATCGAGGGAAAACTATGAGGGTGTGGAGCTCAATACTCGATCTTTGGAAATATCAGAGAAGCTATTGGCCGCCATCCAAAATTTATTTTGTTTACTGTTCGATGTGTATCTGCCACGCGGCGTGTGTTCTTCACGGTTACTTCTTCAAGTGCCTTGGGCCTCTCAAGTGATGAATTTCTTATGACTCATTCCACGTCATGACTTAGCTAGTTCCAGACCTCTATCATCACGCGGGTTTTTGAAGGAGTGCCCTTTTTCAAAACCCCCAAACTTATCCTTTTGCATCGCAAAGCTAAAAAATTTTATTGCCATCGGATTCCCCATAGTTTGAAATTATGAATATAAAAAAATCGCATTTGCCTTTATCTGACCTTTAAGCAGGGCATGTTCTGCAGTTTTTAAGACAGGTCGATTCGACACGGCAAAGGACGATGTTTAGATCGGTTCTTTATGCAAGGCAGGTTCTTCAGTTTCTAAGAAAGGTCGATGCGACATGGCAAATTTACTGTTCTTAATCAGTTCTTTAAGCACGGCATGTTCTACAGTTTTTAAGACGGCTCGATTCGACATGGCAAAAATTCTGTGCTTAAATCAGTTCTTTAAACACGGCATGTTCTGCAGTTTTTAAGACAGGTCGATTGGATACGGCAATAGACGATGTTTAATTCAGTTCTTAAAGCACTGCAGATTCTGTAGTTTTTGAGACAAGTCGACTCGACACAGCAAAAATACAGTGCTTAAAGTAAGGCTTAGGCATCAGATGCAGATCATTTATTGATTTCACATCGTTCTTCATTCACAGGGACCAGCTGGCAGCATTGGACCTAAGGTAAATAAATAATCATTCCTCATAAAGGTGGCTCGAAGCGAAAAGTTCTATTTTTCTTAATGAATAGCACTGTTGAATAAGGGACAGTGCGAAGTTTATTTTAGAACTTGGCTGGTGCAAAACGTAACGGGGCAACTGCTTTTTTGAGTTTGTACACAAGTGGGTCAACACTTTTCATTAAGCATGAATATATGAACGAGCTTGAACGGGGCTGATTGGATGAAGTTTTAAATATAAAATGGCTCACCTTGAGGACAAAATTATGAATCATGCAAGTTGAGAAATGCATGCAAAGATGTGTATAAGTGAAGCCAAATTTCCTTGTTAATTTCTTCCAAAAAGGAGTCATCAGTCATAGACAAACACTCTCATAGAGATGAACTGCCTTTCTTATGGTCTTGGCTAATTCATTAATGGTGATATAGTACTATACAACATATGTTGTTCATGAGTACGGGGCAGGTACATTTTTAAAGAAAAGGTGACTGGGGATTTGCATTTTTTGCAATAATCTCATACGGGCGAGCAGAATTTTTTGCAATGATTTTTCTTCTCCATCAGCCATGTAATATGATAACTTTTGCTCTGTCCCTAATGAAGGATCCCGCTTAATTTTTTTTATGTATCGGGCAGTGCAACAGAGAAGCTACACAGCAGCACCGAAAAGCTACGCAGCAATCCATTACGCAGCGCAGCGTCTTAATGATAAAAGTGTGCAAGACATAAACTCAAACCAGAAAAAGAAACAAATTGAAAACTGGTTTCACTGTGGAATCTCTATCACATTTCGTTTAATTTTTAGGGAGATATTGGACCTAAAGGGTACAAAGGAGATCCATTGGAAGCAATGGGCGAAAAGGTAAGTTGAAATGTCTCATTCTTGAATTGGAAATATGTTTGCGATATCATATTACTAGAAGTGATTAGGTAGCTTCTTTGGACCTGTTTATGAGAGGAAAATCATCGCAACCTCTAGGTTATAAGCTGTCAGATGGATGAAATCTGTGTGTGTTTTACTTGTAATAAAATTTATCTCACCTTACATTGCTTACATCCCACCTCCCAGATTAAAATTTCAGACAATACACTACTTCAATTAATAGCCTCGTTTTGGAAATTATTCAAAATTCTTTCATATGAAACTTTGGAGGTCAAATTCGGATTTAGTTCCGAACTTTAGTCTAACCGCAAGTTTTCATGTTGCTAGCAGTCGTGGTGTTAACTTTATGGCGACGTAAAGTTTGGAAATCTGTAAGGAATTTGACCGTGAAAATGACTCGGGGTGTAAAGTTTCTCCCCGGTTTTTTACGGTCAAGTCTCTCATAAATCTTTGAACTTTACATTGTGATAAAATCAACATCACAAATGCCAGCAGTTTAGAAATATGTTGCTAGACTAATGTTTGGATGCTAAATTCGAATCTGGGCTGGGTATTTTCATGGAACAATAGGAAGGAATTTTGACAAATTTCCAAAACGAGGCTGCTTAATCGAAGTGGTGTATAACATTCGTAATCAGCGTCTTGGTCGGTTCTAAAGTCTTCAATGTGTCTCAAAATCGTTTTTAACCATTAGAGGAAGGGCATTTGTATTAAATTTTCCTTGGTGCACAACTTTGACAAGTTTAGTTTCCAATTCTCCTTTGAATATGAAGATCCCCAAATGTTTTATCATTGCTGCTGGCTGATGCAAAACTTTTCGTGACCAATACATTATGTTTTCAAATGGTTGGCATGTTTTGCTGTGATTTGCTATGCAGTAGAGAAGATTTCGGAAGCTAAATATTTCAAACTACAAAAAGTTTCGAACATTAAAGGTTTTGAACGTATGAAATGTCCGAAAATATCAATTTCGTAAGCTTTTTTCCTTTCTAAGTTATCAAATCTCTCCATATTTTTCTCAAATCTCTCCATCTTTTTTCAGGGTTCACCTGGTGCAGTTGGACCACGAGGGTTCAGAGGTGATAAAGGTGAACCTGGTGTTAAGGTGAGTGCTGTCCTGCTTCTTGAGTGGAAATACAAAGAACACAATTCTCGAAAACAAAATTTTAAGTAACACGCTTTCTTTGCAAGCAACGCCCAGCAGCTTTTGTCCTGATATTTCTAATTCACTTCTTTTGCTTACCTTCTAATTTGTACCTTAAAAGTCAAGTCCGGGGTTTTTGAATTATTGCAAAAAAGCAACCTTACCAACTGCCAAACATCAGTCGCGAGTTCTTTCCAAGTTTCGACACCTCCAACTTTCATAAATTGGTTAATGAATCGTCGTAAGTTAGGTCAAATATCGTCGCCATTTTGTATTTTGTACCAGTGTGCGAAGGCGCGATAAGGAGGCTAGCAATGTGAGTGGTATAACATCAACACATTTGGCAGCCTCGCTCAGGTCAACGTGAAGTGACGTCATAGAAAATGATGTCATTTCGCACTTCTTAGCAGATTGGAATATTTAGTTCTGGAGATTAAAAGAGAAAAAAAGGCGAATAAAGTACTACACACCATTCACAACATTGTAATCTCTTGAGTAAGCAACAATTATACCAACTCCGGGCTTGTCCTTTAAAAATCCTTCCACCAATCGATCCAACGTTCAACGATGTCTTTTATTTATAGGGCAATCAAGGAGTCCCTGGCTTTCCTGGACCTATTGGAGATACTGTAAGTACTCTCTTATTAGTGTTACCTTCTAGTTATGAGTAAAAAATTACCTTGTAGAACGACATTGATGTGCGGGATTGCCTCAGTGGCAGCGTACTGGCAAACTTACTTCCTGTTTTGAATGAGGAGAGCTTCCAAGTCTGTTTAATCCTACTTTCCGAAAAATTCCGAATAATAAATAATAATAATAATAATGATAATAATGATAATAATAATAATAATAATAATAATAATAATAATAATCAATTTATTTAAAGTTGGCGCTACATAGCTATGTACAAAAAAAGCAGGCCTAAAACTACACACAAGCTAATCCAAGCCAACTATTAAAACCAATACAAATACAATATATACATAGTTAAAAGATAAAAATAAGTAATCAATACATGGCATAAAAATTTTCCGAAAGAAGTAAAACGTTAGACTGATGACTTTCGGCTAAGTTTTGCTCCATTGAATTGAATTGTTATTTACTGTTATAGTAATTCCGTATGGTGGGGGTATCGTTGGGGTAAATGGAGCGAAAACAAGGACAAATGTAATAAGTCTAGTAAAACGTAGCTCTACCCGATGTTTGGCAAGAGAGTGGTTGTTAGAATATCGTATCATATAAATCCAAGCTGTGGTATAAAGAGGAAAACGCCATAAATATCTTTTGTTGAAAGCCTTCATCATCTCTCCTGATCACGTTTGGTCTTATATACCGCGTGTTTCGTACTGAAAGCAACTACAGTACTTTTCTATGTTGCTTTCTTACGTTGTTTTTTGTTATACCAGCACTTGTATAGGGACTGTTATTGAAATAAAGTCAGCTTGGCCCTTTTATGGCATCCCTGCCACTGTAATTAGGGATGTTTTCCTTAACGTTTTAGCCTTACAGTATATATTGTATTGTATCTATTTTTATATTATGATAACTTGTAAATATTTAGTGGCAAACAACTCATTCATACATACATGAGATTGAAGCACCGAAGCAAACCCAGGCTCTGTATACTAGATCATTAGGCGTATTCTTTTGGGCATCTGAAGTCTTCGAAGTCTTCTGAAAACGGTAGGCTTCGCAGAGAAAAATTCAGATACCAAAAGAATGGGAATTCTGAAAACGGTAGAGTCGGCAGATTTCGCAGAGAAAATGCCAAAAGAAAACGCATTCTGAAAACGGTAGGGTTGGCAGACTTCGCAGAGAAAAATGCCAAAAGAATGGGAATCCTGAAAAAATGAGAGTTCGAATGTTGTTGTTCGACCGAGCGAACTGAAGCCATTGCAATAGAATGTACTTGCAATAGAATAATAATAATGTACTTGTAATAGAATGTTCTTTTGTTATGCCAATCCCAAGAAGAAAGAATCTACAAAGTGTCATTGTTTTTTCGAATGTTACTGAAAACTTTTTCATTCACGAAACAATGCTCTAAGCGATCTTTCAAAAGTCTGCAAGCTTCAAGAGCAGGTTTCCGAAGCCTCGAATCCCTACCGTTTTCAGAAGAGCCCAAAAGAATGTGTCAAAAATCTCTCGGATTTCTACCGAAAACAGAATGACCAAAAGAATGGGCTTTTATAAAAGGCGATCTGAAGTCTGCGGAGTCTACCGTTTTCGGTAGAAGGGTACCAAAAGAATGGGATTTTATCTTCTACCAACTCTACCGTTTTCAGAAGATGCCCAAAAGAATACGCCCTAAAACGCATGCACATGTGGTAGAGAACAAAAAAGTCAAACATTTTAACCAGATTGAAAAATGTTAAAGTATACATAAGATATACAATCACATTATTTAAGAGCTGATTTAAGAAGCATAGGATCCAAATCTGTAGATCGATGTAAAAAGGTGGGTCTACACTTCTGTGATCTATTTCTTCTAACAGAATGGCTTAAGATAAACTTATACTATTTGGCAATAATTCTACCGTTGGACTTTTCAGAAATCTTGAATATTAAATGATATTATAGCGTATTCTCCATTTTAGTTAATTCAGGGATGTGACGTGATCAAGCGTAAACCAGACGAGTGAAAAACTTTTGCTTGATACCATATTTTAGACATTCATAAAGTATGGTTTTCTTGTAAATCATTTCATGTAGTATCGATGTGACAATTTTAAGATATTTTTAAAATTTTCCTTTAATTGTCGAAAAAGAAGAAAATTACTCCAACTCTAAAAATATTGAAGATTTCAGAAAGTTCAACGGCAGAATTATTGCAAAAATAGCTAAAGTCTCTTTGAAGCCATTCAGCTCAAAGAAATTTGTCCTTGAATTTTTCACCCACCTTTTAACGATTTGGAAATGGGCTGATTTAAGATCCCATTCAGGCTTTATCCTGTAAAACATGCTATATGGAAACAATTTTTACAGAAATCACAGGCTATTTTTTGCAGGATTTCACTGTAAATTAACGACCTTTTTTCGCATATTTTTCTGCAGGGAGATGATGGCGAGAGAGGGCGACCTGGAAAGGACGGACAACCTGGGCGACAGGTATCTAAATATACTCAAAAGTTTAATGCTCGCGTATAAAAGCCAATAGCAGATTTGCGGATGATAACTTTGCGTATTGCAAATCTCATGTGACATCTTCTTTGAGACGAAGTTTGAGAACACAATGGCCACGTGTGGACAGCAATATAGATAACAGATAATAGATAATAGAGATAGCAGCTTTGTTTTCGTTTACGTAACCCAGCCCCTTCAAGGTTATTACAATTTTTTAAAAAGATGGATACATTTTTCTGATCCACCGGATGGATCAAAATGGCGAGATTTGTCTTCCGTTTCCGTACCTTTTTTATGACTTCTTTCAAGGACCTCAGACACTCTTACCCTAGCTTCAAAATGAATATTTGTTGGTTGATGATGTTATCATTGCTTGCAGGGTGCTAGAGGTGATCGTGGCTCAGTTGGTGTGCCTGGTGAACGAGGAGATGATGCTCAGGTAATCTAACAGCAAACTAAGTCCGGTCTCAAGTAGAATTTTCCCGAGATGTTAGCGTCCGAAATTTCAAGCTTTTAATGCACTTCTTGGTCTGCTGAACTTAAAAGGAGCTTCATGAAATTTTTGAAAACAAAATGCATGTGCCGTATAATCTCATTCTCATTGCTGCGTTGAAGTTCGTGGATTCGTTGATTCTTGGGTCAAGGAAACATTAAGCTGGATACTTGCAGCTTTTTTCATGGCTAATATCACAGTAAACTTGGACCTTGAGGTGTTTTAGCATTGGGGCTCGTGCCAGCAACTTAGGCCCATCTACCATTGCCTCGAGTTCGTACAGTGTTACTATGGTTTCCATCTCTAGTTTTGAAATCGATAAGGGTAAGCTTCGTCCCAATTTTCAGTGTGGAAGTCCATGAGTCGTAGTTTGAGCGTCCATCAGTCTATCAATAGCAATAATTACGAATATGTAATCAGTCTAATTCAAACCTGTAGAAACTATTTTATTTGCAATTTATCTGCTGTTAATTGTCGGCACTCGGGAGAGAAATTCATGGTTTTTGGCAGTTTAGCTGTTACAACCCCTTGAGTGACTTGTGTGAAGTTAAGATCATAAAATTTATGCAAAATGTGCATTACAATCATGGGCAATAATGCCTCGTGCTTGCAGATTAGGAATTAGAGTTTATTAGCTCGATATTATTGCTTCCCTTTGTTGTTTTCTCTTCGAACCAAGCCTAAGCGTTGCTACAAATCAGATTCAAATGGCCCCTGCGCCTCTTAACAGTTGGCTCCTTCACCGCGTTCATCCTCGTTTCAAACTTCCTCGTCAAATATGACAAAGATGGATATCGTAGGAGGAAGTTTGAAACAAGAATGAACGCTGTGTAGGAGCTAACTTTCAGACGCGCAGGAGCTATTTGAATTCAATTTCTAGCACTCGTTAGGCTTGGGCCGAAGAGAACAGAACAAAGAAAAGCAGTAATGAATGGCAGTAATGATCTTTAATTTCTGAACTACAAACACAGTGCATTATTGCCAATGTTTCGATGAAGATAAATTACTGTCGGCTTCGGGGGAATACTTTGAAACAATTGAATATAGTGACAAATTTTGTAACACGCCAAAATAAAGACCATAAACTTTTTCGCGAAAACAAAACACGGAGTAATAAAATGATACGTAATAAAGGAATATGCTTGTAGAATGAACTTCCCACCTTAATTAAAGGTATCTAAAACTCCTGTACTTTTGCTAAGAAACTCCAAAAAAGCTTCTTTGACAAATACCAACATAAAGCAGAATGCCAATACCATAATGATTAATATATGATTAATTTCCTTACTTATACTGCATTCACACTGACATATTTAAACCAGCTATTTAACCAGTATAAATTTCTACCAATCAAATGACTGGATGCGTTGGAATGAGCTATCAGAAGGCCCTATTCGACAACGTGCTTTAATTTAAGCTGGTTTAACTTGCAGTGTGAATGGGGCATTAGAAGCCTAGATTAAATCTTCATATAGCCTCGTACCATGTTGTTTTAAGCTTATTTCAATTGTACCCACACATTGATAACTTTAGTAAATTGTACTAATGTTTACCATCTTCTTCTTTCTTTCAACCTTTAATTTCGCGGCTCATGCTGGATAAGCAACGGTTAACTTGAGTCGCGCAGAATACTAGAATGTTTTTATATAGATTTATGTTATGTTGTAGCTATTTTGTATTTTGCGAATAAAGTTGAATAGAATGGATTGAATTGAATCGTTTGTTAATATCTTACAGGAAGCCCGTGAAGGTGACAAAGGTAGTAAAGGTACACCTGGTGCCAAAGGAGACGTCGGATCACGTGGTATGATCGGAAACAAAGGAGAGAGAGGTCCATCAGGAAAAAGAGGAATGGTTATTCCAGGACAGCCAGGAGAAACTGGAGACCAGGGACCACCAGGAGCCCGCGGAGACCCAGGAAACGAAGGTTGGTACATTTTTTGGACGCAAATGCTCATGATCGCAGTTTGAAAATAATCAACGGAAATTCGAAAAATCCCACAGCAATTCAATCAGTTAAGATAATATTTAAACTTTAATACCACATAAATCATGGACCAGAATGGAATTTCATACTGCTAGGATATCTTCAGTGCTAGTGTTTTTATTCATTCGTATCAATTTGAAATATTTTTTTCTATCCCTATTTCAAGGATTGCCCGGAATGGAAGGAACAATGGGTCCACCAGGTCCACAGGGACCCCCTGGAACTTTTGGTGAGCCTGGAACACCTGGAAAGGTTATTGATGGAGTCGATGGAATGATGGGACCACCAGGACCTAAAGGACTTCGTGGACCTTTTGGAGACCCCGGAAAAATCGGTCCTAGAGGTAGGATAATTGAACCATTTGATTGATTGCCTATGCGGCTACCTTCCAGCAGCTACCTTCCGGCTACCTTTCACCCTGAAGATAGAAGTGTGAAATATAGAACTGTTTGAAGGAAAGCACTAGACGAACATTGTAACTACAATCCTGGACAAAATAGATTGGGACACTGGCAAATTTCCGTGTTTTCGGGATGTTTCCTAAAATATCGCAGCAAAAATATACGTTTAGGACCTTCTGATCCACCTCCCCCCCTAATTCAATGTTGAGATGGTCGAATGGCGTTTGATTCAAGCAACAATGAAACGGGAAGAGCGAGGGGCACGTAATCAAAGGCTGAAGAAATGCGATTTTGTTACTTGTCGCAAGTATTTTGACCAAGATTGTAGTCCTCAACGATATCTTCAATCATTTGCAAGATATGAATTCGAAATTTTGTACGATTTTACAATTAATTGAACTTAAGCCTTGGTCAAACGCATCCAACATGTCATCCAAAATTTACTTCAAAAATGTGTAAAGTTTGTTGATGTTGATGAGGGAGTGGGCCAACGCATCCAACAATTCATCCAACATTTCATCCAACATTTCCAGCAAAATCCACCATCGTCATCCGCCCGCGCAACGACATGTTTAGATTGATTCAAATACTCGTAAAGCAGATTGAAAACACGATTTGCTGATGTCTGATGCACACTGGCTACTGAAAAAGATTGAAAATGGCGCTCTGATGACAGAATATCAACTTTCTAACGCTTAATGTGCATGCCCGCAAATGCAATGTTGGACGATATGTTCGATCAAGCGATCAAACGCATCCAACATTCCATCCAACATTCCATCCAACATTTGGAAACAAAATCTGTTTTTGATATCGATCAAACTTCGTCCAAAATCAGTTTGCAAATGTTGGATGATCCCGCGGATGATCCAACATGGGTGGTCAAACATATCATGTCATCCAAAATAAGTTTTCTGCATGTTGAATGAAATGTTGGATGTGTTTGAACAGGGCTTTTTTGGAACAGGACTATTATGATAACAGAACTTTTTGCTCTAATAAACAATCCTGCATAAAAATTCGATTTATTGGTACTATTATTTAGCTATTAAACCTCAAGGAGCCTACTTATAGAGTAGCAGAAGGAAAACGAATAAGACATAAAACAAACAGATTGATGAGTGACCGCAAAGCAAATACAGAGACTACACCAATGTGTGAGACCACTGTACAGAGTGAGGCACTGTAAAGTGAGGCTCTGTAGATATCTCTCGACCTACTAGGCACTGTAAAGATCTCGTGATCCCTAGATATAGGACTGGATTTGCCAAAAAGGCTTTCATTACACAGCTCTGACATTATGGAATGAAACACCTGCCAAAATTCGTGAGCTGCCGAGATCAGATCGTTTTAAAAAACAGCTTGAACGCATCGACGAGCAAGACTCTAAAACACAGCTCTCTCTGGAAGAACAGCAATGCTTAGGCTTTATAGGGCTTTAGGTTTTAATTCTTAGAGTTTTTATGGTTGTAAACAGATTTGATTTGCTTAAGACTTTCTGTTGTGTATAGATAATATTAAATGAAAAAATAAAAAGAGACAGTCCTCTCGAGTTCACAATCGCTTCTTGTTTTTCATTCACAATGTTGCTTTGTAGGACCGACCACAACGGTTGAAACTTTATGTGAAGAAGGTGAATGTCCAAAGGGGCGTACCGGACCAAGTGGACCACCCGGAAACACTGGACTCGATGGAGCGAAAGGGTACCCTGGACTGCCTGGGCCTAAAGGTTCGTTGTCCTTCTCTTGTGATGACTTTGGCTTTTACAGTCTTGATCATGATCATAATCAT
This sequence comes from Aurelia sp. 4 Dawson et al 2005, assembly GCA_964019985.1. Taxonomy (NCBI): domain Eukaryota; kingdom Metazoa; phylum Cnidaria; class Scyphozoa; order Semaeostomeae; family Ulmaridae; genus Aurelia; species Aurelia sp. 4 Dawson et al 2005. The sequence continues at coordinate 4,052,181 of OZ026495.1, forward strand.
AAACTTGATCATCAACTTATTTACAGTTGGTTCATCTTAAAAGAAGTGTTGAAGCTTCACCATGACGAAGTTTTTCACAGATGTTTTTGTAATGTTCTTGCAGTACAAAACACCTTTACTCATTACATCCATCGCAGTGTTTCATGCTAAATTCTAAACTTGAGTGAAATCCCTATGTCTGTTTCTGATAATCTGAATTTTTTATTCACTAAATTTTAGAACATAAATTTACAAACTACACATCTTTACAAAATTACTATACAACTATACAATACCACTGGAATGGTACCCCGTGAAGCATAAAGGCTATGACTACCGTGAGGTCAATTCAACATAGAGATAAAACTTGTGAATATTTTCTTAAAGGTGTGAAAGACATATGTCCCAGATGTCCAAGTGGTGATCAAGGCAGCCCAGGAGAGATTCGTCGGCCCGGCAAACCTGGAGCCCCTGGACCACAAGGGGCACGGGGTATTAAAGGAGATGCAGGTGAAAATGCTCTAAAGGGAATCAAAGGAGATGTTGGTAACCCAGGACTCCAGGTAGAGATTAACTTTGAATAGTTTTAATTTCGTCAGAAATTATGTTTAAAAGTTTTTGGAAGTTTTTCTCAAATGAAATAAAACGTCGATGAGAACTGTGCCAAGGTGTCGAGGAGCATTTTGACGAAAATATACCGGTTTACCCAAAAAAAATCGCGAGCTTGATCATACCTAGACTTATGCTGATGAATCCCTTGTATCCCTGCGGTAAACCTTGCTCAAGAGGGACTCATAATAAAACAGTGAAAAATTTTGCCCTATTTTCTTCAATCATCAATAGAATTATGATGGAATCACGGCTTCGAATCTCAATCCCGTGGGAATGTTTTCAATTCTTCAATCAAATCGAAAATTCTATCATATTTACACTGTAACTATAGTGATTCATAAATCTTGCAATCTGATTGGTACTGTAGGAATCGCAAAGATTGAGCCTAAATAGGGCCAGATTTTTCAGAGTAAAATTATGAGTCTCTGTTGACTGAAGCGCCATCATCAAGTCAAAGAGCACAGGAAACAAGAGACTCATCGTCACAAGTCTAGATCATACCTAGCTACCTGAAATCAAGAGCTGTTGTCAAATGCTTTCTATAACAGTTTAGTTGAAAAGCTTAACTATCTTTTGAGGTGTCGCATATTATTTTAAGCAATGAGATAAATTTGGAAAATCAGATTCAACTAAAGGTTTGAACCCTGGATTCCTCATTTTCAGTAAAATAATCGCCGTCATTTCCTGGTTAACATTATGTCTACGTAGCGATGGATTTGAAGTCGTGTGGAGAAATTCTGTGTTTGCAAATGATTGACTCCTGTTCCTCATCCAAATTTCGTGCTACAATACATATTTGGAATTCAAATTTTTCAACATCTTCCTAAAAATCGACTAGAAATGAAGGAATTGTCGGAGAAATGAATAAATTTCCATATTTAAGAAAATGTTTTTGGGACAGACGGTATACCTTAAGGGAGCGGTCATTTTTAATCCTGGGTGCTAGGGCGGAGAATTTTTGGCAGGGGCATGAAACCTTTTTCCCTATATTTTATGGGGGGTACGATTACATTAGAGTAATTTTTATGGGGTACGAAACTACTTAGATTGAAACAATTTTGGATAAAGTCATTGATCAAAGATTGAAAGAAAAATTAACAGACACCTGGAAATGATGAATCACTTGAGTAGTATGAAAGTAGCCTAGGACAAGTCAGGACGACTTGGTATCTCTCCATGGACCCACTTTTTGCACAGACACTTCTGGATGAGGTACGAAAACATTTTGCTGAAAGATAGTGGGGTACGAAAACTATTTCTATGTTCAAAATGGGGTATGAAGTCTTCTCTAATTGTGCAAAATTATCCTCCGCCCGCGTACCCAGGATTAAAAGTGACTTCTCCCTAAACTAACCAAGCAACATCTCGAAAGATAGCTTGGCTTTTCCGATACATGCTGATTCTTTGTTTTTATTCATAACATTTACTTTCAGCAAACTGTGCTAGATCTGGCTCTTGGCATTTTCTCTTGGTCTCCCGGTGGCGTTTCGTTATTGTAATCACAGCTTTATTTTAAGAAGATTTTAAGCTTATTTCAGGACAGAATTCTTTGTTGATATCCGAACGGGTTATGTTTTTAAATTCCAGTTGCTTAAATATTGCAAATGGTCGAAGTAGAATGCTTCAAATGATTCTATTCCAAGTGTTCCGTCTCCCGCGTAACCCTTTTCTTCATTCCTAGGGCTCGAAAGGCCAACCTGGTCCAAGAGGATATCCGGGACAAAAGGGTGAGACTGCGGATCAGCCGATGATTGTTGATGGGGACAGAGGTGAACCTGGAGCAAAGGGAGAGCCAGGGACACGTGGAAGACCTGGAGGTCCTGGACCCCCAGGTCCACCAGGATTTAAGGGTGAAAGGGGCGTTGCTGGAATAAGCCCAGGAAGAGTAAGTGAATTGTTTTACATTTGTGTAATAGTCAATGGGCCTTATCTAGGAAGGAATAAAAGTATGTATGAGTGGGCTACTGTAGAACCCTTCAAATAAAAGCTTTGAAAAATGAGAACTTACAAACTGAGTTTTCACTAAAGACACCCAAAGAAACGAACCACGTTCTTCGAATATAAATGTACGTGTATATACGAACATAGGTTCCAAATCTTTAAAAAGGTGGGTGTGAAATTCATTGACCTATTCCTTTGAAGTGAATGACTTCTAAACAACTTTAGCGATCTTTCAACAATTCCGCCGTTGGACTTTCTGAAATTTTCAAGAATTAGACTTTATTTCTTCTTTGTCAAGAATTCAAGTAAAAAATGTTCAAAAAAATTTAATCTATCGTAATTTCTAAATTTTTTGGCGCAACATGAAATATAATCCAAGATATCTACAGTCTATGGATGTCTACAATATTGCCCAATTCACACTGCAAGTCAAACCAGCTTCTACTAAACCAGGATTTCGAATAGGGCCTTCTGATTGGCCAATCCAACAAATCCAGTCATTTGATTGGTTGAAATTTAAACTAGTTTAGATAAAGCAGGTTTAACTGTGTCACTGTGTTGCAGTATATGATATCAAGTTGTAGTTCATGATTTAGAAATTTGATGAGGTCACATCCTCAAATAAGCTGCAACATAAAATATACTGTATTACATTAAGCCATTCAGTTAGAAGAATCAACTCATAAAATTGTACACCGACCTTTTTACACCGATTTGGAATGTTGCTGTATAAATTGTAACACTAGGGCCACGACGAAGATCATCTTGAGGGTCATTTCAGAGAAGACAAACCAATATCGTAGTTAAATCGACATTTCCAATTACTTGAGATAAATCCTGTTGTAATGTTGTAAAGTATTAGACTAGGCCATGATTAATGAATGAACGTTTCCAGACGAGCTTACTGTACTGTATTACAGTGTATTTTATATTACAGCTTATTTAAGGATGTGACCTCTTAAAATTTCTAAATCATGAACTACAACTGATAGGGACCAGTCATTAATAATGCCGGGTAGGGGGCTAGAGGATATTTAGAGGGGCCGCCAACAATTTTAGGCAGTGAAAGGGGGGCCACTAAAAATCTTAAGTCTGAAAAAGGGGGCCATGAAAACTACAAAGCCACTCTGAGCTATATGAAACGAAAACTCCTTCCTTCTATGATCTTTGTAAAGCGTTGCATTTCTCCTCACAGTATCATTAATGGATGTTTTCATGAATCTTAGGAAACCATTTTTTTATCTTGAAAGAATTTCTATGCTCTTTTTGCGTCACTTGTTATCTGAAAATATGATGTGTTGCTAAGAATTTGTGATCAAATTTGATACTGAGGGGGTCATGAAAAATTACAGCTAAAAAGAACAAGGGTCCTTGGAAACTTCTGTGACAAAATGAAGGGGTTATGCAAAATTTTCATTATCAATAGAAATATCTTGTGGCCCCCTACCCGGTATTGATAATGACTGATCCTTGACTTAAAAAATTATTCAAAATTTCTGAAAAATCAAACGGTAGAATTATGGATAGGCAGTTAAGATTTCTTTTAAGCCATTTTGTTAGAAGAATCAAGTCATAAAATTGTACACCGACCTTTTTACATCGATTTGGAACGTATGCTGTATAAATTGTAACACTAGTGCCACGACGAACATCATCTTGAGGGTCATTTCAGAGAAGACAAACCAATATCGTAGTTAAATCGACATTTCCAATTACTTGAGATAAATCCTGTTGTAATGTTGTAAAGTATTAGACTAGGCCATGATTAATGAATGAACGTTTCCAGACGAGCTTGTCTCCCCGGGGGGGGGGGGAGGTAACATAACATGTTGAGGGTACAGATGTGTGCCGCCCATATGGGTGGGTTTTTGGGTCCAAACTTCTAAGCAAGGGTCCCTTTTTCGGCAGATTTTCTTGAAACGTGGGTGGGTTTTCCAGAAATTGGCAAAAACTGCCAAAAATTGGTAGTTTACGCCAAAATTCATCATGAAAGAAGGTATTACGGCAATTTTCGGTGATTAGAAAAGGGTAGCTTTCTGAAAACTGAGCGGCAGACCACCGTCCATCCACAAGTCATGTAAGTCTAAAGCCAAGTCTATAAATGGAGAACGTAAAGATGACATAAAAATTCGGGTAGCTTCGGACGAAATGACCACTGAAAGAAAGAATAATCTCTTTTATCTTTGTAGGGTGAACGTGGCCATCCTGGAGATCGAGGAAGACATGCACGAAAGGGAGAAAAGGGACAACCCGGTGACAGAGGTGAAACCATTAATGGCAATAAGGGCGTCAAGGGAGAGTCCGGAGACACTGGGCCAATTGGAGACCAAGGACAACCCGGAGAGTCTGGACAAAAAGGATTGCCTGGCGCTGGGCCAAATCTTGTAGGCGTAGGCGCACTTAAACGTAAGTCACGGATTTGTAATCATAGCTGTGTTGTACTTAGTGATCCAGAAAAGATTCCCCGCTTTCAAAAATTCAGATGATCAACTTAAAATAGTTTTTGCAGTTGATTTTTAGCATCTTAGAATTCATAAACAGTTGATCTTGCAGTTTATTGATTTAGTTGTACCGTAGTTGCATCAGAAGTCTTTTAAAACCTTTCTTTGGCGGCCTAAGCTTGATTAGGTCTGCTTTTCGTGGGTCGATTAGAGTACAAGGAATTAACGAAAAGGCTCTGTTAAACCCCCGGTGGGGCTCCAAAAAAATCGAGAGCACCACAGGGAGGTTTATTAGAAGGGAGTCATATTCACAAAGTCGGATGGTGATGCTTTAGATAATACAATTTTAGTTCTTGTAACCCTAACTTTGTGGAAGGAAGATACAATTTAGTAAGGAAAATTCAAAAGTTTGATGCTGTTTTTATCCCAAACCATATTGAAATTAACATAACGTGCTTGTTCTGCTAAATAAATGGAAAATCTTTGGTACCCTCTGACTTTTGTAGGGGTCTTGAGTGGGCGCTCGTTTGAAATTTGGGCTTAGAAGGGAGGGGGTAAATTTGGGCTTACAGTCTTCGCAGAAGAGCTGCAGTAGGGCAAATACGTGCGAGAACGGAGAGATTCAAATCAAGTTTCTATCCTAACTGTTTGTCGGAATGGGAAAAGCTTGACCCTGAGATTAGACAATCCTGCTCAGTGAATGTTTTCAAGAAACGACTATTAGCAATGATCCGTCCACCTTCAAAAAAGATCTATAACATTCACGACCCAAAAGGTTTATCAATTTTAACACAACTTCGCGTTGGACTCAGCAGGCTGAATTTTCACAAATTCAAACATAACTTCAGCGATACTTTAAATCCTTTGTGCCCGATAAACGATGGTATTGAGGATACGGAACACTTTTTGCTGCTCTGCCATGCTTATGACCAAGAAAGACGTGATCTTCTCAACAGTGTGAATGCGATACTGCGCCCCCACGGATTAACAAACCTCACAAATGAAACCTTACTTCAAATCCTCCTGTATGGCCACGAAAAGTTATCCTTTGATTTGAACACAAAAATTCTCGAGGCAACGTTAAACTACATTCACGCCTCAGAACGGTTTCAATGAGTTCGTAAGTTTGCTGTCTCCTCTCTCTTGTAACTTGTACTTTGTTTTTTCGTACATTTATTTTTTTGTGAATTTTTTTTTTGTCGGAATCAGCTGTAATTGTTGTTTTCCTATTTGCCTTTTGTAATATGTTATTTGTAATATTTATATGTAATATCAATTTGAATATCTATGTTAAATGTTATGGTCACAGGGTTGCTATGTATTTCCATGCTCCTCGTGGCATCGTCTTGTAACCTTTGTTTGTTTACTGCAAAATTTTATTGGAATATAAAAAAAAAAAAGGGAGGGGGTTATAAGAGAGGAGTTTAATTGAGAGGGGGCTAATAATAGATTAATTACGATGACAAATCTTTTATTCTATTGTAGCATCTTGTATTTTACAAATAAAATTGAACTGAGTGATTTCAATTTTAGAGAAAGGCCTCAAGGGATTCGCAGGTGCCATTGGTGATGATGGCGATCCTGGTGAAAGAGGTGCACAGGGACAACGAGGTGATACAGGGGAACGAGGAGAACAAGGACCCCCAGGTGAACCGGCGATTGTTTTTGGAACAAAAGGAATACAAGGACCCCAAGGTCGGTAAAACTTCTTCTAATGTTACGTTTAATTCATTTCAGAATGACGCATTGAAATTCTTAAAGATTTACTGGGTGACTCATGAAATTTTTCTGCTGTGGGTAAAGTCATGGGTAGCTGGACACCACAGTCATGTATCAGCATATATTCCGCTGCGGAGGAAAATCTCTTCTTTTCTGTGAAAAAGGTGTCGAGAGATTCGTTTCTTTCTTTAATCTCTTACGGTAGCTCCTCTTTGTTTGTAAATAATGTTCTCCTCTGCGGCTATACAACTGCGGCGTTTAATCACGCATTGTAAGATAGCAGCAACAGACCTTTAGAGGTTTGGATCGGGCATCCAAGTTTGGTAAATTGTGAAGGAAAACAAAAGCATGACCCCCGTTCTCAGTGCAACGATGGAAGCTGTGGCTAGAAGTTGCTGCGGATCTGGCTTGATTGTTGGTTTGAATTAGCTTTTCTAGCTATGCTATGTAAGTTGCTAACCTAAAACAAATTGATAATAATAATAATAATAATAATAATAATAATAATAATAATAATAATAATAATAATAATAATCAAACGCTTTTCAGACACTTAATCAACGATAGCTTACCAAATAATGCGTTACCTAATGCGTTACATAATGCGTTACCTAATGCGTTACCGAATATGCTACCTATTCTGTTGTGATGGAAGTTTTTAGTGCAATAGATTAATATGCATTTAACGAATTCCATTTTCCAGGCCGCAAAGGATTCAAGGGACTGAAAGGGGCAAAAGGCGTAAAAGGCCAAGCTGGATTCGAAGGGCCAAAAGGGGAAAAGGGTGACTTGGGATTGCAAGGGCCAGATGGAGCTCAAGGACCAGTAGGACCTAAAGGCAAAAGTGGTGCGTATTATTTCTTTGGTTTAAAATCATGCTCAGTTTACAAAGACATTGGCTATTATTTTAAAACTGCAAAATGTGCTTTCAGAGGCCGTGGTCATCCTGATATTTTTAAAAATACATCTGTTTTTCCGCCGTTTGGGAAAAATATCTTTGTCCACACCAGTAGCGGTTTCAAGAAATCACCTAATAATCGAATGTTTTAACAGGATGACCTATCAGTACAAAATATACTGTTATCATTAGGGTCCTGATACTTGATAAATTAAAGGTAAAATATCTAAAAACTAATTACAAGAGTCCAATACAGTTCAATGCAAAGATAAGATAATTTCACCTTGTCCTCATGAAAGCACTGCAATTTCAAAAACGACTGATGTCTGATAGGAGCTTGCGTAGGTCAATGAAATGCCCTCGAGCTATTCCTCAAAGGGGCGGTACAAACCTTATATAAAAAAGGGTGCGTGTCGTAAAACTCTACGTATATCTTATTTCTTATCAGCCTATGGGTCGACTTTCAAGGGCCCTCAACATTGAAACTTACAGAATGTACATGCAAAAATCTACCATAATAAAGATGTACAGCTGGAACAGTCCTAAATGTGATAAAGAGTTGAAATATACTTCAGTATCTGGGGACTTGAAATTTCGCCAGCTATCCAGCAATGGCACTGATGACGTCATGATAGATATCCGTATTTCTTTATATACACAATCTAATAATGCACAATTTAACAAAACATATTTACCAGAACGATTTCATTGGGAGCATGATAGGCATGGCTATCGTAGGTGATCTTTAGCAAATAAGAATAGAGATATTGAATCCTCTATCAAAGTTGTGGTCTCTTCATAGGGACAAACAGTTTGTCACAAAGATCGGATAACACTCAGTATTAATACACCAATACAGTAGCTAAACTTAGTATTTCATCTTTTGCAGGTTGCGAAGGAGAAATACCCGGTCCCGGACAATTAGTAACCGGCAAGCGGGATATCGCTTTCTTGATTGATGGATCCGGATCGTTGCGAGAAAACAACTTCCTCGCGCAGAAGAAAATCATCAAACAAATCATAAAAGACATCTACCCGGTTTCTGTGGAGGGCAATCGTATTGGAATCATAAGCTACAGCGACCAGGCTAAAGTTGAAGTCCGTTTTACGGATTTTTTCACTGAAACGGCGCTGAATAGATCTATTGATGAAATACCATTTTCCGGTGGTGGTTCACGTATTGATTTAGCATTGAAACTTGCCAGAGATGATTTGTTTCTTGTTGCCAGAGGTGCACGTGCTGATGCAAAAAAGGTATGCCTTTGCATATTTTATACCTTGGGGGGGATATTTCACTATCCGATCATACGGGAATGTGTGCCAGTTTTAGGTGGTTTTTTGGGAAATGGGATATAATTTTGAAATTAAAATCTAGGCATTAATTCTAATTGAATGGCGTGAAAGAAACTTTAGCAATTTTTCTTTAACTTTACCGTTGGACTTTACAGAAATGTTCAATGTTTGTCGAGATTACAGCCTGTTCAAAGTTTCACCTAATTTCAGGATGTGACGTCATCAAATTTCTAAGTCAAAAACCAGAAGAGTGAAAGACTTTTGCTTGATAACATATTTTAGACATCCATTAACTTTGATTTTCTTGAATATTATTTGATCTTTCGTCAACGGGTTTAGAAATTTTAAGTTTTTTTCAAAAATAGTCTTGACTTTTCGAAAAAGAAGAAAAACACTGTGATTCTGAAAACACTGAATATTTCAGAAAAGTCCAACGGCAGATGTTCTGTAAAATGAATTAAAGTTACTTTGAAGCCGTTCAGTTCAAAGAAATAGGTCATAGAATTAGTGATTTGAAACCACCTCTTTAGCGATTTGAAACCACCTTTTTAGCGATTTGAAACCTATGCTCCATTTTTGGCTCACCCGGTATTCTGCTAGCGCTGAAGGTGATCCAGTTGCCATTTCCTTACAGATTGTCATCCTCTTGACTGATGGATACCAAACAAGAGCAGTTGGCATGGAATCACCAACTGTCATAGCAGGAGAACTGAAAAAGCAAGGTGCTACTGTATTCGTCCTTGGTGCTGGACCTGAAATCGACTGGAATCTGCTCGTTCAAATAGCAAACGGAGAAAAGAATGTGATAGAGGCTAGAAACTTCAATGATCTCTTCAACAGATTTAATACAATTCAGAGTGCCTTGAAAGTTGGTTGCACTGGTTCAAAAGGTAATATCTTTTGATGTTCCTCCTTGTTGCAGCATCAGGCAAATGTGATTGACACGGGGGAGAAGCCCCAAGGGGTACTCATATATTTTTCTTTACAGGGACGTGCCAGTGAATAGGGTTTCAGTTTCCGGATTCCGACTCCGGGACAGGGTATCATTTTTGTAAAATCGGCTCCACGAAAGGGTCCATATTTCATGTCATTTTTTACTGCAAATTGTCATTGTAGGCCATTTGCAATCCGTGAATGTGATTTAAGTCACTTGGATAGTAACATTTTTACATATTCTGATGGATTTCTTAAAAATTTTCATGGCAGGGCACAAGTTTGTACGAAGAAACTCAAGGACAGGGTGCTGCTTCAAATGTTTTCCTCCGGGATATGGTATCATTTTCAGGAGTCTGACTCCGGAACAGGGTGGCTTTCATATTTTCCAGCGGCACCTACCCGTATATTCGAAGACCAAGTGCTCCCCCCCCTAGGAGAGAAACCTCTCTGAAAAGACACCAGTCGACTGCGCATGCAAGTTCATTGTTGTTTGCAGCCTCAGAATATCCATATGCTTCGAGTAAATAATTAAAAAAAACTTGGGTGGCCTACTATTAAGCAGCCAATTGAGTCAGAAACTGCGAAGGTTTCTTGCAAGGCTCTCCATAATGAGGCTCCTAATTACATAAAAGGGCTATTTCATAGGCAGCCTGATACGCAAAGTAGGATGCTACGCAATTCCAATACTGATCTCCGTATTCCTCTTCAAAACGTCCTCAAGACAGAAAAGCTTTGAATTTAGAGAAGCACGTATTTGGAACAACCTTAGCAATAAGTCAAGAAGAGCAAGCACATTTTTGGCTTTTAAGTGTAAATTATGAAAATCAGATTTTACTATTCGCCATAATTGCAGCATGTATCGGTTTCAGTTCAAATTTTAATTTTCTTTTTCTTTAAGGTTTTTTGAAGGGTCTGTTTATTTATGTATTTATGTATTTAGTAACTGTTGTAATTAGGTTTTTAGCAGGGCAGTTTGTAAATCAATTTTATCATTGTAAACTTTACCCTGTGTAAAGAATTTAAAATGAAATGAAATTACATGAATGATCCCAGCGAGGAGACTCCATCTATGCTCTCTGAAAGAGCTGCAACGCAACAAGAAGTTTTCTGTATTTTCTATGCATTCGTAAATTTGACAAGTTGAGTTGATTGTATCTTGTGTTTCAGTTTGTGAAAGTTTAGTTTGCTTAGCCCCAACATTCATTGAGGTATGGATTACCCTTTGCTGACATCTACTTTCTTCTTTGTAGGGCAAAAGGGTGATCCAGGACTCCCTGGGCAGCCAGGGCGTGATGGTTCAAATGGTGCTGATGGAAGAAAAGGAGTAAGGGGGACATCTTTGGGAGGGGACGTTGGACCACGTGGAAGTCCTGGACCAAAAGGGGATCCTGGAGATAGTATCCCCGGCCCACCTGGAGGACAAGGGCTGATGGGGATCCCTGGAGCACAAGGTAAGCTATTTAATCTTTGTTTTTCTTATCATAAATGAAATGTGGCTGGAAATGACATGATGTCACCGAGTCCCAGCTACATTGAATTCAAACTACGACAGCTACTCACATCAATAAACTTGAGCAAAGAGTAACTTAATCGATCGCCTCAGGAAGAAGATTTCCCCCTCCACCTTATGGCAGATGATTGATACTAACGCAGTATTTGGCGTGTTCATGTTTCTCGTTTTGAAGGCTTTCAAGGGACTTTCGAAAGAGAACTCTAGCGATCCATAAGTGTTTTCAAGTGCTGATAGAAGTTACGTGTCTTCTGTGTTTACATATTTTAACAAATGATTTATATAGTTGATTCAATCATTTTATATAGCTTAAGTGGTTGACGTATGAAATGGCGTTGTACTTTTCTGTCTCGGATCAACTGTACAGACTGTACGTTTTTTTTCTATGTAAATATTAATGTTTACAATATATCTTACATTTAACTATACCTATTCTAATTACTATACAACACTACTGGTACGATACCATGGGGAGCGAAAAACATTGACTACCCCATGGCCAACATAAATAGACACGCAACGTTCAACTAACTACGACTACACTACAAACGAATAGGGACAGATGGACAGTGTAACAGATTCTGTTCCACACCAGATGTCAGGTCAGGAATATGATAACTTGAAAGATGTCGCAAGCGCAACTGATTGTACATTGCTGTCTACAACGTACAAACTGTACATTCACAACAATTAGGCAATACCATTTCACGCATTTGATTTCAAAGTTTGCAAAGATTCGAATCTATACCATTGCGTGATCCATTCATTAAAGAGCGAAAATTTTGAAAAGTCCCTAAATTTGAATTTTATCGATCTCTACATTCTCTCGCTGTGTGCACTCATTATTACTGGAAAATAAGATCTGGGGCTGGTTGGTAGTTTCTTAAATCTCAGGATACTTCCTATAACCGTACATTTCCAAAAATCATTTTTGAGTACCCTGAGATCGGAGTATTGGCAGGAAATCGAAGCTTCACCAAAAAACGGAGTACAAGAATTGCGACGATGATCATGCTGATATTCAAAAAAGACATTCCAAGTTTGACAATTCCAAGAATATTACATTTCCAGTTAAGACAATCCGATAGTTAAAAGATAGTTAGAATAAGGTTTATGTTTGACTAGTCCATGTTTATTATATTGACGTTTCGAAGCAATTCTCCGTGCTTCATCATCAGAATTAAATGTTCAAAAGCACGAGGCTCTATTTATACTCATAACGATAAACAACTAAGGCCACGTCCACACGCATACGTTTACGTTTTGTAAACGCACAGGATGTTTTCCGTCCACACTGATCCACTAATCGTTTATGGAGCGTTTTAGCCTGTCCATACGTAAACGCCAAAATAATGGGAAATGAATGAGCATGAAATCTATGACGTCATCGTTTACAAAAGTATGCGTTTACGACCGTCCACACGAAAACGCAAAAACAGTGTTTTCAAAAAAACTGCGAATGACTGGTGAATATGAAGTCTGTGACGTCACCGTTTACGAAAGTATGCGTTTACGACCGTCCACACGGAGACGTGAAAATAGCGTTTTCAAAAGTATCCACTTTGGAAAGCGTTTTCGAATGTATGCGTTTACGATAACTTGAGACGCCGTTTACGTGTGGACGCAAGGTGTAAACGTATAAGAATGTATGCGTTTACAGACGTAAACGTATACGTGTGGACGGGGCCTAAAAGTGCATGTTTACAGCTCCTACGTATAAAAAAACCGAAAGGGCAAGCCCAAAGGAATAATAATTAAAACAGAGCTAGGGGGATAGAAGACTGTTGGGAGTTAAGTGAAGGACGATCGCGTAAAATAAGTAGACTTTCGTGGATAAGACAATTAAAGCTGCAAATTACAAGAAGTTTCTTATTGTTTTCAATTTAGGTAGGATGGTTTCCAGGTAGGACACTTTCCGGATGCTCGAAAAAGTACTCTTGTTTGAATTCCCACAAAAATTTCATTATAAGGCCTAATTGGAAATTTCTTTGTTTTGGCAAGTAGATCAGGAACCAAATAATCTTTCTTGGCATAGCTGATCTTGTGATTGGTTTTCGACGATAATAAACTTTATTTACTCAACAATGGTATATTCTACAAGATATGGAATTTAAAACCTAACATAAGGTATAGTCTAGCCTAGGCTTCATCTAGTGAACGCATGCCGGGAACTCTGTCTAGTACCCTTCTAACCTCTCGACACACTTCTACTTTCAAAGTATGGGTTGATGTGGGTGGAAGGGGCGGGGTTTGAGATGCAATATCACAACAGAGCTGTGATATGCCTTGGCTAGTGTCAGCCTTATACAATACATCTCCTAAGTAGTGTTACATTATGCCAGCTCTAGGGGGAACATTTCCACTCGTTAGGTCTCCGACGATCAATAAATTCACCTTTCTCTTCCATATTCCATGAAAATATTTTTCCATTTCAGGACCAAACGGAGATGGAGGTGAGAGAGGTGCGATTGGATTGGCAGGACCACAAGGAGCACCTGGTGCGCCAGCAACTCGAGGCATAACTGGTCCCAAGGGATTCGCTGGACCTCCTGGTCCAAAGGGTGTATCTGGAGAAAAACGTAAGTCACTTTTTTCCTTTAGCAGCGACCCTCCCTATTAATCTGTTGATGCATCTTTTTGAGCTGTATTGGATTGCTGTTTGTTTGTGATAATATTTACACGTGCCGTTTCACTGTGTTGCTGAAAAAATAGTGAGTGTGTAGGCCCCTTCAGTCTACTGTCAGCCTGCTTATAGTTGCCATTTGATGCATTGTCACTCATAATCCTTTGCGGGCACTGTACCATTTTAGATGGTGTGAAAAAAAACCGTTGTTGCCTAAACGGAGACTATTGATCTAGACTGATTACGTGTCGTAGTTCACTCCATGCCTGAACTATTTTGCCGCTATGACTGCGACTCGTGGCAATACACTTCCAGAAACGGCATGATTCAAGATGGCCTAAATCACCTTTTTTCCCTCAAAACCTTCCATGTTAAAATGCTTTAAAAAGCGGTTTTCCTACAGTGCTACATTGAAAAACAAACTAAGAGAACTTGGATGGATGTTACTTCGAGCTTTTTAGGCAAAAACCTCCTACCTACAAGCCATATTCTACTCGTTAGGGACGAAAAAGATCTCCTAAATTCATTCGGTACCTTGAGATTTTGAACGTTCCAGCCGTTCAGTCGAAACTTTCCATTCTGATTAGTCGGAGAAGAGATCTGTGCCCCGCAGGAAATATTTTGCCGTTTTGAAAACAGTTGGGAAGTAAGGCCCTCACTGAAGCAACAAAAACAACATAAGTTCAATTCAATAAGAGTAGGTTAATGGTCCTTGTGGAATTAAGCTACTGTGAATCCACACTAAAGCTTTTCCATCTCATTGTATTAAATTACTGGTGTTGTTCGGCTGTTCTCAAAATGGCTAAGCATTTCATGAGGGACACAGATCCCAACCCCTCAGAATGGAAGATTTCGAATGACGTGATCGGATTGAATGATTTTTCTTCAATTTAAACTTACCGCCAAAGGTAAACAAAGTGCGTTTGACTGATTTGTTGCAACGATAGATATCGCAAAGAAGCGAGCAAATTTAGGAAATCTTTTGCATTTCGAAAAAAACCGAATATCACTTGTAGGTAGGAGTTTTTTTATTTAATAGCTCCAAGAAACACCTATCTAAGTCATCATCGCTTGTTTAACAACATAGCCCTTCAGGAGAACTACACGTTTTTTTTTGTAAGAAACTGGTTTATAAGAAACTAGCACTAAGATGGCCAAAATTTTAAGAAACTGAAGTACTATGTCTGAGAAGTACTAAGAAACTTTTCAAAATTAAAAGCATGGATATTATAGCAAATAGATCATTGAACCTTTATTCTTGAGCAATGTTATCGAACCATTTGTGTTTTCTACATAACAGAGAACTTTTTATTCCTTTATGATGTTTCGAATGTCAAGAAATATATCTGCCACAGTGTTAGCGATCACATTGACGATTCATGCATTCAAAAAATCAGAAACCAATTAAGAAACTTTTAGTACTAAAATGGACAAAATTTGATGTTAGATTAAGAAACTTTTAGTACTATGGCCTGATCCAAGTTTCTTATAAAAAAGGGGTACTTTTTGCGACGTTTTAGGGAGGGAAGTTCAGAGACAAACAGCAGATGCTTAAGGCCATGCATAAAATAACTCTAGATACGGTATAAAGCCTATGGCTTGAGGCACTAAACGATTTGGGTGTGGCCCTTCGTCAGACGAGAAACGAACGAAGACAAATGAAGTCAGTAGACAAACGAAGCCCGAATCGTTTTTACTTCAAGCTTTACGCTATATACCATATCTTATGTACTGATACTGTAACGTTATCGTTATATCATTAAAACGTTATCGTTAACGTTATATACCGTTATCTTATGGAGTGATTGCTTATTTTAGCCGCATGCGCAAGCTACCGTTGCTGGAAGCGTAAGGAAATGAGTCGTAGTTATAGCGACAAATCAGGTCAGGAAAGGAGCAAAACCACAACTTGTAATCAGTCTAGACTGCACTATGAATCCACGGTTTTCGCTAAGGCTGCTTTTGATTTTTAGATAGTCTGAACCTGTCTGAACTTCAGGGTCCCTGAAAGGATCTTTGGTGGCAAAGGTGCTGTAAAAGAGTGCCGACGCTAATTTCTGAACTCTTAATCCCTTTTCAGTTTGCCAAGAAGTTCTGAGGACTGATCTGGCCTTCTTTTTGGATGCCTCTGCAAGCTTAGGACTGGATAACTTCGTCAAAACAAAGCGATTCATTAAAACAATAGCGAGTGCTTTCGATGTCAGCCCTGCTAATACCCATGTCAGTGTTGTCACATATTCAGAAAAGACAAATATCGAATTTGATTTCACGAGATACACAAACCAAAGAGATCTTTTCAATGCTGTTGATAATATCCCTTACCGCCGTGGGCGTTTGACGTATATCGATGAGGCGTTAATTACAGCTGATAAGCAAGTGTTTACTGCAGCTAATAAAGCAAGGACTAATGCTTTTAGGGTAAGTATCAACTGCGTTTGGTTTGTTTGCTTGTGTCCTTTTCGACAGTATTCCTCACCTTCCGAATCTGAATGCTGTTTTTCAATATGTTTTCTCAACCATCTCGGTATAAGATTTTTCAACCGAAGGGTGAGGCAAGCGGCGAAAAATCATGTTTGATCATTTGGTATCATTGACAATGAACATGAATGATATTACATGATTGTCGTTGCCTGCCTTATTATTCGGTTTCTCGTCAAACTGCGCTTTCCAACCGAATGTTTTTCAACCTGTTTTTGTGCTCTTTAGGTTATGAAAACAATGCCTTCAGATGCATTTTGATCATTGAATATTGAAATAAGAAAGAATATTACACGATATGTTACACGGTATACATATTTCAATCTGATAAGAAGTGCGAAATGACGGCATTTTCTATGACCTCATTTCACGTTGACCTGAACTAGGCTGCCAAATGTGTTGATACACATCGCTAGCCTCCTTATCGCGCCTTCGCTTCTCGGTACAAGATATGAATTGTTGACAATATTTGGTCTGGCTTACGAAGATTCATTGCCCAATTTATGAAAGTTAGAGGCATCAAAACTTGAAAGAGCTCACGACTGGTGTTCAGCAGTTGGTAAGGTTAGTTTTTAACAAATAACTTATCAACCCGGACTTGTCCTTTAAAGTACCTTTTTCCTGGACCCACCCCACATATGACCCACCCCACATATGACCCACCCCACATATGACCCACTCCACATATCGCAGCATATGACCAATCAGATATGTGACAGGCTGCCCTTACCGTCAAGGCAAGAGTAGTGTGACCGATTGAAATAGATTATGCGAATATTAATCGTATAATAATCAAATCTTGATTTTCAAGAATCAAATAATAATAATGTTTTCGTTCAACTGACCGCCCATACACTGTGTAAGTTGGACAATAGTTCAGCGGATGTGTGTGCTTGAGGAAGACGAAACAAGGCATTCCATGTACGTAGCAGGACGAGGGCCTTACACCACATATCACATCATTATTCGACTTATTATTCATGATTTTTTTGGAAAAATCAAATATTTTTAGGATTATACTGGTCGCACCACTTTGTTGACTATAAAGTGTGCCCATTATTGTAATGTCACGAGTCCCTATTGACCGTAGTAATGACTTAAAAATCAAAGAATGCAAGGAAACAACGTACCACATACCTAGAAGGAAGGATAACTACCATATGTGCCGGTACGGATTGTGACATTTTTGAGGTGCTTGTTTTAGGCGGAAAATAAATTTTATGGTGTCATTTCTGATAAGATCGCAAATAGACATGTATTTTGGAGTGTCAGTTTAGAGGTATAACTCTTTTAGGTATTAATTTTGAGCAAATTTCATCGATATGCTTGATTAGAATTTTGAATTTTTGTCACTATTTTAGGGTATATATCTTAGATGCCCGGTAAATATTTTAGGGATGTAGTTTTTGGGAAATCCAGAAATTTTTAGGTTGTGGTTTCAGAAGTCAAAATGGCACTCCCCCGTCATCGGCCTTTTGAAACCCCCCTCCCCTCAAGGTCATAAGTCTAGACTAGAATGGAAACGTCTGTAACTTAAGAGGGAGACTTGTTACCAGATCTCAAATATCTAGTTATCAAACAAGAAATCAGTTAGATATTGACACTCCAAGGCAGAACCTAGAATTCTCCAAAAACAGTTTTTTCTATTCTGGTGCAAAGACGTGGAATGAAATCCCATTAGAAATCAGAGCAAGTTCCACTATCACCCTATTCAAAAGGAAACTGAAGAAATTCCTACAAAATTAGCATCCTTCCCGAAGCACGATCCCTAGGAAGACCAGCAAAGTTGTAAGATTTTATATATATGTAAATAGACATTTGTATAGTTTCTCTTTTCTTTTTTAGCTGATAGGGTTTTGTGTTAAAATATGATAAAATGAATGAAGAATCTCAATTTTTCCCTTTTCTTAGGGCGTTCTACTGCTAACAGACGGGCAGCAATCAACGAGACCTCTAGGCGAGAAAGCAAACGATTTGGCAGCTTTGGCACAAAAGTTACGGGACAGAGGAATTCGTGTTTATGTGATTGGCATTGGTGCAGAAGTGGATCAACTACAACTTAGGTCAATGGTCACTCAACCACATCATTTGTTCCTGAAAAAAGATTTTGACTCTTTGAACCAAAGAATTGAGGAAGAATTGGTCGAATTAAGTGATCTTGGCTGCACAGGTATGGATTTTCTTAGCTTGGTTAAGGGGTATCTATCAGGCTGATCCAGTTTTGGCAGTTAAAGTAAATGAACGGAGACATAGCAACACAATCTAAACATAGCACAAAAGAACCGCAGGTACCACTTGAATTTATCAGTTTTGTACCTTCAAATCGCACCTGGACGGTACAATGACGACGGAAGCCCAGCAGTTGTGTGCTTGTCTTACCTACTGTATGATGACTTATCATTATTACTATCAATTTCTGCATTGTTGGATGACAATAGAAAATAGCTAGAAACAGTTAGAAAATTTCGCGATTTTCGCGTTTTTTGGCATTTTTCGCGAAATTTTCTGCCAACCCATAATCTAAAATCAAAATTCGCGAAAGTTTTTGCTCGCAAAATTACAGAAGATTCTTGACTCGCGAAAGTTTTCCTATCCAATTTTCTTCGTTTCATCAAGTTGTTGCTTTGCTGTTCCGTAATCACCCCGACCTTTACTCTCTTGGGCTATAAAACCTTGTAAATTGTCATCGTGACTGTGAGTAGTACTGAAAATGAATAAAAAATTGTGTTTCTCCCCTCACTTTTCTTCAGTCGCGAAAGTTTTTTCGCGAGAAGATGCATCTTTTTTCTCGATCGCGAAAGTTTTTGTTGCGAAATTTGCGGGAAAAAGCGTCATTCGCGAAAGTTTATGCCCTTAATTTCGCGATTTTTTTCTCGCGAAACTGTTTGCCGACGAAAATTTTTGCCCCTAAATTAGGTAGGTAATAATTTCCTATGTTAAACTTTAAAATATGAATTGTAGATAAGAAAAACGTGGATGAAATATTTACAAGTCTCTTAAGGTATACGAAAAGTATCTATTATAAAGACTCCGAAAACGCAATAAAAATACTGCATAACTTGCATGGACAATGTTCTCTGCCGTTGTTTTAAACAGACTAAGGGATTCTAAACTGCGTATTGTTTGTGGTGACGTTTGCCTCAGCTGCGACATTTGAATTGGACGCTTTCTGTTCTATTGTTGACAGATCTCACCCTTGGTTGTGTGAATTCGTTATTGTTACGGAAAATGTAATGACTTGTATTTCACAGAAGATTTCCTGCATAAATGAAGGGTTAAGGGCATTTCTAGTTTTGTGCATCTCAGTCATAATTGTTTGCAAGTTCTTTGCACGAATAGTAACTACAGAGTCTTTCTGTAATGACTCACATAAAGAAACTCTTCATGGTTAAAAACTGGCCCGGGCCAGGTTAAAAATAATTTTGTGACTTCGACGCATGAGGCTTCATTGTGAAGCCAGAAACAATGAATTGCGTAGGCGTTTTCTATAGCTTATTTATTGTGGCTACGACACATAGCTATGTCTATTCCTCTAAAGAAGTATCCTTGTATTTGATTTCTTACATGTAGTCCATGACTCTCTTTTATCCAATGCAGGTGCCAAGGGTGATCCAGGACCCACTGGATATAAGGGAGAGAAAGGATTCCCGGGTCTCGCTGGAATTAAAGGAGGCGTTGGGCCACGAGGAGAACCAGGTTTGAAAGGAGAGCGTGGTGACGCTGGACCGCCTGCAGAGTTCAACTCAATCGGAGTTATGGGAGAAAAAGGAAACCCTGGTGTCAAAGGACTTCCTGGATTGCCTGGTAAGTGTGCAATTGCAATCTGCGTGCCAGTCAGTTCAAGGAGTAAATCACTCCAAACGTCAAAAATCTTGGCAAAATCTGAAATTCTTCACAAAATCCCAGAAATCCCAAAGAAATTTGTAAGAAAGCTTCAAAGATCTCAAAAATCTCAACAGTATTCCAAACATATTATACATATTTAGAAAATCTTTCGACAGTTCTTTGACCAATCCTTAACAATTTTTGAAAAAGATTGAGAAATCTGAGAAGCCTTTGAATCTGTCAGGAAGAATCTAAAAAATCTTTGAAAATCTAAGAGCTTTTATTTTGTTGATCCTCGTCAAATATTGTGTAAAACGCATTTAAAGAAAGGCAACATAAATCAGACTTCAGAAATCTGGAAACTGTAGTAGTAAGCTTTTTTGTACGCCCTTTCTTCGTTTAGATAATGGGTCTTCTCGTAGGCCAAACTGTCCTTGAAAATAGGCTTTGGAAATCATCATACTAAACCCATAAATGCAACAAAAGAAACCGTAATCTGTAGAAAGAACCTATTAACTCCCATAAAAGAACAGCAACCACAATAAACCAGTAACTAGAGAGAAAATTGTTTAATCCTGCAAGATAAAAGCGAATTAATCTTATACACCACTTTAATGAACAGCCTCGTTTCGGAAATTATTCAAAAATTCTTTCATATGAAATTTTAAATGCCAAATTCGGATTTAGCACCCAAACTTTAGTCTAACCTTAAGTTTCCATATTGCTAGTGGCTGTAGTGTTGATTTTATGGCGATGTAAAGTTTGAAAATCTATAAGGGATTTGACCGTGAAAATGACTCGGGGTGTAAAGTTTCACCCCGAATGACTTTTCACGGTCAAATCCCTTATGAATCTCTGAACTTTACGCCGTCATAAAATCAACATCGCAATTGTCAGCTGTTTAAAAACACGTAACCAGACTAAAGTCTGGGTGCCAAATCCGAATCTGGGCTCGAAATTTAGATATTAACAATAGGAAGAGATTTTGGCAAATTTCCATAACGAGGCTGCTTGATTAAATGGTGTATTGCTTGAAAGAAAAGAAATCGTTAACTCACCTGCGACAAGGAACAACGTTCAATAACTTAAAATACTCATTTCGTCGCACACTCATCAGTTCGGTTCACGTGAAGAACAAGTAAGCGATACAAACAGGCTGCTTTAACCCCAGACGAAAAGATAAGATTCAAAACCACATGACGGTTATACTCGAGCCAACCATTGACCGAACCTTAGTGCTTCCGTATGCAATAAAAACCTGCACATAAGAGCCTACAATTTTGGAAGTCAGCATGGCTTCTTGAACAATGAGTAAGATGGATAGATTCCAATAAACCTAAGAAGAAAATTGAATTGAATTGAATAAATTGGTAGCATAAATAGACAATTTCAGCCAGTAGTTTCTGCCTGGGGTGGACGTATATATATATATTTCTCCATATGGGGACGTTTCGCTGGACAGGGCATCATTTTCAGGATTCTTGCTCCGGGATATCATTTTCCCGTAATCAGCTTCATGACAGGCTCCATAACTGATTGCGTAACGTAGCTGCATGACATTTGCATTACGCAAGTATGTTACAGATGTCAGACAAATTTCCACGGCAGCGCACAATTTTCTTTGTAAAAATTCATGGGCAGGCTAATGTTTTTGAAAATTTTACTCCGGGTCAGGGTATCATTCTCAGGAAGTTAGTGTCTACCACAGGGTGCCTTTCAGATTTGCCAACGGCACCTCCCCGTGTGTTCTAAGACCAAGTACCTCCCCCCAGGGGGATGTTCTCAGTCCAGCAGGTTGTTATATGCGGGTTTTTATAGCCTGTTTTCCAGACCCCTTTGAAACGAAAGGAAAGTTCCTTTCGTTTCAAAGGGGTATGGAACACAGGCTAGGTTTTTACTGGAACTCCGATTCTCTTGCAGGATGCTCTGCTGACGCTCAAAGAACCTCAGCGTTGGATCTTGCCTTCTTAATGGATGCATCGGGCTCTCTCTATCACGACAACTATGAGAAAGAAAAGGAATTTGTTAGGCGAGTCGTAGACCGACAGACAATAGGCAGGGACCAGACCCGTGTCAGCATCATGACATACAGTAAAAATGCTACAGTGCATGTGAAATTTAATGATTACTTTACTCGGCAAGGAATAAAGGATGCGTTGAATGGAATTCCATATGAGTCTCAAAATACAAGGATTGATAGAGCGATGTTGAAGGCAAAGGATGAAATGTTTACAACTGCCTTTGGTGCAAGACCATACGCTAAGAGGGTATGCATCTTCAGTCACTTAGACTGAAAATTTTTTTTACCCATTAATCTTTATTAAGAGCCCTAGGCAACTGGTGAAGATTTGTCAGACAATAGCATCAGTTGCTTTTATCGAAACCGAATTCAGAGCGATGAGTGATTGCAAACAACATAAACTCTCTCAGCCAGAAATTCAAACAAAAGCCGCAGAAACTTGCCGTGAAACTGTGAAGGCAAATTGTTGCCTTGCGTACGTTTTCAATTTGTCAATTTGTACAAGAAGAGACGTTAAGGAACATGTATTTAAGTATCGTAGAGTCCCACCTCAGCTATTGTTGCTCAGTATGGGGATGCTTTGGCGATGCTAAGCTGAATACTTTGCAAAAATTGCAGAACAGAGCTGCGAGAATTATCACGGGCAGCCCTTTTGATTCATCGGCTGCGCCATTGTTGCAAAGATTAGGGTGGCTCTCAGTTGATAGGATTGTCCATAGGGAAACATCTACCATGGTATATGAATCCCTAAATGGACTTGCACCCGACAACCTATGTCAGATTTTCTCCCGATTGTCTGATGTTCACAGTCGGGTCTTACGAAATACGAAATGCGATCTAGTTATACCTCGAATGAGAACAGCTTATGGTCAAAACTCGTTTGCTTTCCGCGGAGTTGATATATGGAACAAACTCCATTCTGATATCAAGTTAGCTCCTTCCATCCAGTCGTTTTAAGCCAAACTCAAAGCTCATGATTGAAAATATTCAAGGAAAGCTGGTTTTAATTTTCCGTTTTTCTTTTCAAGTTTTTGTTAATAGGTGTTTTGTGTATTTATAGGATTAGACGATTATTGTTATTAGGTTATTTTCACTTTTAGTTGCAGGGTACATTGTAAAACAGTTATTCAAACTGAAGTGCATCCCTGGGTAAAGAATTTTGAAATGAAATGAAAAAAACATGTGCGTTCAAAATTTTTGGGCCTAAACGACCTTTGTCATCTCGTGCGCATTGCTGTACCTACGCAGCGGTCTCGAAATCGAACTTTCCATTGTGGAAAGTGACTTTTCTACAATTATAAACATTTATACAAGGCGATAGTTTGCCCTACGAGTTTTACGCCAACTTTTACGGCTGTGTTTGAATTACTGGTTGAGGGAATTTCCTTTCTCTGCAGCTTTCTCTTTCCTTTCCTTTAAATTTCAGTATTTTATCAAAAAATCTGTCCTTGTTGCCCTTGGAACTAATTTGATTTGTAAACGCTTCAGAAGATGACTTCAAAGAGAGTACAACCTGTTCAAAATATTCGATTTTTTTATTTCGATTATGAATTTAAAGGAACAAGCTATATCAGACATTTCATATAAATTACTTTACAACGCTAAAAGGACGGAACGTTGTAGGTTAAGTAAAATTATCTGAAGTGCAGCAAAATGTCTCTTGTTATTGTAGTTATAATTCTTTTATTTATGTCTTGTATTTGTCCGTCATGTCGTAACTGTTTTTTTTTTCATGTTTATGTTTTCTTGTAAATAAACCAATTCACTTTGTAAGAAGCATTTGCGTTGTTTGTAAATAAAAATCAATTCATATTGTAAATGCCATTCATAGTGAAAACTCGATGACCCTGTGTCTTTTCCCGCTATGAATGGCATAGTTGAATTCACTTGTAGTTTTTTTAAGATTTGATAGTAAAAGAGGACGGAACCAAGGAAAGCAAAATGTCATGCTTACCCTAGGGCAAGAACATGGAGAAATGCAAAGACTATATTTATCTACCACTACGAAAAGAAAATTCACAGGAAGGGAGACATGTGCAGAAATTTAAATGATTTCTACTCCTGGGCTACCAGTTTTCATGAATAAAATGTACTCATCGAACTTTGTATCAATTTCATTAAGGGAATCCTCTATTTAGAAAGAGAATTCTTTATGAAAAGATTCAACTTCTGTGTGCATTTCTGCACATGTTAGAGTACATTTACAAAAGAAGAGTAGTGACGATCATGCATGAAGTGTATCATGAAGATAACTCTAAAATATTCAGTGAAATCTTTAAGAAAAAAGTTGCAAGTAGAACTACTAGGAGTAGCAATACTTTTGAAATCCCAAGACCAAAATGTGAGTTAGGACGAACTTCAATACGTTATCGTGGGCCACTAACTTGGAACTATCTACCAAGAGAAGTTAGAGAGAATAATAACATTAACAGTTTCAAGAAACAATTGAAAACTTGTAAGCTAGAAAATATTCATTACATCAAAGAGGCAGCCATTGGAACTAACAAAGACTCAAACTATTCTTATTACTAGGCTATTGAACAAGAACAACGATAAATGGAAATTTTATGTAAGATTTAATTTTAGATTTTAAGTAAGAATTGTATTAAGCTTTTATTTACCCTTAATTTGCAGGTCCACATCAGCACTTCAGTGCTGCCATTTTTCTGACCTGCATATCAAATAAATGTATGTATGTATGTATGTTTGACTGTTGAACACTTTTTTAACCCATTGCTAGGTGGCTGTACTTCTAACTGATGGTCAGCAATCAGTGGAACCAGGCTCCATGGATGTTGCTGCAGCCGCCAGACTCCTTCGAAATGAAGATGTAGAAATTTTCGCTGTCGGTATTGGTCCGGAGATTGACCTTTTGCAGTTGGATGAAATGGTTTCAAAACCATCATATGTTTTCTTTGCTGCTGACTTTGATAGGCTACTCAAGGAAATCATTCGTGAAGTTACTTTGGCACTTACCTGCACAGGTACGTATCATCAGTCCCAAACATTTAAAGATAAGGATTGGTGTAAAATTCTCTGATATTTTCTTTGAACCGAATGGCTTCAAAGGAACTCTGTCTATTTCACTATAACTCTACATTAGGACTTTTCTGAATTCTTCAATATTTCAGAATTATAGTGGTTTCTTTCTTTCAGTACATTAAAAACAGTTGGAAATATCTTAAAACCACTGTGATTTTCAGACCTTTTGACAGAACTTCAAATAATTTTCAAGAAAAGCATACTTTACGTATGTTTGTTTAAAACATAGTTTCAAGCAAAGGTTTGTCAGTCTTCTCGTTTGCGGCTTAGAAATTTCACGATGCCCTCAAGTGAGTCGAATTATGAAATAGGCTGTAATTTCGACAAATATTTAGGATTTCCAAAGGGTACAAAGACATAGTGAGAAAGGCTTATTCAGGCTTATTCAGGCCACGATGGGATGAAATTTCTGCCCCTGGTACGATTTCACCCCCGGGGTTGAGATTTCTCCATGTAGTTGAAAACTGGAGTCGA
Organism: Aurelia sp. 4 Dawson et al 2005; assembly: GCA_964019985.1. NCBI lineage: Eukaryota > Metazoa > Cnidaria > Scyphozoa > Semaeostomeae > Ulmaridae > Aurelia > Aurelia sp. 4 Dawson et al 2005. The sequence continues at coordinate 4,077,972 of OZ026495.1, forward strand.
TAAAGGAATGAATGAAGGGGTGAGATGGAAGCACAACTCGGCAAGGTGGGTTGAAATTCAACCCCGGGGTTGAAAACTCTCATGTAATCAGGCCCGTATTCAGCTTCTAATTATTGTATTTCAGGTGGCCCACCTGGTTTACCTGGCGATAGAGGACCCGCAGGACCACCAGGTGCCAAAGGAAGAAAAGGAGTGGCTGGAGAGAAGGGCATCAAAGGGCATGCTGGAACTACTGGGCGACAAGGATTCCAAGGCGATGACGGCCAACGTGGTCCACCTGGAGGGCCAGGAGATAAGGGACTTCCAGGACTATTAGGTAAGTTGTTGCTACAGCTGTCCTGAATGAGTCAAAAAAGTTATTTACATGTTTGGCGAGCCATGGTATCAAAAGTACGCCTCCGTCAGCCAATATTCAAAGCCTACACCCTAAGAACCGACCAGTCTTGTTCCAAAAGCGTCGAAAAATGTTCTATTTTCATCATTTTCGAGTGGTCACATGATGCCGTTTCCAAAATGTCCCAGTAGAGTTCCGTTTAATCTACCATTTTCAAATCCTGCTTGGAAAAATGTGCCCCGCGTTCGTGTGAAGAGGAGGCCTATCCGTCACATTTCTGATCTTTTTCAAAATTTCCCCACATCGTGTGAAGGCAGCATCAGTCACAGTAACAGTTACAGTTACAGTGACAGTTACGGTTTTTTATTCAACTCCTCAACTATAGTATATACAATATTCTAGGGACTGTACAAAGGTAGGAATAGTTAAGTTGTTAACTGATCTAAAAAGTGTGTTTTCATCAGTGATTTGAAACAGTTTATGTCCTTTGCACTCCTTATTTCCAACGGTAAGACATTCCATAAAGTGGGTCCTGCATATCTAAAAGATCGAATACCAAGAGGTTTACATTTGCAGCGACGACCTTCTAGCAGAAATGCACTACTAGACCTCAGTGTCCTCCTAGGTATTTGCCATCTTATCATCTCTTGCAAACAGGTTGGTGCCTCTCCTGATAAACACTTGAATGTCAGTAAAAGAATTTTGTATATAATTCGATACTTCACAGGCAACCAATGTAATTCTGTCATAAAAGGCGGGGCATGTTCTAATTTAGGAATAAGGATAGCCAGACGAGCAGCACCATTCTGAATTTGTTGTAGTTTATCTAATAGGTAGTTTTTGAATATTGGCCGCGTACCTTTATTCTACAGCCCACTAAGTACTTTAACGTTTTTCACTCACCCGTTGGGGAAGCCAGGACTGAAGGTATCACAAAAAGCCTATACATGGTGATTCATAAAAGACCCAACCGAACTATATTTGAAAGTGAGTTCATTCAATCCTTCAATTCAATTCAAACCTTCATAAAAAAATGAGAAGGTTTGAATACCGTAAAACCTCTATGTAAGCATAACTTAAGCATAATTTTAGGGATACCGTAAATCTAATGTGCCCAACAAGTGATGGAACTGAGGATACGGAGCACTTTTTGTTGCTCTGCCCTTCATTTGCTGTTCAACGACAAGATCTTCTCGCTGAAATTGCTGAATCATTACGACCAGTCGTACAAATTGCCGACCTCTCTAATGATGCTTTGACCAAGGTTTTTTTATATGGTGATCACGACTTTTCTAATGACTTGAATAGAAGTGTACTCGAATTGACTTTACGTTTCATCCACGAAACTGGTCGGTTTGATTAAGATCTTTGCGGCATTAGTACTAAGCAACCACCAAATCCCTTAAAACAAATGTTCTTTTTCCTTGTAAATCCTTTTTCTCATCAGATGTCAGGCATTTTATCCACCACAGCAAATCAGTTGCGCTTGTGACATCATTCAAGTCATCACAACCCTGACCTGATATCTGGTGTGGAACAGAATCTAGTACATTGTCCATTAGTCTTTAATCGTTTGTAGTGTAGTCATAGTTAATTGAACGTTGCGTGTCTTTTTATATTGGCCATGAGGTAGTCACTGTCTTTCGCTTCCCTTGGTATCGTACCTGTAGTGTTGTATAGTAATTAGAATAGGGATAGTTATATGTGAGATATGTTGTAAATACTCATATTTGAATAAAAAAGGCTCTATTTAACACCCCTCTCTATTAAGTCCACCTCCCTAATCAGAGGATGGTGACAGGTAAAATGTACCACGGTACCAAAGGGGCAGTATCAGGTTCCTAAACGCCCGGTACCCAGTACCATTAACGTCAGTACCAGGGACCATAGGAGCTACAGGGCAGTACCATTTGAAACAAACTACTAGGAAAAATCGGAATGAAAACATTGAGAATTTCCTTGTTGCAAGTCCTTAGAAAATGTCTTTGGTGCCACATTAATTCCTACTTCTACCCAGTACCAAAGGTATCAGTGCCAGGTACGTTATGGGCCAGTACCCAGTGCCATCAGTACCTCCTGTCACCAACCTCTAATCATTTTGGGCACATTTTAAAGGTTCCTTGATGAGGCTTTCTCGAGAAGATCTCTCATGATTTCAGATAGGAGAGGGCGATTTCAGTCCGGTAAATTATACAGTAGATTTGAACATGTCAATCATTTAATGATATATTTGCCGATATATTTTCTTGATATTCAGAGAGTCGTGGCCTTTCAAACGGGAATTCTTTTTATTTTTGCCCGATAGATGGGTTGCTTTTTTCTGAAATACCCTCTATATTCAGCTTCATTCGTGATCTGTTCTATTTTGTAGTTACATGCATTTACTGTGGTTTTTTCTTTAAGGTGTCAAGGGATTTGCCGGGCCACAAGGCACTGTTGGACCACAAGGCGCAGAAGGAGATCAAGGCAACCCAGGAAGACCAGGGGTGCGAGGATCAGAGGGTGCAAGGGGACCACGAGGTAAATTTAGTTTTGTTACACATCGTGGTGGCTCAGAATATTTTAAAGTCAGCTCATGTACGTTTGTACATTGGTACAGAATGTACAGATTAAGACAACACCAAGGCGAGATTTAGTGCCACCTCCCAGATGTCATGACTACTCGTTTTTTTACGAGAAACTAGTATCAGGCCATAGTACTAAAAGTTTCTTAATTTAGCATAAAATTTTTTCCATTTTAGTACTAAACGTTTCTTAATTGATTTCTTATGTTTTAAATGCATGAGTTATCAGTGTGGTCGCTAACACAGCTACAAATATGTTTCTTGACATTTAAAACGTCATATAGGAATAAACAGTGTTCTGCTATGTTGAAAACGGAACTGTTAAGTTGATAGTGCTCAAGAATAAAGGTTCAACGATATATTTGCTATAATATCCATACTTTTTTCGTTTAAAAGTTTCTTAATGCTTTTCAGACATAGTACTAGAGGTTCTTAAAATTTTGGCCATCTTAGTACTAGTCTCCTATAAACAAGTTTCTTGTAAAAAGAACGTATTGTCCCTAATATTTTCCGCAGAGACGCATAGGTTCCAAATCTTTAAATCTACGAAAAAAGGCGGGTGTAGAATTCAATGACCTATTTCTTTGATCTGAATGACTTGAAGGAAACTTTAGCCACTTGTCTATGATTCTACCGTTAGACTTATCAGAAATCTTGAATATTTGTCGAAATTAAACCCTATTTCATATTTCAGCCCATTTTATGATGTGACGTCATCAAATTTCTAAATCATAAACCAGAAGAGTGAAAAAGTTTTGCTTGATACCATATTGTAGGCATCCAAAACTATGGCTTTCTTCAAAATCATTTGATCTTTCGTCAAGGGGTTTAGAAATTACGATAGTTTATTATTTTTTCGAAAATTTTCTTGAATTCTTAAAAGAGAAGAAAAACACTGTAATTCTGAAAGTATTGATCATTTCAAAAAAGTCCAACGGCAGATTTTCTGTAAAATACTTCAAGTTTCTTTGAAGCCGTTCAGTTCAAAGAAATATGTCATAGAATTTTACACCCAGATTTTTAAAGATTTGAAACCTGCAGAGAGAGGCCGATTTCATTTCCTACGATTTTCCAAAATTCTTAACTTAATTATATAATACAAAGTAACTTGCTTTTGCATATCTTCATTTCTTTAGGATTTAAAGGAAGACAGGGCCCGCCTGGAGAGGTGCCCGGAAACGTGCGACCTGGACCTGGACCAAAGGGTGCAAAAGGAGATAAAGGCGCCCGTGGGCAACCCGGGTTCCCAGGATTCCCTGGCGAATACAGCAGTTTGCCTCAAAGTATTTTGGACAGAGTGTACAAGGGACCAAAAGGTATGTTGGTTTTAAACTTTATGGGGGTGCAATGGGGCAGGATGAACCAGAGCCCCGGGGGAATCTTTGTTTTTGATGCCAATTGGGTATGCCATTTTTAGGTGTAAATTGTTCAAACAGTTGTGCTAATTGGATATCACTTTCAAAAATTTAGTACAATTTTGGTATCATTTTCCAATATTTCAATGAACTATGGGTCCTGTTAAGAGAAGTATTTGCAAATATATAGGCATTACAGAGAATGTTAATTTGCAGGGCTATGGCCGAGATTTTTGTCAGATTTGTGAAATTATCGATGCCAATTTTGTCGGCAAAGTGGCACGTCCCCGTTGTGGACTTATTAGGCTGTTTTAGCAGCAAGACGCCGACGTCCTTGAAAACGCAGCTAGTTTTTCATGTTTTAGAGCATTCTAATTTTCCAGCCCTTTCTCTCCAAGAAAGCTGCTCACAGACAGACAAATTCCCTAAGAACAGTTTGCATTCTCACATTTCCATCATTTGTGAATGTGCTCATTTTGTATTTTGCTTCCCTTCTCGACGTCCTATTTTTTGCAGTGCGGCCTTCAAAAGTATACTTTTCAGGCTGTCAGTTTCAGAATAGAACGTACAATAAGTCTCTCGAGACTCGCAAAAGTTTCGAAGTTGATTTCTCTTTGTAATTTTCATCCTCGAGCAAAAGAATTATGCTGGCGTCTTCTTGACTCGCGTCTTCTTGCTACAACAGCCCATGATTGACGTGCTATTGAAATCAAAATTCTATCTAAGGGCCTGTTCATATGGAGGCGAGCCAGCCCGCTTACCGGGCTGGAGCTTTTTGCCGAGATCTCGCCTCATCCCTAATTCCAATGCAAAACTTGATTTCTGTTCATATGACTAGGCGGGCTGGCCCGCTTAGCGAGTTCCCACTGGTGTAGTGGCGAGATCTCGGTAGGCGGGATGAAAATTTCCCCATATGAACACTCCATCCCGGCTACCGAGACGAAAATGTCGCTATTGCTCATGCGCTGCGTCTCTAAACAATGGACACGTCTCTCATTTTTGACACGTGTCAAATTTCAGTCTCGGCAAGTGGGCTGGAATTTCTCCATATGAACACAAGATGAAAACTGTCTCGCCTACCGGGCCAGCCCGGTAAGCGGGCTCGCTCGCCTCCATATGAACAGGCCCTAACAAAAGCAACGTACACTTAAATGCCACATAAATCATGGAGCAGAATGGAACGCTGAATTTCAATTCCCATACATACCCTTACAGTTATCTTTCTTGCTTCTTTGAGATGTGTGATTTTACCAAACAAAATTTTCTCATCTAAGCTAGCCTTTGACTAATAGAGTAACATTTTAGTTTTACATTTTTGTCATATACTTTTTATTCCATAGCTCAACAAACCCGTAAACTTTTTCTTGTTTCATCCCGCATTTTTTCCCCACTCCACCATAGTGAATTACCTCAAAAAGAGGAAACAGGTTAAGATGAGCCTGGCAATGAAAACTTCTAAAAGCACAGCAAATTTATCAACAAGAGACGTACGGAAGTTGTGTGACTTTTAAAGTGATATTCTTATATACATGGTATTTTTCCTAAGGTGAAATTGGAGAGCCAGGCGATATTGGCCAACCTGGAATAGACGGAATACTGTTCACAGGGCCAGGAGAACTCAAGAGAAATCTAACAGGATCTAAAGGAAACCGGGGACCCCAAGGACAAAAAGGTCGGCAAGGTGCAGTCGGGCCTGCCGGACCAGTTGGACCAAAAGGTTGGTTGTTTTTTCCATGCAGTAACTACTGCATAGCAGTCCATATTATAGACTTCTAATCTTCAGATTTTCAGAAGGTGTTGAAGGTGTTGTGGCGCCGTGTTGTAATCCACTGACTTTGCAGCCAGAACAGTCAGGCGGACGGGGTTCAAATCCCACCAGCACCTCTTAAGCGTTCTGACAAAGGGTCGCGGACTCGATTAGCGCTTAACTATTTCTACGATCCCAGCGATTAGCGCTGAAAACCGCAGACCTTCACCTTCAGAAGTACAGCTCATGTTATATTTGAACATATCTAAGGTTGCGAGGTCATAAAATTCTAAATCCTAGCCAGAAGAGTGGGATACTTGTGTTTGACACCATATGGTACCATGCACATACTAACCCTTTTTGTTGTACAGGAAAAGATAAAGCCCGCGGTCTTGGAAGTACAGATCGAGCTTGCGAGGCCTGTGGATAAAGACCGAGGGTTATAATTTCCTGTACAACAACAAATCCGGTTGCTAAGATTTCTACTGGGTGTCTCAAAAAATTGTCCGACGTTTGATTAGATATTGAAAAATAAAGATAAAATGAACCGGCTCATGGGAAGATAACAGAAATTATGATATAATTTTGGAGACCAGAATCTTGCAAATCGGTTAAAAATTCACTGAGTTGCGATCGTTCAAAGTTCACAATGTGCAACCATGCAACCAACCATAGACCTCCAGATTACATGTAATGCAAAAGCTCGAATAGCGAGGTAAAAGAAGATTACCAATACCATACCTCTCGTTGATATCAGAGCAAACCAAATATGACTTCAAAAGTAATTTAATCCATGCGACCATTATCAAAATTTGCTTAACATTGGACATAATCGACGAGAGACTGTATCTGTTTCCTCAAAGCATCCATTTGCTTGACAGTTAGGTTATCGAAGACCTGTTCAAATCCCATTTGCTTTGCCTTGAAACAATTGAGAAATAACAAAACCGATGACCTATCGAATATTTACCATGAATGCCATCTCGAGGCCTCTGGTTTCAGCTTTTGCACAACTTCAAAGGCTTGTAACTCCATGAAATTTTAGCGAATTTGCAAGATTCTTGTGTCAAAATTGATTTAGAATCTCAGGAAAATGGTTACTTGACCAAGTGTCCATTCAGCATATCATTATTTTTTAGTATTTAATCAAACGTCGAACAAGTTTTTGAGACACCCTGTAGGTATTACCTGACAGCTCCTTATTTTGACTCGTAGTCCCGGGGGGTAACTTAACTTGTCTATGGTACGGGGTTGTGCCATTTTTTAGGGTACCTTTTTCATGATAGTTTCCGGATTTATGGGTATGGTTTTCAACAATTTTTTGCATCTTCCGGATTTATGGGTATAGTTTTCTATCAGAATTCAGTTATTGGTGAGCTTTTTTTGGCATTCCCGGATTTATGGTTATGATTTTCAGAAATTCTCCAGATTTGTGGGTATCCTTTTGAGAAATTTCTCCGGATTTATGGGTATACTTTTGAGAAAGTTTTCCGGATTTATGGGTGGTACTTTTACGATTTGAATGGCACAACCCCGTATCTTGGAAACTCAAGTTACCCCCCCCCCCGGGCTCGTAGTCATTTCCCAACAGCATTTTCCTGCTTACCCTGAGTAACTTGATTATCCATGCTTGCCAAATCTACTTCTATCTGAGGCATCGCTACAGCTATCAAACTTGTGAGGGTAGGAGCAAACTCTCTGATACTTCGTTAGCTAGAAGCAATCTTTATTTTATTACGTTATCTTACGGGCCCGGGGGGTACTTGACTAGGGAAGTGACGGGGGTCTGCTGCAAATTTCTCCACACCCTGTATCCTATCGCATAAAAAATGGCCCAAAAGTATACCCTGTCGCATAAAAATTTTGCCAAAATCCATTGTTTCAAGAGAAATCTAAAGGCATCCTTCCACATGATACCCTGTCGCATAATTTTCTTATCAATTGTAATACCCTGTCGCATGATTTTATCAGAAAAGGACACCCTGTCGCATAATTTTTACCGTAAAAGTACACCCTGTTGTGTGGCAAATCCCGTCCAGTCAGGTATGGGCGTACCCCCCCCCCCCTGGGCTTACGGATAAGATAAGGTAAAGCTGTAAATACAGAGGGTGTCCAAAAATAATTGTGCCCTGTTTTTATGGCTGTTTCATAATTGGTTCCTGTTTAATTCATATTTTGCCTCTACTTAGGTGATGCTGGTGAAGATGGAGGCCCTGGACTCCTTGGCATCAAGGGAAAGGCCGGAGATAAGGGACCTGAGGGTCCTCGTGGACCTAAAGGACGAGATGGAGCCAGCGTACAAGGACCCCCGGGAAAAATAGGCCACATTGGATTCCCGGGAGAGGTAGGCGACAAGGGAGCAAAAGGACAACCCGGCTTTATGGGAATTGATGGTGTTAAGGGTGAAAGGGGAGAAAGAGGACCTAAAGGTACGTATATTTCGTTATCAAACAACGATTAATTTTAAAATGCAAATGGAATCACTTAATCGCTTTGAATTCATGTTTTCTTCAGTGACTAATATTGGTCACACTTCGAAGAGGGAATCTGATGCGAGACAGATATTAATTTGTTAACATGAATTGAATTGTCAGTGCCTTTCATGGTGGGGACTCCGACGACTCAGTGTTTATTTCCGTCTTTATGGGCACAGTAGATGTACAGTACGAGTTTCTTTATTTCAGATGATCAGGGTCTACTGAGGTAAAATTGTTAAATTTGGGGTAAAATGATGAAGGGTGAAAAACTTTTATTAATGTTGCCAAATTGTTTGTTCTGAGTTGTCCTGAGCTAAAGATGCTCAAACTACCCTCCTTGACATGAATCCCCGCGTATAAGAACATACTTTTTCAAGAGCCAGGCTGAAATTGGTTCTTATTCCAAAGGTGCTAAGACCAATTTCAAGGTATAGAGGTTCTTATATGAAGGGTGCCTCATGTAGTCCCCTTGAGAGTCTCACAAATATGTTCAGCCCTATTATCAATTTTGGAAGCGTTCTCATGGACCTAATAAGTAATTGGGTAGGAGAATGAAACTTTCAAAACCAACTGGGACAAGAATGACCTTAATGAAAGCAATCAAGGATCAACTTTGCAATCCCAGCAATAAGAACCTGTGTTTCATCAAACTGAAACAGGTTTTTAATTGCAAGGTAAATAATTTAGGAAAAATAGCCTCTAGGTTCTTATTTTGGAGGTTCTTATATGCGGGGATTCACTGTATTTTACCGACCAAATATGCCATTCTTAATTCAGTCGCCATACTTCCCATTTAGGATTCCAGGCAAGACCAGAAGCTGGTATAAAGGGCTTCAAAGGAGACTTGGGAGACACAGGACCATCAGGGAAATTTGGACGAAAAGGAGAACCAAGTAAACTTGGAAGTGGAAAAGTCGGACCAAGTGGCGAAATTGGTCCAGTTGGAACCAAGGGTGAAAGGGGTGGTCCAGGACCAGTCGGTCCAAAAGGACATCAGGGATACAGTGGATTAGGAGGTTCTTACTTTCATTCATTCTTTCATTCATTCATTCATTCATTCATTCATTCATTTATTTATTTATTTATTTATTTATTTTATTGTTCATTCTACTAAAATGTTTGCAATATCCATATCACTACACGACATACAAACTACGTTACGGTGCTTTGAGCACAGGAAGCACGGGCAAACATTGTTAATTTTATATAATTATAATACCTCTGTGTGTTCTTTGTTGCACCTCTTCACGGCTGTGTTGTGTTTCACTGACTTCTGCATTGCACTGCATAAGTGCTCGAATGCGAGAGGTCGATATGGTTTGACTTGGATGTATTATTATGTATTATGTAAATCTTGCTATTATGTAAGTCTTAGGCCCCGTCCACACGTATACGTTTACGTCTGTAAACGCATACATTCTTATACGTTTACACCTTCCGTCCACACGTAAACGGCGTTTCAAGTTATTCTAAACGCATACATTCGAAAACGCTTTCCAAAGTGGATACTTTTGAAAACGCTGTTTTCACGTCTCCGTGTGGACGGTCGTAAATGCATGCTTTCGTAAACGGTGACGTCACAGACTTCATATTCACCAATCATTTGCAGTTTTTTTTAAACACTGTTTTTGCGTTTTCATGTGGACGGTCGTAAACGCATACTTTTGTAAACGATGACGTCATAGATTTCATGCTCATCATTCATTCCCCATTGTTTTGGCGTTTACATGTGGACAGGCTAAAACGCTCCATAAACGATTAGTGGATCAGTGTGGACGGAAAACATCCTATGCGTTTGCAAAACGTAAACGTATACTTGTGGACGGGGCCTTAATAATCTTTGAATAGCGATTACTGGGACTCGGACTCATTGTAATCAGTCTAAGGGTCCTTATCGAATGAGGTTATACAGAGACAACACAACAATACACCTTTTCAACTAAGCGACCTCGTTTTGAAAATTTTCAAAATTTTTTTAGCTTGCGTCATATGAAATTTCAGACCCCATATTCACATTCAGCATCCTAATTTTTGTCTAATTACAAATTTTCATGATCTTAGTACTAACGAATTTAATTTTATGAGGATAACAAATTTGAAAATTTATAAGGGATTTGACCGTGAATGATGACTGAGGGTGTAAAGTTTCACCCCGAACGATTTTGACGGTCAAATCCCTTATAAATTCTCAAAGTTATTATCGCCATAAAATCGAAATCACATACTCTAGGAATATGAAATTTAGAATTAAACTAAAATTTGGGTGCTGAATCAATATCCATGGTCAGAAATTTAGTATCGAGAAATTTTCAAAAATTTCCAAAACGAGGCCGTTAGTTGAAAAGGTGTATTGAATCTAGTTGAATTATCTCAGTTTTATTGTTTTCATTTTTTATGTAATTTCTCCATTCACAGGTGTGCAAGGTCAGGATGGCGACGATGGAAATCCTGGTGACAGAGGTGCTGATGGATCGAAGGGTGAGATGGGAGAAGTTACGTTTGACATGAAAACAAGCAAAGGAGAACAAGGAGACTTTGGTGATGATGGTCCACCGGGATTCAGAGGTTCACAAGGTGCACGTGGACCACAAGGTAAAAGTTTTACTCCATTGACTACAAGGCAGTCATTAACGTACCTTATTGGCTCAGCAAATTCAGAGCTCAACACAATCGATTTCTTTGCGAATCTTGCATTTGAAACAAACGCGGGGGGGTTGGGGTGGGGTAGCTTCAGTAGGCGGGTGATAGGGGTGTGCCATTTTGACGTCTGAAATCACACCCTAACATATATAAATTTTGCAAAAGCGATACCCCAGCATTTACAGGTCACTCAAATATATACCCTATAATTGTAACAATCCAAAATTTTAACTAAGTATGTGAAATTTGATCGAAATCAATATCCTAAAGAGATGTCGTTCTAAAAGAACACCCCAAAATTTATTTCTGCCGGAAGAAAAGCACCCCAAAAATGGCACATCCCGTAAAGGAATATATGGTAGTTTAGTTTTCTTCAGCCGCTTTGTAAAGACTTTAGTGTCTGCCTGCAAGCCCGATGAATATCCAATTATTGAAATATTTACGAGTGACATTGCTCAGCTTCGGCGTGCAAATCCAAAGGTTATTAGAGGGTCTTTAACTAGACTAACTACCTCAGTCCCAGTTTCCGCTTCGTTCATTGAATTGGATGCCGCCACTGCGCTTCTTCTGGGCCTGATAATCAAACTAACTGAAAATGCAGCCAAAATCGCCGCAAAAATGGCGCGACCAATCAGATCGCAGGACCTTCTACTTGCGATCTGATTCGTCGAGAGAGGATCAGCGTTGCGACCTATGCTGTACGTAAAGTCGATCCCACAAAATGATTCTGTTTTCCGAGCCCATAGTGAATGCATGAAAGAATGCCATGAAGAGATGGGAGCACCATGGAGTTATCTGGCAAGGAAAGAACAACAACACAGATCAAAAGACATGCTTGATAATTTGCCCACCATTAACACCCGCTTTATGTGTATTCCATTCCGCGGAACCGGAATTATCATTACGAGGCTGGCCTCAATTAGCCTCAACTGGCCGATTTTTCGAATAGCTTGATCATGAGTCGTAGTTATAGCGATTATCAGTTTATCAAGGAGCGCAACTACGACATGTAATCAGTCTAGTCTTTAACTCTGTAGATAGTTATTTTTGGAAATATATATTGGCAACAAAGAAACAATAAATTGGAGACTAATAGTAAGGATGAAAAACGAACGAGAAATAAACAAAAAAGCACTTTCCCGAGACATGTTTTTCAGTGCGGAAAAAACATAATAACTTAAAAGAACCGTTCTTTAAAGTCTTTGTATTCATGTCATTAAGTTCCTCGAAATTATTAACCACATACGAAGAAAAACTATTTAAAGCAGGACACGCAACCATCAATTGACATCTCAACCAATTAACACTTCTATCGTCTGTCATTATGTAAACATGTTAATGCCCGTAATATATTACAAAAAGTTCGATTCAGATTGTCAATCACACTCTGATGATAGCATTGACTTGAAAGGCCTTAGTGTGCTAAAAAACATCTCTTTTTTGTTTACTTCTCGTTCGTTTTTCATCCGCACTTTTAGTATCCTATTTTTGGAAATTTACACAACTCTTTTTTGATAGGGCCTCGTGGAAATCCCGGTTCAAAAGGCGAGAGAGGTGACCAAGGGAAACATGGAATGCCCGGCTTACCAGGTGACCAGGGTCCAAATGGTGACCGAGGTCCAAAAGGCTACAGGGGCTCCCCTGGCAAACAGGGTGACGAGGGTGGTCAAGGAGACCCTGGCCCTGTTGCTGTCGCTGAAGGATTTTACGTTGTAAGACACAGTCAGAGTGACAGAGTGCCATCATGCCCGAATAATTACAAGAAACTTTGGTCCGGATATTCCTGGCTTTATTCAGTTGGAAATGGAATGGCTCATGGACAGGATCTTGCGAATGCTGGATCTTGTGTCAAGTAAGATGTTTTCCCGTTTCCTTTGTTCTTTTTTGACGATTGTTGCTCGCTTTGCGTATTCTATCAATTCCTGCAGAGATGAGTGGGATTCAGTTGCGGGGGCTTCAGGAACGTGCTACTGGGATTATAACCAATAGCAGCTTCGATGCACGAAGCATACTTCGTATACTTCTGGGCTGAGAAAGAAGACCATCGACAAACTTGTAACTTGCGAGTTGCGAGTCTAAGACGATGGTCTTCAAGTCCTTAATTGAACTTGCTCCAGGATACCATTGTGACCTCTTCCCGCGAAACTCGCAGCGTTCATCTTACAGCCTCTGTAATGCGGGAACCGACGTTAAGTTACCCAAGAAAAGGTCAAATCATGGCCAGAGATGTTTCTCCTATAGAGATGCAAACTGTGGAATAACCTGTCAGTCAAGTCAATGAAGGTCTCCTCTCTGTATAGGTTTAAGAAAACTATTTAGAGACAGGGATTTCGATTTCCTTCTTTCAATTGTAAATTTCGAAATTTATCGTATATAGGCCATAAACATTGGAAATGGAGTTTTTGTAGTTTTATTTGGCTAAAGGGAGTACAAAGACCAGCATGCTTTGCGCGAAGTCAACGACTTGCTCTCCACAGCTTCCAGAATATCTGACTGTACGAAATTCACAAAAACGATAACAAACGATTGCAAAGGCTGCTGGTCTTTGTACTCCCTTTAATAGAGTATTAATTTACTTTTGTAATGTAGATTTTGATTAATGTTTTTAAATGAATTTCACTTTGAAAACCAGCTAATGCTGAGGGCCAACCTTCCTTGAAAGAATTAGATATGAAAATACGAAATATGAAAATATACCAGGTTAGCCAGAAAAAAGTTCCCACTTTTGAAAATTCATATCATCAAGAGTACTGCACGAAACTGAATGATTTAAAGACCCTTTGCTCCCCATGATCCTTTGTATGCGCACAAACCAGCAAAACATAATACTGTAATACTGTAAACAACGCACTTAGACCATAGAATATGGGGAATGAATAGATCTAAGGAGACAAGCTACCCTAATTCTTCAATTACTTTTGGGAAGGTCTAAGCCTTGCGATTGGTAGGCCATAATCCTTTATCATACAGCATGAAATTTATTGCAGACCAGAAAGGATGATGGGGAGCACAGGGTCTTTAAATTCTACGTAAACCTTGCTCCACAGGGACTCATAAGGAAACAGTGGAAAAGCAGGCCCCATTTGCTGCAATCATCAATGGAATTATGATGGAATCACGGCTTCGAATCTCAATCTCGTTGGAGTGTTCTTAATTCTTCGATCGAATCGAAAATTCTATCACATTTACACCGTAACAATAGTCACAAATCTTGCAATCTGATTGGTACTCAATAGATCGCGGAGGCTGGGCCTAAATAGGGCCAGATTTTTCATAGCACTATTTTAAGTCTCTGTTGACCAAAGCGCCATCATCAAGTCACAGAGCACAGGGAAACAAGGGACTCATTGCCAAAAGTCTTTGTTAAATCCGCAAAATATGGAGTAAAAGAAAAGAAAGGCGATCATTTATATCGTTGTCATTTGACTTCGTGAATAAGCCCTCCTCTCTAATAATCCTCCCGCTGGAATATCCGAAATTTAAAAGGCCTCCGGGGGCTTAAAAGAGCTTTTAAGACTGGTGAAGCCAATGCACCACTTTAATTAAGCAGCCTCGTTTTGGAAACTTGTCAAAATCTTTCCCTATTGTTGATATGAAAATTTCGAGCGCAGATTTGGATTTGGCACCCAAACTTTAGTCTGGTATTTGTTTTTAAACTGCTGACAATTGTGATGTTGATTTTATGACAATGTAAAGTTCAAAGATTTATAAGGGATTTGACCGTGAAAAGTCGTTAGGGGTGAAACTTTACACCCTGAGTCATTTGCACGGTCAAATCCCTTAGATTTTCAAACTTTGCATCGCCATAAAATTAACACTGCAACCGCTAGCAACATGAAAACTTAGGGTTAGATTAAAGTTTGGGCGCTAAATCCGAATTTGGCATCTAAAATTTCATATGAAAGAATTTTGAATAATTTCCAAAACGAGGCTGTTCATTAAAGTGCTGTATTGTATGAGAATTTCATTGTTGTGAAATGCCTGAAAAATGCCCAAAACACTTGATTGTATCTGAAAAGAAACCAGTCGAGTCTGGGATATCAGAAACAAATGCCGCTATCAGAAAATTTCCAGGTGGACAGAAAAGTACGCCCGGTTTCATTCAAGACAATTACTTGAGAGAAATATGCAACAGAATTTTTCTCTGAACTTTTAAAGATTTGAACCACATGCTTGTGCTACTCTTGGGTGCCTAATGCAAGGGGGGACGCTTCTTGATCTTCAAAATTTTATCAACCCCTGCGGCCCTTAGTAAGAGCCCCCCGTTTATCAATATCCGCAGAAATAATGTCCAAGGCTCAATATGATTTTTATACGAACTTTTGTTCGAAAGATAAGAATTCATTGCAGTGTACTCGTAAACCAATTCGAATGTTTTCTGTCAGATAAACAGTTGAAGAAAAAGACGCCCCCTCCCTTTATTAAGACTCCCCCCGTTTATTTATTTCTTTCAAAGATTCCTCCCCCCGTTTATTAAGAACCCTCCTTCAGGTTTCGAATAGGGCCCTCTGATTGGTCAATCCAACAAATCCCGTAATTTGATTGGTTAAAATTTGATTGGTTAATGTTTAAACTGGTTTAGATAAAGCTGGTTTACTGCATTCACTTTTGCCCCATTCACACTGCAAGTTAAACCAGCTTAAACTAAACCAGGTTTCTGAATGCGACCATCTGATTGGTCAGTCCAACAAATCCAGTCCTTTGATTGGTTGAAATTTAAACTGGTTTAGGTAAAGCTGGTTTAACTGTGTCAGTGTGAATGCAGTATTTGACACAATTAAACCAGCTGTATCTAAACCAGTTTAAAGTTCAACCAATCAAATGACTGGATTTTTTGGCTTGACCAATCAGAAGGCCTTATTCGAAAACCTTGTTTAGTTTAAACTGGTTTAGCTTGCAGTGTGAATGGGACATAAATCTCCTATCTTCTCCCAACAGATCATTTAGCTCAATGCCATTCGTCCATTGTGAAAGAGACCGGGGCTGCCAATATTCATCGAGAAACGACTACATGTATTGGCTATCAGCTCAAAACACTATGCTAATGAGCGCAGTTTCCGTCTCCGCAGTATCGCCATTCATTAGCAGATGTACTGTATGCGAAACACCATCTGTTCATATAGCAGTACACAGCCAAGATACGACAAATCCAGAATGCCCCGTTGGGTGGAGTAGCTTATGGAGTGGCTTCAGTTTCCTAATGGTATGTTTGATTTACATTTATGAAAAATGCATCCACACATAACTTTTATCCCAAATTCAGGCTTCCTATGTAAATTCAATTCAATTCAACCAGGCTACGTAACTCAGCTATGTTGATTTTTATCTTGTTTTGTAGCTAATCATAAAAACGTTACTGCTTTTTTATCCGACTTTTTAATTCCTGCCCAAGCGAATAAGTATTGTCTGCCAAACATTTGAGATCGGCTTGCCAACATTGCCTGATTAACGTTTTCGCTTGTTACAAAAGGTTTTTTTTATTTGTTCAACATCATGACCAAACAATCATGCATGTCAGCAATGTTTCGCGATGTGGCCAAATGAGAAAAAATGCTTTACAAGCAAATCTCAATAGTTTGAGGAATAATGTTTCCTCCTTTTGCAACATACGGAAGATGAGTTTGTCAGGGATCGCTCAAATTGATTAATTGCTTTTCGGCCGAGTTATACTAAAAGTAAATCTATTTACAATGTGGAATTCGGATATTGCAATAGTGGTAATCGCTTGTTTAGCATGCGAATTCGGCTCTTCATGAGGAGCGCAAGAATATCGCTAAAATAGATCTGACTATTCTTTGCGACTACCAGCGCTAAAAACCGCTACTCCTCCTTCACCTATGAGTGGCTGAGCTGCTAAGCAACTCACTTCGCCGTCCTTCATAAGGAACGTTAAACTAGGGGTCCCATGCCTAGATGCATCATGCCTCATGGGCCTAAATTAGCTTTTTATAGTGAGAACTCCGAACTTGAACTAAGTACTGAAAAAGAACATTTGATATTTTGTCATGTAAGTGCCGGTATTTGAGCGGTTTTATTTACGGTTTCCCACACCTCAGCTTGATTCTATTTAAGATATTTCATTGTGCCGAAAGCTAACCGATTAATTCGGATAGGCCTTTATGTTAACGGAAAGTTCTCAATGAAGCTTTTTTGTTTCATTTCAGATGACCGGAAGTGGTGGAACGGGAACAGGTGAATCATTGACGTCATCAGGTTCATGTCTTGAGCAGTTCCGACCAATGCCATTCATTGAATGTAACGGAGCTCGTGGGAGTTGCAATTTCTTCGCAAATCAATACAGTTTCTGGTTGATGACCACCGACAAGCAATCCATGTTCCAAACTAAAGTCTCTGAGATACTGCATGGCAACAAAGGTCATGATTTGAAATCTAGAATTAGCAGATGCAGAGTTTGTAGCAAGGGAACTGGATCAAATTCCCTTGAAGGACCAAGAGTCAATGGAACGGCAGGCAATATACTATCTTAAACGATATCAAAATTGCAGTTTTTCGAGTAGCGTTTGGGACTTCAACCACGCGCAACAGACCTATCGTAAAGACAGACCAATTGTAAAGTAAATGTGGTTGAAGGCGTTTGCGAAAAAACAAATATTTCTGGACTGAGTTTGTGACATAAAGGGACATTTTTGGTTGTTTTGTTTCTAGCTAAAGAATCGCTATCCTAAAATCACCGGCGTGTTGAAACGCCGTATAAATTTTCCATTATTTTTTTTTTTTTTTTTTTTTACATGCCAATAAAAATTTACAATACGGATTTACTAGTTACACTACTTACAGAATACTTAACTACACTACAAGGACGATGCCACTGGGTGCAAAATGCTATGACTACTCCGTGGCATCACAAAAAACTAAGACGATTTACATATGAATTACAGAAAAAAAAAATTCAAGACATGAAAAAGAAGCAAAGAACACTACGCTCTGTCTCAAACTAGATATCAGGTGTAAAATGTCCGCGAAATAATAGCAGACAAGATGTTCGCTGCGTTATGGGTAATAGTATGAGTAATTTTGCATTCCCACAGATCTCACCTCATATATAATTTGAGACAGGCTCTACATATGATAATTAACTAAATTATTGTTGGCTTACTAAGGGGGATTGGGGCGACGTACTTTATTCAAATCGACCTGTACTATGTATAAAACGTATTGTTAACTCAAGGATGCTTCTATTGAGATTGTTTGGAAAATTCTTATCGCCGTACAATAAGATTTGCAACAGAATATCATTTGCAAGATTTACATATCCATATGGTCGTACAAGAGAGTATATTCCAGCGAGGAGATCAGTCCTTTGAACACCAAAAGAGGGGCAGAGCAACAAGAAGTGCTCCGTATCCTCGATTCCATCGTTACTTGGGCACATTGGGTTTATTGTGTCTCTAAAGTTGTGTTGAAATTTGTGAAAATTTAATTTGCTGAGACCAACCCTGAGTTGAGTAAGATGAGACAGGCCCTTCGGGTCATGAATGCCAAACACAGATTTTGTAGGGGGGCGGATTTTAGATAGTATCTTTGTCTTGAAAACAGCAACAGAAGATGACAATCTAATTTCAGGATCAAGTTTATTCCACTCGGACAAACAGTGAGGATAAAAACTAGATTTATATTTTTCTGTCCTTGCTCGTATTTGCCCGATCGTGTCACGTTCACGAAAAGAATATTGGACTTGGTGAAGTGGTGGCAATGGGTCCCTTGTGTAGTCAGGAGTTAAATTGTTTATGACTTTATAAAACAACGTAAGACGTCTACTCCATCTTCGGAGGCTTAGAGATTCCCACCCAAGGTCAAGGTAAAGCTTATCTCGAGACGTCCCCCTCCACGCTCCCGTTATAGCTAAGGCAGCGGAGTATTGAACAGATTCTAGCTTCTCCATTAAACTTGATAAGGTGGTACTGCCTGTGAAGTCACATACTTTTGGTGGATTGTGGTAAATAACATCTCCGTAATCTAAGTGGGGTCGAACATAGAGCTTGTATAATTCATTTAAGGTATGCCTAGGCAGATATCTGGAAAGGAATCTCAACATACCAATACCTTTCCTTGTTTTTGAGATAGCAGCCTTTATATGAGCGGAGAAAGATAAAGTCCTGTCCAAGGTGATTCCAAGATGTTTATGTTCATCAACTTTCATGACGGGCATATCATTAAATAGTATTACTGGATGATCAATCACCGATTTTTTCTTTGAAAACATTAATTCAACTGCTTGCTTCGTTGGGTCAGGATTGAAGGACATCCTCCAATCATTAGCCCACTTCCTCACCAACTCAAGATCGTGGTTCATGTCACTGGCAGCTGTGTTTGAGTCTTGAACTACAGTGAATAGGGACGTATCATCTGCAAAAAGCTTGACATTGCACTTTAAGTTCTCAGTCAAGTCATTTATGTATACCAGAAAGAATAGGGGTCCCAGTATAGATCCTTGGGGTACACCAGCTAAGATATCCCCCCAGTTAGAAGCCTGCCCGTTTAGAACTGTTCGCTGCTTTCGATTTTTGAGAAAATTCTGAATGAGAGATAGAAGTTGTCCAGAGACGCCACATCGTTTTAGTTTATAAATGAGGCCATCATGCCTCATTTATCATTTTCCATTATGACCCCCCATTTAGTTATATTATCTTCTTAAGTGTTATTTTGTGACGAATTAGTATTTAAATATGTTGTGTACCCAGATGTAAGTTATAGTGGTATTTGACTGAATAAAATTCCATGAACGCTTGATTTCTCACTGGCAATTGAAGGAAGATGCCAAGTAGACGATACAATATTCGGCCCTGAAAGGTATCAATTTTTTGCAACCCTCGCCCGAAAACCTTCTGTTGTATCGTTCTCATTATCATCCTTATCTTCATCATCATCATCATCATCATCATCATCATCATCATCATCATCATCATCATCATTGTCGTCATCATCATCGGGTCATTATCATTGTCGTCATCATCATAACGGCGAACGTAGCTAATTTAGGGCTACTGACATGAGTCGTTTTTGTCTTTTAATAACTTCAAATTTTGCTTGAAGTGTTTTGTTGCCAAACGTCTGTCAGTTAGTCTGTTAGGTTTCATATCATGTCTTCTCATGAACAGTCAGTGCCTTTTGGTAAATAACAGTGTAAAACAACCCAAAAAGGGCGCTCTATGTCGCCATCGTGGAGGAGAATATGTTTGACTAGATTAGCGTCTGTAACTGTATGACTTCTATATTCGTAGGTTTATTATTTACATTGTCGATAATTTTGGTAAAAATAATTTAACTTGATGGTTGACTGAAGGACATGACATCTTTGCTCGCTGGAGAAGAAAGCTTTTTGTTATCAGTCTTATACAAAGCGTGTATCGTTTGTAATAGGTGATCTAAATATTTCAAGTTAGGTTCTTTTGTAAACACAGTAAGAAAATATCTTTTTGCTATTAAATGGATTTTCAGAAATATGTCTTCAAATTTTGTAACCACTAGACGTTGATATAATCCGTTGTATTTTTGAAAATGTGATTTTGAAATTATCAATTCCCTTGTGTTGTAATTTCAGCTTGTTTTCTTAATTCAGATCTGATGAATTCACCCAACAAAACATCTGCAAACAAGTAGCCCGTTTTGTCATGAGCATATTATCCATCAACCATTTTTAACTCACCAACCGAAGGATAACAAGAATAGACAATTACGCTAAAGATGGCGGCGAGGAACTTTTTATTAAGATGGCAGGACTGTGGAGAAGGGGGGTTAGCCAGGGTAGTTACCAGGGGGACCAGGGCCTTTAGGGGCCCACAAAAATGTATATTATGCATTATTTCTTTGTTTTCAATTTCCTCAAAGAAGTGTTTAGCCCGGGGGGGGGGGGGGTAACTTAACTTGTCTATGGTACAGGGTTGTGCCATTTTTTAGGTACCTTTTCATGATAGAGTCCGGATTTATGGGTATGGTTTTCAACAATTTTTTGCATCTTCTGGACTTGTGGGTATAGTTTTCTGTCAGAATTCATTCATTGGTGAGCTGTTTTGGCATTCCCGGATTTATGGGTATGATTTTCAGAGATTCTCCAGATATATGGGTATACTTTTGAGAAATTTCTCTGGATTTATGGGTGGTACTTTTACCATTTGAATGGCACAACCCCGTATCTTGGAAACTCAAGTTACCCCCCCCCCCCGGAGGGGGGAGGGTGTTTAGACCTGTGGGCCAACTGGCATTCAAAACCTAGTAGTGTTTAGACACGAGATAAATGAATTTTTCCATCTAACATTAGGTTGTTAACAGTGCAAAGGAGGGTGTTTCGATCTGAAAGCAATATTTTTCCAGTGCATTGGAGGGCGTGATTAGAGAACGAGGGCATAGTTGAAAGAAATTTCCAACACCGGAGGGTCCTTTTGGTGCAATACCCTGGGGCCCAGGCCACCTCTTGACGGCCCTGCAAGATGCATTGCATTCTAATAACAAATCCATAAAGACTCTATAGGAATTCAATTATAGATCTTGGTAAAAAGTTCCTTACCGCTATCTTCAGCGTAATCATCTATTGATTTCCTTTAACCCTATAGTGGTTGGGCTATTTGATAGTCCAATTTTGGTTGGGGGGCAAAAAAGCCCCCCCCTACCTAACTCTTGACTGGTAATAGGTAGAGTGACCAAATTTTGTGTGCTAATAGCCTCAGGCATGTACTTTCTGAAAATGTAAAAATTAACCTAAGATTGGCCCTCATTTTTGCTCACGTCAGCATTTTCCTTTGTGTGGTCAAGAAAAGCAGCAAAATTGACTAAAATCAGGAAAATCGCGATAAAATTAAATTTGGAGCACATTTTCCACCCAAACATGATAATTGTGATAGAATACATTAAATAACACTACACTACGAAAGAAATTTGCAAAATATTCAACTTACGTTCCTTTTTTCGCGATAATTGAGATTTGAGAATTTGCGATTTTTCCAGGGTCAGTCCCAGAAAATTGTCTCCCACCCCCTCATTTTTCAAAATATTTCAATGAAACTTTTTGAGAAGTTGTACAATAAGTAGTTGCAAAATGTCAAGAAGTTTCATGGCTATAAATATCTTCCTAGCAGAGTTATTAAACAAAATCTACTAAGGGGGGCAAATTTGCCCCCCCAACCAAAATAGGGTTAATATGGATTTTCAACTGTTTACCTAATTTATAGCAAACAATCCAGGCCTTTGGCTTTCATTTTTAGCAAAAGCAAGGGTGAAAATCTCCATTGTACAAAACCATCACCCTTGTAGACTTGCCCTAAGTCTATTTCGTCATCTGTAATAAGTCTATGAAGCAATTCTAACACCCGTCAAGTTTTGCAAAAAATTTGGCACAGTTCACTGGCTCTAAAAAATTTGCAGCTTTTTTCGAAACTTGATTGGTCTTGAAATAATGAATTTTGCACGGACAAAAGTCAGTGATGGATCCAAAAAACACTAATTGCCAAGATGATTTTTGGCCAGATATCATTTGGTCCAAAAATCACTAATTTTCCAAGGGTTTCGCCTTGATTTTTGGCAAAAATTCCAGGGCCTGGTTATCAGCTATTTCAAAGGGTAGGGTAAAAGTGTTGATTTTCAGCCAAAAACAAAAGCTCTCAGTTTTACAAATGTTAATGCATTTATTTTTGCTGAAATATTTAAGGGTCCAAAAAGAGTCCTTTTTCATCGTGAATTTTAAGCCAGTAGAATTGCAGAGTTCCATTTATCGTTCCTGACAGCCATGTGGCAGCCATTTACCAGAAAAACATTGCTCTCCCTAGACCCGTTTTCTAAATGTTCATTTTTGGCATAAACTGATCGATTCAAAAACGTAGCCTTGATTTTTGGCAAAAACTTGATTGGTTTTAAAGCGCAATTGTAAAGCTTTGACTTTTGGCTAGAAAATTGATGGGTGACAAAATCACCAATCTGCAAATGCATATTTTGCAGAAAGGTGTGTGTAACATTCCGACAATGTTAAGCAGATTCATACTAGAAATATCTGAAGAGAATGAATTTCCAATTTACGAGCATATTAAAGTCTTAAAACTGAAGTCAAACTTAGCCTGCATTCACATTGCACAATCTGAATAAATTTGAGCCTCACAATCTACGCTGTGCAGAATTTGAATTGTGTATTGACGCATTACTAAAATCTGATAGTACTTAAATCATATCTTTCTGTAAGTGTAAAGTCTGTAAGTGTAAAGTGGGTAGGCTTGGGCAAAATGCGCAGTGTTTATTACCAGAAGAAAGTATGCCCCAAACTGATAAATCAATTCTCAATATGTCGAGGAGGGTAGGTTGAGAGATTGTAGCTAGACAAAAAATACAAAAAATGATTTTGAAAGCAAAATTTGCCTCACTTTGTCCCTCTCAAAACTTACCCATTTACCCCCAGTGTGATGGAAAAGACATGGCTGTCGAGAGCTGGGCTGGGCCCCAGGGTCAGTCACAGACAGGACCCTCTGGTGCCAGAAACTCTAATGGACCTCATCCTTTTTCCAGGCATCACACCCTCCTATGCACTGCTATAACGCTGCTTTTAGATGGAAACGCCCTCTTACACACTTGTCAAGACCTAATTTTAGATGTAAACTTGGTTTATCTTGTGTGTAGAGACTAACTTTCGAGTGCAAGTGGGCTTCCAGGCCTGGAAAAGCTACTCAAGGAAAATTGAAAACAGAGCACAAATACATGCTTTATTTTTTCCAGGCCCCTAAGGGCCATGGGCCCCTAGTGACTACCCTGGCTAACCCCCCTTCTCAACAGTACTGGGAAGAGAAACAGTTCACCGAACAAATAAGTTCCAGGGGTGCAAACATTTGAGCGACCAAGTCCTCTTGCTATCAGGTTTTGTGTTTGGTTCTCATGCATCAATGATTATCTTTTTATTATTTCATCAGATACATCACACAAGTTCATGCTGCACTTTTCTTTATGAATCCAGAACATCTCATATCAAATCTGGCTTCTGCTCTTTGGCAACATTTCTTCATATTTTCAATCACATCTCTGCATTTATCTTCTTGATAGCCTTTCTCTGTTGTGAAAAAAGAATATAAATTAAAAGAAAGTGATGCATTCTTCAACAGAAATGATATCATAATAGCCTGGTGTGCCAGCAAGGTAAAATTATTGTTTTCTGGTGTGCTTTCCAAAAAGTTCTTTGCTGATGATCCCAAGCTCCAGGGGTTGTGCCCACAGTGGAAAGTTTGTTTATACATCAGTTTCACACCACGTCAGTTGGCTAAAGACAGTAGACCTACCTACTGTTCTACCACTGCCATTGTTTTTGCTCACAATCCACACCATAGATATTTTGCATAACATTACATGCCTTCCAGTACACGGGGATTGGCCAGAGATCTTCCAAAAGTAAGGCCAGGAGCTTCTGACATAGGGCTAAAATCACTAAAATTACCAATTTCATATTCATTGCTTAAAAATAGTTATCAAAGAAATTTCTCCCTGGGGAGCTTCCCAATGAAGGGGCTGCAGCAAACAAAATGAATTACTCTTTGCACAAAGTGTCATACTCGTCAATCAGACTGGACCGCTTCCAAAAGGTCCTCTTATTTCCGTACTTGACCCCATCTCCTTGTTGGTGTTCTCTCCAGAGCCTGAGTTGAGATAGGCCTAGTGTGTCTACAACAATGGAGCCTTATTCCTTCGCTTCGGCTGGGATTCGTTTTATGCAAAATGGGCCACAACGCGGCTCAACGGCTTGACTGTAAGGGGCCGTCCAAAAATCCACTTCGTCACGGATAGCGGAATTTGGCCGTTACGGGGGGAGGGGGTTTATTACTAATCCGTTAAGCGTGACGGAATGGAACCTGACAATGTTTTCAATCATATTTTGCAAAGTTTCAACACTGGATAACGCAAAAGAAGAGACAGAAACGGCCTAAGAAGAGGTTCTCCTTGTTAACCAGTTGAAGGTTTCTAACGATCGCAAATGAAACAGTTAGCGAGATAGGTAAATACTAAATTCTGTATGTCCGTTAAGCGGAGGGGGGAGGGGTATCTGAAATTAGCGGCCAAATTCCGCTGTCCGTGACGAAATGAATTTTTGGACGGCCCCTAAAGTAAGGCCTCAAGTAGTAGTACCTAGGGCCTAAACAAAACTAACATCAATCAGGCGACAGCAGCTCACCTTTCAAACATGTTTGGATGGCACACGCTTCTTTTTTACAAATCTGGTGTCGTTGTTTAGGATGAGGCATCAGCGTTACCTTCTCCCATGCAGTGGCAATGTCAATTCCAGATCTTCAGCATCACCAACTCATCCGCCATCTTTGTTGTCAAAGACATGTATTCAAAACGAGGCAGAAATGGGGATCAAAAATTTTCGCGCGCAAAATGTTGACGAGCCACAAGAATGTCATTAATGTCGTAAAAGTTGTTTCATAAGATCTAAAGTAAACTGTTCCTTCTTGCAGCTAACATCAATTCTGCCCGCCTTCTCCCAGGAGCATTCAAATTTACCCAGCAAACATTATCGAGGAAAATTTTGAATTTTGCCAGAAGCTTTGTGCCTGCGCACAGAGGGGCAGATGGCATAGCATATACAGGAAGGTGAGCGAGCTGCCAAAAGTGATACGTTTTCAGTCCAAGTTAACTGAAATTATGGCCATGATACCATTGGGTATCAAATACAATCAAAAGTCAAACTGATATTTGTGGATTCTTCAGAGGCAGTGACATTTTTGGGTTGCAGAAATTTCTCGAACTGACCCCTCACATATGCGAATGTGTTGAGTAGCCCCCTTGAACCTGAACCTTCGTAATTTGCCTGAAGCAAATTCCGCGTACTTAAACTCGGTTTTATAAGAATACTATGAATTTTGATCAGCCTCGATATTCTAACAAATTCTTCGTTTTGAGCCTGAAAATATTCTATAAATAATTTGATTTTTTTCAGCTCTATTTTATTTTTTGTCGTGGTTCAACTCTCAAACGGAATCAACGTTTTTTGAAAAACGAGATACGTCAGTCGTGCGATTCAAAAAACAGGCAACTGGTAAAAATGCGGCATGGATATGCATGTTGAGAGTGTGGGATAATCTCATAACATTCTTAAAAATTTGATGATTCTGAGCCTGGATATTCTTATAAACAATATTCTTAATAGAAAAAGTGTGTAAGCCTGGTTCACAGAACGTCTTTTGACTTGAGTGGATAGGGTCGTAAGACTCAAAGGACAAAGGACTTAAATGCTGACCCTTTGTCTTTGCGTCTCCCTGAACTACTATGAGAACTCAACTGATAGTTCAACTTAACTTAGTAGTGTGAACCAAGCTGCAGACTCGACCTAACTTGAATAAACTGAGGCAATGTTTTCTAAGGTGGCTATGAATCGAGCCATTTCAATAGTATTTCGTAGTTGGTAATATTATGATCAAATTTTGATGACTTTATTTATTAAAAAAGGCTCAAGTTTCCGTTGACTCATTTGGTACAAAATAATATAATCAAGCGAAGTAAAATGATGCAGAAATACGGGCAAGGTACAATTCAATCGACATTAGTTCTCAGTTCTATGTAACACAATATTCACAAACAATACAAAATGCATTGTTATCTACATTTACATCAAAGGGTCTTCCTACATCTGTCAAGTTACATTTGCTATCCCTGAAAGGCAGACTTCAACTTGACAGAAATTTCTCCAGGAAGGTATACCCATTTCTCGTAATTCCCAAAAGCAAAAAAGAATTTCGTTACATGACAAGTCAAGCCTCCGGCACGACAGTGCAGTTTTTTTTGAAGGATAGATTTTACACCTTCAACGCAGCCATGCAAAGAGGTCGCTCCCTTGGTTTATGTGATGCGACTGAATGCACTCAAAGGGGTCAGATCAACCTTTCAGAGGGGTAAATCGCTGTGTACTTTCTGACGACCGATTGTTTTGTTTACAAAATTCAACTTTACTATTTCCAAACCATTTCGTAAATCTTCCTCTATAATCTGTCAAGCTGAGTCTTTATACAATTTTTACCGACATTTTTCATTCGATTCAGGCCTCTTCAATGCAAAGAATTCTCAACGAATCGCTTAGAACTCGAGAAGTAGGCGGCTGAATGATCGACAAAAGGCCAATGTGGCCAAAGATCACTTTCTCGAGAGGTATTTTACATTTAGTAGAATTTTTTTTAAGTGGAGAAGAGGCTTGACCAATTTCATTCAGCTTGCAACCAAAATACTCAGCATTAACATGTACAGGGGTGGTGCCTCGGTAGCACTACGGAGGCTGCAGCCCTCCATCGCAAGCATCTACTTTCAGAGGGACTTTGGCAAAATGACTTATGAAAACTCCATTCTTTAGACACTTTAGCCCCTACGTCTTAAGTTTCATCCCACTTCCATCAAAAAAATGACCCCAAAATCCGGGTACATTAGCAGTCATTATGGATTACAGGTTTGCTAGGCAACGCTAATCGAAGGAAAATGGCCGTTGCTCTGGCACTGATTCTGCAAATGATTAATTGAGAAATTGAAAATAAACACTTTGAGGACCTTATTTGAACTTTTTGAAGGTATTTAATCAATATTCTGGGGTTGGCAAGTGTTGGGGTTGGGGTTGGTTTAATGAGCTCGGTTTGTTTGGAGCGAAAGTGGGCCTAAGTTGCAAATTCGAGAAACTTTCACCGCATGTTCGATTCGAAAATAAGATGGCTCGTTATTCTCCGAATTTCGGAGATAAGTAGCCAATGATGGTCGAAGTGGGTAAAGAATGTGGTTTCCCGTCAAATTTTGACATGCGGCGGCCATTTACCCCACGCGAAACGGAGTTACCGCACAAAATGGCGAACTGCCAATCAGATTGCTGAACAGCCTCTCGCATCCCAGAGTAGAGATAGAGCAACGAACTCACCCTGGGGATGAGACTGCATAGCTATCAAATCATTACGAATCTTTTGAAATCTGTCATGTAATACAGGGTGTCTCATAAAAACCCAGGGGGACTTCTTCCAGTATGTGACGGGGGACGGGGGTTAGACACAGCATATTTTGAAAACCCAAAAGTATACCAATTTTAAAAAAATTTTTAGACGAAAAACATACTCATGTATGCCTAAAAGGTACATGGAAACTAAGAGCTGCATAGCTTTTTTTGGCGGCTGTGGTGCAATATTTTGGTAAAGAATTCAGCCTAGCATTCACCTTTGCAGACAGCGTTTCGCAAACCCAAAAAGTGTATGCCCCCCCCCCGCCGTCACCTACTAATAGAGAGTGCCCCATGGGCATAAAAAGTTTCTTTAAACTCAAATAACTCCAGATCTGCTCATCTTAGCAAAAAAAATGAATCTTTTCCCAAAAGCATAAAAGTCCATTCACTAAATGAGCACTAGCAAGATGAAATTGAATAACTGCACTGAAAACGAGGAGGGGGTGGCAAAATATGCATAAACTTTTTATCAGTTCTAAGCAACGTTTACAACATCAACAAGTGCAATTGGTCACACAATAATAATTTACCTACACTTTATAATTCATCTCAACATTAATGACACCCCTGAAACTGAACCATATCCTGTGTCTCTCAACCTTCATTTCTGTAAGCACGACTTGGGTTATCGCTGCAATGGTATCTCAATCTACATGTTGATATTGTAAAACGCTGTTGACAAATGCTGAAAAGTTTATTCATATTTGACGACCTTCCGTTTTGGCTTCTGATGCTCAATTTTATAAAACTAGAGCTCATTTAGTAACTGCATTCTTATGATTTTAGAGGATGTTTTATTTGCATTGCTAGGTTCAGCAGGTCAAGACATATTTCAGTTTAAAACTGGAAAGCTTTTTATTAGACAACCTATACAAGCATAGGTTCCAAATATCTAAATCAACGTAAAAGGTGGGTGTAAAATTCAGTGATCTATTTCTTCAAACTGAATGACTTGAAAGAAACTTTAGCCACCCTTCTATGATTCTACCGCTGGACTTTTTAAAAATCTTGATTATTTGTCGAAATTACAGCCTTTTTAAAATGTCAGTTCATTTTATGATATAACGTCATCAAGTTTCTAAATTACAAACAAGAAGAGTGAAAAAGTTTTGCTGGATACCCTACCGTAGGCACCCATAAACTATGGTTTTCTTGAAAATTATTTGATCTTTCGTCAACAGGTTTAGAAATTACGATTGCTTTAAGTTTTTTTCGAAAATTTTCTTGAATTCTTAAATAAGGAGAAAAACACTGTAATTCTGAAAATATTGAAGCTTTCAGAAACGTCCAACGGCAGATTTACTGTAAAATAGTTCAAGTTTCTTTGAAGCCGCTCAGTTCAAAGAAATAGGTCATTGAATTTTACACCTAACTTTTTATTTAAAGATTTGAAACCCATGCTCCCTGTATATTGTATGACTTGCTCCAAGAGAGCCACAGACAATTTTCTACAACAAACCTATTAGCTTTCTGCAACAGAAATAAACATTGGAGGAGCCTCAGCGAACTCCGAGTAGAGTCGTTCGAGCCTCCTCTCTAATCGAGGCTCACTGTGCTTGCACAGTTTATCAATCGAACGATATGCTGCGACCACAAACATTTAAACATTATTGAAAGGAATGTAATGACTTGACAAAAAGACACTACGTTGTTAGCCTAAGGATTAAAATGTTCGACTTAACACTTTCACGCCCGGCTAAAAATAAAGCTTAAAAGGAAAACCTAATGTAGATTGTCGCTTTCCAGGGGTATTAGTAAGCAATAGATAAATGCAATGTGCATAACCTTTCAAATCAATCAAAATTCCAAATGCTTTACCCCCTGAAAAATTCGCAGTTCTCAATGAATACTGTTGGGCCATATGGTCCTTCCGGGGGTGAAAGGGTTAAAGGGGATGTTCGATCAAAATTCAACTTTTATTGTAGAATATGATTCCTGTGGATTTATGCACATGATAGCGTCAAACAATAACATCTGAGCCGTGTTTTAATTGGGCAAAACGGCAGCTATCAAAGAAGAAGATTTGGCGGCGAAAAAAAGGCGGAATAGCATGATAAAATCGCATGTAAAGGTATATTTTGCTTTCAAAACAATTTTCTCACTCTAAAACAAGCGAGGAGGGAAATATTTCAAAATTGACCGAACAACTCCTTTGAATGGGAAACCTTGGGACAAAAGCGACTTTAATAGCATAGACCTACCATTGTAGCTACACCTTTATATTACAAAAACAACATAACTTTTGCCAAAACTCAACGAGCAACTTACAATTTTACTCAAGATGCCTCACCAGCACCCATGGGAGCTAAGACTCTAGTCCGTTTCAGTCTTCGCCAATGTCCTGTTTCGTAGTTCATTTCGAATAACATTTCAATTAATGTTGTTTGCGAATGTCCGTTGCCTTGTCGATTAATTTCTGTGTCTTCACTCAATTTTATCGTAAGTACAGGTCCTTGCTGTGGGAATGGATTATCTGAAATGGAAAATATTGTATATAAAAGTCGAATGATGTCTAAGTCAAAAGTATGAAAAGCACCAGGGACCAGTCATTACTTTTGCCGGGGAGAGGATGATAGACCTCCAGGAGAGGGTTCCCAAACTTTACTCACTTAACGAGAGGGGAAAGAAAAAACTCAAACTCAGACTCTTTGTCTTTGCGTCTTCCTGAACTACCCTGAGAACTCAACTTTGTGTGAACCCCGGGGGGGTACTTGGTTTACGAACATACGGGGAGGTGCCGTTGGAAAATCTCAAAAGCTACCCCTGTCCAAGAGTCATGTGACCATACTCTAGGGAAGTTTCAGTATTATTTTATTTTTGCACTCATGGCACGACTTTTCATGGCACAAAATATGTTAAAGAAATCAAAAGACGTCTTATCAAGAGATTGATCACATGACTTGAAATGGGTGTAAACAAACCTTTTCAGATGTTGCCTATTGAAATATATGCGTCGATACAGAAGACAAATATTAATTTAAAATCTATAGAAATTCTATTATGAGATCATACTTTACCTCTTGCACCAGCCATGAAACCGAGGATCAATGCTTTCTCAGCTCGAGTTACTTTATTCGCTGATCTAAACATTTCTTGAGCTGCCAACATTTGCTCTTTCTACGAAAAAATTGTTAAATCATAGTCAAGTCATAAAGTTTGATATAAAGTCGAAATTGAACTCAGTACCGGGTGGCCTAAAGAACAATTCATGAGTTCGATTCAACATATCTTCATTAAGGCAAATGTTATGAACAAAAACAAGGTATAAACATGTAATTGAAAGGATCATATACATTTCTAATTACTATACAGCACTGCAGGTACGATACCATGGGGAGCGAAAGACAATGACTAACCCATGGTCGATAAAAAAGACACGCACCGTTAAACTAACTACAACTAAACTACAAACGATTAAAAGCAGGGAGCTATACACGGGAGAGAAATCGCGCGTTGAGTTGCATTATGCGATGTGATATGCACCTCCTTCGCAGCAGATCGCGCACTTCGCAGTGAAACCAAAATGGAATCTGAAGTTTCGAAGGACAAGTGCACCTCGTTTTAGGATTGGATTTCTACGACAATGGTAAGCATTTTAGGCCAGTTTAGACAATGATTTGAATCTTGAATGTTTTATCTCTGCATAGTAAGACTCGTTCTACCGTTAGAAATCAGGAGTTAGCTGAAGCGGATAAGTTACTTCAGCGGTAGCTTAGGCCAGTTCAACCTCGGTATGACGCTCCAAGCACACACCTGCGAAAATTTCACTCTGCCCAACCCCTCCCGACTTTGAGCAATCAAAGATGCTTTTGGGTACCTATTGGCAATAAATCAAGCGAAAAATTTTTCTGAGATAGCATGAGACTCCTGATATTTTAGTTTTCCTTCGGGGTACTAGGACCGATTCTGCTTTAAGCCCATTCTCACGCTTCAATGACATTAAGGGATGCCAACCGATTCAAAACTATCGCAATTTCGTGTTATTTCAATCAATCGAGTGAGGGTCGAACGGTTTATAAAAGAGTGAAGTAAATTGAAATCCTGTGCAACCTTTAAATGAAGCCATTTCTAATCCTTATGTGTCTTCTTCCCGGTCGTTCTCCGCAGCAAAATTACGTTGCTAGGCAAGCCTAATTATCGTTGCTCCGTTGCTACGTCAATACAAACAAGGTCGCATATCACGCGCTCCCTGCATATCACATTGCAGACAGCGACAGCGGGCGTCTCTTCTCCCGTATTTACCTTCCTGATTAAAAGCTAATGGATAATGTACAAGATTCCGTTTCACATTAGTTGCCAGGTCAGGGTCGTGATGACTTAAATGACGTCGCAAGCGCAACTCATTCGCCGTAGTAGATAAAATGCCTGACATCTAATGGGAAAAAGAATTTACAAGGAAAAAGAATATTCACCTTAAGGTACCAGTTTCAAAAATATGGTAATTCATTCATTTATCTAGACCTAACTCCTCCTTTCCAAGCAAATTTGGAAGATGAGAAAAACAAACTTCCAAAGTTACATGGGAGCACGAAATTTGAATAAGGAACAGAGGTCAATCATTTTGCAAGAAACAGATTTCCACCTATGACTTTAAATCCATCTGTACGACAGCATTTCAACTGAAATCTTCCTGATTTTCAGAAGATCAAGCAGTTCTTTGGATCCAGGGGCAATCAGCAAATCCGCATATGAGAGGGTCAGCCCAAGGGATTTTCAGGTAACCCAAAAATTTTAATGGAGCTTTATTGCAACCCAAAGATCTCAACGGATAGATCATAAAACAATGCAGATTAAGGTCAGGATTGCCTCTAAGGAACCCAGAAATATTATTTAAAAAATATCTGGTAGCAAAACATATGAAAATTATTGGGGCTCACCGTTAATGACAAGCCACGTTTAGCTTGCTGGCTGGTTCTTTGTGCAAGTTCTGGCACAGGTCGTTGTTGTTCCTTAATTTCTTTCACAGGCGGCTGCATTGGCGGCTGGTTTAGCATGCTAGATATGCCCCTAGCCTCGTTGGGAGGTGCAGGATGAGTGGACTGAGATCTGATATCTTGTAACATCTGTTGTTGTTGTTGTCTGAGGACTTGTTGTTGTCGAATTCTTATCTGAAAAGATATGAGATCGATATTTGGCTCATAGATGAAAAATTTACGGTATACTGTTAGACTGACGACGTAAATGATCTCAATATGACATTTTTAGTTTAACTCATAACCATCATTCACTTCAATGTGAAATACTAGGACCAACGTAGTTAATCTACAACACTGCCACTCTTTCTTGGTGTATCACTTTGTCTTCTCTTGTCCAATTCAATACAAACAAACGCCAGTTCTCTGTGACAAAATCTGTGATTAAGGCTCGTTCCCACTGCTCTGTTTTCTGTGTTAGTTGCTTCACAGGGGCCCCAGGAAGTTGTATAACCCCATCCCCCCCAATGATAAAGAGGCCTTCCTCTCAGCCTCCTTTGGGATTGCGAAGCTATGACGTAATGCTGTAAGAGAGAGATCGAAAGCGAGGTGCGCGAACGATTTTGATGTATTCGCGCTCCTCGCTTTCGATCTCTCTGTTAAAGCATTACGTCATAGCTTCGCAATCACAAAGGAGGGTCAGAGGAAGGCCTCTTTATCATTAGAGGGGGGTGGGGTTATACAACTTCCTGGGTCCCTGTGGTTGCTATTGTTGATGGAAATGCTGCCCGTTCACTGCTCTGTTTTCAAATGAATGCTCTATGAAAAAGATAGGCGTTCACAAGCAAATAATGTTGTTAAACCCTTTCAAATACAAAGCCTTTGTCAGTATGTGTCAAGAAGTATCAGTATCAAGTACGTAACGTACCTGTAATTCTCGTTGTATCTCTTGCGTTGCTAAACTAGCATTTGGATCAACAGAGACGATAGGGTCAATTCTTGACACGGGAATGGTCGCAGGTGGAGGGTTGTATGATGGTTTCTTTACACTACTTGGTAAAACAGCGTAAGATGGTTTTGCTTCAGGTTCTGGCTCGACTCGTGACATTTCTTTCGGTTCAGCCTGTAGATGAATGAGATACAATAATAATGATCATAAATATTTTTTACGTCTGGTTTGCATTGAACTCGAAAGAATTCGTATTTGATCCCGAGTGTTGTATCCTAATCTTAATTCGAAAAAACTTAATTCGGTTCTATTTGTTACTGTATACTTCCACTCTTCCACTGTTCTTTTGCTTTTGCCGGCTATATTTGAGTTATATTAATATCCTGGCCACTTCTTCTTGGGGAGATGAAGTGCTGACCCAATGTTTTGACCGGTTGTGCCTAAGCTTTGCTGATAGCGAATATCGAAGGAGGGGCTCACACTGTCATGCGCATCGTTGCTATTGTTGTCTTCTCTTGTTCTCAGCGGTCAAGCTAATTTGCATCTTACGCCATTGACATGAATTGCTAGGCAAGCATGCGATCTGGAGTCCTTTTGGGGGGAATACTCGAGGCTAGCAACTTAGCCTCTTCGTATCCCGAACAACAAGGGCAGATTTTGAAATACAATAGCATCAGTTGCTTTGGTTCACACCTCAATTCGAAGCGATTAGCGAATACAGACAAAGGAAATTCTCTCAACCAGTAATTCAAAAACAAACACAGCCGCAAAGTTGCCCTGAAACCAGTACGGCTAACTCCCATTGGGTGCGGGCGAAGGGAGGTTTTTAAGAGAAGTTATGTGCTTATAACGAAAGAAGAAGGGTAAATCTAAAGCTTTGTCTCGCAGATTGTGTTCATTTGATTCAGGAGCTGAGGAGTAAATGTCTACTTTTGAGCAACGAACATGCAACTATTGCAATGCCCTATACTCGGCTTCTGAATAATGTAAGCAAAATCCGCCAGACAGAACTTTAGATTTAGCCTTCTTTTTTCGTCTTAAGCACATAACTTCTTTTAAAAACCTTCCCTCGCGCGGACCAAGTGAGAGTTAGCCGTACTGGTTTCGCAGCTGCTTCGTTTATTTTGAATTTCTGCTGGAGAGAATTTCCTTTGTCTGTATTCGCTAATCGCTTTGAATTGAGGTGTGAACGAAAGCAACTGATGCTATTGTATTACAAGATCTGCCCTTGTTGTCCCGAACAACATTCGTATAAAAATATTGCTCAATCCAAGCTCTTTTATGGAATAAATGAAAGGTCTGTTAGTCATTGATTGACGGTAAATTCACATCGCTAGAGCTAACCCAATCTGTATGCTTTCTTTAAATCGGACTCATCTAAATAAACCATGGACGCACAATAAACCTGTATCCTGTAGTATTCTGATAATTCAGGGAAATGACGTCAATGGCTATTGTAATATTTCTTCATGTTATGATTGCTATTGCTCTTGTAAATACCTTGTCAATAGAATTTATATTTAGTTCAGCTCCAACAGTGTGTATCTGTGGATGTCGCCTTCTCGCCTATTTCCCCAAATGGGGAATATTACATTGGCGACGAGGATAAAGCATAAAAACTCAGAGAAATATCAAGGAAAGTCTTCTTTGCATCCAGGCAAGTCGAAGTCAAACGGAAGTAACAACAAGCATTATTTAACTCCAAGTGGGAGAAGAGAGCAGCGGATAAAGAACAACCCCGAGAGGTTAGGCCCGATACAAGTTCGTTCAAGTTCAAGACAACAAAATTCTTTACTTATTGATCAAAGCATCCTGCCATAAGAGGATAAAACTCAACATAGGAAGGAGAACCTCAAAAAGACAAAACTCAGACGAAACTGAATCACACAAACTTTTATCGCGTAACGCTGGAACAGCCAAAGAAAGAGCCTGTATCCACGTAAATATACGGACATCTTGTTAGAGGTGTGGTGGAGAAGGTAAATTACGCAGAAGAAGCCGTACAGAAAAGTCCTTGCTCGCATTACACAAACACAAGAGAAGACAAAGTGAGCATACTCACGGAACGCTGAGTTATGGCGTCACTTCATCCTTATTGCTAATTACATAGTTTATCACTAAAAGCGAAAGACGAAGCTCGTTCACAGAAGCTGATCGAGGAGCTGGTCGTCTTGTTGTTCAGTTTCCGCAAGGAAAGTGGGAGTGGCTACCGAAGCGAGCCAAAAAGTAAATACCGTGAAAATGGACCATTGTCGAAAATTGCGAAATGCAAAGTAAAGAAGTTGTCACAAAGGAAAAGGATCAAGTACATATAGATTACGATATTCAAGGTTCTGCTCGATAACAACGATACCAAAGAGAGAGGGAAGGAATAATTGATCATCCGATTGCAAGCAACAGAACAGTAAGCATGCTGAACTCAGATGCAGCTGATGTAGAGAAACACGAGACAGACTTTCAACTCAAGGATTTGTCAAACATCAACGTAATCAAAAAAATCTATAACTGGACATGTCGTAAAATTATTGAAGAAACACCTTTGAGCTGCAGACATTCAAGTCAGTACTTCCTATTCATGAACAAGGGGAGAGATGTAGTATTCTGATAATTCAGGGAAATGACGTCAATGGCTATTGTAATATTTCTTCATGTTATGATTGCTATTGCTCTTGTAAATACCTTGTCAATAGAATTTATATTTAGTTCAGCTCCAACAGTGTGTATCGGTGGATGGTCGCCCTCTCGCCTATTTCCCCAAATGGGGAATATTACATATCCTGTAAGAAAACACTATCAACTCCTGTAAAAGAACAGCAACGATATAAGATGAGCCTGTAACTGGAGAGAAAGCTGTTAAACCTGCAAGAAAATCAAGTAATCAATTATCAACAACGTTATTACACCAAATACGCGTTTTGTCGCAAGCTCTTCAGTTTGGTTCATGTGAAGAACAGTCAAATGACACGACTGGGCTGTTTTTATACCGAAGAAAACAAAAAGACATTTGAAAATCATGTGAACGTCAACACATAAACCATTGATTAGCTTAATCTCAAACAAAAGCCATCCAATCAAAAAGCGCCAAAGTTTTGGCATCTACAATTTATAGTCTGTGATAATTTTCACAATATTTCACAATAACATTCAATAAGATACTCTTACAGTAAATCCCCGCATACAAGAACCTACCAAAATAAGAACCTTGAGGCTGTTTTTCCTAAATTATGTACCTTGCAATTAAGAAACTGTTTCAGTCTGATGAAACATAGGTTCTTATTGCAGAGGTTGCAAAGTTGATATTTGATTGCTGTTATCAAGGTCATTGTGGTCCCAGTTGGGTTTGAAAGATTTACTATCCTCCCCAATTACTTATTAGGTCCATAAGAACGCTTCTAAAACAAATAATAGGGCTGAACATCTTTGTGAGACTCTCAAGGGGATTACATGAGGTACCCTTCAAATAAGAATCTTTATACCTTGAAATTAATCTTAGTATCTTTGAAATAAGAACCAATGTCAGCCTGGCTCTCAAAAAAGTAGGTTCTTATACGCGGGGAATTTACTGTATGTAACATTCTTGGACATTTTCCAATAGACTGTACCGAAATTGGATCTAAAATTGGCAGCAAACAAATTTTAAATTGAGATATATTTGTTTAAACACCTGTTCAGCACTGTAAGGGTAGAAAACTGCAATTTCCTATACATGGCATCCTGCTGCGCTGACAATTCATCGCAGTTCCATGGTCACCGCTCCATGTCCCTAATTTCTCTTATTAATTTCTTTTCAAACAACACCTAAACCATTCATTTGCAAACTTCTCAAAGTATAAGTACATCAATACAAAAAACACAGACCTGTTCAGCGGGTCCATTAAGACCGGCAGCATAGTCGGTGGTTTCTGGGACGACTTTCGGTGCTTCTTCGGGAACCTTTTGTTGCTTTGCATGCCGATGTTGTTCTGATGCCTTTTTCTGCTTTGCTTCTTCGATTGCAGCTTCAGACTCTACCATAAAATAGAGAAAGATTTCTTGCAATACAGACCAACAAGAGGCAGATCTTGTAATACAACAGTATCAGTTGCCTTTGATTGAAACAATAACTAATAGTGATAAACAACTGCAGACTAAAGAAATTGATTCAATTAATAGTTCAAAATAGAAAAAGCCGCGAAAATTGCCCTGAAACCAGAGGGCAAACTGTCGTCTTGTCCACGCCAGAGGTGGTTTTTAGAGAAGTCAGGGGTTTGTAATGAAGGAAGAAGGATAAACCTAGAACGGGGTATCAAATGAAGGCAATGCCAAAAGGGGAAGATCAGGTTTGCTAGATCAGGTTGTTATTTAGTTCAATTTTGTGTTTTGGAGTATACTTTCGACCGATTTATTCTAGAATCGGGTATCACTTGAAGGTAAAATTCGTGCAGCTTCGTAGGTAAAAAAATTCTTCTTCGTGGACACACTCCAGTACAAATGTAGGCTAAGTACCACTCCCCCCCCCTCCCCGGGGTCTCTGCCCTTTCTTCGTGAAAAAGTAAGATCAAAGAGATAATTATGATATGTAGAAAATATAAAGTTGCATTTGTAGGTCTCTTTTCGTAAATAGCAGGTCGCCAAATTAAACTTCACTTCTTGACAGCCACTTACAATGAAACTGTATGCTTGAGAGCTCAGGCATTGGTCAAAATAGTTGTTTGACAGCTCACAGCAGGAGGTAAACTTCCAAATACATTATGAAGTCAAATTAGGTATTTTAACAGCCAGCTGGCTGGCCAAATATGACGGTCACTTTACCCATAGTCACAATACCAGGTACAGCTTGGGCATCAGGTCTTGCTCAAAACCTCAGATAAAAATTGTTATCTACAACAAAGATAGGACAATAACAGAACAATACCGATTTGCTTCCTTCTCTTCTTTGCTTCTCGGCTTGTTCCTCCAATAGGCTGCTCTGTTATGTCTAAAAGCTGCAAATGCAAAAGTTTATGATATCAAATGAATAACAAAATCTTATGACCTTGTAGCAAGTTGTACATAACAGGCAGCTGAGACATATCCAAGGTCCACAGGAACCTACGAATTTTACATGGTTTGGAAAATCATAGTAACAAAAGCACTTAATCCATTGACAAAAAGCACACTCTTTCACTGCCTGAATATGGAGGGGAGGGGCTTCTGCGGACCTTGACTCTTTATCACAGACAAACACATCAGCTATTCTAATTATCACAGACAAACACATCAGCTATTATAATTTCACAGTCAGTTTCTAGGAAATGCACATAACTGGTTGTTGCCCGACTTAAGTTCATTTGACAATGTTTTAAAGGAAACGTATGACTGTTCCTGCCAAATGAAAAAGCAACATGAAAGTTTTATGTCACCCTGACATCATGTAAATACAACGAAGGGTCAGGCCAGCAGCAAGATTTCCTGCATGAAGAAAGTAGAACTATGCTCCTACCCCCGGGGGGGGGGGGTACTTAGTATATTTGTCCGATGGGGATGTGCCGTTTTTCAGGGTATCGTTTTCGCCCATTTTTTCTAGAACAGGGTATCAAAAGAAGGCAAATTTTCTGGAGCAGGTTGTCAAAACATGTCGAAAGACGAAATTTTGTTACAACGGGTTATTATTTAGTCAAATTTTTGTGTTTTTGAGTTTACTTTTCACAGATTTTTTCTAGAGCAGGGTATCATTTGAAGGCAAAAATTCTGGAGCAGGGTGAAAAAATTTTTTTCGTGGGCACATCACCGTACAAATTTAGGTCAAGTACCCCCCCCCCCCGGGCTCCTACCATGGGAATCTAGCTTCACCTCACATTTCGTACCATCCAAAGCATAACCATTGATACAATTAGATGCAGAGCTACTAAAGTTTGCTGGCATAAGACGTAGTGATATACTGCAGCCATAGCTGTTCAGCACCCTATGTATCTATCATTTGTCAAATATTAGATGCAGATGAAGTTGGAACTCAATACAAGAAACAATGTTTTCAAGTTTTTTAATAATTCAGCCCCTTCCTATATGTCAGAGATGTTCTCACCACTTGGCCAGGGCAGGATCACTCGCAGATCTAAAAACAAACTAAATCTACCGTTCCGAAAGACTAACATGGGGCAAAATGGTCTCTCTTATATAGGACCCAAAATTTGGAACAGCCTACAGTCGGACCTCAAATCTTCAAACAATGTCAACAGCTTCAAGCATAAGATCAAGGACGAATTCTTTAATGATCTTCAGAAGCGAGAAAATAGTCCTTATATATATTATTGAATTCCTAAAAGCTGTAACAGAAATTATCCTTCAACAATAACAAAAATGTTTTTCTTTCATTTTCCTTTTGAATAGCACTCCTGGAGGGACCATTATGGAAACAAGGTTGCATTGACCTTTTAATGCTATCCCTGCCATCTTTTACCATGGGGTGTTTTTAAATTAGGTTATTAATAAGTTATGTAATTTTTGCCTGTAATTATTTCAAATTGTAGATATTGTAATTAGATTTCTTTTCTTTTATCAATAGTTATATATTTACTTTGATGGCAAAATTATACATACATACATACATACAATGTTAGTTGGGCATGGAAGGCAAAAAGGATAATCAAGTTATTTAGTAATCTAATGATTTGTTTCATAATAGAAAATAAATTTTACACAAAATACAACTAGATATGATACTGCTGCATGACTTAGAGATATTTTGAAAATTTCCTGCAGGAAATGACAAATAGGGAAATTCCTATGACCGGAAGTCACATGGTCAGGTTGGTTTCATGCCTTGCAAGTAGCCAACATAAAGGCATGAAAACTAATGCTAGTCTCATGTGAGGGGCCTCTAAGTGTTGAAATATTTTTTCTGCCTGAAGGCTACTTCATGGATCTTCAATGATTGCCATCACAGCAATAACAACTTGAGTGAAAGGACTTCAGTACAGCAAATATGATAATTAAAATAGGATTGCTCTTTGTACAGCTATGAAAATAAAATCTTCCTTTCTCCTTCTGGATAATGGGTCCGCTCCTGGACGATAAGTATGCATAAATTGGAGGTGAAGTTGCAGTTTTTAGAGCCAAGTGCTAGAATCATAGAAATAGCTAAGAGCAAATCAAGTCCACCACCCCTTGTCATGACACTTTATTGGCAGGGCTCTAAAGGGTATCAAAACCTGTCTGCCTGAATGTTCTGACTGCAAAGTCAAGCATAATTTCCAAATCTTTTAACGGGTAGTCTGAAGTGAACCACTTCAAAGAAACTTTAGCTATTAGACTCTGCCATTGCAATCTGCAATCTGCCATTGCACTTTTCTGAAATCTTTAATATTTTTAGAATTATAGTGTTTTTCTTCTTTTTTAAGAATTCCAGAAAAAACTTTCTCCAAAAAAAACTTAAAGCTATCATAATTCCTAAATCTGTTGATGAAAGATCAAATAATTTTCAAGAAAACCATAGATTATGGATTTTACAGTATGTTATCAAGAAAAACTCTTTCACTCGTAAGGTTAATGATTTAGAAATTGGATTTTGTCACATCCTAAAAAGAGTTGAAATATAAATTGGCTGTAATTTTGACAAACATTGAAGATCTCCAAAAAGTTCCCTAGCAGAATTATAGGAAATTGACTAAAGTTTCTTTCAAGCCAATCCAATTAAAAGAAATGGGTCATAGAATTTTACACCCACTTTTTAAACCAATTCAAAGATTTTGAACCTATGCTGCAAAGTTAGAGGATTATACCACTGCATCACAATAAGTGACGGACATACCTTAGTTTTCTTAGGAAGAGCAGATTCTCTCATCGTAGGTCTTGTGTGTTGTCGCAATGGCACAATAGGGTGTGGTTTACTGGGTGCATTATGATGCTTTTGATTGTCTTTTGGTAAACCTGCAAAATATTAAATTCAATTGCTTACAAATGCACAAAAGTTTTGTTTATGAAGCTAGTTTTCAGCTTGATGAGTTTTGCAGACTTAGATGTATGACCAGAACACCTTTTTGCCACTTTTGGGGTGGAGAATTCTTTGTTCCAACTGATGGATTTCAATTAAATCTCTCTCTGTAGGCAGGCACCTCATTAAAATGGATATGGTTGGCACAATACAGGCCTTGTACATGATGCGTAATAAATACAATTGCTACAAGGAACAGGAGACCTGAATGGCTACTGATCCTAATTACTTTCCAAAACCATACAAAGTAATAATGATCAACATTTCTATCTTCAAAATAAAAAGAGCCACAAAGGCATCTCTTGTGTAGGTAGGTAGGTATTCATATGTAACGTGGCTTGCCTGCGAAAGTCTGAGAGACTTATTTCCAGCAGGGGCCACGGATGTTTTACCATCAGTCCGCCGCAGCTACCCACCGCAGCTACCAGATTTCCCTCACATGGCTCTGGTCAACCCGGGCTAGAGTTACAGACAGCGACCAAACTGTCCAGCGTGGGATTTGAGCCTCGGCTGTTCTGACCTTTGGTTTACGAGTCAGTCGCCTTAACGTCCTTAACCACTCGGCCACACGCTCTCTACTAATACTCGTATTGAGCTCTGACTTTGTGTTTGTGATCGGATATGCAACAGATTGTCCGTAACATGGCTTTCCTGTATGCAAAGCC
This sequence comes from Aurelia sp. 4 Dawson et al 2005, assembly GCA_964019985.1. Lineage (NCBI taxonomy): Eukaryota > Metazoa > Cnidaria > Scyphozoa > Semaeostomeae > Ulmaridae > Aurelia > Aurelia sp. 4 Dawson et al 2005. The sequence goes on from OZ026495.1 coordinate 4,120,518, forward strand.
ATTCTTTGAAGAATTTAAAGTCTATCATATGATTCAAGAGTCCTTATCATAAAGCATACAATTGTTGCTATATGTTGATGTGCAAAAGGCCTTTACTGTAGGTCCTGAGATAGTCTGCCATACAAGGATTTGACTGTATATGCTAGAAATCACAGGGAATTAGCAATCAAGAACCAGAAATGCTGGAGAGGGGGGCACCAGAGGGGGGCAAGCACCCCTCCTGCTGCCCTTTTCTACAAGGGGCAAGGGGGCAAGAGTGCCCTTTTAATGGAAAAATATATTTCTTTAGCAATGTTCAATTCGGCACTATAAAAACCATGAATTTAACCCTTGAGTTAGATAATCATTACAACTTGCATTGGTCATACTCGGCCTAGAGTGCCCTTGGGTTCCCCTTCGACCCCCTTGCCCTGCCATCGCTCCGGCGTCCCTGTCAAGAACTAATGAAAAAGCAAATGGAAAAGCAAACCTAAGTCCAATTCAACATGTTTACCTGTGCTTGTATTCTTTTTAATTGGAGAAAGTGGTGTTGAATGTGCCTGATTCGTTGATGATCTTCTGTGATTGGTTGCTTCAGTTGCTGAAAGGTAAACAAATGGGAAGCTAATTCACAAAAGAACTTTATTGATACAATCTGTTTGCCTTCCTTATGGAAAATCAAATACTAGATCTTATTTGAATACATTGGATACATTGGATTTAGATACTAATAGTGCAGTTGAAAAACGAATGAGAAATAAACGAAACAGAGATGCTTTTTAGCACACTAAGGTCTTTCAAGTTAATGCTATCATCAGAGTGTGACTGACAATCTCATTTGATTCAGATTGTCAGTCACACTCTGATGATAGCATCAACTTGAAAGGCCTTATTGTGCTAAAAACATCTCTTTCTTGTTTATTTCTCATTCGTTTTTCATCTGCACTGTTAGTATCCAATTTATTGTTTCTTTGTTGCCAATATATTATTTAAATACATATATATTTCTTAAATTAATTTCATTGTCAATTAAAGTCTAAAATACATATAAAATAGAATTAAAACAGGGCTGAAGCAATAAAACAGATTACATTATAAGATGGAATTAAAAACTATGCAACTAAATACAATCTAATATCATCTTTATAAAAGTCCAAAATTAAAATACAGTCCTTGACCCTCGGAGACATCAAAGCATTTGATTTTATTAACATAAAAGGTATCTAATGTTCTAATATCAGTGATGAATTCATGTTACTTTTTGAATCTCTTAATACACATGAAAACCAACCTTTTTGAGTCAAATGAGCTCTCAATGCAGCTGATTTTGGCTTTCTTCTCAAGGTGAAGTTCTTTGAAGGTGGGGGTTGAGGTCCAAATGAACTTGTCAATGCTGTTTTATTTAAGTATGAGCTTTCACGAGGCAGTGCACTCCATGGAATTTGAGATTCATTCACTAAGGTTAAGAAAATTTATTCATCATCCAGAATTAAAGGGCCCTGGTTAACCATCATCCTATGCATTCTTCAGCTGTTATCAATATGGATGATGGCAGCATCTCATATTACAAATCTTAATGATAAACAGCAACAGATTACATATGGTATAAATTACACACAATGAGATGACAATAGAATATAAAAGCAAACAAAGAAGAATAAAGACACATAATGCAATTGTAAAAAGCCAAGGAGATTTGCATTGAGGAATTTCTTAAAGGAGGAGCACTCTCAATAAACAAATTAATCAAGGAGAGAACACCCCCTATAGTAAAACCTATTATTTTAGTGATTTTACTATGGGCTGCCCAGCATGAAGCCACAGGACCAACAAAACAACTGCCATACAGCCCCTGCACCATCCAAAGCAAAGAGAAAAGGGTGAAGACTCCACAACAGCCATTCCTGTCCATTCTACAACCCCACACAAAGCAGCCCATGGTGACATCTTCATTGTTCTGAGAAGTCATTACAAGAGGTCTATTGTTGGTATCTGGTGGAGATCAGAACAGATCTTAAGCCATATTGTAGGGTATTTTCTTGAGTCATAGAAAAACAACCAGTAGAAGCCTGCCCTGCATCATAATGATGAAAAGATGTCAAAGTCTCAAAAAAATTGTGAAAAAAGGCAGGAGAAATTATGTGAACAGATTCATAAACAAGTGTAGGAAGCTTTAACTCAAACAAATCGTACAATTTAAGAATTTTCCACTCTGAGAAAAATTGGTGTAGATTTAAAACTCTTGAAGGCAATATGTAGCTACATTATTGCTTTGATGCTCATCACATGCACAAACCAACAATCATATTCCTTTCACACAAACTACCAATGTTCAAAGCTGGACTTGCTACAAGTCTCTCTCGCGGAAAAAACAGGAGAAGGAAAAAAGTGAGAGATCTCTCTCGCTTTTATTCCTTCTCCCATTTTTGCCACGAAAGAGACTTGTAGGAAGTCCAGTTCAAAGCATGTTGAGAATGCACATTCTTTTTGTCAATATTTTTCTTTAAGTGACTGCCGGTGCCGGTGATAAGATTTACCCTTCAATTGATGAGAACCAATGATAGTACCAAGAAAAACACAGTTTAAGCAAAATAAACAGATCGTCAAATTTAGATGAGTGATTAAACAGTACTCTGATATTGCATAAAGACAGTCTATCAACCATTCCAACTTGCTGGTTGATTCTTCAAGCCTTTCAAAATTCTTACTGGATTACTATGTGCCATCTTTCATGCTTGGCATTGAGATTGTACAAATTGCCATGTTTACAGACTATTGCAAACTGGCTTGATGCAAAGGTCTTAATCTTGCAGTATCAGCCCAATGCCATTAAAAATTTGAAATAAAAAGTTGTATATCCCTAACAGACAATTACATTAAAGATGGTAATGAACTTTTTACCAAGATCAACTGCATTCTTTGATTGAATTCCTATAGAATTATTAAGCATTTGTAATTCAAACGCAATGCATCTTTGGTAAAAAGTTCCTTGCTGCCATCTTTAGCAAAGGAAATGTTACTTTTCATGAAGAATTGAGATAAAATGTTCATCAGTTATTGAATACCCCTGAGCACCAAAGGCAGGGTGAATCCCTTTGCCGCTTTGCACCAAATAATTCCTGAATGTAATAATTTCATGCACAGTGTATGCCAAAAAATTAAGTCTATTCTATTGAGAGACTGAACCCCCATTATTTTGGGCTCTTTTGGTGTCAAAAAATGTGGACTAGAAACTAGAAGTGGGCGCAAATACAGAATGGCACCTGTGCCTAAACTGATCCTAACTGAACCTTGAAAAACCCTACAAAAACCCTATCTAGCAGTGCAAAAATGTAATAGTCCCCTAGAAAAGTCCTTTTCTGCACCAAAGATCTTCTGAAAACAGGGAATTGGATTGTCCCTAGTTGCAAATCTGTAGCACATGGCACTTTTTTACAAGATATCCAGTGTGCAAGGACAGGTGTGCAGAGTATGGGATTTGCATTGCTGCACACTGGAAATTTTCAATAGACTGCTCAAGTTAGAAACAGAACAAAAGAAATCTCTCCTTCTTACATACTACTGGCCCCGGTGGAATTTGGGTACACCGTCCGCCACATACGTACGCCAATTTCTTTTCTTCTATTGGTATTTCTATTGTTTAGAGCGCGAGCGAGTCTGTCTACCACATAAATGTGGCATAACATACGCCAATTCCAGTGTGGCTGGACTGGGAGATCTCATCAAAAAAGTCAGTGTCATGCAGACTCCCAAACTGGAATTGGCATATGTTACGTCACATTTATGTGGCGGACAGACTCGCTCTAAGCAATAGAAATGCCAATAGGACAAAAGAAATTGGCGTACGTATGTGGCGGACGGCGTACCCAAATTCCACTGGGGGCAGACTCGTGTAGTAAGGAGACATTTCTAGAATAGCCGGTTGAGAATCTCTAGCCGTTTCTGCCAAATATGCCTAGCCCTAAGTCATAACTTGAACCAGGCCCTATATGGCCAATATGGTTTGAATTTGGAACTAGTCAGATTCTTCTGTGTTTGTTAGGCCCATCAAATACCTTGAATGCTCAATTCATTCACAATCTGCTGAAAAGTCTCACTGCCTTCCCGAATATCCGGATGAAAAGCTGCAGAATTTGGGTACTCAGATAGTATACAAGCAACAAGTCGGACCCAGTCATCTTCATCATCAAGGCCTAAATTGATAACCATGGTTAATTCCTCTTTGAGTGTTTCGAGATTCCGCCTTCTGATCTCCAAGAAAGACAGCAATAATTTGAGCCGGACGCGGTGCTCCAAGCTTCTGAAACATCTACATGAATTCCTTAATACTTCATTGTTAAGTAGAGATGTTAAACCACCAGATGACCATTGATCTTCGTTGTCTAATTTGTTTCGCAACCAGAGCGCCGTGTCTGCCTCAATGACAGCGGCCATATTGAAAACTTAGGCCAGTTGACTATCATTCATCCCCAGTCCCGCGCGACATGATCTCTCGAAATTGGGGGACAGGAACTTCACTTCCCATATTACAAGGATATGTGCCAGTTTTGGGTGGTTTTGGCACGAAAATTCTGGGAGTGTGATGAATTTTTTAAGGAAAAATTATTGGGTAGGTCTAATTCTTGGTGGAAATGATTAACAATTTTCATTTTGTTCTCTGGTGCAAACACTGCTCGGAAGCCATGTCATGTTGGGAATGGGTCTGAAATCCCTCAAACATTTGGGATTGGGTCATAGCAGAAATTCTTGGGACGCACACACCTATCTGACTCAAAAGGGAAATGCCCCCCCGGGCCGCCGTGCTTTCTTTGGAACCATTATTGGTCCTTAACAACATCGACACCATGATTCAACGCAACTAAAATAGCGATTCAGACAAACAAAATCCTCTCCACCTCAGAAACCAGAGGGCCAACTAGTGCACTCCGCACTCCTCCTTTCTTCGTAATAAACCCTCGAGGCCTTTTGACTTCTCTCAAAACCCTCCCTTCGCGTGCAAAAGGCGACAGTTTGGACTAATTTTGGAGCCACACAAATAAAAAAATTTAGAGTCTATCAAGTCCATTGCTTTCGAATTGGTACCAATCAAACACGCCCTAACTCCGGCAAGACAAAGGGAAACAAACCAGTGCAGCTGTGGAGTGTTCTCAGAACTCTTTTTTGAAATACAATGAGTGTAAATTCAAAATAAAACTTTAAAGTCAGCAACGAAAAACCGAAAAACCAACGTTGTTCATCTTTGAACGTATTCTTTTGGGTATCCTCTGAATATGGTAGCCCTGGTAGAAGGTAAAATTCCTTCCTACCTTTTGGTGCCATTCTACAGAAAACGGTAGACTTTGTAGCCATTCTTTAGGTCATTCTGTCTTCGGTAGATTTCCGAGAGATTTTTGGCGTGACCTTTGGGCTCTACAAAAACCATAGACTTCGGAGGGTTCGGAAACCTGCTCCTGAAGCTGGTAGACTTCCGAGAGATCGCGAAGCGCTGTGTTTCGCGGATAAAACAGCTTGCAGAAACGCCTAAAAGACAATGAAACATTGAAATTTCTTTTCTGACCATAACATTCGAACTCTCCCATTTCAGAATAGACCTTTTAGCTATTCTGAAAACGAATGTGGATCGAACGATATTTCATTACAATTTGTAGAATTTTCGAACGTGCACAATTGCGATCGAAGCTTTAACGCCACTCTATCGAACCTCGCGTATAAAATTGTATAAAAATATCGCTCGATCCAGGCTCTTTTGTAGAATAGCTAAAAGGTCTATTCTCACTCTTTTGGGACTTTCCCTTGCAATGTATGCGATCTCTACTGTCTTCAGGATGCACAGTTCACAGTTTTGGTACAAGGCATTCTTCTCTGAGAAGTATAGTCTGCCGTTTTCAGGAGGACTCCATAGACTTCCGATGCCCAAAGAATACGCCCTTAAAACAGTCTTGTTTTTACCGCTGTCGAGTGGGCGACAAACAAGTAGAGAAAATGCAACGAAAACGATATGGGTAAAATGTTTGCTACGTTACATTCAAATGGAAACGCATTTTTGTACCAAAGATCTGTGAAGATGCAACAAAATGCAAAGCCATACACAAATTCAGCTAATGTTGTCTATACTCATTTCAGGTCAAATGACCAGACAAAACGGACATAATCTTTTTAACTGTTGATACGTTTAAGCTCCGGTCAAACGATCCAACATCTAAAGCAAGATTTCATTCAACAATTCAACCCAAGATCAAACGACCCAGCATCTCAAAACAATTGAGATGTTGGGCTTCCTCACCCAACATTTCTGATCCCTGTCAAGTTTCACCCTAAATTGAAGGCGACAATGTTGGGTGACCCAACAGGGTAGTCAAACGATCCGACATTTCGCCCAACATCATGTTGGGTGAAATGTTGGGTGAGATGTTGGATTGTTTGACTGGAGCTTTACCGTTCCACGCTTTGCATGATACAAAGTCCTTGAATTGTACGAAAAGAAACTTTCCTGAAAGGGGCAATCACGTGATATGAGGTGGGTGTAAACAACGTCAGCTGAATTTGTCTACAGTAACAAAAAACCCGCATGTATGCAGCCTGAAATGATCTGTTTTGACCAAATAGATATGAACAAGTTCAGCCTTATATCTTGACTAGGTTCTTGATACATGGGTTTCATTCATCCATCCATCCATCCATCCATCCATCCATTCATCCATTCATCCATTCATCCATTCATTCATTGGAATATGTTTAGAAAATCGCAGATAGAATATAAATTTTACTGCAAGTGTCACGACGAATAGTTTCTTTTTATTAACCCTCAGGATGACATGATAGAACTTATCATAGAATACTCACAATAGAACTTGCCCAGTCTTTTCTATCATGTCATCCTGAGGGTTAATAAAATGAAACTGTTCGTCGTGACACTTGCAATAAAGTTCTTTCATTGGTAAAATGATTTATCAATTTATCAAAACAAAGAATTTTTAATTTGTAAACAGGCCTTTATCATTGTGAATAGGTTTAATACTTTTAATACTTAATAGATTAAATACTTTTTCATTTTTTGCAATTCAGATTATTTTTAGTTATGGGAGGCCAACAAGAAAATCAGCGCTTACGTTGAAGGGTTACCCTCCCCTTTAGTTAGTTGAAGTGAAATAAAATAAAAAAAATTGGGAAAGAAATGCAACCTGTTTCCAATCAACCTACCCATGGACTCCAAAATTATTTTATATAGAAGAAAGCTTGCTCAAGCAAACTGGGTAAGCTAGGGGTGGTATAAGGGCCAAGAATCCAGTCTAACCCTTAACTTACGTTAAGGACCTACACCCCCGATCACTGGATGCATCTCACTGCAAAAGAATCTAAACAAGCCGAGTTCAAAGTCTTAGGTTCTTTCGTGTGAATGTTTACTTTTTTCTGCGGTACCCTCCAGCATGGCAGAAACTGTTTATCCAAATGATAAGCAAGTGAGTAGCTATAAGTAGTAGCATAGGAACCGATTCTTTAAACAACGAATGTAAATGGTCATAATATTGTTTTGGATGGAATAGTTTATGAGGTACGGTAAGTACTGTGCTAGTTTCCTACTCAGAGACTCTTTTTGGTACCTTATTCCTTCACAGTAACGCATTATCTTTTATGTTTCAACGAACTTGGGTCGTGCATTTGAAAGCTACCAAACGAGGACAGGCACCGCCCTCATACGACAGACGCTCGGCACCAGTGGCTCAAAGCCAAGGCGATCTCCTTCTCGACAAGTCCCAGATTAACGATGTTAAAATTAACGATGACTAAAATAATTGCAAACTCTAATTCACATAACGATATATTCAACTGCATCCTATCTCCTAATACAACGAAGTTTTATCTTGTCAAGTCAGTAATGTAATTCGGTATTCGCATCAACTTCCATTTTTAAGTGTTCTTCAGACCGAAGTAACAGGCTGGATACTTTCAAATTTATCTGTGTCAAAGATATGAGAATCTTTAGTATCGAGTTCAAGCGTCTTCATTATCGAGTGCAAGTGAAGTAATTCAATGCTTCTACTTTACAAGGAATTCTATTTGTTCATGACAGGAAAAATGAAAATTTGGCGAACATTCTTTAGCAGGCATTTTTCTCGGACCTATCGCAAGCATCAAACCCAATCTAACACTAAGATCAGTTTGCGAAAAATCGTGCAACGAATTTATGACAAATCTAGAAACTTGCAAAGAGTAATTTTAACACCGAAACCTCCTTGGAATAGTCAAAATCGGCAAAGGTTTGTTTACACCCATTTCAAGTCACGTGATCAATCTCAAGATAAAAGATCTTTTGATTTCTCTAACATACTTCATCCTATGCAAAGTTGTGGCACGAGTGCAACAAGCAGCAAAATTCCAAAATTTCCTAAGAGTATGGTCATATGACTTGAACTGGGTAAAACAAAACATAGCCGATTAGGTCCAAATGAATTAATAAATTTGAGTTTCCTGGTCCGTAAGACCCATTGCTAACTATGGTCCTCCGTGGCGCCAAAGTCGACTTTCGTATTATCTGAAAGTCTTTTTTGGCCTAAATTGCCTTTGTCTAGCGTTTCATTCGGCGCACAAAGGGTCATGGTTAGCAATGGGTCTTTAAAGGCATTGAGTCCATATAAATAGTGCGCTCATGACCAATATCAACTTCTTTGCAATCATGAAACAAAAGTTGTCATTTAATCCCCACAGAAATTAAACAAAAGAAATTCCTGAGAATAATGGAAAGATTAAGAAGTCTTTGGTTTCCATCACTAATGGGTTTAGCACTTTGTGCGAGAATAAAGGACCGTCAGCAATTTATCAGCAAAAATTCACGTCAGCGTTAACGCTCAACGATTTATATGGACTCAATTCCGCTAATGATTCTTTCTTTGACGCATGTTTTCCCAAGTAAAATCACAGACATAATACCTGGTAAGTCAAAAAAATTTACACATTAGGCGAGCTATGGAATAAAGAGAATGCAGCCGAAATTCAAAATTGAAATGTTTATCTATCAGTCAAAAGCTAACAAAGTTATGAAACATTCTGTTTGGTAGAATCACTCATCTTTTATAGACTCAGAAATTAGGAAAATGCTGGTAAGCGGTTTGTAAGGGAAAGAGAATGCCACGTTCGGTTCTGGTCCATGATTTACTCGCAATTGAAATATAAATTCAATACAATTGTCAATTTCACGAATAGAATTTTGATTTAAATGGCAAGTAAATTATGGACCAGAACGGAACCTGGAATTCTCCATCCCATACAAACAAGGGGCTTGGCAAAGGATATCAACAGTCTGCAAGACTCTCATACAAGATGTTTTGAAGAAAATCTTTTTTAACAAATGCATCAAATGACAGATTTCGATGGGTTTGGTTTATCATCTAAGTTAGACTCTTGGCTGTACGGAAAAATTTAGTTTACGCCAAGCGGGTGGCTAACTGCGATGTCACAGTCCGCATTTCATCTTGGCAAAAGTTACAAGTACACGTGGTATTATCATGGGAGAATGAAATACTTAAGAGATAATAGTTTCTCCCCTGGGATGTCTCATCATAACTTGCCCAGCGCAATCTGATCAATTAGGCCCTTTTCATCGCATTAATGCCAAAAAATAAAGTTCCTAATACTAATAAATTTTCTATGGGAGCACGAAGACTGCACTTTTGCTGCAAGCAGCATTGCCCTTGCCAGCATTTTCCTAATTTCACGGTCTAAAAGATGAGTACTAAACAAAATTTTCGCATCTGAGTTAGCTTTTGGCTGATAGATTAACATTTCACTTTTGAATTTCGTCTCCATACTGTTTACCCCATAGCCAGCGAAACTTGCTAACTTTTTTGACTCGCATGGTACTAGGCCAGATTAAGATCTTACTTCATTCGCACCGGTAACAACAACATCTAAAAATACACCTTCTCTCCATCAACGAATTTCCCTTAAATACAGCATGTTTTCAATTGGTTACTGGTCCGTTAATGAGCTAGTATTTATCAAATACTTGTCCTGTCCACTAATCAACTTTGACTGCTCCATATATTTTGTAAACGAAGAAAAGACATGCTAGGAATCCAATTGTGCCTGGAACAAAATGAAAGTCAGTGAATAGTCGAAACGTGAAAAGAATACATTCAAATGATAAGTTCAGTTCAACTCAATACTGAACTATTTTTTCACTTTGTTGGTGATTTCCGAAACAGTGGTCCCGTGGGTAAATTCGAAACCTTCTAAAAATTCAGTTTACAGAACATCTAGAAAATTGCCTTTGACGCATGATCAATGCCATCTCTAAATAAAAGAGACACAACTTGCCAGGTTTACGCTTTTCAATACACTTTTTCGTAGCAATTAATAAAGTAAAGATGAAAACTTACCAGATAAAAGAGTGAAGAGGAGAACCATGATGAACGTGTAACCAAAATACAGGAAAGTGCTTGTTGCTCCAGTGATAGTAAGCTTTGTAGCGAAGTAGTGAATGGAATATATGAACAAATAAACACCAGTGAAAGCACTCGTTAGCCAAGACCTCCACCACCATCTGTAATCCTATAGTACAAAAAGTCACGAATGTATTATCTTCTTACACGCTGCATACAGTAGAAAACAACCAGAAAACATCTACATCAAGTAAAACGAGCTACGTTTCTGTTGTCTTACAACAATAATACCGGGTAACTTCACGAGCTAGATATAACATAGTTTCCTGAAAGCAAATGATATGGACACAAACAAACAAGGTATAAGCATGTTAAAGGCAGTCTGTCACGCATTTGATTGGGTGATAATGACAATACAAAGAATAGGAAATTTGAATGGCTGATGATCCTCTGACTTTCTACGGCCGTAGAAAGTCAAGAAGATTAGCCCTCCTTTGTTTCATATACACAAATTCACAAAGAAATCCGTTGTGTTGAGCTCTGATTGTAGCGGCCAATCAGTTACGTGACAGACTGCCTTTAAGGTAGCTAGTTATGAGCTATCCTTTGAGACGTTGCTTGTTCAGTCTGAGGTATGCCTACTGTCAGAAAATGTAGAAATGATTTAATAGGAACAGAGGTCCAATATTTTTCAAACAAACATTTCCCCAGAAGACTTCAAATCCATCGCCAAGTATAGTTTTCGCAAAACGTTGACTGCAAAATGATGGCGATTATTTTACTCAAAATGAGGAATACCGCATTAACAATTTTCTTTGAGTCTTGTTTTCGAATGGAGGTAATCATTGCGTGAAACGAGCATGCAGCATCTCAAAAGATAACGAAGGTTTTCAACTAAACTGTGATATAAAGTATTTGTCAATGACTTTCAATTTCAGAGGGCTACCTATGGTCTGGCTCGAGAAGTTACTAGCATCAACCAAATTGACTGCAAAATGTTACTTACCTCAGCACAAAGGTGGAAATAACAAAGGAGTATGGCTGTCTCTGAACACGTGATTATCAAAATGAGGTACACCAAGAACAGGAAGCCAAACATGTAATAAATCTGGTGAGACCTAAGTGGATCAAAATAATGTAAAAGTAACAAGACGGGCGGATATATGAAATAGGCTAAGATAACAGTCAGTGAGTGTGGCGAATTGGGCATTGAAAACAAACTGAACAAGCATCTTCGAAAAAGCTGAACTGGCCCTTTCGCGATCTGTTGGCAATACAAAATCTGTACATCGGAGATTGTCTTCAATGCCTGTCTCCCCTCGTCTCAAGAATGATTCAGCTGCTACTTTTAGCCATGAAAGCCGTTTTGTGACGACAATAGAAATCAGACAAATCGACATTCCGCAAGACAAGAGACTGATTAAGAAGGTGCTTTACTCATATCCTTACATGTTCATAATTATGTGATCACAGAAGGTTATTTACGGACAATTTCGTATCACCCTCCGCATTAGCCTTGCAGCAGAAATACTTCTTTTCAGGCAACGCCAATGCTAGTTTCTCAATCTAGAAATCTGGACATCGCAACTTTTGATTCAACTCGGATAACTTGGAACTAGCACCGCAAACAGGCTTGTCTTTTAAGCAGTTATCGCGGCAGGATCATTTCAAACGGCGTAAAATATAAACAAAAGAAAGATTATATACTATGCGTGTAAAGTTCCTAAACTTCTTGTCTTTGTTAAAGTAGCTGACTCTGTGTGAAAAATATTTACAAATTCATTTAAACTCTTCTGATAGAACTGAGTCGTGATACGAAAGCAAAAAATTAATTGCATAGGCTTATTTCAAACTCACCATATACTGTTGAGGATGAAAAACAGTTGTATGAATATGCAACCAAACGGAAGAATGCCTCCCATGACAATTGATGGTAATGGTCTGGTGTAAATGCTCTGCAAGTAATGAAATTTTTTGTTAGATCAAAATTCTAGGGAATTAGTCAAAAACAACCTGGGGCTTTTTAATAGACTTATGATGATGAGTTTCATGTATCCCTGCAGTAAACTTTCCTCAACAAGGACTCATAACAAAACAATGAAAATGTTGACCCTATTTTTTGGCTTCATCAATAGAATTATGATGGAATCATGGCTTCGCCGTGGGAATGTTGTCAGTTCTTCAATTGAATCAAAAGTTCCATCATGCTTTCACATCTTGTGCCTCGTCCCCGTATAATATGGTATTACGGGGTCAGTGGCTGAGTGGCTTGTACAGTTTTCGTCAGGTGACTGAAGCTAAGCTCGGTCAAGTGAGGTCAAACTCCGGATGGGTGACCTCGCTGGCTTGACCTCACAACTCACCTCATCACCCTTCGGAAGGGACGTTAAACTAGGGGCCCCATGCCTGGATGCAGCATCTGCGGGCCTAAATTAGCTTTCAGCAGCAAGAAATCCTGACAAGCCCACTCAAAAAAAATTGAACGACATTCTCTATCTTTCAAAAGTGCTATTCATTTGCTTAAAAATTTTTGCTCCAGATCACCTTATATAATGTTATCACACTCATCATGTGCAACCAGCACTCCCCGTGCACCCTGGAATATCTGTTTGCTAATGTTAAGATTTTTCAAAATTTGCAATGTGAAGCTTGAAAGTATGACGGTGTATACTTACCTGTTCCGGGATTTGTCTTGGAATTTGATTCGTCCTTACTGGTGGCTCCAGAGCCTGAAATAAAATGATGGTCAAATGAATTAAAGTCAGCAAAGTTCAAACCAGGCCTTCAATGATGACCAAGCTTGCCAATATCATTGCTTTGATTTTCAGGGAGCAATTTCCTTTCAAAACGGGGATAGTATATTTGAACTAACAAAACAAAGTCAAGAAAGTCACACTGAATTTTATCTAATACTCATATCAACTTGCGTTGACAAAGAAAGGAGATGGAAGAAAGCTTACTTTTTTCTTGAAACCAAGGTAGGCACCAAGGAATGTGAGTGGTACTGAGACCCCAAACCTAAATGGGAAAATAGTGATATGTGTGACCATTTCAAATACAATGGGATTCTAATTACTGAAACTCAAGTCCCTAAAATGTAGACGTTGATAGCCAAGAAAAATCCTTGAAAAAGTCAAAGCATTGCCTCTCCAATTCATAACTTATGGAACAAATACAGACTAACGTTAACGGTTCGATAGAATAGAGATCTATGAAATACTCAAACGTGATAACCAAAACAAGTTCTAGAGCTAACTAATCAGAAATAAACCTCTTAGTTGCCCTACTAAGGAGGCTGGATCAAGCGATGCTCCAGTACCAGGTGAGTCCGAAAAAACGTGGAACTTTTGGCAGGCTGTGACATCGCATTTAGCCACCTGCTTGGCGTAAACTAAATTTTCCGTGCAGCCAAGAGTCTATCTTAGATCATAAATCAAACCCATCGAAATCCGTCATTTGATCCATTTGTTAAAAAAGACTTTCTTCGTAAGACATTGTATGAGAGTCTTGCAAATTAGTGAAATCTTTTCTCAAGCCCCTTCCACATTTGATCTTGGCAAAAGTTACAGGTACATGAGGTATCATTAGGAAAGAATGAAATACTTAAGAGATTGTCTCCCCTGGGATGTGTTGTCATAACTTGCCCAGCACACTGCGATCAATTAGGCCCTTTTCATAGCATATGCTGCATCTTAAAATGGCCATACTTACGAAAGTATCAAATAAATGATAAATAATTCCATTAGTAAACCCAAGCTGCATATCATTACAAAGAAGAAAGATCGTACTTACAGATTTTATACATCAAATCTACTCAAATCTTACCATTTTTCTAAGATTTTAATCATAGTTGGGTTGCATTATTTCCAAAATATCCTGAAAAACTGGTGCCAAAATTGTATAGTTACTTACCATAGAGCGAGCAAAGCAACTAGGGTTGTAAATGGTACGGCAGCTGATGACCCTTTTACCCACAATGCCAAATTCAAGATGAAAAACACACCAAATACGATGCTGTAAAAAAAGAATGAGTTATTTATTCACTACACAAGCAAAGCAATGAAAAAAACTGATGGTGAAACGAATGACGTCAATCAAGAATAGATCTATATTCATGTTAACTGCCAGGTGATTAAAGAAAAAAACTTCACGAGCTAAATCGCACATAGCTTTATGAAAACAAATTTTATGGACAAAATCGAGGTATCAGCATGCTGTTGAAGGGTACAGCTATCCTTTGAGATTTGCCCTCTGACCACCCACGGTGTTGTGGCGCAGTGGTGTAATCCTCTGACTTTGCGGCCAGAACAGTCAGGTGGACAATGTTCGATACCCCACCACTTGAGTGTCAAGACAAGGGGTCCTGGACTCGATTAGGTCTGCTCTACTTCTGCAATCCTACTGCTTGGCGCTAAAAATGCAACTTCACCTTCACCAGTTTCAAACATCATGGTAATTCATTCATTTCTCAAAGTAACCCCTCCTTTTCCAGTCATTACGGAAGATGTGAAAATGAAAAAATTCCAAATTTGCATAGACACGCAAAATTGGAGTAGAGAATTAAGCCCCATCATTTTGCAAACAACAAATTTCCACCAAACAATCTTATTGTAAGCATGTTGCACGATATCGATTTCAATATCAACATTCAAGAATAAGATAAATCGTACCTTGAGCAGAGTTGTACTTCCAACAACTCTGCTCTCAAGGTACGATTTATTTTTATCCTTGAGTGTTAAAAACAAATTTCCACCAACAACTTCAAATCCACCTCTACTTTAACTTTTCACAAAATGTTGACTGGAAAAGGATGATGATCATTTCACTCTAAACAAGAAATAAAACATTAATCATTTTCTTTCAGTCCGCCTTCCCGGACAGTGATCATTGCTTAAAGTGACCATGTAGCATCTCAAAAGATGGCAGAGCCCTTCAACCAAACAACGAAACAAAACATCTGTCAATAGCTCTCGAATTCAAAGAGCTATTTATGATCTAACACTGAAGGTCTTTTTTGGGGGGGGGGGTCATACAGTATGGTCAGAATTTAACGTGATAAAGTTTTTTTCCTTACCCAGGGAAAAGGAAAGAAGTTAGCATGACATTTGTTTTCCATCTTTCTCCACCGATCACTGTAAATAGAATGAGATAAACTACATGTTATCTATATTTCCACAGAATATGGGTACATTTACGCATCAAGAGCAGTCTTTGACTTTTAGTCAGTCTTTATCACTCAGCCTTTGCAATGAGCCTGCACACTTTGACTCAAAATTAAACAAATAACATTAGCGCGACATCAACTCGTTTAAATTTCAAAGAAAGAAGATCAAACCGACTTTACATGTGTATACAAATATAAAGTATTTGCTTGTGCGTGCGTCTATAATAAGAAAGCAATACTTAAGAAAACTTTAAAACAATTTATAGCCTGTGTTGTGGCACAGATGTGTAACCCTCTGACACAGTGGTGTACTCAGCTAGAATAGTTCGGTCCCAGGTAGGGCCCTACCACTTGAGCGTCATGACTTGAGTTCCCTGGACCTAATTAGTTCTTTCCAACTTCTGCGATCCCAGTGCTTGGTGTTGAAAACCGTAACTTCACCTTCACTTCACTTCTTCATCTTCACAGCATTAAGCTTGAACCAATAAATGTTTCGGACTTGACCCGTCATCAGCAGTCAAAATTCAACATTAAAAAACTCTTGCTTTTGGGAACAGAAAATTCAGTGAGGACCGGCTTAGCAACGGAAAAATTGAGTGTGTCCGATAGCTAAATGTGATTAAACTTCTTGTTTCCTTTAAGAGAGTTAATGAAAATGTTCTGTCAGTGTTCTATTGGCACTACTTGAAATTTTCTAGCATTCTTACAGGTAACGTTATCAATCTATTTTCATACTAATTGCACACATATTCCTTAGGTACTCTCATCGTAGGACTCTTCTTATTAGTCTGAATATAACCAGCAATTTGAATGTACTTACTCTTGTACACCCTGGATGAAACGTAACCACCAACGGTACCAAGACACACAAACAAGACCTGAATGAAACAGAGAGGAACTTAGATGAAATGCCTTCAAAGGTAGAAAAATAAGTCAATTCATATAACAAACCATTTTCTTAATAGCATTCTTGAAGTCACAGCAGCTAATCATGTCAGTGCAGAAAGAGGATGACTGAAAATTGAAACAATGCAGATTTTCTATTACTTAATCATTAGATAAAGATTCATTTACATTTGCTTTCATCTTGCCCTCTCCTTACAACACTCAAACCTAATTAACAGTAGCTCAATGATTAGGCCTTGTAAAAGGCCGATTTCCACTATTCTGTTTCCTGCAAGAGCTGGGTTCGTTGTAATATCTGGTAGGAGCCCCGAGGAAAGTTGTTTGCAGTTTTGATTCTTGTTCAAATATAACAATCCATTGCATCGGTTATTCTCTTCTGAAAAAGTATCTAAGTTTATTGTGTGTGCTTCTTATTTCTAGGATCCTACTGCACTAACATCTTATGTGTACTTCTGACGCCGCATACCCTCTCTTACACTCGATTCTGTATTATTCAAATCCATAAAGGTACATATCAGCTATATACATTTCTAATAACTTCATGAATTTTCGTTTCTCCTACGAAAAAGTTTCTTTTATTGACACTTTCAGAGGGACCATTATGGAAACAAGGAAACAAGGTCGCACTGACCTTTTAATGCTATCCCTGTCATTTAACTGGGAGAGTTTTAGATCAAATTTTCTTAACTTTTATATCTAATATCACACGTTTGTAATTAGACTTTTTGAATAAACTAATGTCAAGTTAACCTTATCATTGGCATGACATATAAATACATATATACATACAGCGACAAAATATCACGTGCAAAAGGAATACATAAATATTACCAGAACACAGGTCATCAGTGCTCCTCTGTTTGCAGGTGACAGAAATCCAAGGCAGGCGAAGACTGAGGAAAATGAGAAACATAAGTCATAATTCTACAAATGATAAAAAACTGTATACAGTAAGTACTTGCATTCAAGAAACTAAAAAAATCTCGAGCAGGCTTCTTGATTTCTTATGTGTAAAAAATTGCTTTACAAGAGGATGGCAAATTTGTTATATCTTCAATAAGCAACCTTCCTTTTATATGAGATGCTTTCCACGGTCAACCAGCATTTTTAAGACTAAATAGCTGCAAAGGTCAAAATGGCTTTATAGCTATTGAAATGCAAATTCACTTCACAATTAATTCGGGCAAAGAGGAAGTGTCATTGCGCTCAAAAAGAAGAAAATTGGTTACTGTGTCCCTATGTACCTGCTGGATAGGATCAGTGCCGTGCACTGTGCACTAGAATGTTATTTGGAGAGCTTTGAATGATCAGGGCCCCTTGTGGTCTTGCGATATGAGGTGTATTATTCTATAGGGAATTTCCACTTGCTTCTAGGACACAAATTGGCGTGCGTTTCAAACTCGTATGAAGGCATTTGCAAATTAGCTATTACTCGCACTGCGATTTCAACAATGAGAATGAAAATATTTCCGGTAATCATCGGCAGTGATTGGTGGCTGATTCTTGCTTTTCCCACCCACCTACCCACCTCTATTAAAAGAAAAAATCTCTTCAGTCTGACGTATAATTGTCTCTTCCAGAGGCACAGAGCATTTGCATGGACATTTGGTGCATTGGTTTGTGGAAAAATATTGCTTGTTTCTTGTAACCCACAACTGGCAAAACTTTCGGGTGTTAAGCTGAGTGCAAGTATGGCCAATGGTGTTCGGGGGCTGGATGGTCTCTGGGGGTGGCATCTTGCGGGGTTGGGGCTCGAGGCTCGCTGGGGGCGAAGGACATGGTTACCTTGAACTCTATGATATCAATTTGTCTTAGTTATTCAAGCTGTTCTATTAATTATGGTTGGCATTAATAAGTCTAGTGCTATCAGCTACGCCATCCTTAAACAAAGAATTTTTTTAAAAATTCATTATTATTTAACCGTAGCGACCGGCCTGAAGGTGTGAAAAAGTGAACTATGCTTGTTTAAAATGCGGCTATCACTGACAATCGCTGCGATTGGCCTTCATGTAATCACACTACCGCTTTTGTCCATCCTCTACATCTGTTAGCTTAGACCGTATCGGTTAGTAAAGACATTTAAAAGAATAGAAAGACAACACGAACCCAAAGTGATAGAAATCATAATGCCAATTTGAGATCCAACACCAACGCAAACTGAAAGCAACATTCCTGCACGAGGTGGACGGAATACATCTCCATGAACAAGCTTCCATCCGAATTCTTCGTGAGCTTCTTCTTGCTGTCAAACAAATAAATAAAGAATGAAACAAAGAATTTTGATCCACAGACTACGATTGCTGGACGATTATCTAAGGATCTAAGCTGGTCAACAATCTCTAATCTCATTCAAAGCGAAAAAGCAGCACTGATGTATAAATCTTTGAATAAGCCTACACCCGAATACATGCGAAATATGTTCAAAATATGTTCAGAAAGCAACGGTCGTGTACTTCGTTCAACTAATTTCAATCTAAAATTACCAGTTTTTAAAACGAGCACTGGCGAAAAGTTTTAAAATGAGAAAAATTTATATTTTTGGATACATGCTCTCTATGGCGAAATTTGAAAAAGCTTGGAAAAATAAATTGTTTTTCGAAGTCCTATTTGGTTCGCTCTGACATTATCGAGAGGTATGACGCATTGGATATCTGACATTGCATTGCCTTGTTTAACTTAAATCTTGGAGCTTTTTTGGATTACAAGTCATCAAGGGGACTCTGGTTTGAGCTGCTGCATAAATTTGATGTTTGAAAGCACGTAAATCCGTGAATTTTCAACGCACTTGCAAGATTTTGGTGTCTAAATTACATCAAGATTTCAGGGATAGGCTCATCTTCCCATTGACCCGTTCTTGTTGTCTTTATTTTTCAAAAGTTAATCAAACGTCGAACAATTTTTTTGGGACACCTCGTATTAGGTAAGAAATTCTACAGTAACATGACAGAGCAGAAAATGCGCAGAATGATGTCATCAAGCAATCTGAGATAAGGAAGTGTTTTGATAGATAAGCTTTTTGAAATGATAAATCAAGATTTTAAGGCCCAAGAAACAAAATATAGAGTGTTGCCAAATTTCGGGATCTGTTGCAGGAAGTTAGGAGGGTTCAAAGTTACAAGATTTTTGGGCATGCATGTGCAATTTCTGCTCTGTCCAGTAACATCAAATAGAGAATTAAGACCAAAGTAAACTAACCCCAGAGTCTGTGAGCTGATTGTAACGTGCGATGTCACGATGAAGTGTACGAAGCAGAATCATTCCAACCATACCGGATAAGAAGAGAACAATCACCAAAGAGTTCATGATACTGCATGAAACAATGGAAGTCAATGTTTAATGTTAACTATGATGCATCGCTTTCATTATTCAGCCAGGGATTTGGTACAGAAGAGAAATTAGCTGGAAAAATTTCCTGCATTGGAAAGGCAGGGTAAACAATTTTTTTTTTGTTTTTAAGACTGCGTTCACACGATGCTGGCACATTTTGAAAACGGTGAAAAATGTGACGGATAGGCCTCCCGTTCACACGAAAACGGCACATTTTTTGCAAGCAGATTTTGAAAACGGCAGATTTTGAAAACGGAACTCTAACCGGCACATTTTGGAAACGGCAAAGTGTAAACACCAGAAAATGATGAAAAATAGAAGATTTTTAGACGCTTTTGGAACGAGACTGGTCGATTCTTAGGGTGTAGGTACACTTCTTTGGCATCAAAGTCTTGCAACGAGTTTCTGCCGTCACATTTTTCACCATTTCAAAATGTGCCGGCATCGTGTGAACGCAGTCTAAGTTTTAAGTTTTGCATAGATTCGACACCGATGCTAGTCCTATGTAAGTGCAGGAGTCTAATTACAGTAAGGCCCCGCATTTAAGAAACCACCTGAAAGAAACTTTTAGGCTCCTAAAAAATCGTTAGCCATCTTACTTATAAGCAGCACTTGACGTCCACACCCGAAAAAAAGTTTCTTGTATTTTGATTGACATTAAAGTCCTGATCTGATGGTCGGAGAACATTTCAATTCATGTAGGGTTTATAAGAAATTACTACCAAGATTCCTTACATTTAACTGCTTTTTACCCAAATTTTAATTGGTATTCATGACAATCATTGATATGGCTAGTAAATGGCTAATATATCAATAAAAAACAAATTCTATCGTAACCTTTTTTCCAGGACTTGCCAGAAAATAGATTAGAAACTTAAGAAACTTGAGCCTAAAAATGACAAATATCATAGGTATGAGAGACATTTTCGCCTAGGGTGGGAAAAAGTGGTTTCGTAAATGCGGGGCCTCACTGTATCTCACTCTTTCTACAGATCAAGGTGCTTTTGTTGCGTTTATGGGATTAGGACGATGACTCCGATATTTAAGGCTATCTTAAAAACTGCTTCTCAAAAAAATGTTTAAAATATAGCTGCCTATTGTTCTTGAGAGCTCTAAACCAGTTTTGGTTCAACAAAGATACTTACAAAATATTTTGGTTAATCTTAAGTGATGCTAATGAGTGCTCGCTTCAACAGAATATTTGAACCAAATTCTATAAAACATATGACCTTTCAGGCGAATCGCGATAGATGAAGCTGGGCGAAGTTTCTTCAAGGATATAGTTAGCTGAGGTTGGGTAAAGAGTTTGTGGATATGCTGGCGGTTGGGTGAAAGATATTTTCAATATCAACCCTAATTTCTCTCCTGTGCCAACCCATGGCTATATAATGAAAGACCCCTAAGAGTCACTTTCATTCACACAATCGGTTACAGACAAGGAGGTTGTCTTTACTGTATTGAATTTCCACATTTAATCAAACACTGAACTGGCGGAACTGGTGGAGAAGGCCCAAATAGACCAGAATGGGGTAAAATAAGTCTTGTAACCTAACTGGTGGTTGAGGCATCCCGCCAAAACACATTTTGTATCGCCAATCAGACAAAAGTCGACAGCCACAGTCAACAGTCAACAGCATTGGCAGTGGCGAAAAAGTACACAACCAAATTTGGGCGAATAGTACTCACATAACGTGCTCTGATTGGGTGATCAATTTGTCATGACACCAATGCCTTCAGACCTTCACTCTCGCAGCTTCCGGCAGATTTACCTGATCTCCAAGATAAAGATTTCAACCGAAACGTATTGCTGATAAACAGATGTGTTTCTATATTATGCAGATAAGATAAAATAAATGAAATAAAGTAAGATACAATAAACAAAAATGCACCTGAACCAATGAATTCTGGTATGTGGCATTGAATCCAGGATGTAATCCCAACGGGATGCCCATTTCAATGTATTATCCTCCTGAAAATGCACAAGGGAAATGCTCTTCAAAACTAGAAGGCCCAAGAAGTCACATCTTTATGCACATGTATATCATGTGAGTTCCAAAAATCTCTGAAAAGGGAATCCTAAATCAAGCATACCAGGACATAGATTCTTAAAAAAAAGAGCAGTTTTTATGGAAAGACAGAGAATTAAAAAATAAGGGTATAAATCCATGGTACTACGGAACTTCCCGGTAGATGAACATTTCCAAGGTGCATCACACTACACAATAAAGAGGATGGGTCAATCTACCCTCACTACATAAGGAGGACCCTCAAGTTTTGCTCGCCTCATTGAGTTGAATTGTTGTTGTTGTTATCGCTCCATTGAGGGTCTTATTCCAATAGGGCTGTAAAAACGGCAAAAATTTCAATCGGCGACGAGATTATGTCGCCCAGACGTTTGCCGATCAGCGTGTGGCTTAGCGCAAGACGGTTTTGCTTTTGTGGCAAGAATGATCCTTTACCGAAGTACTGACACCTGATTTTATCGTACAGCAGCTCTAGAAAACCAATTTTTGAGGCTTTTAGACCCAGTGGTTGTGAGAAAAAAGCAGCAGATGATTTAGGGCCAATAGATCTTTTAGCTACATTCTAAAAAGAATACGAATCGAACGACAAACTTATACATTTTGTAGAATGTTCGCATGTACACACCAGTGATAGAAGGTCCAATACTACTCAATCGAACTTTCTGAAGAGCAGCTGAAAGGTTTCATATAGAATCAGTACGGAGCTTTACCGTTTCTACAAACGTAGGGGACTGAGTCGTAGTTGTAGCGTTATCATTCCAGGCAAAGAGCGAAACTACAACGTGTAATCGAGTCTATAGAATCAGTACGGAGCTTTACCGTTCTACGAACGTAGGGGAATGAGTCGTAGTTGTAGCGTTATCATTCCAGGCAAAGAGCGAAACTACAACGTGTAATTGAGTCTAGGGCCAATCTTTGTCAAGTAAAATCATAGATTAGGGGTCTTAAGTTTTAGGAACTCATTTGATATACATATCCTATCCATATAGACGTGACTCTGCCTGGGTAGAAGAACACTTCAACGTAAGAATCTTTGCCAATAAAACATAACTCATACCAACCATGTAGCAAGACGTTTAAATGGTATTTCTATTTTTTCAGAGCACAAAACTATGACGTAACGTAGAAGGAATAAAATGGATTTCGGATAGATCTACCAATGAGTTAAAATTTTTAAACGTTTGATGGGTCGTGGAATGAAAAGTATCCGGCACATATTCTAATCTGAAATGCTGATTTCCTCTCTGCAGTCTTTACCACAAACGTAATTTGCATGCACCTTATCCCAGGTGAGTAAAAAAAAAGTTTAGGCATTTGGAGGGCTGTGGAATGAAAAGTATGTAACCGCTATTCAAAACTAACAACGTTAATCTAGCACTCAAAGGTTAACTTAGACGACAAAATTTTGTTTGGTAAAATCAAACATCTTTGAGGCCCAACAATAATCAAAATGCTTGTAAGGGGTTTGTAGGGGAATCGAGAATTCCACATTCCATTCTGGTCCATGTGGCATTGGAGTTTGCATTGCCAGTTTGAGATGCTGAATTCGAATTTCAATAGACAGTAAATTATGGACCAGAATGGAATGTGGAACTGTTGTTCCAAAACGTACCCTTTTCCAGAATTTTCCTAATTTTTGGGTCTGTAAGATGAGTGATTTTACCAAACAAAATTTTCTCATCTAAGTTGACCTTTGACTGATAGATGAACATTTCAGTTTTGAATATCGGTCACATACTTTTTATTCCGCAGCCCTTCAAACGCCTAAACTTTTTTTGACTCACCCGGTATATATCAAAAATTTGCATAAAGTGTTTAATTCACAAGTAATTATCTTTTCGTTTTCTTTTATGTCCTGGTAGAGTCTTGTCTTTTACTGTTAAATGTTGATGGTCATGGGGTAGTCATTCTATTTTGCTCCTTGTGGTCTCGTTTCCCTGTAGCGTTGTGCAGTTGTATACTACAAATTGGTAGAGTAGATTGCAACTTGCATTGTAAAATTTCATCTGGATATAGAAAACCTGAAATTGAACAACATGTTTCTTATATGCGACACACTATTTTTTCATACCTTGTATGTGACTGAATATGTATACTTTATCTTCAGCTCCCCTTCTTTTTTGAGGTCTCCAGGAATTCCTTTTGCTGCTGAAGCTTTTGAGCAGCTGGGAGGATTGGTGTGCTCAATGCTGAAAGAAAAAAGTCTCATATTACATATGCAGACCTAACAATGTCTGTATTTTTGCTTTATAAGATACGATTTCGTACATGAGAAATGATATAACACAACGTTTTGAGCATTACTCTTCATCAGGTGTGAAAGTAGTTGAACATCTGATGAAGAGTAATGCTCGAAACGTTGTGTTATATCATTTCTCATGTACAAAATCGTATCTTATAAAGAATCAATTGATTACAACATACTAACGACGTACTACACCCAAAACCAACTTTGTTATTCTGTATTTTCACGTTCATATTGCTCCAGGCTTGGGACACTAGTTGTTAAATGTTGCAGAGTTTTCAGAAACCTTCTTTTTTCATGCATTCACACTGATTCAGTGAATATTGAAATCAAAACTCCGTTTTTGCGGATATCCACTTTTGATTGCGTTTTGGAAAACTCCGGCCTTGTGCTGTTTTGTGAGAACACTGTCACAGAACTGGATGTGTTTTTCCTCGTTTTTTGTACAAAAACCGAACCGTAAAACTCTTGACGCACTAATGCTATGTCTCTTTGAATAAAATTCATTTTTGAGACTGTTGCAAAAGTCATTTGCAGTAATACCAGGAAAGTGACTTTGATCCTTCAATGATTTTCCAAACTTCACATGCAAAAGGCCTAAAACCTTCCTCGCTTCCAAATTCATTGGCATAACTGGAAGCAGCAAGGGTAAGGCGAACAGGAGGAAAATAGTTTGATTCCTTTTTGGAATAGGAGTTTTCAGTATAACCTAAAATGGTAAACCTATCTTTGATATTCTTACCTCCTTGGATCAATCCTTGCGGACAGTAATCGTGCTCCATCCCAGTCTTCATTTGCACCACTGTGGTATTTGATCACAATGTCGACATGGTTGAAAACATAATATGTATTTGGTTGGTAGAATTTGTTCTGGAAAGGAAGAAGACATTTTCAGGATCTTTCCAGTTCTTATCAATCAAGTCTGTTCCAAATGACTCTAGTCAGTCTGTCTCAAATTAGATGTTACCTCCAAATGCCCACAAATAACAAAAATTGAATGGTTTTGCAAGAAATTTTGCATTATCACAAATCTCAGGTGACATCTAATGCCTGGCTTCCATATTATCACAAGCAGTCACAAGGAAATTGCAGTGAGTCGCAATAAAAGTGATCAAATTTGCTTATGACTCTCTGCGATCATATGGAAATCAGTTAAAAATTTTTGTTTGTGATTCCTTGCAACTCCTTGCGACTACTTGTGATCAATGTTGCAAGCAGTCTGCAATTCACTATGACTTGTTGTGATCCATTGCAATTATTGCCAACCACTGGTCACAACTTTTGCAACTCCTTGCAATAACAACTCTATTGTCTTGGGTGTATCTTATTTCCTCAATCAAAATTTTGGTGTGAAATCTAATGAAAGTGAAGCTAGTTGGGATCCTTTGCGATCATATGGAAACTTCTTTTTCAAACCACAATCATTGAAACTCCTTGCAACCACTTCAACTCATTGCAACTCTCTGCAACTCCTTGCGATTACATGGAAACCAAGCTTAATTTGAGATGGCCTTTAAGCATATACAGGGTGAGTCAGAAATAAATGTGGGGTGTTTGGCAGACAGTAGCGTTGCTTTTAGCTACTCAACTAAATTTTTCCCTGCAGCCAATAGCCTAACTTAAGTCATAAACTTTTCCCAATTGAAACTGGCCACTTGATGCAATAGTTAAAAAGATTTGGTTCATAAAGCCTTGTAAAAGAGTCTTGTAAATTGATGAAACCTTTAACCAAGCCCCTTGGGCAGTTAAAATTTGCTGAAGATACAGGTACAAGCGGTATTACCAGGGGAGAACGCAATAGTTAGGAAAAAATGTCCTTCAACCAGCAGGGAGCCCCATTGTGATTTACAGCACACTGATCTGGAATTCATAAGACAAAGAGGTACATGTTTTTATTGTCTTCCAGACGTATTTTCTTGACAGAGAGCAAGTTCTGACAAGGCAACCAAGGGAAGAAAAACTATTTCAAAATTATTTAATTCTCCCCTGATAACAGCATGTGTACCTCTAACTTTGGCAAGGCTAAAATGCTGATGGGGCTTGGTTAAAGATACAATAGTTCTCAAGACTCCCACACAATGTCTTGTGACACAAGATCTTTTTAAACTAATCGATCAAGTAACCAATTTCAATCAGAAAAAGTTTACGATCTAAATTACACTTCTGATTGCACAGCAAAGTTTAATTCACAACAATCAGATGACAACAAGTGATGTTACAGCCCCCCCCCCCTCCTAAACACCCCCAGCACTATCAGACCACATACATTACATCTGCTCAAATGTTATCAATTTTTACAATTTTCAATTATAGTTGGGTTGAATTTTTTCTGAAACACCCTGTATATCAAACAAGATTTTACGCAAACTAATTTCAGTCAAAGCAGTGAGGTCTGGAAATAAGGAATAACTTACGCTGATAACACAAGCATCTCTTGGGACACTTGCTGATGTAACAAAGCATCCAACTGGGAAACCAGCAGAACAATACTTTTGTTCTTCATCAGAAACATCATAACACCACGTGATTGGCATATTATCAACAATCCTGCAATTCAAAGAAGGAAGTTCTGACATCAATATTCACAATGATTTAAACGACAAGTCGGGGGGGGGCTGGTATAATTATTGATTATTCAAGAGATTACACTGTATTGAATCGTGTGTAGTACTTTTCTTCAATTGCTTTCTCTTTTAATCTGTGGAACTAGATATTTCAATCTGCTAAGAAGTGCGAAATAATGATGTCATTTTCTACGACATCACCTCACGTTGACCTGAACAAGGCTGACAAATGTGTTGATATTATATGTATCTATGTAAAATTTAGCCATCAAAGTAAATAAGATTATTAATAACAGAAAAGAAATCTAATTACAATATCTACAATTTAAAATAATTACAGGCAAAAAATTACATATCTTATTAATAATCTAATTCAAAAACACCCCATGGTAAAAGATGGCAGGGATAGCATTAAAAGGTCAATGCAACCTTGTTTCCATAATGGCCCAGCCAGGAGTGCTATTTAAAAGGAAAAGGAAAGAAAAACGTATTAGAGAAAAGAGAATGAAAAGTTTTCATGGCAAATAAAATTTTGACTAGACCGGAAATAAAATCTTTGATTTCAATGACGAATAAGTATTGCTATTGGTGGTTTGTTTTTTAGATTTCTAATAATATATATAGGGACTATCATTAAGACTCTGGAGATTTTTAAAGAATTGGTCTTTGATCTTGTGTTTGAAACTGTTGATGTTCATTGCAGATTTTAGTTCTGAGGGTAGGCTGTTCCATATTTTAGGTCCTAAATATGAAAGACCATTTTGTCCTGTGTTGCTTTTTCAGAAAGGTTGAATTAGTTTGTTTTTAGATCTTCGAGTTACTTGGCTCTGGCCAACTGGTAAGAACATTTTTGACATATAAGATGGGGCTGCATTATCAAAAAAATTGAAAACATTTGCAGCAATGCATTGCTCAAACCTTTCTTTAGTGGGGAGCCACATAACAGTTTTAAATTTGTTTACTCCTATATGTGCTCTGTTACTAACGTTCAAACAGAATCTGATACATTTTCATTATACCCACTGATTATACTACCCACACTGCTAGCCTCCTTCTTGAGCCTCTGCACACTCGTGCAAAATACAAAATGATGACAATATTTGGCCTAACTTACTTGCAAAGATTCATTGACCAATTTATGAAAGTTGGAGGAATCAAAACTTGAAAAGAACTCAAGACTGGTGCTCAGCAGTTGGTAAGGTTGCTTTTAACAATAATTTTATCAACCCCGGACTTGTCCTTTAAAACTCCTTGTGTATGGAAATTGAACAAACGGAGAAGTGGTCTATAATACCCCAATAAAGAGTGAACTGTCTAATAGCAATCTAGTACACAAGAGGAATAGAACAAAGGAACACTATTTGCCAGTTATAATGTTTCCAATGTTTTGATCTGCTGGGCGATAAAAACAATAATGGTTTGAAAGACCACATCTCCCTGAATATCATGGTGATGGTATCAACAAATAATAACCGTAATAGACCACTTCAATACTACTTTGAACTTTACCTGACTGAAATCAGCCACTCTGTACTGAAATTATTTGTGATTTTCTCAAGAAAGCCTCTGCAAGAAACCTTAAAATTTTCACAAAATCATGACCCAACTTTACCGAAATCATTGCCTTACTCAGGCCTTACAGCATTGATCTGTACACAATTTATCATGTGTTAACCTCTTGGGAGGATGATGTTGCCCGGCATGATGACAACCAAGACAACTAGGGGAGTATCTCCCAAGCAAAACAACAGGAGTACCAACCAATGTTGTTGATAATTTTGTCCAATTCTCTGTTTCAAAAAATCCAGCTTCTTCCGATCTGCTTCTTGCTTCAGATCATATTTCTTCTCACACAGCTCAACACACTTTGTATCATTTCCAAAATTTAACTGGAGAAAAAAAATTTAGCAGCTTTTACGACAGGAAGCCCAAATTGCTAAGAAGATGTTGCATCAATACAGTCTGCCCATGACATGATCACTCAGTGCAGCAGGAATGAAACCAACTCTTATCAATGACAAGTTCATAACAGATACCTTTACATTTCAAAGCATAAGTGTTGTTTCATTTTGTGTATCTTACTCAGGTATTGTAAAACAAAGCAGCATTTACCTTCACATCAATGTCCATTCCCCATGTGAAGTTGAGACAACTACATTACATATATCACATAATGCTGTTGAACGGTTGTGATGTACTGTACTTCATTCATACCAGATCATACAGTCACTACAGTAGTACAGTACCGTACAGTACCGTACAGTACAGTACAGTACAGTACAGTACAGTACAGTACAGTACAGTACAGTACAGTACAGTACAGTACAGTACAGTGCAGTACAGTACAGAACATTACAGTACAGTTCAGTGCAGTTCAGTACAGGACAGTATAACTGTTCAACATTGGTTCAGCCATTAAAAAAGCCCCATGGGCATTCCCAAACGTTTTTGAAGACATATCTACTCTCCAGATATTTGGGTATACTAATGTGGATGCCTGTTTAGATAACTCTGAGGTGACAGTTTCAAGGAAATAGCATTGGAAGTTTTTGGCTATGGATTGCAAACAAAATCAGCAATAACATTTGATTCATGTGTTTTCAGTAATGTAAATGTATACTTACATTATAAGCAGATGGCCTGATTCTTTCACCAAAGACAACCTAAAATAACAATATGCTTTTGAGTATTAATGGCAATACTGGCTTTTCACACTTACATCTTGTGCCAGCAGCCATTAGTACATTTCATTTGACTTGGGCATGCAAATTGGTACTTTTCAAATGATTCAAAGTATTTTTTACATACAGTAACAGATGAGCTTTACCACCATGCCTTTTCATAACAATGGTTATACACTTGAAACAGAGGACATAAAACAGTTTTTTGTTGCGATAATCAGGTTTCTTTTCAAAGTGCTCTAAAGTGCTCTTATCAGCATCCTTTGTAAGTTTGCTTGATTCTATGCCAATGCAATTACACTGAAGCTGGTGGTGAGGCACTATCTACCAAAATACATCAAATACTTTGATCAAATTCCTACAGAATTGTTAAAGATTCTCAATTGGAAAGCAATGCATCTTGGTAAAAGGTTTGTCACCACCATCTTTAGCATAACTGACCATTGTTCAGGGCTCTCCACAAAGGACTCTTTGATTTAAAGTATACTTTGATACACACCAGCAAGCAAAAATGCTGTGGAGATCCACAATCTAGAATTTTGCTAAAAAGGGTCGGTTGCTTAACAAGAACAGGAACGGTTGGTTCTCTTTCACTGTACTTTCCTAACAGGATATTGGAGCACAAGTCTTGCGCTTGCAAAAAGGTTTAAAGAAGAAGTAAATGCTGTACACAAAACAATGCAGACCTGGCCTAAATTTTCAGATGGTGATGGTTCATTGGTCTGGGAACCACAGAAATCAAACCTGTAACACAAAAAGAGCAAATGATCAAAAGTTTTGCTTAAAATGAGTGGAATGATCTGACAGCAAAATTTTTGTCCTTCAATGTTTGGATTTTGCTGAGATCAATGGCTATTCCTACAATGAACAGTTTTTTATCAGACTGTTTTTCTATAATAGATGAACGTCAAAATACAACAAACAAAATAACTGAATCCTTTATGCTGTTTAGAAAATGGCAAAAACATAATGTTATCAAGTCAGATCCCTACTCAGCACATCACATTCTCTATCATTTTACAAGAAAATTCTAAAATCATATACTGTACTTGAACCATGGTACATAAACAAAAGATACTATTCATACAAGATAAAGATTGGAGAATTCTAAAATTGTACGTGCATTGATATTCAACATACTTGTTGTATTCGTATGGTATGACTGATTCAACTGAGTCCAGGGCATTGACAAATAAATGGATCTTAGGCTGAAAGAAAGATGAAAAGATTTCTATATCCCTGCAGATGCAATTCCACCTATTTGATTGTGTACAAGGTGCTTACTTCATCACCATGTATATAATCATTTCAACAGTGCAATAATGATTATTCACATTAAAAGCTCAGGACACAACCATCATTTAGGTTAAATGATTTTCATTTTCTATTTTCAGTTTCTGAAAACTTTTCTGCAGGTTTAGTGATCAGTACATTATCAGTGTGATGCCCTTTATGGGGTTTACTGATTGTAATGATATATAGATTTATCCAAATATTGACTGCCAAATTTAGTGGATTCCTGACGTTGGATGCCTTTAACAAGATTTGAAGCAGAGGCAGCACCAGCCCAAAAAAAAACTGGGGTGGATAAAAGGGAGTCTGCGGGGAAGGTCCCAAGGAAAAATTGTCCAGAACACTCCCTTTAGACTCTTACAAAACATGGAACATGTCCTTTTTAACAGTTGATCCATCTTAAGATTTTTGAAAAGTAACTGTCTAAAGCAGAATTTTCATATCAGCACACATTTTTGCATGAATGAAAATCAGAACACTAAAAACAATTGACTATGTGAGTCAAAAAATGTTTATGCGTTAGTCAGGCTATGGAATAAAAAGTCAGTGACCAATATTCAAAACTAAATTGTTAATCTATCAGTCAAATGTCACCTTAGATGCCAAAATTTTGCTTGGTGATATCCAAAGAAGTTTTTCTGGATCACTTGGTATTGTTTAGCAACACAAATTTTTCTGTCCTAAAATGGTGATGGGTATATATTTCAGTTTTATATACTGCATCTTATAAAACTTGGCAAAAATTTCTGACATGCAGCTGCATCACTCTCTACAGTCACTAGGGCTGATGGGTGTGGGGAGTAGTTCGGCCCTTGGCTTCTGGAATTTCTGCCAGTTACCTTCTTCAAGTGACACCTTCTCTGTATTTTAATTCGGCACTTGACTTGGCAATGCAATGGCAAATGCAAACATCACTATTACATTCACTGCAGCTTTGCAACTATTTTGTTCGTTAAATTTGTCATCAAATATTCATTGCCATTCGCCTGCACAACGAAACATTGGCAAGGAAGGAGGGCCTAGACAAAAGGGCCTACACTAGGTAGCCCTTTTGGCGGAAAGAGACTGTACTTACATTGCAATTGAGTTTCTGATGTCCTTGCTTGCAGTATGAGATTGGAGCTAAGCCAGGCAGATAAAAACTATTTACTGAAAGTATACAGAGGCAGATGATAAGGATAATTGGCTGTTTTAACGGCATTTTGCTGCTTCAAACAGGTCGTTGTTTTGTCGAAGCTTTCTCACTGGTGCTGCAGAAGTGAGTTACGTTGACGACACTATGGCATCATGGGAAGAGCCAAGCCACGTCTATTCTGTGACGTCATATGAGGAGACAAAGTCAAAAAGCAAAGAATTTGCAACTTTTCTTAAAGCTACACTCCCATAAATAGGTCTAAGGCTGCTGGGGCTTGGCTGCCCTTCAGATAGTTTTCAACCTTTTTCGTAAATCTTTCCTCATAAGCATCAGGCAAACATAAGGTTGCATTTTCTCATCATCAGGGCAATTTGGGCTTTGAGGAAACTAGCCCATCTCGCGAGAAAGCAAATAACCCTCCCGAAGGTGGGGTTGGAAGGAAAACCCGCATTTTTCCCGCAAAACTAATCCCCTCGTCCATGTTGGACAAAACTTTCCAGATGCATCTGCAAAAGAAACAAGATCCAACATGAAAATGTGAAAGAGGCGGGTGGGTGGGAGATTTTGATTTGCAACCACTCAGCACGAGTGTGCAAAATTTACTAAACTCTCAAATCAAACTCTGTTTTATACTGCATGGTAGAAACCACGTCACATGCATATCAATGAACACGCAGATGATGAAAAACATTACATCTCTAGAGAGTAAAAACAATGGTACTTTAAATTGCCAGATTTGTAAATCTGTAAAAAAACAGTACACAGCATGTTCGTTGCTTTAACTCCGATTAGAATTTCATTATTTCATTCTAATCGTCATTTTGCAGGCAAAATCGGCTAAGGTTTGTTTACACCCATTTCAAGCCATGTGATCAATCTCTTGATAAAACCCCTTTTAATTTCTCTAACTTAGTTAGTGCCGAGCAGTTATGCTATGAATGCGAAATGTAGAACAATACCGAAACTTCCTAAGAGTTTGGTCAGATGACTTGAAATAGGTAAAACAAACCTTTGCTGATTAGGTCTATTCATCAGTTACCAGTTTTCAAAACGTAGAATACCTTTAGCAATGCAAAGATTCAAGGATCATTTTCAAGGGACAGTATGACAGCACAAAATTTGTGCCATTACATGGCCCGTGTAAAGTGCAGCAGGGCGGTACCTTTTTCAGCATGCACAGAAGGGGTCAACACTTTTAGCTGCCAGCAAATCTGAAAGTGGCAGCAACTTTTTATCAACTCAAGAAGAGATCTGAGAAAAAAATTACTCATTTTGATGACGATGGGAGATTGTCCTAAATGAGGACCATCGAGAAGCTGTCGAAGAGATATTTTTCAATTAATATGAAATATAGATTTTTTCAAAATTGGCAATTATTTTGGAGGTCGGCATTTATGCAAGGAAGGTATATTTTTAGTAAATTCAGTATATTGTTATATCATCGGCAAGGCTGACGGGCTATTCGGCTTTTTGAGAAAATTTATACGAGGTCAGCAGATATTTCATAAGCTTTGTTTCTCCACCAGCCATGCAGTAAGATAAATTTAGCACGGTAACAATGCAAGTAGGGAGAGCTAGATTTGACAATTCATTTTGAAAAAACTGACCATCGGGTTCTTATTTTTTGGGGCTATTTGGTTTGGAGGCTGGAATGAAAGCGAGTGGTATCATTGGCTCTCTAGAAATTAAGAAACCATGCGTTTTAATGCAAGAGGTGCACTGGTCTTTTCCCATCCATTTTTTCCTTGTCCTGAAGCTGAAACTGCGGAATTTTTTAGAAAAAACTTTCCAACATATTGCCAATAATTTCTACATATCAAGACTTGTTAGGAAGGAAAGGACAGAGTAGAAACTGCGTAAAATGACGTCATCGACCAATCTGAAATAAGGCAGTGGTTGGACAGATAAGCTTTTTGAAATGATAAGTCAAGAGTTTGAGTTCTTAGGAAGAAAGTATCAAGTGCTGCCTAATTTTGGGATCTGTTCCAGGGAGCTAGGGGGGGGGGCTCCAAGGCTCCAAGTTACGATTTTTCGCGCATGCGTGCGCAGTTTCTGCTCTGTTGTTACCAAGGAAGATTGTCATGTCAGATCAAATCTAGAACCGAGTGTCCTTGGTACCAACAGACGATTACGCAAGATGACAGCGAGGAACTTTCTACCAAGATGCACTGCGTTCTTTAATCGAACTCCAAAAGAATCGTCGAGAATTCGTAATTCGAACGTACTGCATCTTTGCAAAAGGTTCCTCGTCACCATCTTAACTTAATCGTCTATTGGCAATTCTGAAACGGTAGGTAGACTTGGGTAGACAGAATTCGTGTTTGATTGACCTCAAAATAGACCTTCTAAAAAATATCCGAATCGAGCGGCATTTATATAGACTCACGACAGAGTTATCACAGTAACAGCATTGACAACAACAACAACATCAACAACAACAACAATGGCAACAGCATGTTTAATTTTTACTCAAATTGTAATTTGAGCGTGCATCAGTCTATCAATAGACTTGCCCCAAGTCTATCTCGTCATCTGTAGTGAGTCTGCCTGAAACAGTGAACGACGAAATTTCGTGTTTCCCTTTCCTAATTTTCCCTTCCCAATTTTCTTTATTGACGAAATAGACTTGGGGCAAGTCTAGTCTATCAATAACGATACAACCAGTCTGGGTATTTGTATATACTATGAAGAATTTTCGAAAGTGCTGCGCACAATAGTAAAAGAACCTCTAACCCCACTCAAAGGAACCTCTCGTTTGAAGCTGTATGCAAATATTGCTCGATCCAGACTCTTTTGCAAAACAGCTAGCTAAAAGGTCTTTACTGAAACCGGCAGGCCTGGAGGGTTTAAAAGGCGTTTTTGAACCTGCTGCTTTAAAAGGCAGTAGGTATAGCAGAATTCTGAGCGACTCTTGCTTCTACAAATGAGCCGACATTGCGAATCCAAACCTACCACTCTTAACCGTCTTGTAGTTGATTCGAAAATATTTTTCAGTCACCGCGTATTAATGTTTTCAAGATTTGGTATAATCTTGGTATAATTGGTGGGTTAGAATCAAAGTTTATTACCTCGATAATGCTGCTATTCTTCATTGTTGTCTTCCTACCTATGGCGCTGCTGATTAGACTTAGCACGAAGAGAACGCAGCGAAGAAAAGCAACATTATCGTGGTAATAATAAACTTTGCCTTCAAGCTACAAACACAAGAAACAAGGTGCACTATTGCCCTCCGTCAAATGATCCTTGCAGCAGCGTTTCCTTCCGCTCGCATCTGTAGAAAAGGGCAAAAAGTTGCTCAAAAAACACTTGGTTCAACTAAAAGTAGTTGGGTCTGTTTGTTATAGTACGCAATCACGCACATATTATTTGTTGTGGAATCCCATCGCGCGTTATCAATACGTAGTGAATTTTGATGTACATTGTTGTGATGGTTGCTTAGACTCCAATGCTCCTCCAAAGAGACACTGCTCATTCATTCGGATGTCGTGACAACGTGGCATATTTTTATTCTTTAGAAGCAGTTTTTCTTCATATTGTTTGCAATGATTATTGACGTAATAACCTCATTTTGAGTATGAGGCATGGCATTAAATTACTAAAGTAGAAGTCATTAGTAACGCAACCTATTGTTGAGCTATTGCAGAAGGATTAATTTTATTACCTTGTTTACCTAGTTGTGATTGGTTGATTTTGAAAACGTATAGAATTTAATGCAGAAATTAGGTAACATGGTTTTGGTTAGACACGCACACTTTGGAGAAATTGATGTAGTATGCAGAAGTGTCATGAGAGAGTTGAATATGAGCAAACTACAAACGTCTTGTTTTTTGAGAGTCATCTTGGTTCATAGCTATTAGAATCAGCGTTCTGGAGAGTAAAATCTCCAACATTTTTGGTCCACCAGTAGCCAAATAGCATGAAATTAAGATGGAACAAGTCGAGAAAGCAAAGAAGAAACGTAAAACCCACCGTGGTTTAGTCACGAAACAGTTGAATAAAGTAAACGATTATTTGAATCAAGAGTCAACTGAGATTGACAAGAGAAGATTGAAACAATTTCAAGAAGATTTAAGCAAGAAGTTCGAATATTTGAAATTGTTAGATGCCGAAATATTAGAAGGACTGTTCGAGAACGAAGTAGAGGAGGATTTATGCGACAAAGAAGCAGAGGAATCGGATGAAATTAGAGAAAGAGTATCCTTCAGCCTCATTTGCTTGGAAGAAGCTTTGGAGTCGCAGAATGAAGGCGCATCCTCAGCAAGATCGAACACGCCAATAGAGAGAAGTGCATCAAGAGAAAGTATACATTCAGTCGCCAATTCAGAAGCCGAATCAGTTCGAGAATCAGAAGCATCAGCCCAATCGAATATGTCAAACAATAGCCAGTCAGGAAATGGAAAAAGAGTACGAGTTAAACTACCAAAATTAGAGTTAAAAAAGTTTTCCGGCAAAGTTCACGAGTGGCAGGAATTTTGGGACAGCTTTAGAAGCGCCATTCACGACGATGAAGACATCGCCAAAGTCGACAAATTTAAATATCTGAAAAGTTTTTTAGAAGAGCCTGCGAGAGGAGTTATCACCGGTTTTGCGTTGACAGATGCAGATTACGACAGTGCAGTAGATCTCCTTACAAAACGATTCGCCAGACCCAGCGTCATCAGACACGCCCATATAAATGAGATGGCTAATTTGTCACCAGTGTTTAACGAAAAGAGCGTCGGACGATTGCGTCATTTTCACGACCAAATCGAGGCTCATTGTCGCGGACTCGAGGCACTTGGTGTTGACAGGCAATCCTACTCGAGCATCGTTGTACCACTTTTGATGGCCAAATTACCAGATTCAGTGAGAATGAACATGATACGATTTGGAGATAACCACTTGGATTGGACACTAGACGAATTTGTATCATCATTGTCGAGAGAAGTAGAGATCAGAGAAAGCTACACGCCAATTTTTAAGCCAGGATTGCAGGACAAAACTGAGAAAACAGCACGGCCTAACAAGCAAGATGGAGGATTACCAAGTGCAGCAGCTTTGTTTACGGCGGGAAACAGCAAAAACATTGTTAAGTGCGCATTTTGCAAAAAGGAACATAAATCAGAGGACTGTGAGACTGTAAAAGACCCTGAGGAGCGTAAGAAAATTCTTTTAAAATCTGCAAAATGTTTTATGTGTTTTAAGCCAGGTCATAGAGCTTTTAAGTGCCGCAGTAAGACTAGCTGTAGCATTTGTAATGGGAAGCATAATTCCATTCTTTGCAGTAATGTGTCCCAGACCCAATATAAGGAAACGCCAGCTAAGCCAAGCGCCCCACCTTTAAACCCTAATGCAAGTTCATGGTTAGTAGGTAGCATTGGTTCCGCATCCCAAGAAAGAGTGGCCTTGCAGACAGCCCTAGCCAATGTAGAAGGTAAAAAAGAGGTGAAAATGAGAGTGATGTTTGACACAGGTAGCCAGAAAACATTCATAACTGCGAAGGCTGTCAATAAGTTAGGTGCAAAGCCAGTTAGAAAGGAAAGCTTGGGAATAAAGGCATTTGGAAGAAGTGAACCAGAGGTTGTGATGAGAGATGTTTTTGAATTGCCTCTAGTTTCTCTCAATGGTGGTAAATCTATCACTGTTGAAGCCTTTCTTGTGAATGAAATTTCTACTATTGCAAATGAACATGTAGAAGTAGTGAAAAAGCAATTTCCCCACTTGAGCGATATTTTTTTCTCAGACGTTTCTAGGCTGGAAGACACACTAGAAATTGATATTTTGATTGGAGCAAATTATGTTTGGCTTTTTCAAGATGGATGTTCAATAAGAGGGGGGCCACATGAACCAATAGCCATTCAAACAACGCTTGGATGGGTGCTTTCTGGACCATTACCAGGTGAGAAATCAAGTTCTATTGTTACTTGTAATCATGTTGCTCATGTTATTGAACCAATGCCCTTAAATAGACAGGAAAAGCAGGATCTTGAGAAGAGTCTGCACAAACTGTGGGATCTTGACACCCTTGGTATAAGAGCAGAAGATGAAGTTCATCAGGGTACAATTGATAACATTTCTTTTACAGGTGAACGCTATTCGGTACAATTGCCCTGGAAGGTAGGACACAGCCCTGTACCCACTAATTACAACAGTAGCCTAATTAGATTGAAGAGCCAGTTTAAGAAATTGAGTAAAACCCCAGATGTTCTTGAGAAATATGACAAGATTATTTCAGAACAGTTAGAAACAGGTGTAATTGAAGAGGTTTTAGAGCCAGAAATGGGTGAGAATATTTCA
This sequence comes from Aurelia sp. 4 Dawson et al 2005, assembly GCA_964019985.1. NCBI lineage: Eukaryota > Metazoa > Cnidaria > Scyphozoa > Semaeostomeae > Ulmaridae > Aurelia > Aurelia sp. 4 Dawson et al 2005. The sequence continues at coordinate 4,158,491 of OZ026495.1, forward strand.
TACTTACCTCATCAGGCAGTTATCCGTGAAGACGTCGAGACCACTAAGGTAAGGGTGGTATATGATGCCTCATGCAAGGACAAGAAAACAAGTGTTTCACTCAATGATTGTTTGCATGTTGGTCCGCCATTAACGCCCCTGATATTTGACATGCTTCTTAGGTTTAGAGAAGGTAGAGTAGCCTTAGTTGGAGACATAGAGAAAGCATTTCTCAACATTGAGGTAGACCCCAAGGATTGTGACTGCTTAAGGTTCTTGTGGTTCAAAGATATTCATGCAGACAACCCAGAAATTGTTACCTATAAATTCCTGAGGGTACCATTTGGTCTAAAATCCAGCCCGTTTCTACTAAATGCAGTGTTAAGGTACCACATCGATCAGTATAAGGAAATAGACCCAGAATTTGTTAACAAACTAAGCCAGGGATTCTTTGTAGATGACTTAGTGACCTCGTGTAGTGACACAGAAGAAGCTTATTCCCTGTACAACAAAGCAAGTGATAGAATGCAAGAAGGGGGATTCAAGCTAAGAAAATGGAAGACCAATGATGAATTATTGGCCCAAAAAATTGTAGAGAATGAGAGTGAGGCAGATGCAGAAAGAACGTATGCAAAGGAAGCCCTGGGAATATCCAAAGACATGGGTGGTAAGACCAAAGTGCTAGGAATAGCCTGGGATACCAATAGAGATACCTTAGAGTTTGATTTGAGCAAGGTAGGAGATGAAATTCCCAGAACTAGCCACACCAAGAGAGAAATTCTGAGCACATTAGCCACATTGTTTGATCCGCAAGGTTTAGTAAGCCCACTAGCAGTAACAGCAAAAGCACTGTTCCAAGAGTTGTGCATAGAGAAACTTGGATGGGATGATCAGATACCCCAAGATAAGGCCACTAGGTGGGAAGAATGGTTGAGAGATTTGAAGACGGTTAGAACAATTTCTGTTCCCCGCAGTATATTTGAAGGTATTACAGGAGAAGTGTTAAGCACAACCTTGCATGGGTTTGGAGATGCAAGTAAGAAAGCATATTGTGCCTCAATATTTCTTGTATGCCAGACAACAGAGGGGGTTTATACCAGATTACTTTGTGCAAAGACTAGGGTAGCACCTTTGAAGAGCCTTACTATTAACAGGTTAGAACTTATGTCGGCTAAGATTCTAGTCACATTGATGGAAACAGTTGTAAATGCCTTGAGCTCACAGACTAAGATAGATGAAGTCAAGTATTGGCTTGACAGTAAAACTGCTCTGTATTGGATCTATAACAATGGAGAGTGGAAGAACTTTGTTCAGCACAGAGTGAATGAGATCTTAAAAAGGACAAGGAAAGAAGACTGGGGACATGTAGCAGGAGTAGATAACCCTGCAGATCTAGGATCGAGAGGAGTGACTGCAAGTCATCTTAGAGACAGCAAAATATGGTGGGAAGGACCAGAATGGCTGAAAAAAGGGAGGGAAAATTGGCCCAATAGTTTTCCCCTAGAGATTTCTGATGATGTGAGAGAAGAGAGTAAGAAAACAGCAGCGGTAATGACTGTGACAAAAGAGAAGAGTGGAGTACACAGCGTCATAGAGATTGAGAGATACAGCTCATTGAGAAAATTGTTGAGAGTAACAGCTTATGTAAAGAGGTTTATTGAAAACATGAAGAGAAAGAGAGTAGGTGTTGAGATGAAAGTTGGAAGAATAGAAGTAGATGAAATCAGGCAAGCAGAAATGATTTGGATCAAGAATGTCCAGGAAACCCTTGTTGATAGCCCAATTTACAGGAAGGTGAGCGAACAGCTAGGAATTGTGTCCCAAGATGGAATTTTAGTCTGCAAAGGTAGATTGGAGAATTCAGACTTAGGAATTTCAAGCAAATTTCCAATTATTTTACCCAGGGATAACAAGTTCACTGAAATGATAATTCTTGATTGTCACGAAAAGGTTTACCATTGCAAGGTAAGGGGTACTTTAGCAGAAGTCAGATCCAGATTTTGGATCACAAGGGGTAGGCAATATGTGAAGAAGGTTTTGAAACATTGTTTTATTTGCAAAAAGTTTGAAGGAAAACCTTATAATGCACCGCCAACTGCAGCTCTACCAGACTTTAGGGTAAACCAAGCACCTCCTTTTAGCAATGTAGGGGTTGACTTTGCAGGACCATTGTATGTCAAAGCTTCAAAGGGAAAGATGGTCAAATCATACATTGCATTGTTTACATGTTGTGTCACAAGGGCAGTACACCTTGAGCTTGTGCCAGATTTATTTGCATCAACATTTGTAAATTGTTTGAGACGTTTCTGCTCCAGAAGAGGTACACCATCACTCATTGTGTCAGATAATGCTAAGACCTTTAAGGCAACCTCCAAATTGTTGAAGAAACTTTTCCGCACTAAGCAGGTAGAAGACTTTCTGGAGTCAAGAAGAATAAACTGGAGATTCAATTTGGAACGCGCTCCGTGGATGGGGGGTATGTTTGAACGGATGGTTGGAAGCATGAAAAGATGTCTTAGGAAAGTGCTAGGGAATGCAAAGCTTAACTTTGATGAATTAAGCACAGTGTTAACAGAAATTGAAGGCACACTAAATTCCAGGCCATTGACATACCAATATGAGTTAGAAGAAAGCCTGACACCGTCTCATTTGATGTTTGGTCACAGATTGACACCATTATCTTTTGATGTTGAAACCCCTGTAGACGTAGATAGTAGTGACAAGCTATGTAAGCGATTTTTATATCTCAGCAGAAAACTTACACATTTTTGGAACAGATGGAGGAGAGAATATCTTACAGATCTCAGGGAACAACACAAGCTGAAAAATTTTGCACCAAATAAGATAGCTGAAGGAGATGTAATTCAAGTGCATGATGAGAATACAAAGAGAGGACAATGGAAAATTGGAATAGTGGAAAAATTGATTTTCGGGAAGGACGGACAAGTGAGAGGAGCATCAGTTAGATTAGTTGGTAAGGGTAAGTTGCAAACTTTGACAAGACCTTTACAGAAGCTTTATCCACTTGAAATTACAGGTAGTGATGCCAAAAAAGAGGAGAATGTTGAAAATTTAGCAAAAAAGGATGAAGTGAGAATTGAAAGCAATGAGAAAGGAGAGAAAATGAGTTTGGAGAATTTGAGAGGGGGGAAGACCCGTTCTAAGCGTGCTGCGGCCAAAGACTCGCGCTGGAAATCCAAGCTTATGCTTGATCCCTAATGGATCAAGGAGGGGGGTGTGTTGTGGAATCCCATCGCGCGTTATCAATACGTAGTGAATTTTGATGTACATTGTTGTGATGGTTGCTTAGACTCCAATGCTCCTCCAAAGAGACACTGCTCATTCATTCGGATGTCGTGACAACGTGGCATATTTTTATTCTTTAGAAGCAGTTTTTCTTCATATTGTTTGCAATGATTATTGACGTAATAACCTCATTTTGAGTATGAGGCATGGCATTAAATTACTAAAGTAGAAGTCATTAGTAACGCAACCTATTGTTGAGCTATTGCAGAAGGATTAATTTTATTACCTTGTTTACCTAGTTGTGATTGGTTGATTTTGAAAACGTATAGAATTTAATGCAGAAATTAGGTAACATGGTTTTGGTTAGACACGCACACTTTGGAGAAATTGATGTAGTATGCAGAAGTGTCATGAGAGAGTTGAATATGAGCAAACTACAAACGTCTTGTTTTTTGAGAGTCATCTTGGTTCATAGCTATTAGAATCAGCGTTCTGGAGAGTAAAATCTCCAACATTATTCTAAGAAACAGCTTATAAGAAACGGCAGGCTCAAATTTTCGAAAGTTAATAAACAGGCGCAAAAGAAGTTAAACGCTAAGAAAGTTTAGCATTCAAGAATGTTCGGACACTGTGCAATAATGGGAACTGTTTGCACATCATTTTAAGGGCAATATGTGTTATTTATTCGTTTTGAGAATTTGGGAGCCATTTGGCCCAAATTTTTAAGAGAATGCCTGCCAGCTATGGACCTTGCCTCGACGCACACTGCTGTGCCAGTAGAAGATGCATCTTATTAAAATTTACGATCTTTCTGAAAGAACAAATATCATTTTTTGAGAAAGTAAAGAAAGAAGAAGAAAAGACAACACAGAGCTAAAAAAATTTGATGAATAGAGTTTCTAAAAATACATAGCTTTACAATTTGCACAATTCTCGCAAAAAGATTGGCTCGCAAATGCAATCAGCTCGCAAAACATCTCTGGCAAAAGAGTATTGCGATTTGATTGACTGCAAGGTAGTACACGCTAATGATCTATTGTTACAGCAAACAAAGGAGGATTGTTCGATGGAAGCATTTGACATTGCTTGATTGACAACAATAACAAAGTTTGTTGTGATGGAAAACAAAAGAAAGACCATTTCGAGCACGGTCTGGGGGAAGCAATTCTTTTTAAATGGTAGACACAAATCTGGTTTTTGACTGCCCGGAGGGTTTCACGAATAAAACATTAAGCTCTGCAAGTCTTCTGGTTTTAAACTTACGGTAAAATATAAATGCCTACCATTTGTAGAGGTTCCTAATTGGAATGCTATGTGAGCCTTTGAAAATAGTACACAAATGGGTGAAGGAACACAATATGCCTAAATAATCTAGAGAAAGACTTACCAGACAACAAAATATCGTGCAACTCTTGAAAAGTGCAAACAAGTAAAAAATGACTCGAGTTTGCAGCAAGATGAAACTGAGTCGCAACGAGGGGATTCTCCAGATTTCCTATTGATGCAAGGGCTATCAGAATGGGCCGCGCTCCCCCTTCCTCCGAACTGGGAAAAGGTCTATCTTGAAGTTTTGCAAAGATTTGAGACCCACGCTCCACAGTTACAAAGCCCTACCTTCATTGCTGCAACACACGACAAACCTAAGAAACCTATTTCTTTTCTTTGCTGTTTCTCAGAGTTTTTTGAAGGACATAAGCATCAGCCGGCTCGATTCTCTTGTAATAATTCTGCTTCGTTTCAATAATTTCAAATCCGAAATTTCTGTAGAAATCAATTGCACCATCGTTGCTGATTTGAACATGCCTAAAATGAAATAATATAGTAGCTGTGAGCAGGGACCCATGCATTAACGATACATTCCAACAGAAAGTCGAGACATTGGATTTGACAAAAACTTTATTGCATGTATTCAAAGAAGAATTTATTACTTCATGGACAGTGCACATGCAAAACAGCCAAGCACGAGTTAGCATTTTCAAGAATCTTATCCATGGATTTCTCCCTTGGGTATACTTGATCGCTTGTTTTGTAATAATTCCTAGAAACATCACATAAAATGCATTTCATTCAGGCAATGAAGACTGAAAAAAAATCTATTTTTGAGACCAAAGCAAACTACTTTGCCGATGAATGCCTTGATAGATGCATTCGTAACTTTTCGAAGCTTTTGTCCAGTAAAGAAAGATGTCGCTTCAGGATAAAATCAATGAATTTGATTGTGAGGTCTGGATTTCTATATAACTATTTTCCTCAGCACGAGACTTTATTCTCATATTTCGCGGTAATTCAGGAGATCCCCTAAACAGCGAGTTTGCAGTTTAGACCAAAGCCCACAAGTTCTGGCTTGGAGATTGAGGCAAAGTTGGACCTTCAAAGTTGATATTCAAACTTTCAATGCACAAATATCATCAAGTGAGGTTTCTACATTTAAGTTAACTATTATGGACTACTGGAAAAACATGCTAGAGATAGATTCTACCAAAATTCTTGTCGCCAGCCCCAATCAAATCTGCTTCATTTCTTCAAGGACATCCGATATATCCACCATTAAACGATGGATTCACCAACAAAGTCAGCTCGATACACAGGGGATTGTAGCCTGTTAAACAGGAACGTAGACCTGCAACGGTGCTGTCTTGGACAGGCAATCTTTGGAGTTTCCTAGCTAATCCGAGCAACTCAATTAAATGTTGACAAACTTCATACTTACAAATAAATGCTGTCAAAATTGCCATCTTTTTCGCAAATTTTCAATACATGTTCAACCATTGTCGTACCTATGAAAAGATCGTCTACGCTTTAGCGAGATTGCCCAGACCACGTTGCCCAGAAAATAAAGCGATCTATCTATCTAAGAGTAGAATTCACATCTCTGACTGAACTCAAGACAATCAAATAAACAAATAAAACACTTGGACTGATTTTACGATGAGTCCTAGAAATCGCTATTCAAACCGAGACTACTACACCAAATCGAGACCGCTTATACTGGGAAACTCATGATATTTTTTGGACTACATACTACATCTGTTTCACTTTTGAACGCCCTTTGGAATGAGTCTGCTTTACCCAGTGATGTAAAAAGTATAGAACAAAATACAACGCCATAGGAATTTGTATCAATTCGATTGATTGATGTCGACCAACGGAAACTCGAAGCTCGAAGCAGAGAATCAAGGCAGTAAGCCTGACAGAACAAACTCTTACGAACAAGAATACCATGAAAACAGTTGGCGACAATGTAACGCCTTGTACGTAGGTACTATTTTGTTGCTTTCGCTAAGCACAACCTGGTTTACTGAGAAGTTTTCAAATCAATCAGTTTCATTTGAAAAATACAAGTGCTTGGTGTTTTTTGCCTCGGCCCTTATCGAAACGAGGCAGATAACATCAGTTCAAAATAATGGCGTTTGATTATGAGTCGTAGTTAGGACGGTCCGGCAGCCTCTCAATAGCGATAACTACGGCCAAATAATCAGTCTAAAAAACTAGACTGATGACGATGAGTCCCTTGTATCCCTGCAGTAAACCTTGCTCAAGAGGGACTCATAATGAAACAGTGAAAAACCCGGCCCTATCTCCTGCATTCGATCATGATTCGATCGATTGAATCAGCATCGAACGACTGCCGTAGCTCTGTTCAACGGTCACTCTCCGGAAAGAAAATGCGATGAAAACCACGTTAAGCAGGCGTTTAATCAAAGAAACTTGGCATAAATCTGAAGAAGGAAGTTCACTTTACCTGGTAAGTCCAAAATGAGCCTTTCAACGCTACATTTTCCATGTTTTTAAGACCAAAACAAACCAAAGAAAACTTCAGCCACCTTCCGTAGCAACTTTGTTTAAAATCTAGTCAACTGCATCATTCGAATCGAGAATTCGACATCATTGTTCTCTGCCTAATCTCGCAATCTGATTGGTACGTTAGGAATTGCGAAGTTTGGGCCTAAATAGGGCCAAGTTTTTCAGAGTAATACTATGAGTCTCTATTGCCGGATGCGCCATCATCAAATCAAAGAGCACGGGGCAACGAGAGACTCATCGTCATCAGTCTACCAAAAAACACCATTAAGCATGCAGTTTGTTGAATTTGTGATATGGGTAACGACTTAGCAAAGCACTTTATTGTAACTACTAAAGAATTTCACAACTGGCCAGTCGTAACACAACTGCTTGTGCAGAATTTTAAGCACATCAATTTCAAAATTAGACTGATTGCATATTCGTAGTTATCGCTATTGATAGACTGATGGACGCTCAAACTACTAGATTGAGCAAAAATAGGATTGAGATTGAGCAAAATTAAGAAATGTTGTTGTTGTTGTTGTTGTTGTTGCTGCTATTTTTGTGATATCTCGGGCTATGTCGTGAGGCTATTTCAAAATGCCCAGATCATACTAAAGAATATTTCTCATTGTCCATTCATAGCAAGTTTTTAGAAAATTTATCTACCGGGTGAGAGCAAAGGTTTCAAATCTTTAAAAAGTGGGGTGGGGGAAATTCTATGACCTATTTCTTTGAACGGTTTCAAAGAAACATGAACTATTTTACAGTAAATTTGCCGTTTGATTTTTTTGAAATCTTCAATATTTTCTGAATTACAGTGTTTTTCTTCCTTTTAAGAACTCAAGAAAATTTTCGATAAAAACCTCAAAATCATGGAAAATTCTAAACCTGTCGAGGAAAGATCAAATAAGTTTCAAGAAAACCATAGTTTGTGGATGCCTGCAATACTGTATCAAGCAAAACACTTTCACTCTTCTGTGATTTAGAAATTTGATGATGTCATATCATAAATGAGCTGAAATATAAATGGCTGTAATTTCGAACAAAATTTCAAGATTGCTGAAAAGTCCAAAGGGGGAATCACAGAAAAATGGTTAAAAGTTTCTTTAAGTCATTCTGTTTAAAGAAATAGGTCATTGAATTTTACACTCGCCTTTTTACACCGATTCAAAGATTTGGAACCTATGCCCCGGATGAGTCAAAAAAATTTTGACAGGCTATGGAAAGAAGGTATATGACCGATATTCAAAACTAAAATGTTAGTCTATCAGTCAGCGATCAACTTGCCATGTTAACGGAAACGCCATGTTCCATTCTGGTCCATGATCTACTTGCTATCGAAATTAAAAACTCTTATTTCTGAATTGGAGGGGGGCGTAATAGAGAGGGGCTTATTGCAGAGGGGGGATTATTCAAAAAATCAAATGACAAGGACATATTTGGTAGCTTTTCAGTTCTTTTTATCGTATATTTTGCAGAATCAACATGCAATTTTACCGCTCAAATACATAAATTCGACACAGCTTGTATCCCAAACCACACTAAAAGTAAATTGCAAGGATGTGTAGCTAAATAAATGGAAAATAGTTGGTAGATTCCAAGATTTTGTATAAGTGGGGGCTTAATAGAGAGGGGGGGGCTTATTTCAAATTATGACTCAGAGGGGAGGGGCTTATTAGAGAGGGGGGACTTAATAAGCTTTTACGGTAAAAAATGGACCAGAATGGAACATGGAATTCTCGATTCCCATACAAACTCTTTACAAGCACTTTTCTAAGTTTTGAGTCTTGACGATGAGTGATTTTACCAAACAAACTTGTCTCATCTGAAATGGCCTTTGACTGATACATTAACATTTTAGCTTTGAATATCGGCCTTGCACGGGCAAACTTTCTTTGACTTATAATGTATCTATCGTGGACTGCTAAAATGTATAGCTTATTTTGGGGCATAAGATAATTCAATTTTAACTTCATTTCGTACTAAAACAATGTTTCTTTTCAAAGAGTTTCAACAGAAAAACAAGAAAACGAACGTCTTACCGATCCCCAGTCTTCTGTAGGGTGCTAGGCACCCAAGAGTCATAATATAAAGCCTTCTTGAATTATCCGACTTGTCCACTCTGCAGCAAACCGCACCAACCACAATATCATTATAATATGCTGTTGATAAAGAGGAAAAGGCACTTAGGCCCCGTCCACACGTATCCAGATATTTTTGGAAAACGCATCTTTTATATCCGTTTTGGGTTTGCGTCCCGGGGGTAGGCTCAATAGGCGGGTGACGGGGGTGTGGTTACTGATTTATGGCAGGGAAAAGGCAAAATAAGTGGTTGCTGCAAACGCAGCACTTCTGTTAGTCTCCAGCAATGTCAAAATAAAGTTAGTTTATAAAGAAAGGGCTGTGGCATCCTATTACGATTTTCACTATATGCTTTATAACGTAGAAAGTGATCTCTTATGAATAGACAATAGACAACACTGCTCACCCTTTAAAAGACTCTGCAAAAATTTTAATAAGATGCTACAACCCGTTCTTTAAAACTACAGCTCCTATTGAATCTACAGCTCTTCCACATCAGCCACATAAACAAGACACAATTTTTTTGGGGCATCTGCAGTTAAAAGCCAAAAGATCGAAGTATTTCTGCGATTTTCTCCCCGTCTTTACCAACACTAGCAGCATATGTAAATTCAAATTCATTAAAATTCCAAGGTCGCAAAATAACTGAAAAGGGCTTGAAGCATTAATCAAATCGCAATGACTCTCCTTACTCCTTACACAAAACATTATTCAAGTCACCGCTCTCAAGAGTTACAAGACATCAATTTTTCAAACAAATATCAAAGACATTTAATCTCATGGCAATAAATGTGCAGTAGATGTCCCTCACCAATGAAAAATTGCATTTTGTTTGTTGATCTGTGCGAGGAGTCCCTTATACATTGATCCATGTTTTAGGCCCTTTTTCAGTCATTTTGTGACAATGAAATGTTTGCAAAGCTGAATTGACCTATAATCATAGTGCTCACAAGACAGAGGAGGAAAATCACAAAAATACTGTGATCTTTTGGCTTTTAACTAAAATTTGAATCATTCAAATCCGTGTAGTATTCTTGGTGCTATGAATTTCAAAAGGGGGAACTTTTTCTGGCCCACTTGGTAGGCCACTCTGGCCTCAGGATTATTAACTGGCTGTTTCTCCTATGATTCCTTAGCAAATTCTTAAAAATTATTGTTCAAAACTTCTCAGGTCTTTCATTGTTTTCAAGAATTCTGATCTGGAGAATTCTCACAAATTCCGCTAAGAATTCTTTGATATTAACCTAAACTAGGCCTGCACTACAAATACATCTTCTTTTGACGCATGTCACTTCACTTGATTTTCAAATCATGGTGAGAATGATGGAAAGTGCAGGTCGTGTTGATTGCTGGATAATGGTGGACCAGGAACTGACAAATTAGCACTCACTATGTCAAGGAGGGTAGTTTAAGCATTCCTAGCTTGCGGCAAGCCCTGAACAAAGATTTTCCAAAAATCTACCCCTTTTCACCCTACCCACTTTAGCCCAAATGTACCCATTCTATTTTACCCCAGTAGACGCTAAATTTGTATCCATGTCAAAACGTTCTAACAATTATTTTTCTAACTGCTTACATCTTCATCATGTCTTAATAGATCATTATGTCTTAATTGTTATTACCTGACTGAAGTTTCAAAAACGAGGCAATACAGAATCCCGCCATTCCTATTGGCTAATCGCACCTTTCCCAAGGGTTTCCCGAAGCCTTGTATAATACGATAAAAGGATGTGTTTTTTCGCCACAGCAACTGCTTTAGGCCTAGGCCTGTGAGATTTGCAGTAAACTCAAAGCTAACAAAATGTGTTTGGTTAAATGAGAGTCAAGATTGGAAGATGTCAGGTAATAAAACTCATACTAACCGGTTTTGTTGTTGTACAGGCAAATATAAAGCCCTCGGTCTTAATGCACAGACCTCGCTAGCTCGGTCTGTACTTTAAAGACCTTGGGCTTTATATTTTCCTGCACAACACAAAACCGGTTAGTATGCGTATAATATTTACTGGATTTAACTAACATGGATTTGTCAACATTACTTGGTCACTAAAATGGATTTGTCATTTACATTACTTGGATTTGCCGAATAATTTGCCAAAAACTTGCTCAGTCTTTTTATCATCTTATCCTGAGGGTCAAAAATGAAACTGTTTGTCATGACACTTGCAATTAAATTTTTAGTCATTATCTAACTAAATGTGGTATATTTCTGTATAAAAAAATATATACCTAATTTTGCTAGCTCCCCAACTTCAAGCACATCTTTGTAGAACTAAACAAGAAACAGATCAAACATTAATGATGGCTAACAAAATATCATGCTAGTAAAAACGATGCACAACATATAGATAAACAATACAAACTAGTGATTTTCTGCAGCAAAGAGGTGGATAACCTAATAAATAGGCCTCCAAGCCACTATCTACTCCATATAATGGGTGTCAGTGGGGGTTTTGGAATCTTTGGGGCTCAAAGCATTAGAGGGCAAGTATAAAATGACATGAACTACAGAGCAGGAGCATGACCAAACAATGAGAAATCAACTCCAATTGTGAAAAAAGCATGCTGCAGGCCTGGTCATGAAGTATTTAGCAGGAGAAAAGTGATGGGTATCCTTGTGGGGTACGGGTCAGCTATTCATGAAGGAAAAATTGAAAATACTGCATAGGTTCCAAATCTTTAAATAGCTATGAAAAAGGTGGGTGTAATATTCAATGGCCTATTTCTTTAAACCGAATGACTTGAAAGAAACTTTAGCCACTATTTTATTATTCTATCATAAATCTTGAATATTTATGAAAATTACAGCCTATTTCATATTTCAGCTCATTTTATGTGAAGTCATTAAATTTCTAAATGAAATGACAAACCAGAAGAGTGAAAGAGCTTTGCTTGATACCATATTGTAGGCATCCATAGGGTGTTTTTGAGAAGTATTTGATCTTTAGTCAACAGGTTTATAAATTACAATAGTTTTGAGTTTTTTTCAAAAATTTTCTTGACTTCTTAAAAAAGAAGAAAAGCAATGTAATTCTGAACATATTGAAGATTTCAGAAAATCCAATTGGCAGCTTTACTGTAAAAGAGTTCAAGATTCTTTGAAGCCACTCAGTTCAAAGAAAGATATAGATCATAGAATTATAAACCTATGCTTGAAAATACAGGGAAGTGACATTTCAAGGAGAGCACTTTGTTATTCTGAAAAATTACACTTCCCCTTCTACATCTGAGAGGAGCCTTGAGGGTAGTGACAGCTTAGCCCTCCTTAAATGGCCAAGCCTGATGCTGCCTTTCAGAGGGGGAGATGGAAAGTAATGACCCCCTATCAAAAACAACTAATTTGAAAATAAATAACAAGAGATCCACAAGAACATACCTTGTCATTATATGAAACAGGAAAGACAGCAGAATTCAGCTTCTTCAACTGCTTGATGTTGTGTGGAGTAATGTCACCCAAATCTATTCTCCCCATTCTGCGAAAAAGGCAAAAGAATAACAAAACTGTTAGCTATTTGCATGTCTCACAGGTGATAACTGTTAACTTCACCATATAACCAGGTTTCAATTCAATAAACAATAATACTGTTGTTTCATTATGACAACAAACATTTTTTCCGCGACCAGGTCAGATGATGCCCAACCAAGTAGGCCAGCTGTCTTTTATTGTTCATGGATTACATGACCCAACAAAAAAATTATTGCTCAAGTTGTTTTTGACACAATGTCACATGAAACATAACACTAGACTCAGTACACATGGTAGTTTCACTTGTGGCTGAACAGATAATGCTACAACTGCGACTCATTTCAAAATATCAGCCCTTATATACCATATACCAGGTGAGTCAAAAAACACGCCCGGCGTTTGAGAGGCTACTGCTCCCTGAGTATATAAGCAGTGATATTTTGCAATATTTGATTGAATAGCTATGTTCAATTATTTTTAGAAATTTTCCTGACTAAAATCAGTCACTCCATTCAGATTCTGTAAGTGATTTTCTAAAATGAGCCCCTTTGAGAAACCTTAAAAAACATGCTAAAATTACAAGCAAAAATCCCTAATGTGTTAACCTGACAGCGATGACTTTCAGCACGCTTTAGCACGTGCTTTCTTTTTGATGAGTTGAAAAGTCTTCCCCCTGGTGTGAATTCAGGGGGATTCCATTCTCTCATGAGGACAAAATACACAAACACATTCATGAGTCATTTTTGTCAGGAAGGAGAACAAAGGGAAAATTTGCTTGCTGTTTTTGCTCGTTTTTGCAGGTTATTGAAAGGGGCTTTCTGCAGAAAATCTCCTATTTTGACGGGAAGGAATGGCTGATTAAAATCAGGTAAATTACTGGACCTAATTTGACAAATCGGGGATAAAATAAGACAGTTTTCAATTTCATTGTTTTGATATTCAGGGACCAGGATTTTTACAAACGTCGGGCGTTTTTAATGACTCACCCTGTTGTAAAGCAAAATGGTATTCGAACTGTTTCTTTGAGATAGATGTGCACAATGGCAGGACAGCGACGCCGCCGTAGCAAACACAGCAATAAACAAGTCATCTATAACGTCAAAAATGTTAGTCACCAAGATCCCCTTGCATTTTTCACGGCATTATCACGGACAATAAAACATCATTTTCATGATCACGTTGCAGAAACTTTAAGAACAATATTTAATCAACATAAGGTATAATCAATAGTTAATCACAATAATGGTTGTCATTTCTTTTGCATTGTATTGTGGTGTTCCTGCCTTCAAATACGACTCATTTCCCCACATTTGAAGAACCACATCACCCCCATAAAGCATACGGCTCAAATCTTTAAAATCTTTAAAAAGGTGGGTGTAAAATTATATCACATTGTTTTCTTTGAATTCATATGCTTGAAAGAAACTTTGGGTAATTTGCTGTAAATCCACCGTGGCAATTTTTTGATCTATTGATTATTTTCAAAATGGTGGCATTTTGACTTATTTTGCACAAATCCATCAAAAATTTTGAAGGAATTAAAATCATCGTAAATCTTAAATTAATCGAGAGAAATTGATACAATCTTCAAGATAACCATAGTTTATGAAGGTCTACAACATGGTTGCAAGCAGAAACCTGTTGCTCTTCTGGTTAAGGATTTAGAAATTTGATGACGTCACAGCATCAAAATTAATAAATGCCACCATTTGAAAGTAGTCAAGGTATCAAGAAATTGCCACGGCAAATTTATTGCACATTACCTGAAGTTCCTTTCAAGAACTTTAATTCAAAGAAAAATGTAATCGAATTTTACACCCACCTTTTTAAAAGATTTGAGGTCTATGCTCCCCCATACTGATTTTTTATGGCCTCTGTGAGATATGTGTGTCTGTGTCTTTAGGCTATCTACAAAAGGTTTGAGAAAGTGGTGTTGGAGCTTCTATCACTATTGTGTATGGACATTCAAACATTCTACCAAACATATGGGGTAGTGTCAAGTGAAATAATATTGAACTGCTCAGCCTCTAAACAATGAGAAAATCTTGTTTAAAGGTATATAATGTGTCTCTAACCTCAATTGTGTTGCTCTGAAATGAATGAGAAATAAAAAACAAGAGTGCACGCTCATTTTAGCGAAAATGCCATTTTGAGGCCTCTGGTTTCAGCTTTGGCATAAACTTGAACTTTAAAAGCCTGTAGCTCCTTTTATATTTGTTGGATTTGCAAAATTCTAGTGTCTAAAATTAACTAAAGATGTCATGAATTGGGGTCATTGTGGTCCCAGTTGGCTTTGAAAGTTTTAGTCTCCTCCACAATTACTTATTAGGTCCATAAGAACACTTCCAAAACAAAAATAGGGCTGAGCATTTTTCTAAGACTCTCAAGGGGATGACAGGAGGCATCATTCAAATAAGAACCTCAATACATTGAAATTAGTCTTAGTACCTTTGAAATAAGAATCAATTCCAGCCTGGCTCCAGAAAAAGTAGGTTCTTATACGCGGGGATTTACTGTATGCCAATTTGAATTGAAAATGTCCATTATCAGAATAGCACAACTCACATACAATGCAAGTAAAAACATAATCCTGTTACCGAATTATGCAAATACGCAAATGGCTACGCAGATAAAAGTGCATCAGGCATTAATCCCCTGCGCATGTCAAACCTTCAAATCTTGGACTTTTTCACCACAGAACCCTTCATTATATATATCATCTTTTAACATTCAATCCAGGCAGGAAATTAAGTGTCTTGCACATGCAAGTTGAGATGGCTTAAGGGGTCAGTCATAGATTTTGTCCTCACTTAGCGTCATTTTGACATTAATGGGTAGTGGTAGGGTCAACAGCCTTCAGCAACAATGATGCTAAGAACAAAAATAATTTACATCATTTTTCATGAAGATATATCATTTCTGTAATATTGTGAAGATTGTGATAATTGATGTTTTATTTTCTTTCCTGATCCCATTTCCAAGCGATCTGCTCAGTCCAACAATTTTTGCTGAAGTTTCATTGGAATGCCTTAAAGGATTTAGGCCTGGTACTTCCCGTACCTTTCTTGTACAGTCCATCGCAGCCCTTTATCAGCCCTTTGTCAGTTTTGAATGGACCAACCATTTCTATGGGTCCCACACTACAGGTGGGGGGTCCAAAAGTATGCCGAAATGACGCTAAGCAGGGATCAAATCGATATATGATTGACCGCTGAAAATGATATATTAAATCAATAGATCCTTTGTTCATTGTCAACTGCGCAGCTCAGGTTGAAAACCGTGTATGTTCCTGCATGTGCAATATCTTGTAGCACCCATTTTTCTTTACAAACTTTTCCTGTCTGGCAATTAACTGGCATTTAACCTGACAACGTTTGAAAATACCTGCCTACCTTGGCATGAGTGAAGTTGACCTCAATATTAGCAGTTTCTTTTGATACTACACATATTTCTTGCAAACATACAACACAAACGCCTACATTCACTGCATAACAATGAAATGATGATATGCAGTGCAGGTGGGGCACAAAATGTACTCAAAATTTGATCATTTTAGTCACAGGTCAAGAGAAACATTTGCTTTTAGTATTCTAGATTGCAACTCATTATACCTTGTCATACTGCGTACGAATCCAAGTCAATTCGTTTCGTAGAGTTTGAAGCTCCAGCAGTACCAGCTAAAAAAAGTGGCCTAATACAAATCAGTCAGAATAACCCGCCAATTTTGCAATGCTTTTGGTGATGTTGTCTTTCGTTGCACAGATGCTGAGGGCGATCCGTACCTATGAGTAAGTTAGAACGATGAATGAACAAGACGGCTCTTCTTCTTGGTTGTTGAATGGAAGCTCAGTAGATGTTTGCTGCGCCTCTTAAATAGATTCAGGAAAACGTGTTTAGGCCACTTCTTGATGAATTATTTTGGTTTATGATAAACACATGAAGTATCTCGATGGCTCCTTCTCAGCTTCCTCAACTTGATCGGGTTGCAAAGGAAATTTTTCAAAACAATAGGATTTCATGTATCTTTCACGGATTCTTCTTGAAAACAAAAGGATTTTGGCCAAGGTATACGAATCTTTTACGAGATTGATACGCCCCTCGATTCTTTAGTGTTAAGTATGAATTCAAATTGATATGCATTGATATTCAGGACTCAGTAGTCAGCGAGGAGAGAGGTATTCAGCATACAGGTGTTCTCTTCAAGAAAGAAACCTCCAATTTAAGACGTCTTCAGCAGGAAAAGATGGATGATTTTTCTACAGATAAGACGAAAAATTAACTCGATTTTGTTCATTGGGTTAAAATTGCAAAACGAAAACAAACAATCAAAAAAGTACACTGACAATTACAAGGGAATTGCATTGCAACCAACAAAAATAAGAAGGCTTGTTTACATGAAGCGGGCTGGCACGTCAGCGACCGCACTCGCCTTCAGATGAGATCCTGTTCATCTGTCGCAGCTTTGTAAACATCAGTGTGATATGTATGCTAGGCTGGCCCGCCTTGCAGATATCTCAGTTGTCGAGTTCCGGGATCCTGCCTCTTACGGGCTGACTTTTCTTATATAAACGGAAGAAACGGGCCACCTTCCTGTGACGCATGAACGGAACTGAGCAGATTTGTCGTCAATTTTCTAAAGATGGAGGATCCTTCATCACATCTGGCGTCAAGAAAATCTTTCCCCGTTCTTTCAACTTTACACAAAACTTAGACTGCACATGGCAACAAATGGTCGGGCTGGCTGGGGCTGGCTTACTATCGAATCTCTAATATAAACCCGGCCTGGCTTGAAGGTGAGTCAGCTAGTTAACGGGCCAGTTCACCTCATATAAAAAAAATTCATAAGGGTCTGCTTATATCAAGCAGGCTGGCCCGCTAACAAGCAGGCACGCCAACAAGCCAGCCAGGGTTTACATGGGAGATTCGATAGTGAGCCAGCCCTGAGCCAGCCCTGAGCCAGCCCTGAGCCAGCCCCGAGCCACCCCGGCTATTGGTAGCCACCCCGGCTATTGGTAGCCACGTACCGTCATTCTTTTGTGTAAACTTGAAAGGACGAGGAAATACGTACTTTCTGGTTCTTTCAATTTGACAAAAGAAAGAATGTGCGCAGGCCAGACTGGTGGCACCAAATGTGATACTGCGCGTGCATCACAGGAGGGCCGTTTCTTCCATTTATACCAGTAAAGTCGGCCGGTTGAGGCGGGATCCCGACCCTCGATAACCGGGATCTCAGCACAGAGGGCCAGCCCTGCATACACATAAATGCAAGCAGATATTTACAAAGCTGTGACCAGATATGTAGAATCTTAACTGAAAACGAGCCAGCTCGCTAGCGGGCCAGCCTGCCTTATATAAACAGGTCCTTACAATACGAAGGTTAAAAGCTGATCCGGGCCAAGTTGGGAATATACCCATCGTATCTGACAACTTTGAAAGGTGCTGCAAAGGCAACAATGGCTATGTGGGTAATTCTTTCGCCTATTTATAGCGGTAATTCGATAAAGCTGGGTTAAATCTGTAGTGTGAATGGCGTATAACTTTGAATGTGTGGGAAAATGACAGGCCGTTGTTTCTTAGCAGCAAACTCTGTCAAGTTGAGGCTTTCTCCTCTCGCTATTCTCCATATGAACGTATCACAAAGTATTCATAAATTATGTAAAACGAGCATTCTTCTTCAAGACTGACTACTTTATTTATCTTTTTCTCTTGTGATAAACACCCAGTAGGGCCCTAACACTTGAGCGTCATGACAAGGGGTTCCCGACTCGATTAGCGCTTAGCTACTTCTGCGATCCTACCGCTTGGCGCTAAAAACAGCAACTTCACCTTCACCTTGTGATCAAAGCGATGAAGATAGATGATCGAAGGTATGTTTTTCTTACTACGATAGCCATTAACAAGACTGATCTTTCACCCAAAGATGGAAACAAACGTCCCGCGGGCAAATAGCACAATAGGCCCATAGGTGGATCTTTGACGAAAATGAATTTTTGCAAACATAAAGTATTACACAAGTAAAGAAAGCTGAGATTCTGGGCTTTCCAAAGCTTTTTAAATTTGTTGTTTATCTATTTTAAACAAAAGATTACATTAGTGCACATAGAAAATCAGCTTTATATCCTTCTACAAAATATCATGAAATTTCCAAAAATCAGCTTTCTGGGCCCACTGTGCTTCTGAGGCAAAATATGTCTGTAAATCATCTTTGCATGAAACGATCTGTTATTACTAAACAAATTACGTAGCTATCTAAATCTGAATTTCAGCATCGCCTTCTCTGGATCAAATATCCAAAAATATACGTCACTGGCAAGAGTAGAAATCAGAAAATGGATACATTTGAAGGAGGTACGTCCCTATTCCCAAAGTATGGACAGCCCTCCCTATGCTAGGTAGACTCATTACGATGAGTCCCTTTTAACCCTGCGGTAGACCTTGGTCAAGAGGGACTCATGATAAAACAGTGAAAAACTTGGCCCTAATTTTTTCAATCATTATGATAGAATCACGGCTTCGAATCTCAATCAAGTGGGAGTGCTTTCAATTCTTCAATCGAATCGAAAATTCTATTACATTTACACCGTAACAATAGCAATTCAAAAATCTCGCAATCTGATTGGTATTGTAGGAATCGCGAAGTTTGGGCCTAAATAGGGCAAGGTTTTTCAGAGTAATATTATGAGTCTCTGTTGACTGAAGCGCCATCATCGAGTCACAGAGCACCGGGCAACAAGAGGCTCATCGTCGTAAGTCTATATGCTAGGTGCAATGTGCTTTACAAAACTGTGCAACCACATGAATAGAAATTGAAATTGCGATAGATATCAAATCAATAGGGGCCTTGATTATAAATCAAGATTGGTGTCGCAAGCGAAAGCTCGCGAATTTAACAATCTTCAAAAATTTAAATTTTCTAAATCGCAGATTTCATCTGGCATAGCATTCTAACATCTTTCTCCTAAGATACACAGGGTATTTCAGAAAGGACGAAACCCGACTTTAATCGAAAATTTAAGCAAAACAAAGTACACCGTCTGAAAGAACTGTCTTTCGTCCTTCAAAGGTATCCATTATTTTGGATATATTAATGGAATTATTCATCATTTTATAACAAGAGCAGATTTTGTAGCACAATAGCATCAGCTTCTTTGGTCACACCTCAATTCAAAGCGATTAGTGAATACAGACAAAGGAAATTCTCTCAACCAGTAATTCAAAACCAACAAACAAAGCCGCAAAGTTGCCCTGAAACTACTACGCCAAAATCTCACTTGGTGCCGCGAAGGGATGTTTTTAAAAGAAGTTATTTGCTTAAGACGAAAGAAGGAGGGTAAATCTAAAGTTCTGTCTGGCGGATTTTCCCTACGTTATTCAGAAGCCGAGCAGAGGGCATTGCAATAGTTGCATATTCATTGCTCAAAAGTAGACAGTTACTCCTCCGCTCCTAAATCAAATAAACAAATCCGCGAGACAGGGCTTTAGATTTACTCTCTTCTTTCTTCTTAAGCACATAGCTTCCCTTAAAAACCTCCCTTCGGCCGCACCAGGCGAGAGTTTGACGTACTGGTTTCAGGGCAACTTTGCGGCTATGTTTGTTTTTGAATTACTGGTTGAGAGAATTTCCTTTGTCTGTACTCGCTAATCGCTTTGAATGGAGGTGTGAACCAAAGCGACTTACGCTATTGTGTTACAAAATCTGCCCTTGTTTCATTTTATTGGTAATTTAGTAAGTATGGTCGATTTTAAATATAGCATGCTGCAAAAGCAAAATAAACCCCTTTTTACTGTAAGAAATTACAAACAGATTTGCCAAAAATTTCAGCTGAAGGAAAAGAGAAATATATTCTTATGAGATGTCTTTCTTATGAAAAAAAGCCATCACAAACATGGACTCTCGTCCATGTAAATGTCCTGTCAGTTTCCGGCATTTGAAATAGGTCTTGCTTGAGACAATATCAATAAAGTGATCAATAAGTAAGTTAATACACTAAACCTGGAACTCACTGAAGAAAAGATAGATAGGTCTTTCAGATGGCGTGCGTTAAAATTTATTCATATTTTATGATTTCCTGGAAAATCTCAGACAACTTTGGATTTCGTTTTTCTGAAAGATTTTGTATTTTCCAATTCTATTTCATACTTATTTATAGACCTTTAGAAAGTCTTTACTACCAAAACGACATCTCCTTTAAAATTTAGAAATAGCCTAATTTACATACATACAAATCCAGACATCATAAGATCCCCAGTTCATCTTTCAAGGATTTGACAAGCTCCCGAGGGGAGATATCGTCTCCAAGCATATCATTTACCAAACTCTGCGGAGGCTTTCCTCCTCCATGTGCAAGCATCACTTGTCTGTACCGCTCTCCAGATGATCTTGAGAAGGGGTCGTCTTTGAAAAACCTTCCCCATATCAACGCAGCGACAGCTTTGGACCACAGATATGAATAGTATTTGGCTCCGTAGCTGTGAAAATGGCTGAAGCGCAATTGCCAGGCAGTACCTAGATGAAAAACAAAGAGTCGTTGTCATTCGAAGGGTGTAAGGACACGGATGTTTTGATTGATTATTTATTTACCTTGTTTTGATCCCTTTGCCCTGTTTCGTTGTCTTGTTTTCTGTTCTATTTCGTCTTCAACTGAGCGTAGTTAGGTCCAACCGCTCTCAAGTTGTTCGAATAGAGCTCCCTTGTATTTCTGTGTCTAAGTTCGCCTTCGCACAAGACAGGTCTTTAAAACCACAATTCAAAAACCTGTCCTGTGCGAAGGCGTACTAGGACACAGAAATACAAGGAAGCTCTTTTCAAACAACTTGAGCGCGGTTGGGCATAACCACACTTAGTTGAAGACGAAACAGAACAGAAAACAAGACAACAAAACAAGACACAGGGATCAAAACAACGTTAATAAACATTCAATCAAAAAAACATCCGTGTCCTAACACCTTTGGTCATTCTAAAAATGGTGCACTTGGGGCATGTCCAAGTGGGGCTAGGGCCAAACTTGCAGAAAGGTAACTTATCACGGGTGGTTCTCAAATGACGATGAGCCCCTTGCATCCCTGTGGTCCCACCTCGTGATGAAGGCTTGAAAACTACAACAACTACAACAACTAAAATACACCTAACAACTAACATGTCAACGTGTTTTTTTTATCCATCATAAAAACCTAACACAATTTTTTTAATACAACTAATGTACCATCCATAGCCAAAAAAGACACAAGGTCACCGAGTTCTGGCTATGAATGGTACTTACAATGCTCAACTAGTTACATTTTCCAGGAAAACAGGAATAAAAATAAATAAAAAGGATACCAAACAAAATAGTGTCAACAAGTGTATCTCAAGATAGATGTCAGGAGTTTCTACGGAACTAAGGATAAGTAATTGAAAGATTCATTGTCAAAAATAATTCCTGCAGACTCCTCCAGCATCTATCTTGAGACAGACATCTAAGAAAGAAAAGTAAAACGAAAAGTAAAAGCTGCTGCTGTTTAGGATAATATGTCAACGTGTCAATGTCAATCAAAGGGTTCAAGAAATCTCAATCAACTAACCGGGATGTACCCAACAGAAACGGAACAGCAAAACAAAGCTGAAAAGAGTCAAGATAAATAAATAATAATCAACTATAATAACAATAATAACAAACCAAGATACCTGACAATTTCAAGGCAGATTTACAGCAAAATATACAAAATTTCTTTCAAATTACCTAATTAAAAGAAATATGAACCATAAAAGCCCTATTCAGCCCCCTCTCTATCAAGCCCCCTCACTAATAAGCCCCTCCCGTCTGAGCCAAAAATTTAATGAAGCCCCCCTCTCTATTGAGCCCTCCCTCTTATATCAAATTCCAGAAATTACCAACGATTTCCATATATTTCGCCAGACAAGCTTGCATTTTATTTTGATAGTGTTTGGGATGTGTTGAATTTATGTATTTGACTCGTTAAATTATATACTGAATCCGCCAAATCAAGCTATCACATTTTCTTTGTTATTTGATTAAGTCCCCCCGCTCTAATAAACCCCTCTCTGGAGTGTCGAAAATTAAATAAGCCCCTAGGGGTTTAATGTGACCGGCACATTAAATCCCCGCATATAAGAGCCTACCTTTTTGAGAGAGAGGCTGAAATAGGTTCTTATTTCAAAGGCACTACACCAATTTCAAGGTATAGAGGTAGACGATTACGATGAGTCCCTTGTATCCCTGGGGTAAACCTTGCTCAAGAGGGACTCATAATGAAACAGTGAAAAACTTGGCCCTAATTTCTTCAATCATCAACGGAATTATGAAAGAATCACGGCTTCGAATCTCCATCCCATGGGAGTGTTTTTAAGTCTTCAATCGAATCGAAACTTCTATCACATTTACACCTAAGCAATGGTAATTCACAAATCTCGCAATCTGATTGGTACTGGAGGAACTGCGAAGTTTGGGCCTAAATAGGGCCAAGTTTTTCAGCGTAATACTATGAGTCTCTATTGCCCGAAGCGCCATCATCAAGTCAAAGAGCACAGGGCAACAAGAGGCTCATCGTCATCAGTCTAGTGTACAGGTTCTTATGTGAAGGATACCTTTGGTAGGCCTTTTCAGAAATATAAAAAGATGCTCAGCCCCATCATTTGTTCTGGAAGGGTTTTCATGGAATTAATAAGTAATTGAGGAGGAAAACCACACTTCAACAACCAATTGGCACCAAAATGAACTTCATAGCAACAATCAAAATCAACTTTGCTACCCCTGCAATAAGAACCTATGTTTCATAATACTGAAAAAGGTTCTTAATTATAAGGTACATAATTTAGGAAAAACAGTCTCTAGGTTCTTTTTTCTTGGTAGGTTCTTATATGTGGTGATTCATTGTAATAGAATTTCACAACTACCTTTCCAGCCTATTGAGCCCTATGATTTAAGCCGGATCTCCACTTGACGGAAAAATGTCGGTGCGGAAAAATTTCCGGCAATCTACTCACCCCTCACATAAGGAACAGGAAAAAACTCCTTTTGAAGCTGCGCAAGAACAGCTGTTGTTGATTTCTGGAGTGGATGCTTTCCATGATACACTTGATCAACCAAGGCATAAAATGCTTGAGTTGTAGTCTCTATCGATGTAAACATTGACTTGGAAAAATGCAGTTTCTCAATAAACTCATCCGAGAGCGGTTGCCCAGTTTTGTAATGCATTGAATATCTCCTCAACATTCTTGGATCAAGAGCGAATGACTCCATCAAAACAGAAGGCACTTCAGCGAAATCCGTGGAACATCTTGTCCCTGTTACATGCTGATATTTGGTACGTGCCAACATTGAATGCATCGCATGACCCATTTCATGGAACAAGTTTTCCACCATGCCAATCGTTAGTAGAGAAGGTGTTGACTTTGTTGGTGCAGGGAAATTACAGCAAAGACATACGACTGGTAGTTGATAAGTGCCATCATTTAGCTCCTTCCCACCTGGAGATAAAAGGAATAATACCGGGTAAGCAAGGACCGATTTTGCAACAAACCACCATTTTTTCACCACCATCCATTACATTTGATTAACACAGCAATTCAAAGTGATCAAAGGAAGCCGACGTGGGAAATTCTCTCAACAAGTAGCTCAAAACAATCAAAGCCGCAGAAGCTGCCTGAACTAGAAGAGGGCAAACTCCCACTTTGTGCATGCGGAAGGTCGTTGTAAAGAGAAGTCACAAGCCCATGACAAAAGGAGAAAGATAGATAAATCTAAATAACTGCCAGGCCAGTTCTGCTTATTTGATTCAAGAGCTAAGACGAAATTTTTTCATTTAAATCCTAAATATTGGAGAATGCCTTCTGCTCAGCTTCTGAATCAAATGAAAATGAAACTCTTACGATTTTAAGTGAAAGAATAACCATGAATCTTCTATCCGTTTAAAAGGAGTGTTGTCCATTGCTAAAGCCCTGCTAAAATTCATGAACGGTCGAAAAAGTATTTAACTATTTTCGGGCACCGCGGGCAGAGTGGAGACTACGCAGAAAAGTGTCAAAATTTGCAGTTTGAAGTTCTCAAATTCCTTGGAACATGTTACGAAAAAGGCAGAACTGGTCTTTCCTCAGATCTTAAACTGTTGACATATCGAAAACTGATTTGTTCAAGCTTCAAACACTTTCTTCTGTGACACAGAAGCGAGAGATTAGCCGCAACCTACACCTGGTGAGTCTAAACAAAGGTCCGGCATTTGATAGGCTACTCCCCCGGCTACTCCCCTATCGGGGGCTTGAATTTTTAACCAATGGTACTTTGCTATATGTAGTTTAATAGCTAACATGTTCAATTATTTCTAGAATTTTTCCTGGCTGAAATCGGTCACTCCGTTCAGAAAAGGTCCGTTGGAAAAACCTTTAAAAAATGCCCTAAAAATCACGAGCAAGTTTCCCTGATATGTTTATCTAACAGCAATGACCTAGGCAACCTTTACCACGAGTTATCCTCTTGGGAGAAAAAGCAAGTTTTTTTATATACACAATCTAAAGATTTACAATTCAACAAAACATATTTACATGAACGATATCATTGGGAGCATGATAGGCATGACTACCCTAAATGATCTTTAACAAAAAAACCAATACGGATACTAAAGGCTATACCAAAGTTCTGATTACTTCATAGGAAGAAACGGATCGCAGAGATTTGATGACACTTTTGCCGGATCGAAATTTAAAGTTGACAGGTTTTGGTATAGTCTTTAGTAACATAAGATATATTTATAATAGATATATTTACAATACATTTATGATGTTATAACAACAAGATTAAGGAATAATAAAGAAGGATAAGCTAAAAAAAATTTATGTCCCTAAGTTTGCATTGGTGGTGCTACAAAAATTGCTCTGATGAGTGAATGAATGTTAGCGTTGTACCAAAATTTGCCTATTTTGATCATCAGTAAAACTTTTATCGTCATACAACAATATTTGTACAAGGATTTGATTTAGCAGGTTTAAGATGTTGTGTAGTTGGAATACGTCAATAAACAAGTCTTCCCCTTGGTATGGATAACTTACTCAAAGGAATTCCAATCTCCCAAGAGAATGAAAAATACGAATATATGTGTCATTATTGCTAGGCAAAAAACAAAGTGAAATCTGTTTGTTGTCTCATTTGTTTTTGCGGGCTTTTGAAAGAGGGTTTCTGCAGAAAATCTCCCATATCAACATCAAAGAATGGCCGATTCCAACCTAATTTGAAGCACTGTCAATAAAACAAGACAGTTTTCAATGCTATTGCTTTCATATTCATTCAGTAGCACTTTTTTTCAAATGCCAAGCCTTTAGATTGACTTGTCCAGTATCATTTTGTCAAATTTCTGCCAATAGTAAATAACTAGATGATGGTGATGATGATGATGATGATGATGATGATGATGATGATCATGATGATGATGATGATCATGATCATGATGATAATCATGATGATGATGATAATGATGATGATGATAATGATGGTGATGATGATGGTGATGATGTAAGGTCACATCCCTTTATGTAGCTTAATTGAGAACATTAAGTAAAGACAAAAAACGCACCTCTTATCGTGAAATGACAATCTTGACTAATTTTATCTGGGCGATTGAAGAAATCACAATAAATATAGCCAAGTATGCCTTCGCTCTCATGCTTGACCTCTAATTTTTGCACTTCATCAAACCAAACTTCTCCAGGCTCTGGTGTGATGTGTTTGAGTTGGACTCCATATAAATCTCGAAACAACATATCCAAACCATCCATGCATGCTCCTAAAGAGAAATATTCTGACAGCTTGCCAGAGGATAGTGTGAAACTCTGGGATGCAATATGACTTGTGTAGTATCTAAAAGATTAGATAGAAGAGAATCAAAATGAGTGAAGGGCTTCAGATAATTAGGGTGCACAATATCCACAACTTTTCACAAAGGGGGTATTTGGTATATCTACGGGAAAGGGATGCGTCATTTTTCAGGGCATCATCTTCACCCCTTTTTTTCCTGTGTTATGATATCAAAAGAAGGAAATTTCATGGGGAGGGAGGGGGAGGGGCTTGGTATACGTGTACCTCTCTGGGTTGAACTGCCAAACAATTAAAAAGAAAGGCCATTATGGTGATTATGGCAAAAACTGCTTAACTACTGCCTGATTGTTTTGAATAGGTGGTTGACATCCTGGTAACAGTATGACATGCAAAAATTAAGTACCTGACATCCCACATTTGAACTTTATTTGCATCATCCATATCTTTGGATTTCCACCTTTTGATCATTTCTAACTCAGCTTTTGTTGAATCATGAAGGAGACTTAAAGACTCATGTAAAAACGCGTTGACTGTCTCAGGGTGCTCTGCCATGGTGCCTCGTAGTGCTCTGTGGGAGTAACTATCAAATCCAAGGAGATTTGCAAGGCTGTTTCTGCATGCCAACAAGTTTTCTAAGACAGAAAGCTGGCTATCAGATTGCATGAAAAATCCTTTATAGGCCTCTCTTCTCAGATTCCCATCTGTAGACTCAGAACAAGGGCTGGTTATTATTATTTCATTTCCAGAAATCCTGAAAGGAATGCGCACATCTTCTGCCCATTTTTGCAACGGATAGCGGCTGGAAGTTGCTGTGTTATGTGAGAACTCTGCACCAAATGTTAAAATCATTTCATGGAGCCTGACAGCAGCGTTCCTTTTCTCCTCTTCAAGATGGATCCCACTTTGTTCAAAATCAAACAGAAACAAATTTCCAACATGCTTTGTGATATCATCCATCCCATGGAGCACTTGTTTGTCACTCAAAGCAAACTTCAAAGCTTTGTATAACTCTAAATTAGTGTTCAGTTTCTCAACAAAGGCACCGAGCCCAAGACTTGTCTCCTCAGCCGCTTTAGCAAACGGCTTTGATGGATGGGTGAGTCTGACAAATTCTGCCAGATCAGCAACTTTGCAAAGCTCATCAGATATTTCATCAAATATTGAAACAATCTTTGGAGAATTATGACTCTTTATTGCATCTTGGATAAGTTCAGTACACCTAGACATCACACGTTCTTTCATGACGTGGAATCCATCAGGTGATTTCAGCTCAGGAATCCCAAATAAGCCAACAGAATTTTCCGAATCCAACTTTCTTGTTTCTTCTGTGAAGAATTTGTTGAAAACTCCTGACAGAGTTGAGACTTTTCTTGGACAATACAAGAGATTTCTGGCTCTTAGAAAGTTAGATCTTACTGGTGCCTTGAGAAGCGCAGCCATTTTTAGGGTCATTGTGTTAATTTGGTCCAGAAATTTGGTCTTGACATTCAAGAATATCCTTCTACTTTACAAAAGACAGATCATCCATTTATCAGGAATCTTTGCATCTCTTGGTATTCTACAATAAAAAAGAATGCAATACTTCTTCCATCGTGCACCCAAAGCCTTGCAAAAGGAGTTCTTGGGGGGGCATCACTTAATTTCATGATATATTTGAGATGGATCTAAAATTTTCTACATACACTAACAATTTAGTACGTCTGCAGCATGCTTCAAGCTTGATACTAACTTGTTTTGAGTGTAATTTGAGTATGTTTGAGAGTTTGATTTGAGTAAGAATTTTGCACTGCTTGCGCTAGCTTGCAGCATGCATCTTTTGAAATGGAAGGTAAACTCAGTCAAGCTTGATTGTAGTATGTTTGAGGATGACTTTAGCATGTGATTATTGTCAAGCTTGATCAAGCTCTAACCATACATGCAAACTGGCCAAAATTGTGTCAACATCCTCATTTCAAGCTCGTTCAAGCCAAAATCATGATCTTTTCAAGCTTGCGCAAGCTTGTTGCAAGCTGAACCTTTTCTTATGGGTAACACATGGACTAACTACGTCGGCCCCAGTTTTTGGCCCCAGAAAAATAGCCTATCATTTTAAGGGCTCGTAAACAGAGGTTTTTCATCCTCATTAACAGATTTTGTCTGTTAGGGCGAGAGGATCTCAACTGAATCCATTGAGATTGTTCTTTTTGGGGAGCATTCCCCGCGCTGACCAAACTTTACAGTCTGGTGTGCTGCTCTGCACAAAATATCTTGGGGCACAACAATTTTGTGCACCAGTGTGCGCCAAAGAATACTTGATATCTATTGTTTAAAAAAAGAGACACTGAATCGCCCATTGTTTTACGGCCCCTTTCTGCACCAAAATATGTGCCAAAATCCAGAAATTTCTTTCTCTGTGCTAAAGATCTCGGCACTCAGATTCACCCCGACTTTTCGGAAAACAAAGAACCGGCCATGCAGAAGACCATTTGCAAAATATTTTCTTCACTGGCATGCAATATCATCTGTCAGTCTGGAAAATTTCCCCCCTCTCACTTCTGTCGTTTTGGGCACAAATCTTAGGCTAAGCTGTTAGGCCTCCTTACTCCTATCCTGCCTCTAGACTAATATCCTCGTCATTTCAAACATTAGCATTACGGCTTCTATTAAAATGATTGATTGTGTTTCCTTCCAATCTGTCAAGTAGCAAGAGAGGGAAAAATGAATACTAAAGCTCATAAAATACCAAATATTTCTACTTCTTTTTGCGCTGCTGCCCTCCATCCATCCAGCCATCACATGAACATAGAAGAGTTCGTCACAACAACAACAACGATAATATCCGCTTTTACTTCGTGTAACGAGCTCCTAAAGAGAGTGACGCTGTTGGGTGCCGCTCGATTTTGCCATCCGTCCCACCTAGTATATAATTGGTAGCGTCCCACCAAAAAGACTGGTATGTCGCATTTCGTCGTTTTTCACAATCATGTGTCGGATATCCATTTGTTTTTTTTCCGAATTTCATTGCGGAAAACCATTTTTATTCGCTTGGATTGATGGGGCCTTGATGCAAAATCTTTTCTGCCAACATTTGTAAATTCAAAAACCTTGATGAGCAGCTGTTTGATTGGTGTATAAAAATACTCTACTTGGACCGTCTTTTGTTGAAAAATTCTAATTTTAGGCTCCGTTTACACGATGTCGGCACCTTTTGAAAACGGAGAAAATGTGACGGTTGCAAATTTCAGCTAGCGTTCACACGATGCCGGAACAATTTATTTGATTAAATACTAAAAAATAACGATGCGCTGAATGCACCCTTGGTTAAGTCACCCTTTTCCTGAGATTTTAGATTAATTTTTGACACAAGAATCTTGCAAATCCGCTAAAAATTCATAGAGTTACAAGCATTTTGAAGTTCAAATTTGTGCGAATGCTGAAACCAGAGGCCTCGAAATGGCATTTTTGGTAAAAGCTCCATAGGCGGTCGTTTCTGTTATTTCTCAATTGTTTCAGGGCGAACCAAGTTGCATTCAAACAGGTTTTCGATAACCTAGCTGTCAAGCATCTAGATGCTTTGAAGAAACAGATTCAGTCTCTCGCCAATCAGGGGCGGATCCAGATATTTGAGTGACCGATGCGAATAAGGGGGTCTGGGGGCGAAGCCCCCAGAAAATTTTTGAGTGACCACGCCCTTCAAACTCTCGGAAAACATGGGCAACGCCCTTTTTCGATTTTTGTTTTAGCTGGAAGACCTTACTTCGAACATTTTTTCAGGTACAAGGATATGCACATTTACCTCAAGTCAGATCTATTCAAGCCAGTGCTTTTCGAAGTGCTGTTTACATCTTGGCCCAGACAGGCCCAATTTCGTTGTTTACTGATTTGGTGTTGCCAGGAAAGTTCCCCTCCACGGACTACTTTATTCAGTCAACCACAATTAGGTCCTCTAACACTTTGAAGAAGCGCTTAAGTGCACTGTACGCTGTACTTTCCTTTCAGGCGAGAAGAGGCGAGACAACCGAACGGTGAACAACAACAATAGTAGAGGGCAATCTATTGCTCAATAGTAACCTTTGGACTGCATCGGTCAACCGGTTCAAAACGCTGATTTTTCTCCACTCAGGGGTCTGGGGACCAATGCATTTTTGCGATCGTTTGTTGAGAAGAAAGGAGCTGTCAAAGCTGCTATGATTGACACCGATGCACTCATCAAAATTATTACGCAAGGTTCTCCTGTTGGCTTTCGTTGCCTTGTCGAGACGCGCGTCACACATCAATTGAATAGAGGATTAGAATAATAATGGGATTTACCGTAGTTGTTTTGAGGACACTTATTCTTTTGATGATAATGGGTCTAATGTTTTAATGGTCGGCCATGGCTTTCGTGTCTGAGTCTGAAGCTAGGAGGTTACTTCTAGGAGCAGTTGCACCAGAAAGAAGGGGGCATTTCGAAAGACCTCAAATGCTTTGAGTCTAATAAAAATTCTGCTGCACAGACTTCCAGATAATCGATCATGTGAAATTGACCGATGCATTTGCATCGGTTGCATCGGTCTGGATCCGCCCCTGTCGCCAATTATGTTCTGAACCACTGTTTTTGGACTTATGCAATGTAAGGAAATTTAGAGAATGATCGCAAGAAATAATTTACATTAGAAGTCCTATTTGGTTTGCTCTGATATCAACGAGAGGTATGACATTGGATAAGCTTCTCTTACCTCCGCCTTCGAGCTTTTGGCAATACCAGTAATCTAGGGGGTCTCTGGTTTCAGCTATCGCATATTTTTGATCTTCGAGAGCTCGTAACTCAGTGAATTTTCAACCGATTTGCACGATTTTAGTCTCTAAAATTATTTCATAATCTTAGGAATAGGGTTATCTTTCCATGAGCTTGTTCACGTCGTCCATATTTTTAAATATTTTATCAAACGTCGAACAATTTTTTTGAGACACCCTGTAGGAAATTTGACGATAAAAAACTCTTTGCAAGACTTTGATGCCAAAGAAATGCACCTACACTCTACGAATCGATCAGTCGCATTCCAAAGAATAAAAAAATGTTCTGTTTTCATCATTTTCGAGTGTTCACACGATGCTTCTTCCAAAATGTACTGGTTAATAGTTCCGTTTTTAAAATCTACCGTTTTCAAAGTCTGCCGGCAAAAAATGTGCAGTTTTCGTGTGAACGGGAGGCCTATCCGTCACATTTTTCACCGTTTTCAAAATGTGCCGGCATCGTGTGAACCTCTTGTGAACGCTGTCTTAGGTTGTGTGGATCTCTATACAAGTATTTTCTTATGAATTGACAAATTACGTGTTTAGTTTAGTTTTTTCCAATGTTTAAATTCGTAAGTTTTATGGTGGAGGGTCCCTTGAAAATCAACATTGCTGACATTGTTGAAGGGCCACTTTCCTAAAAAAAATTTGGAATGGAAATGAACATGAAAAATGAGAGTACTGTACATGGTCTTCATGTAATTTGGCTGGTTTTCATAAATCAGAAATAACCCTAAATGAACGTAGACTTAAAATTCCGATCCGATGCAATGCGATAAAATCCGATAAAAAGTGACATATGAAAACCAGCCTTACTACTGAAAGACTTCAGAAAAATTGCGTGCTAGATGGATCTGCACGCAGTCAGCTCAGTCGCGTTCTCTTCAAATTTTCATTTGTTTGGTTTTTAGCTGCCGATCTGTGATCTATTTTGTTTCTGTAATGACGAATCTATCTTTGGAGCAGGCGATTTACTTGGCCATTAACTATATCAGAAAAGTCCAGCATAAACGCCCGTACAGTGAAAACATCGTCGATACAGTGGCTAAAAAATTTGGCCTAAGTGAAGCAAAGGTAAAGAAACAACTGGATCATCTTGTTGAATCTGGTGCTATTTACATCACAGTAACAGAAAGAGGTGACTCATACTTTATATTTGACCCTGAGAATATGGATGTCAACGAAACGGATTTTCAAGATCTATCTATCGACGATTTGAGTTTGGACTTTGATTTTGGAAACTCGCAAAACATGGGCGAAACAAAGGATGGTCATTCAATTGAGACAAAGGGCATTCATACGCAAGTGGCAAATTCAATTGGGAACGAAACGCTGGCGACCTTCGCAGCTTTTGGCAAAATGGCTGATGCCATACTCGAAATGAACACTTTGCTTCAGGTAGAAAGAGATCTTAGCAACAATTTGCGTATAGAAAACATCCAGCTGAAGTCTAGAATTGGGGAACTTGAGGCTTGCTCTGCTGTAAGTAAATCGACCACACCCTCTGCGGTGGAAAGTTCTTCGTCTGGGTCGTCATGCAGCCATCATCATCGTCCTTGCAACGGTCGCCTAGAAACCAAGTCTCATGAATTAACATCGCATAGCGCCATTGTTTACGAAGATATTAAAGAAAATGTAATTGTGAAATCAACAGGAAATCAATTTTTTTTTGTATATTTTAGCATGGCCCCCTGTAAAGCAGTCCTCGACTGAGGGGCTACCATGGGTAAAAAAGATAAAATAGAAATAGAAATAGAAAATACTCAACAATGTCCAATGATGCAACGTCATGACTCATGGCTCAATGAAAACTTTCAATTTTTTGAAGAAAACTAAACTTCAAAACATCTAGTTTTCATATCTCAAGCTTCTCTATTAATAGCAGCGTCCTAAATGACGCCCAAAGGCTTCTGTTTTCAGCAAGCTAGCCTCTTCTAACTACCGACAGTTATCGTCATACCCACCTTGATGATAAATTTTGGCGGAAAACTACCCGTTTTTGACAATTTTTTGCAAATTTCTGGAAAACTTACCCATGTTTAAAGGACGAGTCCAGGGTTGATAAAATTATTGTTAAAAAGCAACCTTACCAACTGCTGAACACCAGTCGTGAGTTCTCTTCAAGTTTTCATGGCTAGAACTTTCATAAATTTGACGATAAATCTTCGTAAGTTAGGCTAAATATCGTCGCCATTTTGTCTTTGTACGAGTGTGCGGAGGCTCAACATGGAGGCTAGCAATGTGGATTGCATAATATCATCACATTTGGCAGCCTCGTTCAGGTTTCTGAATTTTCTTACCTAATTGAGCGCATAGTCTATTAACCCAAGGCTTGTATGATATGTGTAGATAAGGCAAAATGACCTCATTTCGCATAAAATGACGTCATTTCGCACTTCTTAGCAGATTGAAATATGCAGTTTCGCAGATTAAAAGAGAACACAATTGAAAAAAGTACTACACACCATTCACAACAGTGAAATCTCTTAAATTATCAACAATTATACCACCCTGGAATTATCCTTTAAGGGCTTTAAGGAAAATCTGCAGAAAAAGTGACCCTTGTTTAGAGAATTTTGGGCCCAAAAACCCATCCATATGGGTGGCACATGCCCATACCCTCAATATTTTATGTTACAGCCCCCGGGGGATATATGCCCGCCAATATAAGTGGGTTTTTGGGCCAAAAATTCTCAAAATAAGTGTCTGTTTTGCAACAGATTGTCTTGGCCTTATTGTAATTTGCGAAATATTTCGAAAGCATATTTTATAGTCAATCTGAACATAGTTTAAGATCTGAAAGCCAAGTTTGATTTTAAAAGGTGCTGCCTCATGCTATAGCGCTTGAAATAAGAAGAAATCTAGTGAAAAAAACAACGGAGAGAACAGTCGATTTCCCAAATTAAAATAAGGCCTGGGCTTGTTGTAATTTGTGAAATTGCACAATTGCGCGATTTCGCAATTTCGTTATTTCGCAATTTCGCAAATTACAATAAGCCGTCTGCAATCGCAAATAGCTTGTACTTGGGTGTCAGCAAAGAGCAGCGGATCCTATCTTTGCATTATGTGTCCTTGTTACTGTGTCGAGCAATCAAAGGGTCATGAACTCAAACAAGCCTGAAAACAAGGGCTATCATTTGTGTGAATTTAGCGCTTGAAAGCACCAGCTTGTCCAGCTTTAATGATAAAACATTTAACAGTGTCACCATCAAGGTCTTTAAATGTTTCTGTTTGAGTTACAGCAGTCATATGACCAGTAATGAAGTTGAAGCAGAATTCTTCCAAATCCTACAATGAAAAAGAATGATAGAATCGTTTGCTGACTTAACCTGAATTTTGCAGATTTTCTGAAACAAGGTCTCAAATTCTAAGTTGGTGTCTTTCCTATAATCTGGTACCAGAAACGAGACAACTAAAATCACAACTGCTTCAAAGAACTATAGAAACAAGGAACAGTTTGCTTCCCTGACCCTAATGT
Source organism: Aurelia sp. 4 Dawson et al 2005 (assembly GCA_964019985.1). Classification (NCBI taxonomy): domain Eukaryota; kingdom Metazoa; phylum Cnidaria; class Scyphozoa; order Semaeostomeae; family Ulmaridae; genus Aurelia; species Aurelia sp. 4 Dawson et al 2005. Next base: position 4,193,085 of record OZ026495.1, read on the forward strand.
CATATTCGACTACTGGGTCTGGGCTTGGCTCCATAGAGCTCCCTGGTATCCCTCATGCAAACGCAGTCAAATAGCCGCAGAGAACTAGGCTGAACAAGGTGTAAGGCTTCTGGGACACCTTGCCAGCTCACATGGGGGCGAGCTAGCCCTCTTAGCAGGCTGGGGCTCTTTGCCGAGATCTCACTGAATCCCCAAGTTGAGTACAGCAGTTATTGTCTGTTCATGTGAAGGAGATCTTACTGAGAAGGTTTACAACAGGTTTAGCTGAATGGCGGGATCGGCCTTTTTTGGCGGGCGGGGTGCGGGATATGCGACTCCCATTCAATGGCGACTCCTGGTTAGTGGGATAGGGTTAGTAGGATAGGGGATAATAAGGGGAGTGGGATCAGGGCTTGAGAAATTACAGCGACGGGATACGGGATGTGCTAGAAAACAGGTGCGGGATGGCGGGATGAAGGTACCCTATGGTAGACCCTCTCAATGAGTACTGGCAAAATTTTGGCAAGCGGGTTGAAAATTTTTCGAAACACTCTATTCCAGCTAAAGACAAAAAATCTATATTGCTCATGTGTCGCTATTCTAGGTGCGTGTCCCATGTGTGCAATTTCTGTTTCGGCAAGCAGACTTGAACTTGTCTAGAATGTCTCGCCTACTGAGTCCAGACTAGCTCGCCTCCATACGAACTAGATCCAATTTTTTTTTATGCAAATATAAAAAGTTTACAATGTGTGCTACATCTAACTAAACGTTTCTAGTTACTATACGACACTACAGGTACGATACCATGGGGAGTGAAAGATAATGACTACCCCATAGCCAATATAAAAGGACATGCAACTTTGAACTGACTACGACTACATTACAAACGACTTAAAACTAATGGATAATGTACCAGATTCTGTTCCACATCAGATGTCAGGTCAGTGTTGAAATGACTGAAATGATGTTGCAAACATAACTCGTTCGATTTAGTGGATAAAGTGCCTGACATCTGATGTGAAAAAGAATTTACAATGAAAAAGAACGTTTACATAAAGGGACGTGGTGGTTGCATAGTACTCAGGTTGCAAAGATCTCAATCAAACCGACCAGTTTCATGGATAAAACCTAAAGTTAATTCGAGTATACTTCTATTCGCGTTATTTGAAAGGTCGTTATCACCATATAACAAAAGCTGGGTCAAAGCATCATTTGAGAGATCGGCAATTTGTACGACTGGTCGTAGTAATTCAGCAACGGTGAATTGGCTACGTTGCTTACCTTTGCATTGTATTTGATTGAAGCATCCAGCAACATTGCAGCATTGTCTACGGATATACTTTGCTTTATCAACCTCTCGCATTTTTTCTTCAGCTTCTCTTCACAATATAAGTTTGCAAGGTCAAGTAGTCCTGCAAGATTTAAGATAGTTTGATGCATAAGGAACCGTCCAAAAGTCCATTTCGACAAAGACAGCGGAATTTCGCTGTTACGGGGGGGGGAGGGGGGTGTACCAACAATCTCTTACGCGTGAAGAAATGGAACTGTTTTCAGTCACATTTTGCAAAACTTTGAACGCTGGATAATGTCAAATTGGGAGAGAAAAGGCCAAAGACGAAGTCCTCAACCCTCACAGGTAATGTTTAGATCAATCTTGATAAATTTGTTATTGAGGTAGGTAAACAAACAATTTTCTATGTCCGTTGAGAGGAGGGGGTAAATACCAAATGGATTAAATCAAAATGAAAAAAAAATCAAATCAAAAATAAATTATTGTGGTTATTGCTTAGATCAGTTTGAAACCATTACCAAAAACCCTTTTATGGAAACTTCGTCCTTTAGCACCCACGGATGCGCTTACCAACAATGGGGCATCGATTTTAGTAAAACTCTAGGGCAGCATTATACCATTCACGTGTTGCTTACATGACAGGTATGTCAACAACGATGAATTTTCCAGGATACGTCAAACATTATACAAGACGATTACAATGAAAGAGCGTACCACGAAAATTCGAAGAATATTCGAAACTACCGGGTGAGTAAAAAAAAACGCCCGGCGTTTGAAAGGCTATTACTCCCTGAATATATAGGCAATGATATTTTACAATATTTGATTGAATAGCTAACATGTTCAATTATTTTTAGAAATTTTCCTGGCTAAAATCGGTCACTCTGTTCAGATTCTGTTGGCAATTTTCCAAAATGAGTCCCTTTGAGAAACCTTGGAAAACGTGCTAAAATTACAAGCAAAAGTCCCTGAGGTGACTTTCAGCACGCTTTAGCACGTGATTTCGTTTTGACGGGTTGAAAAGTCTCCCCCCTAGTGTGAATAAATTCTTCAGGGGCATTCTATTCTCCCATGAGAACAAAATACATGAGCAAACCCAAGAGTCATTATTGCTAGGAAGGAGAACAAAGAGAAATTTTGCTTGCTGTTTTCGCAGGTTTTCGCAGGTTTTCGAAAGGGGCTTTCAGCAGAAAATCTCCTATTTCGACAGGAAAGAATGGCCGATCACAGCCGGGTAAATTACTGAACCGGGGATAAAACAAGACAGTTTTCAACATCATTGCTTTGATATTGAGGGATCAGGATTTTTTCAAACGCTGGGCGTTTTTATTGACTCACCCGGTAGAGTTTCATGACTAAATGATTTTTTGAATTTTGCTTTGTTACTCGCTTCGTTCGATTCGAATATTGCTTCCGTTGGGCGGAGCGTATGAAGGATCACAATAGGAGTTCCTTACCTTGGAAACCACAATGAATGAAACCTAAGTTACATGACACCAGATTGGGTTCTCTTCGGAATGCTTTTCACTTCGGATAGGGGTTTCAGTTACACGACGCTGAGGCAATCCGAAGTGCTTTGGTGGGCGTAACCGGAGTGAAAGTCACTCCACTTTGGAGGTAAAGTGAAAATCAATCCGAGGTACTTCAAATCGGATTCCATCTCGTATAATCACTGAAGCCGAAGTGGTATTCACTCCGTAACTTCACTCCTAATTACTTTACCTTGCTTTGACACATTCTCCTCCATAAGAACACGAAAGAGGGGTCTTTGTCTCCGCAGAACATAGCAATCCGACATCGTGCAACAACGACGCAAAGCAGAGCAAAAGTCAATCCGAAATCGTGTAATAACTTCGAAAAGCGAAGCACAACTGCTGCGGATTGGGGGGCAATCTGAAGCGAAAACAAATCCGACGTCGTGTAACTCGAGCCTAAGAATGTTCAATAATTTTCATCATGCAGAGAAAACAAAATCCAATAAAGATACGATTCTATTCTGAATATTGGAAACATACAGGGTGTCTCAAAAAAATTGTTCGACGTTTGAAAAAATATTGAAAAATAAGGACAACATGAACAGGGTCATGGAAAGATAACCTGTTCCTAAGATTATCAAATAAGTTTAGAGACTAAAATCGCGCAAATCAGTTGAAAATTCACTGAGTTACGAGCAATTGAGAACAATTGAGAAAAAACAGAAACGACGGCCTATGGGGCTTTTACCAAAATGCCATTTCGAGGCCTCTGGTTTCAGCTTTCGCACAAACTTGAACTTCAAATGGTTATAAGTCCATGAAGTTTTAGCGGATTTGCAAGATTTTTGTGTCAAAAATTAATGTAAAATCTCTGGAAAAGGGTGACTTGACCAAGGGTGCATTCAGCGTATCGTTCTTTTTTAGTATTTAATCAAACGTCGAACAACTTTTTTCAGACACCCTGTAGATAGTACGCTTCTTCCAATTTCACTGTAGTGTAAAAACCAATAATATCAGCCATTTTGCAGCATCTTATTCCAGGATGGAAAACATTTCCTGTGGCAGGGACATTCTCGTTGTTTTTCCACGGTAGACTAGACTCCCCAAGGATGATCAACGAAAATTTGAGAGAAAAACTACATACCAATTGCATCTCCAGGAGGAAGATCAACTTCGTCTGTGTATAGATATTGTAGAAATGACTTGAAGACAGTATAACTGAATTCAGATATTTCGATTTCACTGAAATCAATGAGAAAGTCAGCTAGAGTTGCGCGACAAAAAAGATTCCAAAACCTGAATTATAACGCTACAAAGAAAGAAAATGCAGCGCAATAAACGAAACATCATCTGGCTATTCTGTAACAAATAGGTGCATACAAAGGGATTGATCGCACACACAAACGTGCTCTTCGGATCCTCTATAAAGATTACGAATGTCCCTTTGAAACATTGCTCACTCGAAGTGGCAGTTTTTGTATACATGTTAGAAACTTGCAGAAATTAATGACAGAAATTTACAAGTCCATGAATCATCTTAACCCATCGCTTATATGGGAATTTCATGAAAAGAAGGATGTAAGTTACAATCTGAGGATACAAAATCTGTGCAAACTGCCACAAATAAAGACACAGGGCTATGGGCAAGAATCACTGTCATTTAGAGGGAGTATACTCTGGAACACCTTAGACGATAGCGTCAAAAATGAGCCAACACTTTTGGCTTTCAAAGAGAGGATCAAAGACTGGGCTGGTGAGAAATGCACCTGTAAAATATGCCGCTAATTTTTGTATAATGTATGTTTTTTCTGCTGTAAATAGTTGGTTTGAATTAGTATCTTTTATAATTACTATTGTAAATACCAACTTTAAATATGGATTAAATCAAATCAAATCAAAACATCGATCGCATGAGGGCCTAAATTTTGGACGCACCCTAATTCGATAGATGTCGGTGTGCCTTCGTGCACGCGTACTTAGATTTTCGGAGTGCCTTTGTGTCTGCCATGTTGGTGCGCCTTCGTTCCTGGGTAGGCCCACCTAAATTTTCGGCGCACCATCGTGCCTAAATTTGGTTGACAATAAAGAATGATTTTATGAATTATCAAGGAACTTCACAATAAACTCATTGAGTACAGTGCCACAGGAATCTTTCTGTAGAATATTTGAATGCCACGAAGCAATGCGGACACCATTATTTTAAACGAAATGTTTCGTCGACACTGCTCCATTCGGTTCATACTAGGTCTTTTGGATCGCTAGGGTCATTCGGAAGGACCCAAAAGACAAAGACTTGGGATTTGAGTCATTGGCCCTCTGGGTCTTTCTGAATAATCCTAGCGATCCTAAAGACCTTGTGTGAAACAGGCTATATTCGTTAAGAAACTCTAATACAACAACCTCGAACCCAGGGTAACAATGAGCGGCCAGTTGTTATCATTTGTGCTGAAGAGGTGAGGCTGACGACAATGATAGCCCTGGAATCGAGGTTGTTAATATAAAATGAAAACTGCAATTTATGGTTTAAATATTTCTACATTAAGGCTGTCAACTCAAATGAAGGAGAATTCAGGGCATGTTTATCGGTAACTCCAAAACCCACCAAATTCTGAGGCATTGGAATTCGCAGAGACAGCACTGTACAACACCGTACACGAACTTTACAGAGCACTGGAAGTTTACAAAGATCTTTAGGGAGCACAAAGACCAGCATGCTTCGCGTGAAGCCAGGTACTTGCTATGCACAGCTTCCAGAATAACTGACAGCACAACATTAGTAAAAACAACAAAAGACGACGCCAAAGGCTGCTGGTCTTGGTATTCGCTTTAAATAGTAATTTTTCGTGAAATTCCCACACATATGAGAGGATCATTTACAAATTTCAGTCATCAGATTCTAGAAATATTCAACATGGACTGAAGGTTCCCAATCGACTTTACAGCCTCGTATCACATGTCGGTTGATTGTTATTGCTCCTTGCAATTCTATCATCTCCAGGAAAATTGTCCCTTCCACTTTGGTGCTTCACTCTACAACACAAACATCCAACTTTTTCCATTAACTGTTTTCTCAGTCTCTTTCGCATGAAGATATACGTAATTGGATCGAACACGAGGCCAAGGTACCACAATAGTCGATAGATATCAATGTTAATAGCGGCGTAGCAACGATGGCAAAATATATTAAACATGTCAGGCACTACATAACAAGCAGAAAATGTAAACGTTATCACAGTCGCCATTTTGAGAAACTGATGATTCTCGGATGCTCTTCGAATTCGATTGTTATGTGGCGAATTTCCCGTTTTTCTTCTCCTCGATATTGCTATGAAAATGTACGTATACGATGCAAGTATAAACACTGCTATACACAGGGAACTAATAGGAGACACGAATGAATCTAGGATACCGATCATTTCATCATAGTCCAGAAAAAAGGATACAACGCCAGCAATGATGCAAAGGAATGTCAATGAGGCTAGAACGATATGAGCTTTCTTCTTTGTTAATATCAAAACATATCGCAGAGGATATTTAGTTGCAATCAACCGATCAAATGTCATGATCACCATGATCACCTTCATAATAAAGTAACAGCTATGTGCTATGCGAATCAACGAATGTTTTGTTTTAGGTGCTATTGAGGCATGACATCTAATGAACCAAAGAATCAGCATTGATAATGCATAGACCAATTCTGTTGTGTTCAGATACGCGAGAATCAAGTTTTGGTTCGTCTGCCGATATCTGTCTTTGAAAATGAGAAACAGTCCAAGCATATTCAAGATGGCAGCTATGAATAATATTGGAAAGTAAGAAAATGTTAGCGGTCTGCAATTTGGGGTTTCGTGCCCATTGCCCCCAGACTCAGGCTTGTTCAGTGACATCATAATGAGGCAGTCTAAAGTCTCGTTCAATGATGGCAGGAAGAAACAATGTGCAGTCTTGTTCGGTGACGTCATAAAGAGGCAATCCATAGTCTTGCTAAATGACGGAAGGGAGAAGCAGTCCACGGTCTTGTTCAATGACGTCATTTTTGACCGAAGGGACTGGATACCGCGGAAGACTTCTCAAATGATTTCCAGTAAAATTTGGTAAGCAAGACAGATGTAAACACCAAAAGAAGTAGATAATAACAACGCAACTCTGTGGAGGAGGATGGTTTACAAGTCAAAGGTAACTCTTAACAGTGCTCTTGATCGAAGAAATGGACACTTTGAAGTCAAAACGAAGCAGCTCTGTCTTTAACGATTCATACTTTCAGATTGAAGCTCACTCTGGAGTTTTAAAACTTCTCAGAGATGATTTTAAATTGCGATTTATATTTTCAATAAGCAAATCCATCGCCGTATGCCTTGACTGGAGTTCATCTATATCGAGAAAATGCAAAAAATCAGGAATCCTTGCAATAGACTGATATTTCCAAAGATCTTTGAAAATCCACTGTAAATCTTAAGTCGGAAAAATTCCTCAAAAATCAACAAATTACTTTTGAGATCTCAAAATCAGCTGTGAAGTCTTCAAAGTCAGATAATGTCATTGAAAATTCAAATTAAATTGCCAAAATCCTCTAAATTTTCGTAAGATTCTGAAAATTCATGTGAATCTGAAGAATCTTCACCAAATTCAGACCATCGTCAAATTGCACCAGCTCATATTTGAGACCAAAATCTTGTGGGAACCATTTTCATTGAGACAGCTAATATACATCCATCTCTTGTAGGTTTGCTACGAATGTTTATCGTTTCATGTAAACCATACATGTCACTTTGTCTGCCATCTGTACAGTCACACAATCCTTTCCAATATCCTATATTCGAAGCAAAAACAGTTAGTTAATCTTTGTTGATAATACCAATCAGTCAGCCAGACAGTCTTCTGCGAAAGAAAAATGCCACTTTCCCGACGACGATTGCAAGATACCTTCATAAATAACAATCATGGGATCTCCTCATTAACGACACTGGTCGGATCTCTTTACCTGCAACGCTTATCTTAACGTGTCCTAAACGCCTATCCTAAAGGGCTTCACCAAAAAGCCATCCGTATCTAGACTAATTCTCAACCTTCTTCCATCCATGAATTTATTCATGATAGTACTTGCGTCATATTTGAATGGAAATAGGCGTGCTCAGGGCGTGGCATGGGTGATTAGAAATCTTTCTTTCTCACGGCTAGTGACCGTGTGACCGTGATCTTTGTAGATCGATGTAGACGAAAAGTAGCAGCAACGAAGTATCGAAGAAAACAGACCAATCACTTGGAACTTCACAACCGACCGATATCAACCTGACACCACAGCATGACAGAAAACAATAAACACCTTGAAATCAGCAGCAAAAATTCCAGGGTTCTTTCAGTAAAAAAAAGATGGGCTTTGCCATTCAGTGATCTGTAACGTGATATTTGTTAACTGTCTGCAGCAGTATGTTTGAGTTGCTTCATCGTTTGTGCATTTAAATATCTACAAATTCTGATGGATTTGTTCTTATAATTTCCTGCTAAATCTGCAATGCGCCCTCATCTAGATCTGAAATTACATTACTTCACAGGTTTCTGGTCTTTGGAGTCCAGTGTCTCGTTTGATGCAATTTGTTTGAGTTGCTGCGTCGTTTACGCAATGATTAAGGATTCTTCTTGTCGTGTTCTTGTACTTTCAATCTAAAACTGCGATGGCCCTCTTCTCTTACCCTAGGTTTGAGGCTCTGGTACCCACGGTACTCTTCTCAGTTCTGATAAATAAATTAGTTCACAGGCTTTCAGATCTGTAGAGTGAAGCGGTTTTGTTTGTAGCAATTTTTCTGCGATGCTTGGTCATTTATGCAGTTATATGGCCTGAAATTCTACTTGACATATTCTCATATTTTCATAACAAAATTCCAGTGTTCTCTCTTTCAGATATGAAAATCAAATTAGCTCACCAGCTTTCGAATGGAAATCGAAATTCATGCTATATTCTTGAAAACTTCTGCAAACGCTTCCTCACAGGAAAGCTAAATGCTTTGACTTCCACTTCCAACAAGTAAATCTTTAATCAATGATAATAAATTTTAATTAATAATAAGAAAATTTTAATTAATGGCTGGAAATCAACAACAATAAAATAACAAATAAATGACAAAACAGGTGTGTCAAAAAATATTTTCACATGTGTTTGTTTCTTTGAAGTTCAGTTGTCCTACAAATCAAATTTTACGTTGTATTCTTGAAGAAACTATTGACATTCCTTCGGTGAAGGATTTAGCGCAGCCTTGCCACAAGCAAATTTTAATTGGTATCAAGTTTCAGCTTGAAACTAATGGTATTGTTCTGTCTTTCTTGAGGTCTTAAACTTCAAGCTGTGCACGTAAGTTTGAATGGGCATCAAACTCGCATCGCAATTAAAAATTCATGTTTTCTGACTAGCAACGTTTCTCAAATTTTTGCGAACACGTCAATTTTTTTATGTTTCGTTCCAGTCGTATCAGTCTTTGTGCAATGTTTTTATAGGTAAACTCTTAGGTCTTCCAGGAATTGTTAAAAAAATTAATATATTCTGAAGAAGATTTTCTAGTACACTATGCTATTTGGTGAAAACAGTCCTCGTTTGAAAGGACACTGCTCTTAAAATATCAAGAGCTTCATGAGAATAATGTTGGCAAATATATTGTTGAAAAGCGAACAAATACTAGAACTCTAAATTTACCTGAGTGAAATCGGTCACTCCACTCTGAAATTATGAACGAATGTCGAGAAAGTCCCCTCACACGCTTTAGCACGCATTAACTCCTTGACAGGATGATGCGACCAGCATAGCCAAATTATTTTGGGGGATTTCTTCCGAGATTTTTCCAAATACTTGTCAAAACCCAATTTAAAATCACTTTTGCAGGCAACACGGCTGACAACGAAAATTTCGATGACGTCACAAGTATAACGTGTAGAAAATTTGCACAGCCTCGTACCGGGTGTCAGTCCCAAAAAAGTAATATATAAGCCCTTTTCATGCCGGCAACGTCGGCTGTTTTATCCCGGCTCTAATTCCGCCAGTCCTAGAATTTGCTATAACGCCATTCAGAACCGTGTTTCACGCCACTCATAGAGGAAAGAAAAAGTTGATAATGGATATTCTTACGCACTTCTGCGTCATTGATTTCAATTTTGCTCGAGAAAACTGTCATGCTAGTCAATTACAGCTGTCTTGTTGCTTTCTAAATTTTCTTCATCGTCATACTCCTGTCAGCAGCTGCTGTTTAAAGTCAGATTTCTCCGCCATCTTTTGAACTTGCTTATTGCAGAAAGTTTCAATTTCTATCACTCGATTCACGTTTGCCCTATTAATGTCCTGTCTATCACAGAGGACAGGTAATTTAAGCTCATGCCTAAAAGATGGTGCACGCTGGCAAAAATAAATGTTATGAAATTAACACCGCTTTTCAAAACAAGTTCCAAATTATTGGCCCGCTTAACGCGCCCCTTTTTCTACCGGTCCTGAAAAAGGGTCGATAAGGTACTCCCATTAGAAAAGTCATGGGCGAAGGGAAACAAAATAATCTTCATTTAATGAAATGTATAGACAAATCATACCTGTCTTGAAAATTTTCCCCCTTTTTACCGCCGTTGAATTACAAAACCGCAAACGAGGAAAGCTGCGCTTTACAGGAAAACTGAATTAGGCCATTGCAAACTTGAATCAACGAGTTAGGCTGAGGAAGGGATGCAGAGGAAAGCCATGAAAGGCAGGAAGAAACCACGATAAAGACAGGAATGATTTGCGTATACAGTTTATCAAAAAAAGATCATTTGTTTCCTTTCACCCTTGGAAAATCACCAACAGTTGATAACATGGCTAATCTTTTAAATTTTTTTCAAGTAGATCATGGGGACCAAATCATTTTTCCACGAATAGCCAGTCTTATAATTGGTTTGAATATTAGCAAATGTACCTATTCTTAGGGCTGCCTAGTTGTGAATCATATTGCGAAAAAAGCAATGCAGTCAGAAAGTTAAAAATCCACTCGCACAAAGTCATTTCACACGTCAGCAATATTCATCTCATATGATGATAAGCAGCGGGAGATTTCTGATAAACCATACTGTGTAAGGTGGCCACCTGGTAAACTGAATGCTGATATTTAAAAAGGGTTGCAGTGCAATGGTAGGTGGCCTGCGCGGCGTCAACAATGCGCGATGTATGAATTCGATAATGATACTAACAAATTAATCACAAGGGATGTTCTATGGGACGTGTAACCAACCCTAAACAGTCGTTTTCATAGATTTCATCAAGGGGTATTTCCAAAATATGATTAATTACTTCGCAAAATCTCATGGCTTTGTCAACCCGAGTTCTCACCAATTAATTCGCTGGGATAGTGATGATACCGTTCGTATCCTGCATCCAGGATAGGTATGTCAATTCATTCATTCCTTCATACATTCATTCATCCCTTCATCTGCTTATTCATTTATTCATTAAGTGAGAAACTAACCTTTTTTGATTCTCTTCCCAGTGTGTTTGAAGCATTGACCGAAAATAATCGCATCTACAAAAAAATACTTTCAATAAAAACAACATTGCTTACAATCATATCCGTTAGTTGCATTAAATTATTATGAAAATCTTTACCTTTTGAACAAATCATTTTTTGAATGAAGCCAAAACAGTAAAATTTACTAATAATAAGATTTGAAGACCCATTTGCTAACCATGGTCCTTCACGGTGAGATTTTCCGTTGAATTGATTTTATTTTCTGAATTCAATTCAACCAAAAATTTCAATTCAACGGAAACAGTGGACTGATTCCATATTAGTAGTTATCGCTATTGATAGACTGATGGATGCTCAAACTACGACTCATGTCCCTACACTTCCAGAAACGAATATGGCCTAAATCACCTGCAGTTTTTTCTTAAAGCAACTTAAAACGCCGAAAAAAGCAATCTTGCTGGAGTGCGACACAGTAAAACAAGCTACCTTAGTCCCTTCAAAATTCACCTGCCTTTAATTTTTGCCCCGGAGGGGGGCCAAAATTAAGGGGAGCGAATTGCAGAAATATTTGGCGTGGCGAAAATTAGAGGGAGCGAAAATTAAAGGGAGATTAACAAGTCTATTTTCTACAAAAGAACGTTAGGTTTGAATCTAATACCAACTGCAAGACAATCGCTCTCTTTGATTATAATAATATTGCCCTCCCCTGTGTCTGAGGGAAGATTTTGTTGTTCTAGTTCCACCGTGTTCTCTTCTTAAGGGCCATATTCATCCAAATCATCATAAGCCATTCTCTCCTTGCCTTCATATTGGGCAGAAGATACCGTCAACTTCTCTACCTCAATATAGTGGGAGGTGAAATACGAAAATACGTCTACTTTTACTGAAAAAATACGAAAATCCGTCAAAAATACAAATACGATATAGTACTCGTCGACAAACTCTTTCATTCGACTAAAGAGGGAGATCTTGGTGCCTTACTTTTCTTGACAATTCGATCAACTGGTAGTTCGTGTCCACGGTGTCCACCTTTAAGAATTGGTGATCTTTTATACTTTGTTTTGTAGAACACGACCTTCTAAAGCGCCTCTGCTGTTCAAGAAAGCATCGCAGAAGCGACATATTTCTCTTGGTATGTGACCGACAACATCCGAAGCTCTAATTTTACACCGTAACGGATTAGGCCAATACTTTGAAGTTTGCAGTGTGGGGGCGAAAATTAAAGGGAGCCAAACTTCTGCAGGGGAGCGAAAATTAAAGGGGCGAAAATTAAAGGGGGCCAAAATTGAAGGCAGGCGAAATTTGAAGGGACTTAGGTATCAATACTTAGGTGGATGTTTCTTCGAGCTATTCAAGCAAGAACCTCCTACTTACAAGTGATATTTTGCTTGTTTGGGAACGAATAAAGATCTCCTAAATTCGTTCGATACTTTGAGGTTTTAATCGTTGCGGTCGTTCGGTCGAACGCGCATTTGTTTGCCTTTGGCGGGAAGTTAAGATTGAAGAAAAATCAGCCAATCCGATTAAGTTATTTGTCATCTTCAATTCTGATTGGTCGGGGACACAGACCTGTACCCTGAAGGGAATTTTTGTCCGGTTTGAGAACAGTTTGGAAATAAGGCCCTCACCTTAGCGACAACAACAACATAAATTCAATTCAATAAAGTTAAATGTTAGGGGGTAGTCATGATATTGTTCTCCTCCACGTATCGTCCATGTAGTGTGGTACAGTAGTTTGTAGTAGGTGTCTTGGATAACTCGTCATTGTAAACTAATACCGGGTGAGTCAATAAAAACGCCCGGCGTTTGACAAAATCCTGCTCCCTGAATATCAAAGCGATGACATTGAAAACTGTTTTGCTTCATTCCCGATTTGCCAAATTAGGTTCAGTAATTTAACCCAGTTTTAATCAGTCATTCCTTCCCGTCGAAATAAGAGATTTCCTGTAGAAAGTCCCTTTCAAAAAGCTGCAAAAACGAGTGAAAGCGCGAAGCAAGATTTCCCTTTGTTGTCCTTCCTAGCAATAATGACACTTGGATGTGTTCATGTATTTTATCCTCTTGGGAGAATGGAATCCCCCTGAATATGTTATTCATACTAGGGGGAAGACTTTTCAACCTGACAAGAGGAAAGCATGTGCTAAAGCGTGCTGAAAGTCATCGCTGCGAGGTAAACACATTAGGGAAAGTTGCTTGTAATTTTAGAACTTTTGCACGGTTTCTCCAAGGACTTCTTTTCAGAAAATCGCATACAGAATCTGAACGGAGTGGCCAATTTTAGCCATGAAAATTTCTAAAAATAATTGAAAATGTTAGCTATCCAATCAGATACTGCAAAATATCACTCCTTATATACTCAGAGAGCAGTAGCCTTTCAAAGGTCGGGCAGTTTTTTTTTACTCACCCGGAATATAGAATTTAAGAAGAAACATGTTGCTAACGAACCTGATAGAAAAATGAAGAAATAAAGAAATTCTTACAAAAACCCGCGTATAAGAATCTACCATTCCGCAAGTCAGCCTGACTAGGTTCTTATATATTGGGAATTTAGTGGGAAATGAGGCTGTCCAGGTTCTTAAATTGGATCTTACTTTCTTCAGGGCTTTCAGTAATTCAATAATTTATTTAACATTTTGTTCCGATTCAAACTTCAAGCCTAATATTTACTGTCAGTTGACAGCACTTGAGTTTACGAGGTTTTATCCACAGCAGAAGTTTGTGGAATAGTCAGAAATTTCATAGAATCCAATGCCTCATTCACACTGCAAGTTAAACCAGTTTAAACTAAACCAGGTTTTCAAATAAGGCCTTCTGATTGGTCAAGCCAAAAAATCCAGTCATTTGATTGGTTGAAATTTAAACTGGTTTAGATAAAGCTGGTTAAGCTGTGTCAGTGTGAATGCAGTACAAGAAAAAGCTTTCAACGCATTATGAGAGTGATCCAGATATGGTACTATCAGTTACAGTAGGTTCAATGACTAAGGCCCAGGTCAAACGTCGCTCTTCTCATGTGCCTGATACAACTATTAGATTAGGCGCATGAGAAGAGCGACGTTTGACCTGGGCCTAAGCAACCGGATCTTTAATTCAATAATCTCTACAAATCAGAACCTATCTCAAATTTCAGCCTGTACGGGTTCTTACATGATGGGGGTCTAATTTCAAAATTTCAAACTGTAGGTTCTTAATCACTAGGTTCTTATGCGTGGGTTTTACTGTAGCAGAAATTTACCTGATCTTCAGAATTGCTTTATGTACATGAATAGCTTGGCCTTCTACTAAGAACGTAAGATCAGCATTTTCCTAAACAAAATCAAATTTCGTAAGGCGTTTGACTATGTTGGAAAATATCATGTACAGATAAATGGTGCATAGATCTCTCTGATTATGTTTATTAAATCATACTCCAATTGACTACATATTTCATTCACAAAACTGATCAGTTTTGGTAACACAATTTTAATTTTGCTTGTGCAACAAAGTCACTAAGCCCTTTGCTCTTTCTCTTTCTCACATGGTAAAACGTTAGTTTCACGTTTGATGCAAGGTGGACTTGCTACAAGCCTCTCTCTCTTTTAAATCCGAAATAGTCCGGAAATGCGAAAACTGAATTTATTTTTCAGTTCTCGCATTTCCGGACTATTTCGGATTTAAAAGAGAGAGAGGCTTGTAGCAAGTCCAGATGCAAGGCAGATATTGTGTGAATGGCTAGTCATCCAAAATAAATTTCTTTTGAATAGATATTCAAATATGCATATTCTGATGAAGGCACTTTAATCCTAAATTACAAGCAAAGTGCACCTATAAAGGCCTGGCATCTAACATGAAACAGGCTTCAGTATCTACCTGTATTCTGTAGTGATCGTTTATGTGCAGCAATCTGTAATTCTATTTGAAATTATGTTGGATATATCTTTACGTGAAGGCCACAGAGAAGTCATTGTTTGTTGCTCCTTGTGGTATTTTCCCTGTAGTGTGGTAAAGTCGTAAAGTAACTAAATAGTATAGCAGTTTGTAACGTTGTATTGTAACATTTTTGATGGATATAAAAAGATGGTGCATAGTATTTGGAATGAAGATCCGTTGGTTTAAGCAGCATCCTTGTAGAATGCCGTTAGTGGAAATATGTGATTGGATTATGATATGACGTAATAGTCTAACAATCATACATGAAGACAATAACATACGCTCTTACAAGGAAATCACGAAATGAATCACTTAAAACTCACTTCATCATTGAATGCTGACATCAAGGAATCCTTTATTGTAGGTCCTGCATCACAGTCTGTACAGATATAAAAGTGACAGCTTTAACCACAGCACTAATAATTTCCTTGAGTTTCATGTGGGAGGGATCCCAATAGCGGATTTAAGGAGGCAAATGGGCGAAATGGGGGAAACTGCAACCCCTGACGATCAAAACTCATCTTGGTGCCACCTTATTGGTGAGATGCTCGCCCCTTATCATGACCGTAATGCACTCTCTTTTAACTGTTTCGATCTAAATGTGGGGAAACATAAAAATGAAGGCGTTATTTAGCAGAAATACCAAAGAATTTTTCTCAAATTAAAAAGACACCCTCCTAGTAGGCTGCGCTACCTTCAACTTGGGGCTAGATCCACCCCCCCCCCAAGTGTACAATCTTTACACCATCTTTTGATCCGTCTTTTAGATCACAGAAGAGCAACGTGCATTTAATAATGTTCTTTAAATTTCCTATATCCAGATTAGAATACAGCATACAGCAGCATCTTTTTCCCTCTGAGTACAACAACCTCGAAAAAATTTGAAAGAAAAATTGAGACAGAAAGAAAGGGGGGGGCAAAGGAAAGATCATAAACAGAGAAAAAAGGAAAAGAAACTTTCTCTCCCTCTTTAATATTTATTTTTCCTTTCACCATTTCATAATTTCATTTTTTTGTTGGCCCTAGTGCCCAGATCTTTTTGCTGGTTAAATGGTAGCTAATCTGACCATAAACTGAGAATTCTGTCTCACGACAGATGCCAGCTACGCTATGTTATCCCTACCTTACTGTAGTAGGACTACAAGTAACGTCACAGACAGCCTCTCTATCGCGTCAATTCTAATGTATGGACTTTCTGTTTCTCCTTCATTCTATTGTATTGTACGTAATCACTTCCTGTAATGAATCTGTATTTAAGTTATAGTCAAATGTAAATTCTTTAGTCAGTCTCGTGATGTTCGTCACACAACAACGTCTTGTTTCTGGCTCCGTGTCTGCGCACGTAAACTGCTTTCCGTGTTATAAGATTGATCCCTCGTACATTACTGTAGATAATTGAATCTAATGAATATATACGAATCCTCAATCCAGGCGAATGATAACAATCGTACCTAATTTGACTGGTCTGAACATTATTTGTGGCATTCCAAAGCATGCAAAAACTTCATCTAGGCTTGCAACAGCAACTTGCCGAGGTGCTAGAAGAGTAAGTCCATGGCACTGACCCCACATGAATACCTGATGAAGAGAAAGGCAGAGATAAAGATAATACTTTCAGCTTGGATTACTGTTCTAAATAGAAGAAACAATTGAAATAAGACGTTTTGCTTTAATATAATCATGTCAATTCTTTGCAGCAAGGATTTGCTTGGTGCAATCTTGAAAGGTCTGACTTGGAACTTCGACCACTGAATTCGCGCGCCTCGCTTTCGATCTCTCTTTTAAGCATTACGTCATAGCTTCGCAATCGCAAAGGAGGGGCAGAGGAAGGCCTCTTTATCATTGGGGGTGAGGTGGGGTTATATAACTTCCTGGGGCCCCTGTGCTTACATTGAAGATGTGCTTCCTTGCAGTTGTTCAATTTTTGTAATCTGATTTCTTCATTTTCTTTCATACGAGGACTCACAACAAATTGATTTAAGACAACTTTTCATCTTAAGGGAGACCATATCTGGGCACTTATTTGGGGCAGCCGGTATATCTTCACCTGATTTTGTTGGCCTTTCTTTCATGATAAAGCTCTAAAAAAACTGAACTCCCTTCTTATTTTGTCACTAAGCCAGTTACGAAAACCAATAGCTCTACCTTCTCATCAAGGGCAAACTTTGTAAAAATTTGGGTTTCTGAATAAGCAAAGCGATTCCTTTTCTTAAGAATAGATTTCACACACTGCTTTGAGAATAGTTGGGAAATAACGCCCTTTGCTAAAGTGACAACATTATGAATTCAATTAAATAGTTCAGTCGTGTGCACTTTTGTTTCCTTTGGCGGGAAGTATAATTTTTTTGGAAGAAAAATCAGCCAATCCGATCACGATATTTGTCATCCTATATTTGGATTGGTCAGGAAAAGATCTGTGCCCCAAAGGAAATTTTTTCCCGCTTTGAGAACAGTTGGGAAATAAGGTCCTTACTGAAGCGACAAAAACATTATAAATTCAATTCAATAAAATGAGCGTAAGTTGAGGGCCTAATGGAGTTAGGCTACCCCCGGACTTGTCCTCTTAGAAGAACTGTATCACTAGTTTTACAAAGTTAATCCTTGCTCACCTTCCCAGTGACTGTAACAGCAGCAGAGATATGATTATAATGATGAGCAGCGATATCTGACCACCTAAAATGAAAATAAAAAGTCAAAATTTGAATGCTTTGGACGGAGTCTCAGTCAAAAATCTTCAAGGCAAATAGTTTCAGATATTTTAAGTAAGAAAGTAAGAATTTGCCATGAATTCCAAAAAATTGCAATGCTTAAAAATTAAACGAAGGAGTAAATGAATAGATAAGCAAATAAATAAGTAAATAATAAATAAATAAGTAAATAAATAAGTAAATATGTAAGAAAATAAATAAAGTATTTACAATACAATTTATATAGCAAATTTGACAAAAAACAAATTATAAAACCTCCAATTATAGTGGCGGGGATAGCATTAAAGATCGAGTTGACCTTATTTCCATAATGGTCCCCTTAGAGATGGTTGCAGACTTCCGAAAGCCCTGAATAATAAGAACCAATTCAAGAAACTGAAAAGACTCAGGCTGATTTGCAAAATAATTGGTTCTTATACGCCGGTTTTTACTGTAGTTTATTACCTGACAGGAATTTCAAAAACGAGGCAATACAGAATCCCATCATTCCTATTGGCTAATCACACATTACCCGCGGGTTTCCCGTAGCTTTGTATAATACGATACAAGAACGCATTTTTGTCACCACAGCAACTGCTTTAGGCCTAGGCCTGTGAGATTTGCAGTGAACTCAAACGACATGATTGTAACAAAATGTGTTTGATGAAATGCGAGTCAAGATTAGAAAATGTCAGGTAATAAAACTCATACTAACCGGTTTGTCGTTGTACAGGAAAATATAAAGCCCTCGGTCTTAAGGCACAGACATCGCAAGCTCGGTCTGTACTTCTAAGACCTCGGGCTTTATATTTTCCTGTACAACACAAAACCGGTAAGTATGTGCATACAAAGCATGTTTTACAAAAAAGTAGGTTCGTAGATGCGGGGCAAAATTGAAAATGAACCAAACACACCTCTCTTCAACGGTATGAATCAAAGTTGGAATGGAAGTATTTAGCGTAGATCCAACACCAATCTGCCCATAAGAATTAGCACCCCAACCATATAATTCACCGACGTCAGAGAGAGCTAGAACATGTGCCATTCCACAGAGCACCTGGTGTGACAAATAAAAACTTTAGGTTACTCTAAAATCTACAATGGAAATAACTGTGTAAAAGCCGCAACATATGGTCTGAATTCTTAGCCTGATATCAGGTGTAAAAAATGAACGGTTTCCAAAAGGCCTGTTTCGAAAAGGCCTGTTAACAGGCTACCGATTTATATGTCCAGCAGAGCTATTAATCCATGGGTGGCAGGAGACTGCTGTGTTGACCTCCACCAGAACATCATAAAGAATATAATTCAAAATTGTGCATCTTTTCTTCTTGTCGTCTGTAGTCTATTTATGACAAGTGCGACCGCATCGGATCAGTGCAGTCCATGCTTTTTTGCTGTAATATTGTATTGATTTTGGGCATACGCTTTGTCGAGTGCTGTGGACCTCCGTCAACTTGATGTGGCTCCATACGCCACCAGTGGCAAAACGAGGGCCCCAGTGAGACATAAGAAGATTTACAATTTAACTACAGAATATAGCAGATGAAATCATATACAATAATAGCAGAAAGCAAATAGAAACTGCAACAATGGAATTATCTTACTTTACAGGAGTTGATTTCATCCTTTTACGAAAGCTAAAAATTTCTCTTAGGAATTATGCTATATTTGCAAAAATTTCATGCTGGTTAAGTTTTGTTATCAAAGCATCAAATTTGAACTCAGAAGGAAACTTTAGAAAATATTGAGGTATATTTCGCGCTGGATGACACTGCGTCACGTGATGCCAGATAACGTAATGTGATTGGTCAAAAAATAAGATAACTTCAAACATTGTTGATTACACAGATGCAAACAAACGCACTAACGATCAAACGAAAACATAATGGTGATTAGTAGGGGAGAAGTCGGCTTGACTAAAAAGAGACTTTGGCTTGGAATTGAAGTGATATTTACATGGAATAGTCTATTCTCAGACTTGCATATACGAATCTTGATCTAGCTATTCACCTCCATCAACTAACTTCAATGACGCCGATGTAAACAAACGTGCTGATCTAACGAAAACAGAAAACAGAAAACAGAGAACATACTCTCTGATTATGTAATATACGAAACATAAAAATGATTATGTAATATTACGCGTAAACAGAGAACAGAGAACAGAGAACATAATGTCTGAGAACATAATAACCTTATTCAGTCATCATTTACTGAAGAAAACGGTGCTGCAACCCATTCTCCAAAAACAGGTTTAAGGGGCTCGTACGCTCATGCTGAAGTATGGATCACGTAACGAAACGAGGAACGGAACGACAAAATGGAACGAGAAATAGAAGGAGGAATGGAACAAGAAACAGAACCAGCTGCTGCAATGTTTTTCATTTCATTTTTCATTTTAAAATTATTTACCTAGGGTATAATTCAGTCTATATAATGTTTTACAATTGGCCCTGCAAAAGCTATTTACAAAATGAAGAGTTATATAGTACAAAATCTACAATAAAAATAAAAAAATAATGTATATGATTATTTTTCCTTGAGTTTGGACTTGAAGGCATTGACTGAGGGAGCCATCTTTGTTTCCAAATCAAGACTGTTCCAGAGACTGGCCCCGCGATAAGCAAAGGATTTCTGGCCATTGCCAGTTCTCAACATGGGTATTGCAAGGTCAGTTTTTGAGTTTCTCAAATCTCTTGGATGTACCCCGGATAATCTCACGAAAAGATCACTGAGATATTGACGTGCAAGAGAGTTGAGAGATTTGTAAACCTTAGAACCTGTTTCTTTATATATCAGCTTTTGTATAGATGGCCAACCAAGTCTCTGGAGCGAAGGAGCTGCAGATGCATCAAAAGGGCTATTTGTTACTATTCTGGCGGCTTTATTCTGTAATTTTTGAAGCACGTCTAGCTTTGAAGCACCACAAGAGCCCCATACGGAGCAACAGTAGCTGAAATGTGGCTCTATGATGCTTCTATATAAATTTATCAAAGTATCAGTTTGAATAAAATTTCGCGCATACTTCAATAGACCAATTGCTGTGGAGATCTTCTTTTGAACCGCACAAATGTGACTTTCCCAGGTAAGGCAATTCGCCCACTACCCTGAAAGAAGGAAGAATGCTATGATTATTTAGTTTGTTAATTTTTGGCTTAGAGCCAATTATCATAGCTTGGGTTTTGACAACATTAAGGGAAAGCTTATTGCCCTGTAGCTTATGCATGAAAGCTCCTCGTTGATTACTAGGTCCAGTTCCTCACTTTTATCAGAAGAATACCAGATGGCTGTGTCATCGGCATACATAGTAGCATTAGCCTTCTTTAGAGCCAATGGCAGTCATTTATGTACAGAAGAAAAAGAAGAGGTCCTAGGCACGATCCCTGTGGCACTCCGATATCAATATTTTCGATGCTAGAAGTTGTGCCATTGACTCTACAGTACTGCTTCCGATTATCAAGATCAGAAGAAACAGTATAGAGAAACTTTGATCTTTTAAACATTGACAAAAACAAGAAGATGACTCACGGGGCTCCTCGCCGAAAGATATTGCTCATGATAGTCCTACTGATACCAGTAAAATCCCTGTTGGAGTGCAACGTAAAACAGTAGAACTGAAATACAAAACACTTCCGCCATGGTCTACTACTGAAATGCAAAACTGACTCCTGGGTAATGCTGAAATGCGGAACAAAGCAGTTATGATAGGGAACTGCGTAATGCTCTCTCTGTACCGGGTGAGTCAAAAAAGGTCCGACGTTTGCAAAGCTACTACTCTCTGAGTATATAAGCAAAAATATCTTAGAATAACTGATTGAATACCTAACATCTTCGATTATTTTTCGAAATGTTTCTGGCAAAAATCGGTCACGCCGTTCAGATTCTGTAAGAGATTTTCTAAAAATATTCCCTTCGAGAAACAATAAAAAAAACCTGCTAAAATTGCAAGCAAGTTTCCCTGATGTGTTTACCTCACAACGATAGCTTTCAGCACGCTTTAGAACGTGCTTGAAAAGTTTTCCTCCTGGTATGAAATTCCAGGGCAAAATACATGAACATATCCAAGTGTCATTATTGCAAGGAGGGAGAACAAAGGGAAATCTTGCTTGGTGTTTTCACCCGTTTTTTGCAGGTTTTGCAAAGAAGCTTTCTGCAGAAAATCTCCCATTTCGACGGGAACGAATGGCCAGTTAACACCGCGTAAGTAAATGAAGCTAATAGGACATATCGAGAATAAAACAAGACAGTTTTCAACATCATTACTACGATATTTGGGAAGCACAAATTTTGTCAAAAGCAGGGCGTTTTTCTTTTTTTTTTGACTCATCCGGTAATGTTTTGCATCTCAGCAGCTGCGTCCGTTCCGTTCTTTGCTCGTTCCTCGTTTCGTTCAGTGTTTCGGTATCAGCAGGAGCCATTTCTGGTGATTGGTTGGTGATAAGTTGGTTTTACAAAAATAGGCTGATGCTAAGTAAACAGAATGCTGGAAATGCAAGTAATGTTTAAATGCCAGCTAAAACAACACCCACAAGCCTTTATCGTAAAGAACTAACCAAGGTAAGAAGAAGAGCACATCAGAACCGGGCATTATGAAGACGACTAAAGTTCTCGTTTCATGGGTGCTTTTTATTGCATTTGTGTATGCAGCTTCTGCATTTCAATGCAGGTATGGTAGGGACAATTTTATTGGCTATATCCACTGGAATGACAATTGCAAAGCTAACCAAACAGCTTGCTTCCAGTCTCTGAAATGCACAAAATATGGCAGAAGTTACAGATGGACGTGTTTTGAGCGTAATAAATGTAAGAATGGAACGGATGGAAGATTATATGGAACATTCGAGGGTGTCAGAGGTGTCTGTTGCTTGACATACAGATGCAACGCCTACAAACTGCAAAATTGTACAGATCCTGACCCTAATGCTCCTAAAAGGATTGATAATTCTGGCAGCAGCATCCAAACAAGACATGTTATTGGACTAGTAAGTGGAATGTTGATGACAATCATCATGATGGCTTAAAGACTCTGCGCTCGCCATGATCCTCTGTACTTATTGGTCGTTTAAAGCAACGTATCTGGAGCACATAGATAAACAGCTCAGTTTCTTCAATAATGGAATAGCGAAAAGCAGGCATCAAATGAAGGAAAAATGTACTCACTTCTTAAGAAATGTTTCGAAATGGAAAACCGTCTTTAGACATTGCCCTCTAATATTCTGCAATTCCTATGCTGGTATAGAACTGCGAATCATAACCTCCCAGTTAAAACTGGCAGATGGTCAAACATTGATCATCATTTATGTACAAGCGACAAATGTACTGCTAGTGAAGTTGGGGATGAATTCCGTACCCTTATTAAACTGTTTAGCACTCATAAATATCATAAATTTATACATACCTCAATATTTCTAAAAGTATCCTTCTAAGTTCAAATTTGATGCTTTGATGACAAAAACTAACCAGAATAAAATTGTTGCAAATATAGCAAAATTCGTAATAGAAATTTTTAAGATTTCGTAAAAGGATACAATCAGCTCCTGTGAAGTAAGATAATTCCATTGTTGCAGATTCTATTTGCTTGCTGCTATTATAGTATATTATAATTTCATCAGTTTTATTCTGCAGTTAAATTGTAAATCTTCTCATGTCTAAATGGGGCTATTGTTTTGCCAGTGGTGGTGTATGGGGTCCAATCAAGTTTATTATTACCTGTTTTATCGTAGTATCTCGTACCTCACTGGGGGTATGTGTTAATTTTAGATTTATGATGATGATGATGATGATGATGATGATGATGATGATGATGATGATGATGATGATGATGATGATGATGATGATGATGATGATGATACTATAAATAGATTGTAGAAACGCAAACACACCCATTGTTTTCCTTGTCACACGATGAGACTCCAGGTGTGAAAGTTGTCAAATGATTACAAATGATTACAACTGACTACTTTTCCGTCTTGGCCCGGGCCAGCCTTTAAAGTACAAGTCGGGGGTTGATAAAATCATTGCTATAAAGCAACCTTACAAACTGCTGAACACCAGTCATGAGTTCTTTCCAAGTATTGATGCCTCCAACTTTCATAAATTGGTCAATCAATCTTCGTAAGTTAGGCCAAATATCGTGGCAATCTTCTATTTTGTACGAGTGTGCGAAGGCGTGATAAGGAGGCTAGCAATGTGAATTTCATAATATATCAACGCATTTGGCAGCCTCTTTCGGGTCAACGTGAAGTAATGTCATAGAAATGACGTCCTTTCGCACTTCTTAGAAGATTGAAATATGTAGTTTCACAGATTAAAAGAGAAAACAATTGAAAAAGTACTACACACAACAGTTAATTCACAACAGTGTAAGCTCTTGAATAGTCAACAATTGTACCAACCACGGACTTGTCCTTTGACAGTGTTGTTGCACTTTAAAACAACGCATTCAGAGCACACAATAGTAGGAACATACATACTTGAAGAAACTTTTTTGGGAGAAATTCGCGCAAGTTTCTTGCTACTAACAATCATCAGTATGGAAGATTCGTAACAGTCATTCAAAAGTCCAGGATAAGAAGAAAAAAGGCCCATGGCTCTTCACATTGCACATAGGCCTATGACCATGGGTCACAGGAAACGAAATAATAGCTAAAGATGCAAACGCAAACATACCTGTGTCTTTATCGTGGTTTCATCTGCCTTTCTTGGCCTTCCTTTGCTTCCCTGCCAAAGCTCAATTCATTGACAAACCGCAAACGAGGGCAGCCTCGCATTTGCAAAGAAACTGAATTAGGCCAGTACAAACTTGAATCAATGAATGGCGCTGTGGCAGGGAAGCAAAGGAAGGCCAAGAAAGGCAGAAGAAGCCACGATAAAGACAAAGGTATACTTGCGTTTACATTTTTAACTATTACTTCGTTTCCTGCGACCCATGCTTTGACTGACAGATTAACATTTCACTTTTGAATATCAACCACATATGTGTAAACTTCTTTTTGACTCACCCGGTATCATCAAAATTACTTACTTTTGAAATGATTTTGGATCCACCGATTGGAACTTTACAGGGCGTTTGTTGGTTTGTTGTATTTCCGATACCAAGTTGCCCATTTCCATTGTAACCCCATGAATAGAGCTGCAATAAATTCACACACAAATTTATCTAACAGAGCACTTAAAGGAAAGACATGAATAATCAGCTTAATCCAAGAAAAATTTGGTCACACTTGGTGTTAGCCATTAGGCACAAACAAATTCTAATGTCTCATCAATACATTCTATTTCTGAAACGTTGGTTCTTGAGAAGCGAGACAAAAATTGAGCCTATGTGGAGTCAGACATTTTGGGACACTGTCGGGTATTTCGGAACAAGCTATTTCTATTACTTGTGCACTGGCCTCTATTTGAAATGTCTTAAAAGATGGCAGCCAGAAATCACATTCGTCGTATGTCTTTCATTGTCAGCGATACGGAGTGTACATGAAATGTTGCAGCAGCGTGACATCAACAACAACATAAATTGAGTACTTGCAATAAGTGAATTTAAAGACCTAACAGCATACTAGACTGATGACGATGAGTTTCTTGTTGCCCCGTGCTCTTTGACTTGATGATGGCGCTTCGGGCAATAGAGACTCATAGTATAACTCTGAAAAACTTGGCCCTATTTAGGCCCAAAATTCGCAATTCCTCCAGTACCAATCAGATTGCGAGATTTATGAATAATCATTGTTAAGGTGTAAATGTGATAGAATTTTCGATTCGATTGAATAATAGACGATTACGCTAAAGATGGCGGTGAGGAACTTTTACCAAGATGCTTTGCGTTCTTATTGCGAATCCTCAACGATTCTCTAGGAATTCGATTAAAAGAAAGCAGTGCATCTCGGTATAAAGTTCCTTGCCGCCATCTTTAGCGTAATCGTCTATTGAAAACACTCCCACGGGATGGAGATTCGAAGCCGTGATTCTTTCGTAATTACATTGATGATTGAAGAAATTAGGGCCAAGTTTTTCACTGCTTCATTAGGAGTCCCTCTTGAGAAAGGTTTACCGCAGGGATACAAGGGACTCATCATCATCAGTCTAACAGCATCCGTGCAATATGAAGAGTGGTGGGGACTTTTGAGGGGGATGCATGGCAGCAGCAGTTGCTGTTGTTGTTGTTCTTCTGTCCGGGATTCCTTTGTTCGGCATCATGCACCTTTGCTGCTGGCCTGACATCCAATGTGGAACAGATCCCAGTATTTAGGCCCCGTTCACACGGGAATGCAGTCGTTCCGTTCCATCTTCGTTCCAGTTTCTGGAACGCCAAAAATAGACTGTTCACACTGGAACGCAATCGTTCCGTTCAACAGTTTTTCTTCAGTCTTTGCCGTTTTTCTTAGCAACAACTGCATCCACGCATGCACTTAGGGAAAAAATTTTATCGTTCCGTTTTTTGGCCCAGTTTTGCACCTCATTGCCTGTTCACATGGGAATGGAACGGAATGATTGCGTATCGTTCCACTTTTCGTATCACTTTTTTATCGTTCCACCTTTTGGAACGGAACGATGTTCTTTCGAAGCCATGATTCTTTCGTAATTCCATTGATGATTGAGGAAATTAGGGCCAAGTTTTTCACTGCTTCATTATGAGTCCCTCTTGAGAAAGGTTTACCACAGGGATACAAGGGACTCATCGTCATCAGTCTAACAGCATACGTGCACTATGAAGAGTGGTGGGGACTTTTGAGGGTGGCCTGACATCCAATGTGGCACAGATCCCAATCTTAGTTTACTTAATTTCTATTTGAATGTCTTTTTGTTCATGGCCACAGGGTAGTCATTGTCTCTTGCTCCCTGTGGTCCCGTCTCTGGAGTGCTGCATAGTTGTAAAGCAATCAATTAGAAAGTATAGTAGATCGTAGATGTAACATGTATTGTAATTTTTCATATGGATAAAAAAGCTGTTTCAAGTCTCCGAGCCTCTAGGTTTCATTTTCTGAAAATGTTCCGGACTAACCAACGTCCCATAATACCCCCAACCACTCTAGTAATTGCTTTATAGCTTTTCATCATATTTTGGCCGAGCAGCATATATGAAGCAAAGTTGTCATCTGGTAGGCAAATTTCTATTATCATTCATTTGTACTGAATGGATGAACGGAGCTACTCTTCAAGATTATCAGTGACCCTAAAAAATACAGCTACGTAGCCAGTATCTAACTATGGTAAGTTACATAAAGAGTTGACAGTACATATAATGGTTACCTACATCTCCTTCATCGGTTAATGCAACAGTAAATGATTGCCCACAAGATACTGATGTTACTCGTTTGCCATCTAACAGAAAGAAAACTTCCATTACAATTGTGAGGTAAAAGATTATAGTCTCCTACACAAGTGTGGGACGGCTGCAAAAATCAACGTTTTCCCGAAATATCGTCGTCCCTCCCCCGCCCCATATCAAGGTTGCTTGCTTTGGCGAATCATTCATTTGGTGGGTATGCGTGAACAAACCATATTGCAATGCAATCAGCATTGAAACGGGGGGAGGGGGAGGCAAAACGCAACTTTTTCAAGCTGTTGCTATATAGAAGGTCATGAAGGGATAAACTAGGATCTAGAATCTAGCAAGAAAGATACTCTTGGAACATGGCTTTATGACCCGGGACTGGGAATATTAGTGGCCAAACTAAGAGACTTGCAATGAAATCTGATTGCATTCTACATATCAGCGGAAAATGGCTCGGATTGCTCCCGAAATAAAGCTGAAAAAATATGAGTTAGGGCCTCGCATCAAGACCCTCTGTATGTGACCAGGCTTGCTGTAGATCTTCTTACTTGCCAGAAAAGAGGTTTGGATCAAGCGTCCAAATATGGTAATCTGTAATTCAGTCATCCAATTGAAAGAAACGTCAGCCAACAATGACAGAAAATAACGAGAAACAAAGTGAGAAGATCAATAACACTTGGCCTATGTGTAAACTCTAAACTGTCGCTAACTCACTCTGCGCAAAGTAAGCAATACTGAACTCCCTGAAAAGTTTCTTGGGATCTAAAGGAACTTCTTGCCACACCCAGCAATGCTTCTACGGAGAACGGGAGTCATCCTTTCGTTTCCCTTCCCAAACTTTACCAGATCTGGACACTCTATCTAGGTCATTTTCTAGCAAGT
This sequence comes from Aurelia sp. 4 Dawson et al 2005, assembly GCA_964019985.1. Lineage (NCBI taxonomy): Eukaryota > Metazoa > Cnidaria > Scyphozoa > Semaeostomeae > Ulmaridae > Aurelia > Aurelia sp. 4 Dawson et al 2005. The sequence continues at coordinate 4,221,050 of OZ026495.1, forward strand.
AACAAGGTGTTTTTACGAAAGAGAAATCGTTAGGTCCTCTTACTTTAAACGAGCAAGATCCAAGAGGTTTACTTGAACAAATTTTCTGGCATGTTGTTTAAGCTATCATTGAGGACCGTGCAAATCTGTGAGAATTGCTCAATGATTATGAGAATTCTTATAGATCGTGTCCTAAATTCCTGTTGATCATTCAGCTGCTATCAAATATTTGTCTTCCTGCTCTCCATTCCTTCTTTCCGGGTTTGCATTACCGAACCGAGCGATCTAACGCAAAAAATTACTTACTAAGCAATCCATTAATTTTCTTTGGTACTGACTGATTGCTTGTACTACCAGTGCCAAGCTGACCACAATTGTTTGAGCCCCAACCAAACACCTAAAAAGAAAATAAACATAAATGATCAAATGTGAGTTCTTTCAGTTTCTAACTGATGTCTCCTAAAAGCTACCAAATCCCTCGTCATAGATAATAAACAAGAAAAGGCCTAAGCAAGATACGTGTGGAAATCCACATACAATTCAAGAGTTGTTTCTTTACAATTGTTGAAATTGTTGAGGTAGAAACTGACTACGATCCATTTTATATTGCTTCAACTATCATTCGCTTTGCCCTGTAATCACAAAGTCTGTTAAGAACTGCCAATAAACTGAAGAAACCACATCAATCGGCTATGAATAATGGGCTAAGCAAGGGTGGCCCTCAACAAGATCCGTGTGGTACTCCACATACGTAATCGAGAGTTATTTTTTTACGATTGTTGAGACGGAAACTGGCTACGATTTGTTTATATTACTGAAGCAATCATTCGCTTGGCCTAAAGGTATTTCGCAACCAAGTATTGTCGGTGAGTACAAAATCACAAAAAAAGTAAAAATGAATACTTTAATTTTTCGGCCTTAACTAGAGTTTAAATCACTCATACTCGTAAAGTATTCTTGATGGAATGAAGTTTTGAAAGCGGTAACTTCTTTCTGGCTCGCACGGCACACAAGGGTGCAACAGTGCCAGCAATGTGAGACTTCACTTTGAGAGGTAATGGCAAAAAGTAGCTGACGGAAAGGGCATTGGGTGCTTCTTCAGCAAACAATACACTTGCTCCATCTCTATTCCGTGGGCAGTCAGTGCTAAAAGAATATAGAATATAATTACTTCTGTCGGGGCGTAAGCCATGTAGAGGAATTTCTCTCGTTTCTCCTTCGAAGCACCTCCGCCTAAGCAGAAGCAATTATGTTCTTTCAGCGCTGATAGACCACGGAATAGATTTGAAGCAGGTCTACACAAGATACAAAAACTTCTTTACCAAACAGAAATCTTTGCCAAAGGTCTCACCTCACCATTTGTAGCTTGAGCTATTGAATGATATGAGCCACAGGCAACTTGCTCTATTTTTCGGTCTCCAAGGTTTAGCTTTACTTGAACTGGTACAGTTTTATCTGGCTCATTGTGACCGAGTTGACCATATCCACCGTGTCCCCAACTGTACAACTCACCAAGTTCTATTTGCAACAATAAGAATATTGATATTAACTGAGGCCAATAACGACAAATATCAGGTAAATACAGACTGTGATTTCTGTACCCAAGGGGCTAATATTGCAAAGACCTACGAGGAGCTTTAGCATTGATCGTTTTAACTCTTTTGGGTGGCAAATAAAGAATGGCTTAAGTGCTCGGGGGTTGAACTTGACCAGATTTTGGTCAGAGACGTGCCATCGGGGCTTCAAAAACATACCCGTCCCTTGCACCATGTTTTGGAGAAAGCATGCTCGACCTTTAACCAAAAGCATATTCAACCTTTTCCTCATTTTCGAAAAAGGATACCTGGACTTATACTTTATACCAAAATCTTGAAAATTGATACCCTCCTTATACTAAAATTTTGAAAATCGAAATCGCTTCATATATTAAAATCGTGAAAATCGTCCCCGTACCCAAAGTCTGTGAAGTGCACCTGCCGAGCTAAAGTGTTGACTACCCATAAGGTCGTTGTGCAAGTGCACTGTGTTCTCTCTGCTCCTCCTTCCCTGTTCTCCTCAATACCTCGAAATAAACAGTTAGTAGACCCACTGGAAACAATGCATGCTGCAATTGAAATCTACCCCCGTTCGCGGATCGCGGATGATTCACTTCTTGATGAGACTACTATTGTTTATAAAGATCTTCGCTAGCTTCTTTCTGGAGTCATGACATAAGGACAAAAATTTCAAAAAATAACCTCAAAATTCGACATCTACATAAGAAATTGATCTAGAGCAGCCATCAATGAAAAATAGCAAGAGCATTTGCACTTAGTACTGTCATGCCAAGAACCTCTACCAAATTACAAGCGATTCAATGGGAACGTGTTTCATTGCAGCACCAGCTGCAAAATATTTCAAAAGAATCAGCAAGTAGTGATATCGGTCTTTCTTTCCTTCGGTTTGTGGAAATCTGGCTATCCTGCAATTCGCTTTTCTCTAAATAAATAATTTTTATCACGAAAACATGAGAGGCGTTGTCATCAAAGCCATCTTCATTGTCTCTTATTCCATGGAATGAATTCGTGTTTGTCTGGCTTCGTTGTGGTCTTAAGACAGCAGACAGTGGATGGGGAGACGGGCAATCATTTTGTAATGCAGCACCAACGTAACTGAGCTGACTGCAAGAATGAAGGGTTGCGAGACAGGGGGCAAAGGCATCTTGTAATTTCAACAGAATGAGACTGTCCTAGTACTTTTACTTCTTTTCATATGATGGTGCAGTTTGTTCCCATTTCCCAAATGGCTGCACTCACTAACTAATGTTATTTGCTAGTTCACGTCAGATAGTCTATGACAGTACATTTCGGCAAACCTGATATATACATCATTTTTGGACAATGGTGGTACTTTGTCTTAAAACCAGGCAAAACTGAACCTACCAGTTACTGCTAGGACGTGTGGTCCACTGCCATAAGCAACATTTACCAACACTTTTTGGCACAAAATATCAACTTTTCTTGGCTCCATTGTGCTTGAACCATCACCAACACCAAGGCAGCCATTTCCATTGAAGCCAAGTGCATAAATATCTCCTGATCGAACGGTCACCAACGCTTCATTTCCCGCCCCACCAAACACAAATGCCTGCACGACATTTTTGGCAAGCTCATGTGGTAGAAAGCTTAGGATCGGCCATGATTTCAAGGAGGCAGACCTACAAAAGGTAAGCTGAAATGAAACTACTGCAATATTTGTCGAAAGAAGGTAACATGTGAACTAGAAATACCGTACTAGTTCTATCAATCTCCCAGGCGGCTCATTCAATTTCAGACAATCCAGAGGGATTATTTTCTTCACAAACAAAATCAAAATGACAAGGATGTATATGATACCTTTTCAGTTCTATACCCCATATTTTGGGATTCAAAATTAAATTTAATGAGTCAATTTAATGCGTAAACACGACACATCCAAAACAAAATCAAAACTAACATACAAGCTTGTCTAGTGATATCTATGGAGAATCGATGGTAATTGCTGGAATTTGATGCAAGTGGGGGGGGGGGGTCAGAAAACATGGGGCTTATTTCAAACTTTGGCTGTGAGGGGAGGGGATTAAAAGAGCCTTTCTGGTAACTATTGTCAGTGAGTGCATCGTTTTTGCGCATTGGAGACAGATTGAACAAATATATGGAAAAAGATTGATAATATGTCTTTCTCGACATGTTTTGTTTGTTTTTGTTTTTCAATTTTTATTGAGTGGGCTTTTCAGGATTTCTAGCTACTGAAAGCTAATTTAGGCCCACTCTGCATACTGCATCCATGCATAGGACCCGTAGTTTAACGTCCCTTCCAAAGGACAGCGAGGTGAGTTGTGAGGTCAGACCTCCGAGGTCACCCATCCGGAGTTTGACCTCACTCGACCGAGCTTAACTTCAGTTACCTGACGAAAACTGTTTAAGTCACTTGGCCACTCACCCCACTGGCCACTCACTTTGTGACATGTTGGCTTCACAAAATCCGAAGATGGATGGTCTTGCAGCCGCTGTTGGTTCTTGCAGTCAGATATCTTTTCATCAAAAGGTTAAAGTGAATGACCTGAGATATATAGTGCCTGTCTATAAATAGGACAAAGAAACACCTAATCCCTCCATTGTTTTCTTCGGCTCTGCTTTCTTTCGCCACGAGCTGGATTATCAGATACAATAGGCTATTTATAAACCTATGCGATCTCATCTTTTAACTCAGGTTATTCACTTTAATGCCTGTCTCCTCCATGTTGAGAATCATTCAGCTTTAAATTTTGTGATTTTTTATCAGGCATTGCCAACTTCGAAAGCTGGTTTGTGATGACAAGAAATCATTTGATTCAACATTCCACAACATTCCACGAAACGACAGACAAATTAAAAAGGCTTTGTTACAACTGTGTAAGATGTTCTATGACTGCTAGATCACAATAAGTTCTTTACAAAAAATTTGAGATACTTACATATTGAAATCTACATCAAATATGTCATAACATCTCTTTTCTCTAAAACCATGATTGTGTCATTTCTACCCTGAAATATAGCAAAAATTCAATTTCTGTGTCATGACAGATTGAAAACGTCATACCATTTTGTTGTCAGTCATAGTTATCAAATACATATGACACAGAATTAAAAATCTGTGAGTGAATACAAACTTTATTATGTGAGTTGTAAAATCTTCAGTTGGTGAATTGTACAAATCTTATTCTGTGAGTTGTACAGATACAGATACAGATACAGGTACAAACTTCATCTTGAGTTGTGCAAACAACAAATATCAAAAGATACAAAACTTGATAGGAAACCTATAATGAGGTTAGAAAGATTGAATGGAGGCTGCATAACTTAAAAAAATTGCTGACGAATCAGTGGGGATGGTGATGCTGTAAATGACATTTTACGATGCTACTGTTATGCAGGGTACCCATATAAACAATGTTATCACTGCTAAGTACAGTAAGTACCATGATGTTGATGTAAGAAGAGCCGTTGAGAGGTAGCTTGGGCCCAGGAGTCATGGAATGGGAGGGGCCCTCCCACAACAAAAAATTTTTGGACGACCCGCATCCATTTCTCTTGGATCAAGTCCTCCATTACACTTGTAAAATGCAGCTTTAAGATGGAAACATCCTCCTACATACTGTTAAAGACATCAAGTACATCAAGTTCATCAAGTACAGACTACAATCAGTTACAAAATTGTTTAGCCACACCCAAATTTTCAGTTTTTTTGCCCCTGTTTTCCCCCCTCCCCCCTATTCAATGTTGCAGTACCACAAATAGTTGCCAAGTCATGCGTGTCATCATGATCAGGTACTTTTTTCAAAAGAACATTGACATGGGGGAAGGGGGGACGAAAATGTCATTTTTTTCAAGGGTGGCTCAACAATTTTGTAACTGATTGTAAGTTGAGAATGACAGTAGTGGGCCTGCATGCCAAGAAATGTTCCTGAGGAAAACTAAAAACAAAGAAAAAACGAATAATATAATATTTTTCTGGGCACCTGTGGACCCCATATGAACAATGAAGCCTCACTGTTAGGCTGGAAAGGCCAGGAAAGGTGATGGTATCACCAAGCTGAGGGCAATGCCTTGGCAGCTGCATGCTGGGAGAGTGAGCTGTTTCTAGACTTATGACAATGAGTCCCTTGTATCCCTGCAGTAAACCTTGCTCAAGAGGGACTCATGATAGAACAGAGAAAAACTTGGCCCTATTTTCTTCAATCATCAATAGAATGGAATTATCATGTCAATGAGCACGGGGAAACAAGAAACTCATCGTCATAAGTCTTAGTTGTTTTCCACACCCACAGTTGTCACAATACAGCATGCTGACATTGGTTTTGCAGAAGTCTTCCACTTTGATAGATGTCGGATTGCAAATAATGAACAAAGCAAGGGATCAGAAGGTAATACACAGGTCACAAAGGAACAGTGGAAATTCTCAACCTCATTTTCACGTTAATTACATTGCATTGAATCATGTGCTGCAAGTATTAGTTTTTCAACTTTCAAAAGAAAGTTTGTACAACTCCAAATACAGGGTGTCCCAGAAAAATTGTGCCTGGTTTGCATGAAGATTGCCACAAAACAGCAAAAGATTCTCGCTAACCTTTTCCACGATGTTGCTCTTTGGATGTTGAATTAAAGTTTACCACCGTCCCTGTGAAAATCCGTTGAAAAATGATGAAGCTACAGTTTTATCACTTTCAAAAGACCGAATTTGCCTGTTGACTGAAACCAAGGGTCAGCCAATTTATCTTACTATTATACAATGATCAACAGCTTCATGGATGAACTGAAGTAGCAGCCTCTAAGGGGCCGTCCAAAAATCCATTTCATCACGGATAGCGGAATTTGGCCGCTAACTTCAGATATCTCCTCCCCCCTCCACTTAACGGACATACAGAATTTAGTACTTACCTATCTCGCTAACTCTTTCATCGCGATCGTTAGAAACCTTCAACTTTTAACAAGGAGACACTCTTCTCAGGCCGTTTCGGTCTCTATCTGTGCGTTATCCACTGTTGAAACTTTGCAAAATATGATTGAAAACATTGTTAGGTTCCATTCCGTCACGCTTATAGGATAAGTAATGAACCCCCTCCCCCCGTAACAGCCAAATTCCGCTATCCGTGACGAAATGGATTTTTGGACGGCCCCTAATGTCATGGCTCTCATGAAAATTCCAATATTCATAAGAGATTTCAACTATTTTGTACCCCACAATCTTTGGTGGAATGCAAAACTGAAGAATTCCCAAAGTAATGGCCTTCCTTGCATAGATTTCTTCCTACATTTGAAGCAACTAATTTTTGATTTACTACTGAAGACAATGAAACAAGAAGGGCAAAAGATTTTTGGAGCTGCATTTTCTCATCTTGAACTGACCAATAACCTAAATAATTGGCTCACTCATCAGATATGCAAACAAAATGTGACTTCATGTTGTCATCACCATTTGATTGTTTATTGTCTTGGGATCCGTGTCTCTGCTTTTACATTCAATGAAGGATCATGGGATACAAAATACAGAATTCTCTGATGATTATTGAAAGTTTGGTGAGACCTGTGAGATTGGAGGTTACTGTTTCAGATCATCCACATGTTAAAGCTGTTTACTGTTGCAAAATAGTAAATACAAAATGGCCAACCGCTGGTTTCAGTCATGAAGCAACTTTGGTCTTCTGAACGTCATTAGCTCCATCCCGGACTGTTATGTTATGTGCACAGAAGATCTTTCCCTCCCCCAAAATTCCAGGAAGAATGATAGTTTTATTGTTTAAAACAATTGGCCAGGCATGCATCTTCCGTGCGCACTTTGCAAACTTATCAGTCTGGGCTCCATCATTTCTCAACGGATTTTTATGGGGATGGTAGCAGATTTAATAGAACATCTGAAGAGCAACATAAAGTAACAGTATTGTAAGGACCTGTTGCCACTTCATTTTGTACAACTCACACAGGATAAAGTTTGTAAACAGCAAAATAAAACTTTGTACACAGCAAAATTTAATTTGTCTGGCACATTTGGGCTTCCGCAGTTGTGTAATCAAAGTCATTTGTCAGGTTTTGAAGTCAAAGTACTTCTTTTTGAAATTGACGGTGGGCTAGGCTAGGAGGCCTATAATGAAGCAAGGTCATTTTGATTAGGGTAAACCGGGGTAATTTGGGACAGCAGAAATCTGGGACACCCATGGGGTAATTTGGGACATTGCTCAAAAATTGCAAAATTTTGTATAAGCTGAGAGAATTATATTACATTTGTTTGTTAATAGTCAGTCTGATCAATTTTGAAGTGCACTTGTGAAAAAAAAGACATATTTGACATGGCCCCCAGAAGGACTAGTGAGTGGCCTAGTATCTTTCAAAGATTGCCTAGTTTATTAAAGAGGCCATTTTTGATTAAATTCAAGTGAACCGTGGCAGTTACAATTATTTTCTATTCAAATTTGCCTTTAGGTATAATTATGCATCATTTGCAGGTGGAAATCATTGCTGTCCAAAATTACCCCAGATGGGGTAATTTGGGACAGCATCATTTATGCCCGCTAATAGAGTACTTTCGCCCAGAATGGGTCTAATATTGTTATTCGTCAGAATCGTACGCTCCTCTTTTGACGTGAAATACAAGGCTCCTGGAGTTGATATTTTTCAAAAATCCAATGAAAATGGTTCACTGACTCTTTTCTTCATGATATTCTTTGCCTGTGTTTTGTTAAAGAGGATATTTCTAGAAAATATGAAGCCTTTTGGGCAGGCTATTTCCGTGGACTTGCAAGATTCGTCAAATCTTCTGTTAGCGTTGACATTGGTTTTATGGGTCAGCTTGTATTTTTTCCACTTTTGCACATTTGATATCCTGTTAAACTGTTTCACAGTTCATGCCAACCTTTTAAGATTAAATTGTAGCATTCATCGCACCATCTTGAAAATTTTCGTTGCCGATATATGGGTACTTTTCAGGAGGCAGATAGATCGGGAAAAATTCGCCCTGAATGGGTCTATTCTTTTCAAATGACTCCACATAGCGAGTCAAGTTTATATGTGCCGGTTTTATGTCAATTTAGAAAGGAAGGGTGCTACTTTACTTATTTTGATATATTTTTTAGCGTTTCATCAACTTTGGTGCCTTGTCAACTTTGAGGAATACTGCAGCGGTTGAGTTTTACGTAAATTTGAGCTTAATCGGCGCAGGAAAGGCACCATCTGTTTGTCAAAGTCTTGTGTTGTCAATGATGTAAAAACCGGATGCCATACACATTTTCTTAAAGTCTATTCAGTATAGTAAATGTTGCGAGATTCCTGGCTTCTCTGCTAGTAAAATTTCCTTGCTGAGGCCCTGACAATATTTAGACCCATTCAGGGCGAGCATTGAGGCAAGATGTTGTTTTGAGTGCTGCTGATGTTAGCCACAGTTTTGGAAGCAAACTCGAGTAAAAATATTTTTGGCTTAGAAATAACGGTTGGCAAGGAAATGAAGTCTACATCCATGAAGAAAAAATTTCTAAGGGTCATAGTATCTAATTAGAATATCAATTCTATTTGTGATTAGACCCATTCATCAGGGCGACAGTGCTCTCAGTATATCAGCAGCCACATCATGAATAATGAAGAAAATGGTTTTCTCAATATCGATCATTTAGTACTCAAATGTATATAAAAAGGTGAATTAGTCTTATTTAAATATGCTACCAAGTAGTTATAAGTCAAAAATGACAAAATTGTCCCAAATTACCATACAATTTTTCAAAAAAGATGTATTCACGTTGTGCCATATTAAATCGCAAATTGGCGCCTGCCACTATCACGGGTATACAAACCTAAACAAAAATCTCTTCAGCTCTCCACTCTGCTGCTTGCTGCCATCCAGAGCAGCTGGAAGTCTCGCGTTTCGCGGCCTAAAAATTTCCAAGGCCTTGCCATGGAATACAGCAACAACGAAATCTCATGGACAGCAACAGCAACAACTAGTGATCAATATCAATTGATCAATCCATCGATCATCTCTGATGGTGGAAGGTGAAGGGAAGTGAGTGAGAAAGAGCAAAAGAGCAAAAGGGTATTTGCTTTTCCGTTCTTACATATACATGATTCCGATAATCAGGCTGAGCGACTGAAGTGTACTCTGATCAACAGAAAGAAACAGAAAAGGCTGAAGAAATGGTAAGGATTTGATAGCAGAATTTGTTTAAGTTTTCCCTGCTGGGTTGGATGGCTTATGCGGCCAAGCCAAGGGAAGAGGGAAGGCGTCATTTTATTTTGGCACCTCAGAAGGGTATCAAGCCGACTACAGCCAGAGAGCGGTGTGTTGTGCGCAGTTGTCAGTATGTGCCCACGTTTCGACTATCAGAATATGCTTTATTCATGCTTATTTTTCTATTTGCTTAATAATAAAAAGTTCTTTTCATCTCTTCTGTCAGAATTTTGTTAGGCCCAAACTAACTCCTGGTACTGGATGACCCTACCCAAAGAGAAACTTGCAAAATGCTTTTAAAACATCAATTAATCAAAATTATACTGCAGACTTGATATATCCTGAGATGTGCACTTGGGACAAACAGAAATGCACCCTTTTTATTTTGGACAGCAGGGAGTGCCCTTTCAATGGATGCTGGCCAAAAATGATTTTCATACTTGTAGGGCCAAAGCATGGAATAGCCTATGTTCTGATGTAATAACCACAGATGGTATCAACTCATTCAAGCATAAGCTCAAGGACAACTTTTTTCAAGAGGAAAAAGACATGTGTTCTACCCAGGGTGAATCTCTGTGCTCCTCTTCGCCAAATATTTCGGAGCACAACAATTTTGTGTGCCAGTGAGTGCCAAAGAATAATTGGTATCTATTGTTTGATACAATCAGACAATGAATTGCCCATTGTTTCAAGGCCCCTTTCTGCACCAAAATGTGGGCCAAAAACCAGGTGAGTTCTTTCTGTGCTCCAAAGATCTTTTGGAAATAGGCACTCAGATTCACCCTTGGTGTTCTACTACCGGTAAAACAGCACATCCTCTCTCATTTTCATGATTTGGCGTTATTGAATTATGCTGTATCCAAAAGCAAGTGAAATTTAATGTTTATTATTATTATTTTTGCAACCACGACCTCTAAGGGGACCTCTATGGAAATAAGATCAACTCAATCTTTCAATGCTATCCCAGTCTCTTTAATTAGGGGTGTTTTTAACTTGTATTTATCAAAATTCCTTTGTAAATTGTATTGTAAATATCCTATTCATTTGTTTGAATACATTTCTCTCTTTGACCATTGTGATTTTTTTTCTTCTTTCTTTTTAAATGGCAAATTTTTACTTACTTAACATACTTATGGAAAAGTGCTTTAAGTGCTGTGCACGCTCCCCCCCCTCCGCCACCTCACCAAGATTAAGCTTCCTACAGCCCTGGCCCTGGTGGGTTCCCATACTGAGAGTGATTTGATATTTTTGAAGATCTTGAGGATAGTTCAACGTTTCCAGTGGTCTGCTCTTCAACATCCAGGTTGGAAAACTTGCATTTCTTGCAACTATGAAATTGTGTCAAGCTTGCTACTTGCAGCTGAAATTAAAGGTTTTCACATGAGATAACAAAAGATCTATTCCTTAATTTTGCATCTCTCACAGCTTTTTAAAAGCCTTCTTGCAGCTTGCACCCTCAAGTTTTTTTCACTCACTCCTACATGTAGACCAAGTCATGCATGATTCCAAACCAGTTCAACATGGCCTTTTGTTTCAAGCATTAAAATGGACCATTCAAGAATCCATTTTGTCATGTGTGGTTGAAATTGACCACATACTTCTGGTACCCCCTCCCCCTCTTCTTAACAGACCCCAGGGGGGCACTCCCTAACTTTCAATATGGGGGGTCCTTGCCACTATTTCCTTGCTGACCCCCAAATATTGAGCCTAACATTTTGGGGACCCCAAATATTCAATCCAATATTTTGGAGACCTGCACTAAATTCCACGATTCTTCCTTTTTCAGATTTGTGGACCCTAAATATTCAATTTTTGTCCATGTTGTAATTCACAGACCCCAAATATTGATTTACTGTACGTAAAATTTCAGACCCCAAATAATGACATGGACCTCCCCATATTGGAAGTTAGGAAGTACCCCCCTGGGTAACAGACATCCTCCTCTTAACAGAGATACAAAATTTTATGTTTACCCATTTATACCAACTGTTTTTTTTAAATTGATGTTAACCCTTAATTTGTGAGGTTTTCTTCTACCACACTTTCTCTCTCTCTTTGACATTATCCACCATTGACAGTTTGGAGATATTATAGAAATAATTGTTAGATGCCATTGCATTAGGCTCAATGGATCGCTTAAATGCTTTTAACAAGTGCCATTAGAGCACACAAAAAATGTTTTGTTCATGTTCAACTTCCCCTTCGTTTACGGAAATTTGAAAGAAAATTGAGTCTGTTGCCCCTTGCATATTTAGAATGAACAAGTTTATCTCTCTTTTTTAGTGGCGTTATATAATGCTCTTTAGCCGGCAAGGCAAGGTAAGGTTACAAAAATGGTATACTGCATATCCACAGAAAGACAAGAAGAAAATAACAAGAGACTTGATTTCAATGATACTTTCAAGAAAACCAAAAATGTGCAGCTTCTTAGAATACAAAGATACAAAGATTGTGTATAAGAGGTAAGAGAATTCTTAATGATTTTTTTGCAGTATTAGTCACTTGGGAATTTCCAGGCAAGGAAGAGTAAGGGTGCTTCAGAATGAGGTAACAGTTCCTTGCAACACGGTTTTACTTGTATCCAGTGATGAAGGTTGGGCCAGTGACCTGTCCTTGTGTAATTCTTCTGCATAAGTTAAAGGGGTTCCACCTCCAGATTTTGTCATATACTGTAATCTTGCTGGTTTTTGAAAGGCAATATCATACAGGCTTTTCACCCCTTTTTTATCAAAATGAGAAACATAATTTTGGAGATAAATCTTTGTGCTTAAGAAACACAAATCAAACATTCAGGTCTTTTACAGTATGATTGCTTGGATGTGTGGATTTTTGATGGGTACATTTCAGTGGCTCTTGAAAAGTGTTGTCCACAGTGGTTTAATCTACTGACTTTGCAACCAGAACCATCAAGTGGACAGGGTTTGATCCTTCAAGTGAAACCATTTGCATATCCCTGGAAACTGTTAGGGGTGTTCAGTTACTGTATCAATAGTTGGGAGTTTGTTTACACTGATATGATGAAGTTTTTCTTAATTAAGTGTACTGTCTCATAAGAACATGGGATTAAATCAGTCTGTTTTTGGTTCTTATCTTTGGATGTCTTTCTTCACAAAATCAGTGTGCAGGTTCTTATTTTGCTATGTTCTTGTTTGTGGAGTTTACTGTACTTCTGCACTTTCAGCACTGGGCACTAAAAACCATAACCTCACAGATTTATTTACAACTAACTTAGTGGCAAAATCTCTTTAAGTCACCATTAGCAAGCAAGCATTAAGTAGTACGTGAATAAAGCAGCTGTTTTTAGAAAAATTTTTTTCTTTAACACTTCTTTCGTTGTCCAGCTGCTGCTTTGCAAAGATTTTATGTTGTTCAAATGATTTATCTCCAAAAGTTACATTGGTTTGATCAACAATAACTAAATCATTCATGAACGCTGTTGTGAAAACTCCTTATGATGATCACAGGATCAGAAAATCAAAATACATTTAGTTGTAACACAACTCAAGTCCTGCATACATTAAATCAACATGGGCTTCCATCAGACTTATGACGATGAGTCCCTTGTATCCCTGTGGTAAACCTTGCTCAAGAGAGACTCATAATGAAACAGTGAAAAACCCAGCCCTATCTCCTGCATTCAATCATGATTGGATCTATCAAATCAGGATCCAATGACTGCCGTAGCTCTGTTCAACGGTCACTCCTTGGAAAGAAAATGCAATGAAAACCACGTTAAGTATAAATCTGAAGAAGGAAGTTCACTTTACCTGGTAAGTCCAAAATGAGACTTTCAACACTACAGTTTCCATGTTTTTAAGACCAAGACAAACCAGAGAAAACTTCAGCCACCTGCTGTTGCAACTTTGTTCAAAAGCTAGTCAAATTCATTATTCAAATTGAGTATTTGACATCATTGTTCTCTGCCAAATCTCACAATCTGATTGGTACCGGAGGAATTAAGTTTGAGCCTAAACAGGGCCAAGTTTTTCAGAGTAGTACTATGAGTCGCTATTTCCTGAAGTGCCATCATCAAGTCAAAGAGCACAGGGTAACAAGAGACTCATTGTCATCAGTCTAGGCTTCCATGGTTTTCTTGCCTAGCATCTCTTGTATACCAGGTGAGTGAGAAAAAGTCCCACTTTTGAAAATTCATAGCTTCAAAAGCACTTCACAGATTTGAATTATGCAAATTCTGGTTAAAAGCCATAAAATATCAAGGTATTTTTGTGATATTTCTTGGTGTCTCACAAGCACTAGAAACATAGGTAAAATCAATATAGAAAAATTTCATGGTTGCCAAATGACTGAAGAATGGCCTAAAACATTGATCAAATCATAAAGGACCTGATCTTTCCGATCAATAAAGAAAACACATTTTTTCATGGTTGATAGATAAGTAGATTGAAAATCCTTAACATTTGTTTGGACATTGATATCGTAATAACGCTTGGGAGAGGTAAGACACCCATTGCATATTTTTCAGTGTGAGGAAAGTCCTTATGATTTGATCAAATGTTTTAGGCCCATTCTCAGTCATTTTGCAATCATGAAATCCTTATATAGCTGAATTTACCGATACTTCTAGTGCTGGCAAGACAATGAGAAAAATCAAAAAATATTTTGATCTTTCAGCTTTTAACTGGAACTTGAATCATTCAAATCTTTGAAGTACTCTTGGTGCTAAGAATTTTTAAAAGTAGAAATTTTTTCTTGGCTCATCTGGCAAAAAAAATTTGCAGCATTTCATATGGCTGAAGAATTAATTTAAAGAATTCCTATGTTAATATGCCCAAGGCCTGCACCATATCCATCTGCCTACAAATATGCAGTGAGAACAACCTATAAAAGAAGCTGCTACTCCTGAGCTCTATTTAGCTTTGTATCTTTAAGTCTCCCTCTCTAATAAGTCCCATACTTCTGAGCCAAAATTATAGATAGGCCCCCTCTCTATCAATCCCACTTATATCAGATGCCAGAGGTTATCAAAACATTTTCCATTGATTTAGATCAACAAGATTTTGATACATAGGATTTGGGATAAGAACTGTGCCAAATTTGTGTATTAACTCATACAAGCGATATTAATTCTGCAAAATATGGGATAAAGAACTGAAAAGAAATCATCAGGGCTTTCATACTTAGAAATTAAGGCGTACGACCAAAAACTCACGCAAACCGTGTTGAGCACGTGAAAGAAGTATCAAACGGCAAGAAGGTATGCATCGTATTTCTCAAAACCTAGTAGGTAAAACACGTACTTAAACACAACTTGCTTGAGAGGTTTGACACTTAAAAGAGCATGATCTCTCGGAAGAAGATTGCCTGAAATTAGGCTGATTAAAGTTCGCTGGAATGAGCAAATAAAGCAACTCAATTGCATCCGAATATGATCAGTTGAGGGAGTTACAAGGTGTCTTTTAAAACAAAAATTGATGTGCCCTCAAAGTTTTCGAGTGTGAAATTTGGAATGGGACATCCCTCTCTGTAAGGGAAATATTCATCATTGAGTTCGTGACCAATCGCTCTCAAATGAACATTTGGGCATGTGCCCGTGTGCTATCGCGTGTCCCCCACTGAAAGCCCTGATGTCATTTATAGTGTATCCTAGCCTGCAGCAGAACTCGAAAAAAGAATCGTAAAGTACTTCTGTGTGCGTTCTTCTGGTAGGGTTCTATGCACGCAGGCTAGCATGTCTTTAAGAAAGAAGTCATCAAGCATCTCACAAGTCTTGCTACAGACTGGTTTCTCCAAATATAAAGGCTCATCAGTGCAACTAGATAGTTTGAGGACTTTGACCGAGCATTTTATGCTAAGGTCAAGTTGCTTGATGAAAAGCTTGTGGGTACTTTCTAGTACCAAATAAATGGGGGTTGGAACAATCAGGGGGGTGTTTGGAGAAGCTGAAAATAGTCGTTTTCCTAGCTAAACACGTGTCTTTCATATATTTATGTGAACGGTGATGTTACTGTTACATTTACCTGCGAGCTCAGGTTATTTTGAATGTACTGAGACTTTTTCTTGCATTTAGTCAGAAATTATGTTTACTATCATTGCATTTTTCCAAAAATTGATAAAAGGGGGTTGGAATAAAAGCGGGGAGGTGGAAAGTTTTCAAAAATTGATAAGTGGGGGTGGGGGTGGGATGATTATTCAGTATTCGAGAGTAGGTAAAATTCTGAAGAATAACGCATATCCTAGGTACATATTCTTGTAATTTGACTTTGTGAAGAAGCCCCTGTTTCTAATGGGCCCTCTCGCTTTCAAGCCTCTTTCTGTAGTGTCGTAAATAAGCCCCCAGGGAGTATAATGAAGATTTTATTCATTGTGAATTGGTAAGCAAGCCATTTTGTGGCGGACAGACTCCTTCTTTAAGATCTTGTTTGACATTTTTCAAGTTTGAGCAGTTTAACATTTTTCATTTATTTTCATTGATTTTTGTCTCCGTTTTGCAGATATGCAAGCCTATACTTTGTTGCAGCCATTGAACCAGATGATAATGAGCTAATTACACTAGAAGTCATTCATCGATATGTTGAACTTTTGGATAAATATTTTGGAAATGTAAGTATGCTACTAGGTGTGACAGCAACTACAGATTTGATTGGCTGCAGCAATTTAACTGCCTCCAGCAATTTCATTGGCTTCAGCTCCAGCAGATTTGAAAGCTTTAGATATGAAAAATATGCACATAGGACATAGAAGAAGCCTTACAATGCCATTTTCACAGCGTGAAAGATAACCCAAAAATAGATGGCAAATTTGCTAACTGCACATTCAGTTTCTGTGATCTGCCATTTGGGACTCATATTGAATCCCAGTGCAATTTTCTTATTTCTCCTGAGGTGAGTTTTATGAGGATAACAAATTTGAAAATTTATAAGGGATCTGACAGTGAATGATGACTGAGGATGTAAAGTTACACCCCCAATGGTTTTGACGGCCAAATTCCATGTGAATGGTCAAATTTATTATTTATTATCGCCATAAAATCGATATTGCAGGCTCTAAGAATATGAAAATTTGCAGTTAGACTAAACTTAGGGTGCTGAATCCATATCCATTGTCGGAAATCTCGTATCAAAATCAAGAGCTTTTCAAGCATTTCCAAAACGAGGCCGTTAGTTGAAAAGGTGTATGCGGTGTATGCTCCATGGTCAGGCTCCATGGTCGATGAAAGTTTAGTTAGCTCAGATGTGAAACCCAATGAAAGTTTTCAGAGAAGCGTGTCTTTCATTCTTTTAGGCCATCCAAAGCTTTGTTCCGCAATGTGAATTAACTCTCTTAAACATTTCATTCATATAAGATGGCGCATCTCATTTTAGAGATTTGAAAACCGTTTTTTGGATCTCACTTTCAATAAGCTCTTTGACAGTAGCCTATCCAGGGGCACGAATGACTGGTGAGGCGGATGTGTCATATGGACTATTGGTAACTAGTCTTTCTTTTCTTGAAAGGTTTGTGAACTGGACATTATCTTCAATTTTGAAAAGGTAAGTTTTCTTTCAGGTGGTCTGTAGTGTGTTTAGGAAAACTGACAAATATTGATCAGTATTTTCAATCGTTCTGGCAGGTGTTTGAAAGGGGCTTTCTGCAGAAAATCTCCCATAGACGTGGGAATGAACGATTGATAAACGGGGTGAGTCCCGTCCTTTGGAAGGGACATTAAACTAGGGGTCCAATGCCCGAATGCGGCATGCTCTGTGGGCCTAAATTAGCTTTCAGTAGCTAGAAATCCTGACAAGCCCACTCAAAAACAAGTTGAAAAGCTACTGCTAATTCTAACTGAACACATTAGCTAAATAGAAGCCATCCTCAATATCATGGCTGTCATATTCAGGGAGCAATATTTTTCAAACTGACGAACTGACGAGTGTGTAACGAAACACGTTATTGGTTATTCAATGTTCCTCTTGATTGCAGTTACCAACACATTTCTTTCCTTTCAGGATTTTATATTAATTCGCTTTCCTTTTGCAGGGCTCAGAGGTTTTCCATCTAGTTGCAGGTCTATTTTGGTTGTTGCTCTTCTGCAGGATTTAGCAGTTTTCTTTCCACACATTACTCTGTTTTTGTTGCTTTTATGGGTTTTTTCGTGTGATGAGTTCGTTATTCAAATCAAAGCTATTTTCAATGATTTTCCCGCACTGCTGGTTGTTTATCCACCCGGTATACCGAATGTCCCAGAGAAAAGGTAACAGTTGTGATCAGGCCTAGCGCTAAGGCTGCATTCACATTGCACAATCTTTTGAAAGCGCGTAAATGCTCGTGCAGAAATCCTCCATACTAGTCCCTTACAGTGTTCAGATTGCAAAAATACTTTACAATCCGAACATTGTAATGGATTAGTATGGCGGATTTCTGTACGAGCGTTTGCGCGCTTTCAAAAGATTGTTCAATGTGAATGCAGCCTAAGGCTTTAGCTTGAATCAATCGGGAATAAACTTTAAACTAACCCGCAATAGTTAACTTGAACATAGATACCTTGTTTGTTGATACCCGAGCATTGAAAATCGAGGTTTTTATCTTGAAAGTCTAGATTTGTCTCCGTCTCAAAACCAGAGCGTTTTGGTTTTTGGCCTCAGCTGTTAATGCGTTTGTTGTGGAATCTCTTGAATCATAGCAAAGTACACGCGAGAAGCCTCATGCTTCGGAAAAAGATTCTGGTAACTCTGCTTTCCGCTCCACTGAGCAGCGAGCAGCCGTTGTGCATAACCACTCTCTTCAGGAAGCGGTTAATTTGTCCAATGCTATTTGGTCTATGGAAAAGCGGTAAAAAGGACGGCGTTCTACATAGTCTTGGCAATCGAAAGATATGCAAATCACAAAGTTTCAGCTTAGGGTGGCTTTGCAAATCATTTTTCAAAACCATTTGTTTTCAGAAAAGTGGATTTATCTCCAAAACACAATTTTTTGTTTTCTTTCGCTATGTCTTTAGCTACGTTGTTGATCATAACTTTACCATGTCTGATTGTAAGAGCTAGGCTGGATTTCTCGCAATCGAATTTTATAGTTTTGTTTACTTTTCGACAGTTAAGGGCTTTCGAAATCTAAATTCAGTGCTAAAACTTTCTTTGAAATTTTACTCAATTTTGACATTGCTAGAGAACAACAAGTGCTGTTTTTGAAGCAACCACGTAAGGTATTTTCCTTTCCTCTACCAATAATCAGCAAATACTTCTCCGACTGACTCAAACAAGGTCTCAAACTCTAAGTTGAAGCCTGATCAATGCAAATGTGTGTAAAAAGCGACAAAATGAATATAGCCGCTCCTCCAAAGCATCCACATGTATGGGGCACATGTGGGAATGGTAAGATTGTTACCTGCCAAAGCTTATTTTATCATGTCTCTCTTTTTCTGTTCATCGTAGGCTTATTACATACTTGATGAACTGGTAATTGCTGGGGAAATTCAAGAAACCAGTAAGAAGAGAGTCATAAATGCAATTCAGGCTCAAGATGCATTGCAAGAGGTATGCTGAAAGTTTTATAATTTTCAAATCATATTGTAGCTGTTTTCTTAAAATTGAAGGGGAAAGTTTTAGCCCCCTTGTGGGCTGGTGACAGCAATCTTTCCGTAAGTTATTTCAAGGGCATTTATTGATTCGGTGATCGTTGGCTATGACGCCACTCCTCCCCACTGATTATACGCTAAAGCTGTTCGAACTTTGATAATTTTGTAAATAACGTCATTAGGGTTGGAGCTTTGTGCTTGATATCAAGCGGAGAGATTTAAACAGACAGTGAGATTAGCCGTTTCCTGACAAGTTACTAGTACGTTTTTTCCGTGTTACAGAACATTTTTATTCACGGCATGTTATAGGGGAGTAGTTTTTGGCTGTGATGCCCTCCCCTTTGCTGGTAGAAATTGAGATCCTTTGATACAACCCGGTAGTACAGCTTGATTTTCGACAAACTGAAAATTCCCCTCACCAAAGCCCTCAGCAGTGCTCAAGAGTAATTCCACTCGAAAATTGAATAGACATTTTGCTTCTCTACCAGAATTGAACGATATTTTTCATATATCTTGCAGAAATTTGGAATATGAAAAAAACTGAAAGGAGCTCTTACGCCACTGAATTTAACCTTACATGTAAAACCACATGGAGCCCAGGAATAATTGGCAAACTCAAAACATAAATTGTCTAGAATAGGAGCTCCGCAGGAAACTGCGAAGGATTTGCGAAGCCTTGAAATGAATGCTGCGAAGGACTCGTAGCGCGTTGAGCTGCGAAGGAACTGTGAAAAACGGAACTGCGAAGGAGAGAAAAGCGAGAAGGAGAGAAGAAAAAGCCTTTTTCTTCTCTCCTTCTCGCTTTTCTCTCCTTCGCAGTTCCGTTTTTCACAGTTCCTTCGCAGCTCAACGCGCTACGAGTCCTTCGCAGCATTCATTTCAAGGCTTCGCAAATCCTTCGCAGTTTCCTGCGGAGCTCCTATTCTAGACAATTTATGTTTTGAGTTTGCCAATTATTCCTGGGCTCCCTGTGGTAAAACTGTGAAAAGATATCGTTCGATCCAGTCCACGGTCTTTCATAGAGTTGCTAAACAGTCTCTTGGTTTTAGCCTGTGAGTGGCATCGCTTTTCTGCAGGCCAATCAGACGTGTAGAAGATTTTGTGTCAAAGAGAGGGGTGGGTAAAGATGTCCCAAAATATTTGATGCCATTCTGTGGAGGGCTTATGACGAGTACAGCATTGGAGCCCTGTTTTAATTTTTGCAGGACGGAGAAATCAAGCAGGCTCTTGAAGAAATGGGATTGATGTAATACAGAGTAAGTATATGCAAACTGTTTTCAAGATATCGTTTTTTATGTGTCGGAATGAATTGTGGCAATATTTTCTGTAAATAAACTTGAATGAATTCTTGTGTTTAATGATGGACATATTCAAATCTCTCGGGTCCCCCAAAATGACATGTTATCGTATGATTGCTTATATGCTCATAGCCAATGAACTGATTTTCAAACACTTTGTCCTGTCCGATTGCTGAAGGCTAAATTGTTTTCGAGGTTGTTGATTGTGGTTTTACGAAAATTTTTTCATGTCGAAAAGAAGATTGATTACCTACTCAAATCCAAGCCTTAGATGGAATGAAAGCGAAACGGCCTACTTTTCCAGTCAACATGTTAGATGTGATATAAAAGGCTGGACTTGTATGTCGTTCAGAGAACACGAATGGGGACTGATTAAAAATTTTGGCTCATAGGGGAGGGGCTTATTAGAGAGGCGGCCTTAATAGAGAAGGAGGCATAATAGAATCTTTACGTACCCTGGGTACCAGCCAGGGTAATCTTTACGGTACCCAGTTCTGAAATTATTTTCCAGAGAGTACTCTCGAATACCGAATAAACGGGGGGCTGAGAATAATCGGGGGGGGTTGGAAATGGTTTGAAATAACAATAATCGGGGGGGTTAGAATAATCGGGGGGGGGGTGCTTGGAGAAATAGAAAATAGCCCTTTTCTTCGGTAAACACATATCTGCTATATATCTATGTGCATAGTGATGTTACTGATACATATACTTTTGAAGTCTGGTTCTGTTGAATGCACTTCTTGAGACTATTTCATGCGTTTATACAGAAATTATGTCTAATATCATTTCATTTTTCCAAAAATCAATGAAAGGGGGGGTTGGAATAAGAGCGGGGGGGGGGGGGTTGGAAAATTTTTCAAAAATTAATAAGCGGGGGGGACGAGTATTCGCTACTCGAGAGTACCTCTTAAAATTTGTACCTCAAATATCTATTATATTTCTCTCTTGAATGTGCAGGTATCACAAACATTGATGAAAGAGATACCATATTGATTATTGTATGATTTTGATAATTTTTAAAATTATTGTAGAAGCAGATAACAGATAGTAACTATATATATATGTAATGGAAATTGAATTTATAGAATAACAACAATGGCTCTCTTTCGTTTATTATTATCATCCAATAATTCTCTTGTGGTAGTCTTTAGCTTTATAACAAATCAACGGGTTTTATCAATGCAATTTTGTTTCACTCGACACTTGTTAACCATACCGGGTGACTGGAAATCATAAGTGAAAATCATAAAGATTTGTTTATTCTTAAGAAGGCGAATTTTGTAAAACAGACTGCACGTTTTTTATAAGAAACAAGGATCAGGCCATAACACTAAAAGTTTCTTAATTTAACATGAAATTTTGTCCATTTGGGTACCAAAAGTTTCTTAGTTGGTTTCTTCATTTTTGAATGTAGAATTATCAATGTGGTCGCTAACACTGCTGCAGATATGTTTCTTGACACCTCAAACATCATAAAGGAATAAACAGTGTTCTGTTATGTTGAAAACACAAATGGTTAGTTAATATTGCTCAAGAATAAAGGTTCAGTGATACCGGGTGAGCCAAGAAAACGCCCGGCGTTTTGAAAGGCTACTGCTCCCTGAGTATATAAGCATTGATATTTTGCAATACCTGATTGCATAGCTAACACGTGCAATTTTTTTTAGAAATTTTTCTGGCTACAATCGGTCTCTCCGTTCAGATTCTATAAGCGATTTTCTAAAATTAATCCCTTTGAGAAAACTTAAAAAACGTGCTAAAATTACATGCAAAAATCCCTGCTGTGTTTACCTCACAGCGATGACTTTCAATATGCTTTAGCACATGCTTTCCTTTTGGCAAGTTGAAAAGTCTTCCCCCTAGTATGAATAACTTACTCAGGGGGATTCCATCCTCCCATGAGGACACAATACATGAACACATCCATGAACACATCCAAGAGTCATTATTGCTAGGAAGGAGAACAAAGGGAAATTTTGCTTGGTGTTTTCACTCGTTTTTGCAGGTTTTCGCAACGGGCTTGCCGCAGAAAATCTCCTGTTTCGATACGAAGGAACGACCGATTTAAGCCGGGTAAATTACTGAACCTAATTTGACATATCGGGGATAAAACAAGACAATTTTCAATATTACTACTTTGATATTCACGAAGCAGGATTTTTCAAACGCCGGGCGTTTTTATTGACTCACCCGGTATATTTGCTGTAATATCCATACTTTCGACTTTTGAAAGTTTCTTAATCCATCTCAGACAAAGTAGTACAGTTTCTTAAATTTTTGCCATCTTAGTACTACTTTCTTATAAACCAGTTTCTTTTAAAAAAGCTTGTATTTAGGTTCAGTAGAGACAACAAATTTTTCTTTCTGCAGTCATGCTGTGATATCCAAGGAGCAATGTATTTTTCAAATTTGAGACGTCTTTGTTGACTCACCCAGTACGAAATTAGATCGAATGGACAAATGTAATTATGCAGGTAACTCTCTTGATCAAGGCATTTGCTTACTTTTGCTGAATTCAACCACTGCATTGTTTATTTTCGATAACCTTATGAAAAAGTACCCGTAAATGGAAACAAACTTTTAATATATTAATTACATAAAAATGTAAAATTTTAGGGGACGGGGTTATGTGTAGCAGTGTCGATTTACAGAATGCATTGTCATGATATTGGGTGAGTCAAACAGCGTTTGAGCATTTTTGCTGGAATATAAAATCGTGAATTTTCCACAGATTAAGATTGATTGTGGAATCATAGCTATCTCATAGTGAGGACGCAAGTTTTCTCAACCTATTTTGCTGGAAACATATAGGAAAACCTATTTTGATCAAGTCGCCAGTTTTGGTGCTGTTACATCCAAACCTACCATTTCCTTTACTTGCTTCAAAGACTTTTCAAGCTCTGAACCTTTAAGTTTCTTTACTTCATCATCTAAAAGGACTTGAATGAATACAGTAAGGGCCGGCATTTTTTCACACCTTTTCCTAAAAATGTTTCTTACAGCTATGATACTTCTCATTTTTAGACTGAAGGTTTCTTGAGTTTCTTATTTCTTTCTTGAAAGTCCTGCAAAAACACCAGGTGACCCAAAAAAAACTTCCCCACCTAGACTATAACTGGCTCCCTGAAATTAAGAGCTATCGTCAAATGCTTTCAGTCACAGTTTTGTTGAAAACCATTGCTATCTTTTGAAATGCTGCATGGTCATTTTGCGCAATGATTACCAGCCGAAAAACCAGATTTAATGAAAACAAAAATTTCGAATTCTGGATTCCTCAGTTGGAGTGGAATAATCGCCATCATTTTCCTGTCAACACTTCATGAAAACTCGACATAGCGATGGATTAGAAGTCGTCTGGGGAAATATTTTGTTTGCAAAATGTTTGACCTCTGTTCCTCATTCAAACTTCATGATCGAAAGCAAATTTGGACTTTTTTCACACTTTCCAAAAAATGAACTGGAAAGCGAGGGAATGGTTCGTTGCTTAAACTGACCAAGTAACATGTGTTAGAAGATAGCTTTGCTTTTCAGCTATATGCTGAGACCTTGTTTGTCTTCATAACATTTGCTTTCAAGAAAATATATGCGATCTAGCTTGTGAAGTCTTTTTTGGGTCACCAGTAGAGAGGTATTTTATTCGGTGAAATTAGGCCTGAGCATCTCGTAATTTCGGCGGGACTTCAGTAAAGGCGGGATTTTGCCGTAATTTCGTCCAACGTTGTGCGTTTTAATGTATTGACCATGGGAGTAGTCACAGCCTTTCGCTCCTCATGGTATCGTACCTGGTTCTTGTATTGTAATTAGGTTAGTTTAGTAGCATGTTAGATGTATTGCAGTATTTTACATGAATAGATGAAAAAGATTTAGGCCTCCCGCCAACAGCATTACATTGAATCGCCCAAGCAACATTCCACCCCGTCAACTGCGCACCTAATTATCTATGCATCAACGTTTGGATTTCTGAATTGGCAGAAGGCTTCGTTGGTAGAAGATGGAGATGGCATGTAGACTTTTTCTACTGTTCTTGCTCGTTCTGCTTTTTGCAAAACTTGTGAAATGTCAGCAAACATTTGCAATGACACTAAGTGAGAATGTGAGAGTGGTCAACGCCACGTCACCTACGACAGCCTGTTTTAACACAACTGTGTCTACTAGAACCAGCGCTTCAAAGAAGGTAAGCTACCTTTCAATTTTGCATGTGATGCTCCAGAAAAGCCCCCTCAGTCTGGATAGGGCTGACCAAACTTTGTTTTATCATCAATTCAAAACAAAGAGCTGAAGCAAATTTATTTAATCTGCACCATATACAGAGGGAAAATGACACAAAGTCATCTTGTCCCTTCTGCATATGGTACTTACAATGCAACAAATGTTTAACAAGAAAATAAAGTTTGTCACACGTTAGATGTCACGTAACTTTATCATGAAAAGAACAAAGGAAATTGAACGGTTCTTGAGGACTAATTACGTCGTTACCCAACCAAACTATCAACACCTCGTGGAAATCGTTAATACGCGCACTAAGTTTTGATCTTTGAAATGCCAAATTTTCGTGCATGTCGTAGCCAAAGACTGCTCAATACTTCCTTCCTTGAAGGGACAGAGTGAGTAAAAAATAGTTTGCGCCTTTGACGGGCTATGGAATAAAAAATATGTGGCCGACGTTCAAAACTGAAATATCAATCTTTCAGTCAAAGGCTAACTTCGATGAGAAAATTTTGTTGGGTAACACTATAACCTTATGCTAGTTAACAATGTGATCGTTCTTTGCAGATGACACGATTCAAGTTCCTGCGAGGTGTGCTAACTAAGATAAACTATGAGGCCATGAGGTAAGAAAAATAGCTATTTCTTTCTGTTTACACTCACGTTTTGCATGCAAAAGATAAAACCCTCTCGAGCCAGATGAGTCCAAACAACGTATACACTCGTGTCCCGGGGGGGAGTTACTTGCGTCTCCTTGTTAAGGGCTTATGCCATTCAACCCAAAGTGCCACCCATAAATCCGCAAAAACTTCTGAAAAGCGCACCCTTACATCTGAGAAAAGGTGAAAATGTATAACATTGAATCCGGAGGCTGTGAAAAAGTATACCCTTACATGAATTTAAACGCAGGTTCTTACCCATTAATCCGGAAATCATTAGATTCCTTTGTAAATCACACCGAAAAATCCAGATTCTATCTAAAAAATGGTGCCCTAAAAATGGCCCAAATTTGTGCCATGGAGTAGCTAAATACCCGCCCTCCCCTTCCTGGGATTGCATACTGTAGA
This sequence comes from Aurelia sp. 4 Dawson et al 2005, assembly GCA_964019985.1. Classification (NCBI taxonomy): domain Eukaryota; kingdom Metazoa; phylum Cnidaria; class Scyphozoa; order Semaeostomeae; family Ulmaridae; genus Aurelia; species Aurelia sp. 4 Dawson et al 2005. The sequence goes on from OZ026495.1 coordinate 4,246,822, forward strand.
AAGTATGAAATCAATCAAAAAGCTACAAACCACAATCCCTGACTCCGGCTTTGACATAATTTTTTTAATTTTATTATTTAGAGTGTATGATTTTGCTATAAAGAACTTCTTCAAAATTGGTTTGGCAAAGATAGATTTGACTGGCTCTATTTGATTCAATTTCTCTGCTACTAAAATATTAGACATATGGTATTGCCTTGAGAAGGATAGAATTCTGTGATATGGAGTGTTCGTAAGATGTGTGCGATCACTTGACCGGATGCTTTTATGTAATACATAACAGGTGAAAGTGAGGTGAAGGTGCAGTTGTGTTTTTCAGCGCCAAGTGCTAGGATCGCAAAAATAGAGCAGATCTGATCCAGTCCGCGACCCCATGTCATGACGCTCAAATGGTGGGGTCTTACCGGGTATCGAATCCACTTCGCCTCACCGTTCTAGCCGCAAAATCAAAGGACTTCACCACTGCTCCATAACAGCTGGAATTTCTCCAAGTCTCGCTCTTGATCAATAAACAAACTGGAGGGAAGAAGAAGAAAAGGGACTGGAAAATGGAAGGAGAGCGAGACTTGTGGACTACGCGTTCCGAAAACGAGACCTGATTTTGATAATTCTTCTTTTATGTTGATTGTCAATTATTGCTCTTTCAAATGAGCTATAGTTCGATTAATTCTGAGAACTTTCATTTTTGGCATTTATTACGTTTGCTGGATCACTGTGCCTGGGTACCAGACTCTCTGGTACCTAGGGTAGTCAGGTGGAAGGGTTTGAACCAAATTAGAACCCCATTACTGAGTGTCAAGATAAATGGTAGCGTACCCGATATCAGATCTTCTCTTCTTCCACGATCCTAGTGCTTTGTGCTATGGGCTGCAACTTCACCTTCACTCATTTTACCCAGTTGCCACTATTCTGCCTTTGCGAGCACTATCGTCCTTCGGCAGGGACATTACACTAAGGGTGCATAGAAGGCCTAATTTAGTTTTAGATTGCTAGAGATTCGTCCTGCCGGCTAAGTCCTTAAAGTCAATGTATTATCAAATTCTGGAATACAAGGAGATCAGTCACGTTTTCATTATTCTTTTGCAGTCCTTTGGGTTCAGGAGAGACAAGAATTTCGATTCAAGTTGAATTTCGATGTTGTCCCTTTTATTGCAACAAAATAAGCCAAGACCTCGGAGTTGGGATATGGGACAGTGGTAGCATTACGATGGACATTGTTGAAGAATCTACTGTGGGCATCTACTACAACGGAGGTAATGTTTTATTCTCCTCTACAGTGTGTTTCAGAAGAAAAACGCAGCCCAAATACCGGATGAGCCAGAAAAAGTTCCCACATTTGAAAATTCGTAACACCAAGACTACTACACAGATTTGTATCATTCAAATTCTTGTTAAAAGTCAAAGATCCAAGTATTTTTGTGATTTTTCTCGCTGTCTTACCAGCACTACGTAGAAGTATTGGTAAATTCAAATTTATGAAAATTTCATGCCTAAAACATTGGTCAAATCGTAAGGACTCACAGCGAACAAACCCATGGCAATATATGTACAGAGGATATCTTTCACCCATGAGAAGTTGCATTTCCTTCATTATCCTATGCGAGAAGTCATTTATGCATTGATCGATGTTTTGGGCCATTTTTTCAGTAATTTTGCAACCATGAAATATTTGTAAAGTTCAATTTACCTATATTTGTAGTGATGGTAGGACAGCGAAAAAATCGCAAAGATACTTCGATCTTTCGGCTTTTAACTAGAATTTGAATGATTCAAATCCGTCAAGTAGTCTTGGTGTTATGAATTTTCAATAGTGGGAACTTTTTTCTGGCTTACCCGGTATAACTGTAAATCTTAAAAGTGACAAGATTTCAGTAGATGTAATGTATACCATCTGAAAATATAATCTGTCTTGTTTCTGAAAGAAGGTAGTTTGGATACAGTAATGGAGCTAGTCATCATTTTAATTGATATATTAGTAAGGATGACCAATTTCAAATGCAGCATGCGTTATCAGCAAAATTAACTGCTTTTTTCCCGTAAAAACTTAAGAAGCAGAATTTGTCAAAGAATTTCACAGCCTGGTCCCCAGGGGGATTGAAATCCCAAAATCGTTCAAGAGATTAGCATCATTTCCTATTCACACCAGTTTGATACCGATCCAGCCGTTTGCATGAGGTCTGACGGGATCGATCCTCAAGTGGATAGCTCTGGCAAGCGATCCCAAACTATCACGGATAGCAGATTGCTCCAGACCGGTTTCCGTGTAAATGCATGGCCAGTTCGTACCAGTTTGGGATAGATCTCGTTCTGAATCGTTTCTGTTTCTCTCATGCAAACAGAGGGCTAGCCGCCCTGCCAACTTTAAAATCAAGGAGCTTTGATGGTTGAAATTCCGGGTAAAAGTTTGTCTGAGACTTTAACCGTCCAAGATATTTGGATTTCTTTAACATTAGCATTAACTTCTTTGCCTTATCTGCTTCTTTCAGATCAAGTTTGTCATTCTTCGTACCTCCAAGGAATATTTGGACAGACTGTCAACTTCAGTCCTTTCGCGTTCGAAGGAAAAGGCGATGAATGTATTATATCCAAGGATAACCAAGTAAGCTGCATGGAATCTTCTGAGAAACGGTTTGAGGGCTGATTGATTGATGTATCTGATCAGCCAGGAAAAAATATACTCTCTTTGATAGAGTACTTTCATGAACTGTATCCCTGCTACTCAATACCCTTTTCCTGTCGTCAGTGTCATTACATGTAACTTGGAATGGTGTCGCTAATCTCACTTGGGTTAGCTTCCCAAGTATGGTGCGGTTTCGGACAATACGAGTGGGGGAGCAGGAGGGGCTATTCGCCTCACATCCTTAGGGTCTAAGGGGCCTCATAATTGAAGACATCTGACATTTTGACTGCATGAAATGCTCTGAAACGCATTTGAAGCCAATCTTAAGGGCGTTCATTATTGAAAAAATTTTCTACTAACTTCGCTTACAAGGGCCCTCATTACTCAGTTTCCTCAGTTCCCTCTTTGGGCGTCAAAGAGCTCTCGGTTGCCCTGCTCATTGAGACATCATGATATAAAAACTATTACGCCGATTTGAAAAATTACTCCATTACCTAATTGAGAACTCAACTTAATCTTGGGAATCAAGATTAGTTAAGTTAAGTAAAGATTAGTTATAAGGTAGGGCTTACTCAAGGGAGGGGCTTATTCGAGGATTTAAAGTTCTGAAAATTTAGATGTTTGAGCCTAAAGTTTGATGCAAGCCAAATAAAAATTGACCAAGAACTCTCTGATTTATTTAAATGTAAGAAATAGGAATTGACCAAAAATGTCCATTGTTATTTCCAGAAAATCAAGGTTTACAAAGGAAGTGGAAGGGCGATAAGGATAGCTTTGGCTGAAATCGGGTAACGTTGATTTAGTTTTTCCTTTTCAAACAACTTTAGTTAAATTTCTTTGCTATCATTTACTCAGATGTAACCTGCAGGGTTGCGCCCTGCTGGGTTACACTTACTACATAATGCTTGTTGTCGCGACAATAACAACGGTAACAACAACAAGAGCTTCAAAATTCAAGTTTCATTTAACTGAATTGTTTATTTAAACTGGTAGTTTGAGCATCCCCCTGTCTCTTGATAAACCAGATCGGTTCTCATGCATTGTTTGAAGGTTCCCCGCAGGGCCTTTTCGAGAAAGTTTCATGATATCACAGCAAATGCTAGAAAATTCATCGATTTGTTCCCTAAAGACAGAGTTCATCGAGTTTCAGAAGTGTGTTCCCTTCTTCCGATACTATTTTCATGAATTTAGATTTAGTTCCTTGCGTTCATTTTTTCATTTTAACTTATTTTTACACAAAATCCCTTCAGCTAGGTCGAAAACTACAAAAAGAAAGTTTTATTAGCAATACTATATTCGAAAAGAAAATACTGAGGGCTAATCGCATTGCTGATCTTCATAGGAAAATCCTTTTTTTGGCATACTCCAGATTATACCTCGGAATCTGAAGATCTCTGCAGAATTGCGTGTTGTAGCTGGAGTACTGGGATCTGCGTTCGAATTCGTTCCAGAGATTTTCTGGGCAGAGTCCGTTCATGATCTTATAAGCCATAACGGCACGATCAAACATGACAAGTTGCTCAGTGCGAAGGAAATTATGTGACCATTCGTCTTTAATCCTGGACGTTTCGATTATTGAGATGGCTCTGTCCTGAAGACGTCGAAATGATTCTTTTTTTGAATTTGAGAGGTGACCCCAAATAAAATCTTGCATATCGCTGCGGGACTAAGGATATCACTCCTACTTTTTTCAGGTCAAACAAGATCACAATTCATTTTGCATTTGCACTCACAAGTTGGTCAAAAGAATTTCTCTTGAAGTTTATGAGGGAAGGGGAACACGAAGCTTTGACAAACATCAACGCAGAAGTTGTCGTTTTTGAAGGTAAGTTGCTATCCAATTTGAGGCGATGGAGCGCTTTCACAGGGTGTGTAAACAAATTCCTCCTCCCCCTCCTCATAAATACAGAGTCCACAAAGAGTCACGGATCCTTATGAAAAAGGGGCATTCTCTAAAAATAAAAAGGGCACTTCTTTGTTTACTACGAAATATTGGGGGCACTTTCCCCCAGTGCCCCCAGTTCCTCCGTGCATGATTTTGGAAGGTTTAGGAAGTTTTAAACAGTTAAATAATAAAATTTAAGCACTTTGGTGCGAATTGAAACAAGCACGACCTTTCGAGCATAACCTGTTATCAAGCAAAGGAAAATCTAGTAGCAAACCTACTACCTACTAATACCTACCACCTACTAATACCTACTACCTACTAATACCTACTACCTACTAATACCTACTACCTACTAATACCTACTACCTACTAATACCTACTACCCACTTGCCTATCTATGATACCTTCTAATTTCTCTTTGCTTGATAACGGGCTATGCTCGAAGCGTCATGCTCATTTCAATTCGCATGGTGCTTACATTTGCTTTCTTTACTTGTTTATCTTTGTACAGTTGCACTACACGCAACAAGAATATTTTTAGAATTCTTATGAGAAGCCAAGGAAAATTATGGGCTATGTTGGCAATGGCAGCTGATTTAGGAATTTAAGGGCTACTTAAGACCTCAGGCTTTACATTTTCCTGTACAGCACAAAACAGGTTATGCATCTGCAGGGTGAGTGGCCGAGTGGCTTATACAGTCTTCGTCAGGTGACTGAAGTTAAGCTTGGCCGAGTGAGGTCAGATTTCGGATGGGTGACCACTGAGGCCTGACCTCGCAACTCACCTCGCCGTCCTTCGGAAGGGACGTTAAACTAGGGGTCCCGTGCCCGGATGCGGCATGCACAGTGGGCCTAAATTAGCTTTCAGTAGCTAGAAATCCTGAAAAGTCCACTCAAAACAAATTGAAAACAAACAATAATATAAGCGAATTGTTTGCGGTACTGAAATTGAAAATAGCTTTGGATAATAGACTCAACATACTAAAGCCATGAATGCGACGAAACGCTGTACATGTGACGAGGGGGTCAGACAGTATATTTTTGAAAAACCCAAAGATATACAGAATCTAGGACATTTTAGACCCCAAAAATATACTCAACCCAAAAATTTACTAAATGTAGGATATCTTTAGATCCTAAGAATATACTGATAGCTTCATGGTACATGAAAACTAAAGGTTTTATAGCATTCTCGGCAACTGTCCTGCAATATTTTGGTGAAAAACTCAGCCTCGTCTTGTCAGATTTTCTCATCGGCTACCCCCCGGCAACCCCAAAAAATACCGATTATTCACCAAATAGCGTACCCAAAGGTAACGTACCGTTTTACAAACCCAAAAAATGTTTGACCCCCCCCCGTTACTTACTAATAGGGAGTCCCCTCCGGAGAAAACTGTTAACTCCTATAAAGGAATAACAACCAAATAAACATGTAACTACAGTAGTTCACAGTTTTCTTCCGGACTACCGTGTGTTGTTGTGTTTACGGGTCTAGAACGATGAGTCCGTATTCAAGGTACCCTTAAGACCAGATTCTCTCAAAGCAGGGCCGAGGCCAATGGGGGGGCTGGGGGACGAAGCGCCCCCCAGGAGACCAATTGTCGGAAAATTTTGCTCTCATGTCGGAAATTTTGTGACTTAAATGACTGATTCTGGAGGATATTGAGGAGGAATAATGCATAAAACATGAATTTATTAGCGTTAAAACATAAATTCCAAGAGAAATTATTGACTCTATGGCATATTTTTGATTGATATTGACTAATTGTTGCTGATTTCAACGCTGGATTGCGAAATGTGGCTAAATTTTAGTTACCGAGGAGCTAGATCGGTCATATAATGCATAAATTTAACGCATGTTCCTACAACTGCTGTTGTTGCTGTTGTTGTGAATGGTTTTTTCGTCGGAAAATTTTGGTTTTTTGCCCCCCTACACAGTCATGGCTGGTATCGGCCCTGTCTCAAAGAGAAAGTGAGGGTTTCTTTTTTGAGAGAGTCTGGTAGTCAGGGTATATTCAAGGCAATTTAAACCTGTAATTGACATTCGTTAGTACAAACCCAGTTTGCACGATACCGTTTTCATTTCATATCTGGTTGGTTTCTGTTTACACATGATACGAAGCGTATCGGATTGATGCGTTCTCATGTAAACAGGAGGCCAATCCGATATGAAATCAAATCGGTATCGTGTAAAGGGGGTCTCAGATAACAAATTTGTAAATTAGGTTTTTACTTTGTGACCTTTATGCATAGCACCCTGCGAAGCAGACGGGGCTACCTCAGTTGAATAACAAACATGAAAAACACCAAAATATACCGGCCCTCTATTCTATTGACTCTGTTCATTCTGCCTCAGAGTACACTGGCGCAACAAAAGTCCCTTCCTATGGCATCTATTTCATGGCTTTAGCTGGTTTTGCATATGGAGTTGTGCTGGTCGCTTTGATCATTCTAATTTGTATGAGGACAAGACGTGGGTTCTTGGAACAAACATGGAAGACCTATGATGCTTATCTTAAAATGAAGGAAGACGAAATAAGAGAAGGGACAGACGAGGAACACACACTGCAGATTGCGATGAAGAAGATAGTGTATCGAGATGAAACACAAGGAAGAGTTAACAACGGGGCAATTTTTGGTTGAGTAAGCAGCAAATTAGTTCAAACACTTTGCACCTATGCACCTAAAAGTCAAGACATTCTTCATCATCAAGTGGAAGAAGAGGATTGAGGGCAGAGGCAGTCGAACCGTACTGTGCATATTTCCATGGAGAAGATAGTCTACCAAGATGAACAAAAGGAAGAGTTAACAATGAGGGAATTTTCCTGGTTAAGTAGCAGCAAAATGGTTCAATTTCAAGGCGCAGAAAGAGCAAAATTTTGTTTTGTTTTAAAGTGAAAGAAGAAGAAATAAGAGAAGAGGCAGAAGAGCGAGAGTACCCACACTCCAGTTTGAAATCGTCGTGTATTGAACTGAAACACAAGGAAGAGTTGATAAAGGGAGAACTTTCAATGGTACAGACAGGAAGCCAAATGAATTATTATGGGAAAATTTTTAGCCTCGTAAACAGCCCACTAGATCAAGTGTTATACAAAAATGCATCTAAAAAGTCAAACTTTGTAATCTTATAGAACAAGGGACAAAACAGAAGAGGAACACTCCCTGCAGATTGCGATTACGAAGGTCGTGTGTCGAGATGTAGAAAGATGGGGCAATCTTCGGAAGAAGAAGGAACAAGAAAGGACAAAGAAGAGGAACACACACTGTAGATGACAATGAAGATGGTTGTGTGTAGAGGTGAAGCAAGTGGAAGAATGTTAGACTTAGGGAATTCTAACGTAAGTGAACCTAATGTAACTAAATTATCAAGCGCTAAAAAGACCGACTTTGTTTCATGGCATAATAAAGGAAAGGCGGATAAAGGGTTAGAAGAACACAGAAAGTAGATTACGAATATAAAGGTTTCTCATTGAGACATCGAGATAAGGGAAAGAAAAGCGATGCAGGGACTAGGAACTTTCAGTTATAAAGACATCCTCAAAATATTGTTTCATGCTATGAACTTGACAGTTTTTTCAAAGTATCGAGTTTGCACCAAAGAGTAAGGCTATTGGTGTATCTTCATCGAGAGAATCAGCTGTATTTGAGAGTACCGATTTTTCTTCAAAGGGAATTCTCTTTTTCGTCGAAATCAAATGTTTTTCAAAGCACTGACTTTTCACCAAAGGACAAAGGTTATAGGCTTACCTTTTTCATTGAAATTGCCTTTCATTGGAAGAACCAATCTTTCACCAAAAAGCAAGGCTATAGGCTTACCTTTTTCACGAACATTGCCCATCTTTAGAACAATCAATTTTCATCAAAAAGTAAGGCTGTAGGCTTACCTTTTTCATTGAAATTGCCGATCTTTGGAAGAACCAATTTTCATCAAAAAGCAAGGCTATAGGCTTACCTTTTTCATTGAAATTGCCTTTCATTGGAAGAACCAATCTTTCACCAAAAAGCAAGGCTATAGGCTTACCTTTTTCACGAACATTGCCCATCTTTAGAACAATCAATTTTCATCAAAAAGTAAGGCTATAGGCTTACCTTTTTAACTAAAATTGCCCATCTTTGAAAGAAGCAATTTTGCACCAAAAAGCAAGGCTATAAGGCTTACCTTTTTAACTAAAATTGCCCATCTTTGGAAGAACCAATTTTTCACCGAAAAGCAAGGCTATAGGCTTAACTTTTTAACTAAAATTGCCAATCTTTGGAAGAACCAATTTTTCACCAAAAAGCAAGGCTATAGGCTTACCTTTTTAACTAAAATTGCCCATCTTTGGAAGAAGCAATTTTTCACCAAAAAGCAAGGCTATAGGCTTACCTTTTTAACTAAAATTGCCCATCTTTGGAAGAACCAATTTTTCACCAAAAAGCAAGGCTATAGGCTTACCTTTTTAACTAAAATTGCCCATCTTTGGAAGAAGCAATTTTTCACCAAAAAGCAAGGCTATAGGCTTACCTTTTTAACTAAAATTGTCCATCTTTGGAAGAACCAATTTTCCACCAAAAAGCAAGGCTATAGGCTTACCTTTTTAACTAAAATTGCCCATCTTTGGAAGAAGCAATTTTTCACCAAAAAGCAAGGCTATAGACTTACCTTTTTAACTAAAATTGCTTATCTTTTGAAGAACGAATTTTTCACCAAAAAACAAGGCTATAGGCTTACCGTTTTAACTAAAATTGCTTATCTTTTGAAGAAGGAATTTTTCATCAAAGAGCAAGGCTATAGGCTTACCTTTTTGAATATGGTTGACGTTCTTTGAAAGAATCGATTTTCACCAAAATCTAAGCTTATAGGCTGACCGTTTTCATCAAATTTGCTGTTTTTGACAATACTAATCATGGACCCAAATATTTGACAACTTTATACTTATTTCCTGCCAAATTTTAGGCCTTTGGCCTTGCCATTTGGTTGAAATCGGTATCTGTTAAAGGGGCCAGGTAAGGTAAGGTAATGTAAACGAACTTCTTTCGAACGGACGAATCGGATTCTTGAATTGGTTGAGAAAGAAACGAAACACTCATATTGCACGATTGATGGATTTTTAGGAGTAACTTTCTTGTGGATTCGCTCCATCCAACAAAATCCGTGCAGAACACATTGGCCACTTGTGGGCAACAATATGGAGTATAGAAATAACAGGTTTGTTTACAATGACGTAACCCAGCTTCTTTAAAAATATGGCTTTCAGTAAGGTTTATTCGTTATTCAAGATTCACAAGATATAAAACATCGATTATCGTTGTCATTTGTAAATATTTTATGCACTTACATTGAATTCAATACAGAAATAATTCAGTTTAAAATATTAGTAGGCTAATTACAACTTTTTACTAGAAGAGTAATGCACCTAAGCAGTCGCAAAAACCATTAGATAATTGTCAACTGATTCTGATCGACAGAGCAGAAACTGCGTAAAATGACGTCAACGAGCAATCTTGTTTGGATAGAGAAGGTTTTTTGAATGATAAATCAAGAGTTTAGGGCCCCGTTCACACTCCGGTTTTGTACAACAACGGACAGAAAAACCTCCGTTTTTGTGAAAGTGTTCACACTGATATGCACAAAAACGCCACAAAAACGGAGGTTTTCAAAGACGCTTTCAAAAGTGGATATCCACAAAAACGGAAGTTTTTGAAAACGCATTTGATCAATGTGAACGTACATAAACGGAGGTTTTTGAAAAGGCTGTAATATCCAACAATGAGCTTCACAAAACTGGAGCAATGTGAACGCACAAAAACGGATATCTTTGGCTCCGTATTTATTATTAGGCAGATCAATGTGAACGCACAAATAAGGGGTAATGTGAACGGGTAGCTTTGATGCAACAAAAACGTATCATAACAAAAACAGAGCAGTGTGAACGGGGCCTAAGGACGAAGGAACAAACTGTCAAGAGTTGCCTAATTTTCGTATCTGTTGCTGGGAGTTGGGCGGCCCAAAGGTAGCAGTTTTTTCGCGCATGCGTGCGCAGTTTCTGCTCTGTCATCCAGATCAAATTTGAACACATTAAAAAGAAGGACAGATTAGTTCTACGAAGATGTAACTTGACAGTAATTTTGAGGAAGATCTGGAATCTCTGTATACAGTAGTGTCCTGCATATGAACTTTTTTCAGTTTTAAGGACCTGTTCATATGGAGGCGAGCCAGACCGCTTACCGGGCTGGAGCTCTTTGCTGAGATCTCACCTCATCCCTAATTCAAATAAAAAATTCAATCTCTGTTCATATGAGCAGGCGGGCTGGCCCGCTTAGCGAGATCTCACTCGTGTAGTGGTGAGATCTCAGAAGGCGGGATGAAAATTTTCATATAAACACTGCATTCCAGCTATCGAGACGAAAATGTCGCTATTGCTCTTGCGTTGCGTATCTAAACAATGGGCAAGTGTCTCATTTTTGACGTGTGACGAAATTCTACCTCGGCAAGTGCTCTATATGAATAAAAGATGAAAACTGTCTCGGCTACCGGGCCCGCTTCATATCAACAGGCCCTGATTAAATTTTCGCGTTTCCTATGGGATGGATGCACTTCGAATTTAGGTAGAGTTTCTCATTAGAAAAATCATGTACTTTCCATCAGCTACTCAGACACGAGCTCTATGATTGCGATACAAAACATATCTTTTTGACCTGTATTTGTAAATGTTCACTTCCAGGCAATGCGTTATTCCCGGAAGATGCTTTTTGCTTGGTTCAAAATTAAAACACAGTTTTACAAAAGAAACAAGCTTTTTGTGCAGACCTGTAGCTGTTTCTTGTGAAAATGGGTATTATCTTGAAAATCAGGGCCTGTGTTTTTTAAATGTGTGTTTCTTAGATGAGGGACACAATGGCCCGCGAAAATCACAAAAACCGCATAATCCTACTGTATCACTGATAAACTAGGTTTATCACTTTGATAAACTAGGTTTATAACTTTGATAAACTAGGTTTTTCCACTGATAAGCTGAGATTATCAACATTTCTTTGATAAACTAGGTTTATCAAAGTGGTAAACTTTGTTTATCAAAGAGAACTTCAGTATCACTTGATAATTGCAATCATCGAATTTGATCATCTTGATTAATCAGTCTTGACGATCAAATTTTATTTACATCGACAAGTTGAAGCAGAGCAGTAAATGCAGTTTGATTGTCCATTGCACGTAGGACTGATAAACCAAGATGATCAAATCAGATAACTGCAATTAATCAGTTTTTGCGATTTTCACGTGCCATAGGACACTACTGTATTACTGGACGACGCAAACGGTTCTAGCAAGCATCAGTTTCCAGGAGCTGATAGCACGTCATTAGGCCTTTAAGACTAAAGAGTCCTTCTTCCGTGTAAAGGAATGCAAATGAGAAAGATGTAAAAAATGCTCCAGAAAATTGTTATAAAGGGGAAACTGGGGTGTGCTTAGGCTTGTGACGATGAGTCCCTTGTATCCCTGCGGTAAACCTTGCTCAACAGGGACCTATAATGAAAAATTTGGGCCATGAAAATGGCGACAACAAAGGCAAAACACGACACGACTAGTGCAAGGCATGCTGGATGAAACAGACCCTTTAAAGTCTTACTGTCGTTATTTAAAGGAAAAGTCCGGGGTTGTTACAATTGTTGGTTATTCAAGAGATTACACAGTTGCGAATGGTGTATTGTACTTTATTTCAAATTTTTTCACTTTTAATTTGCAAAACTGCATATTTCAATCTGCTAAGAAGAGCAAAATGACGTCATTTTAGATGACGCCACTTCACGTTGACCTGAACAAGGCTGCCAAATGTGTTGATATCATACCACCCACATTGCATGCCTCCTTATCGCGCCTTCACAAACTCGCACAAAATACAAAATGGCGACGATATTTGGCCTAACTTTAGATTAGATTATCGTAAAATTCACGAAAATTCGAGGCATGACAACTTGGGAAGAACTCACGATTGCTTGGTGTTCAGCAGTTGGTAAGGTTGCTTTTTATCAACCCCGGACTTGTCCTTTAAGGAAAGCAAGAAATATTCATTCCTTTCGTTTCTGAGCAGAGGAAGGGCTATAAGAATTTGTTCGATTCAGCACAATTGTAATAGAGGCTCCGACGTCATTCAACCGAACCTTTCATTCAAATATGTTCAAAATATCGCTGCGGAAGCAATGGGGTTTCATAACCAGGGAGCGCCAACCGTCTCGTGCGATGATTTGAAGCAACTGATAAAAGCAAGGCTATGATCATATTTACGGGGACAGTAAGACTTTTCAGCAAAAGAGCCTGGATCGAGTGTCATTTTTATACATTTTTATACACGAGAATCGATCGAGTGGCGTTAAAGCTTCCATCACAATTATGCACATTCGAAAATTCTAAAAAATGTAGCAAAGTATCGTTCGATTGAGATTCTTTTTTCAGAATAGCTAAAAGGTCTATTCACGTTACTCAGTGAGAATATAATCGATCTTACTCGATCTTACTACTGTAATCAAGTTGAAGCCCATCTAATAACCAAATTATTGAGCTTATTTATGTAAGTGCAAAACTAAATACTAATTTTTTTCATTATTAGACAAAACTTAATTAAAAACTTACATCCAAAATTTTCTACGATTCAACTGGTAGATTCTACCGGAGTGGAAAGTCGCGATAGAATACTTCATAGATTTGTGTAAGAAGTCACTTGAAATAATGCATGCACCGTCGTACAGACTTTATTTGGGTTCTTTTCTTCTAAAATATCCGCAGGAGAACAGAGTTGTGCCTAAAATTGGAGAGGGAAGTCAATCAACTGGTGAGAAGTTTAAAATGAATGACCTCGGATATATAGCGCTTGGATATAAAAAGGACAAAGAAACACTTTATTCCTCCATTATTTTCCCTCGCTTTGCTTTGTTTGCCACGAGCTGGATTTTCAATTACAATAGGCAATTTATAAACCTATGCGATCTCATCTTTCAACTCAGGTTAGGCAGCGTTTACACGGAACCTGTTGGAACCGTTCCGTATGAAACTGATTGGAACTGCCCGGAACTGTTCCCACTGTATCCCGTTTACACGGGATTGGTTCCAAAAAGTTTCAAGGGCATTTTCAAATCGTAAATGTCTTTCAAAACAAAGGCGTCGGCATTTCTTTTTCTTTTTCGAAACAAAGAGGAAAAATTCTTTTGACTCCATCATTTATGACGTCTTTTGTTTATCCATGTGCTTAAACAATGAATAGCAGCGTCATTTCCTGGCCGTTCCCGTTCGGACCGTTGCACTCGTTTACACGAGACCTTTCTGGGTACGGTTCCAAATGGGATCGACTTCGTAAGTGGACCCATTTGGGTACGGCTAGCAGTTCCATTTGGAACGGTTCCAGCGGGTCCGGTGTAAACGCAAGGCCTAAATGTACCCTTTTAGGTACGGTTCTAAGTGGAACCGATCCCGTGTAAAAGCTGCCTTATTCACTTTAAGGTAGGGTTGTACGGGATCGGTTTTATTTCGAACCGTACCCAAGTGGGTACATTTAGGCCTTCAATTATGCGCATTAATTTGATAGAAAATAAAATGAAACATTCTCTCCTTAGAATCCTCTAGAACACGACTTATACCCTTAATAAGATCTTCAAAACCACAGCTATCTTGCGCAAGTCTACGAAACAGTTGCCAAACTTTGGGCGTTCACAGTTTGTGTAAAAAATTTCTAATTTTGCTGGAAGGTACCAAATCTCTTGTCAAGAATATTGAATGAACATACCTTTTGGACGCCAAGTTTTCGACATCCCTCTAAAAATGCATCGACGTTCATCAAGCATTTCGGCATCGTTAGTTTTGGCTGCAGAAAGAAATCAAATTAGAGCAGGATGAATAATATGTTTTTTAGATTATGTCATAGATCTCAATGTGCCAATAAGGACCTGTTTGACACAACACCTGCCAGACCCGGGGCTGAGAGGTTAGATTCCATCTTCCAATAGAATCCTTTGTATTTTCGTTTCGCGTTTACATGACGAACGCAACACCACCGGTATAGCGAAATCCCACCTCACTAGAGGTATGATCTCACCTGGGCGAGGTGAAATTTTTCCATAAAACGAAATACCGCCGGTATGGTGAGGTGAATTGAAATTATTCGTTGATTCTTATTGGTCACTTAGTTCTGATTTCACGGAAGAGAGACTTTACTCAACCTCGCCTCTCAGCCCCGGCGCTGACAGGTGAGGTGTTTTCCTCATGTAAACAGGGTCTAAATTTTCGAGATGATTTTTATGTAGTTAAAAACACTGATGACTGGTACAATGGGCTGGATCTGGGAAAACTTGTGGGACTCGTATTTATTGACCTAAAAAAGGCATTTGACACAGTTGATCATGGCATACTCTGTAAAAAACTAGAGTATTATGGTATTCAGGAGCGGCAGTTAGCATGGTTCAAATCTTACCTTGCCAATAGGAAACAATTTTCTAGGGTAAATGGCATTGACTCATCAGTTGAGGTAATTAATGTTGGTGTACCACAAGGCTCATGTCTTGGTCCCCTTCTTTTCCTCATATATATTAATGACCTCCCACGATCTGTCCCGGGATCAAGAGTGTCCATGTACGCTGATGACACGAGTATCTGCCATCAATCATTCGATATCGCTCAGATGAATGAGGCCATCAACAGTGACCTTGCACAAGTTGAAAAATGGCTTAAAGGTAATAAACTCTCTCTTAATGTAATGCTCATTTCTACAAAACCGAAACATAAAACTCTAACAAATCAAGTTGAATCCTTGAAGCTAAAAATTCGGAATGATGAGCTCGATGTTGTGCAAAAAAACAAAATATCTTGGGGTGCAGATTGACAACAAGTTGGATTGGAAGGAACACATTAAGACGGTTTCCTCAAAGGTCTCAAGGGCAATTGGCTTTTTGAAACATGCGAAATCATTTCTGCCAGAAAAGACGTTGAGAACTACGTACACAGGAATTGTTGCGCCACATTTTCGCTATTGTTGCTCTGTTTGGGGCTGTTGTGGTCTAACTGAGATTAATCGGTTGCAAAAATTACAAAATAGGGCTGCACGTATAGTCGCTTTGATTCACCGGGCCTGCCACTTGTAAAAAGACTTGGCTGGAAGATCATAGATGAGCTAATCAATAGTGAGTCTAATATCATGGTCATCAAATCCCTGCACGGCCTTGCTCCACCATACATGCGCAACCTATTCACAAAGACATCCCAGTTAACCTCGCGTAATCTTAGGAATTCGGCAACTGATCTAAGGATACCAAAGAAAAATTCAACAAATGGGCAGAAATGTTTCTCTTTTAGAGGTGCTAAATCTTGGAATGGCCTCTCAGCCGAGCGTAAGCAGGCATCCACTATTTATAAATTCAAAAAACTTGACAAACAGTAGGTGTAAATATGTATTTGGATTTCATTTTATTGTTAATATTTATTTTTAGATCATAGGGTTTATTAGTATTTTATGAAAATTGTAATTAAGTTAGTTTAGTCTTTTTTCTATTATATTTTAATTTGTAAAATTGATAGTGGAGGGCCCCTTGAAAATCATCATTGATATTGATGAAGGGCTACCCTCCTTAAAAATTTGAAATGAAAATTTGAAATGAAAGTTCATTGGAAAAGATATGATGAGAATGTGGCTTAAACAGGCATATCCTAAACAGGAGTATCCTTCGAAATAGGGAAGCACTAGACTGATTGCATGTTCGCAGACATCGCAATTTATAGACTGATGGAAGCTCAAACTACGACTCATGGACTTTCATACTGAAAACTGGGATGAAGGATTTCCGTATTGATTTCATAACTAGATATGGAAACCATAACAACACTGTACGGACTCCAGGCAATGGCGAATGGGCCTAAGTTGCAGGCTCGAACCTTCAGTGCTAAAACACCTTAAAATTCAAGTTTCCAGTGATACTAGCCATGAACGAAGGCTGCAAGTATCTAGATTAATGCTCAAAAAACCTCACACTATAAACCAGGAGTTCCTCATTTCTAAGGCCAATTGGCTTCCATAGACTTCACCGCAGAAATGAGAATTTCCAAGTGTAGAGGGCTGCCTTCCTCGCTTCTGAGATTACACCTTAGTCTTGTTCCAGAGCGCAAACCTAAACGTGTTAATTTCCATCTCAAATTTGCATACAAAATTCCATAAGTCCCGGCTTTAGCAAAGATAAAAAAGTTGTTGTTGTTGTTGTTGTTGTTGTTATTTTTGCGATAACTGGGACTACATCGTGAGTCAAGGGAAGCATTAGCATTTACAACGCTTTTCAGCTTTCTCTGAAGTGTATGGACTGTGCAGTGCTCTCAGATTTCCCATTCTGAGATCCCATAAAAATAGGCTGAAATTTATACAGAAGATCTGCAGAATCCGCGACACACAACGTTGTTTGGGCGTCTTAGGGATCTCATGTTTTTATCTGTAGCATATCTTTTCGAGTTAAAGAATTTGCTCACGATAGATTACTCTCACCAGACTCCTGGCTGGACAGGAAATCTGAGAGTTATTAAAAGTTGCTCTTGTCCACGGGATGAGTAGCCCACTGGCTGAAACATTTTTCGTCAGGCAACTGAAGTTAAGCTCGGTCGAATGAGGTCAAACTCCAGATGGGTGACCTCGGAGGCCTGACCTCATTACTCGCCTCGTCGCCCTTTGGAAGGGACGTTAAACTGTTTAAACTAGGCGCCCCATGCCTGGATGCGGAATGAACAAGAGCATGCGGAATGAACAAGAACATGCGGAATGAACAAGAACATGCGGAATGAACAAGAGCATGCGGAATGAACAAGAGCATGCGGAATGAACAAGAACATGCGGAATGAACAAGAACATGCATGCTCATTTTGGAGATATGGCATGACTTTATCATTCTTAACAACTTTTTTTCATGATTGTTTAATCACGGCGACGCCCAGGAGTCTTTTATTCTTTTCAAAAGCAAAAAACTGACAGCTAAAGTTTAAAGCAGGTGCTTTTGAAAATATCCATGATACAAATCATGGCTAGGCCCTTTTTCAAAACTTCTGGTTTCGGGTGCACTGTAAATTTCGACTTTGCAAGCATGTATCTGCGGTGTTTGGTCGACGATTCTTAAATGCAAGGTATGTGAATCTAAGTTGAACATTGATACATTTAGCTGTCCATTTGGAGAGTAATAACATCCTATCGCTTCTTTCCTATTTCCAGCAATTTGTTCTTGTCCACCGGGCACATGCAGCCAATTTGTAAAAAATGGGAGAGTATTTTCGTCACTACCCCCCTTTTTTACAAAATTTCAAAATAGATAGCAAAGGTATCATACCATTCCAGCACTTGGCACATGAATTACAGGTATCGTGCTTTTTTTGACATGATTGACAAGGTGACAAAGAACAACACCATCTCCTAATGCAGCAGGGAGATCGTCTGGTAAATTGATACGTAAACGAGATTCGATTGCCTAAAACACAAAAATCGCTTAAAGCAGTCTGTCACGTATCTGATTAGCCGCTACAATCAAAGCTCAACACAACGGATTTCTTTGTGAATCCGTGTATTTGAAACAAAGGAGAGCTAATCTTTTTGACTTTCTACGGCCGTAGAAAGTCAGAGGATCACCAGTCATTCAAATTTCCTATTCTTTGTATTGTCATTATCACCCAATCAAATGCGTGACAGACTGCCTTTAAAGGTCAATATATCAATGAATAGAAACGTTAAAACAATGATACATTCTACACCCCTTTCTAGCTTTCCTTGCAAAAGTTATTTGCAAGAGATTGACAAAGAGATATTTTAGGAAACTGAATCATATTTCGAATGAAACAAAGCCATCAACGAAAGTCTCTTTGACTCTTTGAAAGACCCTTACAAGAACGTTTGCATAGAATTATCAGTTGCAATCGAATTTTTGTTATTCCAATAGACGATTGCGCTAAAGATGGCGGCGAGGGATTTTTACCAAGATACATTGCGCTCGAATTGCGAATTCTTGACGATTCTATCGGAATTCGATTAATCGAATCATGCATCATGGTAAAGAAATTCCTCGCCGCTATCTTTAGCGCAATCGTCTATTACGATTCTCAAAATAAACAGTTTCAAAGTTTTACGTTTGAATGGCGATGTCGACTCAATTTCCATTTTAATCTCTAACCAACTTTGGTCGCTCTCTTATCCACTGCTTTCGAAGAAAAAAGAAAGCTACAAAATTGACGGGTCAACCAGAATGCTGCCATCAACTTAAATACCTTCTATGATGTAATAATCTGATAGACGTAATTATCTAACAGATCAAACAGATCAAATCGTTTCGAAAAGGTCCAAAACAAAGCAACGACATCTCCGACTACAATTTAGTTTTCGGAAAACTAAAAAAACGTCTCCGTTCTTTAAATTGATTGTCTACTTCAATTTAAAAAGAGACTTCCCTCTTATATCAGCGGTTTATTTAAAAAAATTGGGAAAATACGAAACCATGAACTTGATGTGCAGAGAGATTTGGACAACAAAAAACATCATACCAAGAAATATGTCATCCATACCAATGGTTGATATTGTGATATTGAAGGAATTATTACTAAATACTTACATCTCTCAATTTTTCAAGTTGTTGAAATTCCTCTCTCGCGCTATCGTAGATTCTTCGCATGGTATACGTTGAATGACCTTCTTTTAAGACTTTCGCTGTGAAAAGAAATGACGACATACTTAAATAGCAAGAATTAAGGCAGACCGTGGTCATTTCTATGAAAGTAATGTGCACACATCTTTCTTTTCCTGGGCATAAAAGTTTCCTATCATTTATGTTGTTTTCATGATTAGACTCTCGTCGAAAATTTCGTATAAACTTGACATTCTGATAAGGTTCTAAATCTATGAAAACGTTGAAGAACGTTATGTAATGTATCATACGTCTCACATGAACATTTTCTAACACCTTCGTGCCAAAATGACGGAGACTTTCTATTTCAGAAGAATTTGTGCGAAGTTATTACAAAGATTCAAACCATTCTTGCTTCAAAACCAATAGAGGGAAAATTATCTAATTTTCAACAAGATCATTATTTGTGAAGGTCTACAATATGCTGGTTTGACTTCATAATGGGTTTCAGCCCGAAACGTCGCATACCACAAAGCTCTGTTCGTAGCGCAATTACTAATATTATATTCGTTTGTTTATTAATATGCTGGCATGCAGATATCTGCCGCTCTGTTAGTTAAGGATTTCGAAATATGATGATGTCTAACGTTAAAACAAACGATTATGCTAAATATACCGTAATCACACCTTGAAAAAAGGTAAAATCGTACCTTGAACTGATCAGGCAAACGGTAAGAACACGTACCTGGTTGACCATATTTAGAAAGTGACGATCTGATTGGTGGCGCACTGTAAACGCGACAGACTTGGCTTAAACTAGCCCCTGGTTTGATTCTGTCTTGTCATACGTCTCAGTTTGAAGCCATGAACATAATCAAATTCAATGCGAAAATTGAAACTCATGTAATCAGCCTAATAAAGTTTCACAACACAGTCTTCAAAGGTTTAGAGCCTATGCTCTTGATGTCCACATTTCATATGAAAATTGTGCCTTCAAATACCCACTGCAAAGTATCAATATGTCATCAATATAGTTTTTAAATGTTAGCAGATATGTTATAAGTTAGCTTATACCATTTTGAAAAATTAGAAATAAATACCGGTTTTATTCTTGCTGATAGAAGATCTCTTCTTGATTCCTTCAAACACAGGTTGATCCTGGGAAGATAAATTGCTTTTAGTTAAACTTGCATGGTTTCTCTGCAAAGAGCTGAGCATACGGCTCAAATCTTTCAAATCTTTAAAAAGGTGGGTGTAAAATTGTATCACATTTGTCTTTGAATTCATGTGCTTGAAAGAAACTTTGGGTAATTTACTGTAGATCTGCCGTGGAAATTTTTTGATATATTGATTATTTTCAAAATGGCGGTATTTTGACTTATTTTGCAAAAATTCATCGAAAGTTTTGAAGAAATTAAAATCATCGTAAATCTTAAATTAATCGAGAGATATTGGTACAATCTTCAAGATAACCATAGTTTATGAAGGTCTACAACATGGTTGCAAGCAGAAATCTGTTGCTCTTCTGGTTGAGGATTTAGAAATTTGATGACGTCACAGCCTCAAAATTAATAAATGCCACCATTTTAAAAGTAGTCCAGGTATCAAAAAATTGCCACGGCAAATTTAAATCCCAAAGTATAATCTGGAATATTCTAAAAAGAGATTTTCTTACACAGCTCTAAAGGCTTGGAACGAGATTCATATGAATATTAGGGAGCTCCCTACCTTGTATCAATATAAAAAACAGTTAAAAAGTCATTTGATGAGCTGAAAACCAATACAAACACGGCCCCCTGGAAGATCAGCAGTAGTTTGTTTTCTGTTTTAAAAATGATTGTAATTAGATTTATGTTTTTTTTGCTAAAGTTATTTGTTGCTGAAGGGTCTCGGTGTATAAAGAATTAGAAAATAGAAATCGCGAATTACCTGAAATTCCTTTCAAGCACTTTAATCCAAAGAGAAATGTAATAGAATTTTACACCCACCTTTTTAAAAGATTTGAGCTCTATGCTAAAGAGCTGCACAATTCAGTGGCCAGCATTTAGAAAGACAAGGTGGTGCGATCGTCCCCCTAATGTTGGTTAAAACAAAGATCTATTGTTTGAAAGAATAGAAATAAACGATGGTTTTAGCTGAAACGATAAGTGCACCCGCACCAATATTGGGCAAAGTGTCTGCCATTGGCACAATCAATCTCATAAATTTTGAAATGAAGCTTCGTCGATCAAAAGTTAAAGCCATGGATTCGATCAGTAACCCTTTAAATCTTAAAATTAATTCAAGGAGAATATCTCAGGTGCACCGTAACTTGGTGTTGAAATATAGCGCATCAGGACATCTGTTAAACTTTCGTCAAAACATTTGATCAAGCATTTCACTAAAATGCGTCCCCAATACATGAGACCTACAATTCTAATATTCTTTCAGGCCCAAAGTAACTCTTCGGTCATTTAAGGACACTTAGACTGCGTTCATACGATGTCAGTACACTTTGAAAACGGTGAAAAATGTGACGGATAGGCCTCTCATTCACATTGGAAAGGAACATTTGTTGCCGGTAGATTTTGCAAACGGAACTTTAACTGGCAAATTGCAGAAAGAGCACTGTGTAAAGACTCGAAAATGATGAAAAAAGAACATTTTCCGGCGCTTCAAGAACGAGATAGATCGATTCTTAGGGTGTAGATACATAGGTACATTCTTTGGTATCAAAGTCCTGCAACGAGTTTTTACCGTCAAATTTTGTCTTATTTTCAACAGTCCTGGCATTGCATAAACGCTAGCTCAAATTTTATTACAGTCACATTTTTCACCGTTTTCAAAATGTGCCGCCATCGTGTGAACGCAGTCTTAAAAATAAATGGAACGTAAAACCTTGCAGATGGATTCGGCTTCAAGGTAGTAATGTGGAAAAGCGAACATATGTCGATTGTAGCTTGGAGATATTTACGACTACCATCTCTTCCATATGTGGAAAGTGAAGTTTGCAATGGCAGAATCTTATGATACGATGAGAAGAGCTATAGAAGGTGATCTCAAAATGATACACAACGAGTGTCCCAAATAAAAGTGAACAGAGACGATTGAAGTAATAGGCCAAAAGATAATTATTTAAAAGTTGCTCCTTAGCCAAAGGACCAGCCTACTCTCGAGTACCGAATAATCGTCCGCCTCCGCTTATTAATTTTTGAAAATTTTTCCAACCTCCCCACTCTTATTCCAACCCCCCCTTTTTATCAATTTTTGGAAAAATGAAATGATATTAGACATAATTTCTGTATAAACGCAAGAAAAAGTCTCAAGAAGTGCATTCAACAGAACCAGAGTTCAAAAGTAAATGTATCAGTAGTAACATCACTGTTCAAATAAATATATAACAGATACGTGTTAACCTAAAAAAAGGGCTATTTTCTATTTATCCAAGAACCCCCCCCGATTATTCCAACCCCCCGATTATTGTTGTATCGAGCCACTTCTAACCCCCCCGATTATTCTCACCCCCCGTTTATTCGGTAAGGGCCATCGAGAGCTTTTGGAGGCACAGACCAAATCTGGAAAATGAGGCACCCTACGAGCGAAGCGATCAGAAAATTTTTTCCATCATGCACTTTAGATTGGTTTAAATGCATTTCAGAACATTTGCTCCAGTCAAAATGTTACAAATCTTCAATAGACCTTTTAGCTTTTCTAAAAAGAATTGGAATCGAATGATAGTTTGCTTTATTCTGTAGAATTTTCGAATGTGCTCAATAGTGATAGAAGTTCTAACGCCACTCGATCGAACCTCGCGTATAAAATTGTATAAAAATAACGCTTGATCCAGGCCGATTTACTTCTTTCAGGGTCACCAATTGTACAAAATATGATTCTTATTATGACCAAAGCAATAAACATACCGCTGTGTTATTTTCACTTGACGTCGATGTAGGCCGAGGACTGGCATCCGTAGGCTGTTGAGAAAAAGTGAAAGTGAAGGTGAGTTGCATTTTTAGCGCAAAGGATCTATTTCATTTCATTTTCATTTTATCATATTTTAACACAAAACCCTATCAGCTAAAAAGAACGAAAAAGAATTGTACAAATATCTATTTACATATAATAAAACCTTAGAAATTTGCTGGTCTTCCTAGGGATCGTGCTTCGGGAAGGATGCTAGTTTTTCAGGAATTCCTTTAGTTTCCTTTTGAAAATGGTAATCGCGGAACTCATCCTGAGACAGTCAGGCGAGCAGCGCTCGATACTATTTCGAGGCTTGCAGAAATAAGAGCAGACCTAATCGAGCCCACGACCCCTTGTAATGACACTCAAGTGGTGGGGCTCTACCGTGTCTCGAGCGCTGTTCGCCTGAATGTTCTAGCTGCAAATTCAGAGGATGACACTACTGCCCCATAACAACTTCAATAAAGCAAAATTAACTGACATTAGGAGGAATTGGCAACAGCCGAACAGATCACTAAACAACCACACGAAAGAGTCTGCATAGCACGGAGAGGGGGAGGGGGGTGGGGGAGTTACTTGATTGTAAAGTTACACTGGACGTGCCACTCATATGGGTGAGTATTTTTCATCTGAAATTCCCTATATGTGTGTCTGTTTTAACCTTTATTCTGGTAAACTGATAGTTTTGGGAATTTTCTTATAACCGAAGAAATCTGAATAGACGAGGAATTTTAAAATCGAAAAATTCATACACATGGCATAGAAACTTTCTGATCTTCATGCAAAAGGATTAGGAATTCTTGAATATTCTGTCACACGAATGGGTCGCTTTGTCAAAGTCCAGATTGAGGTCGTGTGACAGTCATAATGAAATTACCCCCCCCCCGGGCTGCATGGGTTAAGAAGCTGAGCAGTAAGTGTTTCAATTACACCCAAAAAATACGAAAAGTGAATCAACCCCAAGCTGCTTCAATCCCAAACAAATAAATTGCCCATGGCAGAGGTTTACTTCTTTCGATATTTACCTATGCTTGCTCTTAAAAACCATTTCTGGAATGCACAACAAGCAACTGGGCTTCACAGCAACTATTGCGGACTTTTTTACTTTGAATTACTGGTTGAGGGATTTTCCTTTGCCTGCAGTTGCCAATCGCTTTGAACAGGCGTCAACAAAAAGCAAAAGATGCTATTGTCTTACAAAATCTACTATTGTCACTGAGGTGGCGCCAAGCCTCCTCGAAGTGTCAGTAAAAAACGGTACTTCGAATACGCACAAACTCAATATTCTGCATCCGCTAACTATGCTCTGAATGTCAATGAGTATACGGTTTTCGGATATTTGTGAACCCTTACTGTAAGCGCCATCTTCGTAGTTCGTAAACAACTTCCAAAACAGTTACAAAAACAAATCTCATCGTGCAACGTCTTAGTTCAATGCGCCAATGCGCCCTTAGTGTTCTGTACGCAATGAACAATACGTTCTTTCAATAAAGAATAAGGGCGCTCGACTGTGAATACAATCAGTAATAAAAAATGGGTTTCATTCGTTCTCCTGCACAGCAACAGTCACTATTGGCAACCAGTTAATGACAATCTCAATGCAGAGGCTGCACAGATAAAATGTTGGCAAATCCGGTACAACAAACAAGAAATCACTTACCGATGGTGTAGGTGTTAGATCGATAATTCCAGTGCTCTAACAAATGAATGAATGAATGAATGAATGAATGCATGAATAAAGAACTAAAGATTAGTCAGATTGCTCCAAAGCAACTTCAAAATTCCTTCCTTGCTTTGGCAAAATCAGAGGTTTAAAAGATATTTCCCCTCTCGAGGAACCTTGGAAATGGGGAAAATTTTCTGTGCAGTCACATTATGTTATGCAAAATGACTTTGCTGGTCATGATGTGCAGAAAAGGTTCAATGGATATTTCAACCAAACCAACTTATCCAATAGAGAAGCCAAATTATGTTTCACAGGTTCTACTCTGCGTAGAATTCTTGAAAATTCTTAAGAACCCTTTTGCGAGGCCCTCCATTTTACCCGGGATTATGATCAGCAGGATAAATGAGTCAAAACAATTTTCTTTTTGTCACAGAAAGTGTAAAACAATAATCTCCTTGTGTGAGAAGACATTAATTGAAAA
The DNA here is from genome assembly GCA_964019985.1 of Aurelia sp. 4 Dawson et al 2005. NCBI lineage: Eukaryota > Metazoa > Cnidaria > Scyphozoa > Semaeostomeae > Ulmaridae > Aurelia > Aurelia sp. 4 Dawson et al 2005. The sequence goes on from OZ026495.1 coordinate 4,272,020, forward strand.
ATTTTCTGGAAGAGCTGAAACTTATCTGGGAACCTGCTTCCCTGGTTCCGATACTTTTTGCAACTCTGGCCAAAATTTTACGAGAAGATGATAACTTACAGTCAAGGCAAGAGTAGTGTGACTGATTGAAATAGATTATGCGAATATTAATCGTATAATAATCAAATCTTGATGTTCAAGAGTCAAATAATAATAATGTTTTCATTCAACTGACCGCCCATACACCGTGTAAGTTGGACAATAGTTCAGCTTTGTGTGTGCTTGAGGAAGACAAAACAAGGCATTCCATGTATTTAGCAGGACGAGCGCCTTACACCACATGTCACATCATCATTCGAATTACTATTCGAATAATAATCCACTCATGATTTGGAAAAATCAAATATTTCAGGATTATACTGGTCACACTACTCTTGCTTTGACTATAATGTTTCTATTCACAAAATCTTCCAAAATCACCAACTGACGAAAGAAAATTTCTCAGACGAATGAGGGAATAATATCAAATGAAACGGACTAATAGGTACTAAGGCCCCGTCCACATGTATCCCGATATTTTTGAAAACGCATCTTTTTTTATCCGTTTTGGGTTAGCGTCCACACGGAGACGGCGTTTTCGGTCACCAAAAACGAAGCTTTTCGAAAACGCTCTCCAGAGTGGATCTTTTTGAAAACGCCGTTATCATGTTGTCGTGTGGACGGGTGAAAACGGAGCTTTTCGAAAACGCTGACGTCACAGCATCAATTTACGACGTACCAGAGCATGCGCACGAATCTTTAGGGATTTCGTAAGGCCATTTTGATTGTTTGTTTTCTTTTGTCAAAGTTCGAACAGAGGAGTTTGAATGCAGCAGCGTCTTCGTGTGGACGGGGATATTGTCGAAAACGCTCCTCGTGTGGACGCGGATATTTTTTTACACGGATAAAAAAAGATGCGTTTTCATAAATATCCGGATACGTGTGGACGGGGCCTAATACTATCAGGAAATCATTCATCAAGCTCTGGGTGGTTGCTGAAAAATGCCCCCTGAAGGCTGACTTCCACTCAGTAGAATTTTCCGATTGGACAGGAAATCCTTTGTTAATGTTTGAAAATGTTGCCCTGAATTTGAATAGAATGTTACGCATGACTAAGATTTCACTGTCGAAAATTCAGTCCGCTTGGATAATTCTACTGAGTGGAAATCAGCCTCAAGGGTTCTAGGAAAGCGGGCTATTCGGAATTTATAAGCTGGGAACAACGGAGCACTAGTAAAAAATAATCTGGAATCAACACTGCTAAAAATAATTTTCTTGCTTAGAATATTTTTCTTGATGCAAGAAAATACAAGAAAATAATTCTGAGAATCCAGCAAACGTATTAAATCTAGAAAAATTTTCTTGCAAGTTTCATATCAGGTCTCATCAAGAAATAATATCTTGATTCAAGAACAAAATCCAGATGCGTTTTGGGGTGTAACTTTCTAATCTGTCTTGCATGGAACAAGGAAGCAAAAAGAAAAATAATTGGGAAACAAGGGCACATTGACTTCCTCCTCCCTGGGAGAGCCTAGAAGTCCGTTTATGAATGCCAATTCAGTTTGTTTTCAATGCCCAAACGCCGCACTCATTGACTAATATCACTTCTAGCATCACAGTATGACTGAAAGGGGATACTCAGAATTCATAAGTTGACTAAAAGCCAAATCTACTTACAGATTCACTCTCTGATCTTATTTTCTCGAGCTTCTGTTTTGTTATGAGTGCCTCTTGCCTTAACTTGAGTAACTGCTCTTTTCTTTCATTAATGTCATTCATCTGTAAATGAAATTATATTTCAAAAAAGGGCCAATACAGTAAAAACTTCCGTATAAGAACCCAGTGATTAAGAGCCTAAAGGATGAAATTAAGACCGGAACTCTAAAATCGTTTTGAAAGATTTTCATTGGATTCCAAGAAATTTCCGATTCTTGCACAGGCTTCGGGTGTGAAAACACCACATGAAATCAAGTAATGTGAACTGACAGTAAATGGTCCGCTTGAAGTTTGAATCTTACTAAAACAAACGAATAACTGAAAGCCCTGAATATAATAAGAACCAATTTAAGAGCCTGAACAACCTCATTTCCAACTAATTATCCCACTTATAAGAACCTAGTCAGGCTGACTTGCAAATTTGTAGGTTCAAATATGCGGGTTGTTAATGTACCAGTCTTTTAAAAAGAAAACATGATCGCCGATCTTTTAATTAAATGATCATTATCAATTATCAATTATCAGATTTATAACCAACAGATACGAGGCAAGTTGAAGAAGAAATGTAGCAACGAAATTCCGAACCAAATTTTATTCGGCTTTTACAACAATATTTATCGTCTTTGAATTCCATTTTAAAACGTCTTTGCAACTGTATTTGTAAGCGCAGACAGGCAAAAACAAATTCAGCACATTTCTTCATTCTAAGCCAAGGACAGCCCCGGAAAACAAAGCTCTGATGGACTGACAGGGCCACCAGCCAAAGATGAATATTGCATAGGGTGGCGTTTTCTATGTCCGTGTTATCGAGCACCACGTCATTCCTTTCAACTAATCAGAAAGTGCTGAACGGCTCAAATGTAAGAATTCCAATGATAGGTAGACCTACCCCTTCGTTTTCTTGAGGCCTGCAAAGAAAGAGATCATCGTTACAAAATATCTTTAAAAAGTGTGAAGAGTTATTGGCAAATGTAACAGTTTTGAAACGTTATGCTTGGTAAATGAGATCCAAAACATGAATCCATTTCATCATGGCTTGGTACAGGCCTCCTAGTGCAAATGTTGATACTTTTGATCAGTTAGAGAAATGTCTACAATTTCTTGATAGGGAAGACAAGGAAACTATTCTTTTAGGCGATACAAACTGCGATTTTCTGCCGATACATTCCAAAGAGGGAGTTTCTAACGACCTTCCAGCTCATTCTCAACGTCTACAAGAAATATACAATCTTTTCGGCTTTCATCAATTAATTGAAAGCCCTTCTCGTGAGACACTGACCACAACTACTCTTATAGATCATATAGCTACGACGAACAAAAATAATATAGTAACTTCTGGAATACATAAATCTTGCCTTAGCGATCATTACTTGGTCTTTTGTGTAAGGAAATTTCGCGGCGCTTGCAAAAAACAACACAAAAATATTTCTACAAGGCAAATGAAGAACTTTGATCAAACTGAGTTTGTCAATGATCTTTTAGGGGTAGACTGGAGAGGCATTGTGCGGAATACAGATGACGTCAATGTCGTGGTTAGTAAATGGACAAACATTTTCTCGCTTATTCTTGAAAAACATGCCCCAACACGTAACAGGCGTGTTTCTGACAAATTCTGTCCATGGTTGAATAGTGATTTCAAACTTATGTGCAAGGCTAGGGACAAGCTTAAAAAACGAGCCATTCGTTCAAACTCCGAACTATTAATGCAGTCCTATAGACATATTCGTAACCAAGTAAATAAATTAAATGGGCAACTAAAGCGCGAGTATTTCACTAAAAAAATTGCTTCCTGCGAGGGAGACCTCAAAGACACTTGGAAGACCATCAATAACGTTTTAAACAAGAAATCCAAAACTACCAACATTTTGTCCATAAACATCGACGGAAAGCAAATATCTACCAGTGCTGACATAGCAGAATCGATGAATAACTTCTTCTGTACCATCGGAGAGACACTTAGTGACAAAATCCCCAAAGCAAAAAACCCTCTTCTTGAGAATGATTATGATGTAAATCCTCGGAAAACCAAATTTAAATTCCATGTTATTGACACCTTCCAGTTATGTAAAGTTTTTGGCAAATTCAAAACCTCAAAGGGTTGTGGTACTGATGGCATTGCTAGCTATTTCCTGAAAATTGCTCTTCCGGTTATCTCAGAATCTCTTTGTGATATTTTCAATCTTTCAATTGCTACTGGTTGTTTTCCAGATAGCTGGAAAATAGCCAGAGTAGCCCCAATTTTTAAAAGTGGTCAAACTAACGATCGATCTAACTACCGACCTATATCTGTCCTGCCTGTTTTAGCCAGGGTTTTTGAAAAGCTTATCTTTAACCAGCTGTACGATTATTTGGACAAAAACAAACATCTATTTTCAAACCAATCTGGCTTCAGAGCCCTTCATTCTGTTGTCACTTGCCTTCTAAACAACACAGATGACTGGTATGTGAACATGGACAATGGCAGATACACCGCAAATATTTTTATTGATCTAAAGAAAGCATTTGACACTGTCGACCATGACATTTTACTTGCAAAGTTGAGAAAGTATGGTGTGGAAAATCTAGAACTTACATGGTTTACGTCATATCTAACCTCTCGAAAGCAATTCTGCAAAGTTAATGGGATATGTTCTAAAACCGAAGATATTCGCTGCGGTGTGCCCCAGGGTTCTTGTCTAGGCCCTCTGTTGTTTCTGATTTATATCAATGATCTTCCATTCTCTCTGAACAAAGGTAGAGTGACCATGTACGCCGACGACACCAGTATTTCTTATTCTTCTTCGAGCTTAGCAGATATAAACCAAACTTTAAACAGTGAGCTAAACGAGTTGAAGCAATGGTTGCAAGGTAATAAACTTTCTTTGAATGTTCTAAAAACACAAGCTCTGATTGTAGGTTCGCAGCCCAAAATTAAGAAAATCAGTGATAAAACCGTTGATCATCCACAGTTTTTTATTGGTGACTCTCAAGTTGAAAATGTTGACCGAACAAAGTATCTGGGTGTGATGATCGATAGGAGCTTGAATTGGGATGAACACATTAACAATCTTCGTACCAAGGTTTCTCGTGCAATCGGGTTTTTGAAATATTCCAGAAAATTTTTACCTCAAAACACGTTGAGTGAAATGTATCGGGGTATCGTTGAGCCCCATTTTCGGTTCTGCTGTTCAGTATGGGGGTGTTGTGGGGTGACTAAACTGCAAACGTTGCAAAAGTTGCAGAATCGAGCAGCTAGAATTGTGGTTAAAAGCAGTTTTGATGCGCCTGCTATGCCAATAATTCGCAGTTTGAATTGGCCAACAGTGGATGATATTATTAGGAGCGAAATAGCGACAACTATGTACAAATCGTTAAATGGCCTCGTCCCAGAGTACCTTTCCAACCTGTTTAGTAAAACTTCGACTCGATATGCTAGAAAACTGAGAAATACTGATACAGATCTTTCGCTTCCATTACGAAAGACCAACAATGGGCAGAGGGCTATTTCTTTTCGTGGACCTAAGCTTTGGAATCAACTTGAACGCGACGCCAAACAGGCACCTTCCCTTGCCACCTTTAAGAGAAGAATCAAAAACAAACTATGATGACCTTTCCTATTTCGTAGTATCTATCTTCCTATTTGTAAATGCATTGCCACGGCCCCCTGAAAAGCAGTTCCCACGGACTGACGGGGCTACCGTGCCTAAATAAGTAAAAATGAAATGAAATGAAAATGAAATCCCCTGATGGGGTCTCAAGCTCACAGTTAAAATTCGCATAAAGAATCGGTGATTCTCTGTACATGTAGAAATGGCTCCTTTTCATTCATACAATGGTTTCCATATACTTTCTATGGTAATCAACTGGCAAAAAATCAGTATGGAGTTTCTCAATCCACAGTTTCATTGCTGAATGTTAGTGCCGTACTATGAAAACAATATATATAGTGCAAAAACCATAACCAATTCACATGATTTGAAACATAGTTGTCAATACTAGACTGATGACGATGAGTCTCTCGTTGCCCTGTGCTCTTTGACTTGATGATGGCGCTTTGGGCAATAGAGACTCATAGTATTACTCTGAGAAACCTTGCCCTATTTAGGCTCAAACTTCGCAATTGCTCCAGTACTAATCAGATTGCGAGATTTGTGAATTACTATTGTTAAGGTGTAAATGTGATAGAATTTTCGATTCGACTGAAGAATTGAAAGCACTCCCACGGGATAGAGATTCGAAGCAGTGATTCTTTCATGATTCCATTGATGATTGAAGAAAATGGGGCCAAGTTTTTCACTGTTTTATTATGAGTCCCCCTTGAGCAAGGTTTACCGCAGTGATACAAGGGACTCATCGTCATAAGTCTAAGTCAATACTGAGGTAATCATTTGCAAACAGATCATTCAGAGTGATGATATCTCGGCTGTGGAATGACATTCCAAATGAAATAAAACAACGCAATGACATTGAAAATCTAAGAAAAAGACAAAGACACTTCTTTTTGAGGACTTTTAAATGGTCATTTTAGGTTTTTTTGAGACTTTTAATAGCTGTAAAGCACATTTGAAGATAATGTATCAAAACTACGCTACATTAAGTGATTAATTGTAATTTGTGATACTGAGGTTTCAACCTGAAAAATCAAATTTCTGGAGGCAGCAAATTGAATTTCAAACATACAAGGTTTTGTGCTCATAAGTGTCCATTCTAAAGAACAACTTTTGATAGTTGACACCAACTCACGCTGAAAATGTATCCGAAATTCACAATAAGAGAGACCACGAAATGGTAGAACTCACGCTTCTAAATCGTTGTAGCTCTTCATTTTACTGCCGTACTTTCGAACACTCGCCCGATCCAGAGACATGGTGCTGTGGCCAGCTTGGATGGGTGAACGGTCTTGGTTTCGCACAAGCGTTGCTGTTTTGGGCCTATGAAGAAAAGGTCACGCTGATGTACAAGATAAATAGCTACTGTATCTGGTGGTCAGGAGCAACACTTAAGGACAAGTCCAGAGTTGGTTTGATTAATAATGCTTGAAAACAAACTTAAAAACTGCTACTGCAAATGATAAACCTCTTTCCACACATTGACGTTCGTGACAGCTGTAGAATAGCTAAACGTTTTGCGAATTCAGGCTAAACATCATTCCCGATTTTCCATCGAAACACGAAAAAGAGATTAGCAGCGATTAAGCGACAAAAACAATTGGCAGCCTCTTTTCTGTTGAGTGTGACGTCAGAAAGTATCTTATGAAGTCAAGATCCTCTGGTCGCTTATTTGAATACGCATTTTAGCAGAAAAATGTTGAAAAATTAGGGAAAGATTACGACACATGATTCATATCAGCATAACCTCCCTTTTATCATCAATAATACCAACTCCTGACTTGTCCTTTAGCTTCGTTGGTATGCACTCTTAACGTTGCCAAAAGTGAGATTTTTTAACTTTAGAAAGACTCAATGAAATAATGCGAGGCAATGATGAGATTCTTATCATAGAAGGCAAATTTAATGAAATCGTGCTGTAGGGACGCTTGAAATTTACAGGGAAATGCACCCTTCAATAAAACCACTACTATATACAAACAAAGAAACTCGTTAGGAAAGGCTTTTGCAACTCCTTTGCGATAACAACCCTATTGTACACAGGATAAATCTCACCTCCACCCTTACAATTTGGTGTGCAATCTGATGCAAATAAGTTTAGTTACGATCCTTGGCAATCATATGGAAGCCACTCTTTTCAGGTCATAAAAATTGCAACTCCTTGCGACTCACTGTGACTCCTTACGACTCTTAGCGATCCTTTGGAAACCAGGCTTAAGGTTTGAAATGAAATTGAATTCTTACTTGTTTTGGGGTAGCTTGGGTCGTTCTTGTTGTCGCATTTTTTGTTGTAATAATTCATGATCTTTCTGTATTCTTCGTTCTAAATTCCGGGTATCTTCCAACCCTTTTTTCTGTTCTCTTTGAGTTCGTTCTTCGTTTTGTTGTGGTGATTCATCACTTTCCAGGAACCCAAAGTCCTACATAAAAAACGAAACTTTGGTGACAAGATAATGGCATAGGTTTCTGTTTTTATGTAAAAGATTGGTTGGGCTTTCAGCTTTTAGGAATATAGCGGGTGAGTCAAAAAGTACTTCACTGCAAAACTAAGACTACACTCGCATGACAACAGTCAGACCGACCTTAGTTTCAGATCGGTTTGAAATTTGGCAATAATTTACCTTACCCCTAATATAAACATTTTCAGACCGGTTTGAGAATATTAAACAATGCGTGCGTTACTTCGGCAATCAGAACAATTGCGATTGTCTTGTGGAAGATATCGGCACTGCTTCATAAAATTTAGCTCAAGCTGGCTGACTTTAGATGAAGTCTTGATTGTCTTGATGGCCATAGGAACGCAAAGAATGCCAATCACACTTGTTTTGAAAAGCTCACTTCGCCCCGAAATGAAATTTTTTTCAGCTCACATGAAAATTTCAGGTCAACCTGAAAACTCAGACCGACCTGAGAAACCGAAATGGGTTTCAGGTCGACCTGAGTGTCACTTCGCCTGCATCATATGAGCACTCAAAGGGCTTCAATAGTAGACCGAAATGAGCTTTAAACCGATCTGAAACTCAGACCGGTCTCAAACCGGTCTTAGAATGCCCGAGTGAAAGCACTCTAGTATAAAGACTTTATACTATACATAAGTACCGCTGTACAGTACCACAGTAACGCAAATCAAAACGAACGGGATTTCAATTATTAGCATTATCAAGCATTGATGACTAGCCATCTTCGGAGTGCTGTATTCAATCATTAAGACTGCGTTCACACGATGCCGGCACATTTTGAAAACCGTGAAAAATGCGACGGTAGCAAAATTCGAGCTAGCGTTCACACGATGCCGGAACAATTCGAAAACCGTGAAAAATATGACGGTAGCAAAATTCGAGCTAGCGTTCACACGTTGCCGGAACAATTCGAAAACCGTGAAAAATGTGACGGTAGCAAAATTCGAGCTAGCGTTCACACGTTGCCGGAACAATTCGAAAACCGTGAAAAATGTGACGGTAGCAAAATTCGAGCTAGCGTTCACACGTTGCCGGAACAATTCGAAAACCGTGAAAAATGTGACGGTAGCAAAATTCGAGCTAGCGTTCACACGTTGCCGGAACAATTCGAAAACCGTGAAAAATGTGACGGTAGCAAAATTTGAGCTAGCGTTCACACGATGCCGGAACAATTCGAAAACCGTGGAAAATGCGACGGTAGCAAAATTTGAGCTAGCGTTCACACGATGCCGAAACAATTCGAAAACCGTGAAAAATGTGACGGTAGCAAAATTCGAGCTAGCGTTCACACGATACCGGAACAATTCGAAAACCGTGAAAAATGCGACGGTAGCAAAATTTGAGCTAGCGTTCACAAGATGCCGGAACAATTTGAAAATGATAGGACATTTGACTGTAAAAATCTCTTTGCAATACTTTGATGCCAAAGAAATGTACCTACACTCTAAGAATCGATCGGTCACGTTCCAAAGCATAGAAAAATGTTCTGTTTTCATCATTTTCGAGTGTTCACACGATTCCTTTTACAAAATGTACTGGTTATAGTTCCGTTTTCAAAATCTACCGTTTTTAAAATCTCCCGGCAAAAAATGTGCCGTTTTCGTGTGAACGGGAGGCCTATCCGTCACAATTTTCACCCTTTTCAAAATGTGCCGGCATCGTGTGAACGCTGTCTAAGAGTACGTACACACAAATAAAGAAATGACTGTCATATCAGAAAAAGGCAAGAACATTAAATGCGCAAGTGCAATACAACAAGAGATTCTACGGTGACAAAAGGATCTTGATAATCCATGCGTTAGAATAAAAGAAGGTCCCCTCACCACAATACGTAGGTCCTGTGAATAAGGTAATGAAAAAGATGCGGTAGTTTTCTAACAATGGCTTCGAAGTAGCAATTACCTGTTCGATTAATTCTTGAGGTCTTGACTGCTGATTTGAATTGCTCATAATAGATCTAGGAAGTGAAGAAGCTTTCTCTCGTCTTGCAGCTGTTATATCATTCCCAATTGGCTCTTTCTCCTAAAAAACCAATTTTTCTCTCCTCATTTCTCAAGATATGTATGGAAGGAAGATTACCTTCCTTCCTTCAGTGCTATAAAAATAGCATGTGTGCTTTAAGTCTTAAAGTGAGGATGGCACGAGTTTGATTGCTGGAACGTTCTTATATTTTGAATCGTATGCATTCTGCACGATCATATCTTGATTGATTGATCGAGTCTTAATTATCATTGAATTTGTCGTCAACAATTTGGATTGTAAAAATTGCCAACACGGGCCAAAGGGTTGTACCTGCCGTTTGTACGAGAAATCGCCAGTATGACTGAATGAAGCTTCTCCTAAGGCATATTTATGTGAAGAAAAACACCTCACTTGCCAGACCCGGGGCTGAGGCGAGGTAAAATTCTGTCACTGTTTGTATGCGATTTACAACGTTCCCTATCAGCCCTGAAGGCTAAGAGGTGAGGTGGAGCATGGTCTCTCTTCAGTGAAATCGGAACGAATTAACCAATAAAAATCAAAGAATCAAAGAATAATGAAATTTACTTCGTTTTACAGGTGGTGGTCCGTTTGTATGAAAACTTTTGCTACACCAAGGTAAGAAACGCAAAATGAAAAATACAAAGGATTCTATGGAAAAGTCGAATCTCGCCTACCAGCCCCGGGTCTGGCAGATGAGGTGTTTTTCCTCATATAAAAAGGCCTTCCGTCTATAGGAAACCATACCTCTGCCTGGTAAAGAACTCCTTCATGGCTATCAACCAAATCAATTCCTTCATTCGATTCGCCACTTTCGTCAATATGATTCAATTTTAGGTCACTCTCCACAAGACTGAAAAGAAAAAAATTAGATTTAAGAGATTTTGCTTACAACCAAATAAAAACATACAATGCACTATTTACTGCTAACTGCGCTGATAAGAAACTAACATACAATACTACTGAAATGATACCACGAGTTGCGAAAGGCTGTCTACCCAGGGACCATTCAATAAAGGTTAAAAGTGCACAATACACTCAATTAGGCACCAGTCATTAACAATGCCGGGTAGGGGGCTGGAAGATATTTAGAGGGGCCACTAAAAAATTTTGGGCTGTGAAAGGAAGGCCAGTAAAAATTCTAAATACGAAAATGGGGGCCATGAAAATGACAAAGCTAATCTGAGCTACCTGAAATGAAACCTTCTTCCTTCTATGATCTTCGTAAAGCCTTGCATTTCTCCTCACAGTATCATTAATGAATGTTTTCATGAATCTTAGGGAACCACTTTTTTCTCTTGAAAGAATTTCTATGTTCTTTTTGCATCACTTGTTATCAATAAGGATGTTAATAAGACTGGTAGCATATCGACGCTCTAGCCAGAGAGAAATCTAAACAATTGCAAGAAAGAGGTCAAGCCTGCAGCAGTTCGTCAGACAGAGTAAAGACTTCGGCATTGACCTAGGATTGTATTTTAAAATACTTGCGTCTGGCGTCAATCTATTCTTTCTCGATGTGAAGCTCTAGCATTTACTCTAAGACTTCTAAAATCTCTTGCCCCGTGCTTAAGTAACAATTAAAAGCAGAAATGGTTTTTTCTGATTTGCAGCTGTGCTTGAAAATCGAGCACATGCATCGAAGGCATAATCAGTAAAAGCATTGTCACGAAAGAAAATGATGTAATATTTCAAATAAATCTATGCTCTTAGCAACCACTTGTAACAACTTGAAGAAGGTGGTATGGCGCAATGGTGTAATCTTCTGACTCTGCAGCCAGAACAGTCTGGTGGAGTGGGTTCAATACCTGGAAGAGCCCCCCCCCCACTTGTGCATCATGACAAGGGGTTGCAGACTCGATTAGCGCTTAGTTGCTCCTGCGATCCAAGGGCTTGGCGCTAAAAATGTAACTTCACTTTCACCTTCACTTTCACAAGGCTTTACAAAGAGGGTCTGTATTTCATATTAGTTACTTTTTAAATAGTCCGATCATATAATGGGTTCTTAGTAATACTGTTTTCAAGGCTGACATGACCACATCAAAACATTATTGCACTCATGATATCAAATATTTGCTTCCCAAAAATGAATTGAATTATAATCCAGAGCCTAAAGTTTAATCCAACTTCTTCATTCCAGGATCAAAAGCCTAACGAATTCATTTACGATTTTCGATTGAAGCCATGCTTGCACTGAAACGGCGCAGTATTGAATTTCAATGAAATTGCTATGGTTTATCCTTTTAAGTCACGACTTATTGCAGAAAATCCAAAGTAGGCCGTCTATCTGTTTTGAGTTTTCAGCTTTTTGGAGACAATGTTTGGAAGGGGCAACGGCTGCAATAAGCTTTTTGATTTTTACTTGAATTTCTTTTGGGTTTTTGCATTATTTGATATAAAGCTACCTTGGATTCAACCTTTTTTCCCCGAGAGTATTAGAGTTGTGAGTGCCATCCAAAGTAGGGACCAGATAACCTTATATCTCTTCATACTTTGTATGGCATGGTAGAGCAACGAATTTTCGTGTCTTAATTGCTTGGATTTCGATAGAAAAAAAGGTTGCAAGTTCACCCATTTTGCAACAAGATCTGCTTGCCAAAAGTTAAACATGTAAAGTGAAACGAACCCTGTAATTATCAGTAAAATCGTTCGTGAGTATTTTTCGTAGCTGTGTATCTAATCTTAGTTAAATTACATGTTCTCTATGTCAGTGACTGCGGAGTTGTCAAGGTCTCTTGCACTCCGTGGATCGTCCTCGTAGTTTAATAAAGTGCTCCGTGGTATCGTCCTCGTAGTTCAGTGAAGTAGCTGGTACGTAGTGTCTTAAGTGGTTCGTTTTGTAAAATTTCACTTTGAATATAAAAAAGGCTGCAAGTTCCCAAAGGTAGTACATAATTTACAAAGGACACATTGAAACCAAGAAGTGCTTGGTTGCGCATGCAGCAGAGATACACTAACAATTCTCAGAGCGAGGCAATAGCTGCTTGCTTTGAATTAATGACCTCTCCAAAATGATCAAAATGAAATGATGATTTCTCTATATGTTAAGACAGTTCGGGTGAAAAGTAAGCTTCTTTTGTACAAATTTTGAAACAAATCAAATTCTGAAAAAGTAAACCCTCCTGACAGCATGTCGTCTTGCCTCGCTCATCATTAGGCAATGCATATAGTCTTTTCAGGGGAAAAAGGTTAAAAGGAAGTACTTACCTGTTGCTAGACACGCTACTTGAAGATGGTGTTCTCCTGTTTATCCTCCGTGTATCTCTATCAAGTGACCAAGTCTACAATAAAGAATTTAAAGAATATATACGTATATACAACTAAATTTAATGAAAGTTAAAGATAAACGATGGCTAGAATTCGTTACAATATAAGTAGTAGGCTTTAAGAAAACATCTCTAGGAGCCAGTTTATATGAGGAGAAAAACACCTCACCTGCCAGAACAAGGCTTGGCCAGGGCAGACAGGCAACATTCCATCGTCTATTTTTTGCGTTTATATGGCGAATGCAGCATCACTGGTATAGTGAGATCCCACATCAAAAGAAGTGGAATTTTACCTGGGCAAGGGGCGAGGTAAATTTTTCAATAAAGACGGAACACCACTGATATGGTGAGGTGAGTTGGATTATTCGTCGATTCCTATCGATCAATCCGTTAGGACATCATGCAAGGGAGACCCCAATCCATCTCGTCTCCCAGTCCCAGGAATGGCAGATGAGGTAAAGAATTTCATATAAACTGGGGCTGAGATTTACCTCACCAGTTAGACGTCGGTTTGGCAGCTGAGATACTTTCTCCTCATATAAACAGGCCCTATGGGTTAAGTTTTGGTGCATGGCAATTGCCATTTGCAACAAAAGTACATCTCCATCTCTCGCCATCAGAGAATAAATGCCAAGTTATTTCCAATCCAAGTTATTTCCCAAACAAGGCGATGGGTGGGGGGATCATAACTTTCACAAAATACCTGCTATCCACCTTTGATTCTCCACACCTTGGAGAGCTTCTTATATTTGCCTAATCACTCTTCCACGGACAGCGTACAACAGTTTTCCCTTGAGAACTTACTGATGCAACTTCAAGACACTGTCCTATTGTACTGTTAATAAATTCATTTACTTTGTGAATTTGACAACAGCTTCACGGGCATTCCTTAAGTAACATTACCTTTTCCTGTTGTTGTGCTGCCAGACTTAGATATTTGAAGATATGTAAACGACCTTTTTGGCATATCTGAAATAAAAAATGAATGTTGCAAAGATACAAAATGTAGGTGTTTTCAAGTAGATGGTTCAAAACCTGTATAAATAATAAAAAGAAAACCAGAAAACGAGCGCTGTGTATACAAGAATGGTCTGTTTTCTCACTTTGATTGCATCCAGCGAGATTCAATAATATGCTTTTCCACAAAGGCTCCTTGCAATAGCATATTCATTCACCAGGTTTTCTTGTTGATATACTGGTTCATAAACGACTCCTTCCAAGGGCTGTCTGTTATACAGATACTGATAGCAATATATACGCACCCCAGTCTAAGTGACCCAGTGAGAGGTCACATGTTCACTGGGGTTCTAGTGACACCGAAAAAAATGGTCAAATTTTCACCAGGGAGCTCGAATTATGTAACGAGGACATCATAATTATTGGCGGGGAACTGTTTCTTGGTGGAAATGATTTATCAAATGTTTCACCGGGATTCGTCTGTATGCAGCCGAGGTTTCATTTTGAGGCGCTTTGTACCGGACAGCTTGTGACTGATTTGCTCCTGTTTTTTCACTGGAAAATCACTGGGGTAGAATGTACCGGAGCACCTACACGGTGGTGTATCTACATCAGCAATTAATTTTATTATACAAGTTGTTCCAAAAACATATGCATCACTTGAACAGCTACTGCCAAGGAGCCACAACTCCAACTTACCCTTTTTTCAGTTTAGTGAATACAGGAGAAATCAACTTAGAGTTTGGCACCAAGTTTGAGAAAATCTGACAAGCGTCTGCTGCTTTATGGAGAAAGAAAGTCAAAATCACTGCTTGTTTCAAAACCAGAGGATAATGTCTCCATACTCAACCGTATAACTTCAATTTTACTATCAAAATGGACTTAAACTTTGCAGTTATGCCAAGAGAAACATTTGGGAGTACGAAATGACCAAATGGCTGAGGAGTATCAACCAGGAAGCCTTTGAGAAAGCAACAATTACTGGTTTAAATGGGTTTCATGACTTTGGAAAAGCAAAAGAACTGTTGACTGCATACCATGGCCTGCAGCACTTCTGCTGCACATAACCATTTCTAGCAACCATAGGTATATAAGTTTTTTCTTTTTAGTTTACACAAAAGCCAGTTTGTGACTCTCTATGCTTCACTTGTGAACATCAGAAAAGCAAGCTAGTGACGGTTCTTGCAGTCACTTTCTTTGCATTTAACACAATTGAGAATAATGAATCCTCTGGTTTTGAGGCATCCAATAATTTTGACTTTCTTGCTCCATAAATCATCAACCACTTATTAGTTCTAATGAAAATTGGTGTCAACCTTTAAGTTGAAATATCTTGATATTAAAATCTTAAAAAACAGGAAATTGGATTTATGGCTGTTCTGAAGCAGCTATTCAAACAGTGCATATTTTTTAAAGACAGCCCGTAGATGTACTGTTTTATCTTCATGTTTAAAATGTAGTAGGAATTGAATTCTAAGTGCATACCTGTGCAGGAGGTGATGTCAACGGATTGGAATACAGCTCAAAATTTACAAGAGATGTTATTAGTCTGAATGCAGGTGGAAGGACTGAGATTTTATTGCAGGATATGTCCAACTTGATCAAGTTCTTCAATTTGCTGATTTCTGTAACAGAACATGAGAAGTTACTGAAAGGGAATAAGCTTTCGTGAGTTGGAAAGAACACAACTTGGAAGTAACTTTTGTGAATCTGCTACAATGGGAAATTTGGCAGGAATAAACTTTCATAAATGAGGTTTCTTTATCAAATTTTTTATGTCTCAAATGTTCCTCAACACTTCAGTAAGTCTCGCAAATCTTCCATACCTTTGGTTAGTAGCATAGCTTGAAAGTATTGTCAAATTGAATTTCTTTGCATTTCATAAAGACATACAGCAATACAAACATTTATCAAATATTTCTTTGTATGTTTTTTGGAATTTCACCGTAATAAACTTTCATGAATTCCACATTTTAGGAACTTTTGTGGAATAAACTCTCACAAATTTTGGCCAAAAACGTGAAATACCAGTATTAAGGAGTCAAAGTTAATTATTGGTCTAAATAATCCTCAGTTTGTTGTTAGAAAGTTTCTCTTTGTACGTGTTCATTTTCCAAAAGGTTTCTTAGCAGCAAGAATTAATGAGACCCACCATGTCTTCAAAGGATCATCAAAAAACTATCAATAATTTTCACTGTCCATGATTCTGCTTTAAAACTGAGTAGCTTTCAATATGACTTTGAAGTTATGAAACAAAATAAAAAACTGGTGTGTTGATTTCATGGCATAGAATCTGATACAGTAATATCTTCTATAATTTGTTCACCTTCTTTGGCAAGAATTAGACCCAAGTATTAGAAAAATTCTTGCAAGGGGTTTGTATGGGAATCAAGAATTCCACATTCCATTCTGGTAAATAATTTATTTGGGATTGAAGGTTACATTGTCAGTCTCAGAGAAAGAATTTTAACTTCAGCAACAAGTAAATCATGGACAAGAATGAAATTTGGAATTTTTGTTCCCAAACATGTTGCCTACAGACAATTTTCCAATTTTTTGGTCTTGTAAATGAATGATTTACCAAAACAAAATTAACAAAATTAACAAAATTTTCACATCTAAGTTGGCCTTTGACTGATAGAGTAACAATTTAGCTTTGAATATCGGCCATATACTACTTATTCCACAGCTGGCAAAATGTGTCACCTTTCTTGACTCATCCAGTATGCTACAAAGTCCAGTATAGTATTGCACTCACCATCAGGAAGTGAAATCAAACGGTTTCTTCTTACTTTTAATGTTCGTAATGAGACAAGTTCTCCTACTGTGCTTGGAAGACTAGTTAGTTCATTGCAACTCAAATCCTGTAATGATAACAGAAAAATTTTCTTTTGCTTCAGTCTGCTTCAGTCCTCATAGACAATGGAAAAAAGGCATTTGGCAAGTATTCACAATGTCCTGTGCATTGCAATTTTTGAAACATGACATCAAATAGGGTCTACAGGGGTAAAATTGGTAAGTGTGGAGTAAAGCAGATAGGGCAAAAAAATTGGATAAATTTTGTTAGAATCTTGTCCAGGACTATCCTCTAGCCTGAATGCTTCAAACTCTTCAAACTAACCTCCTTGACAAAGTGAATGTTGAATTATCAGTTCAAGATCTCATGTCTTCTACCAATCAACACTACCAATTTCACCCCTGGATACCCATATTACCTCAGCAGACCACAGTTAAGTCACGCACCTGAGACAAAAAACTCTCCACAGGACCATTAAAAGGGGGCATAGCGAAGGTAGTTACCATGCGCCTTAGGGCCTCAGGGCCTTTAGGGGCCCACAAAAATAAGGCATGTATTTTTCCACTTGTTTTCAATTACTGTATGTTCTTAACACTGTATAGCAGGGGCATTTCCATGTGATGGCAACATCTTACCAGTGCAAAGGTGGGTGTAGCCTGGTGGGACAAGGGTGTGGTCCTGCTTGCCTCTTGATGACCCTTGCTCACTACAGGAGTGTGTTTACTTCTTGGAATGAAAATGATTCATCATAAGAATTTTTGCGAAAACAATTAAAAAAATTATCTATTTGAGCCCTTTTTGACAAATATTCTTTGTCATAAAAAAGTTGAGAGGCAGTAGCACTTACCAACTGTTGTAATTTTCCAAGCAAACCAATTTCACTCGGAATAGCTTGCAGTCTATTTTGATTCACAATGAGTACTTTCAACGGCAGTGAGCAAATATGCACTGGCAGCACTTGTATTTGATTGTGGCTGAAAGGAAAATCCATCATTATTGAAACAAACAAATTTTTTCTTGGCTGGGGCTCTGATTGTTCATTATCAATGCCGATGTCCCATGTAAAACCAGCAAAAGTATTCATCTGTAAAAAGTTTTTTATTTGTGAAAACTTTTCATTTGTTGCATCTAACAACTGTACACTTAGTTGTGCAATGTTTGCCATTTACATGATATTTTGCACCTTATATAGCATTATCCTTGCAGTCTGGCATGGCAGTTTGTTGGTAGTTTCTTTGCTCATTCTTTGTTGTAAACTTTTACATTGAGTATAAAAAACAACTAGCAAGTTAATCGGGCGAATAATCAAGAATGCACCATTGTTAAAAAAGGGGCCATTTTCACCCTGTTGTTGTCACCAGTCATAAATACAAACAAGAATGACAAAAAAAAAACAAATAAGCTAGAATACAGCTTCTGTGTATGATATTTCAGATCTAAAGGGGATGTGCTTGCTAAACCTCCAAACAACCAGACAACTTTCTCCTCTGGAGCAAATAGCAGCAATTTGTAAATTAAGATATTTCAAACTCTTTAGAATTTGCCACTGCAATCAGAATTTTCATACCATTGAATGATTTTAGGGATACTATGCAACTGGACTCTGAGCTACAAGTTTCAGGGTGTGTTTAGGCTAAAACACAAGGAAGGTCACTGCAGGCTGTAGAAATTGTACGCCATGCACCAATAAGAGAATAATTTCACATTGAATTTTGCATGTGGACTAACTGATCTATATCTTTAGAGCCCTTTTAAACCTACTGTTAAGTCAATGGATTTAGGCCAAAAACATTGCACACAAAAAGCTCTTGCTCAAACACAACTATTTTGACTTTTTTGTATGTTTTCAATGAAATATAATGCAACACAATGATGTACAAGAAGACTCCTTGTGTATCAATAAAAATACTTTGATTTAGAATTTGCCACTGCAATCAGAATTTTCACTGATTTGACTTAAGATAAATTTTATGTAGAGGAATTTAAAATATGAAAATGAACTGAACTGAACTGATACTTGGTTTAATACATACCTTAGATTGAGATGTGTTAATGACTGAATGTGGCTAAGATCTGGGATTGACTTCAGATTGTTATAGGCACATTTTAGGCATTCAAGCATGAAGGATTCACTCAGCTCTCCTGGAAGCTCACTAAACTTGTTGTGAGATATATCTAGAAAAATGTATGCTGCGTTCAAACAATTTGCTTGAAACTGTGGTCAATAAAAGCTACCAAGTGTCTCAAAACATAATGATTGGCTTAGGTAGCAAGTGCCAAGTTAGTGTAATCCGGAGGTCTGGGGGCGCAGCCCCTGGAAAAATTTTGTAGGATCAACTCATTGGATTACTGGAAAACACCCTTTTCATAATAACATGAATTAACTATCACCATCATATTGAGAAGTTTCCAGTATTCAATTTCATCTGCAAAATCAATGGATACCAATGATGTCAATGCCTCAAGGGGCAGCAATTCGGGCTACTTTGACATTTGGTTGACTGAATGATAGATCTATAAATAGTACTACAAAATCAAGCGCCTCTTGCAAGAAAGGTCAAATTTGCAGCTACCTCCAAACAAGAGCTTTGATGTTGCTGCCACAACAAGCTCTTGCAGCACATAAAATTAATCAATGATCTTCTTATTTGATAGGTTTAGATAGTTTCCACAAACCTCTAACAAATTTTCCACTTCTTGTTTTGTTTTCTTGTATGCGAAGTAAGATTATTTCATTTGTTATTGTATCCCAGAAACCACTATTTGTTGCAAGTTCTTCAGCACAACAGTTAAAAAAACTAATTTGCCATCATTTTTACACTATGTGTCTGCATAGTAACGCATTCGCAATCGTAGGTGTTAATCTAATTTAATTCTGCGTTAATTCGATGTCGTAAGTAAGTTTTATTGGCTTACAGAATGAATGGAATGCATGCACGCATCCACCATATCACAACACATGCATCCTATATATGACCAAAACATGTTTTCTCGCCAGAAATTAAACTGATTTTACTGCAAAGCGACTCATTCATATTTAGGCCGAAATGCATGCAGAACATCGAACGATAGCGAGAGACCATTGCGGGAGTGGTGAGGGCAGAAACTGTACGATATTTTCACGAAAGAATAAGTCACCTGGAAGGAAAATCACATTGAAAATGAAAATAATCTTACAGCATACATATAAGAATTTAAGCTTACCAGCTCGTACAACATCGGTGAGATCGAAACTCTCAACAGCTCTTGGGAAATCCTTCATATTTCTATGTGGGATGGAAAGCGTTCCAGTTTCTTGCGACTCTTCGAAACATTTCTCTAAATTCTTGGTTTTACCTGCCATGGGGTCTTGCTTTCTTTACCACCGGTCCTTTATACGAGTGTATCATTGCTGAACATTTGCCATGTTATAATGGCAAAACTTCAATTGATATTTGAAGAGTATTTCGGCATTTCACATTGCTTCACTCTTGTCAACATACATCGGCCATTTTGAGGTTTGTTTGAAGTACGCGTGCGCATAAATGAGGAAGCGCAGGGAGTTGCAAATGCGGAGGCGATGTCCACCGTAGGGGCACTCCCATTTCTTTTTTCTGAACACACATTTTCTTAACAAACTTAACTCTCAGATTACCAAAAGAAACTGAAAGAAGTTAAACCATTTCATCCTTTGCTTTCCATTCCTTGGAATCTGAAGAATATTTCCGCTTGCAAGGCGTACTTTTATCACAAACTATGAATACTATGTTTATTTTTTTTGTAAAACTCGGCTTATCAGATCGCCATTAAGTTTGAAAAGGGAAGCCCTTCCTTGAATATTTCTTCTGTATTTTCACTTTTCCTAAAAGAACCTAAAATAGAAAAAAAAGAACCTAAAATAAAGCATTCATCGTTATGAAAGAAATCTTTAGTATAGTTTTACTTCATTTTCGTTACAGTAGTGTCCTGCATATAAGAAACATGAATTTAAACAGCACCAGACCTTGATTTTCAGAATAATGCCCCCCTTAATTGCCCCTCTTATGAGAAAATGATGCAGGTATGAAAAATGGTTGTTTCTTACTCAAAAACTATGTATATATTAGAAATAAAAGTCATAACAAATTCACCTTTGCAGTTGAATCAGACTGTACCTATTCAAATGAAAACAAGAATTCTGCATGGAAATGAAGCAAAAAGTACTCAGGGATATCTCGACCTATCATCTGACAGGGACGTGCCATTTTACCCTAAAGATTGATACCCATAATTCCGTAAATTCTGAAGAATATTTAGTTCCATAATTCCGCGAATCGAATGAATGTCAGGGGTGTAATGCCGGAAATTATGAAAACTGTCCTGAAAGGGATACCAATAATTCCGTCTCAAAGCTGTGAAATTGATATCCATAGTTCCGTAACGGTTTCAAAAAGGTACCCCTAAAAATGGCACGGCCCCGTAACGAAAAAAATTGCTAAGATACCCCCTCCCAAGAAAAAGCACCTTCCTGGAATAATTTTAGCTTTTCTTGGTAGTGAAAATTTCACAAATACGAGTCGGGATGGTGTTCTTTATATGATTATGGGGCTTAAGAACTTTACCCTGATTTGAAGTCTATATCTCATTTTATAAGGAACACATCAGACCTCAAATTAAAAACAATGTTTCTTATATGCGGGGCACTACTAGTAGTCAAAGGGCATTTTCCTGCAAAAAACCTTGTTTTGAAATGTTAATGAGGGCAACACGTTGCAATCATGAAGATTGTTATGGAAGCACCTCGTAAGAAACTCCGAATACTCAAAATCGGATGATTGTAAGAAATTTTCAGTGCTGATACAAATTCTTAGTTTCTTATCAAATCTGCGCGTACGTATTTGCATAAAGAAACTCAATCAAAGAAACTAAATCACTAAAAGAATTTTGCTTAAGCCAGGGTGTATTCATTTTCTTTCATTTCAAGAAATCTCCAGTAAAATTTTATTTGCTCATAGAGTATGACTTGATTGTGATGGTCCTCGTCCCTAGGACCGATTGTCATATTGGGATGGAGAAAAGACCTTGGCGACGAGCTTGCAATGCCACTTCATCAAGAAATGAGGGTGCGCAAGGGTGAGGCTTATGTCTGTTTCTTTTGATTCAAAAGGGTAAGACGGTTTGTTACATGCAATAACCTTCAGCTTGTTGAAGTTTGCATTAATTGGTAGATAGACGGGGTAAAGTGAGCTTTGGCTGAGGTTTTCTCACAACCAACAGTTCATTGCGATGAAAATATCAAATTTGATTGTGACAGAGCGACATCATGGCTTTGCAGCAAATGTTACGATCTCATTGATTTCTTTGGAGAGGCATCGTTTCATAAAAAAATCTATCAGTTCAAGAAGGCTAATTTAGATGCCAACATTTTTTAGGCGAAACCATTCACCTTTAACACCAGGATGTAACGAAAATGCTGTTTAAGGGTTATTGTGTGCTCACTAGCAAAAATGATGTTTTGGATGGGCATTGGGCGCCTATTCGCGGGGGAAACTTCTCAAGTAATAAACCCGGGGGGGGGGGGGGTAACTCAAGTCGTGAGATGACGGAAACCTGCCGCCTGACATTTTAGGGGAAGAGTTATATCTATGGACTTTTGGTCCATTTTCATACCCATTTTAAAGGATTTTTGGGAGACAAAGCCTGTTGACCTTCCCTGAAATCAAGTTTCATTTCACGGTAAATGTACCATACGAATGTAAAGTTGCAACCAACGAGGTTTTAGAGCTAAGACAATCAAAATCCAACGTCGCAAATGGTAAACTCGACAACTTTCTCCTTGCAGGCCAGAATAGCCCCCATTTCTAGTGGAAAATTTAAATTCTGAGACCCATATTAAAGGATTTTCGAGGTTCTCAACCCAACCTTATGGGCAGCACGTACCCGTTGCTCCATATTTAAGGAAGTAACCACCCAAGAGTAATACAGTAGATGTCAGTTTTCGAACTGTGACTCTAGCCGCCAGAAGTATGGAGAAAAGCGGAAAAAATATATCAATTTTGAACTAGATTTCACAGGAGATGATGCATCAAAATTGTAATAATTAGTTATGAGCTGGGAGTTTACTAGCCTACAAGTAGACCCGTTATCCAAAAGAAGAAAGGGTCTACGAAACAACGAGTGAGAGCTTGCTAAGGCCACTCAAGTAATTATATCTAATTTTCCTTATCCGCTATTTAAATAATATGTGAAACGCATCGCAACAAAGGCTGCACAAATTAAGTTCTAGAAATCTGGAACTCACTGTAGCAAGCTTTTGCTCACTGTTTCGTAGACCCTTTGTTCTTTTGAATAACGGGTCTACGCGAGTTTACTCGAAATTGGGAGTTTTATTAGAGGCAAATCACTCCGAAAATAGCGTACAAGACTTTAGGACTGAGAAAGTTCTCAGATTTTTGAAAGATTTTACGATTTTTCCAAGACTTTCAAAGATTTTTTGAGATTTCTAAGACCTTTTCAGATGCTTAGACCTTAAAGAATTTCAAAATTCTTGGGATTTTAAAAGATTTTCAAGACTTGGAAAGATTTCTGAAGAATCTGAAAGGCTTTTGAGGACCGAAACGACTTTTGAGATCATCAAAGAATTTTCGAATGATTTTTGAGAATTTGTATTATTTTTGAGCTTAAAAATCTGCCGTTTTCTTGATCTTTAAAAGATTTTCATGATTCTCTTTGGGATTTCTACGATTTGTGAAAATTCTTGAGATTTTCAAGGTTTTTAAACATTTTCGGGGATTTTTGAAGATTTTCTAGGAGAGTGTATGAGATTTTGAGAGTGATTTGCCTCTCGGTTTAATCAAGGATCTACGGCTGATCAGAAGACTGGTCCTACAGCTTCAAACCATGTCATCGGAGAAGGATCAACGAGAAGATAGCTCTTAAACTCTGTAAACGATAGTCTGCCATCTTTATCAGTATCTGCTGCCTTGAAAATATCCTCCACTAGTTCATGTAATGCATCCTGCGTCATAGCTTCGACTGCAGAAGACGTTCCTCTTTCCGATTCCTGCTCTCTTTGCGGGATCCCAAATTCATCTGAAACCGAACTGGGACCTCTCTTCATTTTGCTAGCAGTAATTGAGTTTTGTTGATGTAGACCTTGCTGTGGAATAGGTGCATTAAAAATGGCTGATATAGGCCTATTTCCACTGTCCTCATAACCAGCCATCATCTCCTCTTCACAGGACTTGACAACGTCTCGAACTAACTCTACACTGATCTGATGATGGGCTTGTAATATCTGAAGTAAGTCGTTTTTCGATATGAAATTATCTCCATCAACATCATATGCCTTGAAAAAGTATTTTGTTTTCTCTTTTTGTGTTCCTTTCGTCAAAATAGACAGTCCTCTAGTGAATTCTGGGAAATTGATATACCCATCATTATTTCTATCATAAAATTTGAATATTTGGTCAACTAGGATGTTTTTGCGTACAGCTAAGGGTCCGAGACAGTGGTTAAAAATATCTCTTGTGATACCAAGTTTATTTGTGCATAAAGACTTGAACTGCTCGTGAAGAGATTCGATTTCGGAAGGATCAAAATGGCTGATTACTCGAAGTTCAAGTACTTCGTTCCAAGAGATTTTTGAGGTGAATGCCTTTTTACCTGCAAAGAAAATTGAAAACGGAAGAATATATATTAGATGAACTTTCAGATCACTAACGCAGAGTTGCAAAAAGTCCTTGACCTTCCTCCAAACCTAGATCCGAAGGTCCCATTTCCTAATTTCAATGTTGTGTGAAAATAAGGGGGGGGGGGCAGCCTTTATATCTCAACAAAGGTATTTAAGAATGAGTGGTCTCTGCACTTGGGAAAAATTTTAAGGACACACCTTTATTTTGGCTTAGAAGGCCTCTCTTGATCTCATTTTTCCCACTGCTACAATTGAAACTTTGAAAAATTTCTAATAGTTTTTTAAAATAGCCACCACCTTCAAGAGAATCTTTGAGCAAACACTCCTTAATTTGGCTCAGAATGTTTCTTTCGATCTAATGTTTGCCAATGCGGAAATGGAAACTGTCAAAATTTTGTGACAGTTTTTCTATGAATTATAACGTTTAAGAAAATCATTGAGAAAATCAACATTTGTATTGGTTCAAAACGACTCTCCCAGGTGTTGCATATTCAATTTCGTCACATAAGGACATAAGATAAAATATCAATTTTCATCTCTTGAAATAACTTTCTTCAATTTTCTACTTTCTCCAAACCAGGTTTGTAGGTTTTTAGACGTTTAGTGTTTTCTGGAATTGGACATAGGGCTCAAATCTTTGCAGAACCATTATATGAATATGCAAAATGTTGTTGCCTAATTCTTTCAACTGAATAGATCAAAGAGGACTTAAGGTCCTTTGCCATAATTCCAGAAGAGCTTTTTTGATATTGTCATTATTTTCTGAGTTATTGGATTTTTGGCATTTCTGCTTGCTAATTATAACTGGACTTGTCACAGACGTGGACTTGTCAACACATACACTTAGATTTGTCAAATAATTTGATATACTTGATATTATGTTTCTACTAGCTCAATCTACTTATTACTGTATGTCATCCTGTGGTTCAAACAGAGAGAAAAAAGAAGCTGTTCATCATTACACTTAATACTGGATTAATAACCTGGCTGTGTTTTCCTATCAAATATTCCTTTATGTAACCAAAATGAAAGGGGAATGAAAACAGCAGCCAAGGCCTTGAAAAAAAGTTGCAAAAACAAACATACCTGGATAAAAAGATGGCAGGAGTGCCGATCTTGGGTTTGCAAGTGGTGGAATGGGGATCTGGATCTTGAGGAATACATGATTTCTGTCATGATCACAAATTTGTTCACATCTTGCGCATACATCATAATCAATACAGTTGGCACACTTATATCTAATGCCAGTCAATGGATTGGCATTACAGATATTGCAGCTTATACCACGATGCATGACGCAGTCAGTTTTAGCTTGGTCCTCTCCAATGTTGTACAACAGATTCAAAAGATTCTCTGATTGACGCTTCATGTCAGCAATGACATTTTTTGTTCCTGATAATAAAAATTACAGCAATGTTACAAAGATGGAAGTAAACTTAGCCTAATGTTCCAGACACAAGTACTAGTAGGGAAAAATTAGTAAGAATAACAAGTACCTTCTTCTTTACTTTTAGTGTTTGCCAAATTCGCCAACTTTGTGTGGATTAGCCAAGCGACACAGATGTTTATGATACAAACGGTTCTGGTTTTCACTCAAAAGGAAAGACTTTTTTCTTTTCGAGTAGAAACCGGAACTGGTTGTATCACAAACATCAGCCTCGTTTGGCTAATCCAGACAAAGTTGGCAAATTTGGCAAACACTAAAGTAAAGAAGTAGGTACATGTTATTTTTACTAATTTTTCCCCACTTCCTGTGTTCCGGACTCCTTAGGAAAGGGTCTGTGTAACCTGGAAGATTCCTTCTTTGTTTGGCAACTGAGTTGGATCGTTTGGAGAAAAAATCAGCTAAAGAGCCTAAATGTGGCTCGAGGATGATATGAAAGAAATCTTATGCATGATTTTATGTTTTTCATGAATTTCATGCGCTTAGTGTTGATTTTGGCTGTCTATATTGCATCTTCACCATTTTCGGAACTGTAAAGCTTGAGACTGTGGGGCCTGCACTTATTATACAGACCTGGTATTTGTCCTTCTCCAGACGATACATCATTCGTTGAATCGATGTCAATGCTTATTGAACTCGTTGGTCTGCTACTTGCTGTAGCGCTTCTTGGAATTTGCTGCAAGTTTTGAGGATCCATCTTCTTAGGCCAAAGGCCAAGTATCTCGTTGTGGCCTAGTTGTGAGCCTCACTTCCATAACGCTTTAGCTAAAATATGGACTCAAAGATATCGCTGACCTCAGTCAATTTCTTTGAGCAGAAATCCAAGGGTTGTAGTCCGCATTTTAGGTTTGCCTTGCCTTCAATACTTCGAAGCTTAGGCCAAATGCAAAGCAACGACAGCGAAATATGGCTGGGCTAAGAAAAAGTCTTTTTAAGTCACCTGAAGCCGAAGATTCAAGTAGAGAAAAGAAGAATTCGAGTCAGTAAAGATTTCTTATCTGTTTATTCATTTCCTGACGCCATTTGGCTGAACAGATAAACCTGTGAAATTTTTATGTTTATGCTGTGCTGCTGCACTCAGTCAGTGGAAGCATGCAAGCAAATGTATTAAATGTATTTTTTAGCATTAGATGTTTGGTTGACGACTAGCTGATTTTTCGACGTGATTTGATTTACATCTGATTTCTAGGTCATTTGATCATGTTTGGTTTTATTTTAGCTTCTCAAGGTATCAAATTGCCACTGCAGTAGTTCCCCAAAGTTGTAGTGTTTTTGCTTTATCCAACAGTGGAAATAGAGACCTTGCTGAACAAGATCCAAGTTGAAATTGAAGTGGAAAATAATCTAAACATAGTTGAAAAAGGTGACCATGAAGTTCTTCCTTTACTAAATACAACTGCTAAAGTATTTTCTCATCATATCATCATTGTTGAGACAATCTACCATGCCACCTGTACAGAATCTTCTTTAACTGCCCCTTTTTGTGCCTCTTCCGTCAATACTGAGCCTTCTTCAGGATGTATCTCTGTGCTGCTCTGTGCCAAATATTTCAGAGCACAACAATTTTGTGCACCAGTCTGCAGGAATAATTGATATCTATTGTTCAATACAATGCAACAATGAACTGCCCATTGTTGTTGTTGTAAGGCCCCTTTCTGCATCATGGGGTGTGCCAAAATCAGATGAATTCTTTCTCTGTGCTGAAGATCCTCTGGAGATCGGTACTGAGATTCACCCTGGACTCCAGATATTAAACAATGATATTGTTTACTCCAATTTCTCAATAGATTCTTCAGTACTGGCATTGCTGTCACTAACAGTTGTGAAGTTTATTCAATGACCTTACCTCTTGATTATTCTTCACTTTGCTATCTTGGAAATTTTACTGAATTTAAACCAACATCCGTCTGAAATCTCATTTGTCAAACTTTTATGATCAAATACATTTTCAGACCTAGCAAAACTTATTTTAATGTGAAAACATCACTGACGTGTACTTTTCCCATCTGTTCTAGAGTTACATGAAAAGAGACTGTCTAAAATGAGAGAAGAGATAAAGAACCTGGAAAGTGATGACTGGATGTATGGAAAGACCAAGGACTATATATCATTTTGAGAAAAATTGGGGGCTGTTGTTGGAAATTAGTAATTGGTTCCTCAATGGCACAGCAAAATTGACAGTATTTGGCCAGTTTACATTAATTTCAGATCAATTTATTGTGCCTCCATGCCATCATTGCAATAATGCTGTGTTTAGGATCAGTTACTGTTAAGCCCCAAGGGAGCCATATCAAAAGTTTGCAAAATGTGCAGGGGCACTATATCCAAATCCTTATGTGGCAGTGTCTGTGTAACTAAACAATAGATCTATTGTGTCGTTAGGTGTTTATAAAAAATTCATGGCTGGAACTGCAGCTGAAAATTAATGTGTGCGGCAAAGAAAATGTCCACAAGAGAGACCTTTCAATCTGGCAACGCTGTTATCATCTGTTTGGGTTTGACCATTAGAGCTTTTTCTTTACGAATGTTAAGCATTAATGGAGTATTTGCAAGTTTTAAATCATTCCCAGATAATTTGCTCAAAATGTAAATTAATAAGTGAGGTACCCAAAACCAAACGGAATGTGCTGAAACGCATGTAAACACTTAGATACAGTAAATTTCTTACTGGCTGTGGGTGTTTGGCACATATATTGTCAGGTTAGAGGAATCTAAACTAACTGAGCTGCACTCCCAAACCATCTAATTTCATTACTGTAGACCATTGATTATTATGAATAATGATACATGGCTCAATATTCAAAAGGACTGTTTGCTATTTTTCAAACTCTGCTCCAATCTCGTCTCGAATGAGGTTGAATCTGCCCACCTGTCAAGTGGCAGCCTTGATGTTACTCATGTTCATCATTTGTTTGTTGGTTTTACGTTTGATTCTTATACTTCTTCCCTGATTTCAGATGATTTTAAGCCATCCTGATTTAAAATAACATCTCGTATGCCATATGGATAGCGTTGCAATGTTAAAGATATTTCTCACTGCAACAGGATGCTTGCTGTTTTGTGTAAAACTAGTTTTTACCTTGATTAGTATATTTGCAATGCAGAAAGGAAAAGTCTCCAAAACAGAAGCAATTTTTGACTTAAAAATATTCATTTAAGCAAATACAAAAATTGAAATGTATAAAGAAAGTATTTTTCCATCCTCATGATGATCCCAGGGGGGGATACTCAGCACATACACATACAGGGAGGTCAGTCCAAGAAAATTTCAGGGAACCCAAAAACATCACTTCAGCTTCATTGCAACCCAAAAATAGTTTATTTTATACTTAGACACCTGTGCATGAACATAAAATATCCTGAAAAAATGCAAATAGAAGTCAGGATTGCCTCTGGCTAACCCAGAAATATCAGTTCAACGATGTTTGGTGTAAAAAAATATCATGAACATAGTTTCAGTTTTATCTGAACCCAAAAATATCACTTTTGGCAATATTCTGACCCAAAAATATCGGCCTTACCTCCCCATATGTGCATGTGCTGAGTGCCCTCCCTGGGATGATGATTACCATCTTACGTGTCACAAACTTGTCAGTGCCGTCTTGACCAATTATCTTTGGTGTACGGGGTCATCTCAAATACGCCACTTCAATTAACAGCCTCAATTTGGAAATTATTCAAGATTCTGTCATATGAAATTTTTGAGGCCAAATTCAGATTTAGCACCCAAACTTTAGTCTGACCACAACAAGTTTTCATGTTGCTAGCTGTCATCATGTTAATCTTATGAGGATTTAAAGTTTAAGAATCTAAAAGGGACTTGACCCTGAAAAATGACTTGGGGTGTAAAGTTTACCCTGAACGATTTGTCACGGTCAAATCCCTTGTCAATCTTTGAACTTTACATCATCATACAATCAACATCACAATTGCTACTGGTTTAAAAACATGTAACAAGACTAGAGTTTGGATGTTAAATCCAAACCTGGGCTCAAAATTTCACATGAACAATGGGAAGAGATTTGATTTCCAAAACGAGGCTGCTTAATTAAAGTGGTGTATTCATTTGGAATTCTTGCCAATGAGAACAGTGCCATAGTGCCATAATCAGCCTAAATTTCATTGAATTACATCACAGCCCCCAAAACCTAATATTTTTCTCATTCGTTAATTTTGTTAATTAACGTAAAAGCTCTATTTAGTCCTCCTCTCCAATAAGCCTCTCCCCTAAGAGCCAAATTTGAAAAAAGCCTTTCCAGCCCCCCCCCCACTTCTGTCACATTCCAGAAGCTGACAAAGATTTTCCATTTATCTAGCTAAACAAGTAAGCATGAGAATTTATACCTTAGACTCATTAAATTGTATGTTGAATTCAGAGGAGGAAACACAGGGTGAAAGAATTGATAAGCTATGACATCTATATATCCTAGTCATAAAATTCTTTTTGATGAGCCCCCTCTTGTAAGCCCCCCCCCGGAGTGTTGGAAATAAAAGAGGCCCTCAACTGGGGGTGTGATGGAGCCTTTAATGTAATACCTTCTCCTGATAGGCCTTGGCTTACTGATCATTGTTCCCTATTCTTCTGATTCAGGGCCAATAGACCTTTTAGCTATTCTGAAAAAGAATCTCAATCGAACGATACTTTGCTACAATTTGTAGAAGTTTCGAATGTGCACAATAGTGAAAGAAGCTCTAACGCCACTCGATCGAATCGCGTGTATAAAAATGTATAAAAATAACGCTCGATCCAGGCTCTTTTGCTGAATAGCTAAAAGGTCTATGGAGAAACAGGGGTTGGATGAAAACCTTGCTTTCTATCATTCGTTTTAAAATCATCATCATCAATTAAATAAAGGTCAGATAAAGGCAAATGCGATTTTTTTATATTCATGACTTCAAACGATGGGGAATCCGATGGCAATAAAATTTTTTAGCTTTGCGATGCAAAAGGATAAGTTTGGGGGTTTTGAAAAAGGGCACTCCTTCAAAAAACCGCGTGATGATAGAGGCCTGGAACTAGCTAAGTCATGACGTGGAATGAGTCATAAGAAATCCATCACTTGAGAGGCCCAAGGCACTTGAAGAAGTAACCGTGAAGAACACACGCCGCGTGGCAGATACACATCGAACAGTAAACAAAATAAATTTTGGATAGCGAGCGGCCAACAGCTTCTCTGATATTTCCAAAGATCGAGTATTGAGCTCCACACCCTCATAGTTTTCCCTCGATGCAGAAGAATGAATTGAACACAGTCAGACCAAGCTTCCTGTGTTCTGCTCTCCTCAAGTGGGACCGATTCTGAAATGGAAACATAAAAACATCATTTGAATTATTTTGATGCAAATTAGCAATTGAATATTGATTGTCTTTAGCTGTGAATGGCTGGGTCAAACCATGGTATTGATCAAACATTTAACTATTGTGTTATTTCAAAAGACTACGGAAAAACAAGCCTTGATCTCCCCAGGGTTAGGATTCTTCCTCCTCATTTGACCGACAAGAGCCTATCGAAGGCACATTTGCGTGGCTTCACGAATTGTCTGTAAATACAAAATATATTGTAAGAGGCACCACTGGCCACCTAAAAAGTTTGCAAAGAACCAAAGAGCTATCGAAGAAAAGGAAACATAAATGTGGAGAAAGAACTTGCCCTTACCTTATCCATGAATGTGATAACATGGCCTAATCCTGATATGGCAAAATCCGATGTCATCATGCTCGAAGAGTGGGTGAGTGCATATCATTCGATTTCAACTATAATTTCATGTTTTGCACGTCGAAGAGTTCTCAGAAAGGTGCTCTGGAAGCCAGCTAGTGCACTTGTAGCAGCCAATGAATGTTTAAAGTCGTTAGGATTGAAATATCTTGTGCAGACCCCCAATGTTTTCGTTGTTGCAAGTCGTACGGGTTCCCTCTCCAAGTCAGTCCACAGCTCACAGCTGCGACAAGTCTGTCCGCACCAACGTTCGGAATATATATTCTTCTCTGCACAAGCTGACGTGCTACGACGATAAACTACCTACTTTCTCGGCGTTTTTTGTTTGAGATAGTTAAAATAAGTAGTCATTTCTAACTTTCGTGACTTGACAATCGGTGAGTGCAAACAGACTCCTCCATTCCCTCACAGCTTTGCAATGACTCGATCGACTCATTCCACGTCACGCCTCTGCTAGATCCAGGCTCTTTTGCTCGCGCGGTTTTTTTGGAAAATTTGACTGAAAAAAGAAATTCGACAGGCGATTTCGATAGGTTCCAGAACTCATATCGAAATTTCGTTTGAAAATTTGAAATCTCCAGGCCGTAAATGATCGAAATCAATAAAAATGTCTTTTGCCTTTATCTGACCTTTAAATAATTAGGCTAATCCATCTTGCTAAGCTAAATGATGAATGCAGATGTAAGGGCACCTTACATATTTGTAAAGTGATACCTCTAAATAAAAAAATAATAACCTTGCTCCACAACTCAAATATTTTTCAGGAGACAGCAACCGTTTACGATGTGGTGGTAATGTAGTTGAGTTGGCTCACTACAGAAAAATATAAATCCACACGAAAATGATAAGGTGGGCCATTGCTAAGTAAAAATGCGTCCATTGCTAAGAAAAATGAGTCCAATGACATGGCTCACCACTGAATGAATTTCACCACTAAACACTTGTCCTATCATTCAAGATTTGTTAGGTCTTTGATTGCATAAGACCATTGTATGTTATAGTTTCTTTCCAAGACATTAATGCGATTTGTCAATATTTTTGATCACAAGAACCCCCTTTACATCCACATCCATATCGTACCTCAAACTAATAAAAAATATTATAGTTCTCCTTCCCTGGTTTCGTTGACCATGTTCCATTTAAATATTCTAAAATTCTTCCAAGTTTCTGAATGACTGTTGCATCTGGTCATACAAGTCACGGTAATCATTCATTATTTTCTCTTTCCCATCTTTTACTGGATCCTGGATGAAAACCAAATAAGTCGCTTCATATATCAAACAAGATGAAAAGTTAAAACCCGGAGCGTATTTTTGGTACACCGCCTCACCAAGGTGCAGAAGTGGTACCTCAGTGATGACGGCAATAAAAACATCAGAAGCATGAAGTGGCTGTACGTTGTGTCAATGATATGCGGTAAAAGCCTGGTTTCGATATGATCGTAACCGTGGGCTACCTACTGCGTATGATCGTAAACTTATTTCACTGATTCCTACGTTTAATCTGTTACATTTCCCTTACATTCCCTAGAATTATCATTATCATTCTGAGATTCGTCTGGTTTATGTTTTTTATCTAATAATATTTTTTTAGTTTCTTTGTTTTTATGGGGGGGGGGGCTCTCCCTCGATTACTTAACCTATTTGGATTATTTATTTATTTATTTATTTATCATTTATTTATTTTCAATTTATTTATCGTTGGATATAAAATACCATAGCTAAAATAAAAAAGTAGCTAATTAATTCCAACGTGTTAAAAAAGTGTATATACAATGTTAAACATAAGAAGATAGTAGATAAAATATTTACATGTCATCAAAATATACAATTTAAAACGGAAATCTAAAAACAATCTTCACAAATAGCCCAAGTTTGGAATGAATATGCGGCATAATCTGCAAGTACAGTTTTCTCCGAACCAATTCTTAATCTGATTTTTGAACTGACAAAGGTTTTCTGAATTCCGCATTGTTAGTGGTAACGTTTGCCACAGTTGCGGACCTTTAAATCGGACGCTTTCTGTCCCGTTGCTGACGGATCTCACTCTGGGTTGAGTAAATTCGTTATTATTTCGCAAATTGTAATGAGTTGTATTTTCACGGAAGATTTCCTGCATGAATGAAGGGTTTAGCCCATTTTTACTTTTGTACATCTCAGTCATAAGTATTTGCAAGTTCTTTGTATGAATAGTAACTGCACAGTCCTTCTGTAATAACTCACTAAAAGTAGATTCGCTGTCCTTATAAGTAATTCTTAGAGCTCTTTCCTGTATTTTGTTGATTTTCTGGTTAAGTTGCCTGCTGTGAAACATCCAGATTAAAGGACAGTATTGAATCTGACTTGTAATAAATGCTCTCATCAAATTTCTTAGTTTTTTCTGATCTATATACGGGGATATGCGGGCTAGTGCATAAAGTTTATTGCTGGCTTTTTGGCAAAGCTTCGACACGTGATGGTCAAAGGAGAGTTTACTATCAATATGAATTCCGAGCAATTTTTCTTCTGAACTATTAACAACATCAGTATTTCCAATCTTAACTGTAACTGGATCGTCACATCTCTGCCCAAGAACCAGAAGATGGCATTTATCTGCATTTAATTTCATAAAGTTGTCAGCAAACCATTTTAAAGCCACATTACAGTCATTTTCAAGCGTATGAGTTATGTTATCAAGGCTCCTATCGCAAGAATAGATAGTAGTGTCATCTGCATAATTACAGATATCTGAGTTTTGAATGAAAAAGAAAAGGTCATTAATGTATATGTTAAACAAAAGAGGTCCTAAAACTGACCCCTGAGGAACACCACGTGTTAGGTCTTTCCAAGAACTGAAGGAACCATTTACCTTAACTCGCTGTTGTCTGTTTGTGAGGTAATCGTTAAAGAGTGCTAATGCTTCTTGAGAAAAACCATAAGCAAGTAACTTTGCTATCAAGAGATCATGTCTAATACAATCAAACGCCTTGGAGAGATCCATCAATACGGCCACTGCTTTACCACCCTCATCAAGGCTAATTTTGAACTTTTCTAAGAGCCTTACCAGAGCATGTTGTGCACTGTAACCTTGTCGAAAACCACATAGAAGTGAAGATAAAGAAGGTGTAATATAAGCAACTATCTGTTTATCCATTATCCTTTCAAACAACTTAGAGACTGTTGGCAGAACGCTAATTGGCCTAAAGAGCT
This sequence comes from Aurelia sp. 4 Dawson et al 2005, assembly GCA_964019985.1. Lineage (NCBI taxonomy): Eukaryota > Metazoa > Cnidaria > Scyphozoa > Semaeostomeae > Ulmaridae > Aurelia > Aurelia sp. 4 Dawson et al 2005. The sequence continues at coordinate 4,306,797 of OZ026495.1, forward strand.
CCTCCTAAGCTAATCTATCCTAAATGCAATCATGTAATGTGCCTTTTTCTTTTTTGTTTTAGTTTGTAATACTGCAATCTTTTTAGTTGATTTATTTATGGTTTTGTAATGCATTTAATTGTATCGTAATTTGTTTAGAATTGTATTTAGGATGGATTGGCGATTCAATGAAAACTGAAACTGCGACACATCGTCGACGTGTCCCCGATCAATCGGCAACATATGGAAACGATCACCGTTACGATCATATGGAAACCAAACCAGTCTTTGCGATGAATAAATTATTAATAATAAAATATGTTTCCATTTAACGTAACTGTCCCAGATGTGTCCCTGAGCCTGCCTCGGCGACGCGTGGCCGACTTTTACGATGATATGGAAACCAGGCTTAACAGAGAAAAAATTCTTAAGCTGAAGGAATGAATTGTATTGTATTGTGGAATTGCAAAGCATCTTTGAAGATAGTGAAGGCACAATATAAAGACAGTAACTTTTACTGTGTAATTCATTGCACATTGGGAACCAGCTTTAAAGGCAGTCTGCCACACATCTGATTGGGTTTAAGGAAAATGCAAAGAATAGAAGACGTGAATGAATTTCTACGGCCGTAGAAAGTAATAAAGATAGATCTGCTCTCCTTTTTTCTGAAAGAACAGAGTGACATCCGTTGTGTTGAACTCTGACTTTATTGCAGCCAATTAGATGTGTGACTGACTGCCTTTAAACGATCAAAATCAAACAAAGGAGGGTGTATAGAAAAGAGCTTGAATTTTTGCAAAACTTTAGAATTATATAAATGAGCAAAATGCAATAGCCTAATCCTTTTCCACTAAGTAGATCACAGGGAACTTTAGGTCGTTTCCCGCGAGTCTAGAAAGAGAATTTTTGATGCTATTTCAAGGTTTATAAACTAGGATTCTACGAATACTTCAATTTAGAGATTATACCAGGTATCCAATTAATGCGCTTCATAAAGAAGCTAACTTTCATCTACTAAATGACTTCTACGAATTCAAAATCTTAAAATTCATGCAACATGTTCACCATGATGACGATAAACTTCCAAGTGTATTTCAAAATTACTTCTTAACAAATGAATTTTATATAAATATGACACTCGTCAAAGTAAACATCATCAAATTCGAAAGGCAAACAAATCATGGGTAACAAAAAAATATGAAACAAAGGGATCCGTTTGTGGAATACCTACCTTCCTCATTCAACAGTATTCAAAACCCGAAAAAGTTCGCTACCAAACTAAAGAAAAGTTTCATTGATCAATACTAATTTGAGCTTGGTTCATTGATAAAAAAAACTAAAGAAAAAGGCTGATAATAGTTTTACAGTTGTTTTACTGTTGATTTATGTGTATTTCATGTAGCTGTTCCTTATTATAATCTTACATTTTTAGATTGTAGTTGTAATGTAGTAGCATCTACTGTAATATTTTAAACTTTTGCAGCCCAGTTTGTAGAAAACATGCATTTGAACAAGTTTATATTTATTTTGTAGTAGCTTGTATTTTACAAATAAAATTGAACTGAATTGAATATTGTCATTACTGTCAGAGTTACATTATTTTTACATTTCTGCTAGCTTCTTAGTTGTGACATCACCAAATAGCTAAATTGAGAGCCATGAAAGCTGCAGACTTTGCTTGCAACCATCTTGTGGATCTTCAAAAACTGTGTTTTTCTTGTGTTGGTCATTTTAGCTTAATCACCTTACAATTTATGGTCAGTTCTTCTTCGTCAAAGTTTCTGATACTTCCTCTTGTATTCATAAATCTTGAAAGCGCTACGATTTCGAAAATAATGAAGACATCAAAACTGCTCTTTCTGGACTCATGGCAAACTTCCCTTCGGTCTCTTCAGTTATAAAAGAATTAAGCAACAAAATTTTACATGTTTGATTTTTTAGAGGTTTGCAAAGAATCAAGCCCCATGCTGCGGAATATGACATAGACTGATGAAAATCGTCATAGTTTCGCCCCCTTGGTAGGCTGATAATCGCTACAATACAATATAGTGCCATCAGTCAATTCAATAAACAAAGCGAAACTGGGACTGAAGTAGTTAGTCTAAATATGACATACCTTGAATTTCATACTACTGAGTTGATACAGAACGTTATCTCCCATCTGCTCTTTGATAATTCCCCACGTGATTTTATTATCAGAGTGTACAGTTGTCTCCACAGCATGTCTTGCTGCATCGTAGAAAGCAATGATATTTGTCAACATTCCTACAGTCTTGTAAAAAGGGCAATATCGATCGTAAGGCGAATAACCATTCTGTTGCAGAAAATCATCCTTGATTAACTTTGCAACTTCTAATGTGATCTTGTCTGACTCAGCCAATGAACTCTGCAAAAAATGACTCAAAGCTTCAATTTAAATACTGAAATATGTGTACCCGGGGGTCCCAAAATGATGTATCAATATTTGTAAAATTACAAAAGTTGAAAACTTAATTGATGTTAAGAACCATATTTTGAAACGTAGCTCATTAAGCATTTGGCTCAAATCTTTGCAAAACTTTTTAATTTGAATGTGTAAGATGTTATTGCCTGGTTATTTCTACTGAAAAGATCGAAGGGAACTTTACGATTTTTGCCATGATTCTAGAAAGAGCATTTATGATATCGCCATCACTTACAGCGCTGCATTTTCAAAACTTTTGCTAATTTTCAAGTTGTGACATCACCAAATTGCCGCAAACTGACTTTCGTTTGTCACAGACTTCTGCTAAATCGCAGAGCTACAGACTTTTGCTTGCTACCACCTTGTAGACCTTAAAAAACTGAGTATGTTTTGTGTTGGTCATTTTGGCCTCCCTGGTCATTTCGACTTCCCTTCATCAGTTTACGATTTATGGTGTTTTCAATCTTTGTCAGAGCTGCCAGTACCTCCTCTCGTGCATCCTAATCTGTATTCTAAAGCTAATGATGTTATTGAAAATGCTCTTTCAAGAAATATGACAAACGACCGAAAGTTACATTTAATCTACTCGGTTGAAAGAATTAGATTATAACATTTTACACGTTCAAAAGTTTTGCAAAGATTCGAGCCCATGTGCTTAATTTCCTATGTTTCTGAATATGTTCCTGAAAAGAACATGGGCAGATTCTGCAACACGTCAGTTGCATTTGGTTGACACCTCAATTCAAGGCGATTAGCGACTTCAGACTAAGGAAATTCTCTCACCCAGTAATTCAAAACGAGTACAGCTGTAAAGTTGCCCCGTAACAAGGAGGACAAACTCTCGCCTTGTGCAAGCAAAAGTTGGTTTTTTAAAAAAGTTATTTGCTTATAAAGAAAGACACTATAATTCTCGGGTGCTTAGGGCTTAAATGAAAGAATTACCACACAGATCCTGAATCAAATAAACAAAATCTGCTGGACAAAACTTTAGATTTCCCTCTTCTTTCGTTATAAGGACATGACTTCTCTTCTAAATCACCTTTCGTGTTCCCAAGGTGAGAGTCTGCCCTACCGGTTTCGGGGCAAATTTTTACAGCTTTGTTCGCTTTGATCATTTGTTGGGAGAATTTTCATTGTCTGCAGTCGCTAATAACTTTGAATTGAGGTAGCTATTATAGCAACTGCTACTTCTGTGCTACAAAAGCTGTCCTTGTTCCTGCAAAGATGAATAGAGTGTACACAACATACGAGTAAAGTAACAATTGACTGTAACATAAATGCCTGTTGCGGAAAATTTCCTTCCTCAAAGAAGAAGTATAAACCGATGGATTCCATGGGCAGAGGGCAACCTTTTCTTTGTTTGAAAGATTTTGCGAATCACTATATTTTACAAGTAGTTGTAATATAATTACCTTTCCAACAAGTTGCACAATCTCTGATAAATCTTCCTCCTCTTGTAGGATCTCTTTCACCTTGGAAAAGCAAACGTAGTGGATAATTTGAAAATTACGGAAATCGTCCAAGAGAAGCTCACACTATGAGTGATGTGTTAGGGAGAGAAACAATCCACTAGAGAGAATCATCGAAATTTGATCATTCTACTGATCTTGAAAATTTTCTGTATTTGCCTTGATAAAGTGCGTCAGATATATTCGAAGAAATATTCGATGCCCAGAAATCGATTAAATTAGCAAGACTTGGTGTAATGCGCAGCAAATATCACAAATCTTCGGGAAGGTGCACTCCATCCTTAGCCCCCCCCCCCAATTGGCTTGGGCCCTGGATTGGCTCTTTTTGAGACAAAAGAAGTTTCTCTTTGCGAAAGTTTTTTCCTTCCAGTACATCAAGCTCGCACATGAGTGTAAATTCAAGGGAAATCTACCTTGGTTCTTAGTGGCACAAATTCTGGATAACTCTTCTCATAGTATTCATCAAGTGCTCGCATGTATTTGCTGTAACTGATCAGCCAATTTATTGATGGAAAATGTTTACGCTGGGCTAGCTTCTTGTCCAATCCCCAGAATACCTGAAAAAAAGGTAATACACATTGAGCTCTTTCTCTAAAGACTGGCAATGAAAAAGGTGCAGCACAAAGTTCTTTCAGTTATTCAATAACAAAATTGTATGTTCATTCCATGAACAATGCTGTAATTAATATCTATTCCTAATCATTCATAATCACTGGAAATCAATCATAATCAATTGTAATCACCATGACTTACCTGAACAATACCTAATGTACATAAAGTGACAGGGTCAGCGAAATCACAAGCAGGTGTGGTCATGGTAAACTTATGACGATGAGTCCCTTGTATCCCTGCGGTAAACCTTGCTCAAGAGGGACTCATCATGAAACAATGAAAAACCTGGCCCTATCTCATGCATTCGATCATGATTCGATCTATCGAATCAGGATCGAACGACTGCCATAGCTCTGTTCAACGGTCACTCCTCGGAAAGAAAATGCGATAGAAACCACGTTAAGCAGGCGTTTCATCAAAGAAACTTGGTATACATCTGAAGAAGGAAGTTCACTTTACCTGGTAAGTCCAAAAGGAGTCTTTCAACGCTACATTTTCCATGTTTTTAAGACCAAAACAAACCAGAGAAAACTTCAGCCACCTGGCCGTAGCAACTGTGTTCAAAATCTAGTCAACTGCATCATTCGAATCGAGAATTCGACATCATTGTTCTCTGCCAAATCTCGCAATCTGATTGGTACGTTAGGAATTGCGAAGTTTGGGCCTAAATAGGGCCAACTTTTTCATAGTAATACTACGAGTCTCTATTGCCTGAAGCGACATCATCAAGACAAAGAGCACAGGGCAACAAGAGACTCATCGTCATCAGTCTAGGGTCTTGGCACAAACGATGCTAGCATTAACAATGACTCATAATCACTTAAGATCACTTAAAATCAATCATAATCACTTGTAATTGCAGCAACTTACCTGCACAATACCTAATGTAGCTGAAGTGACAGGATCAGCGAAATCACCACCAGGTGGGGACACAGCACCCACAATGCTAACACTGCCTTCTCTTGCAGGATTACCAAGACAAGTGACACGGCCTGCACGCTCATAGAAAGAAGCTAGCCGAGCTGCCAGATAAGCAGGATAGCCACTGTCTGAAATAGAATAATGAATTTGCATTTGAAATACCCAAAAGTGAAAGTTAATTGCTTGGCAGCAAGCTATTTAGTAGCAAGAAATGAATGAACCAAGAATGGTTAAATGAACAAGGACAGGTAATGTTACAACTGGATTCGCTACATTTTATTGACACATGATGCAAAGCGGTTTGTGATTGCAGATAAAGGGAACTTCATGCCTGGAACAAAAAGCAAAGCAAACCACAAAAGCTGCTCTGAAACCCAGGCAGCTAGCTCGTTCGTTGTCCCTTCCTGAAATGATTTTTACGAGCAAACACAAGCACATACCGAAAGAAGGATGATATATCCAAACTTCTTTCTCAGGCATTTATTTGTTTGGTTCAGAAGCTGAACTGTGAGTGTTTTAATTTCACCCAAAGAATACGCGAATTGAATTGCCAATCAATGAGCATGTGAACCAAACAAATAAAAAATCTGACACAATTGTTTAGATGTATCCTTCTTCTTCCTATTCGTGTTCATGTTTGTTCTTAAAAAGCAGTATTGGAATACAATTTGCTCGAGCTTGCTACCTACAATCCAGGTCAAAATAAGCTGGGACAAAGGCAAATTTCGGTGTTTTTATGATGTTTCCTAAAATATCGACACACGAACTTACGTTCAGGACCTTATAATCCCCCTTCCTCCCAAATCCGAAACGGGGGCAGCGGGGGCCCGTATTCAAAGACTGAAGTAGCGCAATTTTGAGACTTGTCCCAAGTATTTTGACCAAAATTGTACGTTTCAGAGCAACTTTTGCAGCTTTCTTTGTTATTTATGACTTTACTAACCAGGCATGGAATTGCCTGTGCCAGCAGTCGCTAATCACTTTGTGCTTGGGTATGAATCAAAAGTAACAGATCCTACTGTGACATTACCTGTCCTTGTTGGTTAAGTGTTGTTTCAAGGGTTTTGCCAAAGCCAACTCGTTAACGGATTTCACACTATTTTTTTCTTTAATGAAAGTGTCATTTTGATAAGATGGATTCTTGAATGTTACAGAAAAACAACAAATCATTCATATCTTGTAGGATATATTGATAGATGTCTAAACATAACCTAATTATGAATATGACTGATCCAGGGAGCTCCCTTTACCTCCCTGGAGTAATCTAAAGGTTAAGACGCTTGCCCGGAAAGCAGGAGATCCGTGGTTTGATTCCCGGCTGAGGCGCATTTCAATTTTATCGATATTTCCTATATATATACAATTCATTACCTCATTATTGATTTACCCCTTCTATCAAAACATGTGAAGAAAACAATGGACACGTGCCTGAGACATATAAAACGCAAATATTACAGGTTGTTTACAGTTAGGTGAATGAGCCCTTTTCCATTCTATGAAATTGCAAAAATTGTGCGATCTGTAATAGACCTTTTAGCTATTCTACAAAAGAGCCTGGATCGAGCGTTATTCTTATACATTTTTATACACGAAATTCGATCGAGTGGCGTTAGAGCTTCTATAACTATTGTGCACATTCGAAAATTCTACAATATGTAGCAAAGTGTCGTTCGATTGAGATTCTTTTTCAGAATAGCTAAAAGGTCTATTCTGAGAAATACTGTAGCTTTTAACAACAGGGATCTCCCGCAGTGGCACCCTAGTGAATGAATATCAAACCTAGTAAATGACTGTCAAACCTGCAGGCATTTCCGCGAGACGACCAGAAATTTCCCTCAATGCTTCAGCCCATCTTGATGTCGAATCTGCCATCATACTAACATTGAAACCCATATCACGGAAGTATTCAGATAATGTGATTCCTGTGTGACGAAATTCAACATATTTAGAGAGCAGTGATTTAAAGAGAGTGTGCAATTGGCTTCTCTATCAATAGACGGAATACACATACACAGAACTGTGTATCTGCGCATCCTTTGTTCACAGTGAGTGTGCAACATTGATTTCAATAGGATATTTTTACACTGTTTTGTTCTTGGCAATGCAAACTTTTAACCTTGCAGAAATGGATTGTAATAGGTAACCGCCAGTAAGAAGCACTCTGTTCATTTCCGCCTGATGTTTTAAAAAACTAATCTACCGTAAAAGTTCTGTCAATCTCCCTTCTGTAACAGGTCCTTCCCCTCGTAGCCGAAATCTTAAATAAGCCTCCAGATTAACCCCTACTTAAATAAAATTCCAGAAATTATCAATGATTTTCCATATATTTTGCTAGACAAGCTTACATGTTAGTTTTGATAGTGTTTGGGATGGCGAATGTGTCGAATTTATGTATTTGACTTGTAAAATTGCATGTTGAATCCGCAAAATGTGGGGCAAAAAACTGAAATGCTATCATATATATCCCTGTCATTTGGTTTTGTGAACAAGCCCCCCTCTTCAATAAGGCCACTCTCTAATAATCCCCAACTGGAGTGCACGAAATTTGATAAGCCCCCCAGGGGAGGGGCGCAATAGAGCTTTTACGGTACTTGCTATTGTCTTTTAAAAATATGGTATCTGGGTTTCTTCAGTGTGCGGTAAGAATCATATTAAAAAAAACGGGAATCTATTTTTGAAACATAACGTTATTTTCCGGTGAGGGGATATGGCCCACAGAAAACTATTTTAGAGATTATTACTCTCTTTGTTCGTTGTGTTTGAGCAATTTTAGCGTTTAGAGGAGGCCCACATGTCCCCTGATGGAATCTGGGTTGGTAGAGTTGATGGTGAAAAAATCAACAAGGTAGTAATCACACCGCCAGTACTAACTGTTCTGCGCAAAATTCTGCTTTACATGCCTGGTTCATCTGTCAATAAGGTTCAAGTCAGGAAAAGACTACTTCGAAATAGAACTGCTTTGAAAGTAACCCAGTCTCTTGAAATCATACCAAAACAAAACAAACAAGTTAAAGGGACCGTACAAGCCATACTTGCAAAATCCTTAACTTTTCCCCTCAATGAGGCAACATGTTTGAAATCCGTAGAATTTGCCAATGCAATCAGATTTTTCGTATCAATCATCAACAATTATCAAGATGTTGCTAGATTTTGAGCCACAAAATTTAGATGTGTTTAGACACATGAAAGGAAACTGGCAGCCAACAGAAATTGTAGGCTGCCATTTAGAAAGGAAAAGTCCATTTAAATTGATGATACTGGCTAGCTCTTTATCTCTATTTACAACAACCTTGTACAACCCCATTAAAGCTTCAACACGACAAATTTCAAAATTGCAAAAAAATTACTGACAAAAAGACTGAATGAGAAACTATTTGAAAATTTCGAGCTTTGCAGAAGGTTCAGATCTTCTCCAGCATTATAAACCAGCAAAAAGGAAAAGAGTGACCCGTGATTTCAAATAATTTGTTTATAACATACCAGTATAAATTGAAGCTTCTCTTGCAGCCACAGGCATGTTTGAAGTATTTGCTACCAATGCTGTTCGTTTCATAATTGATTCAGTAACTCCTCCAATTTCAACCGAAAGCTGATTAAAAAATTCAAGGCATACTTAAAGAAAGTACAAAGACCACCAGGCTTTGCGCGAAGCCAGCAACTTGCTTTGCAAATAGGCTACCAGAATAACTGATTGTAAAAATTCTCAAAAACAGAAACAAACAATGGCAAAGGCTGCTGGCCTTTGCACTCCCTTACATTGTCAGCCAAAATTGGTTCGATATCATTCTTTACAAATTACTGTAGGATACAGTGATACAGATAATAAGATTAGAATTTCACCAGCGCAAGGAAATTTCCCAGAGCATCAAGTATCTTGCTCCCAAGAATTGTTCAATGAAACTCCTTAACATGAAATTCATTATCACAGATAGAAGCTGTTTTTAAGATGTGTAAACAAGCTGCCAACAATACATAAAATCTTTTGGGATAAATTCTATCTGCTCTTAAGTTTTTATGTTATTATCGAAAGCATTTTCTGTAGATTAAAAATAGTGGATTCAATATTCCCAATGCAGCTTTTATAACTGACAGATGACTACTTTTAAACGTTTTATTCAATAAAATTTGTCTCCAATTTAAACTTACAGACGTTATATACTACCTGTCAGAGATATACTTCTTTGGCTCAAAAGACAATTGTCAAATAAGAAGTGCAACTGGCATGAAAAAGCAACGTTTACAAAGACAAGCGAGTGATTACCTCTGGAAAGTCCCTGAGTACTTCTGACATTTCATTTCCTCTTTCACCACAACCAACGTAGATAATAACGTCCGAATTTGAGTATTTTGATAAAGACTGTGAAATGACAGTTTTACCACAACCAAAAGCACCTGGGATTGCAGTTGTTCCTCCTTGCACACATCTATGACAAAACAATAAATTTCTTAACATAACAAGGAATTCCAGCTCGCTTGTGAAAATTTTTTGAGAGTAGGCCAAATGTTTCGGCTGCTAACTTCTGATTACTGCAAGTCTACTATGCTCACTATCAACGAGACTCCAAAGTAGAAAATAGGATATCTGCAGATACTTGTTACTACGTACAGAAACATGAATGGCATTTCTATGGAAAATCACAGGATTTTCCAATGTACAAAGAGATGATTTCAGCTAATCTTGCGAATAATTGCGAACTTATGTTCAGGAAAGAAGTGGAAGTAGTGCGTGAAGCCGCGAAACAGTTTTGCAGGAAGACTAAAAGGGAGCAAAGAGAGAAAGCGGAAGAGAAGGAAAATAAAGGAAATGATCCCGGAGAGGGGGGGGTGGGTAACTTAACTTGTCCATGGTACGTGGTTGTGCCATTTTTTAGGGTACCTGTTTCATGATAGAGTCCGGATTTATGGGTATGGTTTTCAACAAGTTTTTGAATTTTCTGGATTTATGGGTATAGTTTTCTGTAAGAATTCATTTATTGGTGAGCTGTTTTGGCATTTCTGGATTTATGGGTATGATTTTCAGAAATTCTCCCGACTTATGGGTATACTTTTGAGAAATTTCTCCGGATTTATGGGTGGTACTTTTACGATTTGAATGGCACAACCCCGTATCTTGGAAACTCAAGTTACCCCCCCCCCCCCGGGGGAAATGATCAAGAAAGGAAACGCAAACTGAAATCCAAAAGGGAGGGCAGGAAACGAGATGAGGAAGAAGGAAGGATGGAAAGGGGATAGGATGAAGAGAAAATAAATTTTGAAAATACAAATACAAGAGGGAGGAATGAAGAGAGGAAAGAATAGACGAGACAGTGATTCCAAACATGCCTTCGAAGCTGAAAAGTGTATTGCGCAATAGTTCAACTGAAATCTCGCAAGGAGAACATGAAAAAACATTGAAAGGAAGGATTTCAGTTTGACGTTGATTCGCAAGAAGCTCAGGCTACTTTTTGCGTCTAGAAAATTTGGGAAAGGCTTATTTTGTTGTATAACTTGCTTGCACAGTTATCTTTTTGAGTTCCAGACATTCTAGATCATTTTTTGGGTCTCAAATATGGGGAAAAGTAAAAAAGATTGGGAAAAAGATAATAGACTTCTTAGCTATTCTGGAGAAGAGTTTGGATCGAGTGTCATTTTTCCGCACGAGGTTCCATTGAGTGGCGTTAGAGCTATCATTTTTGTGAACATTCGAAAATTCTGCAAGATGTATCAAGGTATCGTTCGATTCAGATTCTTCTTCCAAGATCTATTTACAACAGCTGGACACTTCTGCATAGATTTGAGATGCTGATTTCAGCCTGTGCACTCTTAAACTAAATCTACCAGAGCAACCCACCTTCCTGGGCTGATATAACCAACAATATGTAGCCTGCGTGCAGACTCACCTGATTCCCTGAAGAGAAAGGAGGTTCCTCCTCCAGCAGAGTCTGCGAATCAGTGAAACAAAGCGAGTCTGCTGATATCAGCACAGGCATATTTTGATTGAATTGGCGTGTGCCTAAACAAACCTAGCCAAACAAATTCTATTGTGTCCGGGTATTTTGATTACTTTATTTTCAATCCTACTTACGGCTGCCCCATTGAATCTAATTCAATAAGAGTTATTACTAGAATTCCTAGAAGATGCTTATCAATCAATTAAACTAAAAGAGAACAATAGCGATCTCTTTCCACCAATGAGGTCTGGTTCCTCGAGCCTAGGAACCACACGTGACTTTGGAAAAGTTTTGTGTTGCTGATGCGCAGACTATACTGGAGGAGGAACCTCACTTTTCTTCACTGAATCAGTAGAGTCTGCACGCAGGCTAACAATATGAGGCAAAAGCAAAAATATAAAAAACTAGTTAAGGTCCTATCAAATAACTATATAAACAAATACTAACGGAAACAACGCATCAAGAACTCTCTGGCCAGTTAATAATGGATGATTTCCAGCTAACTTCTCTGTGCAAGGTCTCATTTGTCGAACTGGCCATACCTTTTAGATAAAAACTATGTGTATCAAAACAGGAAGAAAGAAGTGAAACTCAAAAGAATGTCGTAATTATCTACCAAGGAATGCTTGCTCACGTTTTGGATGCAGACGCTATCAATGCCTCTGATGATATGATATGGCCTTCTCTACCTTTTTATGTTCTTAAAATGATATGTTCATGTCTTAACATTAAAGGAACACTGTCGTGGTTGTGATTGGCTAGTTGTGATTTTGAAATTAATGACAAATCTCTGGCCTTAGAGCAATTACCAACTCTTTATGCTCCTGGATCATACTTTGTTTTGAAAATAAAGGAAATCTGATTATTATCATCTTCGTGAATTTCACTGTACAGCGAAATTACTGAGCCTTGCCTAATTCTTTTCTTCTTGATTGTCTTGTTTATCCAATCAACACCACGACAGTGTGCCTTTAACACTCGATTTGTATTATTTGTATTATTTCCGATAAGTCCAATTATGTTCAGTAATTTACCCGGCTTTGATCGGTCATTCCTTCCCGTCGATAAGGGAGAATTTCTGCAGGGAAGCCCTTTCAAGAACCAGCAAAAAGAAATGAAAACAATGAGCAAAATTTCCCTCCCTTTTCCTTCCAAGCAATGATAACACATGCATTCATGTGTTTTGTGTTCTTGGGAGAATGGAATCCCTCCTTCATTCATATCACGTGGAAGACTTTTTCCTTCTCCCAAAAGTATAGCATGAGCTAAAGAGTGTTCAAGTTAATGCTGTAAAGTAGAGATATTTGTGAAACTTTCTCGTGATTTAAGAACGTTTTTCAAGGCTTCTCGAAGGGAGTCTTTTAGAAAATCCCTCATAAAATCTGAATGAAGTGACCGAATCCAGCCAGGAAATGAGCGAAAAAGTTGGGTATTCAATCAGATATTGCAAAATACCATTGCTTATATGTTAAGGAAGCAGTAGCCTCTCAAACACGGGCCTTTTTGACTCGGCCGGTATTTGGAAAAAGTCATGATTACAGCAAGTTTCATCACAGAGCCTAAACCATGGGACTGTCTTTTTGCGAATGATCCTGCTCGCTGAATTTCTTCTCAGATTGCGATTTCCACACCTGCAGTTGTATGCGCTCTACTTCTAAAAATATTCACTCTTGCTGGTCAGTTTATCAATCTAATCAATAGATAACTTCACTTCACTACAAAATTCTGGATCAAGCAATGCTTTTACACATTTTCAGTCTATATGTTTAACTAGGCCAGTCCTAACTTCTATCTCAGTTGTGAACATTCGAAGTTTCAGTAATATTCTGTAAATAATTTAAACATAACTTAATCCAGATTCTTGAAGAATAGCGAAAGTATCTTTCCAATATTTTTGGCAAAAATTTGAAGACATTCCACTTACCTGCAACATGGTATGTTTGGTTTTTTCTCCTTCAAATTCTGTTTCCAAAATGATGTCCTGTAAGAGCAGTGCAAGAAAAATTTACTTCGTTGTTTTTGTGCGACTTAGTAATACTGGCAGCAAAGGGCTCTGATATCAGCAGAACATTAGAAGTAAATGTGTAATATGTTATTGTGTTGTTCTTCCAACTGAATAGATCTTACACTGCAGTAGACTAATTACGTTAGGTCTTGGTAACACGCGCTTACTAGGACTCGCCATAATAAGTCTAGTACTTCAGTCTATTTGCCATTATTCCACACCGCGCATTTTGGTGTCGTCACTGTTTTCAGAGTTACAGCATTTTTCAAATATCTGCTAGTCTTAAAGCTGTGACGTCATCAGTTTGCTACGTTGTCAACCATAGCAGCAACAGACGTTTGCTTGCTGCCATCTTAAAAATCTTAAAAAGTTAGTATTCTTGTACGGGTCATGTCGACCTCCTAAATCCGTTTACGATCTTTCAGTGCTTTTAATCTTTATCAAAGTTTGCCCTCGTACATTCTTTCATAAAGCTTGAAAGGGCTGCAGTTCTAAGAATAAAAATGGCATCCAAAAAGCTCTTTCTGGAATAATGGTGAATGACCAAAATTTCTCCTCGATAAATGCAGTTGAAAGAGTTAGGCAGTAGCATTCTACACATTAAATCTTTCCAAAGCTTTCCAAAGATTCGAGCCCCGAGGTAATACTGGCATAATGATGTGACTTTTTTAAAGTTCTCACATAAAATGTGGAATTGGCTGATATTTTGTAAATTTCGCTTCCAAATATTAATTCAAGAAATAACACAAAGATCCTGAAATCATCCAGAGAAATAAAATTCTTGTAATGGAAATGAAGCTTCGAACCTAAAATTCACTCAAAAACGTTCCTCTAGAGGCATATGCGAGATTAACTCCAATATCCCTTGTAATAAGTGAAAAATGTATAAAGTATTCCATGGCATGACTTGACTTCTCCTTTTGACTTGAATTTACTTGCATTTTGATTCAACTTGAAAACCACATTTGATTTGATTTGGCATCATTAGTACTCTCGACACTTCAGCATTTCCTACCATAACTTTTACATAACATGTCTGTCCCTTTTGATTAAAATTTGAACAAAATAAATAAAAATAAAATCGATAAAGGTCTCTATCATATATTTCAGAAGTTTGCACAAAAGTTGTCGTCAGAGGGGGGGGGGGTATAGTCTGCACGCAAGCTACACTCATAGAGGCTCGGTAATGCATGGCCATGTATCATGCAAGGAATCATGTCGTCAGTCTAACTTACGTTCAAGTTATGATTTCCTGGTTCAGCAATGTATGTAACGGTCCCCCTGGCTTTTGGATGCAACATCAGTTTATGCTTTATAAGAGAATTTTCATGGACAGTACCATAAATATCTCCCCCTGTGATATGACTTCCAACCTGCAAGGTAAATATGTACAAGACTTATTCCTCGAGTCTCTAGCTTCGCTCATTTAACTGACTGGCGGGCACTATGCCTAACTGACTTTAAGGACTTCTACCGCCAAAGGAATACAGACAGGCACGGAACTGTTGCAGGAACAACAACCACTGCGTCTTTTAAAGACTGAAACTCGTATCTTAGGAAAACACGACCCAAAAGTTTGCGACTTGTCATTCTTGTGTAAAAAAGTGGCCAACAGTACGGGCCAACAACACAACGATATTACGAGAATTCTTTACATTATTATAAAGTTCTTGCGCCACAAGAAAGATTGTAAATTGTTCTAAGCAATAATTCTTGGCAGGCAGGAAAACCATGCTAATGTGGAAAACACCTGTAATTTTATAGGTGAGCTGACGCCACAATCTTATTTAATGGCCTTGGGCCAACTTTTATCGCCAAACTGTATGGAGCCAGATTTCAGGCAAAGCATTCTCTTAACCTCATTTTAACGTATACATTTACAATTTCATAGGAAACTTGGACCAGCCTGTAAAACTAAAAATTTCTTAACTCCTCTGCAAGGAAATGAGCTGTATTTGGGAAAAATATAAAATCATAATGGCTCTTTCTCAACAGTAAAGGTTCACAACGATTTCCCCATGATATTTCTGAATTTTTACCTATCAAAACTTTCTTACCGTTTCTCAAACGTAATATCAGTTTCTTAAATTTTCGGCTAGCCTAGTATTTGTACCTTATAAAGCATTTTCTTATAAAATAAAGAACATGTAATGCAAAAATAGGCCAATTCTTATCATTTCCACATTCTGCTATCTTACTGATGCGGTAACAGCCGTAAAGCAGGGGTTTCAATAGTATAATATATTTTGAAATGTACTGCAAGCCCTAGTTGACTAAAATTATATTCTGTAAGAAAATGAAGAGAGGAAGGACCACCGGTACTCTATTTACAGCTTACCTTAATCTGCGCTGGAGAGAAATCCCACGCTACGGTTCTACTCAAACTCTCCGTGTTTACACCACGAGGAATATAGATACTCTGCGTCATTTCACAGATGTCCTGATGAGAAAGACAGAGATTATCAAACACTGCAAACATTATAGTCTGCTCATTCAACTGATATACATCATTATCATTATTGTTCTTATCGTTACAGTCAAAGCAAGAGAAGCGTGACTAGCATGATCCTATGATATTTGATTCTTCCAATTTATTATTGCATTAATACACGAATAATGATTCGAAAAATAATGATATGTGCGACATAGTCCAAAGAACGGCACACACCACCTATCCACAACAAAATTCAAGGTCCTGTCTGCCATGACAGAGTAGAAACTGTGTAAAATGACGTCATCAAGTGATCTGAGATAAAGAAGTGTTAGGATAGATAAGCTTTTTGAAATGGTAAATCAAGAGTTTAAGGCCCAAGGAACAAAATATTAAATGTTGCCGAATTATCGGATCTGTTGCAGGGAGTTAAGGGAGCCCAAAGTTACGAGTTCTACGCATGCGTGCGCAGTCTCAGCTCTGTCATCTGCCATATGAATATGTTGGAAACCCCTTTTGATTTCATTACGGCTACTGTGTAATATAAAATTTGTAGTTTACCTTCAGTGGCCGTTGAATTCCATCAAAAATGCTTCCCATAATACCTGCAAAGGATAAAATAGATCCAAACTGAGACAGGATACTATTTTTGGGCAATCATAACGGTATTCAAGCAATGAACGAAGAGTCCCAGCAGACAAGGTAGAAATAAGGTGTGCATGCACAAATTTGGAGTTTGCAGAAGATATGGGAAAGAAATTTTGCTTGATTCAGCAACAAAATTTCCATTGTGGGAAAATATCTAGAATAGCTTCACATCATCAAATTGAGGAAAATTAGCAACAAAACTTCCACTTAAACACTTCTGTATGTCCAGTTAGATTCAGTAATTTACACAGCTTATTTGGCGATTGCTTCCCATTGATTTAGGAATTTTCTGCAGAAAGCCCCTTCTGAAAACCTGCCAAAACAACAAATGAAAGCAATGAGCAAAATTTCCCATTGTTTTCCTTCGTGGGAACAATGACACTTACAGGCATTCATGTATTTTGTCCTCTTGAATGAATGGATGGATTATTAATACCAGAAGGGAAGACATATTCCTCCTCCCAAGAGGAAAGCACATGCCCAACCATAGGTCGCAGGAAACGAATTAATAGTAAAAAATGTAAAAGCAAACATACCTGTGTCTTTATCGTGGTTTCTTCTGCCTTTCTCAGCCTTCCTTTGCTTTCCTGCCTCAGCTCAATTCATTGATTCAAGTTATTACAAACTTGAATCAATGAATTGAGCTGAGGCAGGAAAGCAAAGGAAGGCCAAGAAAGGCTGAGAAAGGCAGAAGAAACCACGATAAAGACACAGGTATGTTTGCGTTTACATCTTTTATTATCACTTCCTTTCCTGCCACCCATGGCCAAACCATGTTCAAGTCATTGCTGTAACAATCTTAAAAGAGTGACAGATTTAAAGTAGGAAAGATTCTACACATAACTGAATATTGCTCATCAATAAAATATTGCAAAATATAATTGCTTATACATGTAGGGAGCAGTAGCCATTCAAATGCCAGACATTTTTTGGACCCATTCAGCAGGAATAAGAAAACCAACTCACCAGGTCCCAGTTCAACAGAAAGGGGCTTTCCAGTTCTCAACACAGGATCCCCAACAGTTACACCAGCTATGTAATGTTAAGGTTGTAACAAAGCCTGTAAGCAGGAAGTATCATGTTTCTTTGAAGACAATGGTAAAAACTCTTTTCAGGTTCCTCTCTTGTGAGTGTCTTCCCTGATAAGCCCCTTCCTCCTACAGTAAGCCAAAATCGCCATAAGTACCTAATGCAAGAGGTTCCCAAGGGCTTTCATCTATCTGCCTTAAAAAATTTGATATGGCTTGGGAACAAGATTGCCTTGAATTTGTGTTGTTGTATTTTGTTGCTTGAAAACTATATGTTAATAGACAAAATCAGCTAAGGTTGTTTACACCCATTTCAAGTCATGTGATCAACCTCTTGATAAAACATCTTTTGGTTTCTCTTACATATTTCGTGCCATGCAGAGTTATGCCATGAATGCAAGAAGTAGCATAATACTAAACCTTCCCAAGAGAATGGTCACATGACTTGAAATGGGTAAAACAAACCTTAGCCACGTAGGTCTATTCAGCAAACTATGCAGTAAAAGACCTACAGTAAATGCTATCATTTACATGTCTGTCATTTTACTCTGAATAAGTCCCCTCTCTATTGCTGTAAGACCTCTCTCTGGAGTCTCTAAAATTAAATGAGCCCTCTGGGGGCAACAAAGAGCCCATACAGCATACTGGTCATAATCACAATGTCTAATAGTTCATGATAATCATCAAGATTGATACCCTGACTTTGCTGCAGATTCATAATGATTATTATTACTATTAACAGACTAATGAATACCCCTTGAACAAATGCATGGCACAGGGCTCAAAAAAATAATTTTCTTCCTGGTAGCAAGCCAAGCACCTTCATTACCTTTTACACAATTTCTTCTCCTTTCCCAAAAAAACCAACGCATTCTATCCCTTTACCTTTCTCTCCTTCTTTCTTTCCTCTTCCTTTCCTTCCAAGAGAGCACGTGGCCGAGTGGCTAAGGCGACTGACTCGTAAACTAAAGGTCAGAGTGGCTGAGGTTTGAATCCCGCGCTGGACAGCTTGGTCACTGTCCGTAACTCTAGCCTGGGTCGACCAGAGCCATGTGAGGGAAATCAGGTAGCTGCAGCGGGTTGATGGTAAAACATCCGTTGCCAATGCTGGAAATAAGTCTCTCAGACTTTGTCGAGTCTCGCAGGCTAGCCACGTTAAATATGATTACCTACCTACCTTCCTCCCTTGCTTTAATCCTTCCCCTTCCTTCATTACGTTTTACCTTTCTTCCTTCCTGGGAAGCTGATCATTTCAGCTACCATCTTGGTAGTGCGCCGCTGCCGCGCTACTTGGTTCTTTAGCCCTGCATGGCAAATGGGATGAAATTGATTCTTAGGAATTCTCGGGCAGGAAAAGGGTGCTCATTTGCACAATGCTACTACTGTATAGTACATATTTTGCTGATGCTTGAAATGAGGTATATACATTTGTATGTAATGAGAAGATACAGGTTTCCTCATAAACTTGAATGGTAGCCATATCACCCTCAAGACGAATAATTTCTCCCACCAATTCTCCATGACCAACTCTCACCTGCAAGAAGAAACAGTTTTAATATTGTACTTACAGTGATAAGGTACAGGCACAGTTGCAGGCCAGCATGGACTGTGGTGGGGTTTAGGGGTGGGCACATCCTGCTGCATGTGGTGATTTTAGAAAAAATTTTTTGGGGGGTTAAGGTCATTAGGCAATAAAAAGGTTCTTGTATCACTTTTATAGGAAACTCTGAGCACTGAAAATCTAAGAATTTTAGGAATTTTTCAGAACTGGCCAAAATTCTTAGTTTCTTATAAAATAATGTGTGTAGTTAAAGAAACTTACAAGCTCGTACATGGCAGCGCCACTCATTTTCTCTGCAATGACCACTAAAAGGGAATGAATTATTGAATCAATAACAACATTGGCATGGGGCTGAGATCTTTAGAAAACTTGAAATCAAATGTGTAAAACCAGTTACATCACAAATAAATACTTTCAGAAAACAAAAAAGCATTGAAATATAATATGCGCATAAAGTGGTAGTTGCTTGGGTTGTATAAATGGCCAATAATAGACTGTATCAACCAAAGTTGCTTGGGTAGTGGACTTGCTCCAAGTCTCGCTCTTGATCAATAGCAGGAGGAAAGAGGAAGAAGAAAACAGAAGGGAAAGGGTAAGGAGAGCGATACTTGTGGACTTCCCATTCCAAAAATGAGGCTTGGCATTCACTTGCTCAATTTTAATTGGCTCTGCCACTAACATGAAAGAAAGCCGCCGGTCAAGATCTTGACAGGTCTCGTTTTCAGAATGCGTCATTCACAAGTCTTGCTCTCCTTTCCCTTTCCTTCCTCTTCCTTCTTTCTTCTTCCTTCTCTCCCCATCCCATTCGTTTATTGATCAAGAGCGAGGCTTGAAGCAAGTCCACTTGGGCAGTAAAGGGAAATTACAATATGCTCTTGGCAGGCGTGAATAAACATGATAACATGGGAACAAAGTTCCCAGGCAGCCCGTTCCAAAACAAAAATTTGCAGCCACTTTTTCTAAAATAATTCTTTATGAAAAGCAATAGTAATTAGTTTCCAAACCAATACTTTGCAGGCAGTTTTTTCAATAGTTCTTATGAAATGTACTTGCCATAAGATGATGAATAATAGCACACAAATTTTGACACCATGCTTTTTCCAAGATAAAATGCAGAATGGGCGTGGCAAGAGATTTCACCAATTAACAAGACTTCAATACAAGGTCTTATGAAGAAAATCTTTTATTAACAAATGCATCAGATGACCGGTTTCCATGGGGAAAGGTTTATGATCTTAGTTTGACTCTTGGCTGGATGCAAAAATTTAGTGCATGACGCAATCAGGTGGCTAGATGCAATATCACAGTCTGCCAAACACCCAACGTTTTTTCTAACTGACACGGTTTATGTTCTATTTACTGCATTACTATGTATTGTTTTGATATGGTTTATGTAAATTGTTTATTGAATCTGTTATGACATTGTTGCTGTGCATTGGCTATTTAACATATTCTGTTGATTATTATAGTATGATTAATCGCTTCCTTGCTCAATGTGTAAAAACTTACAGCTTGACACTTGTATGCTTACTGGTTCCGGTAACAGACTTCTCTACGCTAGTTGTACAAAATTGCTTTGAAGACAGATTTTCAGAGAATTTCTATCGCTCATAGGGAGGTTTGAACACTATGCACCCCCTGGCCCTTGGTCTTTTCACTGATCTCATGCTTCTGAACACTTAGGCCCTTATATATCCCAGCACCATTGTGCTCCAGATTGGAAAGTTTGAAAACTGTATGGGGAATTTTCACACAGATAAAGATGGCACAGATAGTATGCCAATTTGAATTGAAAATTAGCATATCAGCATAGCACAACTTACATATAATACAAGTAAAGATGAAGACCTGTTAGTACAAATTTTGGAAATGCAGGAATGGCTTTGTAAATAACATAAAAAAAGTTGGTGGGGGATTAATCTCCCACACATCTCAAACTTTCCAATCTGGACTGTGCCCTTGGGTTTATTGGAGTGTATTCTGTTTGTGGATCCAAAGAAAGTTTCAGATAACATCCACAGCAGTTCTTGTCCATTACATAATGCACTTAAATAATGTATTTACAAAAATTGTGGGATAACATATAGAAGACTGTGGTATTGCTCCATATATTGTATCATCATGCCATGCCATAAAGGACAACATTATTGCATGCAGCATTGAGTTGTAGCTGCTAGACAATCTTTCCAGTTGAATATCACATTTGTGTTACATTTGGACATGGTTGGTTGGCCTTTCTCTTTTTGCAAAGGTCATTTTGCAAATGTCATCAGCAAATAAAGCCATCATACAATCAAAACATAGCATGTCACTTATTTTTCCAAAGAATTTAAGAAGATCTCAGTCATCTTTGTGTCTAGAATTCAAATTTTGCGCATTCCCGACATGGGTTTACATATCTACCTCCACATTGGCCTGCATTATTAATTCAAAATGGGCTAGTCTAGGCCCTTTTTTAGGCCGGTCACTTACCAGGTCCTGATACGCCATGCACATATCCAAATTTGCTCTCACTTTCTTCATCGCGAATCTTCGCCAACTTTTTCGCACGATCCATTGCCCCTGCCTGATAAAAATATAACAACATTAGACTGCATCCTTTCTCCATTAGTGCAATAAAAAGGAAAATATGAAGATCTGTGGTTTGAGTCTACTCACCATTTTGAAATCTTTGACCTGGACTGACAATCGCTGCAGGTAGAACCCAGGCTTCTTTGATGCTGTGATCTTCACGAGCCAGCTGAGCGAAATCACCTGACCTGAGAAAAAGCGATGCCTGCTTGCCACTGAGTTTTTCTTTACCCGAAAGCTCTGTAACACGATTTTTTAGATTGTTTGAGTTTTAGTACTAAAGGCTTCTTAATTTGTTTCTCATTTCTTAAATCTGGCCCAGAAAGAAGAGTACACATTTGTAAACTTGGGTCCCACTTGGATCCAGGCGATAGTACCAACGGCCCATCAAATCGCACCAAATCATATCATTTGCCCCATCGTTTTGATAATTTCTTGAGATCATCAAATACAATGAATACAAAACAAGGGCAGAATATGTAAGACAATGACAGCAGTTGTTTTGTTGACACCTAAATTGAAAGAGATTTGCGATTGCAGACAAAGGAAATTATCTTAAGCAGAAATTCAAAACAAAGAAAGCCGCAAAGTTTCTCTAGAACCCAGGGAGCTATCTCGCTCGTTGTGCATTCCGCAAATGGTTTTTAAGAGCAAACATGAGCGCATATTGAAAGAAGGCGGATACATCTAAATATCTACCACAGGCATTTTATTTGTTTGGTATAGGAACCGATTTGGAGGCGATTTAATGCTCGTATTTTTAGGGTGCGATCAAAGCACTTCCTGCTCAGCTTCTGAACAACAAAAATAAAATGCCTGCGGTAGATGTTTAGATATGTCCTCCTTCTTTTAACATACGCACACGAGGGGCACTTCACTCACTGGACAAAGTGTACGAGATTTTTTCAGAACAAAAGGATTTTTACGGATTTTTGATGGATTTTTCTTGAAAACAAAAGGATTTCTGCCAAAGGTGTACGAGATTTTTGGGAGTGAAATGCCCCTCGTACTCTTAAAACCATTTGTAGAATGCACAACCAGCGAGATAGCTACCTGGGTTACAGAGAAACTTTGCGGCTTTGTTTGCTTTGAATTTCTGCTTGAGAGAATTCCCTTCATCTGCAATACTGCAATCGCAAATCTCTTTTAATTCAGGTGTCAACAAAAGCAACTGATGCTATTGTCTCACAAGATCTGTCCTTGATTGAATACAATAGACTATATTTAGTACTCTTTGTCAGTTTATTTTTGCTCAGGTCACATGGCCAGATGGTGCGTGCGTGATGTGCTTCTTCCTCAATGTGTCTTTTGAACCATAGCCCATATTTTTGGAATGACATGTTTGGAATGAAGAAAAGCACTGTCTTTCCCTTTCACATCATGGTGAGCACAACAAAGGCATATTCCACCTTTTGTACAAAAAAATTCCCTTTTAGAAATGTGAAATACAAAAGTTCTTCCTCCTCTTGTTCTATTTGTGCCAACAATGTCAGGAAAATAAAAGCTCTTGATCCTCTTCCTTCTTTGCAACAAACAGGATGCAGCAATCTCAGGCAGAGGCGGGCAGCAAACCTGGTAAAAATTCTTCGGAATTTATTTGAATTCACATTTCTCTTGAAAGAGTAATAACTACTTGTTTAAATATTTTGATAATTCTTCTTTCTTTCATTCACTTTGCAGATAACTGGAAATCATGAAACTGGTTTGCTTTTTGTTAGTTTGTCTTTGTGCTCTTGCACTTTGTGAAGATGGAGGTGAGTTTTTGAAATCTGTTCTTGTTGTAGCCGGTGAGTAAAACAAAAAGGCCACTTCTCTCCTGATATCAAGGCAACAATATAAGGCCGGCAAACCATTGTCTTGTTTTGTTTCATCTCTTATTATCTTACGGCACTTCAGCCACGATAATTTCCGGCAATCTCATTGGCTGATCGAATTTTCGCCGCGGAAAATTGTCGATCCGCGAATAGTAGGAACAGGTTCTACTTTTCGCGGCTCGACATTTTCCACCTAGTGGAGATCCCTCGACACTTTTCCGCCTAGTGGAGATCCGGCTGTACGGCCGAGGGGCAAATCACTTCTCAAAATAGTGTACGTGATTTTTGTGATTTTAGAATCACATGATTTTTTCTGTGATTTTTTTGTGTGGTTTTTTCGGTAGTTTTTCAATGATTTGTGATTTTTCTGCGTGCGATTTTTTTGCGATTTTTGTATGGGATTATTTTGTGATTTGAAGGAAGATGTACGAAGAGAAATCGGTGATTTGCCCCTCGCGTACGGCTATATGGAAACATGATGGAAACCACAAGGGATTGGAATTTTCCAAACAACTGCGATTTTCACTGCACTCTCCTTCGCAGAGTCAAAATCCGTTCTTTCTGTAACACAGCCTTTGCGAAGGGGAGTGTTTTTGTGCTTGGAAAGAAGTGTCATCCCTCTTGGGAGCATGGCAACATCCTTCCGAGGTATTTTCATCATAGTCGCAAGTATTCATCCTCCTATGAGGATAACAACGTGTGCTGAAACACATTCTTGAAAGGAATTTTTGAAGAAAATCCCCCATCGAGGGGCATTTCACTCCCAAAAATCTCGTACACCGTTTGGCAAAAATTTCGTTTGGCAGAACGAAACGAGTGTCCAATTTCAGTCGCGTAGTCAAAAATCGATTTGATACACTTGAAAACAGAACGGCTGAAGGAAGTATCTCAAACTTGGGAGGGGGGCACAACACTTCAAGGGCACATTTTTCAAAGTTAAAGAGGCACCCCCTGGAAATAAAGGACACTTCTTTCTTTATGCAAAAAATCTTGGGGGCATGTGTCCCTATTGCCCCCGGTTCTAACGGCTAAGGGAGCAGTTGTAAGAGGGGGCTTTGTGGTTTCGCGAGTTACGAGTTAGGCCAACTTTAGTATGTACATTTAAAACATACGGGTTTTCCGGTTGTTAGATGTGTTACGGGTTGCAGATTTGGCAAATGTTTGTCCTCGGGTTTCAGGTATTTTAGTCAAAACTTCCTTCTTTCGGGTTCTCGAAGTCATGTGGTCCATGCGATCGAAAAACCAGCTTTTGAGGGCTTAAAGCGCTGCAACAAGAGTCCGTGAAAACGAAAACGCTAGAAATGATCAAAGATTGACGAAAAAACCGATAAGAATCGAACGTCTTTGTTCAGAAGTGCAGTTTCGGGTTTTGGCTTTTTCCTCCCGAGTTTTCGGGTTTTTGCAAAGTTTGGTCCAGGTTTGCGGGTTCTAATATCCCCCAAAGCCCTCCTCGTGAAGCAAGCCCAATTCATTTCAACGTATTGAAATGTTTGGGTTCTCTCCAAACTACAGATGACAATTCATTTCAGATGGGGATCTTGATAGTAAAGCTGAAAAATAGCAGCAGAAATAGAAGGTGACGATACTCCTTTGTCTGACGAAGAATTCAAGAAAGCCCTGGATGATTTGGAAAATGAGGATACCTCACTTGCAGAAGAGGGTGTGGAACGCAAGAGTGGTAAGTATTTTTTTCTATTCATATAAGAAATTTACAACAAATTTTACATTCTACTATACCTATTTAGCTACTATACAATACTACAGGGACGATGCAAAGGGGAGCAAAGGACAACGACTACCCCAGAGCCTGAACATAAAGACACTCAACTATACCTTACATACAACTAACTGTACACCACACACAATTAAAGGCCAAAGAATACTGTACTTGATTCTGTTTCACATTGGATGTCAGATTAGGGTTGGAAAGAAATTTAAAGAGTCACGAGTGCAGACTGGTTAAGGGATCAAGTTGGATAAAGTCTGACATCCAATATGAAATAGAATTTAAAAAGGAAAAAGAAATAACATTTACGCAAAGGAACTTGGTGGTTGCTTTGTACATAGCCTAATCAAACCGACCGGTTTCGTTGATAAATTTGATAGTAAGCTCAAGAATAGTTTTGTTGATGTCATCAGAGAAGTCTTTATCACCATACATGTCACCAGAGTGGTAAGTTGGCGCAAACAGCGATGGATATATGTATACCGAGTGGCTGCTATAAATAGGCAAAAGAAAACGCTCACCACGTACCCATTGCGGTTTAACCATGGGTACCACACCTTTCGGTACCCAGGGTATTGCTTCTTTGAAATAGCCTCACGACATAGTCCCAGATATCGCAACAGCAGCAACAATAATAGCAACAACAACGAAAATTTTTATTTTTGCTCAATCCGTTCCTTATGGACTTTGATATAAAATTTCTAGACGGAGATGAAAACGTTTGCGTCTGCCCTCTGGAGCGAGGCTGCAATGTGGTCTCAGAAGCGAGGCAAGCGAGCCTCGACAGTTGGACATTCTCAATGCTGCGGTGAAGTTCATGGACGCTAATTGGCGTTTAAAACGAGGAAACCCTTAATGACAGTGAAAGGTTTGTTGATTCAGGAAACTTTTGTATGGATACTTGTGGCTTTTGTTCATGGCTATTATCGCTGACAACTTAAACTCTGAGCTGTTTTAACATTGGAGTTTCGAGCCGGCAACTTAGGCCCATCAATCATTGCCTGGAGTTCGTACAGTGCTGCTATGGTTTCCATATCAAGTTATGAAATCGATAGGAGAAAGCTTCATCCCAAATTTCAGTGTCAAAGTCCATGAGGCGTAGTTGGAGCGTCGATCAGTCTATCAATAGCGATCACTACGAATATGTCATCAGCCTATCTTTGAAACGGCACATGTCGAAGGGCCGTTGTTCTGGAGCTGGAGATGAAGTGCTGACCCTGTTGTTTTGACAAATTGTGTTTCAGCTTTGCTGTGAGCGAATCAAGATTGGGGCTGAAATTGTCATGCGCATCAATGCTTTTTTTGCTTCTCTTGTTCTCAAAGGACAAGCTAATTTGCTTATCACATAACTATGATAAATCACTACTGGGGGAGACGAGATATGCTTTGTCTGAGGAAACTTGTGTGTCCCCCCGTGCAGCAGGTTATAGCGCACGCGCAGTAGCGTCTTGGGATTGAAGCTCTGACGGGCGCATGAGCTTTGAGTTATTGCACAGAGGACACATTACTTTCCTCGGACAAAGTGTATCTCATTTCCCCAACAAAGCTAGAAGAAAGTAACCATATGTCATAGGGCTCCACATCGCATGCCAACAAAGCTTGCAACGAGTCAGGCTTTCAGAAATTCACTACCTCAGTTATGCCAGACTTTTTGTTGCAGAGATATCAAATCTTTTCGGCCGGTAACCCGTTTTTATACGCCCTGGATGTACACACTGTTGGTGAGTAAATCATATGCTTTTCGGCGCATGGCGAGGATCAGTTCATGTGTATTGGGAAACATGAAAGTTCTTATTAGATTAATCATCGTTGTAAAGGATCAGAACTGTCAGGCCTACCATTGCGTTTTCTTTGTTTTTCCATCCTCTCCGTTGTCCTATCTATTTAGCATTTTCAGCCTGCTGCCATTCGCTTTCCTGAGTGGCGATGCCATCTTGTTTTCACGAATGGCAGAAGGCTGAAAACGCTAAATCGACAGGACAACGGAGTGGATGGCTATTGAGGCTATTACAAGGGGGAATTCCACTAAACTTCTGGAGCCGGGTAAGAAACTTTGTTGGATGGGCCCCCCCCATGTTCAAATTAAAGTCAAGCAAACAAATTCTTTTTTGTAGATGCAGTGCCTGGACGCCGCCGACGAAGACGACGACGAAGCTATGGTTGTGCCTTATGTCTCCCGTAAGTGCAGTTAAACTCCATTCATTTGAGGCACATTGATACATTTTCGTTCAGACCTGGTTTACATGATGCCGGTCCGTTTACACGATGGCGGGTGCAATCTTATGCTCATCCTTGGATAATAGCAGCTGCTGTCAATAATCGATCAAGATAAGTAAAACAACGAGAACGATACAGCCTTGCCTGGGTCAGAGCAGTGCTTTTTCACGATGCCGGTAGAATTTGAAAACCAGCAGACTTACATACTTGGCTACCGGCAGAGTTTGGAAATGCTACTGGCATCGTGTTGAGGATATTTTCTATGCCGTTCTCAAATTCTACTGGCATCATGCAACCTCGTCGCCAGGGCCTTTTGTCATATTGGGACGGAGACTGGAGACTCCGTCTCCATATGACAATAGGCCATGGGGACGAGGTTGGGCATGATGTACAAACGAGGTCTCATTGCAAACTACCCTTGCGTTCCTTTGGCGATCAAAGCAATCATAATTTCATTCAAAGTCAGCCAGCTGGATCTAATTTATTTGAAACGAAACAATGTTGAAATCTCAAACAATACAATCATGATTGTTTTGATTACCAAAGGAACGCAAGGTACATGACATCTGATTATTATACATAGGACAAAGAGAAACATAAAACACGCTATTGTTTCCTTTGGCTTTGCTGTTTGTTTGGGTTTGTTTCCTTTGGCTGGCTTTGTCTTTCGATTTGCAGTGGAATGTCAAATACAATCCACCTTTTCAAGATAAGAGGTGTGAAAACAGAAGTCTTTTGTTGTTTGAGATTTCGCATTTTTGAGGCTGGTGAAGGTGAAGGTGAAGTTGCGTTTTTCAGCGCCAAGCGCTGGGATCGCAGAAATAGAGCAGACCTAATCGAGTCCGCGACCCCTTGTCATGACGCTCAAGTGGTGGGGCTCTACCGGGGCTCGAACCCACTCCGCCTGACTATTCTGGCTGCAATGTGAGAGGATTACACCACGGCGCCACAAGGCTAAAATCTTGCTCTGCGTACAAAGTTTAGCATAGAGGCAAATTTTTACTTTCATATCTGTCTTCGTTTGGAAATTACGATGATATAAAGAATTAGAAATCATAAGGGCTTTGACCGTGAAATCAAAGTTTGGACAAAAAGTTGTCCTAACATCTGATTTCACGGTCAAAGCCCTCATAACTTTAAATTATTGAAATCGCTGTAATTTCTAAACGAAGACAGATATGAGAGTAAAAATTTGCTTCAATGCTAAACTTTGTACGCAGAACAAGATTTTAGCCTCGAAAATGCAACAAATCGAACAACAAAAGACTTCCGCTTTCGCACCTCTTACCTTGAAAAGGTGGATTGGCTTTTCATAAGTCTATGACATCTCATCTTTAGATTGGTACCAATTCTGGAAACGGTAGACTTGTTAGGCTAGGCTGGGAATTTGTGCTTCAATGACTCATGTGTTCTCAAACCAGCAGGTTTGGTAGGTCTGGCAGTGCATTCCGAACCTTTGCTCTAAAAGGCAGGTTTCGGTTGCACGCAGACTTTTTCACTGCGAAGAGGAGCTAATGAGGATCAATAAAAGTCTGCACATTGGCGTTCACTATTTTGTCCCTTTGTCCAGTTATCGTCACGTGTTTCGTAGCCCTTGGTGATCATTGTTTGTAGCATAACAAGTTCTTCAATGGCTCTCCTTCGTAGTGAAAACGTGAAGTCTGCACACAGGTTTCCTAGAGCCTCGCGTTTTCGTCATCAAACCCTGGTGGTGAATCCAAAACCTACCATTTGAAGACTTCGTTTTTGATCGGGAAATGTACTTCAATCTCGCAGAATTTCGCATTTCTTGAATAGTGGCTTTATTGCTTCCATTTGTCATTTGTAGTCTCCTAAATATATCTTATTTTTCCAACAGGGTGGGTTGAAGTTTCCGAGTGGAATCCTGAAGTAAAAGACATTTGCGCTGTTGATTTTATTTTGAACGTAGCTCTCTTTGCTTTCCACTCTAACGAGCACAGAAAGCCAGTTTTCGGGAATCCTTAGGCTGGGTGCAGGCTAGAAATCCTCTCCTTTAGGGAGCTGTCATAAAAAATGGAACAGAGGGGGGGGGCGGAAGGGATTTCAAGGTTTTCTATGAAAATGTAGCCCAATGCAAGAAGCAGAAACTATTTACATAGCCCCTAAAAATTTGCAAAAGTGCTTTGATGACCCCATGGCTTCAACATGAACTCTGTGGCTTGGAAGCTTCTTGAGGACAAAGTTTCTGCTCTTTAGGATGCAATTTTATTCCCATGTATCATGCTCTTAATACCATATCTGTGGGATCCGGTATAACATTTTAATATGGCAGGGAGGGCATGCATATATCACTGTCATAGAAAAGAGATGGGAGATAGAGAACAACATCAATGATCAAGAGAACAGCAAAAAATCACGCTGATAGTCTATAAAACATGTATTGTAAAGTATTGAAACTAATCCTGAAAAAATAGTTTCATGGCCCATTATATCACTTGAAGAAGTTTGTTAGCCCATCGTTTGCCATTCAATAGTTTTGGTGACCGTGTCAAATCCCTTCTGCCCCCGTCTGTTCCATACTTTATGACAGCTCCCTTAGAAACTTCTTAGTTGCTCTCAAACAAATCCTTAACCAATCATTCTATCGATATTCTGTGGAAAAAATTATGGTATTATTTATCTATATTCTTGGCAATCAAAAGTTAAACGCAGTTGTTCGTTATTTCAAAATATTTTACTGTTTTCACAACTTCGTTATCCACTCTCATCAATCTAAAGATTCCAATCAAACTTTTTTACTACTGGCTCCATATATCAACGGAGACACATGCCAAAGTTCAAGGCAGTGGCTTGGCTAGATTTTCTGCAATGAAACTGCACAGTTTGGAAGCCTACTTGACAACAAACACTGGAAATGGTCAGTCGATTATTGATTGGCAATCGCGAAAGGATCAGTGAAGCGCTTGCAATTTTTTAGATCAGCAGAGTGTATAATGAAGTTTAGCCTGCATGCATGCGGCCTGACGAAGTTCTTCTAAAACGATGGATCGCAGGAAACAAAGTAATAGTTAAAAATGTAAACGCAAACATACTTCTGTCTTTATCGTGGTTTCTGCTGCCTTTCTGGGCTTTCTTGGCTCTCCTTTGCTTCCCTGCCTCAGCTCAATCCATTGATTCAAGCTTGCAATGGCCTAATTCAGTTTAGTTTTGCAGAGAAACTGAATAAGGCCATGGCAAATTTGAATTAATGAGTTGAGCTGAGGCAGAGACTGGCCGCCCATTGTTACCCTGGGTTCGAGGTTGAAACCAGTCTTCTTCGATGCTGTCATCTTCACGAACCAGCTGGGCGAAATCATCTGACCTGAGAAAAACGATGCCATTTTCGTCAAAATTTCGACGGGAGAAGATTTTCAATACCTAGGACCATGAGTGTTTTTTGGTATCACAATGCGATCGCCAAAATTAGCCAATTCGTGGCATTTTGAAACTCATTGCAGTCATTTTTGCGTGACAAATCCTACAAAACTTAGCAAAAGGCGAGCGCAAACTGACAATGTAAAGTCTATAAACCTACCTCAACTGTTTTGAAGAGAAATATCCAATTCTCTACTGCAGTCCACTCCCAGTTTCACGACCAAATCGCTCCCATTTGCTTTGCGTCTTTTTCGATAAACAGTGCCCCAATCCTTCGCCGAACTCCTGCAGTAGTTACGAGTCTGTAGGAGTGGAAACCGGCAATGTATTCAACCAAAATTTTGAAAGTTGTGAATTACTTCTTTCATAAGAGCACAAGAGATGATAGTGTCGTGTAACAGTAGAGCGGGTCCCCTATGAAGTACAAGTGAAGTGGAGCATAGTATGGCTTATTCCGATTCTGAGTAGCCGGTGGAGGCAGTGTGAAACGAATCTTCGCTATCTGAAGTTGCCATACTGAAAGAATTTGTAACAGCTCGGCTATCGGCTTCACCCCATTTCGCTTCTCTCCTGACACATGTTCTTCATGCCTTCTCAGTGTGACGTCACCATAATCTGCGGGCGCACGGGATTGATATCGAGCTTGTGCATGAAACCAAATATCTTGTTGTCATGATTGACGAAAATTTGAAATGAGGAAGCCAGGCAAAGTTCCTTCGGACGAAAGTCTCACGAGCCCTTGGGCTTTTGAAATATGCCAAACAATTTGCACAAGAAGAGACGTTAAGGAACGTGTATTTAAGTATCGTAGAGCCCCAACTCAGCTATTGTTGCTCAGATGGGGATGCTGTGGCGATACTAAACTGAATACCTTGCAAAAATTGCAGAACAGAGCTGCGAGAATTATCACGGGCAGCCTTTTTGATTCATCGGCTGCTCCATTGTTGCAAAGATTAGGGTGGCTCTAAGTTGATAGGATTGTCCATGGAGAAACATCTACCATGGTATAGAAATCCCTAAATGGACTTGCACCCGACAACCTATGTCGGATCTTCTCCCGATTGTCAGATGTTCACAGTCGGGTCTTGCGAAATACGAAATGCGATCTAGTTATACCTCGAATGAGAACAGCTTATGGTCAAAACTCGTTTGCTTTCCGGGGAGTTGATACGTGGAACAAACTCCATTCTGATATCAAGTTAGCTCCTTCCATCCAGTTGTTTAAAGCCAAACTCAAAGCTCATAATTGAAAATATTCAAGGAAAGCTGGTTTTAATTTTCCGTTTCTTTTCAAGTTTTTATCAATAGGTGTTTGGTATATTTATAGGATTAGATGATTATTGTTATTAGGTTATTTTTATTTTTAGCTGCAGGGTACATTGTAAAACAGTTATTCAAACTGAATTGTATCCCTGGGTAAAGAATTTTAAAATAAAAATAAAAAAAACTGAAAACGAGGATGTATCAATCGCGGGGTTTAAAATCGACCAAATAGCCATTAAGAATGCATTTTCTGAGACTTTTTCAGCTCAGTCATTGGGGGTCAAAAGTAGTTAGTTAGAAAATTTTAAAAATTCATGTCACTTGCACTTTAACCAAAAATACGAAATTGGCACCATTTTTGCAATGTTTGCATCATGCTTTAGGCCAGCTTTTTGTAAGGCTTAAGACCCACATCTTCATCATGTTGTCCCACAACAACACATTCAAAAAATCGATTTTGCTGGGTTCCACGAATTAGCTTTATCAAAGCAATCCCCATTGGTGAATACCTCAGCAATCAATGCACCTCCATGATTTTTTCAAAACTAACAATTATGTCTTACCTTTGAAGAAATGGTAAGAAAATGTCACAATTTGCAGCGATAATGAAATTCCAGAAATCTTGGAAACAAGGGCCCATAAAAATTCCTTAAAATGACCTCGTGGTTGTTGTTGTTGTTGTAGTGGGTACTGCTGACCATGTGGGTCTGACTAGCCTGCACAGGCTAACAGTTCAATGGGCTAGGGTCGGACATTATATTGAGTAACAACGAAATTGCAACCTCCTGCCCAGCGAAACAAAGGCTATGACCAGTCTGGTTCCCTAACGTCATTTTCGACTGGGGAACTGGGCTCCACGGAAGCGGTCCAAAATAACGTCTGGACAAAAACCGTAACCACGCAGCCTAACGTCATTTTCGACTGGGGAACTGGGCTCCACGGAAGCGGTCCAAAATAACGTCTGGACAAAAACCGTAACCACGCAGCCTAACGTCATTTTCGACTGGGGAACTGGGCTCCACGGAAGCGGTCCAAAATAACGTCTGGACAAAAACCGTAACCACGCAGCCTAACGTCATTTCGACTGGGGAACTGGGCTCCACGGAAGCGGTCCAAAATAACGTCTGGACAAAAACCGTAACCACGCAGCGTAACTATGGCCCGGGCTTCTGTTGTCATCGTGGCATGCTTTAAATCAAGCATGCTTTAAATCTTGCCCGCCAGTAGAACGACGCTTAACTTGCCTGCGTGCAGTCTTTCTTTTGTAAAATTGAACGAACTCAATTTACACAACAAAATTCAATCTACACGAAAGAAAGACTGCACACAGGCTACGCTCAACCGGTTTTCCAAGTAAGGATTGAGAAGTTTGAGAAGTTTCGCTGGTTTTTGCCCAGGCGTCAACAAATCGCTTCCCTGGTGCCCAGTACCGTCGAACGAACGCGGTCGAGTTGACGCAGGGAACCAGGCTGGGCTATGACCTTTTGTTGTACAACAACATTATGAGGGAAAGGGTTAACATTATTAATAGAATTATTAATATTATCATTATCATTATCACTATCATCATTATTATTATTATTATTATTATTATTATTATTATTATTATTATTATTATTATTATTATTATTATTATTATTGACTGAGGAAGATTTTAGATCGAAACGTTTGGAATTTTAGCAGTCTCGTTGTTCTTTTCTTTTTTCTGTTAAATTTTGATGAGGTTTTAGTTTATTTATTATCATTATCATTATTATTATTATTCATATTACTCAAGGATAAACGACCAACCTCGTCCCCACCTCGTCCCCAGGGCCTTCTGTCATATTATGACGGAGACGAAAGGACATATATGACAAAATGCCCTGGGGACGAGGTTGATGAACGACATGTTTGCCATAAAAAGTTTCTTACTTCTCGGACATAGCGCAGGAGTTTATCAAAATTTTGGCGATCTTAGTGCTAGTTTCCCTAATTTCTTAAAAATGGTAGAATATTCGTGAAACAAAAACGCTGAAAATTCCCAAGTCACGGAAATTCAATTCAAGTTCCACTCACTCTAAAGTCTTTCGAATGATGCCTTGCTTCCAGTATTTTGTTTGCCATAACGTGGTGACAGCCTATCGGTCAAAACAATTTTAGGCTAAGACATTTTATAGAACTTCGGCGATAAAAGAGAGATGAGCAGAAGACGGAGATTTTGCCTCTTGTTTAAAAATAGAAAAATAGAACTAAAGACAGGCGCCTGCCATCATTTTTCCAATTGTTTTGATAATCTCTCGAGATCATCAAATACGATGAATACAATAGACTATATTTAGATTGCCTTTATTTTTGCTCATGTCACATCGCCAAATCGACAGGCTAGTAATGGGTTTTACCAATCAATGGCCCTGGCCCTATGGCCCTATGGCCCAATAGTCTTGAGTACTTCGTTACAAACAAGTTGAGTATGAGTTTGACGATGAACTCGATCAGAATTCGTTTGAAAATTGCGACCAAACATACACTAATTCATGGAAAAAATTCGCGTTCAGCTAGTGAGAATGTTCTCAACGTGATGGAGGGAGTCACCCACAGGAACTTTCCTTGCTTTAGGAAACAAGGCAAGGAAGACGCTGAAGTTGCGTGTAAAGTAGAGGAAGGAACTGACAAATCTTTACAATTTTCTACATCACAGCAACGGGGCTGAGGTATCCATGAAAAAGTCTTACAAGAAACTCAATTCTCCCCTGATCGCTAAAACTTAGAAACTCCACTTCACCTGAAGAAAACTTTATTTTTTGTCAAGGAGTTTTCACTTGCTTCCTGTACAAAAATCCTACATTTCAAATGTTCAAGACGGAAGAGAAAGTAAAGTTAACGATGCTTATGGAAGGGAATATGGAAGGGAAGACGTACGAAACTCGAAGAGACTCCATGTATTGAAAAAATTTGATAATTTTCAGAAACTTTCAGTACTGGCACAAGTTCATGATATGGTTTGTTTAGTTTCCTGTCTGATCCTGTTGCTACTGAAAAGATTGAAGCATAGATGTAGGAACCGGGGGGCACTGGGGGCACGTGATCCCCAAGATTTTGCAATAAACGAAGAAGTGCCCTTTTTATTTTTAGAAAGTGCTCCTGTTTTCTTAAGAAAAAAGTGCCCTCGAAGTGTCGTGCCCCTCCAAGTTTGAGATGCTTCCTACGTCCTTTGAAGTCTTGGATCCTTTGATCATCGTTCTCTCAAATTAAATCATTTCAAGCGGAATTCCCAGTATTTGAATTTGGGTTTGTTTAAAGCAACATTTATACGAATCTTAGTGGAATAAAATTTCAAACTTCATACTCAGGTATTCGTGACAAACAGGCACCAGACGATAGTACCATAGTGCCATTGATTGGTAAAACCCGCTAGTAATGCACTTTTGGAAACGACAGGCGAGTGATGCACTTCTTCCTCAACGATTTGGTGTCTTATCTCTATTTGAACATTCTTGTTGCTGCTTGTGACTTGGAATGACAAAAATTTATTGTCTCCCCTGTCACATCTTGGTGAGCACAACAAAGGCATATTCCACATTTTGTACAAAAAAATTCCCTTTTAGAAATGCGAAATACAAAAGTTCTTCCTCCTCTTTGTTCTATTTGTGCCAACAATGTCAGGGAAATAAAAGCTCTTATGATCCTCTTCTTTGCAGCAAACTGGATGCGGCAATCTCAGGCAGAGGAGGGCAGCAAACCTGGTAAAAATTCTTCAGAATTTATTTGAATTCACATTTCTCTTGAAAGAGTAATAGCTACTTGTTTAAACATTTTTAAACGTTTAAATAATTCTTCTTTCTTTCATTCACTTTGCAGATAACTGGAAATCATGAAACTGGTTTTGCTTTTGTTAGTTTGTCTTTGTGCTCTTGCAATTTGTGAAGATGGCGGTGAGTTTTTGAAATCTGTACTTATAACCGATGAAAGTGTGATTACTTTTGAGAGCGTACGATATTTTAAGCACCGATTTGCCCCTATGATATATCATAGTATTTAGTAATGGAGATGCTCAAATTAATTTCAAAAATTCACCTGAGTCAAATCGGCAACTCCTTTCCGAAAACTCTCCTCCGCGAAGTTTCTTTAATGTTTTCTTTATTAGTGTCGTAGCTCCGTGGTCTGCGGTTCCGTGCTCCGTAACTTTTCGAAGGGAGAAAAGCGAGAAAGGCCCTTTCCTCCTCTTCCCATATCTTTCTAAGAAACATTACAACTGTGACTTTTTGTGCACTCACCTTCGCAGAGGTTAGATACGTTCCTTCTGTAATACAGTGTCTGCGAAGGAGCGTTTTTGTGCTTGGAAAGAAAAGAAGTTTGATCCCTGTCAAGAAGAGCCGAAGGAAGTATCTCAAACTTGGGGGAGCAACCCTTCAAGGACATTATTTTATGAAGTTAAATGGGGAACCCCTGGAAATAAAAGGGCACTTCGTTCTTTTATTGCAAAATCTTGGGGGCATGTGTCCCCAGTGTCTCCGGTTCTTACGGCTAAGGGCGCAGTTGACCCCGGGGCTTTGGGGTTTCACAAGTTACAGGTTTAGCCAATTTTAGCCCTCCGGTTTCGGGTTGTACGTTTAAATCTTTTGGGTTCTCGAAGTCATGTGGTCCATGCGATCGAAAAATGTGCCGTTTAGTTGCACAAAGAGTCACTGAAAAAGGAAACGCTGGTTATGGCCCGGGGGTACTCCCATTATGGCCTGACAGGGGGGTCCAGTCAGGGCTAAAGAGGGTCAAAGCAAAAATTTTGAAAAATACCCTCAAATGGCAGTATCTTTTTACAAAGACCCTCAAATGGTAGTTCACGAACTTGAAAACTGGATCATTTGGTAGCATTTAGTAATGAAAATTTTCTACGGTTTTTCATAATGTTTTATTGCAAAACCGATAGAACAAAGCAAGAAAACTTTCAAAATTCATTTATGATTAATGCTGTAATGACTAAATTGGCGTCCGGAGGAGCGTACCGGGTTGAAACATAATAAGTGGCTAGGAATCTAAGAATATCTCCAATTGGTAGTATTTGGTTGACAAATAGCGTCATTTGGTAGCTATTCAGTAAAACCCTCAAACCGACTGGACCCCCCTGTCAGGCTACATTGAGAGTACCCCCCCGGGGGTTATGGTCAAAGATGGACGAAAAAACCGATAAAAATTGAAAGTCTTTGTTCACCAGTACAGTCACTCGGGTTTCTAGTATCCCCCAAAGCTATAGCTTGAAGCATAGCCCAATTCATTTCAAGGTTTTGAAATGTTTGGGTTCTCTCCAAACTACAGAAGACAATTCATTTCAGATGGGGATCTTGATAGTAAAGCTGAAATAGCAGCAGAAATAGAAGATGACGATACTCCTTTGTCTGACGAAGAATTCAAGAAAGCCCTGGATGATTTGGAAAATGAGGATACCTCACTTGCAGAAGAGGGCGTGGAACGCAAGAATGGTAAGTTGGTGCAATCAGCGATAGATATATGTATACCGAGTGTCTGCTATAAATAGGCTAAGGAAAATGCAATAAAAATGCTCACGTACCCATTGCTGTTAAACCATGCGTACCAGACCTTTCGGTACCCAGGGTATTGCTTCTTTGAAACGGCACATGTCGAGGGGCCATTGCTCTGGAGACGAAGTGCTGACTCTGTGGTTTTGACACATTGTGTCTCAGGTTGATTGTGAGCGAATTTCAGGTTGATTGTGAGCGAATCTTTTACGGTAAGTCACACATCTGACACTGACGGTCATTGACGTCAACCCCTTTATGTCGCCCAACCTCAATTTCGACATAGTGATCGCTGCGACAGAGCAGAAACTGTGTAAAAAGACGTCATCGAGTAATCTGAGGCAAGGAAGTGTTTGGATAGATAAACTGTTTGAAATGATAAATCAAGAGTTTAGTACCCAAGGAACAAAATATCAAGTGTTGCCAAACTTGCCAAACTTTGGGATCTGTTGCAAGGAGCTAGGGGGGCTGAAATTTACGAGTTTTCGCGCATGCGTGCGCAGTTTCTGCTCTTTTGATTGCTGCATCTAAATTTTGTAAGACGTTGTCTATCCTTGAACCTAAGAGGTAATG
Organism: Aurelia sp. 4 Dawson et al 2005; assembly: GCA_964019985.1. Taxonomy (NCBI): domain Eukaryota; kingdom Metazoa; phylum Cnidaria; class Scyphozoa; order Semaeostomeae; family Ulmaridae; genus Aurelia; species Aurelia sp. 4 Dawson et al 2005. Next base: position 4,344,876 of record OZ026495.1, read on the forward strand.
TTTTTTTTTATAATTCGACACAATATCAATAGATACATGGTCTAATCTAACTAGGACTAAAAACAAAGGATAGTCTAATACAGCAAAATTGATCAGTGAATTAACAAAGTAATACAAATGGTACGTTGATAAGTTCTAACAAAGGAAAAGAGTTCATGTACTATCTAAGCGTATTTTGTAAATTCTATCTAGGTATTCGGCAAATATTTGCAGGTATTGTTCATCATCATTTGTAAATAGAAAAATCATTTTTTGTTTTCCTGTTGGGATTTTGATAAAATTTGGGTAAATTGTGTTGATTTGGCCCATGAAGATACTGTTACTGTGGATACTGTTTACTGTGGATACTGTTTGGTGGATACTGTTTAAGCTCAAGATTATTTTCACCAAATATCTTGTATGAGTACTCCGAGTTGAGGCTCCGGGTAAGAAACTTTTTTGGGTGGGCACATCCACTGTACAAATTTGGGTCAAGCAAACAAATTCTTTCTTGCAGATGCAGTGCCTGGACGTCGTCGCCGCCGCCGACGACGACGCGGCGGTGCTTGCGACTATTGTATCCCGTAAGTACAGTTCAATTCCATTCATGCGAGGCTTCTAGTCTCTGGCACAGTCTTAATTTTGATACAAAGATGGCTCCCGCAATCAATGCCTTTAAGTCCAAACTCAAGGATAAATATTCTTGTGATTTCGTACATCATTGATTTAGCTATATTCCGCTCTTCTTTTTATTATAAATTTTGTAGTATATGACTTTTCAATTTTGTAAGTAGTTTTTGCAGGGCCAATTGTAAAACAGTATCTAAACTGAATTGTACCCTGGGTAAATAATTTTAAAATGAAACGAAAATACATTTTCGGTCAGACCCCGTTTACATGAGTGGATGGGTATATCATTACACAAAATCTGCTAGCCCTTGGCCATTTCTTCGTATGCAGACAAAAACCTATTGAGTTAAAAAAATAAACAGAGCACAGATTTGGATACAGCTAAAATAGAGCTTTCAGCCATATGTTTTTTAACCTCGACGGCTGCGTGGGCCAAGAGTTGCCTTTTTGAAGCTTGATTTCAACCCCCTTCTGTAAGCTTAAACTTCGAAATTGCTGCTTACGGATATTACGCTTCTCTTCCTCTTTCGAAAGAGACATTAACTTTTACTATTAAGCATATAGAGCCGAAATGGCATCGAAAAACGTTTCAACTCTAGATGTTCTGCATTGGTTCTCCTTCGCAGTGAAAATGTGAAGTCTGCACACAGGCTTCCTAGAGCCTCTCGCTTTCGTCATGAAACCCTGGTGGTGAATCCAAAACCTACCTTTTCTATTTCAAGAGTTCGTGTTTGATCAGGAAGTATACCTCTATCTCGCGCAGAATCTCGCATTTCTTGAAAATTGGCTTTATTGCCTTCTATTTGTCACTTGTAGTCTCCTAAATATATCTTTTTTTCCCAACAGGATACTAGGATAGGTTGAAGTTTCAGAGTGGAATCCCGAACTAAAAGACATTTGCGCTGTTGTTTTTATTTTGAAGGTAACTCTGCTTCCCGCTGTAATGAGCACGGAAAGCCAGTTTTCAGAAATTCTTGGGCTGCATGCAGGCTAGAAATCTTAAAGGTTCTTAGTAACTCTGAAACCAATCGATCTATTGATATTCTGTGGAAAAAAGTGTGATATTACCCATATTCTTGAAATTTAAAAGTTAAACGCAGTTGTTCGTATTTGCAGCTTTTTGAGATGCTTATTAAAAAACTGACTGGTTTCAGAACTTCATCAATCTAAAGATTCCAATCAAACTTTTTTACTTCTGACTCCATACATTAACGGAGACATATGCCAAATTTGAAGGCAGTTGCTTGGCTACATTTTTTGCAATGAAACTGCGAAGTCTGGAAGCCTACTTGACAACAAACACTAGAAGTGGTCAGTCGATTATTGATTGGCAATCGCGAAAGGATCGGTGAAGCGCTTGCAATTTTTTTAGATCAGTGGAGTGGATAATGAAATTTAGTCTGCACGATAAGTTCTTCTAAGGCCTGTGAAATAATTCGAGTTAGCTTTCTCAAAAGCTGCAACTGCAATACTTCGCTGAGATACCTTTCGACAGCCAAGAAAATGGGTAATGGTGTAACTTAAACTCAATGTCGATAGTACCGGATTGGTTCCAGAGTAATTACTAAGTTTCCGCAGAGGAAGATTTCTGAAGACTAGTTTCCGTGCACATCAGAAAAGGAGAGTTACCTTAATGCTGATTTATCATGATATCATTGCAACTCACCGTATCACTTTTTCTTTCATTTTTCTCTATTCCTCTCGACGGTCCCCTCTTCCGTCTTGTTCACAGTTACCTTGATCAGCGCTGCCACTCCAGCTTCGCTTCGGTTTCCTGTATCTATTAAATTTCCATGCAGGGTGGACAAGGAAAACTTCTGCAGCAACACTTGCCTTTGATATTACCATCTTACATATAATTTCTATTTCTACATGATTGCAAGAAAAATTGTTGCTCTACGAAGTGGGCCCTTCTAGCCTTGCGTAGTTGCGTTTTAGTTGTTGCTGCTGCTGCACCAAGTGGGATCAGATAAAAAATTGTTTTTCCACACTTCGTCACGTGATTAAGTTAGGATCATTTAGTCGCGTTGTCAACGGAAACCGGCAACACTCGGGCAACACTCTGGACGTACGAGTTTAAACAAACTGGAAATCCTCGTATGACAGAAAGGATAGGTGAAATCTGGAAGAACTTGTGTCTACAGGAACAGAATCAACAAAAGCCAAACCCGTTTGCAAGCACAACTGTTTAGGGGAAACTCATATTAGACATGAAACTACCTAAATACAATTTACGTTATAACACACGGGATTGAATTAATTATGCATTTCTCTTGAATGATTGCTTCTATAAAACCCCGCATGTGTATTTTAGGGGCAGAAACTTTCGCGGGCAGAAAGTTTCGCGTTTTTCGGCATGTTTCGCGAAAGTTTCTGCCAAGGCATAATCTAAATTCAGAATTCATGAAAGTTTTTGCTCGTGAAAGTGCGGAAAATTCTCGACTCGCAAAAGTTTTTTCTATCAAATTTTTTCATTTCTTCAAGTTTTTGCTTTGCTGTTCCTTAATCACCCCGGTCTTTAGTCTCTTGGGCTATAAAACCCTGTAAATTGTCTCCATGACTGTGAGTAGTACTGAAATTGAATAGAAAATTTTGGTTTCCCCTCACTTTTCTTCAGATGTGAAAGTTTTTTCACGCGAAAAAGCATCTTTTTTTCTCTATCGCGAAAGTTTTTGACGCGAAATTTGCGGGAAAAAAAGTCATTCGCGAAAGTTTATGCCCTTAAAGGGTCACTTTCATCCAGCATTCCTTGCACGTGTAATCTCTTGGCTTACCTTTGTTCGTCGCCATTTTCGTGGATCATGAAAATGGCGGCAACAGAGGCAAACAAAGATACGACACGTGCAAGGCATCCTGGATGAAAGAGACCCTTTAACTTAGCGTTTTTTTCCTCTCACGAAACTTTCTGCCCGCGAAACTCTGCCCGTAAAGTAGCTTTTACTAAGCTGAAGATGAAACAAGGTCGTCTCAAAATGTACAGATAATCATGGCCTAGTCTAATACCTATCACAACTGGTTTGTCTTAATGACTTAATTACTTGGAAATATCGATTCAATAAACTGCAATACTGATTTGTCTTTCTCTGAAATGACTCCTAAGATGATGTTCGTCGTGGTACTGGTGTTAAACACACGGGATCTTATCAAGTCATTGGCTGAAAACACCAATGACCGAAATGATTTTAACAATGATTTCGAAAAATCAAATAATTTAGGATATGCTGGTTGACTTGATGGTGGCGCTTCGGTCAATAGAGACTCATAAGATTACTCTGAAAAACCTGACCCCATTTAGGCCTAAACTCTGAGCTTCCTAGGGCGTATTCTTTTTGGCATCTGTAGTCTGCGAAGTCTTATGAAAACGGTAGACTTTGCAGAGAAAAATGTCAGTTACCAGAAGAATGCGAATTCTGAAGAAGGTAGAATTGGCAGACTTCAAAGAGAAAAATCCCAAAAGAGTGAATGAGCAAGGTTTACCGCAGGGCTACAAAGGACTCACCATCATAAGTCTAAGATTAGCATTTTACCTTAGGAATTTTGGGCGAAGTTTGGGCCTAAATAGGGCCAGGTTTTTCAGAGTAATGCCCCATTCACATTGCTAGTTAAACCAGCTTAAATTAAACCAGGTTTTCGAATAGGGCCTTTGGTTGCTCAATGCAACAAATCCAGTCATTTGATTGGTTGAAATTTAAACTGGTTTAAATAAAGCTGGTCTAAGGGTGTCAGTGTGAATACAGTATAATATTACGAGTCTCTGTTGACTGAATAGCCATCATCAAGTCAAGAGCACAAGGAAACAAGAGACTCATCGTCATAAGTCTAACTTTACCTTACAATAGCGGCCGCACACTTTCTTTCGCAGCTTGCCGAACTTATTAACCTTATTTATTTCTCATCTAGACAACTGCATTTGTGCCAATCTAGCTGAATTCACTTCCCAGTGAGTGTACCATTGTCTCAAGTTCATTCCATCTTCCTTCACCCAAGGTACGAAAAACTGCGCCGGCTGATCCCACCTAAAAGAAAAAAGGCGCTAAGTTAGTGAAATGTCTAACTTATCTGACGAATCAAGCGATAGTATGTGTGTTAAAGCGACTTCAAGCTCTGATGATGTCTCTGGATAAAGCTAAAGCAGGAAATAGGCTGCATTGTGGAAATAAAGCCTGGCTGTCAATCTATTTCCTTATAGAGTGTTATTTCCTTATAGAGTCAGTGGTGCATTGACATGATCATTCGACTAGTGCTGGGTTGATCCAAGTTAACATCCTGTGATTTTGAATCTTTCACGTGAAAGAAAATATTTGAAAGTGGTTGTTTTAGGTACGGATACAAGTGGTAGGTTAGTCTAGTGACTGAGCGTTCGCCTTCTGTGACGAAGGGTTGCCTGCTGGACCCCTGATCTGGCCGCCTGGGGATGTACCATCACTAATCCTATCAAGGTTGTGCCAGTAGGGGGTGGTTTGCTTGAATTTTTTTTATACTCAATTAAAAATTTTACAAACATATTTATTACTAATTACAATACCTACAAACTACATTACAATACTACAAAGACAATACCACAGGGAGTGAAATACTACGTCTACCCTGCGGCCATTCTAAAAGTAATTAAAAGCAACATAAAACTACGTATAACTGTTACAGAAGATGGAATTATAAAATACTGAAAATAAGATAGAAGCGAAGGCAGCCTGCAACCAAATAAAGTAATTGCATGAGTGGGTTTGTAGGTTTAGAACCAAACAGGGTAATCTGCAAATTCGATTATTTGGTTGCAAGCTTCCTTGAAACATTACATGGTTACAAAACAAAGAACTACTAAAACAAACATAAACAGAAACATATGACTGACTTCGGCAACAGATGGACCTGGTGCCAGTGCTTAAGGGCCCTTGTGAACGCTTTGCCTCAAATTGCTTCAAAGTGCTTCAAGAAAAGTACGCCATTTCAAAACTACCTTGTCCGCAAATTCTTGAATAATTTGCCCGAAGGTGGTTCAAGTCAAGTCCCCATAAGATGTGCAGGGAGTAGTTCTGAGTTTTGTGCAACGACTTTTATGGAGTACTCTACAAAGCTGATTTGAGTTTCTGACTCAAAATAGAATTCAGATGACATTCGCAATGAAGCGAAAGTACTCCGGCAAAACTCATTGAATGTTTTGACTGGCGGACTATCATGTTTGCCATCTACCAGGTGAGTCAAAAAAGTATACTCGTTTTGCGGGTTTTTTATTTTTCTGTTTTTGCTTTGCGTTCACATTGCTCCGCTGTGAAAACGAAGCTTTCAAAAAAACGCTACTGAAAACGCATAAATTCAGAAACAGTGCGTTTCGAAAACGATCCGTTTTCATTGTGAATGAACGCCAAAATGGAGACATCTGAAAACGATTCATATTCCTTTGTTAATAGGCTGTTGATTACAATGGCATTCAAAATTACGATTGGCGCCTTTTAGGCAGCTATTAACAAAAGGTTTTATTTTGAAAAGGGAATTAACACCACTGTTTTGCTGGAGCGGTGTGAACGGCTTTCGTTTTCATAGCGTATTTATTTGAAACGGAGCAATGTGAACGGGCAGCGTTATCATCAACAAAAACGGATAGAAAGGAAAACGAATACTTTTTATCCCACAGCCCTCCAAATGCACATATTATTGGATGGAAATTTAAGGGAAAAGGAAAAGTTTCTCGGGGAAATTGAAGGGAAACGGAAATTTCCATGTTTCCGCTATAGGAAATTATGGAAATGTGCCCGTTTCCCCAAAATTTCCCCAACAAAAAATGTGTTGAAATTTCATCATTTTTTGCAGTAATAATCTTTTAACCCATCCTGTATTTTGAGAGCAAATTAAGTTGGCATACCATGTGTGTATCATTTTCTCAAGCTGCAAGCAGTCCTTCAACGCATCAGTTGTTTTCGTTAGATTGCTTTCAAGTTTGGGTACCGTTTCACGTCTCTTCTTCTCGGCATTTGCAGCATATTCAATGCACCGTTCTACAAAAAGCATAAAGTCTATGATCAAGTTTGTATTGCATGTTTATTGCAACTACAAAGTGTCCCATATGACCCAAAGGATGAGTCAATTTGTCAAAAAACAGAAACCTTCTGTTAGGTCTAAAAGAAAGTTAACACATTTTTGGGGGCCTAGCAAAGAAAATTAAGCATTGCTCTATGGCTAATCATTTCATAACGTTCCTTGATAATTAACTTCAACTCGGATTTTTTGTTGTGGATACTGGTGCTTTGGGAGTTGAAATATTGATCTAAAAAGTTCAGAGTTGCCTCCATTGCCAAACCACAGCTTTTGCCTGTTGGCCTAAGAAGGTGTTGTGGCGCAGTGGCGTAATCCTCTGACTTTGTAGCTAAAACTGTGAGGCGGAGTGGGTTCAAATCTGATAGGACCCCACCAGTTGGGCGTCATGACAACGGGTCGAGGACGTGATTAGCGCTTAGCAACTTCTACGATCCCAGCACTTGGCGCTAAAAACCGCAACTTCACCTTCACCTTCGCCTAGGCAACTTCCTAGAGCACATCAAAATTGAAATGAATTTATAAAAACATAAAACACACCAAAATAAATCAGTTCTTGCTAAATATTGTTAAGGTTATTAATTGGCTGTGCATCAAGAATTTGCCCAGACCAAAACGCAAAATCTCTGATCTGAACTTTCAACATAAATATCTAAAAGCTCAAAGCACCAATGTCAACAAGTAAGGTATCTATCGACAAGTTACCTTTCGACGAATGATTTAAACGATTAGCAGTTGATTAAAGCTAAACTTTCATGGCTAGGCCCTCTGGTCATTTTTTCTAGGACACCCAGTATTGGTATGCAATTCTGCATGAAGTTTAAACTATCAACTGGAAACTTGAGCAATAGTACTAAGATGAATGGTATCGTAAATGTGTTAGAGAAAAACAGGTTCTCGAAATCGGTTCCAAATCCCATCTGGGTAGCTCTGAAATAAACAGTAGAAACAACCAACGATAGCCATAAAGTTTTATTACAAATACTTCTATAGCAAAGCCCCTGGTTTCAGCCTTGAAATTCAAAAGCCTCTGTCTCCGTGAATACAGTAAAAATCTGCATAAAAGAACCTAGGTTTTTCCTAGGTAGCCTGAATAGGTTCTTAATTAAATGTCTGTTATTCTAAATTCCAGCCTGCAACTGCAAGGTCAATAATAATAATAATAATAAATAATAATGATAATAATAATAATAATAATAATAATAATAATAATAATAATAATAATAATAATAATAATAATAATAATAATAATAATAATAATAATATACCATATTTATGCAGGATAACCTTTTCAGTAAAGATGTTACTGCTATCAACAAGGGTCCTGTTGAAAGTAAAAATTTTAAAGTAAAAAGATCAAACTTACAAGAGATCGAGTAAAAACTGTAAAAAACTTACTAACAATCAGGTTTTGAATTTAAAAACAAAGTATGTTTATTTTCCTTTTAAAATTGACAAAGTACTTTTCATTTCTGACGTCACTTGGTAGGCTATTGTATATTGACGCTCCTTGAAAAGCAAAAGTTTTTCTTCCTGACTCACATCTCACTTTTGGAAATACAAGGAGAGATCCATTTCCACGTGTGTTTTTGCCATGATCAAATTTTGTGAAGATGTTCTTCAGCGATTCCGTACAGATTCCATTGACTGACTTGAAAACATCAATTGAGATACGTTTCTTTCGCGTTTGTTCGAGGCTGTCCCATTTCAGGGTTATGCTGCTATCTCTGGCCGCAATTCTTTGGGCCCTGTCTTGTATTGATTGCAATTTAGATTTGGCGGTATCACCCAAGCTTATGTACACTGGATAGCAATATAAAAGGACAGGCCTTATCATTACGTTGTATATCTTCTCAGCTACATGTGGGCTAATATTAGGTCGAATCCGCTGCAGCAGTTTCAAGTGACTTAAAGAGGTTCGTATATACAGCACTCACCTTGCACTCATTAATACTGTTTTCAGCACAAGAAATCTAAAGACTTTTTGAAAATTCCTTGAGAATTCTTGAGAACATTTCTAGGCTAGAATTATTGTTAAAAATATTATATTCTTTTGTACCACTGAAGAATTCTGATCAGAATGTTAAGAATTTTTGAAAGTTCTGAGGAATTCTGAAGACATGAAACCTGTTATGTAAGAACCTCCCCAGTGTCAGCCTCTGAGAGGTTCTTATCTAGGGTGTTTGAAATATCGAATTTCAGACTCAAGCTTTTAATAAAAATAGGTTCTTTCACGCGGGTTTCTACTGTAAAGAGGATTTTCAAGATTCTAGCGTCTAAAATTCAATTTGAGATCTAAGGGACAGAGATATCTTACCACGACACTGTTCATTATATTGCCAATATGCAAAGATCGCACACCCTGTAACAAGCCCACGGGAGTGTACATAACATGTTGAGGGTATGGGTATGTGCCCCCATATGGGTGGGATTTTGGCCAGAAATTCTCTAAAAAAGGGTCTCATTTTCGGCAGAATTTCCTTTAAAATGGATGGGTTATCCAGAAATTGGCCAAAAATAGTCCAAAATGGGTGGTTTTACGCCAAAATTCATCGTGAAGGTGGGTATGACGGTAAGTTTCCGTAATTAGAAGAGGGTACCTTTCTGAAAACCGGGCGGCAGACGCCCGTCCATCCGCAAGTCAAAAAGTTGATCTTTTACCTTTCAAATTGATTATCTTGGTATCCGACTTTGTTTGTGTCTCTGATGAACCATCTGCGGCCAAATCTTGCTTTCCTTCTGACGTAGAAGCCATTTCTATGGAGACAGTGCGATGTCAAAATAAGTTTCAGCACTTAAAGAGATTAACATTTATCAACCATGCACCAAATTAAAAAAAAACGCCTATGACCTTAAGCAATTCTCAAATTTGAGTCTGGTTTGCTTTCAAGAGCAAAATCAAACCCAAAATCAAAGGTAAAGAGCCGAGCAATGAATATTCTAAGGGTGTGTTTGATTGGTAAGTCCAAACCTGCCACGGAAACACATTTTTCACTCAAACACAAAATTCTTCAAAACGACAAGTTTCACATTCATCCTGAAGTAAACGAGGTCTCCAATTGAAAAGCACAATTATGAGTCTGGCGCTTGGCAACACCGTAGATATGTGAGCACATTCACCTCGTCTTCAGAGTTTTGCAAATGAAAATGAGAATCTCTCCGAAGTCTGCCAAGCCTTCTGCCTTTTAGAACAGAAGGTTCAGCAGGCCTTCCCAACTTGCCAGACCTGCAGTTTTTGGAATTCGGGAGTCAATCAAACACAAATTCTGAGTCTACCAAGTCTGCCGATTTCAGAATTGGTACATATCAAACATACCCCAAATTACCGAATCTATGACAGTCAGCAAAGGTACTATCTCGTGTAAACTTGTATGACCTATTTCTTCGTTCTGAAGGACTTGAAAGAAACTGAGCCACTTTGCTATGCTATGATTCACCATTTTTTACCGGGTTAGCCAGAAAAAGTTCCCACTTTTGAAAACTCATAGCACCAAGAGTACTTCACAGATTTGAATAATTCAAATTCTAGTTCAAAGCCGAAAGATCAAAGTATTTTTTTATTTTTCTCGTTGTCTCAAGAGCACTACAAATACAGGTAAATTTAACTTTGCAAAAACTTCATGGTTGCAAAATGACTGAAAATTGGCAAAAAAACGTTGATGAAATCATAATAGACTCCTCGCACAGAGCAATAAGAAAATGAAATTGTCCGTGGGTAGAGATGTGCACTGCATGTTTGTACTCTTTAGTACCTGCTTCAAAGCTGATGTTGTGTAACTCTTGGAAGAGGTGAAACACCAATTAAATATTATTCTGTATAAGGAGAGACCTTGCAATGTGATCAATGTTTTAAGGCCCTTTTTCAGTCATTTTGCAATCATGAAATTCTTATAAAGTTTGAGAGGCTACTGCTCCCTGAGTTTATAAGCAATGAAGTTTTGCAATGCCTGATTGAATAGCTAACATGTTCAATTATTTTCAGATGAATGATTGAAATCGGTCACTTCGTTTGACGGGTCGAATAGTCTTCCCCCTAGTGTGAATAGCTTATTCAGGGGGATTCCATTCTCCCTTAAATTCATTTGAGATAAAATTTCTAAATCATTAAACAGAAGAGTGAAAGACTTTAGCTTGCTACAATAGTATTGTAGATATCATAAAACTTTATTTTTCTTGAAAATTAGTCGAAGTATTTTTCGAAGGTTTAGAAATTAGAAATTATGATGGTTTGAATGGTTTTGATTCAAAATATTGCTTGAATTAACAAAAATCAATGGATGCATTTAAACTCTGAAAATAGCAGAATAATTGCAAAATAGTTAAAGGTTCGTCAAGTCATTCATTTCAAAAGAAATGGGTCAATTACATCAACCGTTTTGATGCCATGGTTTGGAACAAACAAGGTCAGATTTTGTAAAACAATATTCGATTTAATTCAATTTTATCCGCAAAATACAAGTTGTTACATTGTATTATTACCTGACTATAGTTTCAAAAACGAGGCAATACAGAATCCCGCAAATCCTATTGGTTAATCGCACATATCCCGCGGGTTTCCCGTAGCCTTGTATAATACGATACAAGGACTCGTGTTTGTCACCACAGCAACTTCTTTAGGTCTGTCAGATTTACAATTAACTCACACGACATGACAGCAACAAAATATGTTTCATGAAACGATACATGTTCAAATAAGAAGCTGTCAGGCAATAAAACTCATACTAACCGGTTTTGTTGCTGTACAGGAAAATATAAAGCCCGAGGTCTTAATGCATAGACCTCGCAAGCTCCGTCTGTACTCTTAAGACCTCGGCCTTTATATTTCCCTGTACAACACAAAACAGACTAGTATGCGCATACGATAAATCTATAAGCAGGACTTGAATTCTACACGATCCGAGTAAAGCATTGCTTATCTTGCTTGGGCCGCTAAAGTAAATTTAAAAAAAATGAGAATAACAATAAGATGATGAAAGTGAAGTTAGAATAAGCACAATCGTATAGTATCGTATAATGAGATATAGGGCTATATGAAATGAGTAAGGAAATTGGCTATATGATTGTCAATATTTCATTTGAACTCTTTTTAGTTAATACTGGGTGAACCAAAAAATGTGACCCGACGAAGTCTGTTATAGAAAAATAAGTAAGAGGCCGATTGAAATCTTTTAAATGTTGTTCTGTCGCTAATAGACTACCCTACGTTAGGAGTGTTTTTGCAATTTTTTTTCGGCTCAATAAATTTTTCAAATCGAGGATTTTGAGGAAAAGAGCATGCTTGAAATCCTCAAAAAGTCGTTAAAAGTAGGGGATCGATTAGACATTTCAGATCTTCAAAACATTTTCGTTTGCACAAGGTGAGAGTTCGCCCTACTGGTTTGGGTCAACCTTTTTGCAATCGTGTTTGTTTTGATTTACTGGTTGAGAGGATTTCCTTCAAATTCCTTCAAAGAATTTCCTGAAATTGCTAATCGCTTTTAATAGAGGTGTGAACCAAAGCAACTGATGCCATAGTATCACAAAATCTGCCCTTACTTTTGGAACATGTATTGAAAAAATTCGGGCAAGTACGATACCTATTTCTTTCAGCTCTTTAATCTTCGAAAAGATTTCTTCAGGTGCTAAATATGACTCAAATTGCATTCCATCGGATAAAGAATCCAAAACCTCCTTCACAGCAGGCTGCGAGTCGCTCCCTAAGCGATGGATGGATAATTCGTCGCATGGTATTCTCAAGCCGCTAAAAAGGAAGAAATTATCATTTAACATCGGTTTCTAACACATATCTTTCAAGGGAATTATTTTTGTCATCAACGTTTGGTCATCTGCGGTGTAAACACATTTAGTATAAACAGTTACCGTGATATTAAGAATAAGACTGAGTCAAGGCAAGGATGCAAAAGTTGCACCTTGTTTGGAAATAGTGGATAAATCTGGTTCTCATGCAGTGATAGGAACAATGTCTACACATTTAGGATGGCCAGTTCCTTCTAAATTATGCATAAGATTTGAAGCCACAATTTCAAAATTTGCAACTCTGTTGGAATTCAAGGTTAAATCTGCATCGACTGCAGTAAAGGGAAAAGTGTATACATAGTTGGTACAACACGATCCCATTACAACATCAGTAAGACTTCAAGATTGAACATTGGAAATTTTTCAACTCTTTAGGAAGTAAAGAATAAATCTATTCGCATGCTGTAAAAGAACGGTGGATTCACATTTGAGTATGAATCCATCCAGTTGCAATATGAGTAAGCCTCAAGCCCCAAATTGAAAATGTGCAACTGTTTGAAGGTAAAGCAAAACACCGTTCTCATTGCAACAAAACTAAGACTTCAAACCAAAAATTGAGAATTTGCAACACTATTGGAATTCCACAACAATCTACTACTCGTGCAGTAGCGGGAACGGTGTATACACATTTAGATCAACCCCCCATATCTGGGGGTTAATCTCTTTTCCGTGATCAGAATGTGGTGTGAAATTGGAAGTAATTGAAATTCGGTTACATCTTTTGCGGTCCTTTGCAATCACGTTGAAACCACTTTTCAAATCACAATAATAGACGATTACCCTAAAGATGGCGGCGAGGAACTTTTTACCGAGATGCACTGCGTTCTTTAATCGAATCCCTATAGGATCGTCAAGGATTCGCAATTAGAACGCAACGCATCTTGGTAAAAAGTTTCTCGCCACCATCTTTAGCGTAATCGTCTATTGCAACATCTTGCGACTCACTGCGATTCCTTGCGAGTACATAGAAACCACGCTTAACCCTATAACTAACCCTGGGTTTGTAATAACATTCAGATTTAATCCTAACGTTTTGCCAAAGTTGGAGCCCTATGCTAATTCAGTTCAGTTCAGTTCAGTTCATTCATTTTTAAAATTCATCTAATACATCACTACAGTTCAACATACCCACCTATCTTATTAACAATGATAAACTAAAATTAAATACAGCACACAAAATAGAAAGAAGAACAGGACAGGATGATATAATTAAAGCAAAATGTTGAGAGACTAAATAGGTGAGTATGGAGAGCTGCAGTGAGATTAGGGGAATTTCTTAAAGGAGGGGCTCCCTCAATAGGCAGGCTAATCGAGGAGGGAGCACCCCCTAACTAAAAAGATATTGAATTATTAATATCTACTAATATACCTACCTATCTAACTCCATTGTCTTCAATTGGGATATCTTCATTGAAATGAATCTTTCTGTTTCTCGTCGTATATTATCTTTGATCATATCCACACTCGACTCTATCTCGTTTCCGATTGCACAAATGTGACAGTCAATATACTCCAAGAGCTAAAATTAATGTATAATACTTCATCGAGAGAACAACAGAGTATAATACTTCATCGAGAGAACAACAGAGTATAATACTTCATCGAGAGAACAACAGAGTATAATACTTCATCGAGAGAACAACAGAGTATAATACTTCATCGAGAGAACAACAGAGTATAATACTTCATCGAGAGAACAACAGAGTATAATACTTCATCGAGAGAACAACAGAGTATAATACTTCATCGAGAGAACAACAGAGTATAATACTTCATCGAGAGAACAACAACTACGATAAACCTTTAACTACAGTGAAAACTGCTGAATCCTAGAAGCGAAAAATAGGTGAAAGGAAAAAAGAAGCTGGTAACTGCAATAAATAGCAACGTCAAAAAACCAAAAATGCGTTTCATCACACACTGAAAACGTGTTCTGCCTTACCTCTGCTTGCTGCTGCCCAAGATGACTTCTTGCACTTCCATTTTGTTTTACAAGGCTCTGAATCATCAATTGTTTGTTTTGCTAAAATAGAAACAATAGCTTCTTTGCTGTAATCGTTCAAATTAAGGTTGGTATTCTAAGATTATTGCAGTCAGCGGGGTGAGTGCCCGAATGGCTTATACAGTCTTCGTCAGGTGACTGAAGTTAAGCTTGGTCGAGTGAGGTCAGATTTCGAATGGGTGACCTCTGAGGCCTGACCTCGCAACTCACCTCGTCGTCCTTCGGAAGGGACGTTAAACTAGGGGTCCCATGCCTGGATGTGGCATGCACAGTGGGCCTAAATTAGCTTTCAGTAGCTAGAAATCCTGACAAGCCCACTCAAAATAAATTAAAAACAAAACAGTCAGCCAAAAAGTAGTACCATAGTTTGAAACTGAGCGTCTTCATCGCTGTGAAGTAATTGCGAAAATAAATCTACTTCCTCCGGACAAGCTCAACTGATGTTGGGATTTTCTTTATACTAATTTCATTCAAGCATGGGTCGCAGGAAATGAAGTAATAGTTAAAAATGTAAACGCAAACATACCTGTGTCTTTATCGTGGCTTCTTCTGCTTTTCTTGGCTCTCCTTTGCTTCCCTGGCTCAGCTCAATTCATTGCTTCAAGTTCGTAGCGGCCTAATTCAGTTTCTCTGCAAAAGCGAGGCTGCCACCGCTGAACCACAAAACCGCAAACGAAGGCAGCCTCGCTTTTGCAGAGAAACTGAATTAGGCCGCTACGAACTTGAAGCAATGAATTGAGCTGAGCCAGGAAAGCAAAGGAGAGCCAAGAAAGGCAGAAGAAACCACAATAAAGACACAGGTATGTTTGCGTTTACATTTTTAACTATTACTTTGCTTCCTGCGACCCATGGTTCAATTGACCAAATACATTTGGAAAATCAGCTAAGCTACTTACAACTGATGGAGTTTGTGGTACTGCTTACAAAGTTATCGTCTCAAATTAAGACACATTTCTCACAGCTTTCTAGGACTAAATTTATCGTTTGATTTCAAGAACAGTTTATTCGTGCAATCTATTCAAATTTCATTCATTTCGGTCTGACCGACAACTGCTACCTATCCTCCTCTTACTCATCATAGCGAGGGTAGGGTGAGTGGCCGCAAGGGTGGGGTGAGTGGCCGAGCATCTTCAACAGTTTCTGTCAGGTGACTAAGGTTAAGCTCGGTATAGTGAGGTACAACTCCGGATGGGTGGCCTCTCCAAGGCTGGACCTTGCAACTCACCTCACCGTCATGCGGAAGGGACATAAAGCTAGGGGTGCCATACCTGGATGCGGCATGCATAGTGGGCCTAAATTAGCCTTGAATAGCTAGAAATCCTGTCAGCCCATGCAAAATAAATTATATACCTAAAAAAGAGAGTAATCTTATCTGACATTTGAAAAGATTTACAATGGCTAGATATTTAAAATTTTTGAAAATTTACCTCAAAATAAGATGGCGTCGTGTTTTTAACGCTACTGTGACGTCATGTTTTAAGGGTTAATAAAGACCTACCGCTCTAGATTCAAACTCTTGAATCTTTCGATATTTCTCTTGTAACAGTCCCTCTGTTTTCTTCTTCTCCGATCTTTGGCAATTCAGGTCATTTATCAATTCTGTCAGATATCCCATTGATGCTTCAAGACCATACAGCTCTGTCTCTAGGCTCAGCACTCTCCTGTATAAAATTAAAGAGGTTAGAGAGATTAAAGAGTGAGTCAAAAATTTTATGCGTTTGGCGGGCTGTGGAATGAAAAGTATTTGGCCGATATTTAAAACTGAAATGTTAATCTATCAGTCAAAGGCTAACTTAGATGAGAAAATTTTGTTTGGTAAAATCACTCATCATTTGGACCCAGAAATTAGAACAATGTCGGTAAGGAGTTTGTATGGGAATCAAGAATTTTTTATGTTCCATTCTGGTCCACGATTTACTGTCTTTTCAAATTCAAAATAAAATTTCTGAAACCGACAATAGCATTAAATCTAAATTTTGATGCCGAATAAATCATGAAACGGAATGGTACGTGGAACTGACTCAAATAAGGTTTTTTCTTGTCAAAATCGGTACCAGTCAAACAAACCCTAAGGTTTTCCTGAGAACGACATGCGAATGAGCGCAAAGCGGAGGATCTCTTCTCCCTTCGCGCTCTCCTTCGCCGTTTCCTTTCCTTTCACTCCTTCCCAGAGGAAGTTTGCTGCGCTGTACATTGGAGGTCACGGAAAATGAATAAGAAATGGAATTAAATAGAAAATAGAAGAAATTATCAAATAGCAAAATTGAGGAAAAATACTGCCGGGTGAGTCAATAAAAATGCCCGGAATTTGGAAAAAATCCTGCTCCCTGAATATCAAAGCAGTGACATTGAAAACTGTCTTGCTTTATCTGATCTGTCAAATTAGGTTCAGTAATTTACCCGGCTTTAATTCGTCATTTCTTCCCGTCGAAATAGGAGATTTTCTGCAGAAAGCCCCTTTCGAAAATCTGCAAAAACGATTGAAAGCACCAAGCAAGATTTCCCTTTGTTCTCCTTCCTTGCAATAATGACTCTTGTATGCGTTCATGTATTGTGTCCTCCTTTAAGGTTTTCAAAGGGATTCATTTTAGAAAATCGCTTGCAGAATCTGAACAAAGTCACCGCTTTTTTAGTCAAAAAAATTTCTAAAAATAAAATGAACATGCTAGCTATTCAATCGGGGAGCAGTAGCCTCTTAAACGTTGGGCTTTTTCTTTACTCACCTTGTATAGATCATCAAACAACAAATATAGCAAAAATAACATTTTAATCTGATTTCCCTGAGCCAGAAACGTAAAAATTGATGGGTGGAGCCAAAAAAAACCCGTGTGTGTTGTTATCGCAGGAAAGAATGGGAAGAACTGAGGAACAACTGCGGAACGGAACGATTGCGTTCCCATGTGAGCAAATACAAATACCGATATGCAATCGTTTTGTTCCTACTTACGTGAACAATCTATTTTTCTTTCCGGAAACTGGAACAAAGATAGAACGGAAACACTGCATTCCTGTTTGAACGGAAGGGACAAGCATTGGTATTTACCTTTTCAAATTAAGCTCTTCTACACTGGCACCATACTTCTTTTGCAATGCATTGTTAACAAGTTGCTGTGCTTTTTCGAATCGTTTCTTTCCTCGCCAAACGTCATTTTTTGCTTTCTCGGCTTCTAGGAATCTTTGGAAGTGCTCTGATTGACCATGCTGTAAACAGATAAAAGAATAAATTTATTTCATACTAAAAATGTCATACACCTTGAGATCGTGCTTCATTTTAGGAGTTTTTGGTCAGAAATTTCCACATATGATGATTTTTGAAGATGAGGATGACTGCTAAGATGGATTTAGTAGACAAAATTTGTTATAGCACGGGGTTCAAATCTTTGAAAGGGTGGGTGTGAAATTATATTATATATTTTTTAATTAAAGTGATTTAAAGGAATTTTGGATAATTTGATGTAAAACTGCCGTGAAATTATTATGAAGTCTTGACTAGTTTCAAAATGGCGGCAATTATCAGTATTGGAGGCTGTGCGGTCATCAAATTTCTAAATCATTAACTAGAAGGGCTACGGATTTCTGCTTGCTGCCATGCTGTAGACCTTTAAAAACTATGGTTTTCATGAAGATTGTATCAATTCTCTTCACGTGATTCAAGATTTACGATGATTTTATATTTCCAAAATTTGCGATGAATTTTTACAAAAATGATAAAAATGCCGCCATTTTGAAAATTATGTCGATATCAAGAAATTGTGACGGCGGATTTACAGCAAATTACCCAAGATTCCTTTCAAGCCATTCAATTCATAGAAAAATATGCTACAATTTTACACCCACCTTTTCAAAGATTTGAAAGATTTCAGCCTTATCCTACATATGTCACTAATTAACGCTCTCACTGCATTCCTTTTCAACTCAAAACGTTTTGCGAGCAAAACAATACGCTTTCAAACAATGGAAATGTTTTGAAGTGACCTTTCTACAAAAAACTACGGACGCTATGTAAATATGTCGGAATACGAAAAATGTTTGACGACGGACACTGAATGTGTCGAGCTACGAAAAATCTCAGACGTTGAAATTTTCGGAAATTTCAGACGTTGAAATTTTCGGAAATTTCAGACGTTGAAATTTTCGGAAATTTCAGACGCTGAACTTTTCGGACATATGAAATCTCCGAAAGATCAACATCCAAATCTTCATTTCTTGATTCTGAACACCTCTTGTATGTGTGTCACAACTGTCCATTTTGAGTAATCGACTACCCGTCCTTATGAATGAAGAAGAAAAAAATACCAAAAATAACCTTTGGTCAAAATAATCCCAAAGCTACCAGAATTAGAACAGATGACTTAACGAAAAATAGGATTAGGGTGTGAATTAACAAAGAGTTCTGTGTGGTTAAAGTAGCTCATATATAATGAGTCGTAAATCAAACAAGATTACTGGTTAAGCAGACTAAAATAGAAGCCAGAATGATAATATAGGGGAAGCCAAAATGATATATCGTTTTTTACAAAATAACCAAAATTTCATTTTGTAAAAGATCTTGCGATTCCCGTCTTGAACCATTGTGTCCAAGACCAAATCTATTCAGGCGAATTCGTAGAGTTGTCTGAGTTTCATTCCTGAGCATGTTCCAAATCGTTGAAAAAGGTTGGCCTAAAATTCCATGGCCTATTTCTTCGAAGTGAAAAGCCTAAGAAATACTTCAGCCATTTCATTATAGTCCCACCGTTGCACCTTTCCGAAATATAAATATTTCGAGAATTAGAGTGCTGTTCTTCTTTATTATGAATACAAGAAAACTTTTGAAAAAACTTAAAACCATCCCAATTTTTCAAAGTATTTGACACAGCTTGAAATAATTTCCCAGAAATTTATGGATGTCTAAAAGGTGGCATCAAGCAAAGGTCTCTCCCTCTTCTGGTTTATGATTTAGAAATTCAATTACTTAACATCCTCAAATTAGTTGAGATATAAAATGCGACGTAACATGAAACAAAAATTTTGCTGTAAAGTCCGATGGTAGGATAGGTTCCAAATGTTTAAAAAGGTGGGTGTAAAATTCATTGACCCATTTCTTTGAACTGAATGGCTTCAAAGAGACTTTAGCTATTTTGATATCATTCTGCCATTGGACTTTTCTGAAATCGTCACTATTTTCGGAATTAGAAAATTTTTTTTCTCCTTTTCGAGAATTAGAGAAAAATTTTCCAACAACTTAAAATCGTCGTCATTTCTAAACTATTTGACGCAACATAAAATAATTTCCAAGCAAACCATGGTTTATGAATGTCTATAATCAAGCAAAAATCTGTAACTTTTACGGTTTGTGATTTAGAAATTTGATGACGTCATATCCTGAAATGAGCTGAAATACAGATGTTTTTTTAGTTTTAGTTAATACAGATACAATTTTTTTAGTTTAATATTCAAAATTCATTAGAAGTCCAACGGTAGAATTATGGATAGGTAGCTGAGCTTTGCGACTAAGGTGGATCTACACTTAAGGTGGCTCACTACCGAAAAATTCGAAGTTACGAAACAGTGAAAGGTGGTTGTATAACAAGTAAAAATAAGCTCAATTTACAAAAAGCACAAGTTAGGGTGGTTCGTCATTGACATAAAATTCAAATAGCCACACACTGGGTGTCCTATCGGTCATGAACATACTGCAAAAAGCAAAGTTTCACAAACAAAAAACGTAAAATATCACTGTAACTTCAAAGAAACTTAGAAATTTCAGAATAATACCTTAAAAAAGGTGAGATTTTACGATTTTGCTAAAAACTTGCTGCTTAGAATGCGATTTATAGAATGCGAATTATCAACTTGTAAGTAGATACCATTTAAGTAACGAATTAAAGAGCAATTTCGTTCCCAGAGTGAATTTGTTGCTCTACATCTCTACTCTGGGATAGAGGAGACCGTTCTGCAATTTCATTGGCTATTTGAAAACAATAGCAATTATGTAAATTATCCCTCGAAAACTTCCTAATTATTCAAATATCAACAACATCATCTTGTCACTAAGCAACAACCATGCACTGCTGCTTTGTCGTTTTCGAATCGAGGTTGCATAATTAGTGTTGGCTACCAAACAGCAAATCCATAATGGCTGCTAATGCAGCCAGATTCTGGGCACTTTCGATCGAAGTGTACTAAGGTGTTCATTCGGCTTCTTGATCAGGTAAGAACACCCTAGGAACGAGGGTAAAAAAGGAAGTCAAAAAGAAAATTTATGATAGGTATCACAATCGAATTTTCATGAATATTTAAATCGGAGTTCTCTTTTGGGGACGCACGGCAGCAGATCCAAAAAAACCGATCCAACCTCGAAGAACAATGAAAAGAGAAGGAACTGCAGAGTTCTGCATTTCAAATCCTCAGCGTCGAACTTAAATTTCACTAGCATCCTGTTTTTATTTCACATAGGTGAAAGATTCTCAGAGCCTTGTTCAGAAGAATCGGATTTGCGAAAGGCCTTATCAACAGATGGCCTAAATGCTATAAGCATTTAGAAATTATTTCGAAAAACGAACCACCATGAAACATATTGACCGAACAAAACATACTGAGACGATCAATTTCTGGCAAATTTTCAATCGGCGCTACTTTCCTTTAGGTCAAGCGGTACCATTTAAATGGAGAAAATAAAGAGATGACACAACGCCTTCTCTTAAAATTAAAACCGCTAATCTAAAACGAGAGCATCTTGAGACCAATGAGGTTCTAAAGTGGAAGAATTTTTCAATTAATGAAGTGTCTATTGACTTGAAAACTCTGCGAATAATCTATTCCAGTACGTAGAGATAAAAAGATATCAAGAAATAGAGGGCGTCCCCGGGGGAGGGGGTACTTCACTGTGGGGTAAGACGGGGATGTGCGCCAGTTTTGGGTAGCTTTTTGCCTGAAAATTCTGAGATTGGAATATACTTTTACTGGAAAATATCTGTGATTGGGGTATACTTTCACTTGGAATTTTCTGCGACTGGGGTTTACTGTTATAATCAAGATTCTGCTAA
Source organism: Aurelia sp. 4 Dawson et al 2005 (assembly GCA_964019985.1). Classification (NCBI taxonomy): domain Eukaryota; kingdom Metazoa; phylum Cnidaria; class Scyphozoa; order Semaeostomeae; family Ulmaridae; genus Aurelia; species Aurelia sp. 4 Dawson et al 2005. The sequence continues at coordinate 4,366,341 of OZ026495.1, forward strand.
TTGGTGTAGAAAGTACAACTGGATAATTTTTCGAGCAACACGTGCTCAGTTTCAGGTGAACAAATTTTAGTTATTTTTTCTGTTAAGAAACGTGCTGAGGTCAGAACCTCGCTCCAATGGCCACTTAGGACCAAAATTCTCGTTCCCAACCCTCGATCTCTTATCCCTTTGACGTCAAATTGTTTTTGTTACTTCTTCAAAATTCTGGGATTGGATATCAATATCTGACATATATTCTGGGATTTGACATGTATTCTGGGATTGGGTATCAATATCGGACCAAAATTCTGGGATTGGGTCGAAACAGAAATGCTTGCGGCGCACACCCCCACATGAATTTATAGTGAAGTGCCATAGTGAAGCAAGTGTCCGATAGAAATAGTTCTCTATTTGCCGATTTGCATAGCTGCTGTGAAGGACCTGTAATCTCAATAATCTCGATTTTTACACAGTAGCATAAGGAAGGCTTTAACTTAGAGTTTGAGACCTTGTTGGAGTCAATAGGAGAAGTGGTTGCAGATTTATGGCAGAGGAAAAACCAGATAAGTACTTGTTTCAAAAACAGCACTTCTATGATAGACCTTCTAGCTATTCTGAAAAAGAATCTCAATCGAACGATAATTTCTTACATTTTATAGAATTTTCGAATGTGCACAATAGTGAGAAGCTCCCAACGCCACTCGATCGAGCATCGCGTATAAAAATGCATGAAAATAATGCTCGATCCAGGCTCTTTTGCATGAATAGCTAAAAGGTCTATTCTCTTCCACTGCCAACATTAGGTAAATTTCCAAGAAATAATCCTGGCGTTGCACTTTAATTAGCTCTCCATTTCTGAAAGGGTTTCTAATGCTTTATCTGTAAGAAAATACTATAAACTCTTTAAAATGCAAAGAAAGTTTGAATATGACACTAGAATCTATTCTTTCAAGCATTACTTGATTTTGACATTGCTGGACAACGATGTTTTTAAGCAACCACTTATTTGGCCGTTCCTTTGCCATAAATCAGCAACCACCTGTCAGATTGACTCAAACAAGGTCTCAAACTCTAAGATGAACCTTAACCTACGCAACTGTTTGAAAGCTGAGACAATGAAAGCGACAGCTCCTCCACAGCAACCACATATACGGCACACAAATTTTTCTTGGACACCCTGCATACTAAGTAAGCGAGAAAATAAACCACGGCATCCGCCAAATAATCTTACCTCAATCAATTGATCAACACTTTGCAATATTGCAGGCTGCTTTGATACATCCTGAAGTTTTCCAGATTCAAATTTGAACCTACCAGGCAAGTTTTACATGACTTTAACGCATGAAACACTATGATTAGGATAAAAGGAACAAATGGGTTGTATCAAGAACGATAATCAGTATAAAAATGAATGTTACTATATTGGACAATACATTTGACAGTCTAGAAATATCATTTGGGGCCAATTTTTGAAGGATTTTTTCTCATCCTATTCAGCGCATCAAACTACACACCTACACCAAATTTCAGGACAGCATCGGGATTTGCAGTAGAGTTATGATAAGACACTCTTTGAAGGGATTGGGGCCCAGTACCCATGTCTAAACGTAGCATTTAGGGGCATATTTTTGAAGGGGTCTATCATTCATCGTATTCAGCGCATTAAACTACATGCCTATACCAAATTTCAGGACAGTAGCGGCATATGCAGGAGAGTTATGATAGATACCCTTTAAAGGGACTGGGCCTAAGTACCTCAGTCTAAAAATAGCACTTGGAGGAATATCTTTTGAAGGGGTCTGTCTTTCATCGCACTGAGAGCATTAAATACCAAATTTCAGAACAGTATCGTTATTAGCAGCAGGGTTATGACAAGACACACTTTAAAGGGACTGGACTCAAGTACCCCAGTCTAAAAATAGCATTTGGGACAGATTTGAATTGGGGTCTGATTCTTATATTTTTCAGCGCATCAAACTGGGTAGGTGTACGAACTTTCATGCTGGTATCACGATCTGCATAACTGAGCATGTTTTGGTACTTTAGGGCTTCCATTCTTGAATTTCGTCCAGTTGGGAATTTATAGTTTCAGATAGATAAAAAACCCTTCCAACGACATGATGTTGGAAGATTTACACAAGAAAATTCATTCATGATAGATCCGTTGATCTTTGGGCAAACAAACTTCCTTCCGATCGTAATCAGGACAAGTTCGGAGCTTTCGAGCATAATCCTAGCTAAAATCCTTCGAACGAGAAATTAAAACCTGGGGATTCGGCTGTAGATACTAAAGCTCTAAAAATTTATATCTGAGGGAATACGAACCACAATGGATTTGCAAACATTTGGAATAAAAAGTGACTTTTGACATTCATTTAAAGTAGAAACCCACATAAAAATGAACCTAGGTTTTTGCTGGACAGCCTGAATAGGTTCTTAATTAACTGGCTATTATTCTAAATTCCAGCCTGCAAGGTTCTTGAAAAGGTTCTTACATGCAGTACACACCTTGCACACATCAATATTGTTCTTCAGCACAAGAATTCCGAAGAATTCTTTTGATTTCATGAGAACAGTTCTAGATTTGAATTCTTGTTTAAAAATCATGAAGTGTTATGTGCCATTAAAGCATTCCGCTCAGAGTGAAAAAATTCTTGAAAATTCAGAGGAATTCTGAAGGCATGAAACCTATTATATCAGAACATCTCCCTGTTTCAGCATCCGGGGGTTTCTTACTTTCTTAATTCAAGCATTTTAATTCAAAGAAAAATACGATACAATTTTACACCCACTTTTTCAAAGATTTGAGCTCTATGCTCTTCCTAACGCTTCTACCTTACATACAGGGTCTTGCAGCAATGACTTCTTCACGCTTGAGCACGTGTGATCATCTTAGGAAGATGAAACCGCCCATCACAACGCTATTATCCCCCCCCCCCAGCGAAGACACTTTCATCCTCCCAAAGGGCGAAATTGTATGTAAGTAAGTACGTGCAAACCATACAATGTAAAACGCCATTAATTCAGTCAATCTAAAAAACTTTATCTACAATACTCAAAGGGGCATTCCGCGGGAAAAAACTGGATATCGGCGAACTGCGTCGTTTGCATATAAAACGAACATTCATATCATTATTAACATTTCCCGATATTTCTCCACATTAAATAAAGCTCAAACCGGCCACAAACGACGGACCGAGAACTCAGCCATAACCTCGCATTTGAATCCGAGACAGATACCGAGAATTGTCGTTAAAGCCGATCATTTCTCTTGGTCGTAGTCGATCATGGACACATGAATGAACCAATACAACAGGATTTTCAAACTCAATTCTAAGAGCGACGCGCAAGAAACCCATCAATGCTCGCCGACGACTAACCGGCGGACAAAAATGAAAATTTGCAACCTTTGTTCGCCAACAACGAAGCACAAAAATAGTAGGGTATTAAAATTGAAATCGGTCCACTGTTTTTCTCCATATCTTGCCTTTGAGAAGTGCGATCGAGGAAAGGAAAACGATTTCTGAGGGTTGACAACATCTGCTTTTCGATCGGGATCACGATATAAACCTTTGCATGCATTTGATTTTCGCGGAATGTCCCTATAAAATCTACGTGCAATATAAAATTTACAATAAAAAACGAAAGAAAACAGTTTCTAAATAGTTTTCTTAAAACTATACGGAGAGGTTGCCTCCTCTGACAGCCCGACAGGCTATTCCATAGTTTGCACCTATATATGAAACATCTCAATTTAAATTTTACTGGGTCAAGCATGCGTTTGATTAATTAAATGCATGTGGCCACCAACGATGCTTATTGATTCTAGAAAATCTGAAAGAAAGGCGTTAAATCCTAATGTTAATATAACTGATTTTTTACTTTCTGAGTAAGCTCTTGTAAGCTCCTGTCTAATAAATTCCTCTGAAAGAGCTATGAAAATCAAAAAGCCTCAACGGGTCTGTGAGGGTTTCTACGATAAGATTGGTGGTCCATACAAGGGTGAACCAAGAAAGTTTGTTACAAAACAGAAAGAAATGGAACAAAATTTGTTGGTAAATGAGGCACAATCGCCGAAATTTAATAGACCGAGAGTTAGGAAAACAACTTGCAACGCCAGAATAATTCCACTATCTCTCTTTTGTCTGTGCGCATGTGGCGGAGAAAGTGTGGGTACAAATACATCAATTTTCCTTTCCTGTGTTATTGTTTTCCTTTACTTCTAGAAGTCGTACGAAAAACTAAACATAATTTTGAAATGCACAAGATTTCTACTTTATGCATGAGGAATCTTGTTGCGATTTTCCGACCCAAACAATTTGCGATTGTGTCTCTTCAAACGTTGTTTACATCCTTCAGCTTTCTGCTATTTTCATCAATATCACAAATTAGAGCAAATACGAATATAGTCGATGTCATTTGGCCGGTCTTAGAGCAAAAAATCTCAGTATGGCCTAAATCAACAGCAATTTTTTCTCAAATCATCGAGCCTAAACGCCACAAAAGCAGTTTTTCGGTCATAGTAGTAAAACGCCTTCCTCTAAACCATGCTCTAATTGGCAAACAAGGGCTGAGAAGAATCGTCACCAATAGATCATTTCAAAAATTGAAAAAAGGAGACAGGGGAGACCGGTTTGTCCAGGAAAATGGCAGCCACGGAGCTTCTACAAATAGAATTCACGTAGTGTCTACGAATGATAAATTTCCCTCAACAGAAACTTTTAATTTTGAATACACCTTTTCAACGAACGGCCTCGTTTTGGAAATTTTTGAAAATTTCTCGATACTAAATTTCTGACCATGGATTTTGATTCAGCACCCCAAGTTTAGTTTGATTCCAAATTTTCATATTCCTAGAGTATGTGATTTCGATTTTATGGCGATAATAACTTTGAAAATTTATAAGGGATTTGACCGTGAAAATCGTTCGGGGTGAAACTTTACACCCTCAGTCATTATTCACGGTCAAATCCCTTATAGATTTTCAAATTTGTTATCCTCGTAAAATTAAATTCGTTAGTACTAAGATCATGAAAATTTGTAATTAGACTAAAATTAGGGTGCTGACTGAATGTGAATATGGGGTCTGAAATTTCATATGACGCAAGCTAAAAAAATTTTGAAAATTTTCAAAACGAGGTCGCTTAGTTGAAAAGGTGTATTAATGGTTCATAGAACGAATCTTTGAGAAACAAGTCCCTTAAAAATATTCGTAGTTTCAGCCATTAATTTTAAAACAGACAGTTTTTGTGGAGGAACACTCATCATTGGTAGAAGCTCCGTGGCAGCCATTTACCAGAACAAAGCGCTCTCCCCAGTCTCTTTTTCAATTGTCGAAATGGTCTATTGAGATTTTCGTCTGGTTTGACAGCTCTTGAGAAAGAAAGGCCTTCACTGAAGCGAAAACAATATCAGTTCAGTGACATGAGATGAAACTGAAGTTCAGTGGACTGACTCAATATTCGGAGTTATCCCTGTTGATAGACTGATGGGAAAAATACAAAATGTAGTTGTTGCTGTGGTTTTGCTGTTGTTGTTGCGGTAATTGGGACTATGTCGTGAGTCTACAAGTAGGGGTCCCTGTCGAGTGAGGCTGTATTTCTCGTTTGAAATTGATCTCAAAGCAAGAAAGATTAAAATCTATCAAGCTTCCAAAAGTAGCTTACCGCAAATCTTCAGCATCTTTGGCAAGATCAACTCTGTTTGTTTTTGCCAGAAGAATATTTGTAGATTCCACTGTATTCTGAATGAGGGATTGAATCGTTTCTTGAGCTTGAAAATCAGCCAACAGTTCCTGAAACGTTGGATATCCACATTTCAATATGCATATTAAGAAATGAAACTGCAAAACCATCACTGATATTCATTATCAACATGGTTTTGAAAACTTCGTCAAGAGGGAAATTAATTTTTTAGGTATTGTAGAGCCTGGAAATAGATTAGGCTCGCTGGACGCATCTTCGCAACGCCTCCATACAGTAAAACCCCTCAAACAAGAACTTAGGTTGAGGCTATGACGTCGTTACATTTGTGAATCAGATCAGGTTTGTGAGCGAAATAAGATGAAATTGTACCTCTAACTTCGTCCAAAGGTGCTCTCTCTCTCCTTTGGTAGCATATTCACTAAGGAAAACAACAGATCATCAACAAAAATAAATACATAACGGAAACATTAGGGCGATTCACGTAATTCTGTCTCAAAATATTTGCCCAGTTCTTGAAACAGAATACTCCAGGTTCGACAGAAAGGACTAAATTTTCGTAAAGTTTAGTCTCCGGTGCAAAGGATGAGGACAAGTCTGTTACACACATCCATCCATCTAGGGAAGTACAAAAAACGTGTTGATCGGGACATGAGTCCAGCGCAAGGTGTTACAGATAAACTACCTGTTAAGGAAGTTAAGTTTGTGCTGCTGTAAGACTACAAAATGCTATTTCTGCAAGTCTGTCAAACAATTAATATTAAAGTGGAGTTTTAGAGCATATGTGTCAAACACAACTGCAGCTTTTTGGGGGCAGAATTGATTCCAAAGTTTAGTATGACTACAACACTCATTAAAAATCAATACAAACTGTTAGATAAACATTTCAGTGTTGGACATAGGCAGCATACTTTTTAGTCCAAAGCCTGCCAAGCGTGTTCACATTTTCTGGATCACGCAGTATTTGAAGCAGGAGGGATCCTGAGATGGCTGATTACCAATTACAATCCGACGGCCAATCCTGACCAATAGGGAGCAGTTCTGTTATTTTGACGGATCCACTTCCAGCAAAAGCAGCATTGAGTGTGGTATTCCGCAGGGCTCGTGTTTGGGACCCTTATTCTTCATACTATACATTAATGATTTTGAGAATTGTCTAAAAAGCACGATCCGAAATATGTATGCTGATGATACATGTGTGAATATCGCATCAGAAAACCTGAATGAACTTCTAACAGATTTGAAAAACGAGCTGGAAAATGTATCGAATTGGATGAGGATTAATAAACTTAGTTTGAATGCCAGCAAAAGTGAATACATGGTTATAGGCCACAGGCGACAACTAAATAAGATAAGTAATGATTTTCCAGATCTTGTCCTCAATAATGAAGTTATCAAAAGGGTTGACAAGACAAAATACCTAGGGATCAACATCGACGAAAGCCTTAATTGGAAAGAGCAGTACAAAGCTATCAAAAACAAGCTGAAGGGAACAAGGGCAGATTTTGTATTGAACGAATCAGAACGTTTGTTTACATCTGGTCGATTAACCAATCACACTACGCAATCTAACGTCACGTGACGCACTGTGATTTCACGCAAAATTGGAAGCTGTGGGGATAAATACCGAAATACCCTCTCCCCAAAACGTGTGGCGTGCAAGTGGATTTTAGACCAATCATAAATATTTTTCGATTTTCTGAGAGAATACAAGCTCTTCTAAACTTCTGTCACTTAAATTTTTGATATTCAACTTTGATCGAGAGAAATTTGAGTTTGAAAAACGCCTTAAAATTACGGTAATGACCAGCGCTCTAGGTCCAGCAGAAAGATATTTCCTTGACCGACTCTTCAGGCTTATGCAAAAAGGCATAAGAATATTGGTTCGTAGACGACTCCATAAATATCTGTATGAAATTTTTGGTGCTAAACAATCATCAAAACATTCATCGCCACTGTGGCGCGTTCAAGATTTTGCTGTTCAAACTTGTGGAAATAATCAATGCATTCTTGCTAAATTCGTTTGTGCACATGCAGCCTATCAAATTTTGGACTTATCCAGTTTTGGATCATCATAGAAACTGAATAATTTGTGAGTACTTTGTGACTTAACATTTTGTTTGTGACATTATTGGTAAGGGTTTCTTGTTGAGTTTACTTCAGGAATTTGGCTCTTCGTATGACTGTAGTGCTTCAGATAACCCTCTCAGTGCCGTGAGAGATACTGTCCCTTTGATCATTGTTCAGCACCAAAAATTTCATGCAGATATTTATGGAGTCGTCTACGAACCAATATTCTTTGCCTTTTTGCATAAGCCTGAAGAGTCGGTCAAGGAAATATCTTTCTGCTGGACCTAGAGCGCTGGTCATTTTCGTAATTTTAAGGTGATTTTCAAACCCAAATTTCTCTCGATCAAAGTTGAATATCAAAAATTTAAGTGACAGAAATTTAGAAGAGCTTGTATTCTCTCAGAAAATCGAAAAATATTTATGATTAGTCTAAAATCCACTTGCACGCCACACGTTTTGAGGAGAGGGTATTTTGGTATTTATCCCCACAGCTTCCAATTTTGCATGAAATCACAGTGCGTCACGTGACGTTAGATTGCGTAGTGTGATTGGTTAATCGGCCAGATGTAAACAAACGTTCTGATTGGTTCAAAACAAAATCTGCCCTTGTTGCTGAAGGGGGCTTGAGCTCCTTAAAAAAGCTGAAAAACATCCTTCCGCAAAGGAAACTTGATCAAGTTTACAAAGCTCTCTTTGAAAGCCATCTTCGCTATGGCAACATCGTTTGGAGTACTCTTTCCAACACCAAACTATCCCAATTGCAACGATGACAGACAAGGGCAAAGAAGCTAATAGCGAATGCCAAGTATAAGGACGGATGGACTTGCAAATGGCTCATTGATCTCCTTTGACCAAGGAGTCATGACATATAAAATCTTGCATGACCTCTGTCCCGAAAATCTTCGCCATAAGTTCACTGAAAGATCCATGATTTCAGAGTATAGAACCAGAAACCATGGAGATCTGCAAATTCCTAAAGTTAGGTTAGAATATGCAAAGCGAAGTTTCTACTTCTCTGGTGTCAAAAACTGGAATGATATCCCTGACAACATTCGAGAAAGAGACTCAATCGCTCGTTTTAGAACAGGTCTTAGAGATTATCTTTTGAACCTTTCACAGGACCCAAACACGACCCCTTGGTAGAGCAGCAATATTCCAATTTTTTTTCTTTTCTCTTATTATTTCATAGAAATATTGTTAATAGGATATTAATTTGCTGAAAGGATCTCGTGTGTTTTAAACAATGATAAAATGAAATGAAAATGAAAAAAACGGCGACCCATCGGCGTCACCACTGCGCAGCGAAAGTTGAACTGCCGGCGACTCGTCGGCAACAGGTCGCCGGCAGGGCGCCGTCAACAATATCCCGGTGTGCATTTCGAATGTTTCCGCATGATTTTTTGCTTTTTTGGGAAGCAGAAAAGATTTTGCAATATGGCTGCTGTAAATTGATTGGCTTGCGATGGTCACCTGATCACATGGAGTACGAATTATTTGCTTGCGCATCGCCGGCAGTGCGCCGCCTTGTGTTCACATATAATTTTCATTGGCAGCGGCGCCGCAGCTGAGTAAAGAAGTTGAACTCAGCTCAACTTTTTCGAATGACTGTGGCAGGACGCCGGCAGTCGGCGCCCCGTCGGTGCTGAGTGTTCTCATTAGAATTTAGACTACCGCAAAAAAGATCGCCGGTGGGTCGCCGATGGTTCCCAGCTATTTGAGAACCAGGCTTCAGATCTGTCCCTCTTTTGCAGATCATACCATTCAAACCAGAGAGCAAAGAGCAAACATCTTTATTGAAACCAAGAAATCTCCTCGTACTCTGATATCAGCTCTAGCAATCATACTCCAAACAAAAGAGATAAGAACATTAAAGTATTAACCCAGTAATATCTGTTTTATCCTGTTTGAACGCCAATTGTGGTAAAAGACTATGCGTCTGCATGCAGAGATAAAAGGAAGAAAAAACATGACAATGGGAAGGAAAAATGTGGTTTTTCAGAGAAGAAAAGAAAAACAAAGATAAGGGTATTTTTTGGCAAATGAATAAATATATAATATATTCAATCTTTCAAAACAACTCGCAAATTTCTCTCTAAACTTGTGAATATGAACCCTGAAAGCAAGCTTGCACTTTCACATTTTGCAAGAAACTCAACTCTCAGATCGCCAAAGATTTTCACATTTTGAAAGAAACTCCAGGAGTGATAAAATTTAACTTAAGTACAGGGGCGGATCCAGCGCAAGAGTTGACAGTCGCCAGCACGAGCGCGCGTCTGGAATGGGTGGAAGAAGCGAGCGCGAAGCGCGAGGAGATCGGGGGTCCGGGGGCGGAGCCCCCGGAAAAATTTTTGGGGGCCACGCCCTTAGGATTTCCGGAAAACGCCCTATCTATTAAAGAGAGTGGTTTATCTGTCCATTTATTAGAGTGAGACATCACCCGTTTGGAAAAAAGGATCACTCAAATTAAATGAAACCCTGAAGTTGAAAGTTTCCCTTCGTATTACCGCTCCAGAAACTTAAACAAAATCAAAGCCATCAACAGTAGAATTGGGAAGTCAATCCAACTACTGAACAATATTGAAAACAAAATTGGCCTGTAAACTTGTAACTGGCATTGAACGAAACTTTCACGGAGTTGTTTCATTGCTTGATACAGTCCTGCGTTCTACTACATATATATAAACATTGCTTTATTACACTTCGCGAGTAAGTTTCATTCCCTACTTTCGAATCTTATCTGACGATTTGCTGTGACTAATATCAGACAACATATTTCGCCAATGCTCCCATTTCTCGACACTGTCCTTCGTTCGCACCAATAAAGTTCAGTAGGAAATTCAGTTCTCCTCTTTCGAATCTCAACAGATGATGTGCTATGACCAGTGCCAGAAGAAAACGACATATTTTGCAAATGAATCCGTTACTCATCCAAGACATAAGAATTCGTTTAGTGTTATGGTCACGTAGCTTGGATTGGTGTTAAATCGTCTTGTTTGTATCGTTAATTTGTTTTCTGAAGAGCCCAATTGACAAGTGTGCAACTAAACGCGTCTTTGGCCGTTCTATTTTGCTTTTTATTGCAACATTCTGATTAATTCGTTTTCTTGCATGATTCAACAGTTTTCTCCCTAGTTACAGGTTTATTTTGCTTGTTTTCCTTGCGCTGGAGTTAACAGTTTTCTTTCCACAGGTTTTTGAACAGTGTCTGTCATGCATTTGTGGCTGTATTATGATGAGTCCGCTATTACATGCTATTTCCAGATTCTGTATCACAAGGCTCTCCCTCAAGGTGCAGTGATGACCTATTTGTACAGTGATCAATCGAAAATGTGGAAGGGTGAAATGAATCATTCAGTAATTAATGTTTTCAAATCTTAGTGTGAAATACTACTGTTTTGGATGTATTCAAAACAAGAATCAATCAGTAATTCCTTTGAATGCAAGCCAGCTCAGCATCCCCTTTCGACAGGAAATTTTTGCATCTCTTATTGAATTAATTCACCTCTTCTTACTTTCTCCATAGTCACGAGAATCTTGTGACAATGCTTTCTCCAAACAGAAAGTTGGAAAAATGTAAATTTCAGGTGTCACTTTGTAGGACACTCTGAAAATGGTGCCAAAACCAACTTGGAAGACAAGTCAGAAAGTCTGGATTAAAAAGCCTGATAAAAGTTCTTGGGAAACTAGGTGCATGCCCAACTGCCTTGAAAAAAGGAGAAGTTGGTGCAATATAGCTATTTTAGAGGTCATTTCTGCAAACATTTTCTTGGGGAGCATGCCCCTGGACCCACTTTATCTATGAATTACTTGCATGTGGTGGAACAACCTCTACACAACCCAACAATGGTGCTCTGCAATTGATGAATTATGCTGTCCAGTGTTTGAAAAATCTTACCTTCAATATGATCTCTGTCTACCAAACACTTTCCCAACCTATTAAACTTCCATACCCTTTTGACCCAAAAACTACAGTTTGCACTGTTTTACACAATGATGGCAATTCCTTAAATTAATGCACTGCTGTGTGGTATATCATTTGTTTCAAGATATAATACAATGCTCATTATTCATGGATGTCAATAAGAGTCTGTTTGATGGATGTCAAATATATTTAAAGACAAAACAAAATACTTGTAAAGGAAAATATATTGGGACATTGTCCATTGGATGAATGACAAGACAAGGGTAATAGCAAAGTAACGAATAATGATACTGTTCATAGGCAACATTTCTTTGAACCAAAGAAAATCAACTTATGAGAAGTCCAGCCTGTGTGTACAGAGTCTGATATTGTGTAACCTACAGCATACATGTAACATGCCAAAATGCACACATTTTGCATAATAAACCGTTTATAAGACGCTCAACTGTCAGATCACAAAAAAGTTAAGACTTTACAAAGTATTTTGCGAGCCTTGCTAACAAATATGAATTAACTCTAACCTATACTGCATTAAAAATATAAGAAGCTCATGGAGCTTTTTGGTGGGAAAAGTTCTTTTCAGACCTTAGTTTCTTATCAAAAAATAATAGTAATCTGGTGGACACTCAAAGTAATTTGGGCTTAAGACCAATGATGGATGTCAATTCCATTTAAATCAAATAATTTCTGTCTTGTTTTTTCTGAAGTTGCATAAAGGAAACATAGAGCTTGAACACATGAACTAAAAGTTGTTTTGTCATTCTACCAGAATCTTGGATCAGCACATAGAACTAACAATTTCATAAATTCGTTTCTCACTTTCCTGGGTAATATGAATTGATATAATCTTTACCACTACCAAGCCATGTGTTTCTAACCATGCATAAAGCTTATTCTTTCTGGAAACAAAGATTGCATTAGACTAAAAACATGAATTATTGTGAAAACAACCCACCCAAGAATAAAAGGTTCAACAACATTGTGCTATGATCTTCTTGCATTTAACTTTTTAATATTTCCAAAACATAATGCTAGACTAGAGCTGTAGAAAGCTTTGGCTGCATGCATGTGTGAAAAAATGTCCCAAAAATGTGTAAATCAGAAAGAGCCTATTGTTTTAGCATGTGCTAGCAGAGACTCTGCCAGAAAGAGAGAGAAATTTCCTATTAACTGTGCCCGTGTGTGGTAGTTTTGAGTTTTCATTTCATGATTTAGAGTGACCCAACTTTCACCCAACTTTAGTGACCCAACGTTGTACGAAAAAATATCGGCAAATAATATATTCTACACGTTGCACCAGCCAATAATTTTACCTTATTATACCAGCCACTTGAGCAAAGAAGTTTGATTCTTTCAGATCCAACAGTAGGCCTATCACATTTTGTCTTTGAGTTTTCGAGTTTTCAAGATAGACGAGCCAAAACCAAAGACGCTGGAAACAGCAGGCGATGATCTTTTGAGCTCATCTTCAGCTTTTGCCTCCATCAAATCTTTGTCTTTCTCAAGGATCTTCGTGACGACAATTTCCAAATTATGAAGAAATTTAAGCTTAATATCTTGGCGCGAAGACTGTGGGAACTGTGAGAACGCCCAGGCCATAGGCCATAAATCGAAGGCAAGGGATCAGAGTGAGGCTGTTGGTTGAGCGTTCTTGCTGGCGACTATGATAGATCACATACATCGCCACGACCATCTCACAATCTTTCCCCTATACATTTTGTATTGGATACCATTTATCATCCATCGCCTCTACAGTCGCACAAGACAATGCTAAAAAAATTGGTTCCAAAAACGATTGTTTTATTATGACCGCGCAGTTTTTAAAATATTCGTACAGTCGCCCGCTTGTTCTCTAATTTATGCCTAAAATTTGCTATTGTTTTGTGAAGAAAGGGTCTCCAAATATAGAAAGCACTCAAACCACAGGAAGCAGAACGAGGCAAATCAAATAGGGACCCTACAAGTGTGATCAGTGATGGTGAAATGAACAAGAAAGGCATTATGCACTCGTCTCTGGGAATTCAAATAATGAATATGAAAAGTTTCAACGATTTTAGGGCTGAACGAAGAAATTCAGAGAAATTTTTTTGATATTAATGCCCGAATTTTCCTTCGCTGATGGCACACCATAAATATTAGCTATCTAACTTAAAAAGATTAGACTTTGGAAAGTTGACCGTCTTCCGTGCGTCTGTGGCGACTGTCTGGATCCGCCCCTGAAGTAGCTCTTTACTTTGATAACGGAAACCGTTAACGTAGTTCTAATTTATTTTCACTTTTTTTCCTGTCTCACATTGCCCGGGAGGTACTCGAGTAAAATCTAAACATTGGAAAGATTTTGCAAATTTTGCCTTGAAATGTTCACTAGGGAGCATGTATTGACCCTGAGGATTTTCATGGAGGATTTTAACAAATTCTTACCACTGAAAATGTGATAATCTTAAGAAACTTTCTGTACTGGCCAGAATCATTAGTTTCCTATGAAGAATACAAACATACAAATACTTTTTTATGAAAAACTCAGGTCACAGGCTGGCAGCAAAAAGTTTTTTGTGAGTTTATTACACTCATAGTGACCTAAATGTAGAACCAATCTTGCTTTGTTGAAAGATTTATAAACTACCAGGTAAGATCTGAAAACAAGTGTTTACAGAAATCACACTCAAAACATTGTGACAGCATTTTTCAATATAGCAAGTATCTAAACAACTTTTAATGATCTGAGAAAATTAAAGCTACAAACTGCACAAATTTCTTAGCATTTTTGAACTAGTTGGGACGGTTTTTCAATTTTGCGAAAAATTGAGAAGCAGTTCCAAATAAGAGGCTTCTAAATTAGAGGTTCCTCCAAGCCATTCTATGAAAAGAAATTGTCAATCGAATTTTACACCCATCTTAGCAGCAAAGCCGCAACTTAGGCCTCGTTCACACGAATCCGTTTTCATTTAGGTCCGTTTTTACTCCCAAAAACGGAGATATTTCTCCTCCCCGTTCACAATACTCCGTTTTCAGATAAAAACGGATATATTTCAACAAGTTTTTACACTTCTTCTCAAAAACGCACCTGATTGTCTCATTTGGAAAACAAGACTAGCAATCCTTGTCGTTGTTAACATATTCAAATTCTTCCGTTTTTGGTGTTCACATTACAAATGTGCGTCTTTGTTTAGCTCCGTTTCCATTCAGCTCCGTCTTTGTCAGCGTATTCATTTAGCTCCGTTTTTGGGGTGGATTGATGTGAACGCAAAGCCAAAAACAGAGCTAAACATATCCGCTTTCGGATTTGCGTCAACGGGGCCTTATTCTCGTTTTATGAAAAATTTGCGTTGTTTGACGAAACAAGAGTCTCAGTTCCAAGAAGAGTCTACCGCTGCTGCGCTGCAGATTCATTCTCAAAAGGAGCATTTCACCTGCAAGGCTAATGTGGCGGGATGTGGCCTGACACAGGCTAAGGGGATGACATTGTCTCTAAACGACCTATTGTGATCTCAACCAATCATGAAACATCAAAGGAAATGGTAACAAAGCCTTCTTTATCCGTCTCTTGTTTTGTCGCATGACGATTGATCTAATTTCAAAGAAGTAGCTGAAAAATCCCCGAGACGGGGGGGAGACGGACATTGAAGACAGGCATCGATCTTGGGTTGTTTGTAATGCCAACAGATCGAGAAAGGCCCATTCAACTTTTTCCAGAAGCTGGTTCAGCTTGTTTTCAATACCCAAATCGCCGCACTTACTGACTAATGTTAATTCTAATCATTCATACAAATTTAAAGGCTTAGGCCTGGTTTAAACGTCGCATTTCTGCCGCGTCGAATTAAATCAAGTAGCCAAAAAAATACTAAGTGTCAATTAAATTCGACACAAATGCGACGCTTAAATCCGTTGTCGCATTAAATGATTAAATGCGGCAGTAGATTACCAGGCGTGTCGCATCAAACGGCACAAAAAGATTGCAAATTCTCCAAAATCGCGCTGCCCGTATTGTGACAAATAGTGCTTATGATGCACACTCCTTGCCCCTTATTAAAGGTCTGGGCTGGTTAACAGTTAAAGAGCTGATCAGGTTTGAAACGGCAACTGCTGTTTTCAAATCTGTTAACCAACTTTGCCCAGACTATATGGCCCAAATGTTTCAAAGACAGCGTGAACAGGCAATGAGGACGCTAAGAAACACCGAAACTGACTTGAAACTTCCTTTGTTTAGAACAAACAATGGACAAAAGTCATTTGCATATCGAGGGGCTACCGTTTGGAATAGTCTAGATCACCAAATCAAACTGTCTCCCTCGCTATCAAACTTCAAATTAAAACTAAAGGAAGGATTATAAAACAAACTTTACGTACTTCCTTCCATCAAGAACATAGTCAATCGATTTTCCTTTCTGTTGCAATTTAATTTCCTTTTTTCGGTTGGATAGGAATAATTAAAATTAGGTTTTTTAGGGAATTTATCTGACAATGTATTAAGTAGAATTTGGAGTTTATTGAGTAATTAATTTTTTTTTCTTTTTGTTTTTTCTTTTCTGTTTTAACAGGGCACATTGTAAAGCAGTTTTTTTCCGTATGAACTGAATGTTTTTACCCTGTATAAATAATTTAAAATGAAATGAAATGAAATGAAACAAATGCGACTGGATTTAAAGGGTCGCATTTGTGTCGCGTCGAATTAAATTGTTCAAAACTTGGTCCGTAGATTAGTATCCGTTTGCATAATTTTCTATGAAGAACGCATGCGTCTAAGCCAATCTGATCGTCAAAATGGCGCCGTGTCTGCGATCCTTAAAGCAGTTGTTTTTAAATTCGTTTTAAGTTCTTCAACCAAATTCGTATCAAGAGAAAAGAAAGAGAAAAAGACATCGTCGTAATTCTTGATGCTGATTAAGGTTGCCCAACAGCGTAAAGCGCTTCTTTCAGCAGCTTTTTTGTCAATACTGTCCTTAGCTAGGCCCTCAAACATATCTCTCCCTTGACAGAGAAGTTGCCATCGTTTGTAGCGAAATACAAGTTGATGGGAGATTATGTGATCAGGATACAGCGACGCCAGATTTCAGGAAACACTTCGCATTTCGAGGGGCACTTTCCTTTACGTGCTGTAATCCACTGCGTCATTATTGTAAGCTTCTGAATTCATTACTGTAAGCTTTTGAAGCAAGAACAGCAGTAGCAGAATGTCAATAAGACTGACACTGTTTGCGTTCGGAAACTAGGAAACTTTTCTAAAAGCGCCGCGCCCCAAAATTACATGACAACAAAACAGCTCGATGAGTGCATATAGCGCATGCGTGAAAAAATTGGCGCCACATTTGATTCGATGCGACAGAATTTTATTCGACGTTTAAATCCACTGTTGCATCTTGCCGTGTTACTGACGAATTAAACTGAATTTAATTCGACGCGGCGGAAATGCGACGTTTAAGCCAGGCCTTAGAACCTATGCTCTTACAGCATAATTCGCAACCTAATCCCACATGGAGCGAGTTGTTGTTCATTCATCAAAATCTTCGAACAAAATACTTCCTATATTCACAATTTCAATGTCAATGCAATATGAACGAATTCTTTGGCAAAGACAAATACACTTCACTTGCGAAACATCACGTATCATGCACAGGTCATGACTTGTCCACAAAAAGCTGTTAGGAGTCACCGTTACACAAAAACCTTTTTAATCCATGCAAAGTTTTGCATGGATGGGAGAGTCAAGGACATTCGCTATGAAGTGGGTGGGCCTTGTTTCAAAGCTCTTTTCAACGCTGTTTTGAACAGATATTTTTCTTTGAACATATTGCATGCGAGGAGATTTCAGTCGTAACTTGTTTTATCTTGGGGAACTGTGCTAACGTTACGTCATTACAGCTACAACAGTGGTGGCATTCTAAGGCTGTTGCTGTGGTTGCGCTCCCACAGTTAATCGCTGGGCCTCTTAAATCATGGTCACTTTAAAGTCGAAAGTTTGCAATTGAATGGCACTACTGGTTGGCCGATTGTCATAGACGATTGCGCTAAAGATGGCGTCGAGAAACTTTTTACCAAGCTCCTTTGCGGTATTGAAGAGATCAGCGAATCAAATCAGTTGAAATTTAATGTGACGCAAAGCATCATGATAAAAAATTCCTGTCCGCCATCTTTAGCTAAATCGTCTATTTTCGCAAAATTGCGAAATTACAACAAACCCAGGGCCTTCATAACATCTTTCCGCAAAGCTTGAAACTGTAAGAAGTCTTTGCTCAAACAATGTCGTAATTTGGCTGTGCCCGCATTGTTACCTCCTCCAGTTCAAGAGATTCTTTGCAAATTTGCATTTGCCTTCCAACCATCACTGGGCCGACCCATCATCAGGTATTTATTTTACAGTGAGATATTTGAACAGATGGGATGCTAAAAGATCTGCTGCAGGGCTTACCTATTCGAGTTTTGATGACTACCATTTCTCTCGGGTGGTAACTTCTATATGGAGCTACGGGCACATACCGCCCATAAGGGTGGGTTTAGAATCTCGAAAATCGCAAAATGTGGATCTCAGACTTCAAATTTTCCACTGGAAATGGGCAGCCTTTTGACTTGCAACGAAAAAGTTGCCGATTGTTGCATTTGCGAAGATGGCTTATTATCGTTCTGGCTCTGTTCTTAATCTGTTTTACACTCCCGGGGGGGGGGGGGTAACTTAACTTGTCTATGGTACGGGGTTGTGCAATTTTTTAGGGTACCTTTTTCATGATAGTTTCCGGATTTATGGGTATGGTTTTCAACAATTCGTTGCATCTTCCGGATTTATGGGTATTGTTTTCTATCAGAATTCAGTTATTGGTGAGCTTTTTTGGCATTCCCGGCTTTATGGGTATGATTTTCAGAAATTCTCCAGATTTATGGGTATACTTTTGAGAAATTTCTCCGGATTTATGGGTATACTTTTGAGAAAGTTTTCCGGATTTATGGGTGGTACTTTTACGATTTGAATGGCACAATCCCGTATCTTGGAAACTCAAGTTACCCCCCCCCCCGGGTTTACACTTTTCAAGTAGAAAACGATCTCACCTTTGCTCTTCATTCAATTCATTCAAAAGATGTTGCCTTCGCATTTTGATAATCTGTTCACATGCTAGTCGTAATTTGCGCTGTAAGATGAAAGATTATCAATCAGAGCTATTGTTCATAAACATGCATGAGGGGAGCTTTGGGGTTGCTGGCTTGGCCAGTTTTAGCCCTCGGATTTCGGGACTTACGTTTAAATTGTATGGGTCTTCCGGTTTTGAGGTGTGTCACGGGTGGCAGGGTAGGCCACTTGATGTGCTCGGGTTTCGGGCATGTCATTCCAAATTCCTATTTTTCGGGTTTTCGAAGTCATACAGTCAGTGTAGCTGACTGAGATCGAAAAACCAGCTTTTCAATGCTTAGAAAGGGGCGTGGAAAGCCGGAGAAAACGAAAATGCTGGAACATAATTGCTGATGACAATTGAAGATTTCTACTCAGAAATGCATCTCGGAATTGTCTTTTTGTCTTGCGGGTTTTCTGATCTTTGCTAACTTTGTTCCGGATTTGCGGGTCCTAGTACCCCCAAAGTCCCGCTCATTCCATGGGTGAAAGGAAATGAAATAATCATTATTTCATAAGATGTATAAGCAAATCATACCTGTCTCTTTATCGTGGTTTTTTCCTGCCTTTCATGGCTTTCCTCTGCATCCCTTCCTCAGCTCAAATCGTTGATTTAAGTTTGTAATGGCCTAATTCAGTTTTTCTGCAAAGCGAGGCTGTCCTCCTTGAATCACAAAACCGCAAAGGAGGACAGCCACAGGTAAGACACAGGTAAGATTTGCGTATACACTTAATTGAATAAAGAATTATTTCGTTTCCTTTCAAACATGTTCATTCATGCTATCAAAATTATCCTGGTAGAGTTGCAATGAAGTAGATTTCATTTCAAGTCAATCACTCTTCAGAATAATGGCAAATTAACTGCTGGTTTTGTTGGGGAGATCCCGGAGGGGGGAGGGTAACTCGAGTTTTGGGATGACGGGGACCTGCCACCAGCATTTTAATGGAAGACCAATATTTAGGGATTTTTAGTCAATGTCGATACCCATTTTTATAGAGTTTTTGGAGACAAAGCCCGTTGAATTTCAAGTTTCATTTCACTTTAAATGCACAATATGAAGGTAAAGTTGCAGCCAACAACGTTTCATAGCCTTAAGGATAAAAAATCCAACGTTGCAAATACTAAACTCGACAACCTTCTTCGTCGCAAGTCAAAAAGCTACCCATATCTAGCGGAAAATTTAAATTCTGAGACCCATATTTAAGGATTTTCGAGGTTCTAAACCCATCCTTATGGGAGGCACTTACCCGTTGCTACAGATGTGGAAGTTATCCCCCCCCCGGGGGAGAGATCCGTTGACCGGAATCTTGACCATGTTTAGCAAGAAGCCTGGTTCAGCAAAAGTTGTACGCTATGAATAGGATACCAAACGGCCAAAAATTCAAAAGCTTTTGGAGAAAAAATGCATTAAATTGACTGGTAAGGAAGCGGTCATTTTTAATCCTGGGTACCAGGGTGGAGGATTTTTGACAGGGGCATGGAACTTGTCTGTACAACTTTGTGGGGGTACGAGAATATCAAGGGCTATTTTATGGGATGCATAACTAGTTTGCTTGAAAAATATTTACGTTAAGTAATCAGTCGACACTTAAAAGTGAAAGTAAAAAACATATGGAAATGATGAATCACTTTACAGATACGAAAATCGCTTGGGACAATTTGGTATGTAAGCATGCATATTTGAAACGTCCTAAAAGAGTTCTGGATGGGGTACCAAAAAATTTTGTAGAAAGGTGATGGGGTACAAAATATTTTTCTATATTCAAGATGGAGTATGAAATTGTTTCTTATACTGTAAAATTATCCTCAGCCCTGGTACCCAGGATTAAAAATGACCGCTCCTTAAGGGTCCCTATGATACGTAGTTTCAGCAAAGCTTTTCAGCGTCCTCAAAAGAGCATTAGGCTCTTTTAGCAGCGAGACGCGGACGTCTTTGAAAACGCAGCTACTTTTCAATGTTTTTAGAGCATTCTAATTTTCCTGCCTTTTCCCTCCCAGAAAGCTGCTCATAGACAGACAAATTCCTTAAAGCCTGGTTCTCATATGTCGCGAAGCGTCGGCGATCCGACGTGCCAGTTCTCATATATCGCGAACCATTAGCGATGATCTGCGATCATGGTTCTCATATATCGCATGGCGATCAGCGATCCGTTAACGACGTCATCAGCCTCGAATTCATAACTGATTTTGGCGCAAAAAAAAACAAAATTCCGAAAAATGGCTGCATTTGACTACAGACTCATCCTTGCTAATCATCTGAGGCTCATAATTACTCTTCTACAGAAAAGACAACTATTACTTGCAGATCTGAATCGGCCAAGACGGAGAAGATTCTGGGTTCGAGAGATTCTAAAGAGAAGAAGACAGCACAGCCAGTATCACATTTTAGTGCAGGAGTTGCAGCTTCATGACAGAGAATACTTTTTTAAGTATTTGAGGATGAGTCCAGAGCGCTTTGAGCACCTTCTCCAACTGGTTGCCCCTTACATTCAAAAAAAGATCGTAGATCGGTGGGAATTGCCTAATCAGCTCCATAAATTTTGCGTCGCTGTCTGAGGCACCTTCTGCTAGCACTTCTTGCTCCGCCATCTTGTTTCTGAAGAAGTCGCGGTGCAATGTGGAGTCCTGGGTACGAATAACTGTCGCCGATGATCGCCGATGATCGGCGACCGCGTTCTCATAAACTTTCAGCTCTACAAACTCATTCGCGATGATCGCCGACCATCGCAGAAAACAAAATTTTTTATTTCTCGCGACGCACTTCGCGATGCTTCGCGATGGTTGGCGATCATCGCCGATGACATTTTAACTGCGTTGTCATATGTCGGGAACGTCGCAAAGCACACGTCGGCGACCATCGCCGATGCTTCGCGACATATGAGAACCAGACTTAAGAATACTTTGCATTCTTGCATTTCCATCATTTGTGAAAGTGCTTATTTTGTATTTTGCTTCCCTTCTCTACGTCCTATCTTTGCGGTGAGGCCTTCAAAAGTATACTTTTCGGGTTGTCAGTTTCAGAATAGAACGTACAATAAGTCTCTCGAGACTTACAAAAGTTTCGAAGTTGATTTCGCTTTGTAATTTACGTCCTTGAACAAAGGAATTATGTTGGCGTCTTCTTGACTCGCGTCTTCTTGCTAAGGCCCCGTCCACATGTATACGTTTACGTCTGTAAACGTATACATTCTTATACGTTTACACCTTCCGTCCACACGTAAACGGCGTTTCAAGTTATCCTAAACGCATACATTCGAAAACGCTTTCCAAAGTGGATACTTTTGAAAACGCTGTTTTCACGTCTCCGTGTGGACGGTCGTAAACGCATACTTTCGTAAACGGTGACGTCACAGACTTCATATTCACCAATCATTTGCAGTTTTTTTTAAACACTGTTTTTGCGTTTTCATGTGGACGGTCGTAAACGCATACTTTTGTAAAGGGATGACGTCATAGATTTCATGCTCATCATTCACTCCCCATTGTTTTGGCGTTTACGTGTGGAGAGGCTAAAACGCTCAGTGGATCAGTGTGGACGGAAAACATTCTATGCGTTTACAAAACGTAAACGTGTACGTGTGGACGGGGCCTAAAACAACCTACCTAAATTGAGGAGGACTTTAAGCGTATGACCACCGTGGGAAACACAAAATGGGAACTGTGAAGATGAAGTGCTAAGTTGTGTCAAAACCAAAAATTTCCTACACAGAAATAATGATCCAAAGAATAGAAGATGGACATTGTGTAAAATAATGCATTAAAATAAAGGAGTCAAAAAATATGTGAAACGCAAAGTAACTTGGACTTACATTACAATCTGTTTCCAAATCTGTGTTTGTATTTCCTTGACTCATTCTCAGACTCCTTCTGTTCTCTTTACTGTAGTAGGTCTTTTCATCTCCTTCCCTGTGACAGGAAAAGGACTCATAGCGAAAACTACGAATATGCAATCAGTCTATCCTTAACGATCCTATAGGAGTTCGATTAAAGAGCGAAATACATCTTGGTAAAGAGGTCCTCGCCGCCATTCTTAGCGTAATCGTCTATTGCCAGTAAATCATGGATCAGAACTGAAACGTGGGATTGTCGTCCCATACATACCCTTTACCCTTTCTAGCATTTTCTAATTTCAAAAGTATAAGTAGGAGCATTTTCAGTCACACCCGGGCAGGGCTGCCGAGAAGTTTTGGAGGCCCAGGAGCAAAACTGAGAAATGAGGCCCGTTGTGAGCAAAGAGAGCAAAGGTTTTTTCGATCATGCCCGTGAGATTAAATAAAATGCATTTCAGACCAGTTCCTGAAGTAAACATCAAAAAAATACTCAATTATGAGGCCCCGTAGAGCTCGAGGCCCTGGACTTAATTGCCCCTCCTGCCCCCATCTCGGCGGCTTGCACCTAGTATTCAACTCACAATTCACATCTTGGCCTCTAGTGAGAAACATGCAACAATGGCCTATTAAAAATCTAACGAGATAACCGAAACCGAACAAAATATTTTTTGGGGCACAGATCTGTTCTCAACCAATCAGAAGGGAATATTTCGAATAACGTGGTTGGATTGGCTGATTTTTCTCCAATTGAAGCTTCCCGCCAATGGCAAACCTTTGGAACCTTTGGAACCTTTGGCGAACGAATTTAGGAGATCTTTTGAGTCCCCCAAAAAGGAAAATATCACTCGTAGGTTGGATTTTTTTGCTTAAACAGCTCAAAGAAACATCCATCAAAGTACTGATAGCTCGTTTTACATGGGTAGCACTCCAGGAAGACCGCTTTTTACGGCTTTTAGGCTGGGTGGTTTTGAGAAAAAGCTGCAGGTGGAATATCCGTTTCTGGAAGCGTTAGTTCGAGCATCCATCAGTCCAGCAATAGCGATAACTACGAATATGCAATCAGTTTTTTCCTATAGAATCTTCAAAGATTCGTAATTGGGAAGCAATGCATCACGGCTCTCAGCCGCTATTGCTAGGGTCATCGCACTGGGGTCATCGTCTATTCCTTTCGGCAGCCAAATTAATTAACAAGAATTTTTCCGAATGCAAACAAGGACAACTCCCAAGCTCCTAATGAGACGCTGCCTAGCAATGCTCTCAATCGTATCTTCACTGAGTCAATAAGATCGCTGGATGCCCACCCGTGATCCTACTTGTTGTGTGCTATATTTACGTAGGTATAAGCAAAACAACTAATGTACATAAATATCATGTTTTGCTAGACTTTGAATACATTTCACATCGGGAATTCACCCAGAAATTGATCCTTTTTAACTGGATTTTGATATATCCACAGTATTCTGAAGTTAAGCTCTCGACATGAATTTCTTTGAAAAGTAAGCTCCACTAGATCTATTTGCGTTGCTTTGTTTAAATTGCCGATGAGACTTGTTTTTTTAAGCGCGCCATTAATGGAATTATTAGCAGCCTTAATACCTTGAAAGTGAAAACACAGAATCATCTATCAAGCATAAAAGCGTTAGCCCTGCATGGAGTTATAAAGGCACTCGAAAGTACGCAGGAGAAGAAAGCTTGCAGACATCCAATTTCTGCAGTATCGGTGCATGAAGCTCTGCATGAGGACTGAACTGCTTATCTCACGTAGCATATTTTATCATAGATTGTTAGACACCGAAGTTACATTTCAGCATATATGCCGCTGCCAGTAGTGTGGCCAGGGGAGGGTATGAGGAGGCAATTGTCCTACCACTTTTCAAAAATTGGCAAAAATTTCAAATTTAAAAATGCAATGAAAATGTCTGGGTGTACCTTTTTGTCCCCCCCCCCCAGTCTGGAAAATTTTAGTTTTACCCTCCCACTAATTTTGGTCTAACCACTAACGGAAACATATTCCTTTCTCCACAGGATGGATCGAAGCGAAGTGGTTATGCTAGCTCCTCCAAAGGAGTAAATAATGTTTTCCCCCGCAAAAGAACAAAGGTGCGGCAATCAAGCGCAACTGTGGGATCCAACCATCCATGATTTCACACGGCACTTCAAAGGCAAACAAAGGCATTCTCCTAGCGAATAATTGCATGTGAAGCATTTGATCGGCTAATGGACCATTTTGACAATCTAAAGAGAGAGGCAGGAGAGCGGTTTATGCTGGAAAATTATGGAACAACTCTGGAATAATAAGCTTTTTGGCTAAGTTTCAGGCAACCACGTCAATATTTTTCTCATTTCAACCTAACCCTCTGGAAAATTTTGGAAACAACTCTGGCATATTAAGCTTTTTGGCTTACTTCTAGACAGCCATATTAATACTCTTCCAAATTTCATCCATATATCTCAGGTCATTCACCTTAAGACAATCTAAGAACGAGTTTCTCAACTTTGCAGCGATTTGATAGTTGAAGCTCTTACAGGAAGTTTTCCCTCAAAGAATACGTGCAACTGAAGAGTATTTAACAACGTACTATAGAAAGCAGAGACAAAAGCATTCTTATGCACAGTTGCACGACAGGCATTTTATTGGCTGATTACTTGCCTTTGATTGACAGATACGGGAGTTTATTGCATCGAGTCCACTACATATGAAGTTTAAAATAGTGCTGAAGTACTTCAAAATACTTTGGTCAACGGAATTCCGTTAAATCATTTCACAACAAACATTGCTGAAAATTGAGTAGCGAACCGTCCAACATTCGATTAAATGACTCTTTCTATTTATGTTGAAAATCGAACCACAGACCTACAGGGCTACTTCAAAATGCTTAGCAACAAAGGGATTCCTTAGGATCATTCCACAGCAGGACTTTGATTGGCTAACTGGCTGTCATTTTGATTGACAGCAGCGGGGAACCAACTGCACAAAGATCTAATATGCACAACATTTAACAATGTATTTCAAAAACACTTAAGAACAAAGGCATTCTTTTGAGTGATTGCACAACGTTCATTATTGCACAACGTGCATCGCAACAAATTGATTGGATCAGTCAGTTAATTGGTTTCAAACTACGCTTCATGCTGTTAATAAGCGAAACATTTTAAACATGCAAGAAATGCTTCGCTTTGAAACAAGATTTCAACACCAAACGGAGGCTGGCAGCAGCCGCATGGAAAGATTGTCGGAAATGGGAGAACGATGATATAGACTCATGACATAATATAAGTCATTGAAACAGCAACAACAATAACAACAACAACAACAACAACAGCAAAAACAACAACACTTTATTTTTGCTCAGACTTGGCCTAGTTGACTTTCACTTAAAAAGGGCCTCTAGGAGCGAGGCTTAGGCCTTGTCATTGATCACGCAGACTGGTTTGGCGTCATGCTTTGTGGGTGGTTGGCGAATGCCAATTTTGGACATCTTAACTCTGTTCCCACGCCTCACAAGCCTGTCATATTTCATGTAATAACACTGTACAGGTATGACTACTGATTGTTCTGAGTCCCCAACGAAGTATACATCAAAGAATTCACCTCATTAGGGGTGCTAAATCTGAACGTACTTTCAAATTAATTTGTGTAGCTTAGAGCCAGTTTACTGGAGTTGCCAAGTCTGGGTGGGAATCGGCCTAAATTTGCCATCATACGAATGAGAATATCTTTTATCCGGATGCATCTGAAAAGAGTTTGGACATGACGAGTTTGGACATTTGAGAATCTCTGCAACGCTTCAAATTCAATTGAACTGATGTTCTCTGAGAAGCTAACAACTGCGGCCTTGTATCTGGTAATTTCTTTGGTCAAAGAATTTGATTTCTTTTTGACGACAAAATTTCATGAAAATTCCATCAAATTTGGTTATCAATTGTTTGTGAATGATAGACACCTTTCATTTGTTAGGGACTTCCTTAGAATACTATGCGCATACTAACCGGTTTTGTGTTGTACAGGAAAATATAAAGCCCGAGGTCTTACAAGTACAGACCGAGCTTGCGAGGTCTGTGCATTAAGACCGAGGGCTTTATATTTTCCTGTACAACAACAAAACCGGTTAGTATGAGATTTATTACCTGACATCTTCTAATCTTGACTCGCATTTAATCAAACACATTTTGTTTGCTTTGAGTTTACTGTACATCTCAACCTGAAGCAGTTGTTTTGGCGACAAAAACGTGTCCTTGTATCGTATTATACAAGGCTACAAGAAACCCGCGGGAAAGGTGCGATTAGCCAATAGGAATGGCGGGATTCTGTATTGCCTCGTTTTGAAATTTCAGTCAGGTAATAAAAAGTAGCACTGTCTGTCTGTAACGTCGCAGTCCCTCACAAACTCTAGCAAAAGGGCTACTCTGAAAAAGACATAAGCAACCTGGATGATTGGCAACTGTCACTTCCTTTGAATGACCCTCTGACTTCAAGTCAGGAAGTCTGTATGACGTGTTTGCTAACTTCTTTTAATATGCATATGAGAAACTAATTAGCAAATAGAAGGCTCCAGTCAGCAAACTTAAACCTACCCAAGATCAAATATTGTTTCAGGACTCATTTGAGCTAAAAGATTCAGTGCTCTGTGTTCTGCAAAGATTAGTCACATTGTGTTTGCTATGCTGTAAAATTCATTTTCTTTTGGAACCTTTGGTTGTTAGCACAGCATAGGAATAGCAATGGACACCTTTGGGGGTGACTCAGCAGAGCCAATCTATCTTTCTTAGCGTGTGAAAATATTCCGTGCAGTTTGCTTCTGTTTGGGAGCAAAGATCTAAACTTAGATTGCGAACAATTTGAAAACGGTAGGAAATTTGACGGTTACAAACTCGATATAGTTTTCCCAATAATTTGATGCCAATAATCTCTTTCGCTGCCTCAAAAATTTTGCCTGTTTAGGTGAATTGCTCTGCGAATACAAAGCCAATTTGGACATGCTTAAGATCTCGTCTATAGCATAAACTGAAAACCAAAATCTTTCAAACCAAGGCTCCTTCGCAGTAACTGCTCAGACGCTTATGCCGGGTTAGCCAGAAGAAAGTTCCCTCGATTGAAGATTCATGATGTCAGGCTAGAAGATTCATAGCATCAAGAGAACTTCACGGATTTGAATGATTCAAATTCTAGATTTGATTGAAAATCTATGCCTTACAACTCTTGAGAGAGGTGAAAGGCACATTGCCTGTTGATCTATGTGACGAGAGTCCTCACAATTTGATCAACATTTTAGGCCCTTTTTCAGTCATTTTGCGACAATAGACCTTTTAGCTATTCTACAAAAGAGCCTGGATCGAGCGATATTTTTATACAAATTTATACGCGAGGTTCGAAAGAGTGGCGTTACAGCTTCGATCGCAATTGTGCACATTCGAAAACTCTACAAATTGTAATGAAATATCGTTCGCTCCACATTCGTTTTCAGAATAGCTAAAAGGTCTATTAAATGTTATGACAGTTGAATTTACCTATACTCCTAGTGCTGGTAAGACAAAGTGAAAAATCATACAAATACTTTGATCTTTCAGCTTTCAACTAAAATTTGAATGCTTCAAATCTGCGAAGTAGTCTTGGTGCTATGAATTTTCGAAAGTGGGAACTTTATTCTGGCTCACCCGGCACTTTTATGAGACATCCGATGTACAACGCTCCAAAATCCTGCGAAGAACCTCCGAAAATTTTTGTCCGAAATTCACTAGTCCGAAATTCTTGGTTTTTAATGCATGAAACCTGCCAGCCTTTTCTGAAGATATTTTCTTACATCTGAGAAACTGGACATCCTGATTAAAATTTTGAGTCTCTTGTGTGCGGGGATTTATTGCAATTTTCCAATTTGAAACTCGATCCATAAAGTCATCTGTTTGGGGTTAATAAAATCCTTCTTCAATATTTAGCCGACCACATACCATCTTGCAGCTAAAGCTATTTTCTCTTATCAATGGTCTTCTAAATGTGATTTCTTAAGTAAGATTTTTAAAAGCCCATTTATTTTGGATATCGATGTTGAATCCGATTCAAACAACTCTTTAACCCTTTAAATATATAGTTTTGACATAGCTTTATTGGCCATCGTTCCATATTTCTCACGAGAGGCAAAGATGTGACATGTGAGTTGAATACTAGGTGCAAGACCGCTGAGAGGGGGGCAGGAGGGACAATTCGCCCCAAGGCCTCGAGGTCTATGGGGCCTGATAACAGACCTTCGAGCTATTCTACGAAAGAGCCTAAATCACGCCTTATTTTTATACATATTAACACACGCATGTCAATTCTGCTCGTTCGGATCCATAACTCCTGGCAATAGAGGATTGCGCTAAAGATGGCGCCGAGGAATTTTTTACCGAGATGCTTTGCATTCTCCAATCGAATTCCTATAGAATCGTTAAGGATTCGTAATTAGAACGCAGTGCATCTTGGTAAAAAGTTCCTTGCCGCCATCTCTAGCGCAATCGTCTGTAGACGATTACGCTGAAAATAGAGGCGAATAACTTTTACCAAGATCCATTGCGCTCTTTAATCGAATTCCTACAGAATCGTTAAGGATTCATAATTAGAACGCAATGCATCTAGATAAAAATTTCTTCGCCACCATCTTTAGCAAGACCAGGGATAAATATTTATCCCTGAGCATGACCGTCTATTGATATTTAGGTTCCACTTATAAAACAGACAATTGTATTGAATCTATAATCCGACAGCAGGCCCGTCGGAAGCGGGGGGGGGGGCTGGGGGGCTGAAGCCCCCCAGCCCCAATAATTTGCTGAAGTTTGTTGATTTTGTAAGTAAAAAGGCTGTAATAGCCAAGGTTGTAGGAATGAAGGTTCAAACTCGTATATATTCGACGAAGATACCAGAATCTATCAAAATGCAATATCCTTCGATGTCATAGAAGTCTAAAGTTTCAAAATTTTTAAGGAAAGACTCTCATTAGTCGTGATCCTTTGCTTCTGTCAATGGCACATTTTCCAAAAATGGGGCATTTTCCAACGATCTAAAGGGCATGGTCATGAAAAATTTTCCGGGGGGGAAGCCCCCGGACCCCCGTTTTTGTTCGCTTCACTGGCACCTCACTTCAGCTCCCCCAATATGAATTTCGTTCCGGCGGGCCTGGACAGCACGTAAATAATGGAGCAGAATGGAAAATGAAATTCTCGTTCCCACACGAATGAACCCCTTCACACTTCTTCCTGGGTTTAAAAGATGAATATTTCTACCAAAGAACTGTCTTGTCTAAGTTAGCCTTTGACTAAGACTGCGTTCACACGATGCTGGCACATTTTGAAAACAGTGAAAAAAAGTGACGGTAGCGAAATTAAAGCTAGCGTTCACAAGATACCGGCACAATTTGAAAACGGTAGGAAATTTGATGGTAAAAAGTCGTTGCAGGACTTTAATGCCAAAGAAAAGTACCTACATCCTAAGAATCGACCAGTCTCGATACAAAAGCGTCGAAAAATGTTCTGTTTACATCATCGTCGAGTGTTCATTTGATGCTGTTTCAAATTTATGCCGGTTAGGGTTCCGTTTTCAAAATCTACCGTTTTCGAAATCTGCCGGCAAAAAATGTGCCGTTTTCGTGTGAACGGGAGGCTTATCCGTCACGTTTTTCACCGTTTTCAAAATGTGCCGGCATCGTGTGAACGCAGTCTGATAGATATACATAATAGTTTTGAATATCAGCCACGTTCTTTTTATTCCACAGCCCAACAAGGGCAGATTTTGTAATACAATAGCATTAGTGGCTTTGGTTCACAACTCAATTCAAAGCGATTAGCGAATGCAGACAAAAGAAATCCTCTCAACCGGTAATTCAAAACAAACACAGCCGCAAAGTTGCCCTGAAACCAGTGCGGCAGACTCTCACTTTGTACGGGCGAAGGGTGATTTTTAAGAGAAGTTATGTGCTCATAACGAAAGAAGAAGGGTAAATCTAAAGCTCTGTCTGGCGGATTTTGTTTACGTGATTTAGGTGAGGAGGAACTGCTAACATTGAGTGCTAGATATGCAAGAATTGTAATGCCTTCTGCTTGGCTTCTGAATCACGTAAACAAATCCGATACTCCACGCAAACAAAAGTATGTGGCATATTGGCCACGCACTTTTAATCCCACAGCCCACAACTTCTTTCTGGCTCCCTCAGTAAACCATGTGAGTCAAAAAAAGTTTATGCGTTTGGCAGGCTATGGAGTACAAAATATGTAACCGATAGTCAAAACTAAAATGTTAATCTATGAGTCAAAGGCTATCTTAGATGAGAAAATTTTGTTTGGGAAATCACATACCGTTAAGACCAAATAAATAGGAAAATGTCTGTAACGGGTTTGTATGAGAATCGAGATTCCACATTCCATTCTGGTCCATGATTTATGAGGCATTGAAGTTTGCATTGCCAGTTTAAGAAATAGAATTCGAATTTCAATAGAAGGTAAATCATGGATCACAATGGAATGAGGAATTTTTGTTCCCTGACATGCCTCTTCACCAGCATTTTTCCTAATTTCTGGACCTGTAAGAAGAAGGGTATCGCCAAACAGAATTTTTTCATCTAAGTTGACCTTTGATTGACAGATTAACATTTCAGTTTTGAATATTGGTCAGAAACTTTTTATTACACCGCCTGCCAAACGCGTAAACTTTCTTTTTACTCACCCGGTATAAATCTAAGCAAGTCTGGTTTTATATAATCGCTTGCTTTCCGCACGATCTGTGGTAGAGCAAAAGTAGAAGGAAGAGATCAGGCACAGATATCGAAAAGTAAAATCCATAAAGATAGTACCTCTTCGATTTTTTCCACTTCTCAGATCTTTTTCGAATCCTTTGCGATAACTCATCGCAAATTCTATTATTTTCATCGAATCTTCGTGAACGTGCTTGCAATAATGCGATACGAACTTGAACTTCATCGATTTTCTGGGTTGCAACCTTTATTTTCTCTTCTACAATAAAAATAGGATTTTTAAGTGTTATCAAAATAGACAGTCGATGCTTCCCTCGACGAACTATTGCACTATACCAGGCGAGTCACGTATACACTCTATTCGAAGAAATGTCCGACAAAAGGTGAGGGAATTTTTTTATCCAATATCAAAATTCACAAGAACGAAATTACTTAGAACAACACGTACAAACTACTTTACTACAATACAAGGAAGATGCCATGAGAAGCAGTAAGACCAAGACTACCCATGGTCATAACATAGAGACAGGTAACTAAAGTTAAATCCAAATATGAAATCAAATATAAATACAAAAGGCTACGCACAAACAATTTCTACTGATTGCAATTGTAATGGTTGCTTATCTGCCATTTTCAGGACAGAATTGATCAAAGTGTACCTGGATGTTCATTCGGCTTCGTGATCACCGTATGACGTAAGAACATCCTGGGAACGAAGTTACCTAAAATTATGAGAAAAGTTTCAAAAAATCAAGCTGAAGCCTCAGGAAGAAGGTGGATTTTAAATTTTAGAGGTTGGCTGAAGACATTTCTCTTGAACGGTTTTCAAACAAAGAGCGTATTTTTCTGACTCGCCCTGTAATTCGGGCTCATAGCAAGAAAGTACGCTCGAGTACGCAACGGTAGATCTCAACCAGTTGAAGTTTTGAGCGAGGACACATGGGCAAAGAGAGAAGCTAAGCTTCCAAAGCAAAAACAAAAGGAGGTATTTTCTATTTTAAGTAACCAAGAATTTGAGCCAATAGCTACTGAAAGTCTCTTCAAATTATCAAATTTTGAACACTCAGAGTTTCTCAAGAGTTTCTTAAAGGTTCTATGGCAGTCATCATGTTCACTACCCATCCTTCGTGAATGTTTCAAAGTAAAGTTTTTTCAAGCCTATCCGAATTTTAAGAGCCTTCCGAGTAATATGATCCAGAAAAATATGAAAAGAAAGTAAAATATGTTAAGATTTCGTTTGTCAAAATAAACAAGTTTCTTAAGTTATATATTTCCCAGTGCTGGAGGTTTCTTTAGGCACTCTGAGAGTTGAGTTTGTCATAAGCAGTTTCTTTTAAAACATCCGCGTGTTACTAGTGCCAGTCTCTCTTTTTTACTTTCCTTAGACCAGA
Organism: Aurelia sp. 4 Dawson et al 2005; assembly: GCA_964019985.1. Taxonomy (NCBI): domain Eukaryota; kingdom Metazoa; phylum Cnidaria; class Scyphozoa; order Semaeostomeae; family Ulmaridae; genus Aurelia; species Aurelia sp. 4 Dawson et al 2005. The sequence goes on from OZ026495.1 coordinate 4,399,049, forward strand.
AAACGGGAGTTGTGAACAATGATCTTGTGAAATCCAAATCAGAAAATCGAAAAACAAAAATGATTAGATAACCCTCTAATCCCACCGCTTTTTGCGGATTCGTGAGAGAATTAGCGCGCATGTGAAATATTTTGACATTTTGCCACTATGGATCACAACATCATGACGCAATTTACTATTTGTTTATTTTGATTTTGGGCGTATGTAAATTTTTCAGAATCATCATAAGAAAAGAACCCAGTATGCAACATTCCACTAATCCGCAGGATTTTAATAATCCTGTTTCGTTATTTATTTAGACAAGTCACGAGATGTAGCGCTTTCAATATGCCCTTGTCGTTTGATTCAATTTCTGTATGTTTTTATCAAGATTTCAATCAGATAATTCCGCTTGTGTAACTCATTATCTGTAACCTTTTCTCCTTTGATAAGTAATTATTTTCGTGTGCTTACGGCTAAGCTCTATGAACCTATGAGTCAAAACATTCGTTGGCTGTTCTTCTATCATGTGAAAGCTTCCCTCGTTTTGATTAGCAAAACGAATATGTCAGCATTTTAAGGGACAATGTCACGTTACCAATTGGTTAATACAACAAAGAAGTGTGGAGTGGAATTCTATTGTTTTGTGACCTTTCAATTCTATTTTACGAAGTTTCATTCAATCTCGTCCCTAGAGTGAGTTCGTTGCTCTACCACTACTCTAGGACACAAGAGGCCGTTAGGCAATCTGATTAGATGTTCGCCATTTTGCACCGTAACTCCGTTTTGCGTGAGGTAAACGGCCGCGGCACGTTAAAATCCCAGTCAAAATTCGACGTAAGGGAGTCTGCATTTTAAAGGACATATGTCACGTCACCAATTGGTTAATACAAACAAAGAAGTGTGGAGTGGAATTCTATTGTTTTGTAACCTTTCATTTCTGCTTCATGAAGTTTCATTGCATTGAAAATTCAGCCTTGATCCTGTGCTTTGTAATACGCTGGATGTCTAACGCAATAGAGAGAATTGCATCGTGTGAACCAATCAAGTTTATGACATATGTACAGTACACTTGGCCCATGGGTAAATGCGTCACTGACGAGACGGGGATTGCAACGAGAAGGGGACCACCTTGCAACTAGATAAATATCATGTTGCAAAGTGGAATTCTGATTGATGTCAGACCTTGGTTCGCAGCTGTTATAAAGAATGGAACAAAGGGGGGGATCTCAAAATTGTAGCCCAATGGAAGAAACGGAAACTGTTTACATAGCCCCTAAACATCTGCAAAAAATTATTTGATGACCCCAGGGCTTCAAAATGAACTCTGTGGTTCAGAAACTTCTTAAAGAAAAACTTTCTGCACTATACAGTTAAATTTCTTAACATGCATCACACCGTCAATACAGTATATTTGAGAGCGGTATTACGTTTTAAGAAGGCAGGGAAGAACCTGCAGATATCAATGCATTAAAAACTTTATTAGAAACTGAGATGGAGAACAATATCAATGATCAAGTGAACAACGAAATGACACAATATCTAAAACCATGCTAAAATAATTGTAAAATATTGAAAACAAATCCCGAAACAAATACCTCGATGCCCACGTTTTATCACTTGCAACTCCCTTTTGGCAAGTTTTCAGATCTCATGGCTTTCAGTTCTAGTATCTAGTACATGATATTGAAACCCTTATTACCATCAAGCAAATGGCCCCTTTGTAGGGTAAAGCTCTTGGACATATATCATAACCTGCAACCTGCATTATACAACCTGCACATGCAAGCTGCACATGCAGAATAAACTAGACGCAGCAGAGACTGTGGCTATCGTTGAACATTGAATAAAACATAATAACAATCGAAGAAAATGATAACGATGGTTTCGGAAGAGCCACCGAGAGGGGGGTAGGAGGGGCACTTGCCCCAGGGCCTCAGGGTCTAAGGGGCCTCATTATTGGAGAATTTTGACATTTCGACTGCAGGAAATGCTCTGAAATGCATTTTAAGCCAATCTAAAGGGGGCAATCGAAAAATTTTCTGCTCGTTTCGTTCGCAGGGGGCCTCAATTCACAGTTTTGCCCCTGGGCCTAGAAAATCTTTCGGTGGCGGTATCTGAATTGGCCAATTATAAAGCCGTTTTTACTTTGAAGCTTAGGCGCTAGGACACCAAACCACAATCGCATAATGGAGACAGAACCTATATACTCTCCAAGGTTCCAAGGGCAAGATTAAGAGAGACTACAAAAACTGATCTGCAAGATTCACATGGGTGTGTATGAGGCACTTTTGTCTGAGATTGTCTGGGATTGTCTGAGAACCGGCCTAACGGTCTCTTTACTAAAAGTATGATTGAGTGGCGGACAGGGCCAAATAGACTATAAATATTTCTAAACGTAGATAAAGCTGATTAACAAAAGGACTGGTTAAGGAACAACAGATTAGCAAAAGATCACGGGGATAAAATGATCATTAAAATCAGATTTATAAAGACTATGAATCATGGCCCAGTAGGCATCAACTTTAATAGAAGAGAAGCCTAAGAGAAAAAAACGGATTGCTCTCACTAATTCTAACGGTTTCTCATTTCTTCCGACCAAAACGTGAATGAATGCATGGGACTTAAAAGTGACTTAATACAAAATCTTCGTTCATTTGAAGGAAATTTTGCGTAATCCTGTTTTAAATTGTTTATATCCCCGTCATGTATCTCTGATGATGTCCTCTTGCTTGCATCATTCCACAGGGAATCCCCTTAAAAGTAGGAAAAAATTACATGAAATGAGTCTTCTGCGAGTGAGACGCGGCGAAACGCGGCATCTGCGAAGAAGCAATGAGGAATGAACGATGCGCCTCTTTGCGGAGGAGAAAGGAAAAAGGGGAGTGGAGAGAGATTTGCTCCTCCGCCTTTTCCTCTCTCCTCCGTAAGAATCGCATTATTAATTCCTCATTGCTCCTTCGCAGATGCTGCGTTTCGCCGTGTCTTACTCGCAGGAGACGCACTTCGTATGGTTCTCCCTAATGTTTAAGGAGGCTCCCTGTGATCACTCTTGCCTGTACCGTCTCATCATACGATACGTCATTTTCAAGAGGGGGACTGGGCTCCAGGGTAAACGTCTTAAATCTAGCTCCTACTTAAAATCTGCAACTGGGAACCAGGCTGCTTTTGTTAAGCAAGGTCTCTTCGAGGCACGAAACAAGTGCATGAAAATAGCGACAAACAACGGCCAGTCAAGAGACGACACGTGCAAGGAACGCTGGATGAAACATACTCTTTCAAGTTTTGTATCTGTGTAACGTCCCGACAATCTAATACTCTGTTCCTTAGCCTACCTACAGCCTACCTTAGCCTCTGTTTAAAAGGACGCTGGGCGACAATTGAAACCTCAGGGATGGAAAAAATATTTTAATTTCTGGGACGAAACAAGTCTCAAAAAAATATCTGTGAGCATCGCTTCAAAAAGTGCCCACTCTTGACAGCCAATGACATGTAAGAAGTACGAGAGAACTGAAGACTGATTAGCAGACTTATTACAACCATAAATTATATTTGTTGGGCAAATTTTGTTGATCTTTCAGCTGAACACTTCAATACTTGTGAGCAATGTCTTTTTTATGAAATTCGTAGGTCTGGTGATGATCTAAATCTACTTAATAATGTCTATCAATTAAGACAGCCTTTACAATCTTGACAAAAATATCGACTTTCCATTTTTTCACTCCTCTAGATTTATCCCTTTTCCTTTCTCCTTTTTATTCTTTCTGGAGACCTGCAAAAATTTCTGGGACCATTGGTGCCGTTGTCCGCTATTTTTTCGAGCCCTGTGAAACCTTTTGCATGCAACCGTGACACCTCCTCTACAACAGCCAAAGAAACAGGGCACACTCTTTTTGGACATCCTGTACATTTGACCCGTATTATCGCCGCATTCGATCAATGTAACAATGAATCTTTGACACTGCACGATTTTCTTGAAAACAAAGCTATAATAACGTCTGAAATAAAAAGCAACACTAGGCCTTCAAGCAAGTGTTCGCATCTATTTTTGGAATACGAGGCGTACCGCAGTAGCAGTTTCAATACAGAGGTTAACATTATCAGAGAGCTGGGTTTTTGCCGAAATTGGTATATGGAGACTGGCTAATTAAATTTTAGTTGACCTGTTTCACCTCTAACCTTGCTTTACAGCCATGGAGCGACATGCCGTGCCACATACTTTAGGGCTGTGAAACTCATGATGGTAAGAAGGCCGCATTTACCACTAGGTAGTTAGGGCCACGCCCTGGCTTATTTAATCTCAAACCTTGACTTGTGAGCCAGAGGGACTCCCCACTAAAGGAGAAACGTCTCTAGGAAAAGAAACCAGTTAACGCTACATCAGGCCAGACTTGCTGCAGCATATACAGGGTGTGCCAAATACCGTGCTTCGTTTGCGTGGCCGCTATGGAGGAGCTGTTACATCGGTTACATCAATTGTCTCGATTTTTACGAAGTAGCATAGGGCAGGCTTCAACTTCAAGTTTGAGACCATGTTTGGAATCAAATGACAATTAGTTGCTGATTCATGGCAGAGGAAAGGCCCAAAAAGTGGCTGCTTCAAAAACAGCACTTCTACCGGGTGAGCCAGAAAAGAATTCTTCATTTTGAAAATTCACGGCACCAAGATTACTTCAAAGATTTGAATGATTCAAATTCTAATTGAAAGCCGAAAGATCAAAGTATTTTTATGACTGTTCTTCCTGTCTTACCAGCACTGGAAATATCGGTAAATTCAACTCTCCAAAAACTTCATGGTTGCAAAATGACTGAAAAATGGCCTAAAACATTGATCATATTGTAATAACTCTTCTTTGATCATTGATCATTGATCATTGATCACATTGATCATATTGTAATAATACGACACCAATTTTAAAGCAAATACTAACAATTTTCAGTCTCATGTCGATAGTGGATATCTCTCACCCATGAACAATAGTATTTTCTTTAGTAGCCTGTGCGCGGAGTTCTTCTTTAATTTGCCTAATGTTTTAGGCCATTTTTCAATCATTTTGCAACCATGAAATTTTCGGAAAGTTAAATTTACCTATACTTTTAGTGCTGGTAAGACAGCAAAAAAATCACAAAAAATCCTTCAACCTTTCGGCTTTCAACTAGAACTTAAATCATTCAAATCTGTGAAGTACTCTTGGTGCCATGAATTTTCAAAAGTGGGAACTTTTTTCTGGCTCACCGGGTATTGTTCTCCAGCAATGTCAAGCAGTCCATCATTGTCACAACGGATCTCGGAAATTTTCGCTAAGGCCAAATTTGACTTTCAAATAGTCTGCAATCGCAGTATGCCTACAAAGGACTCTGAGTGAGAATGATTGTATAAAGCAGCAAATCTTTCTCTGAGAGCAACATTTCAGCCAAGAATTCAGTTGTCGTGTCGTGTCGTGTCATTTCACAGTCCAAGATAGCATCACATCAGCGAATTCGATTCGTCCAGATCTAATAAATGCGTTAATGTTTCAGTCCCTAATAGAATTTGTCAAGCTTAGTCATTACAGTCTTCCTTGGTTCTTTTTTAATTTCTTATTAGATTGGTCTCCAAGAATCGATATCATATAAAACTCGGGTAGAATTGGCGGTGTAAGCCTGAAAAGAAGTTGTGAAGTTGTCTCCAGCTTTGAATGAAACACAACAATGCCGTGGTTGTTACACTGTGTTATTCAAAATGGATCACAGGGTACTTTGTTCAATGTGTAATCATTTTCATGGAATTATTATTGAATTGGTCAAAGTAATTCTATGTTGCAAAATGAATTTATTAATTACAAATATACCTCTCAATAGGGGTTATAAAATTTAGGGTTTTGGAATCTGGAGATTTGATTAAGAAATTCAGTGAAATGCAATGTTATGGTTTTTATAACTTGGTTTGATTGCTTCCAACCCCAACTGTTCCATTTTCATATCTGATTTATCTGATCTATTTTGATAATGATTATTGTATTTTGGCTCAGATTCAATGAGACTGTGTAGTTCTGATGACGAATTTCAACCACCGTTCTAATAATGTTCAAGGAAACAGTTATCTCTCAGATCTGTAAGCAGATAACCTTTTGCTGGCTTAAATAGGAAGTAAAAGCGCTCACTTCGCTCGCACTGCAACATTCCTAGCTCCTGCACAGAGCTTTTTAGCAATATCTGAACTCCTTGGGTGTAGCTGGCTCCTTATCAGGGAGGTAAACATTATTACTAATGAATTTAGCTGTGGATGCTAGAGTATGTCAAAATTTATTGCACTCATGGACCCATGAAAGAGCGACAGGAAAAAGAGCTTTGTGCAGTCCCTCCTTGTAATATTTCAATAAAAGAAAACATCAAAATCTACGGGAGCTTAGGTCAAGTCCAGGAAAGGCAAGGACGAAGGAACACAGCCGCGGGGCCGTCGAGAGCCAGCTCAGCCACTGGAGTTATCTATAGTAAATTTTTGAGCTGACACCGTTGACTCGAAAACAATTCTGTCGGGTCAACGGTGTCAGCTCAAAAATTGAGAGTATAGATGTGGGTGTTCCCCAAGGCTCATGTCTGGGTCCCCTTCTTTTCCTTATCTATATCAATGATCTGCCGCAAGCTGTCCAAAATTCAGCTGTTTCCATGTATGCTGATGACACAAGTCTGTGCTACCAGTCTTCGGACATAAATGTGTTGAACGAGGCCATTAATAACGACCTCAAACAACTGGATACTTGGCTTCAAGGCAACAAGCTCTCCTTAAACGTTGCAAAAACAAATTCCATGCTTGTCTCCACCAAGCAAAAGCATAATATCCTCAAAAGTCGAAATGAAGACTTGGATTTGAAAATTCGCAACAATGAGCTCGAAATAATCCAAAAAACAAAATACCTTGGTGTCCAGATCGACAACTCTCTTAACTGGAAGGAACACATCAAGACTGTCTCTACCAAAGTTTCTAGAGCTATTGGCTTTTTAAAACATGCCAAGACGTTCCTACCGAAGGAAACATTGAAGACTCTTTACACAGCTATTGTCGAGCCACACCTTCGATATTGTTGCTCTGTTTGGGGTTGTGCCGGTTCGACTGAGCTTAATCAGTTGCAAAAACTTCAAAATCGAGCTGCAAGAATTATAACCAACAGCAGCTTTGATACCCCAAGCAGACCACTTATCGACGACCACTTATCGACCAGCTGGGCTGGAAGACCATTGAACAACTCATCGCTAGTGAATCTAAGATAATGGTCTTCAAGTCCCTGCATGAACTGGCTCCCCAATACTTGTGTGACCTTTTCACCCGAAACTCAAAGTGCTCTTCGTATGTCCTGCGCAATTCTGAGACAGATTTAAGATTACCCATGAAAAAGTCAAGTAATGGGCAAAAATGCTTCTCCTATCGTGGAGCAAAAGTGTGGAATGAACTTCCTGCCGATACCAAACAGGCATCTTCCCTGAATAGTTTTAAAAAATCTATTTAGGAACATTTCCTTTTCCCTTTCTTTTATGTTAGATTTTGTATATATTGTATTAGGTTTTTATATTATGGTTTTTATATTGTAATTATTCTTTTTAGTATGTAATTGTATATTAAAGTTTTTAAGTGGAGGGCCCCTTGTAAAACAACTCTGGTTGAAGGGCTACCCTCCTTAATAAAATGAAAATGAAATGAAATGAAACGGGCCCTAATGGGGGTTTCGGCGCTAAGTCCCAAATAAGAATGATTTGCGAGGCGACCACGCCCTTCAGACTCCCCAAAAACGAGGGAAATGCCTCTTTTAAGACTAATCATCTCAAAAATTGCCTAAACATTCCGTGTTAAGCAGATGCAAAAATTGTATGCACGAATAAAGGACATCGTTTTCTGTAAAGCTTGATTCACAGCCAGATCGTTGCAGTCGCTGGAGTCGGTAGAGTCGTTGGGAACGAATAACTCAAAAGGCTAAGAAGATTGAATGTGAACGGTAACTCTGCGATCTTATGACACTAAGACCGACTCGCTGGGATAGAACTGGTTTCTATAAAATAGAAAAATTAAAAAGATGGCTTGCTTGCTATACTTATAATTTTATCAAAGTCGACGGTTCTTGCAAATACTCTTACTATGCAAATACTATGCACGGAAAAGAGATTTACAGCACAAAATCTTTACGGGCCCCTTCAGGACCCGGGCCCCGGACCTTTCACTCTTTCTATCCCCTTTCTCGACGGCCCTGCGTAGGAAAGTCATATTGCCAAGGAAAGAATGTACATCAATTGACAGAATGCGCGTCTCGGGGTTGGCTTAGTTAATTATCGGTCTATAACAGGAGGCGCTTATTAAGGCCCCGGACCTTTCACCCTTTCTATCCCCTTTCTCGACGGCCCTGCGTAGGAAAGTCATATTGCCAAGGAAAGAATGTACATCAATTGACGGAATGCGCTTCTCGGGGTTGGCTTAGTTAATTATCGGTCTATAACAGGAGGCGCTTATTAAGGACCCGGGCCCCGGACCTTTCACCCTTTCTATCCCTTTTCTCGACGGCCCTGCGTAGGAAAGTCATATTGCCAAGGAAAGAATGTACATCAATTGACGGAATGCGCTTCTCGGTGTTGGCTTAGTTAATTATCGGTCTATAACAGGAGGCGCTTATTAAGGCTTCGGTACATTTAAGGGGCTTATATCGTAGGGCGTGTTGAAGGCCTAACAAATGCTTTGTTTTCTCAGCGGCCTAAGTCGTCTCCGAAAGCGATGCGAAATTGTGGTATTCTACCAACTATTTCCGTCTGTTCTATTTCAGCCTTAAGCTAACCGTGATCCTCTGTAGCGCTAAAAAGTAGACTTTTATATCTTTAGATATGAAAGTCTTTTCTCGCCTTGATTGTCTTCGTCTTGCTTTTCATTCAGCACGCAAAGGATTATGGGTCCTCTGCAGGCACGCTGCTGTTTCAGACTAGACTGATTAAAAGCCGTAGTTTCGCTCCTCCGCCAAACTGATATACCTCGTTACAACTACGACTCATAAAAAAACAGTGAAATTTGAGCGGTCTCGGTTTGACAAGCAGTGGTCTCGTTTTGGTCAGCGATAACTGGGACTCACTGTAATCAGTATAGTTTCTGACTGTCTGAAAATCAAATTTAGCTTCAGAAGGAAATTTGAAGACACTACGGTAGTTGAACTGCTAGAAACTAAGCTAAAGTCAAACTTTTCTCTCACTTGTTGTTGTTGTTGTTGTTGTTGCTGTTGTTGCTGTATCTTTATTTTTACATCGATTGAATGGAATCTAGTCTGCTGTGTACAAATATACATGTAAACGAGCACTTCAAACTGCAGTTTGGATTCATATGGTTTCCGATAAGGCCCAAAATGATTTTCGGACAGTCGGGCCAGACTGATTGCGTATTCGCATATTATCGCAATTGCTGGAGTCATGGACGTTCAAACTACGATTCATGTCCCTTTGCTTCCAGAAACGGATATACCTTAATCACCTGCAAGTTCTTCTCAAAACTACCCACCCTAAAACGCCGAAAAAGGTAGTCTTTCTGGCGTGCTACACTGTAAAACAAGTTATCAGTACTTCATCATCATCATCATCATAAAATATTTGTTAACGCAGGTTAATACTAAGGCAACTTTCGTTGATGTGGACCTGCGACTACGATTAAATTCAAATTTTTTTCTAAAGTGTAAAGAAAAGTTACAAAAAAAAGGAAAGAATTACAGTCTTGTTAAAATGTAAAAGCAATAAATAAAGACCAAGTTAATTGTTCATGTACAATAATAGCAATAATGAAAGTAATCAAAATAATAAGATAAATTATTAAAGTATGTACCTTACAGCATTCAAAAGTAGCTAAAGTTTGTGTCCTTATTTCTTATCAAGCAAGATCTTTTTTGTATAGATAGCTTGCATATATCGCTTTTGTATTTCTTCAAACTGGGTTAAAAGAATCAATGTTTTGTGTACTTTTCAGTTCATTATCGATAGAGTTCCAAAGCTATTCAATCAAACAACTCCTAACTGTAAATGATGTTTTTCTCGTTTGGGGACGCAAAAGATCTCTTAAATTCGTTCGTTACTTCAAGATTTTGATCGTTGCGGCCGTTCAGTTGGACGCGCTTCTGTTTGTCTTTGGCGGGAGGTTTAAATTGAAGAAAAATCAGCCAATCTGATCACGTTATTCGTCATCTTCCATTCTGATTGGTCGGGGAACAATCTGTGCCTCGCATGAAATTTTTGTCCGGTTTGAGAACAGTTGGGAAATAAGGACCTCACTAAAGCGACAACAACAACATAAATTCAATTCAATAAGATGGAGTGAGGCTACAGTCAGGCATTGCCACGTCCCAGCAAAGGAACCTGCGTTTCAATGGTTCGTTAAAGTGTCTCATGCTACCGAAGGCAGTGTCAAGCTCAGTGTCAAAGGAAAAATTCCAACACCATCACTTCAGTCGTACGTTAGGCCGAATTTCCATAAGACGATTAATGGAACTAACGCTTACTGAGAACAATAAATAACCTTTACTATCGCAATGTAAAGTGATCGCTATTTACGATATTGTATTCATGGGTAATTAGAAACTGCAATTATGTTTCAGGAAATATAAGGAAAATCTATGCCTTTCTGCGGAGGAAACCAAGAATTTCCTTTGATCTGTGCTTACGCTAGCTCCTCCTCCGTTGTAAATAAATATTCCTCTCCAAAGCGACGAAACTGCGGCGCAACTGCGGTGTCTAAGTGGACATGGCCTATCATTGTGATCGCGACAACTGCCTTGCTGAAAACGCAGGGCCGAAGCCAATGGGGGGCTGGGGGGCGGAGCACCCCCAGGAGACCATTCGTCGGAAAATCTCGCCCTCTTGTCGGAAATTTTGTGATTTCAATGACTAGTTCTGGAGAATTTTTAGGAGAAATAACGCAGAAAAACATGAATTCTTTAATGTTAAAACATAAATTCCAACAGAAATTATTGACTTTATGGCATATTCTTGATTGATATTCACTAATGGTGTTGAGTTCAAGGTTGGATTGCGAATTGTGGTCAAATTTTAGTTACTGAGGGGTTAGTTCGGTCATATAATGCATAAATTTAACGTATGTTCCTGCAACTGTTGTTGTTGCTGCTGTTGTTGATGGCTTTTTCGTCGGAAAATTTTGGTGTTTCGCGCCCCTACGCAGTCATGGCTGGTATCGGCCCTGAGAAAACGGGTGTCAGCAAAAGGATACTGCATGTTATACTGTTGAAGAACAAACACGGTCTATTTTCGTGGGAGTTTGACTAATCTATGATGTTGTCTCCTTACGAAGTCAATGAAAACGAGTCACTTCTAGACTTGCCCACAGGGCTGAAATTCCAGGTCTTTTCAAAAAGAGAACTTCGGGAAGACAGAAAGAATTGCTCTTTGATTTTCCCACATCAGGGGCCAGGCTGAAGCTTTCTTTCCTTCAGACAAGAAAAAGACCAGACAGGAGGCACGGTCACATCACCTCTTACTGAAACTTGTTGAGTAATGTTTTCTGTCAAATGAAAGCACGGTTTTGAAAATATTGGGGGCGTTCGAACTCCTACATGTGTTGGCACTGAGAGTATCGTACAATAATGAGTCCTATTCTTCATTAAAATTCTGACAAACAAGATGAAACGTGGCGATCAAAGAGACATTGTTACTCCTCCTTGCGATGAAGGACTCGCGGAGAAATGTGAGGGGGTATAATGGCACATTGCCAACAATATGCGGAATAGATTTGATTAGACGCCCTTGGTCTCTATTTCTTTTGTATCAAACGTTTTTGACCCACGGAATAACGAAGTGGGGTCTACATTAGGTCTACATTGCCGCGTGCAGACTTACTTCGTAGAGCGCGTGCTCATTCACAGTGGCAAGTAAAGTGATTTGATTTGATTTTAACTTCTTTAAGCACGGTGCCACGTCAGTCAGAGGATTGATTTTCAGTGGCCGTGCACTCAGGCCACACGCAGGCCACAGGGAATACACGACTGCTCTTATAAGAGACTAGACTGCTGGTAAGAAACTCAACTTTCAGATCGCCAAAATATCAAGAAACTCAAGTACTGGAACATGATTGGAAGAAACTTAAGAAGCTACTTACAACATTTTATATAACGAACTAGGATCAAGACCATGGCTTTTTAGTAATTTTTCAGTGATCTGTAATCTTCGTGCTTTTGCATGCGATTTTTTTTGTGATTTTGTGATTTTTCTATGTGATCTTTTAGTGATTTCAAGGGAGATGTATGAAAAAAATCTGTGATTTCTCCCTCGGTTCCTAACACCGCTAAACATAAGCCTGCGTGCGGACTCTCAAGAAGGCTGGGACGGGCACCCTATTTTCAACTATCCATAACAAAAGTCAGCACACAGGCTACAACAGATCTGTTGCTTGGCAGATGAAACATCATTTCAGAAGGACAAGTGCTTTGTTATGTTGAAAGCTTAAAAGTAAACATGGGTGTTGTGGCACGATTTGGATTTGTCCACAATACCTGGCCCAAGTGTTCCTAAATGAATAAATGTAATTCGTTACCTTTCTAGTCCTATATTCACTGTTTTCTTGTATTTCTTGATTTGTAGCTGATGGTTCGCTCTCGGCGATTTGAAATAGGCCTAAAGTTTAAACTGTACCGCACTTTAAAAATCATGACTTGAGAACTAGTTCCCAGATCGACGCTGCCTCCCAACGATGAAGTTGAGTCGTTGGGAGACCGCGTTGATTTGGAAACTAGTTCGTAGGTCATAATTTTCAGAGCGCGGTACAGTTTGAACTTTAGGCCTATTTCAAATTGTCGAGAGCAAGCCATCAGCTCCAAATCAAGAAAGACAAGATAAACAATGAACTGAAGACTACAAGGTAACGAAATACATCCATTCATTTAGGAAAATTTAGGCCAGGTATCGTGGACACGATCTACACCCAAATCGTGTCCACACCATCCATGGTAAGAGTTTATTATACTCAAAAACATGAGTTCAACGACACATTCGCCATCACAGTTTTGAATTCAGCATTTAAAAGTTTTTTACTGTAGCTCTTTTCAACTTCAGTACTAGAGTTTCTTCAACTATTGGCCGTCATAGTAGTACTGGTTTCTTATAAACCAGTTTCTCATACTAAAAAACATGTCAATGAAAGAAAATCCTTTGCATTCGTAGTATTGACTGAACATGGAAAAGACTTCGAGAAACTTTTCTTCGAGAAGTTCGGAATGGCAAAAGAAACATGAAGACTTCCTCAGCATCTGCTAAATTTAAGAAAAACTTTCAGTGCTGACCCAGCTTCTTAGTTACTTATAAGAGCAACACAGTGCGTGTAATGGATCAAAAACTTAAAATGAAGAAATAAAAGCGAATGGCTACTGAGCGCAAGGTGGTGCTTGGTTGATAAAATGGATAGAAAACTTGGTGCACGAAAACCATGGAAATAGTAATAAAAGGAGTGGGAAAAATTAACGGGACCGAGGAGATTCCTCGGGGCCATTCTGAGAGAGCAACGAGTCATGAATGGGTATAGAAAAGTGACGTCTTCCAAATGGAAGCAAATGTTATAAAAAGACTACTTGAGAAGGATGAAGATTACAAAGAGAAGGACAAAAGGATACCAAAGAATTATTTGTTCAAATTGACTTTGCGCTGACTCCAAGGTCAACCACAAAAGGTCATTGACGTAAAACTCTATGATCTTGCTCACAAGGCAAAGTGGAACTTTTAACGCGTCATTCCAACGAAAAATGTAGCAAGTTTCGCCTTCACCAAGCAATTGTCGTCACAAAGGAAGTTTAAAATTCCAACAATTCGTAACAGAAAATGACGTTTACGCTTGCCAAAATTTCAATTCCAGTTCATTCCTTTGTATCGTTTGTTTGGCTTTGATTGACACATAGATTCTACATAATGTCATAAAAAATGCTAACAATTCGTACCAAAAATGACGCTTCATCTTGCATAAGTAGGTTCTATATAATGTCACAAAAAACTGCACCATATTTGGTTACAGAGAGCAAGCTTAAAATGCAAAAATTCGTAACAGAAAATGACGTTCAAGCTTGCCACAGTTTCTGTTGAGTACAATTCCAGTTTTTCCCTTGCTCTTGTTGTTTTGATTGAAACGTAAGTCGAACATAGTGGCGTGAAAACTGTACCATATCTGGTCACATCATAGGGAGAGGTTGAAATTCGCAAACTATATCAGAGGATGACGTTACATTTGCCATAGTCTCTTTCAGTTAAATTCCTGAATCTTCCCTTTTCCCATATTTCTTAGCTTAGAAATGCACGAAGATTCAAGAAAGTGTCGTGTTAATAGATAGCTTTGCTGGGGCGTAAACCACGAAGAGGACGCTGCGAACGAAAAGCGAAGGAGAAGGAAAAAATCCCGTTTCCTTCTCCTTCGCTTTTCGTTCGCAGCGTCCTCTTCGTGGTTTACGCCCCCGCAGAGGTAATCATTTCCCTTAGTGCTGATATACCACGGAACAGACTTGAAGCAAGCCGACACCAACCTAGACGCCTAAACTACAGCTACAGTTTTACAGATTGTTTCCACCACTCATTTCATGTCTCGACTTCAAAGGACTTTGAATGAGGATTATTTCAACCTATCTACCGTTAAACAGACTAAGTTTCAACTCGCTAATGGAAGTAGAAACCACAACTACTTTGGATGTGTAAACCCAACTTTCTCCAAAGATAAAACGCCTCAAAATTCCCTTTGTCAGTGATATTAACCATGAACAAAAGTTGCAAGGATCCAGATGAATTTTGCCTCAACTGTGAACCGGGAGTTCCTCATTTTCAAGGCCAATGAGCTTCACCAAGGAGAATTTCCAATTGTCGCAGATTGCTATGACTAAGCCTTAGCCTCGTTTCTAGGGCACAGATAAATCTGTGCCAGTCGGTCTCAATTCTTAATGTGAAAGTGAGAAAGTCTACAAGCCCCAGTTCGAGCAAAAATCCAACTCCATCCAAAAATGTAGAAAAAATGTGTGTTACTGTCGTTGCCTTAATGGGACCATGTCGTAAGTCTAGGTTGTCCTGAAGATTTCTTAGAGATCAATCTTGCACAGGCCTTCAGGCCGGAGAACCGAAAAGTCACTGAACTGGTACACGTGCAAGCCAAATGATAGATCCGTTCAGATTGTGTTGGTCAGATTGAACAATAAGCACGTAATTTTAAAGGAAGCAACAACTTTAACCTTGGGATTATGCACAAAAAAGAGCAAAGACCACACTCAAATCATGAGTTCCTATAACGGGAATGATGCGGAAGAATCTAAGAACAATCATTAGGCTGTTTTAGCCATTGAACTAGGTTTTAGCAACGAACCCTCCTTCGCACTCTCCGTATCTTAGGTGCCTTTTGGCCGGGGCCGTGGCAGGGGGAGTAGCATATCCAGTGTAGCAAGCAATTATTACGAAATTGAATTGAATTGTAATGGTAATGATACATGCCACTGCGTGTCCCTGTAAAATTGTGACCCATTCGTTTTGTTTTTTTGCTTTTCAATTTGTTTTGATTGACTGGGCTTGTCACGATTTCTTGCTACTGAAAGCTAATTTAGGCCCACTGTACATGCCACATCCATGCACGGGACCCCCAGTTTAACATCCCTTCCGAAAGACGACAAGGTGAGTCAGGCCTCCGACGTCACCCAGCCGCAGTTGGACCTCACTCGACCGAGATTAACTTCAGTTACCTGACGAAAACTGATTAAGCCACTCGGGCACTCACCCCGTTACCACTCACCCCGTTACCACTCACCCCGTTACCACTCACCCCGTTACCACTCACCTCGTGTGGAAGCTGTAGCTGACATTGTCTCGGGTTTACACGGTTGTACAGGTCAGGCTTCCAAATTAGAGCTTGAGAGTTCGAGACCTTGATTAATAAGTCAATCTAACAAGTGACTGCTAATCTATTTATAAGTGGTTGCTTGAAAACGGGCCAGGCACTGACGAATCATAATTTCAGAGCGTAGCTCCGTGATAACAGCAGGTTAAGATGCAAGCAAGAGGTGAAAACTAAACAAGGAAGAGGAACTAGTAAATATGGGCGAGGCCCTACTGCCTCTTCAGGATATTCCACGCAGACCACAAGAGATGTCAATGCATTTGCAAGGCAACAACACAACGTTTTGACAAGAACATTTGCTTTCGAAGTTCACGTCTATTGTAAGGAAATTACTACACCCGAAATTTTGTAATAAATACGACGGTTCTGGCAAGCAAGTTTTAAACCAAAAATCCAGGAACTAAAGATTCATAATTTCGTAGCTCTACGATAACAAACCATTGAAGCCAAGTATGACGTGAAAACTAAACAAGGAGGAGGAACTAGTAAAACCAAGTATTTTTTATAAGCAAATGCTTATTTTAACATACAGATCGGCAAAAAATAAGAAACTCCATTGGGACTCCATTGCTGTGAACAGGTTTTTGGCACACACCTTATCGCGCCGCAGCTATTTCTCTAAATTTAGAAAACATTTATCTTCGTAAACAATTCTTCTAAAATTATTCGAACACGTCAGAAGTTGTCGACATGAACTTAAACAAACATGCTTTCTTGTTTATTCAAAATGAAAAGAGACGTTAATCATGGGTGGAGCTGAATCAGTCCTTCAGAAGTGAGGCGATACCACTCTCGGCAGCTCTCGGCAAGTAATCAAAGAAGAATAGAATAGATAAAATACAACAAGCAGACATATCGGAATTTTGCCAAATCGGCATCTTCGATTCCCTTAAAATAGCATTTGTCAAATCCCTGATGGAAACTGTTATCAGGGCGAATGAGGCAAAAATAAGGTTTTTCTACTGATAATCCAAAACCTGCTAAATGCTGTACACGTTCTTTTCTTGTAAGAAACTGATTCATAAGAAACTAGTACTAAGATGGCCAAAATTTTAAGAAACTCTAGTAGTACCATGTCTGAGAAGAGGCCCCCCCCATAGTACCCCTGGATAACGGATTCACGTGTTGATTTTTCCTTTTTCACGCCATCACGGACTATAAAACAGCATTTTCACGTTCACGCTGCAGAAATTTTAAGAATGCCCCAGGTAGATATTTCTATGTAAAAACATAGCTGGCGAAGACACACGAGGGAAATCAGGGTAATTCTAACATGGATTTTAAAGTTTCGGAGCCAAAACTGTGAGTGAAATGAGATAAATAGGGGCACAGGGGCTTGGCCCGGAAAATGTTTTGAGCATTCGCCTTCTAGAACATCGAAAAACGCCGTATTGTGGAAATTAAAGCCTGTTACCCTATCATTTGCTTCTTAGAAAAAGTCGATTTTCATCAAATAGACTGCATCTTGCCGGTGGCAATTTGAATAGTACCATAAATTATTTTTAGGTAACTCAGAAATTCTTCATGTAAGATCAATGCTCTTTTTATCTAAGACCTTCTAGGAGACAAATATCTTCATATGGGGTAGATTGCAAGCGAATGGAGCAAAAATGGGGGTCCGGGGGCTTGCCCCCGGGAAAATTTTTCATGACCACGCCCTTTAGATCATTGGAAAACGTCCCATTTTTGGAGAATGTGCTATTGACGGAAGCAAAAGATCACGACTAATGAGAGTCTTTCGATGAAAATTTTGAATTCTTTGACTTGTATGACATCAAAAGATTTTGCATTTTTGATAGATTCTGGTAGCTTCCTCGAATATATACAAATTTGAATCTTCTTTCTTACGACCTTGGCTCTTACAGCCTTTTCCACTTTCAAAATCAGCAAACCTAAGCAAATTATTGGGGGGGCTGAAGCCCCCCAGCCCCCGCTCCCGACGGGCCTACGGGGGCTTGCCCCCGGAAAATTTTTTGAGACTACACCCTTCAGAATGACGGAAAACAGCATTTCTTTGTGAAATTTCAAGCCGCAATCACGAGCTTTAAAGTCCATTTCACGAAATAACGACCAAATTTTTGGCAAATCACGCTGCACGACAGAGTCTTCGATCACGAATTCACGAGTCGAAAATATCAAAATCACGAAATCACGCGCCCAAATTAGCCAAATAACGCTTCACGTACAAATATGGGGGGGCCTCTGAGAAGTACTAAGAAACTTTTCAAAGTTAAAAGCATGGATTTTATAGCGAATAGATCATTGAACCTTCATTCTTGAGCAATATTATCTAACCATTTGTGTTTTCAACATAACAGAACACTGTTTTTTCCTTTATGATGTTTTAAATATCAAGAAACCTATCTGCCGCAGTGTTAGCGACCACATTGCTAATTCTGCTTTCAGAAAAATAAGAAACCAATTAAGAAACTTTTAGTACTAAAATGGACAAAATTTCATGTGAAATTAAGATACTTTTAGTTCTATGGCCTGATCCAAGTATAAAATAAAAATGTGTATCCCTGCTGGAAACTGTTTTCTGGGCAAATGAGGCAAAAATTTGTTGGGGATACGAGTCATCAATGTTCAAAGCAACGGTCATCCTCCAGAAAGGAAACCTGTGATCATGCGCAGAGAGCATGTTTGGTCTGTGGAAAGAATGTGGGTGGAGAATCCAACCACAATCCAAACAAGGATTAGCAAAGAGACAAAGAGATTCTCGCGCATGGTAATAGGTTTCCCGGCTGCTGATCTGCTTTGAACGTTACCAGCAAAACAAAAGACTAAGACAAAAGGGGCAGTCCTCGGTATCCTCAACAAAATAGGGTTTTTTCTACTGATAATCCCAAACCTGCTAAATGCTGAACACAAAATCGTTAAAGCAGGTTTCTGACTCCCCACCACGGTTTCTGATGAAAACGAGAATCTTCCCTTTCGGAGCAGAAGGTTAAGAACAGGGAGCGCCGATAGGGAGAGCAGGGGGGCGCTCTGGACTTAGGACGATGAGTCCCTTGTATCCCTGTGGTAAACCTTGCTTAACAGGGACTCATAATGAAACAGTGAAAAACCCGGCCCTATCTCATGCATTCGATCATGATTCGATCGATCGAATCAGCATCGAACGACTGCCGTAGCTCTGTTCAACGGTCACTCCTCGGAAAGAAAATGCGATAAAAACCACGTTAAGCGGCGTTTAATCAAAGAAACTTGGTATAAATCTGAAGAAGGAAGTTCACTTTACCTGGTAAGTCCAAAATGAGCCTTTCAACACTACATTTTCCATGTTTTTAAGACCAAAACAAACCAGAGAAAACTTCAGCCACCTGCCGTAGCAACTTTGTTCAAAATCTGGTCAATTGCATCATTCGAATCGAGAATTCGACATCATTGTTCTCTGCCTAATCTCACAATCTGATTGGTACGTTCGGAATGGCGAAGTTTGGGCCTAAATAGGGCCAAGTTTTTCAGAGTAATACTATGAGTCTCTATTGCCTGAAGCGCCATCATCAAGTCAAAGAGCACAGGGCAACGAGAGACTCACCGTCATCAGTCTAGGGGCGCTCTAGCCTCACTACCATAAGGACCCTCAAGTTACGCTCATCTCATTGAGTTGAATTGTTGTTGTAGTTATCGCTCCACTGAGGGCCTTATGGACGGACATAGAGCTGTCAAAACGGCAAAAAATTTCAATCGGCGACAGGATTCTGTCGCCCCGTCGTCTACCAATCAGCATGTGGCTTAGAGCAAGGCGGTGTTTGCTTTTGTGGCAAGAATGATCCTTTCCCGAAGTACTGATACCTAATCTGATGGTACAGCAGTTCTAGAAAACTGATTTTTAAGGCATTTTAGACCCAATGGTTGTGAGGAAAAGTAGCAGATGATCTAGGCCCACAGCTACATTGTAAAAAAGAATGCGAATCGAACGACAGATTGATATATTTCGTAGAATGTTCGAATGTACACAATAGTGATAGAAACTCCAACACTGCTCAATCGAACTTTTTTGTGGAGCAGCGGAAAGGTTTCAAATAGAATCAGTACGGAACTTTATCGTTTCTGCAAGCGTATGGGAATAAGTCGTAGCTGTAGCGATATCAGTTCAGGCAAAAAGCGAAACTACGACATGTAATCAAATCTAGGGGCGCTCCCTGGTTAAGAAAGCCTTCCAAACTTACCAAAACGAAGTCTATCGCTTCAACAATTCGAGTTGACGCACGAAAATTTCAAAACTACGAAGCGACTTGGTAGTTTCAAGAATAGATCTTACTTAGCGCAGCCAACCAATTTTGTTTTTTCATATATCTGATCCTGATATACGAAAACCAAACGGTAGCAAGGTTTCACTCTTCCTAAGATTATCGTTTTCAAAGATTTCCTCCACAACGAGATCTGAATTAAGCTTCGGAGTGAAAATGCTAGCAAGATTCGGGTGGTTTAGGAATAACACATTGAAAGAAATTTTGAGAAAATGATTTCGCTTTGTTTCTCAGTTTTACGAAGGAAAGAATTCAGGTGTCGTCTACTTGATTCACGTCTTCTTGCTTAAACAGTTATTACGTGTTTTGGCAAACACTTTCGGTGACTGGCCTAACGGCCAACCGCATTGAGAAATGATGAGTTCACAAAATGGGGCTTTCCTGTTTTTAAAACGTTATGATGATGATCAACAGACTCTGTAACAGATTTAAGTTTCGAAAAAAGCCAGCCACATTCACGAAATCCCAAGAACTGAAATGTTTCTCAGTATTCATGGTGAAGCGAATGCTGACAATGCAAGCAAGGCAAGAACCAAGAGCCTTCATTTTGCAACCAAAAGCTTTCTTTCCCAAATAACATTGCTTGCGCATTCTTTTTAGACAAGAAACAGAGGAACTTTACTGATGTCAGTGAACCCGATACACGAAACTAAATACGAATTATCGTACGCAATCTGTCGGTCGCAGGGCATCGAGAAACTGCTTATAAGAAACTCAGTTCTCAGATCGCTAGCAGTTAAGAAACTCCAGTACGGTGAACATATAACTTAAGAAATATTTATTTTTAAAAAATAAGTCCCAAACATATTTTCACTTCATTTCCACATGTTTCTTGTATAATAGTAATTGTAAGGTAGCTACTGGAGTGATGTGTAAATATTGGACAGGCTTCAAAAACAGTGTTTTGACATTTTCACGAGGGAACACGTAGTGAACATGAAGATTGCTGCGAAACCTTAAGAAACTCTTGAGTACTCAAAATCTGATAATTTTAAGAAACTTTCAGTACTGGCTTAAATTCTTAGTTTCATATAAAAAATACGTTTTTACTTCAAACATGAAAAAAGACGCAAAACTATCTTCAGGATGTGACGAAACATTTCAGATTCTTTAATGTTTGCTACAGTCACACAATGATTCTTTTCACTATCACCCTTATATAACATGGGAGTGGCTAGAGCTTCAATCTGTTACAATGTGTTTAATGAATCTGATTTAAACACTTTCCTGTCATCTGTATGAACGGATTAAGGCGCTACAAATAGTGAATACTAGATTGATGACTTTCGTCTGAGTTTTGCTTCATTGAATTGGATTGTCATTTGCTGTTATGGTCATTATTGTGGGGGTATAGTTGGGGGAAATGGAGCGAAAACAGCGACTCATGTAACAAGTCTAACTGAATACATCATTTTCTCTTAAAGGATACATTAAAGGGCCACTGTCACCAAATATCCTTTGCAGGCACACCACAGTTTCAGACTACAGAAGGCCATCTCTAAATGCACCGCCGACCAAATGAAATTCTAACGCACTTCCTACTTTCAGGAAAACCGCGCTCTGAAATTGCTACCCTGGGTACCAGACTCATTGCAGAAGATTTGTTCAAATCAATCAAAAATATTTTCAAAAACAATCTTCTAGAGTTTGCTTGGACATACATCATTTGTACGTTGATATTGTTCCTTTCAAAGCTTAAAAATTTGCCTCCGCCTCAAAATCAGAGCTTGTGAGGGCTTCGGCCTAATTACTTGGGCACTGTCTTGGCAAAGTAGAGCGCAGCATCACTTCGGTATATACTAGAATAAAAATCTGAAATTGATTCAAGCTAGATAATGATCGATCAAATAGACGAAACTGGCTGAGGTTTCTTTGACCAATTTCAGGTCATGTGACGATACTGTGCACTTGGGAAGCTTTACCATCATGAGATTGGTCACTTGGCTTGAAAGGGCTGAAAAACCTCTATCTGCAACCTTTTTCGACAACCGGTAGCAATGTGATTCAGTCGCACACAATAATGATCTTTTCGAAAACTTACGAAAGGAATGGTTAAAGCCTGCAAGTAAGGGCATGGCACAACCTACAAAGGATATGTTTAGATGTGTGTAAGCAAAGTGAAGAATGACGCGATTTCACAATCTACAACGATTGGTTCAGCCACACAATAGTGGTCATGTCTTCTCAAACATTACTTAAAAAGGGAGTGGTCACGCCTCTGGTAAAGTGAATGCTCACGAGATAGAAACATTGCTACAAAGAACAATAAAGTGACAGTTGAATGGCTGATGAATGAAATGGTCAAAATTAATCACGAAAAAGAGATTTCCATTTAATCGTAATGACACAAGATTAATTTGTGAGTAATCGGGATAGAAAAACATCGCAACCTTTGCAGTGAGGATGTAGGGTTAGTGTGAATGGGATTGCGTTCTAAAACTCTTGCCACAAATCAGGAAATATGTTTCATAATCGAGATAAGAGCTTGTCTGGTTATTATTTCATCAGTGCAACTCGTAAACAAAGCATCGAAGTAAGCAAAAGTTTTAATCAATTCCCAACGGAAAAGTGTCAACAATGGAACAACGGGCCTAAAGCTATGTAACATCTATAACTTAATAAGCCTTTAGTAATGTATCCTTTTGGGTTTCTTTCCGATTGTAAAGATTGCCTCAAGGCACAAAATAATCTCTTAAATCGTAAGAACTATAAAGTGGTCTGTTATTAATGCTTTGATCCCAATTTGTGAACCATTAGCGTTAAGACGATAAAACTGGGTCCTTGCTTGCCTGCGCGCAGATGGGTTTGGGCGCAGGCTATGTCCTTCCGTTATGCAATGTTTTGCCGCCACTTCAAGACGGCCTTCAAGACCCCTCATCTAAAGCTGCAGTCACAATTCAAAATCCATAGCTAACCATGATCCTTTGGGGCCTTAAAACTGACTTTCGCATAATACGACAGTCGATTACCCAAGGAATTTTCCAATATCGATAAAAGACAATTCAAAAATGCAATACAAAACAAAGGAAGGATTTACATGTAGGGAAAGAATTCTTTCAAAAGATAAACTAATCGATGAGAGTGCACCCCCTTGATTAGAAACTTCGTTCATGTTCGAAAAGATTTGCTTACCACTTGAAAACGTTATTATCCTATGACTACTAGTTGATAGAGAACAAAGGCAGTATAACTTGACGTGGAAAGAATTGCAGGATGATGTTGATGATGATGCTGATTATGATGGAGATGGTGATGATGATGATGATGTTGACGCTGATGATGATGGTGACGATGATGGTACTGGTGATGATGAATAAGCTACACACACAAGATCTGTTCCAGCTATAATCAAGTCACGGTGGGAAACATGTTACCAGGATATTTCACAAAATTTATGATAAATCTTTATTTTGTCTTTTTCATTGTGTTTCTCTTTACAATCCCAAATTTTCTCTTTTCTCCACGATAAATCAAATAACATTTTTCACCTTCCGTTCTCTGGCATCTTCACTTCAAACCTCTCAATAGTGCGGGGGCTAATTCTCCTTCCTAGGTACAATTGCCAAGCGAAACTTGTGGTAACTATGCGCGAGGGATACCCAATTTGATTTGCAAGCACTGGTTCCCAGACACTTTTAGTCTTATTCCTCCTACGCAATGGTTTCCTATGGCATGGAATTCAAAATCAATAACTAAAGCTTTTATGTAAGAAAAGTATTTTATCTTGAAATTATGTTGAGTGATGATAGATTTACTACAATCAACGTAGTGTCGCTGGCACTGCGCACTGATCCCCTGGGGCGGCGGGGGGGGGGGTACTTCATACATTTTGCTGACGGGATGTGCACTCCTTACTGGCTATCGTTTTGAACCCTTTTTCAAACTCCGGGTATCAAACAAAGACAATTTTCTAAAGTCGGTTGTCAAAATTGTTACTTCATTGTTTTCCAAGGCAATTTTTCCGTTTTGGAGTGTATTTTTCGCCGAATTTTTGTGGGGTCCTGAATCCAAATCCATGGTCAAAATTTTCATATCAAGAAATTTTCAAAAGTTTTCAAAACAAGGCCGTCAGTGAAAAAGGTGTTTTGTTTTGATAGGTTGCTAACAGTGCATCTTCCGTGTGGCGGCATCTATGATGTTTGTAATGCAAGAGCTTACCGCATCTTTAACTGTAATATGACAGATTGAGATGGATGGGAAATGTATTTTGGTTATTGATCTTGACAAAGCTTCTTAAGATTGCTGCTTTTGTGGTGTATGCAATGTTATGATTCGAAAGAAAATAATAGCTTGGGAAAGAAACTTCAAAACAGTACTGAGAGCCATGGTGCGAGATAAGCCATCTCAGTCAGTTAGTTTGCTTATATTCATGGTATCATTTTCTTTAAGCCTCAACATCTTACGGGTATGGCTGTTGATGACTTTGATACTCGCTTTTGACCACCTCAATACTTTCACGGTGAAAGTGAAGTTGTGGTTTTTAGCACATAGTGTTGGAATCACAGAAGTTCTTCATTGCTAATTGAATCTGTATTGACCTCCTCAATACTTTCATGGTGAAGGTGAAGTTGCAGTGCTTATTGCAAAGGGCAAAGTTCCTAAGCGCTTTTGAGTCTATGACCCCTTGCTCTGGTGGCGGGGCTCTACCGGGTATTGAACCCTGTCCACCTGATTGCTCTGGTCAGGACAGCATTAAGCATCTCAAACTTGGGAGCACAACACATCAAGGTCACTTTTCTCCTTACGCCAAAGGGGCATTTGCTGGAAATAGGGCAGTTCCTTCTTTATTTCAAAATCCTGGGGCACATGCCCCCAGTGACCCCTGGTTCCTATGACTATGGGTCTGGCTGCAAAGTCAGAGGATTATACCACTGCACTACAACACATTTAAACCTTAAGTATTCTAATGGCAAGCATCTAAAGGGAATCAAATTCAACCTGCGTGAGAAACAAGAAATATTTCGAATCCTTTTTCAGTTTTGAAAAAGAAGCTCAGTCTTACATTCCCATTGCATGCAAACAATTCCCAGGTGCAACAAGAAAGTTTTTACATGCTTGTGGGAGGAAATTTAAATCACACGTGATTGTTTCCATTCATAAAGTCTCATTTGCAAATTTTCAAGATTCTATAAACACTTTCTTTGTTTCGTCACAGTTTCATAACCAATCAAGATCAACCCTTCTGTGCAAGCCAAATGACTGAAGAGGTGCTGTTATCTCCTTGAATCCCTACTTTTATAAATTCATATGTCAAGCAAATTCTTAAAACAGTTGCATTGGAGATTAGTTTTCTGTCAATATATTTTCATGGAATTGCCTTCAAAATGCCAAAAAACTGCAAATAATGCATTATGAATGTTGTAGAAAATACTTGCACATAATTGAATGGCTTCTAAACAGGTTTAAATGACTTACCATTAGTTTCAATAGATTTTCTGACTTTGCTGATGTCAACTTGGACAAGTGCTGATGCACTTTCAATCTCTTTGCAGTTTTTCTTCAAATCAGCTAACTGTATTGCAAGATCACTCTTCTCATCATCCATTTTCTGAAATTAATGAAAAAGAAATGAGATACAACTTTCCCTTCTTTACTGTAGTGAAAAGAAGTTTTTCAACAAAACAGATTTATAAGGACCCTGTCCACAACACTGTTATGAGGAGCATAGGGCTCATTGCAAAACTTTAAAATTAATGTGTGAAATGTTAATAGCTAGAATGGAACTTTATATCATTTGCATTAAGAACATTTTGATGAAATCATTATTTTCAGAGTTACAGCATTTCTAAAACTGTTGCTAGTTTTGAAGTTGTGATATTATAAAATTACTAAATCGTAAACCATACAAGCTACAGAGAGACTTTTGCTGCTACAATGTTACATGTCATCAAAAACTGATGTGATATTTGGAATTTCCTCAATTTCTTTACATTTTATGGTACTTTCAAACTTTGTCAAAGCTTTCCACACTGGCTGACACCTAAGGAAAGCACAGCCATTGGGCTAGCCCCCAAACCTTCTAACCTTCTTCAAAAGATATGGGTTGGAATTTCTTCAAATTGAGAAATGTTGTAACCTTGAGATATGAGATAAACAAGAAACATACTTCTGGCTATTCCCCCATGATAACTTCAATTATCCAACAAGGGCCTGGGCCCAATCTCAAACATTCACAACAGCAACAACAACAACAACAACAACAACAATATACAATACACGACAACCCTATTGTTCAAACAAAGTTTTCAGTGTACTTGTGATTAATTGGTTTAACTGGGCATCCACTTCTGGTTTATAAAATGTTCTTGCGCTCTGTTCACCTTGAATTCAATTTCCATCATCTTTAATCGGACCATTTTCAACATTATCTGCTGAGTTGCTCTCTTCATTAACTCTGAAGTTTTCAACACTGTTCTCTTTCAATTCTTTATTCTCATGGCAGTTATCTTCTGGTTCTCTCGGTTCTGGCATAATATCCTCATATTTTTTACTTGTGTGTCTTTGATTTTGTCCATGTTTCTCTCCCTGTTTCAATTAAGCTATTTATACCTTGTGGTTTCTTCAAAGTCCCTCTTCTCCATCTGCTGCTTGGCTCAACTTGGAATCTTATTGTCTGACAAGACTGCAGCCTTTGCAATTTTGTTGTATCTCCGTCAGAATTCTCTTTCATTTTCTTCCTTACCCCTTGATGAATTTGTTTGAATTTCTTCAGGCCTATGGCCCTTGACTTCAAACTATTTTGCCTTACAGGAACATTAGTTCTTTGTGTCCTACCCATTAGCACATATACTGGACTTCTACCATCAACAGGTGTATTGTGTAATTGTAACAGAGCTAAACAAGGATCTTCCTTGCTAAGTTTGGCCTTTTCAAGCATGTTTTTCACGATTTGTATAACACATTCAATAAACCCATTGCTTTGTGGGTATCTGGGGCTTGAGGAATAATGATAGAAGCCACAACTAACCGCAGAGTCCTTGTACTGCTCTGCAATAAATTGTGGACCATTGTCACTCACAACAATCTCTGGCATGCCCGGTTGAGCAAAGAGCGACTTTGTTTTGTTTATTACTGCAGGCAATGATGTACTGCATAATTCACACACTTAAAAATATTGACCATAGTAATCTGCAACAATTAGATAGTGTTTCTTGTCCCAAAGGTCTGTTCCCACCTTTTGCCAAGGACTCTCTGGCGGCTAATGTGGCTGTAGGGGCTCTTTCTGATTGCTGTTCTTTAGCTGCTGGCATGGATCACATTTCTGTGTCATAGACTCAATTTGTTGAGCTAGACCTGGCCAGAAGACAGTGTCATTCTTAACAATCCCTTGATCACTAATGTGTAACTTTGCTGTATATCTTTCCTAAGACTTGAGGAACCAAAATCATGTGACCATTGTAAACAAACCCATTTTCCTCCAGTAACACTTTGCAAAATAATTTGTTTCATTTAGGACAAATTTTTCCAAATGCATCACATGTTTTTGGCTCAAGTTGCAATCCATTCCATTCGCATGCTTCAGTTTGCTCATGTGACTTCTTAAATTTTGTTTGAAGTCTTTTAGATTTTCTAGTTATCCCCTATATTGATCCCTCACTTGGATTCTTAGCTGTCTTTACTGTATATTTGCTGTTTGCTGTCTGGAAATTTTAGCAGCACAAATCATACTGACTGCCCTCTCAAGAGTTAAATCTTCTACATTTAATTAATCAATAGGGTTGAAAATCATTGTTTTAGTCAAAATCATTTGGCCTACACCTAGTAGTGAGCAAAACAAATTTGAATATGCGAGCTGCAAGTAAACTTTAAAAAGCTATGAGAGATGCCAAATAAATTAACAATAGATCTTTTGTTCTCACATGAGAGAACCTCTTCTAGCTGCAAGTAGCGAGTTACAACAAAGTTTCGTAAAGTGCAGGAGGGTCCTGAGAACATGGAAATGCCCATGTCTTCTCCAAGGATTTTTTTACTTTCCGTGGCAAATTTATTCAAAAAAATTCAAAGAAAATTGTCAATCCACAGACGTGCTGCCTTGTCAGTGGACTTACGATGCAAGTCATTGATTTAAGGTTACTGACCATGGACTTTGCATCTGATTCAAAGAATTTGTAGGCTACTTGTGAAATTTATTTGTGTCTTTAGTTTTTCACTCTCATTTGCTTACTTCCACCAAAAAGTGACAATTTCCCATGGCCTTTGATGAAGGTTTACAAAAATGAATTGGCCTGCCTGCTTGGCTTGCGCATCAAGATGGCTTGAGATCCTCAAGCCTTGAATGGTTGTACAAACTTTTTAAAAAGTTGAAGCTTTCCTTACAAATTCCTTTCATGGATGATATCTAAGATGATACAACCACTCTAATGCTGCAAAAAAGTGTGAACGCACAAAGCAAGTTCAAAACATGTGTCAAGGTTCCAAAGTAGGTTGCCTTGTTTCCAGATAAGAGTTTGCACAATGAGTGTTTGCCAAAATTAGCTTGAAAGATGTGACACAAGTAAAGCAAAGATTGGAGCAGAGCACCAAGAGATCAACAATATGTTGGTAAAGAAGTTGCAAACATACTGTCACTTTCCAAAATATTCTGTGCTTAGTTTAAAGCCAAAGAACATTTTTGTCCGTGGACATGACATATCATATTTCACCACGCCACAGACCATGTCCATAGCTAGAAATTGTCCTTGACCAAATTTAATTCAAAATTTCCATGGTGATCATGGAAATGTCCATGGACAAGACGCAGACATTTCCCTGGACTCAGGACCCTACTGCAAGTGCCAGTGTGGCAAGTTTGCTGTTGTTAAGCCAAAGGTTTATGCCACATCAATCACTTTTGTTCAGCCAAAAACAATAGACTTATTGTTCTCCAATTGTTCTTGATGTTACTTGATTCATGATGCCAAAGATATTTGGTCTAACATACATGTTTTCTAGTGTTGTCCAAGTGAATGCAAGTTTTTCAACCTGGTTGCCAACCAGGGTGCATTTCATGCACTTAGGCCTGAAGATCTTTGGCGGAGACCTGACTTTTTTGTTGGCGTAGCAGCGTCATTTTGTCAGTAAAATCGTTTTTTGGCGTGACAGTGTTTCAAAATCTGCTTACCTTGACATGAATGTGAAGTTGTCCTTGATCTTTCAACAGTTTCTTTTGATAATACACGTTTTTCTTTTACAAGAAAATAAGAATTTTGGCCAGGAAATGAATATTCTTAAAGTCATCATTACTCAGATTCTTAGCAGCTCTCTTTCCCTGAAAATACCTGGTCTACGAAAGCTTAGGGATCGGCGTACCTTTGGTGTAGGTCTTTCAAGGAATGCACCCTGGGTTGCCAAAGATTGCATCAAATTTGAGGCGCATCTCACATCGCTTGCAGGAGAAATCTTCCAACCACGTGCACTGAACTGCAGAAATCAGTCAGGCGAGGTGCCTAAACAGCCTAAGCCTATGAAGAATTAGAACAAAAAGCGTCCTAAATCTACAGAATCATGCTGTGGGCCTTATACATTCAATAGGAACTAAGCAGCCCCCTTTCGCTTAAAAATATAGTAAGGATTGGCCTTCCTCATCCCCGTACACATTATCGCAGATTCGAGTTATCAGCTTCAATGAATGATCCCATTGCATCATGCGGGTCATCAGCTAATACTTCATCTTCCATAGTGCAGGCTTCTGGGTTTACAAACGACAAGAAACATACCTAATTACCTCAAAATATCCTTCGAAATTCACTGCATCCGCCTCACGTTTGTCTTCGGTTTTCGTTCGCGCCTTCGCGCCATCACAGTTAAGGTGGAAAGGAGGTTAAGGTGGCTTAGCCTCGGAAACTTTTATACTCAGGATGAGGGAGTCTGGTACGAGCAGAGGCAAAAGTAAAAACAGTTAGGTTTCAAAGCAAAACAAACGCACGTATCTTTTATCAAAAGAAAAGAAGAATTTGGACCAGTATCGCAGTTTTCTTAAAATTTTCAGATTTTGAGTACTCAAAGTTTCTTACTCAAAGTTTCTCAAAGGTTCCTGAATAATCTTCATGTTCACTGCCTGTGCTCTACCCTGGGTACCAGACTCTCTCTAAAAGAAAAAATTTCTTTTAGAGAGAGTCTGGTACCCAGGGTACCTGTGCCCCAATGAGCATTTCAAAACAAGGTTTTTTTAAAGCATATTCATCGCGTAGACATTAATCAAGTAACCTTCCGAGTAATATGATACAGAAAACTAGGGAAAATTAAGTAAGAATAACTTTTAAGGATTCCTTTATTAAAGTAAATAGTTGCTTAAGGTCAAGCTTTCCTTTGTACTGGAGTTTTTTTTTGTTTTTGGCGATCTCTCTCAGTGTTGCGTTTCTTACGTTTCTTGTGAGTAGCCTCTTAAAAAATTACGTTTACTTACAAGGAAGGGCTCTATTGCTGTGCCAGAATTGCTTAGTTTAAAATTGGTTCATTGTATTTGTTTACAGATGACTGACCTTCAAAGCTTGCATGATTCTGATTTTTCTGAAGAGCAAAGGACTTGCTGCTTTTGAAACAATGAGCTATTCAACTAACTTGCTTGCTTGTGCTCAGGGCCACGGAGAGGATTTTTGGGCCCTAGGTCAAAACGCAACATGGGTCCCTGGCACAGCGAGTTGTGAAAGGTACGCTGAAGAGGCACCCACCTAGGGGATCCGGAGGTATGTTTCCCCAGGAGAATTTTTTATATCGAGGTTGTTAGAGTCACTCTGGTAGCTATTTGCACCTCTGAATGAAATTATCATGTCATCAAAGTAGCCAGTCACAAATTGTCTCTTCTTGATTTTTAATACGTTGTAGCAATTTGAGACGTTATTGGGGCCCTTTTTGATCATGAACCTGGCAGAGACCTGAATTTCAGACATATCTAAAAAATTGAGTTATTATTCACGGGCCCTTATGGCCATGGGCCACAGGTTTTTAACCCCCTGATCCCCCTCTCCTCGGCCGTGCTTGTGCTCGGCGATCTCTAGTCCCATTGGCACAAGTTGAAGCCTATCCCAAATCAAGAACAGAATAGAACGTATCGCTGCGCAACATTCTTGGGACATCCCAAAGATCATTCAAATATTAAAGGGATCGACAGAGGCTCGATATAAAATGCAACGACTTGCACCTTGACTGTATTTTGCGACAGGAAGCTCCCCCTCAGAGGCAATAAGTGGCCAAATGTCAGAGGCCTTTTCATCTGACGAGCAAACCAGACACATTTTTGCTGCTTATTGACCATAGCCAATATGTATTTTCCATTAATATCCACAAAATGAGTATCTTCCCAAATGTAAATGGGCCTATATTGCACAACATATTTCTTGATGATTTGTGGGAGTAATTTTAGGGGGTTTTAGTCAATATATTTCAATGATCGCCAAGAATAATTATCTGGAAAGGCAACCGAATTGAACAGTTTCAAGGTGAAAGATAAGATATTTGCCTTTCGATGACATCTGCTTATTGTGGCGATTCCGTAACGAATTATTTTCGTTTCCCACTCGTGAAATATTTCGACATTTCTGATTGTTCGACAATCATCGCTTTCCGAACGAGACATTTCGCTGAGAGTCGGACTTTGATTTTTGCAAAAACCCTTGGAGAATATTGGTGCAACAGGAAGCCCAGGAACTTTTAAGATACTGTACCCCTCATGTGATGTGACAAGAGAAGTACTTTGGCAATAGCTGATTCATTTCATTTTCAGTGAAAAAAGCTTCGAAATAACAGTACAAAAAGGAAAGATATTATTATTATTTTATTGTCATCATTATCATCAATTTCTTTACAGTTGGATAGCAGTAAAAAAAGCTAAGAGTAGTTAGCTGATTAATTTCATAGTAAAAATACTACAAAATACAAATATTAGATAAAAATGGGGAATTGAATATTTACAAATCATCAAAATTAAACAGTATAAAAACCGATATCTAAAAATGTGCATCATAAAAAGCCCAACTTCGGAATATATGTGCGAGATAACCTGCATGGATAATCGCCACCGTACCAATAAAAACAAGATTCTGCTACAAACAACTTTAGGCTATTCACACCAGTTCGATAACAATAACAGTGAAACAAGTATGTAATCATACAATTCTGGAGATCTCTTTGCCTCCAGTCTCGATATGGTGGCAGATGGCCTCCGGTTAACGGTATCATTGCCTAGACACTTATATTCCTTCTCATCATTGGCCTAAATTTTCCACTCAGAATCACTAACAGCCGTAAATGAAAGCCTTCAAGCTTGAATTGAGAAAATTTTGGACTTGCCAAAGTCTCTCCCTTGTTAAAAACCACATCTCCCGTGTTAAAACTCACAAAAACAGTCACTCGAAAGAGAATGCCTCTGCGAAGGAGACGGAAAAGGACTTGAGCAAGTCCTAGCAAGTCCAAGAAAATCAAATTTCAATCAATAATTGCATTGATGGCCTCGTTTTGGCGTAGAACCTGGTCAACAAACTCAACAAACTCAAGCGATTTGTTTGGAAATACTACAGTTTTGTAGCTGAAATAAAGGTGAGAAATGTACAGTTGTTTTTGACTGACAAAGTCTGAACACCTAGTGCAATGCATTTCGTAAAACCTAACGCCCCTCGATGCAATATGTTTGCTAGAACAAGCCAAATTTAGTGTTGGTTCATGTCACGTATGACGTCCAACAAGCAGCGCAATTCAGTTCTTTATCAGCAAAACCCGTCTTTGTTCTCGTTGCTTCATATCTTCTGTAAGACGACAACATTTCTCTCTTCTGCGAGTGGTGTTTTCAGAGGTATTGCCGATGGCTGTTGCAGAATGCATGAAACTAGCTATTCCACGTCATAATTGTATTTTAACAAGTAGGCTATTGTTCTTTGAGAAGTAATTCACTGAAGATTGAACTAGAGGGTCATTTGTAATAGCACTTGGTTAATCACAGACCTTAAAATAGATTTCCCTAAGCCATATATATCTGACATTTGTAAGACTAATGGCAAATATTCTAGAAGAAATATGGTTCAATAAAAGCGCGACTCCAAACCAAAGTAATTTTGAGGAGAGTGACTTAATAACGCTTGCATTCGACTTGTCTAAGTCTCACATTCTTTCAGCAGTCGACTGAGATGAGATAAAAGGTGCTGCGGAGGAATGGACAAGGAAAAGGTGGAGGAGAAGGAGAGAGGAAACTTTCATCTCGTTCTCTTCTGCAGTTCCTTCACCATCCCCTTCAGTGCCATTTTCCTTTCGCGTTTTTATGGCCAATATCGACAATAGAAATAAGTGAGATTTGAACAAGTCTAGCTTGCAATTAACAATGGAAATTAACAATATCGACAATAGAAATAAGTGAGATTTGAACAAGTCTAGCTTGCAATTAACAATGGAGCGGATAATGGACGTAGGAACTGGGGGCACGTGCCCCCAAGATTTGGCAATAAACGAAGAACTGCCCTTTTCATTTCTAGAAAATGTCCCCTTTTTCTTAAGGAAAAAATGTCCTCGAAGTATCATGCCCCCCAAGTTTGAGATGCTTGCTACGTGCCTGGAGCGGATGCTCGGAAAAATGACGGACCATACTTAATCTCTCACATCGCAAGTCTCATGCCAGGTCCTTGACGTTGGAAAACAGTTTTTCCATTCAGCTTTTATTCCAGAGATTCCAATTCCTTGGGCATTGAAAATTTTAATATCATTGAGAAAGAAAGTAGCAAAGTTGAACGGGTCCTTTCCTTTAAATCATAGTTTAAATTCACATCCTGTTTCATTTCAGCAGCCTCGGTTTCAATTCCCCAGTCGCAAGATCAGCCGTCATCAATCACAAGTGATGTAAAACCCTTTGTGGTACAGAAGTTTCAAGGAGAACCAGGAAATTTTTCTCAGGGTTACTTCTGACACTGGTTCCAGCAAATCGTCAGATAATACCACAGGAAAAGAGAAGCAGACCAGGTCAAAATATCTCGTCAATGCCAGGTCAACCTTTCGTTTTAATGTTTAGTTTCTTTCTCGTGCTTTACTCTTCCTCATTTCTAACCTAATTTGCCTCTCAAAACAGATCATCTCCAAGTTCGACTTTCAAATAGGAACAAGTATTCTCCGCAAAACCGTGACAAACGTTGTTCCACGCGACGACAAGCCTCTTCAACTTTCCGAGTTTAGAGTTTGTTCATTCGACTTATTGGATTGACTAATTAGAGAGCCCCTTTCGCAGCCTGGTTCCATGCGTCAACTCGACCGCGTTCGTTTGGCTGCCAAGCGATTTTCGCTTCCGTGGAGCCAGGTCGAAAATGACATCAGGGAACCAGCCTGCCTCTTTCGATAACCTTGCTTTGTTTATACCTGTTTAACTTTCCAGGATGAAAAGGAAAGACCGGACAGAACGAGAAACAGACAGTCAAGTGTAGTTAAATAACTTTTCCTTACCCCTTCAACATAATTAATCTGCGTTTGGAATACAAATATAAATTAGGGTAACCTCATGTACAAATAATCTCTGATACAAATATTTCAATTCCATATAAAATTTATCAAAAACATCTATGAAAAACCTCTTATAAAATACGAGGATGTGAGCGCAGCAAACGCTGGGGAGCAGCGTCTCATTCAAAAACAGAATTCAAGACATTCATGTTAACCTTACATTGTAAGGACGATTTTGTCGGCTTCCCTTCAAATTACACTGGCTACTTAAGAAACAAGATCGGGCTAGCGGAGACTATTTTGGCTGCAACAGTTAAGAAGATTAGTTCAAGAAAAATTCAATAGGCAAAATAACATTTTATTTTTCTGCGGCGGTTAGACACGAAAGCGAAACATGAATGCCACGTAATCCAAGGGAAGACGTAAAAAATCTAAGCCTAGCAGCCGAACAACAAATAACGTTTTACAGAACAGAACATTTCAATAACCTAACGTTTGTTTATGTACAGTGTTCATTCGGCGTCTTTGGCTTTTTGTGAAGCAACTTCTTCGCGTTCCTCGAGTTTCTTTCTTCAACTTGCTTCACGGCGAGAACAATTCATATTCTTAGCAAGCTTCCCTCCTTCCAGCTCCTTCAAGGTGCATGCGCTTTTTCACTGCAATAGGAACTTCAATTTACTTTGATCTTAGAAATAGGGTAACGATGGTCCCATTTGGCTTCTGTATGGGCCGGGTACATGTGCTGGACCTCCACGACCCCATGAAGCGCTGTATGGGTTTGGTCCCATTCCAAAATAGCACTGAGTTGATCCTGGAACCGGTGGACCAGAGTAGACGTAGGGTGGGCCAGGGTAGGCGCTGTAGAATGGGAACTCGGCTCTGTATGCTGCAGCTTGGGCGGCGTGTAATTGCGCATCTGATGTGATGGGTTGGTTGAGTTGAGCGAGTCCTTGGAAGTCGAATTTGTAAGCGTAACGTTTGCCGTGGATCTTTGTCATGATGTTTTTGTCGTAGTAGTAACGAAGCGCCCGACTGAGCTTGTCGTAATTCATGTTCGGTTTATTTTTACGCTCTCCCCACCGCCTCGCAACCTCATCAGGGTCTACGAGTTTGAATTCGCCGTTGTTGCCTTCCCATGCGATACAACTGCTATTGTTTGGGTCGGATAAAAGTTCGAGAAGAAATTGCCAGAGTTGGATTTGTCCACTGCCAGTTGGGTTACTTGGTGGCGGTAGTGATCCAGCGAGTGGTGATGGTTTGCTTGGGGTTGAACATGTCGAGTATTCTGAAAAAGGAAAGGACATTTCACAAGCTCATCGAAGAAAAAGAACGATAGGCTTAACTCAAAAGATCGCTGTTGTATGACATGCTCTCCAAGAAAGATTTTGGGCAAAATTAGGCCTAAGAGCTAATCACTGCTTGTTACGTCGAAATCCTAAAGTTTCGGTACAAATGGGAATCAAATTGTCTGAATCTGGAGTGACCCCATCAAGTGAGTTACCTTCAACTAATGTTTCGCGCCTTCAGAAGGTCTGTCTCGTCTAATTAGTCAACGCAACATAATTTCGCAATAACAAAATTTGAATTTTGCTTGAATTTAAATAAACAAAGCCGATTCTTACCTCCTGATGATCCTTCGCAGAATGGTTTAGTGGGTACAACTGAGTCTCTTTCTCTACAATTGTATTCGTTGTTATTTGATTGAAATGCACAGCTTGTAAGATACTCGCTTCCATCACTACGTGCAACAGGGACGCTGCGAGAAAGGTTGCCAACGGTGGAGCATGGTCGTTTCTCTTGGTCAACTGCGGAGGATGGTCTTGGTGACGCTGTTCCTGCAGAGAAAGGAGACTGGGTCAGAGACTACGCCTAAGGCAAACCACAAACTACGTAAACAAGTTGAAACTTCGAATTTGCAGCAACGGGTACTGAAACCGTTCTTCCAAGCCTTTTCAAAACCTTCCTATTTTGGTTTCAACTTTCATGATTGATTTCGTGTGTTTAGAGGATGAAATTAAAAATCGTTTTAACCATAGCACGGGCACTAGGACGCCTTTCATTGACCTTCTTTACAACACTTTGCTTTTCATC
The DNA here is from genome assembly GCA_964019985.1 of Aurelia sp. 4 Dawson et al 2005. NCBI lineage: Eukaryota > Metazoa > Cnidaria > Scyphozoa > Semaeostomeae > Ulmaridae > Aurelia > Aurelia sp. 4 Dawson et al 2005. The sequence continues at coordinate 4,435,622 of OZ026495.1, forward strand.
AACACTGCGGTCCAAATGTTCAACTTTTACCGCTACATTCTACTTGCAGTTCGCTCCAAGGGCATTTATTTCAAGCTTGATCTCCAGCCACAAATTTTCAAAGCTTTCATCAAATTTGAAACATGAAAACCCTAGAAATATTACTAACCTGAACGAGTAGGACATAGTTGATTTAACGTTGGAGCAAGAGCACTATCGATGTCATCAGTTGTAAGATTTGGAAGTGGTGCTGCAAAGAAATGAGACCAATAATAAGAATCAACGTTCTCGAAACTTGGCATCCATGACATGCAAAGAAATCCTATTTGTGTGAGTTTTATGATAAAAAGAAATGATGAGAAATCTTAATGTCTTAGCAATTTTATGATAATCTGCAAACAAATGTGATGTTCAAGAATGATCTTAAAAACAAAGGAATATTTTTGATGAAAACACAAAACAGCACAGCTATTGATGATTCACACTGAAAGATACCGCAAGTTACGCAATCCCTTGCAACAACGCGCCACAAAGGGGGTCTGGAACCTAACTTGGCATAAACTTTCTTTAACTGTTGTTAAAAGAGTGCTGAACTAACTAACATCGAAAGAGGCTTACCTTTTCTCAAGACGCAAAGATGTGCCATAAGAATGTCACCATTGTACGCTGGTGCCAGTTTGAGAAATTCATCTCTGGTTATCCTACACAATTCTTTACCAGTCATGGAAAATTTGTCAACATCTACATCTCTGAGACTGAACTCTTTGATTGCCCAGTTCACCCATTGCTTAACATGGTCCTTAGTCCAACAGTTTGGATCTGAAGAATGATAAGAAATGAAATTTACTCTAAGGCCAGAACCATAAACTAAAGATGCCTGTGCTCGACCCAAAGGGGAGCAGGGGAAAAGTATAATGGGTCCACTGGAAGCAATCTGAAGTCATAATTCACATTCCTCACTTTCATTTTGATTAATTTTGCATTCTTTGCGTGTAGGCTGCGCCGGGGATGATACTAACTTACTTTAGAGGAGCTCCGTTTCTTGATAGGTCGGACGGCTTGTTTTGATAGTAAACTTGGACTTTCGGAACATATGCAAGTGCCAAAGGAGGCGGCCTTCTCAGCCAGGAGTGAAGGTTGAACGCAGCGGAGAAATTTTCGTGACAATAAGCGCGCTCTCCCGTCGCGGTAAAACTGCTGGACAAGAAAAACGTGCAAAAAACATCATGTGTTGGATCTGCAGGCCCAAGGCTTTCAAAATCATGCGAATTGTGCAACAAACAGTTCATGCCGTTAAGAATAACATTGAGACACTGGCAAGGGGGCATGCAACAATTTGAACTGAGAAATGGTCGAGTTGATCACAAATTGGCACAGCTTTTTGAGGTCGGGATATTTTCCATACTTATATTTCATGGTTTAAACTTCAAACAGAGAAATGAACAAGTTTTTGGGTTGGTTTTAGGGCCCAGGTTTCGGAACATATCTACGAAAATAGTAATGTCTTGGCGTTTTTCCAATTCTAGCAGCCTCGACTTGTTTTATGGTGAACACAAAGCCAACCGAAGTCCCTTTATCTGAGGAACATGCATGTGGCACACAATATATCTTTACCTCCTCATAGGTCAGTCTAAGCGACTTTGGCAATATGCTGAACTGATATTTGTTTGGTTTTGAAATTATTTTTCTGAAGATATTTTCTGAAGAGATTTCTCGAACCATAGTTGCACTTTGGTCAGTGAGATTACTTTGTCCATAATTCTGTAAAGATCTTGCAATGTTGACAATCAATATTAGTGTTCTGACAAGAAAGGTATCCCAAAGCAAATAAGTATTTACCTGCAGGAACAATAACTCGTTTCTCAGATTCATCATAGTCAGGCATCAAGGGTTTTTCATCCAGAGGCTCGTAGAATGTTGGCTTTTTCGGGGCAGTGTGGAAATCATCAAAGTCAGGATCCAGGGATCTCTTCTTTGGTCCCCATGGGTCTTGTTTGATAGGTTTGCCTGTAGGAACCTTTTGATTATCGTAAGGGTCGAATAGTGACTGTTCTTCGACTGAGTCTATGCTTAAGGCTTCCTGCGGAGGGAAAGAATAGAATATTTTAGTTCCTGAGAAGGATTACCAGATAATTTTGTCTCCATTCCATTGAAAATCATGAGAAGCGTGGCAAACTCTGAAGAAATCCATATGTTATCTTCAGGTTGAATGATTTCTTATAAATATTGTTCAAGCAAGGGAGTCTTTCATCAAAAATTGTCTCTCAAATAAAGAGGGTATGGATTCGTAGACGGTTTAAAAACTGATTCAGAATTGTCATGCCTCCACTCTCGCGATTCGCAGAGTTCTATTTCGTCAGTTATCTAGAATTACAGATTAATCCAACTTTTCGCTGTTTATCTTACGTGTAGAACTCTATCGGATCGAACAAACTACGAAAAACCTCAAAGTTATACGAGGTTAACAACGTTTGACCTTACAATAATAACCAATTCAAAAACAGTTTTGAAAACTTTATGCCCGACTTAACGGAGACTTAGGCCCATTACGGTCGATCGTTCATAGCCAGTTAATTGTAGCTAGTAGAAAATAAACGCGAGAAACCCTCGCAACTGAACGTTTTCTCATGAACTTAAACTCGTTGCTTCGAGTCTGGATAGTCCTAGAATCAAAACCCTAAATTTAAGGGCATTCATTTGTGTTTAAACTCATCAACGATGTCAGTTGAGTAAATTTAGGAGCGCGGGCTGTTTGCTCTCGTCGAGCAAAGCCTGGTGTTTATCATTACTGCGAAGGAATGCTCTTGGTAATGAAGAAATCCCGATTTAGCAAAGTTATAATTAATAATTCATGAAAATTCATCATACCTGTGCGTACATAGTTGGGTCAGGAACGACATTTGCTTGAAGATCTGAGGTCACAAACATCTTGGTATATCGGCAGTTCGTGCCAAGTCGAGTATCTGCAAGGAGGAAGAAAATTTCAAACGTTGATACGGCCTGATGCTGAGTTGATCGAGAGTGTTGTGTGTGCCAAGAAACGACTGATTATTCTTAATGAATGTCTTGTGATGCGAGTTTCCAAACAACTGTGTTGAAAATCGTACCTTCCCGAGAGTTACCAATATGCGAACGGTGCTTTTCCGTAACGGAAATATCAGTTGATCGCGGGCCGAACGAGCTGCAAGTGAATGAATGGACCGAATGAATGGGTGGAGAAGGAAAAAAATTCACCGCGATCACAGATATCTCAGATCAACAGTTTTCAACAAGCAAAACATCGATGAACGTAGCATCTTCGGCGTTTAATAACAAAATAAACTGAATAAATAAAAAATAAAATACACTTACAGTTTGCTAAAATAATATTCCACGTTATAAATCGTGCGTATGTTTGAAATTTCTTGCCCACTGGGTTGACTGTTCAACTTGCGATACTGCCAAATTCCGATGAACTGCTCAGTTTTATACTAAACGATTGTCTTATAACAATAGAGTTATTCAATCGTCATTCAAGATGTAGAATGACGAATGACAATACGTAGACAATGGTTAGGAGGCGTGTCAGTCTCAGCTTGTGTCAATAAGTGACCAATGAAGAAGGCTTTTCATGAACAAAGGTGGGATTCCCACAGTTCAAAAGGAACACCTACGCTAAATTAATTTTCTAAAGTATCGTTGACATCTGAAACAATTGGGAACAAAAGCTCGCCAAGGCGGGAAACTATCTTTGGAGCCGTTTGCTCAGCACTAAAATTCAAAACATCATCATGAGAAAAACACTTCCATGATACAGCAAGCAGTGACTTGAACTCTTGCGCCATAACAGGGGATAAATATGTTTTTGAGTGTTATGAGTCAAAAGGCTCCCAATACAGTAATGAAATCAACTGAATTTAGGCCATATCTTGAAAACTTTTTTTGCTCATAGTTGCATAACATTTCGCAATGTTTAGCAGCAATTTTTTGTTAGTTTTTCTTCTTTAATTTATCAACAAAGAAATATCGTTATACGTAAATCATCTAATTAAAAAATTGGCTTCTTTCTCCATAAAATAGACGCGAAGAGAAAATCTTCCAACAAGTATGCATATTTCGTTGTAAAATCCGAAAAATTCTTATCTCGGAAAAATGAATGAGCCTGACGCAGTCAATAAGCATCAGTGTGCGTGACATTTCATCCCCAAAACAAAATCCTTTGCCTTTACAAAAACCCACCAAAAATCTTTAAAAATATTCTCCTGCAGAAAATTGGAGTATAGGTAGAGTAGCAAGCCTTTATGTGTGTAAAAAAATTGTGGAAGTCCTGCGCGGAATTCTTCAAAATTTCCATTTTACATCTGCGTTTTGGGTCCAAGAACCCTGTTCGTTCGACTAGAAACAGACGTAAGAATAGATGTTGTTTATTTGATTTAGTAGAGTTTGATTTGATTTTAGTTTCTCCCCGGGACATCGCTGTTCGTCATCTAATTGATAAGGTGACAACTGTTCCTTTGAATTATCAAATTGAACATATCCAAGGTGTTACCATGAAGCCCCTTGGCACCCCTTGATCACAAAATTCCCACCGTTCTAAGCCCTAGATAGACTTATTCAATTTTTAATTAGCTTTCGCACCTTTACACAATATGAAAGACAAGTAGGCATTTTGCCTTGGAAATTCCAGGGCTATACGTTCTTTCAAAGTTCTATCAGCAGCTTTCTACAAAAGTCACAGGCTTTCCCAAAAATCAGTGCAAGTAAAACGGAACCCTACTTGCAGCAATTATTGCCCAAACATCTTATGATGCTTGCTGAGAAGTACCCTACAACTTGCTTGAGTTTCATGGGCAAGAATTCTACAAAATGCCTACTGCCAGAAATCTATGATTTCGCGCCACTTAGCTGAAGGTGTTGTGGCGCCGTGGTGTAATCCTCTGACATTGCAGCCAGAATAGTCAGGCGGAGTGGGTTCGAGTCACGGTAGAGCCCCACCACTTGAGCGTCATGACAAGGGGTCGCGGACTCGATTAGGTCTGCTCTATTTCTGCGATCCCAGCGCTTGGTGCTGAAAAACGCAACTTCACCTTCACCTTCACCTTCAGCTGATTTGCAGAAAAGTTGCGCGGAAGTCAGTTGATGGGCACTAGATTGCTCCGACTTTCTTGGCTTTGTTCATCTCTCCTTTGAGGTCCTTTGTCCATTCCCCGAGAGGGATAAGAATTATTGGCAAACAAGTAATTCCAAATACAACCAGGGTTGCTTGATTTCCCATTCGAAAGTAAAATCGCCCCTCTGCCCAAGACACTTCGTCGTTCATTAAGCCACCACTCAACCAGTTGCATCATTCCATCATTTACTGGACAAACGAAGAGTAACATGTGAAACGCCTTTGGCAACATCATCATACAGGTCTTGTTATGGTTTTGAACGGAATCAAAGGATGAACGGTTACAAAAGTAGGTCTTGTGAAGTTCTTCCACCACAGCTAGCGGGGGGAAATTAATGCACAATGCGATTCGTGTAAAATCAACACAAATACTTATATTTTTTGGTTCAATTTCTGCCAAGTTCGTCTGCCATCACAACAGTTCGTCTGCCATCACAACGAACTTGGCAGAAATTGAACCAAGAAAGAGAGGTATTTGTGTTGATTTCACACTAATACCATTATACACTAATTTCCCCCCGCTTCCTGTGCTTCCACAATCAATGTTTCTGTCCAAAGGTTTCTGTGAAATATGGCCTTTATTGAAATTAGGCCATGTCTGACGATCAAAGTTGCCCTGAGCGGAGAATATGAATCTGCACTGCTGCAGTTGAATTTCTGGAAAAGTTTTACGTTGGTTGACTCTCTGTGTCAGATCAACTATACTGCATGACCAAATTTGATGTGTGCCCGTATAGCACCCTGGGATACACGTTTTATATATATACATATATATATATATATATATATATATATATATATATATATATATGAACTCAGAAAAAACACATTCTTGTAAACGTTTCGGCCGAAGCCTTCATCAGTATGACTTTTCAAAATTAGCAGGAGCATACATATAGATTACGAATTCCAAAAACAATACAAGACAAACAATAGCCTAAGCGGGATCCTACTCATTACAAAGCGTATAAAAGATGTGTTAAATAGCCGGCAATACAAAGGTGGCGGGAGAAAGATCAAAGAAAGCGCAGAGTTAAGAACTGCTGAAGCCGGTGGCTGTGTCTGTCTCGCCGAAGCTATAAGGATCGCATATTACAACAAAACAAACAATAGAAAGATCCGAGAGTGGATAGGCAGAACAGAAAAGCCTAAAAAACAGCGTGTATCCCTAACGAAAAGCTCAGTGCTAAAACCAAAACAACACAACAACCAAAAATATAACAAAAATGAAATCTATGTATCAACCTGCCTAGTGTTTAAGTCATAGTGTTTCTATTACGCATTGAGATTGAGCTTATGAGTATATATATATATATATATATATATATATATATATATATATATATATATATATATCATTGATAAGGAACTGGTTTATAAGAAACGAGTACTGGGTACTAAAATGGTCAAAATTTTAAGAAACCCTAGTCTTTGTCTGAGAAGTACTAAGAAACTTTTCAAAGTTAGAGGCATGAATATTACAGCAAAGATATCGTTGAACCTTCCTTCTTGAGCAATACTAACTAACCATTTGTGTTCTCATCATGACAGAACATTGCTTATTCCTATATGATGTTTTAAAGGTCAAGAAACATATTTGCAGCAGTGTTAGTGACCACATTGACAATTCATGCTTGCAAAAATAAGAAACCAATTAAGAAACTTTCAGTGCAGTACTAAAATGGACAAAATTTTATGTTAGATCAATAAACTTTAAGTATTATGGCCTGATCCTAGTTTCTCATAAAAAACGTGTATTCAAAAATAACACGAGACATTCCAGCATTTTGCAAAGAGTGGGTAAATAAACCTGCGCAATGATTGGTCAAATTTACAGTCGACAAAAAGATTTACTAAATTCTACATCAATATATATTTGATAGACAGGCAATGTTTTTAATGTGAAATGATATTACACGTCTGAGTTTGATAAATTCTTAGAATTGAAGATAGCATCGATAGCATCGAAAGGTCACCTCCCTTTTGATGCCTCTTGCAGCCAGTGATTAATAAGCTGTCTGGTAAGTTTTTTTCTTCTAGATGAAAAGCAAATTCATTCAAGGGAGACTGGCTCAGAGGCGTGTACCACTCTTTCGAATAGGCGTATACAACACTTTTAAACGGCAGGATTTTAGGACTTTTTGCGGACTTTCCTTGAAAACAAAAGAACTTGTCCACTGTCCAGAAGTCTACAAGATTTTACAGAGATTTCTACGCCCCCGGCTGGCTCTACAACGGCTACAACCTGCTCTGAAGAAATTTGCAAGATTCTCTAAAACATCCTACTGTGATCAGAAATCTCGTACCCCTTTTTGGAACAGTGATACGCCCCTAGTACGATTTGTATGTCTCAATCTTCTTGTTTGCAAGGCTCAAGAGCCATACACCCTTCCAAATGTCTGCGATTCCCAGGCCAGCGGTTTCTCTTATCTGTGCATGATTTTATCAATGGATTTTATTTAGAAAGATAAAAGGCCGGAAACCCCTATCAGGAGAAAACAAAGACAAGTCAGTCATGCACAGCTTGTGATTACTTAGTTTTCCTTCTTGAGAATGAATGAGTCTGCACTAAAATCCCCTCAACTCTGCCCGAAGTGGCATGGTCTATTAACCAGACCGTGGTATTAGGACAAAGATCCTAAGATTATACGACTTTGACTTGACCCATAAGGACCAGCAGACCTTGAGCAAATCCATATGTATCTTGTCTATCGCTCTACGTTAGAATGCAAACATCGAAGGGTTTCATTTTTCATTAATTTGTCATCCCAAAATGGAAAATTTCCCCAAATAATCTGGTCTTCATTTATCCAAATCCTATGATCATAGGAACCTAATCCAAGTACCCGATGGTCTGGCTAATAGACCATGCCAGCAGAAGAATAAGATTTTCACCTTGTTTACAAGGGATTTTTGCTGTCTGTTCCTGACTCATGCATTCAACTTGAAATAATGCCGATATAGTTTTGACTCTTGGAGAACTGCAACAGTTAATCTCCATTGATTGCAGATTACTTCGAAAGACTTCTGTTTGTATTAGAAGTCAGTAGTTTTGGCCTAGGACACAGTTTTTATTGACTTTGTTTTTGTGAGACATCATTGGATGTGAAAGAAAAATTAATTGAAAATAAATTGGTAAAAGGCAGTCTTGCTTCTGGATATTTCTAATAATTCATTTATCTCGAATCTAGATCATTTCCAAAGAACTCTGTTTGCATTGTCAGCAATGTTAGCTGTTAAAGTTCTTATTGATCGTGGTCCGCATTATTTCTTCATTAAATAAGTTAAAAGCAAAACTTAATTGAAAACGATTCAAAAAGCCCATTCAGGACTTTTTGCTTTCGTGATATTTCATTGAATGCCTGGGTACGATGTATCAGAAGCAAAAGTTAAGTGAAAGAAATTTAATGAAGCGGTCCATTCAAACATTTTAGCTTTCGTGGCAAATTGGGATCAGTTTCTCTTTCCCCAAACTCGGTGACAAAGTGCACGCACTTTTCTGCAGGAAATTAAGAGTTTGAGGCAGGATTGAAAGTTTCTTAAAATCATCAGACTTTTCTTGATTCACCGGCGATCTGAGAGTTGACCTCCTCCCATCCAGTTTCTTGAAAGAAATACGTGCAACTACAAATTTGGACTCTCAATTTAATGCACAATGATCGCCTTTGGTTTTGACTAGAAATTGTTCTCTTTCAGTGCATTGAGCCACTCATTTCTTACTGAATGATGCGAAAAATCATGTTTATCTGAGATGTAATGCACGTATTTTTCTGTAAAAAAAACTACGAATGTGACCCAAAGTAATTCTCAATGTTTCGAAAACCATTCTTAGGCCCAAGGGTGGCCAAGGAAGGAAATCATACACACGACACAAGCAAGTCATAGCCTGAGCAAAGGCAGCTACTTCGATTAAGTAGACTCGTTTTGGAAATCTGTCAAAATTCCTTCCAATTGTTCTTATGAAACTTTCGAGTCCAGATTCGGATTTAGGTCCCAAACATTAGTCTAGTTACACGTTTTAAACTTGCTGGCATTTTTGATGTTCATTTTATGACAATGCAAAGTTCTAAGATTTATAAGGGATTTGACTGTCAAAAATCGTTCGGGGTGAAACTTTACACCCCGAGTCATTTTCACGGTCAAATCCCTTACAGATTTCCAAACTTTAAGTCACCATAAAATTAACACCACCACTGCTAGCAACATGAAAACCTGTGGTCAGAGTAAAGTTTGGGTGCTAAATCCGAACTTGGCCTCCAAAAATTCATATGAAAGAATTTTAAATAATTTCCAAAACGAGGCTGTTAATCGAAGTGGTGTATTGTCTTGCGCTCATAGTAGCTCATCTTTTGGTTTTGAGACAATTTCTCAAGATTTCTGCCCACTGGAGATCACATGACCCGTACACTGCGAAGCAAAAGCGCGAAGACATGATTCAACGACAACAGATTGTTACGGATTTAGCCTGAATATGTGCTTTTTGATGCCGCCCTCTATTTGCACCTTACGAAAACAAAGTGCCCTGCTTTCCATCTGTCAACACTCTGATGTTCTCATTGCACTGAGAGATATCACCAACTCAAATCTTTAATGAAAATAGCTTGGGACGATTTGGTCACACATATGACGTCATCAAGATACGATAGTGCACCGCAAATAGTGTTCCAAGCCGGGCCCTTTGAGCATGGGTTCAATATCATCGAAGGGTCATCGTTTTCTCAAAACACTGCAGAATAGTGTTACGATCTGGGCAAAACACCTGGTTATCATCAATGTACGAAAATAAACGAACGAAGACGCTTAGGTAACGTTTGAATCGTTGAACTGTAGTCGCTAAACCTCGTTGCTTAGGCCCATTTGATCATCAAGGTCACTTAGGCCATTTGACTCTTGCGTTGTTATCATGTCAGCACCCAACGAGACGAATGAACAGGAGCAGATCAGGTTTTGAGCGTGCTCCGAGCTGTATTACAGTAGAGTGCAAATGCTCAAGGTACACAAAATTCAGGTCCGTGGCAGCAGGGGCTTTCTTTTTGTTTAACGGGAACTAGCATTGATAAAACATGAGAGTTGGAAATAGAACAGATCAGACACCACCTGATTCAACCTCGTTTTCAAAACAACATCTGATTGAAAAAATAGAGATAGATCTGGCTTAAAAGACCAATCGTGTCGATACCCTGTAAGGGTTTATATGAATCCATTGTTTTCGATTTCAAACATACCCTTCTGTGAATGGTTTAATCAGATGTGCACTAGGCCTCCCAAATATGGCCTAGTAATGTTACCAATGAACAGTGTATTCTGGAACTAGAAAGAGAGGGGAGTAGGGAGACCAAAGGGTACTTGCAAACCCCATCAATGATTCGAATCAGAGAAATACATACCTTCTCTTCCTCATTCTTTTTCCTACTGATCTCTTTTGCTTCAAAGTTTCCCAAAGCGTGGTAGTTGGGTCCCAGATGACATCATCCAAATACCAAATTCAAAATCCCACGATTGACGCACCCACAGTTGTCATTGTATGCACAAGTTCCCTTTTCCTAGTGGTATCAGTTTTTGATGTTTTGTTCAAGCGGAATCAAAACGTCTCATGAACATCTGGTTCCTTCAGTACCTGGACCTTGCATTTTGCTATCAAAAGCATCTTAGCTAATAAATAATCTCCATTCCGAAACGACTGCTCGTTTTTTTTCAATAAGAAACTAACAATCTTGGCCAATACTGCATGTTTCTTAAATTATCAGATTTTGAGTACTCAGAATTTCTTACGAGTTTCTTAAAGGTTCCACAACAATCTTCATGTTCACTAACTGCGTCCTCGTGAACTTTTCAAAGCAATGCCAGTTGAAAACCTTCCGATGTTTAGACATCACTATCCTGGGTACCACAGCCAAAACATTAAAAGACAAAATAAAGAAAAGCCAAAGAAATGAAAGTTGAAAATATATTTTGTGAGCGATGGTCTCCCTCTTCCCGATTTTCCTTTCATTTTTAATTTGAGGCTCTGGTACCCAGGTTAAGACATCACTCAAGTACATTCCGAGTAACATGATACAGGACAAGTGAAATAAAGTAAAACATGTCGAGGATTCCCTTTGTTAAAAATAAACGGTTTTTTAAGTTATATTTTCCCAGTACGGGAGATTCTTGATTTTTGGCAATCTGAGAGTTGAGTTTCTTATAGGCAGTTTCCTATAAACAAAATACGTGCAGCATACAAGGGTACTACCCTAAAATTCGGACGTAATGGGGCATACCTTTTTACTTTGGACATTTTTACCCTTTTATGATCGTTTAGTCTAACTTCATGAAAATGACTTATTACACCGCATTAAGCATTCTGAACGAATGATGTACCGTTAAAATGCGAGGGAGTCGTGACAATCCCAAGTAACTCATTCATGAAATCATTATCACTGGATTGTGTCACAAATTTTCAATGATAAGATCTTACCACCTTTACGACCGCAAAAGTGCTCAGTAATATTTTGAGTCACGTATTTTTGTCTTTCATCTAAAAATCTGATTTATTCCTCTGTTCTTTTGACTCTTTTCATCACATCGATTATGTTTTGACTTCTTAGAACGTCATCGTTTGTCACGTTCTTGTCCTTATCAACTCATTCTTGGAAAAGCCACCCCAGTTCGAGTTCTTTGACGTCATAAAGTTCTTCTGAAACTTGATATAGCCTGTGCGTCAACCCTCAGACAATAATCTTGACCATAAGTCTGATCAGACAAAGCCGAAATTCTTTCTGCGGAGAATCTGCGGTTTGCTTCTGAATAAAAGTTTTGCTCTGACGAAGATTGATCCGTGCTGTCTTGGTTTATCTTGTGAGACATCCAGGAATGCGAATGTGTTTTTGATGGTCAGGGCCGCCGAGAGGGGGACAGGAGGCGCAATTTGTTCCAGGGCATCTGGGTCTAAGGGGCCTCACAACTTTAGATTTTTAACACTCTGACTGCAAGAAATGCTCTGAAATGCATTTTAAGCCAATCTAAGGGAGCGGTCATTTTTAAAGCTGGGTACAGGGGTGGAAGAATTTTTGGAGGGGTACCAAATTATTTTGCCTCGTCTAATTGGGGTATCAAAAATTTTGGCAAAAATTACAAAATATATGATGGGTTGTAAAATATTAGGAATATACGTCTGACTGAAATGAAAAAGCATATCTCTTTTAAAAATTCCATATGTTACTGATGTGTTCATCAGGTAAGGAAGAAGATACTTGAAATAGTTGGCGATGGTGCTTTGTTTATGACTTGTTTACTTTAAGTTTTGGTTTATTTTATCCTCAGATTACGCTACAAGGTGGTTCAAGTTTTCCATGTAGATTTAAGATAAATCACTCAATAATGGGGTATGAAATTTTTGGCGTCCTTGAAATGGGGTGGCAAATGTTATTACATTTAGCAAATGGGGCGAGAAAAAGTTCATATTTGTCTTAAAAATTCTTCCACCCCTGTCCCCAGCATTAAAAATGATAGCTCCCTAAATGCCGTGATCGAGGAAATTTTCTGCTCGCTTCGCTCGCAGGGGGCACTATTTCCAAATTTTGCCCCTGGGCCTCCCAAAGCTCTCGGCAGCCCTGTTGATGGCAAGTGACGCATAGCGCAACACAACAACACAAAAAATTTAACGTATCACAAAAACAATTCCAAAAGCCTGCATCCCCATTCGAAACGAGGCGACTTTATTTTATCTGACCATAAATTTTTCTCTGACAATGATTACAGTAAACGCAATCAATATTGTTACACGTAGTTTTGATAAGAAACTGCTTACAAGCAACTCAACTCTTTGATCGCCAAAAAATCATGAAACTCCACTACTGAGGAAAAACTAGAGAAATTATTCATTTGACCATAGGTGATAGGACACCCATTGTGTAGCAGTTTGAAATTTATATCAGAAGTGAACCACCTTAACTTATTGTGTTTTTGTGTTATGAACTTATTTCACTTGGTATACAACCACCTTTCACTATTTCGTAATTTTGAAAGCTTTCGGCAGTGAGCCCATTTAATCGCAAAGCTCTAAACGGGAAAAGCTTGAAACTTTCAAAATTACGAAACAGTGAAAGGTGGTTGTATACCAAGTACAAATAAGTTCAAAACACAAAAACACAATAAGTTAAGGTGGCTCGCTTCTGACATTAATTTCAAACTTCTACACACTGGGTGTCAGTTTTATTTTATTTTCACCAGTTCCATCATATTACGTGGAGGGTACTTGACTTATAGCCCGCGTTCCAGACCCTGGAACACGCCTGCGTTCCAGACCCTGGAACACAGGCTAGCTATTATTGACAATTTCTTAAAATTCTCAGCTCGTGAGTACTCGGAGATTCTTCAATGTTTATGCACTCTTCATGATTTCTTCATGTTTTCCCGTAAACATTTGGAAACGAGCTTTTTTGATGCTTTGCTAATGTTCAGACATTAGTCAAGTTAGCCTGTGTTCCATACCCCTTTAAAACGAAAGAGGTCTGGATCACAGACTAGAACTGGCCGGAATTCTTTGTTTTCTATAAAAAATACGTGTGAAGAAGTGTCTATTTGAATCAGTTGGTCAATTTGAAAACAAAAAGATGTTGGGATGAGGCCCGATACAAGAAGTCAGCAAACATGGGTGGGGGGGGGGGGTTTGGGGGTGAATACCTCTAAACTGAAATGCTCACGATTTAGGCCTTTAGGAGATTCAAAGAACGTACTTTCATAAGCATATTTATCTTGTTAACAAAGTTGCTTTGTTTGATAGTAAAACCACAAAATATATTTTCAACTTAACCCGTTCTAATCGAACTTTTCTTTCCACAATTGATGAGCGACTTTCTTAATTAAAATTAGCCCCTTCGAAAAGGCCTAATATTCAAGCTATGTAGAAGGGGCTAACTTCTCAGAGACGTAGGAAGCATCTCAAACTTGGAGGGGCAACACACTTCGCGGGCACTTTCTTCTTAAGAAAAAGGGGGCACTTTTTAAAAATAAAAAGGGCACTTCCTTGTTTATTGCAAAATCTTGGGGGGGCTCGTGCCCCCAGTGTCCCCGGTTCCTACGTCTATGGCTAACTTCAAAGATATAATTTAAAGCCCTTTATCATTCAACAAAACATTTGCAGAGCAGATTTATAAATCACCATAATACTGCTGCAACCATGATTCATTTCCCTACGTTAGTACTAATATCATTGGCCTAAATCATCAGCTATTACTATTCTCAAAACCATCAAGCCTAAAATATCTCACAAAGTAGTCTTCCAGCTTTCAGAGGTCTTGTACCCATTTCTACGGCTGTACTATACGACAAGCTACGATTACTTAGCTAGATGAATGCTTCTTCAAGCCATAATTGCAAAAAAATATTGTGCAAAGCCAGCTTTCTGACTGGCACGCAAGGGCGACAAAAATTTGTCATGGAATGATTTTTTTGTCCGCTTTTGGAGCTATAGGAAAACAAGGGAAAACTGGACAACAAAAGCATCAATTCAATTTAACGACATGAGCGAAAGTTTTGGGTAGTAAAGCTACTTGGTACAACCAATGGGTACCAAATCCAAAAAACTGGCATCCAAACTTCTGGCTGCCATCACAGAGAATGCTGTAGTGGCCTGTTCTTTTTACATTGGCAAAAATAATCTTTTTCATACTTGTAATATAAATGTCGTCATTTTATTTCTTTAACTTCAAGGCTAGGTATCCAATCTCCTTTGCTGATAAAATTGGCTACTGTCCAGTCACGAGACTAGCTTGACTGATAGACGTATGTCTCTCAAAGTCTATTTTGAAACTGGTTAATTAATGTTATTTTGACGTGCATAGTTCACAACGAATTGTTGTCGGTCGTTTTACTTAGCAACCTTAGTGCTGAATTGTATAACTGTCTCTTTTTAAGGATTTAATTTGGTTACTTTCATTAAGCAGGCTAGACAGAAATTGCAACATTTCTTGGCGCCCTTTGTCACGAAGATGTCATAAGATTCCAGCAAAGCAAAGAATATGGAAGCGGCAGTCACAAATTTATTCATTCATGTCTTTCGTGGACTAACGACGATGGGTCCCTTGTATCCCTTGTATCCATGGGTCTCACAGGGACTCCTAATGTAACAGTGAAAAAGAAAAGCAGAAAATTTTCTGGAATCAATGGAATTGCGATGGAAACACAGCCAGATATGGAGAACCGTCACATTGCTGAGAATAGAGATTGTCTTTGTTTGTCCCCTGTGCTCTTGGTCATTTGTATATTAGTCCCCTGTGTTCTAGTTGCGAGTTGAGAGCAAGAGTTTCGACTAGCTTTAACAGGAAATCAAAATTGGTCAAAATCGGGAAGGCAGAAATCGAAAAGAAAGACATTCTTTCCCTCTGTTTTTTTCTATCACTTTTTGTTGGCTTTTTGGTACTCCGGAGACAGGCAAAGACGTGTACAGTATTCTATTTGCAAAGCCATGCAGCTCATTTTGAAATGAGTTATAGGAAACACGGTTTATCACAAGGAAATGACCGTTAGGCCTAAGCTACTTGTTGGAGATAAGCTTCCGTTGATGCCAAAGATTTATGAAGACATCCAAAGTGACACACTCGCGCATTCAGCTCCAAACAATACGCTCGGATACAGATTCAAATGTTGTAAAATGATTCAAAATGCTATCGTTAATCTAATGCAATAATCATCTATGCTGAACATGGGGCAACAATGCATCGTTGAAGTGGCCTAATTGTATTCTTACTCAATGTGTCCTTTGTCTTCCATGGGACAGAGAATAAACCTTGACAATGTTACTATTCCTTTGTTGTTCTCTCATCACAACAGGAACTGAATGCCGCCATTATTCAAATACAGCTGAAACCGATTGAGCTCCTACGCAGCTATACGTCTCACTTCCATTTATAGTTCAATGCTCATTTCAAACTTCCCCAAGCGCAGGGAATTTAGCCCTTCGTAAATATACTAATCTTTGAACTTAGCAACTGCTTATAAGAAACTGTGGCAACATCTTCCACTGAAAGCGACTTGAGGTCCAGTGGAAATAAGGAAGCTTTGTTCAATTTTCAGTTCTGAATTGCCAAAGTGTTTTAAAAATAAATATTTGCATTTCGAAATTCGAACCCCGGGTTTCGAACCAAAATGACAGCAAGAAGCAACATTTTTGTTTATGATTTGGTTTCTCTGGTAATTCCCTGTGCAAAACGAGCTAGGCACGCATTTTTTATAAGAAACTGAGAATTTTGGCCAGTAACTGAAAGTTTCTTAAAATCATCAGATCTTGAGTACTCGGAGTTTCTTTGCAGTTTCATAACCTTTCAAAACGAGGCCTCGTGAAGCCTTTCCCGGGGCCTTTGAGACATTAGGCTGCGATCACATTAAAGGCTTGTTCTTGCGTACATAGTTTTGTTAACGTGAACGCGCTTTCGTTTAGGTTTTCCCGTTGAGATTTGATATGTCCTTTAGTTCCAAACTAGCATGTCGTTTTTCTACTTCTGAAGTGAAAAGCTCAAAATCAATTTCGCTTGCGTGCGCGTGCAAGTAATCTGGTAGGTAGGTAGGTGATCATATTTAACGTGGCTAGCCTGCGAAAGTCTGAGAGACTCATTTCCAGCAGGGGCCACGGATGTTTTACCATAAACCCGCCGCAGCCAATGGCCACAGCTACCAGATTTCCCTCACATGGCTCTGGTCGACCCGGGCTAGAGTTACGGACAGCGACCAAACTGTCCAGAGTGGGATTCGAACCTCGGCCGTTCTGACCTTTGGTTTACGAGTCAGTCGCTTTAACCACTCGGCCACACGCACTTGGCAACCAACGAGCTTTTCGCATGAGCAACAAGTATTTTGCAGTCCGAAAACTCTAAGGGAATAGTATAGCGGAAATCTGCACTAGCGTTAAAGCGCTTACAAGAGATTGTGCGATGTGAACGTAGCCTTAGTCAAGTGCTTTCCAAGTTATGTGCACAAACAAGAAACAAGTGAAAATAAAGTGAAATATATGAAAGTTTCCCAAACTCAATCATGCTTTCATCAAAGTAAATAATATCTGAGGCTACCTTTTCCCATCACTGGATTCTCGTCATTTTTCGGCGATCTGAGAGTTGATTCGCTCCTTATGAGCAATTTCTTACAAAAATTACGTGTAGGTATACTTCTTAGGGCCGAGACTGCCTCTGTCTACAAGAACATTTCCCTTTGAAAACCCCTTTATGAGAGTTGGGCCCAGAAAAAGCTGAGAAATTATAATAAAATGTAAGGCTTTATCAAACCAAGTTCTTAGGTAGGTAGGTATTTATATTTAACGTGGCTAGCCCGCGAAAGTCTGAGAGACTTATTTCCAGCAGGGGCCACGGATGTTTTACCATCAGTCCGCCGCAGCTACCCGCCACAGCTACCAGACTTCCCTCACATGGCTCTGGTCGACCCGGGCTAGTGTTACGGACAGCGACCAAACTGTCCAGCGTGGGATTTGAACCTACGGCCGTTCTGACCTTTGGCTTATGAGTCATATATATATAATTAAGCTTAGCTAACTGTTGAAGGTGTTGCAGAATTTATATAATTATATAAAATTATATCTTATATAATTAAGCTTAGCTAACTGTTGAAGGTGTTGCAGAAATGAGTTGGTGCATGAATCTTAGGATCTTTGGGCGTCTCCAGATCCTTCCTAAGCCTTGGATAGAATGATGTAACCAAAAAGACAAGTGCAAAATGCATTTAAACAGTTGGTAAATTGATACATCATAGTGACGCCCTAGCCATTCAATCAACTGATTGTACAATGGGAAATCGGTTTGGGGAACTTGTAATCAAAATGGAATGTCACAGAATATCTGGTTGCAGGCGATATGCGAAAACTTCTCACAAAGATAATCTACAGTAGATATTGACTGCCTCCAGGTTGTCGAGACTTCTAGTCAGACATCTAGATTTTCACTTGCTTTTGATTAAGTGGATCTGAAAGATAAAGCAGTTAAGTAAGCCCCTAAGCTATAAAAAATAGCCTGTTGGGATTACATTCTTGGTCCCCAGGGAATAAGTCAAGAAGTATCAAAAGTAACATTCATGAAAGATACCATGTTGGACTTTTACATCTTTTTCATCAAAATAACACTTTCATAGATAAAATAACAATTTCCACATAACTATTTGCATTGTATTGTAGCAAGGTACAGGGCCTTGGCAACATCCAAACAGCCAACCAAAACGATCAAATTTTAAAAGGATCAAAGTAGCAGGTATAAGACTGCATTCACATTGCACAAGCTTTGGAAAGCGCGTTAACGCTCGTACAGAAATCCACCATACTTATCCCTTGCAATGTTCAGATTGCAAAATATTTTTGCGATGTGAACACTGCAAGGATTAGTATGGCGGATTTCTGCACGAGCGTTTACCCGCTTTCAAAAGATGGTCAAAGTGAATTCAGCCGAAGTATTGTGAACCCACTTGATGCAAACTGTTCAAATTATTAGGATCTCAAACACCAACTTTTTTAATGCAAATTGATCACGCTTTGAATTTGTGTTATGATTTTCATTTAATGTCTCAATACTTTTAAACGGTACATCAGTCGATAGGTCTTCAAGGTACATTTGAAACAGGGGTGCTCAGGCTGGGGTACAAAGAATCAATCCGAAAAATAATTTCTGGCAAAAAAAAGACCCAAAAAGGCCATAAAGGTCATTAAGGTCGTGAAGTAGGTATCTAAAATCTATGTAAGTGCCCTAACTGACTAGAATTCTCATAATCTATTAGGATATTCAAGTATTTTGACTCCGGTAACGTTACTTGAATGTGGGGGCAGAAATTTCATATGACACAAGCTAAGAGAAATTTTGAACGATTCCAAAATGAGGCTGCATGGCCGAAAAGATGTATTCATCGTACTCCTTTCGTGTTTTGGCAACCATGCATTTTCAACTCCGAACGAGCATCTGACCTTCCATGTGACCAAAAACGATGTCTGATTTCTAGCGCTGACTGGAAATTACACAAGTGGGGTGTGCAGTCACCCCGATTCTTTCAATATAACATTGAGTGACAGGATGCCGAAGATTTTCGTGCATAAGGTGACACACGAAAAGGGCTCAACAAGCACAAAAGTAACCAAAATCTTCCACGCTTATTAGATTAGTGATGTTATAAACTGGTTTTTGAACCCTGATTTGGAAAGCATGGCATGTTCAAGTGGTTTTGTCTGGTTTTGCTTTATCGAATTGACAGTTGAGTTATTACTGTGTGAAAGTAGGAGGTGGCCTAAAAAGGGGAGGAAAGTATGTGTTCAAAGTAATGTTTTCTGGCAGCTCAAGCGAGCAAAAGCGATTAGTTTAAAGAATAGTTGCTAACCATGATGCTTTTCGCGCCGAATGAAATACAAACCAGGCAAAACCTATATCTCATATTTCATATTTTTTCATATTCCACATTTTTCAATTTATTAGGGAGGGAGACCCTTCAACCAACTGGTTGATTTACAAGGGGCCCTCCATATAAAAACTTACAAAAACTAAACAAGTTAAAAACCGCTAAAAACTATTTACAATGAATACAACTAACAAAAAATCCTATCTAGAAGAATAAAAGAAAAGTACCTAAAAACAAAACAGTCAGTCCATGAAAACAATGTTTAAAAATATTCATAGAGGATGCCTGTTTGGTCTCAGCTGGGAGGCTATTCCAAAGTTTAGCTCCGCGAAAAGAAAAACACTTCTGCCCATTTGCAGATGATTTCTTTGGCAGCCTCAAGTCCGTTGCCGTATTTCGAAGGCTACGAGAGTTACTAGTAGAGTTTCTAGTGAAAAGATTGCGCGTGTAATGTGGACCATTGAGAGACTTGTAGACCACTGATCGGGACTCTTCATTGACAAGCTCACGAATGGTCTTCCAACCAAGGCTGCCAATCAGTGGTCCACTCGGGGAATCATAGCTGCTATTCGTTACAATTCTAGCAGCTCTATTTTGAAGCTTTTGGAGCTGATTGATATCAGTGGTGCCACAACAACCCCATACAGAACAGCAGTATCGAAAATGGGGCTCCACAATACCTGAGTACAAAGTTTTCAAAGAAGCCATTGGGAGAATATTCCTTGTGTGTTTTAGAAATCCAATGGCTCTGGATACTTTACTAGATACAGCTTTAAGATGTTCTTTCCAATCTAGACTGTTGTCAACTTGAACACCAAGATATTTGGTCTTCTTGACAACGTCCAGTTCTCTGCCACGAATTTCTAAATTCAGTTTTCCTGCTGCATTGTTGAGCGTTCGGTGCTTCGGTTTGGTCGCGATTAACATAGATTGTATTTTAGCAACATTTAGCGAAAGTTTGTTGCCCTTCAACCATGAGTCTAAGTGCTCAAGATCGACATTAATAGCCTCGTTTAGCAGAGATATATCCTTTGACTTTAAGCAAAGTCTAGTGTCATCCCGGGGGGGGGGGTACTCATATATTTTTCCGTACGGGGACGTGCCGCTGAACAGGGTATCATTTTCAGGATTCCGACTCCGGGACAGGATATCATTTTTGTAAAAATCGGCTCCATGACAGGGTCCATATTTGTCATTTTTGACTCCGAAAGGTCGTTTTAGGCCATTTTGACTATGCGAATGTGATTCAAGTCACTTAGATGGCAATATTTCCACATTTTTCGATAGATTTCGCGCAAATTTCCTTGCAGAGCACAACTTTGTCCAAAGAAACTAAAGGACAGGGTATTGTTTAAGAAAATTTTACTCCGGGACAGGGTATCTTTTTCGCGAAATTGACTCCGGGACAGGGTAGCTTTTTAGATTTTCCAGCGGCACGTCCCCGTATGTTCGTAGGCCAAGTACCCCCCCCCCCCTCCGGGAGTGTCATCAGCATGCATAGACTCAGTTGAACTCTGGACAGCTCTTGGGAGATCATTGATGTAGATCAAGAAGAGAAGTGGTCCAAGACATGACCTAGGCCAAATTGACTTCAAAATCAAACGAAAGTAGACTTTGTTGGAGCCGAAAAGGATCATGGTCAGCAATGGGACTTCAACTGAGAATTACACGCTTTTTTTTATAAGAGACTAGGATCAGGCCATAGTACTAAAAGTTTCTTAATTTCGCATGAAATTTTGTCCATTTTAGTACAAAAAGTTTCTTAATCGGTTTCTTATTTTTTGAATGCAGAATTAGCAATGTGGTCGCTAACACTGTGGCAGATATGTTTCTTGACATTTAAAACATCATAAAGGAATAAATAGTGTTCTGTTATGTTGCAAACACAAATGGTTAGATAATATTGCTCAAGAATAAGGGTTCAACGATCTATTTGCTATGATATTTATGCTTTTAACTTTGAAAAGTTTCTTAGTGCTTCTCAGACATAGTACTCGAGTTTCTTAAAATTTTGGCCATCTTAGTACTAGTTTCTTATAAACCAGTTTCTTATAAAAAAAACGTGTAGACTCAGTACATGCTCTTGTCTCACCTTTGGTTGAACTCCAATACCGCTATAACCAACTCCTTTTCCTTTACCACTTGTAGAAACGGATAAGCCTCGCAATTTTTCTATCTGGCCTAAACATTTGGGCAAAAACCACCTGTTGTGCTTCGTCAAAACCATCGAGCCTAAGGCAATGTTCACACGTATCCGGGCATTTTTGAAAGCGCATCTTCTCTCATCCGTATCAAAAAGATCCACATCCACTCGAGGAGCATTTTCGAAAATCTCCCCGTCCACACGAAAACACTGTGTATCAACATGCCCTCGCGTAATTCCCAAAGATCCGACCGTATGCTATGATGGGTTATAAATCGACGCTGTATCGTCAGAGTGTTCGAGAAGCTCCGTTGAAGGCGGCGCTTTTAAAAAATTCACTCTGGAGAGCGTTCTCGAAAAGCTTCGTTTCTGGTGACCGACAACGCCTTTTCCGTGTAAACTCTAAGGCCCTCTAACCCAGGGCCCTCTAATCCGTGTAAGCTCTAGTCGATCTCCTATACTGTCTCGTATTTCATGCAAACAAAATGACGTCATCAGCCAATCATGCAAGTTAGTGGATAACTCGAAGATGAAAAAAAGAATCAAAAATTTTTAAAAGACATTCGTTATCATTTGACAGCGCTATTCATTTGCATCAATAAGAATTTTCACTTCAGATCACCTTTAAGGAAAAAGTGCCAACGAAGTGTTGTGCACCCCTAAGTTTGAGGTGCTTCCTACGTCCGTTGTTACAAGAAGGTGATGCCACAACATTTCTTTTTCCTCCTTAAGTCAAAGTGGTAGCAAATTCCTCCTGTTTTTTAAATGTGTTTGATTTGGCATTTCTTGTGTCTCGTTTTGCCTAAGTCTATCAAGTTGCATGAACTTTTTCAGGTCTTAGAAATTTGAACAACTGGGAGACGCAAAATTAAAAATTACTATGTGTTCCTAATCAAGTTGAAGTCCATGGCAGCAAAACTTCCTCCTGTTTTTTGAATGAACTTGCACAGCAAGTTCATTCAAAAGACAGGAGGAATTCTGCTGCTATATACCTCAACTTGATTAGGAGCGTAAAGTAATTTTTAATTTGGCATCTCCCTTTCTTTTGTCTCGTTTTGTCTTTTCAGCAGAACAGAAAAATCTTTTGCAAGTCTGGGAAAATTACAAAAAACCGGAGATTCCTAATTAAGAATGATTTTGCATTTCAAATTACGTTGAAGTGGTAGCAAATTTCCTCCTGTCTGTTTGAATGAACTTGCATACCAGCAAGACAGCCAATATGACTGGGCATTTCTTGTGCCCCATGTCGCCTTTTCAGCAAGCAGGGCAAACGTTGCAAGTCTGGGAAATTTAGAAAAACGGGAGATGCACTATCAAGATTGCTTCAACAGTGAAACATCTTTCTCAATGAACTTGTTCTAAATGTGCTTGATTGGGCATTTGCTGAGCTTGATTTTCTCTTATTAGCAACCTGAAAACATTGTGTAACTCTGGGAAATTTAGAAAAGGTTGGAGATTCCTTGTCAAAAATTATATATAGTATTAAATCAAATTATTATAACTCATCAATGTATATCATCAAATTCCTGAAAGCTTAAAACAGTTTTAATGAAGAAGAACCTCATAGCCTGGACCTCTGTATGTAAACTCTCCTCACGAGGCAATTCAGCTGTGGCCAGCTTGTCATGACATCATCAGCTTCAAGTATACGAATGCAGTCTACCTGAATGAGAACGGACTTCGTTTCAACGGCATTTTGGCAATATGAAGGCCGTTAATTCTAAGGAAAAGGCGCGTTCTGACGTTCTGATGGATGCGGTCTCAGAAGTTCTTCCGGGGGCAAGCCTCTGGACCACCATTTTGGTCGCTTCATTCGCAACTCAGCCCCTGCACTTTTAACTGGCAGCGCGCTCTTTGGCACTGACTGTTTCAAAATTACTTCTACGTGAATTAGTAGCAAAATCTCTACCCGTGCCTATCTTTCTGAATAAACTTTTTCTGTATAAGTTGGATTGGACATTTCTTGTCCCTGAATTTCTCTATTTAGAAAGTTGAAAAAAGCTTTGTACGTCTGGGAAACATAGAAACAACAGGAGATGTCCCATTAGGAATTATCTGATTACTCTGATTCTATCGGAATCACTATTAAAGATAACGGCGAGATATGGCCTACCAATCTCGTTTGATATTTGGCAGTCTACGAAAATCTAAGTACCTGTGTCCGTTGAGAGATTTAAAGATTTTGCAATGGCCGGATGATCAGGAATTTGTTCTGTTTCCTGGAGTTGCATTTCTATTATGAAGAAACCAAAGAAAGAAGATATAGCAGAGAAAAGGCAAAGTTTAAATGAAATTAGATAATTTGGGGATGATTCTGAGATTTGCTAAAATTTGCTTGAATGAATGAGCGGGAGAGCGGGAGAAGTTATCCTCAGAGAGGAAAATCAATTTGTATGAAGTAAATTTGGAAAAAGATATATAGAGCTTATCCCCAGTTTATATGGTATTTGCAGACGCTCTCACCTTACCAGTAACTCAAACATAGGTTCCAAATCTTTAAAAATGTCGTTGTAAAATTCTTTGATCGATTCATTTGAACTGAATCGGTTATAAGAACTTTCTTTTTAAAAATTCGGAAAAACTTTGAAGAAAGCTTGAATCATCAAAGTTTCTAAACTTATGAAAACAAGACGCATTTCCTCAGTTTATCATTCAAAAGCGGTGGGCCGGTTCAAAATGACTTCAGTTTTACTGTTTATTTTGGGACACTATCGCAGCGACGCGAGGGCATTTCGTTAGGGAAAGTTTGGGAGGCTGAATGCTGTTGCAGTTTAGTTTGCATTCTTCAGAATTTGAAGCTCGGGCCTAACCAAAACGCGATGTTGTAACGGCATACAAACATTGCTTGGCTTGGTGAGTACTGAATCATTATTGTTTCATGGTTAGTTCAGACAGCACAACACTAGTGTCCGAACTGCCCATGGTCACACCAGAAGTTGCGCCAACAACTGAGATCGATTTTCCTGCGGTTCATTGGCAAACTCACAAACCAGTCCCTACAATTAACTTAATACGTGTATTTATGCAGAACTGCATATGTTTATTGATGATTTATTTAATCAATCAATCAATCAATCAATCAATCAATCAATCAATCAATCCCCTGAATCATAAACTTTGTTATCAATACTATGTCATGTTAGACATTTTACAATCGAAATTTGATAATCTTTTGAATGAATCGAATTTTGCTGCCATACCAAAGTTCCAACATTGTCGCTTTTTGAATGAAGTTTTTGAATATTGCATTCTAAGTGCAAGAAAAAGCACAAAAACACTGCTATTATGCCTCGATTACCCTGGAGCACAGGGACTTCCTTTCCCAATAGAAAACGGCAGGTTAAGGTTCTACCCAGTATTGGACAGTCTAACGGTGCCGCCCTGTTTCTAGGGCCCTTGGGAATTAATGGCATCGCCGGATGAGCTGGTATTTAGTTTTATTTTCATCGGCCCACCAAGGGCTGTCAAGTGTGTGACGTCACAAATTGGATAACTCTTATGTGAGAAGGGGTGATCTGTAAACTATGGAATTACGAAAAAGCGGAACGGAACCATAAAACATCAGAACCAAACGCTGGAATAGTATTTACGAAACCTTTGCGGGCTATGAAAGAGCTACACTGTGAGTCTTGATTGAGAAATGCCTCCCCTTAAAATGGGCTCGTAATCGCGTGCGCCATAAAGATCCAGTTTTGATAATATGCAGCAGTGCGCATGCTGTACTGAGTAACGAAGCTGATTCGCTCACAATGAAGATTAAAACGCAACAGGAGCAGCACACTTTGTACCCTAAAGAAAAACACCATATGTAGCCAAAAAGCTTCATCCTGCGAATCTATATGAAATTTCAAAGAGTGAAGAGCTCTGCCAAGGACATATCACTTCTGAGAATGCTTCAAAACCAGGTCGCTACTGAAAGTATAGATCATAATGGGTGGCACTGACAGAAGGCTGGGGGCTGAGGGGCTGGGGAACTTGTTGTCCAGGATAGGGGACATCGGACAGGGCCTAAAATGACTAAAAAATGCCATTCCCTTGTCATACGTCATTTTGACGAAATCTCTCTGAAAACTTTGCCAAAAAACCTTGTTTTGAAATGCTCACAAGGCCACAAGCAGGAAACAAGAAGATTGTTATGGAACCTTCAAGAAACATGTAACAAACTCTGAAAACTCGAAGGCTCTGGTACTAAAGAAAACCTGATAATATTAAGAAACTTTCAGTAATGAGCGAAAACCTTACTTTCTCATACCAAATATATGTAATTATGCTGATTTGCGAATTATGATTCTACTGAAATTAAGAAACTCTACAAGGAACTTTAACTATAAGAATTGGACTTAAAGATTCAAGGGGCATTTGACAGTCAATAAATAAAATCTCGTACACTTTTTGCAAAAGTACGTTTGTTTTCAAGAAAATTCATAGAAAATTTGTAATGCTTCAATGCTTTTCTTTTCAATTGATTCATTACCCTGGATCAGAGTATTTTTAGAATTTTATCTTTTTTATTCATTTTATTTATTTTTTTTTCAATTCAAAATTTTTTTCAAAATTCTAAAAAATACAAAATTTTTTTCAAAATTCTAAAAAATACTCTGATCCAGGGTATTGATTCATATACTCCCGTTCCTGTTCCATATGTTTTAGTTGACAATAGTTTTGTTGTTTTTAAAGTTTAGTTGAATCTTTCTATGGCTGCCATACATAATCTTATATAGTACTCTATAGCAATGATGATGATGATGATGATGATGATGATGATGATGATGATGATGATGATGATGATGATGATGATGATGATGATGATGATGATGATGATGATGATGATAACGATCATCTAAAAATCCTCTTTGTTCAGAAAAAATATCGTTTGCTATTTCGAATGAGTGAAATACCCCTGAAAGATTAGCGTATTCCGTCGTACTCTGATTCCGTAAATTACAGACACCCGTAAGCAGGTACACAGCTGCAACGCAAGGAAATACCTTAGGAGATAATATCGATACTTCTGAAACGAAGAAAGCATCAAGGAAAGCATTTAGATTGTTTCCCAGTCCATCAATCATCGACTATAGCAAATGATTGAATGAACAACAACGTTATCTTGAAAGAAATCTCGAAAAAATTTGCTGATATTTCAGATAAAGGACATGTTTCAAACTTGTTTTTCTTACTTCAACAATATTTTGTTTTTTTATTTTGTGGTATGTATGAACACAGATAGGAAAAAACAAATATTTAAGACTCAAAACCTGAAAACAAAACTCTTCTGAGATAATGCAATTCACTGTGACGAATTTTCTTAATATCAAGGGCCAGGGCCACACGAGAAAGATACCTGTAAATCCTTCACTGATACCCTATTTTTTGTAAAAGCCACTCAGAAGGGATTGCCCGCTCAATTTTTCAAAAATAATGTCCTCAAATTCAGCAAATGGGCAACAAGCGCAGGATCTAAGTTTCTTACACAAAATGGGCGTATCAGAGCCACAGTTGTTCAGGAGCATCCTTTTTGTTATTCTTAAATTCTTTTCTATTGCAATAATTTACGGGCAAACGTCCACCTAAAAACTAACCACAACAGGTCCTGCAGGTAAACTTTTCCATTTCAGCTTCTAAGGGCTTTCGTTTGGTTTCGAATTGGTCTTATCTATTGTAAAGTACACTTATTTATTTGGTATTACAGTACCTGCTGTACACGCTTCTTGTCGCTACAGAGCATGTGCCTAACAAGATCCTTTGCAGCCTCACCGTCAATTTCTTACTACTCTCGAGTACCGAATAAACGGGGGGGGGGTGAGAATAATCGGGGGGGGGGCTGGAAATGGTTCGATATAACAATAATTGGGGGGTTTGAATATTCGGGGGGGGGTGCTTGGAGAAATAGAAAATAGCCCTTTTCTTAGGTAAATACGTATGTTATATATCTATGTGCATAGTGATGTTACTGATACATATACTTTTGAACTCTGGTTCAGTTGAATGCACTTCTTGAGACTTTTTTCTTGCGTTCATACAGAAATTATGTCTAATATAATTTCATTTTTCCAAAAATCAATAAAAGGGGGGGGGTTAGAATAAGAGCGGGGAGGGGGTTGGAAAATTTTTCAAAAATTAATAAGCGGGGGGGACGATTATTCGGTACTCGAGAGTATATGCATCGAAGTAATGTCAACACGCGATCTCGTTTTCAGTTTCATTGAACATGAAAACGAGATCGCGTGTTGACATTACTTCGATGGATAATTGTTGGGCTGGGCAACTGTACGATGTGTAAATTGTATCGCTGTAATTTAGTTTAATTTAGTTAGTGTTTTTTAGACTACGTTCACATGATGCTGGCACATTTTGAAAACGATGGAAAATGTGACAGCAACAAAATTTGAGCTAGCTTTCACACGATGCCAGAGCAATTTGGTATCAAATGTGACGGTAAAAGAGTCGTTGCAAGACTTTGATACCAAAGAAATGTATCTACACACTAAGAATCGATCAATCTCACTCTTGAAAGCGTGAAAAAATGTTCTGTTTTCATCATATTCGAGTGTTCACACTATACCGTTTTCAAAATATGTCTGTTGA
The DNA here is from genome assembly GCA_964019985.1 of Aurelia sp. 4 Dawson et al 2005. NCBI lineage: Eukaryota > Metazoa > Cnidaria > Scyphozoa > Semaeostomeae > Ulmaridae > Aurelia > Aurelia sp. 4 Dawson et al 2005. Next base: position 4,463,836 of record OZ026495.1, read on the forward strand.
AGTTCCATTCCCAAAATCTACCGTTTTCAACTACTACCGGAAAAATGTGCCGTTATTGTGTCAACAGGAGGCCTGTCCGTCAAATTTTTCAACATTTTCAAAATGTTGTCATTACTATATTCAAATTTTGGCGAACGATGTAGTAGCAAATAATTACTGTGAAGGAGCATGCGGACGCAGACGAAAACAACACACTACGAAATAAACATGAAGAAGATAATCTTACGAAATTTTGAGATTTTTTAAATGAAATTTTAGTTTCGCTCGAGATTTATACGTTGATAATCACACAAGACGAATTTTTGTTGAAATTCCTTGGCACGCGGCTGGAAAGGAGGGGTTTCACCATAAAATGTCGTTTAAGGTTTGAAACCTGACCAAATTGAAAGTGGTGAAGCCAAGTTTAGTTGAACAAAATAAAGGAAACAAGAACAATCAAAGAAAGAGAAACAGGTATCCAATCAACACATGGGTGTCCTCGTGCCCTTGCTTTTGCTGGTAAGCTCATGAGCAAAGGATCATGGGGGCACAGGGTTCCGTTGGTTTCGAAATGAAGGTGCAGGCGAAGTTGCAGTTTTCAGCGCCAAGCGCTGGGATCGCAGAAATAGCTAAGCGCTAATCGAGTCCGCGACCATTGTCATGACGCTCAAAGGTGCTGGTGGGATTTGAAGCCCGTCCGCCTGACTGTTCTGGCTGCAACGTCAGTGGATTACAACACGGCGCCACAACACCTTCAAATGAAATGATTTCAATAAAATGAAATAACGTTTCCATGATTATCTCTAACTCAAGAAATAAGCCAAGTTATTGCAACAACAACAGCACTCTATTTACACATTCTTTACATCTTTTAAAAATTGAGTTCTATCATCAATAGCAATAACTACGAACATGAAATCCATCTAGATCATCTCACAGAATGTCCCATAACTGTAAGAACTTCGATCGGCCCTGCAAAACTCCTTTTATATCGGACTGAAACGTGGTTGAAGATATCGAGCATGAGTTACCGTAAACTCTCACACATTAGGTATCATATTTTGTGTTATGACAGACGAGTTTTTTATATGCAAAGTCTATCTTTTTCATTCTATTAACTTTTCATTCTCTCATATCATTCCAAAGTAAACTCCATAGCTTTTGCACTTCTCCGGAAACTGGCTTTAAAAATATGTGGGCCTAGCCTAGGCTGTAATATGTCATCACTTCCATGTGCTGCAAAACAGCGTTTGTAAAAAGTGAACTGTGTAGGACAATATGATATTGACTGTGAAGGAGCATTAGTGTTGAGTAGTTGTTGAGTTCTAAGTTAGAGTTGAGTTTGAGTTTTAAAAGTTGTTGTGAGTTTTGAGTTATGAAAGCCGTTGAGAAAGAACTCGTGTTCGGTGGATGAAACTTCGTGACACGTTCATTGATCTCGCTCATTTCGCTATATTTGAATTGTTGACACGATAAAGTATCCATATAGGTACATTAGGTAAAAATATCGAGTAACAATATAGCAGTTATCATAGTTACAAACTTCACTTCATAGTCAGAGTTAAATTGCTAGGCTCAAGACAATGACGGTTGAACATTGCTAATATAGTGCATCTGTTATAGAATTTCCATGTGTCTTTAATACTACAATAGCTATAGCTCAAAGAGAGGTTTCTTCCTAAGCACCGTTCAACGACCAGCAGCCTTTGCCATCGTTTGTTTTTGTCTTTGTGAATTTCGTACAGTCTGTTATTCTGGAAGCTGTGCAGGGCAGGTCGCTGACTTTGGGCAAAGCATGCTGATCTTTGTACTCCCTTTAAATAAACTATTTCCTTGGGCAAGGACATCTTCAGACCTTTTCTCATTTTCAATTTTATTCTGTTTCATATTACTCGCAGGGCCAACATAAAAATTGTTGTGGAACCAAAACTCGACAGAAACGTTGACTACTCAGAATCTGATGACGTTTAGAAACTTTCAGTACTGACTTAAATTCTTTGTTTCGCAGATTTCGCGAAGTAATTCAAACTCACAATTTAATGCCTTAAGTAAGCACCACTTCAACTATATTTTTTCTTGTTTCATCGAAGCCAATATTCCACGTTTCGAATTTAACTAGCGAAGTCCCTTTTACTAACGGGACGTTTAGGATTTTCAGCCTTTTGGGATGGTGTAACTAAAACTTGCTGACGTATATAGGCTGTCATCAACTTTTGCTTAGCTTCACCTTTATCACCTTTCAGGACATTTAGGCCATCCTTCGATTGTCTGAAGTTAAGGGACAGTGCAAGTGCAAACTTCATTGTATGACGTGGTCGGTGGAGAAGAAAAATCATGCAAAGAGTCTCCTCGGCCTATATGAAATCATAGCAGAAAAATCAACTGCCCTCTACAAATGTATCTGCCCCGTATTCATTAATAACAGATTCTATACAGTAGTGACGATGATTTAGCGAAAGACCATATCAAAGTCAATTATTGCCCTTTCTAATCTTCTGCAACGAAAATATCAACTTTTAAAATGAATTGACATAACTGCTGTATCGTTTTTGCAAGCAAACGACATGGAAATTTTGTGTCATTCCCTCTTACGCATCTCTAATCTTTTGCATGATTTACAATCCACCTTTTCAAGGTAAGGGGTGCGAAAGCAGAAGTCTTTTGTTGTTAGAGATTTTGCATTTTTGAGTTTAAAATCTTGTTCTGTGTACAAAGTTTAGCATGGCAGCAGATTTTCACTTTCATATCTGTCTTCGTTTGGAAGTTATGGCGATTTAAAGAATTTGAATTCATAAGAGCTTTGGCCGTGAAATCAGATGTTTGGACAAATTTTTGTCCAAACTTTGATTTCACGGTCAAAGCCCTTATGAGTTCAAATTATTCATAATGCCATAATTTCGAAACAAAGACAGATATGAAAGTGAAAATTTGCCTCTATACTAACCTTTTTATGCAGAACAGAAATTTGGACTCACAGATACAATATCTCTAACAACAAAAGACTTCCACTTTCGCGCCTCTAACCTTGAAAAGGTGGATTTCGTCATCAAAATGAATAACTCTATATTTCAAACTTCATCTTGGGCTTGTAAAATGCTAATAGACCTAATCGGCTAAGATTTGTTTTACCCATTTCAAGTTATATGACCATGCCCATGGGAAGTTTTGGTATTATGCTACTTTTTGCGTTCATGGCACAACATTGCATGGCATGAAATTTGTCGGAGAAATCAAAAGATGTTTTATCAAGAGATTGATCATATGACTTGAAATGGGTATAAACAAACCTTAGCTGATTTTGTCTATTATATAATGCTTTATAATAAGTGTTGACCAAATTCTGTACAAACTCGAAAAAATAGTTGCCCCTGCGTTTTGCACCGGCCATGTTAGACGGCCATGTTAGAAACTAAACATTGCACTATCCTTGACAACGAAAAGGGAATGGGGCATAATGTACCAACCGGTAAGAAACAACAGTTTCATTGAAAGAAAAAATTAGAAATATATTTCCTCTGGTGTCAATTTCTTCAGAATCAAAATCTTAACGCTATTTTCATAATTAAGCGAAATGGTCTTAGTTGCCATAGATCTTATTGAATCAAGTGCTTAATTAAAAAAGAAAGTTATACCTCTCTGCATTGTTCGAAATGAGACGAAGTAAATGCTCTTAAAATTTATAAGGTAATGATATCACATTCTGAAGACGAATTCAAAATAAGATGACACCAAAACAATGCTTGATGGCTGCGAAAACACGAACAGACTTCAAATTTATGACAGTTTAGGTATATTTGTTCATGTTGTCCTAGTAACTGCAATGATATGGGAATACTTTATGGATGACTACTTTCGTTAGTTATTTCTTATCAATCAAATTTGTGTTTTATCGCTTGATTGTTTGGGGAGTGCGCCAGTTGCATTTCTTATCATGTTTTGTCGACGTAAATATGACAAACTCTTTGAAAAACAGTTTTCTCCATAGAATGATGTGTCTTGTTGTTTTGGAAGTTTCTGTCATCGCTCTTGTCGAAAAGAACGCTTGCATGGAGGGGGGGGGGTAATTTCTTGACCACATCGAATGACAACGTACTGCCTCAGTACCCTCGCCCGAGGGGTTTCATTCGTTCGAAAAGCGTACAAGAGTTTTTTACAGAACAAAAGGATTCTTACGGAGTTTTGATGAATTTTTCTTGAAAACAAAAGCATTTTATCCGCGGGTGTTCAAGATTTTTTGGAGTGAAATGCCCCTCTCGCTCTCATCTGTCGCGGGTCACAACCCCAACGAACCGTGAGAAGAGCGAAAATATAACCATGATATAAACATTCGAACTATCTGGCAGCATACCAATAGACTTGCCGAAGTCTATGTCCCTAATCCGTCCAACACGTTCCTCCCGTACGGTTGTTCCTCGATCCCCCATTCCAATATTCTGTCAGAGGCACGAAGAGGAAAGCGAGAGAGTAGAAAAAGCTGGAATGGCGGATCTAGGAAATGTTGGAAAGGGATTAGTCAGAGGTCAGACGGACTTCAGGTAACAGACTTGAGGCAAGTCAAGCATTGTCTAGGCCCATTGCCCTTCATATTGTACCTTAATGACTTTGAAACTTGCCTAAAATTCTCAAAGGCTTATCTGTATGCCGATGATACAGAAGTTTCACTCTCTTCGAATGAGACTGGAGACTTGATACAAAACTTTCAGGCTGAATTAGAAAACATTTCCGAGTGGATGAGAATAAATAAACTAAGTATACACCCCGAGAAAACCGAGTTCATGGTTATTGACCATCCTCGTAGGCAAGGAAAATTACCAGAGCTGCCACCATTTTATTTGGATCATACTAGAATCAAACAAGTTCATAAAACGAAATACCTAGGACTTACGGTCGACGATAAGTCGTGCTGGGATGAACAGTACAAATCAGTCAAAGGGAAGGTAGTTGGTTGCTTAGCATCGATTAGAAAACTGAAAAATATCCTACCACAATCCCAGCTGCTCAATGTATATCAAGCACTTGTTGAAAGCCACTTAAGGTATGCTAACGTGATATGGTGAGCGCTCTCCGATACCAAGATAAGCACTTTGCAGAAATACCAAAACAGAGCACTCGATCTAATAGAATCTTCAAAGATGAAAGATGCTTGGAATAAGAACCTCATGAACATAAGTCAATTGATAACGTTTGACCGAGTAGTTATGACCTATAAAACTGTCAATCAGCTCTGTCCTGAAGGCCTACGAAATAAGTTCATCGAAAGGTCGGTCATATCAAAATGTAATACAAGGAATAGGAAGGATCTCCATGTGCAAAAACTGAAATTAGAGTACACCGAAAGAGGTTTTTTGTACACTGGCCCAATTGCTTGGAATAATATCCCACAGTCCATTAGAGATACCGATTCCATCGTACGATTTAAAAAAAAACTAAATCTCACCTCTTGAACTAACGGAATCAGCTCCGCACGAATCCATGGAAGATCAGGCAATATATTTCAATAATTGAGAGTAACCTTAGGAAATTTGTATTGTAATTGGTTTTTTTGTATGCTGTAACTGAATGGATAACGTGGATAAAAAAGATTAAAGATTAAATTAAATCAATACGACTTTTTACACTGATTACATCTTTTTTCTCATCGCTTGATAGACGGGAGTCAGTTCAACTAAAAAAGCAAGAGTTGTTGTTGTTGTTGTTGTTGTTGTTGTTGTTGTTTTTGCTTCGATAGCTGGGACTATGCCGTGAGTCTGGTACACTACGCTCCTCCGCGAGGTTTGTTTCGGTGTTCTGCAGTTCCGTAGTCCATGCTTCTGTGGTCCGCAATTTTGGGGAGGGTGTATTGGCTTGCCAAGATTTTTCCACAGCCCATTTAATGATCAAAAAATACTCATTTATTTGATAAGGAACTTGGTTCTAAACTTGGAAGCACAATTTATTTCTTACTATGGTCTTGGGACAAAAGTAAAAGTATTTCTAAAACTTCCTACTTTTCAAAAAATTAATTTTTCAATAAATTTTATTTCATTGAAGGCCATTAAAATACATTTATGAGCTGAGCAAATTACAAAGCTGCACCAGATACTAAACAAAAATCATACATACAGTTTCGAGTTTATTAGAAATATACGCTCCTTTCAAAAATTTTGAACAGAAAAGTTTCTGATTTTTCTTGTAGTTTTTCATCGATATTCTTACAGAGGCTACTCCGGTCTCTTGCGAGCAGCTTCTTTTTGCCTTCTACTCAATGCCATGATGAGAACAAGGACAGCGGTTACTACAATAACGTACTCCTCGGGTCCCTGTTGTTGTAGGCCTAATCCATAATGGCAGACAGCGCAGTAAACAACAAAAATGGCGTGAGCAAAAAAGTTAACATCTGGGAACAGAAAGTCGCAGACCATCGACAGAAACAACTCATAAATCCTTTCTCAGAATGGGAAGGAGCATCTCATCGCGCTAAATTATCAGTAAATGATGAAAGTTATGGAAAACCAGTCGAAGGAAGTCGAACTGAGTGGCGAGGGCAGAAAGCAAATCAACTTGTAGGCTCTGAGATAATCACATTGTTGAAGACAATAAAGCTCCAAGGAGCAATTGATAGCGAGAAGGGATTGCATTCTATAAGCTTTGGAAACCTATTTGAGTTGTACACTAGAATTTCAAATAAAGTGGTTGGAATTTTACTTAGAGCGAGGAAATATGGACTTGTCGACTTTGAGGGTGAAATGCTTTTTCAAAGGCAACATGATCTTGTCGTCATTGGGTTAACAGAAGCTGGAAATGACTTGACTTAATATCGAAAATTTGTAGACGATTTGTGAAAAGACTCCTTACCTCTTTTCGAGACTGAGTGCTTTTGGAGCAAAGTGGCTGCATTTTTGAGCTTACACGTATCCATTATTATAAGAAAGAGCTTATAAGAACAAAATTCTCACATGGCTTAACTCCAGTCGTGGGTAAATATTAATCAAGAAACTATGAAATTTGAAAAAGAGTATGCTTAGCATACTTCTGCTTTATGAGAGGGGGGTATGCATGTGCCTGCCCGGGTTATGGGTCAATTTGCAATATTCTGACCGGGTTATGCGCCATGTTATGTGAATTTGGCCCTGGTTATGGATCTGCTTACAGACAGTCGCCTCAGTTACGAGTAAATATTAGCAATTTATAGCTATTTAAAACTATTATGATAATAAACTTTTGAAAAATTGACAAAAAAGGTGGTGTAGACCAATTTACAGACGGTCAAAAGTTTACACTAGTCAAGCGGGAGCTGCGATCTGGGAGGCGGCCTGAAAATGAGTCCATAGCCTATGGACAGGCTTCTGAATGATACAAAAAGGAAGAGAGCCTGTGGGATAAATCTGATCTGATGTACGAAAGACTATTATCATCAGGCGAGTGAATCCATTGCTTAAAAGTATTCCAAACTAAGGTGCTTTTGCCCAAATATGGCAGAGTTCTGCAAATTTTTCAACGCTGGGGCGACTGGTGCCCCAGCCCCCTGGTTCGTACGCTTATGACGTTATCATCATAAAAATTTTAACGACTTTTGAAAGTCATGTTAATAATCTATCTATTCCTTGCGTTGCCTTTTCATATCCTGTCGAACCTCCTTGTGAAAGATTCTTTGCTTTGCGATAAACCTCCCTTCCACAGGTATGTTTGCTTCAGTAATGAATTTCTAGCTTTGCCACGTTTGCAAGTTTTGTGACCTTCCTAAATTTGCAGCATAGTTGCGTAGAGCAATTCAATTATCAAATGCCTGTCCACCAAAGTGTGTCAAAAAATAAAACCAATTTTCATATAATTCTGCCTTTGAACTTTCCTGAAATCTTCAATATCTACAGAATTACGGTATTTTTCGAGCAGCTCTTCACTCAATGGAAAAATCGTACGAGATTTTTTCAGAACAAAAGGATTTATGCAGATTTTTGATGGATTTTTCTTGAAAACAAAAGGATTTTGCCAAAGGTGTACGAGATTTTTGGGAGTGAAATGCCCTCGCTATTTTTCTTCTTTTTCCAGAATTCAAGAAAAATTTTCAAAAAAATTTATAATTGTCGCAGCTTCTAAACCGTTTGGCGCAACATGAAATAATTTCCAAGAAAACCATAAGTTCAGATAAAACAACTTCATTCGAAAAAGTCTTCTCCAGTTGATAGTGTACCAGCAAGAATCATTAAGGAAAATTCTGACGTATTCAGTGTGGTTATCCAATCTTTGTTTAACTCACATATGTCTAAGTAAACCTTTCCGGAAGAACTGAAGGCTGGAGACATAACTTCTCTCTTTAAACAAGAGGATGCTTTTGCAAAAAAGAACTATCGATCAATTACTGTTTTACCATCGGTCTCAAAAATTTTTGAACGGTTAATGCAAAATCAAATGCTGCCTTTCGTCCAAAAATCCCTGTCCCCACTCCTATGTGGTTTTTGAGAGGGCTATGGCACACAGCATGCACTTCTACGTCTTATAGAAACCTGTAACAAGTCGATAGACAGTGGAGGGATCGCAGGGGCTGTTTTGACAGACCTTTCGAAGGCCTTCGATTGTCTAGATCACGAATTACTAATCGCAAAATTGAATGCGTATGGTTTCAGTAGATTTGCCTTGCTGTTTGTGTATAGCTATCTCGATAACAGGAAGCAGCGGGTAAAGGTGAATGGTTCGTTCAGTTCGTGGACAAAAGCCTCTCTGGGTGTACCACAAGGTTCAGTCTTGGGACCCCTTTAGTTTAACATATATTTGAATGACTTGTTTCTGTTCCCAGAAGAGACTGAGGTCTGCAATTACGCGGACGACACAACAATTTAAACATGTGGTTCCAACATCGAGAATGTTGTCGCAAAATTAGAGAATGACGCTCTCGCGATAAGTGAATGGTTTCCAACAATCGTATGAAGTTAAATGAAGATGAATGTCATTTAATGATCTTTGGCGGAAAGAGCGACGAAGTCTCCGTCAAAATAGGAGAGGCTAACGTGAAAAAAAGCAAAGAGGAGAAGCTTCTAGGGATAATTTTTGATCAAACACTGAGCTTCAAACAGCATGTCAAAACACTTTGCAAAAAAGCCAGTCAAAAACTTCATGCCCTTGCCAGAATATCCTGCTACATGGACACGGAAAAGTTGAAGCAGGTAATGCAAGCGTTCGTCTTATCTCACTTTAGCTACTGCCCCCTTGTTTGGATATTCTATGACAGAAATTTAAGTCATAGAATAAATCATATCTATGAAAGAGCATTGCGTTTTGCGTACAAAGACTATCAAACAGATTTTGAGTCTCTTTTGGAGCAAAGGAACTTGGTATCTATCCATGTAAAGAATCTACAGTTGCTTATGACCGAAATTTATAAAACAAAGTCTGGCTTAAGTCCTCCTTTCATGAAGGATATTTTCGCTGAGCGGAATACTGGTTACAATCTAAGGCATGGTAACGACTCACAGCTTCCAAAAGTGCATACAACAACATAAGGAATTGAGACTATATCCTTCCTTGGTAATAGGCTTTGGTCAACTTTGCCAAATATATTCAAACAAGCCAGCACACTTCCTATTTTCAAAAACCATATTAAATGTTGGAAGGGCGAGAGCTGCAATTGTAGACTTTGCAAAATATATATACCACAGGTTGGGTACCTAACATGACATGTATCAATCTTTATTTTAAACGGCTGTGATATATTTTCCTTTAATTTCTAAGATAGTAGGCCTTAATTAGCAGTAATTTTGCTATTTTAAAATTCTTTTGCCTACTGTAAATAAATTGTTGATGATTGATGATGATGATGATGATGATGATGATGATGATGATGATGATGATGATGATGATGATTATGATGGATATCTTCAATACGGCATCAAGCAAAAGTTCGTCAGATTTGTGGTTTATGATTCAGAAATTTGATGACTTCACATCCTCAAATAAACTAAAATCCTGAATGCGCTGTAATTAAAAAAAAAAACATGCAAAATTTCTCAAAATTTTAACGATAGAATTATGCATAGGTAGCTGAAATTTCCTTTAAGCTATTCAGCTAGAAGAAATATGTCACTTAATCTTACATCCATATTTTTTCACCGATTAAACATTTGGAACTCACGCCAGACCTCAGACTTTGCAGATTTGAAGGGGTTGATAGGATAAACCAATATTTGTAAATTTGATTTCAGTTATTATGCAGCATTTCAAAGAAGAGGTTCAAGATACATCGAATTTTTGAATTTTGGCAATTTTTCAAACGCTGATAAATAATTCTGAGACACCTGGTAGCAAAGGTCTCTGTCGATGTCCCCCTATTTTGAAAAAGGACATTAAACATGTTCCGTGTCTAAGAGCCCGCAAAATAAAAACAGCCTTCCATTAAAATGTATAGACGGGGTATCATTTTGCAACAAACTCGCCTGAGGTTTCTGAAACGGTGGTTTCTTTTTTGAGGGTTCTTACTGTATTGCAATCAGTGACATACAACAAAAACAACAAATATGGATTACCTCTCCAAAGCTGTATATGACAAAGCATCTCTTATGATTCGTGGCGAAAATTTAGAGCTGTAGACTAAGATTTAATTGTGGACTAAGAGCGTCAGAGTTTTTAAGTACGTCATCCTAGCTCCTCAGTCTTTGTCATTGTCTACAGAATCGCATAGATATGACCTCAGAGGGGGGTGTGTTTGGTTGGTACCAATTCTGAAATGGAAAGACTTAGTAGACTCGGAAATGGTGTTTGATTGACTCCCCAATTCCGCAGACGGCAGGTTTTGGCAGGTTTGGAAGGCCTTTTGAAATCTGAACCTTCCGCTCCAAAAGGCAGAAGGTCTGGAAAACTCTGGAGAAATTCTCGTTTTCATCCGCGAACGAGACGAATACACCTTTTCAACTAAGCGACCTCGTTTTGAAATTTTTTAAATTTCTTTAGCTTGCGTCATATGAAATTTCGGACCCCATATTAAAATTTAGCATCCAAATTTTAGTCTAACAGCAAATTTTCATGATCTTAGTGCTAACGAATTTAATTTTATGAGGATAACAAATTTGAAAATTTATAAGGGATTTGACCTTGAATAATGACTGAGAGTGTAAAGTTTCACCCCGAACGATTTTGACGGTCAAATCCCTTATAAATTCTCAAAGTTATTATCGCCATAAAATCGAAATCACGTACTCTAGGAATATGAAATTTAGAATTAAACTAAAATTTGGGTGCTGAATCAATATCCATGGTCAGAAATTTAGTATCGAGAAATTTTCAAAAATTTCCAAAACGAGGCCGTTAGTTGAAAAGGTGTATTTGCTCGCGTTGGTACAGTGTTGCCAAGCACCCAACTCGTCTTCGTGTTTGTCCACTGGAAGCCTCGTTTTCACTAGGATGAACCAAAAATCTGCTGTTAGGAGAATTTTGCGTTTGACTGGGAAATGGTTTTCTGTCTCTGAGAGTTTTACCGCTTTCAGAATACGGCAGGTTTGGAATCAACAACCAAGCAGCCTGAATGACAAGTTTTGTGAAGGCGCCCAATAACAATCCTTTGCAAAATTAATTGGCTGCTTGTCACAATCGCTCATGGAGATACTTTCAAGGTCTGTTTCAAATAAGATTTTGGTGAATCTCGAACTTTATTTTAAAAGCAATATTAACTGAAGTAAATTAATTCTGTCTCGAAATAGATCTCATGTGAAATTTGTGATCTGCAAAGATACTCATTCAGTTTTCTATTGAGGGAAAACTTCCTATACCATCTTCTTCATCTCTTCTTCCCAATGCAAGTGTAGAACAGTCAGAACAACATTTTCTCCTCGATGGGCAAGAAATGAGTGAACTCCAAGTTCATGTGCCGACCGCAGTCAGGAAACTTTCAGTAAGGAAGTCTTCAATGGCTGTCATTCAAGGAGATTTTCACGTGACATAAAGTTTGACATTGATTAAAATTCCTGGATCAATTCTTTACTAATACCTCAGAGATTGTGAGCTTCTTCCATCAACTCGTGCTCTTGTTGGTTGCCATTTCTTATTCACGATCGTTCACGAGTCGGCATCCCAATCTTCGGTTCTTAATAATCTCACGAAAGCGATTATTTCTACGACAAACTCTCGTCATTGAATTCGGATCACTCGCACCGCTAGCAGCCGCATTTTCTCTCCTTTATCTGCTGCACAGTGTACCCACCAAATTCGACGAGAAAACAGAAAATCTTACAACAGTTGTTTCACAGTTTAAGGCAAATTTGATCAGTTGGACAAATCTTTTCAGAAAAGTGATCTACCTGCCATTGTGTGTCTTTAAGTAAACAATATTTCTCTTCATTGTCCTATGTGATTTCTATCAGCTGAAAACTTCTTAAACCATCTTCTTCATCTCTTCTTCCCAACGCAAGTTCTGAACAGTCTGAACAACATTTTCTCCTCCATGGGAAGAAATGAGCGAACTCCTAGTTAATGTGCGGACTCCAATCAGGAAAGTGTTGAAGGAAAAAGTCCGATTATGTCTTTCCGGTAAGCAACAGAACTGCAAGCTCTATTCGGCACTCCTGACAATGTTTATCAAGCAGAGTGTTCCTTCGGATAAAAAATGATAGCAAAAACGTCATGCCAGCACTAACGCACACGCTTGCAACTGTCCAGTAATGTAACGCACATATACAAAGGGTGTCCCAAAATAATTCAGGGCTGTTTGTGTGGCTAATGTCTCCATTTTTACACTTTAATTATCTCCATTTTTACACAGTTACAAGTTCAGGCTTCAAGTAAGAGTTTGTGACATTGTTTGAGTCAATCTGAGAAGTAGTTGCAGGTTTGCAGCAGAGCAAACGGCAAAACAAGTGGTTGCTTCAAAGACAGCACTCTGTTCTTCTCCAGCAATGCCAAAATCAAATAGATTGTCAAAGACAGAGTTTTATCTTTGTATCTAGATTTTTTCTGCATTTCTGAAAGGGTTAATAGTGGCCTTTATCTGTGAGACAACATTTTTAAGCTTTTACAAAATGCAGGGAACATTTGAATCTGACACTAGAACCCTTTCCATCAAACATTGCTTGATTTTAATGTTGCTGGAGAAACACAGACGTGCTGTTCTTAAAGACACCATTTATTCTGTTTTTACTTTGCAATAAATCAACAACCACTTGTCAGATTGACTCAAACAGCGTCACAAACTCTAAGTTGAAGTCTGACCTATGCAGCTGTGTAAAAACCAAGACAATTAAGGCTCATCTCCTCCACAGCAGCTACACAAACGGAGCACAGACTCTGGGGACATCCTGTATAAATTATGCTCCCGCAACTGGCAACCTTGCATCACCTTCAAAGCCATTTAGTTCCCTTTTGAAATCCAGTTCTCAGAAACATATTTTCAACCAACTCTAGGAATTCTGCACGAGAATGATTTGCTGAATAATCAAAAGTTACCACTTCATTCGTCGCAAGCATCGGATGATTCGTCACTATCTGTTTGTGGATTTTCTTCTGGAATTTTTTCTCGGAACGGCACTAAAATAAAGGAAAGAATGCAAGAGTTAACTTTAGCATCAATAGAATGTAAACTGCCAACTCCCGTAACCTATAAAAGAACAACAAACAAAATAAACGTGTTACTAGAGAGAAAACTGTAGAATCCTGCGAGAGCAAAATTAAGTAATCTCAAATCATGAAAGGAAAAAATTGAGTTAGTACTGCTACATAGAATTTTTAGCGGATTTGCGAGATTCTTGTGTCAAATATTGATTTAAAATCTCAGGAAAAGGGTCACTTGACCAAGTGTCCATTCAGCGTATCGTTATTTGTAAAGTATTTAATCAAACGTCGAATAATTTTTTTGAGAGACCCTGCATGAAGCAGATTTTACTGTGAAGTAGTAACGAGCTTATGAAACGATAAAGATAACACGGGTGTTAGGACACAGATGTTTGATTGATTATTCATTTATCTAGTTTTGATCCTTGGGTCCTGTTTTGTTGTCTTGTTTTCTGTTCTGTTTCATCTTCAACTAATGTGCACAACTGAGCGTGGTTAGGCCCAACCACTCTCAAGTTGTTCGAATAGAGCTCCCTTGTATTTCTATGTCTTCGTGCGCCTTCGCACAGGAAAGTTTTCAAGCCAGGTGCACTAAGACACAGAAATACAAGGGAACTCTATTCGAACAACTTGAGAGCGGAGGGCCTAACGACGCTCAGTTGTGCACATCAATTGAAGACGAAAAAGAACAGAAAACGAGACAACAAAACAAGACACAAGGATTAAAACAAGGTAAATAGATAATAAATCAAAAGACCGTAACACCCTTGAGGATAAAGGATAAAGAACGATAGATGGGACGATTAGAGTAAGATCTTGACAAAAGTTAAACATACCTGTTCAGCATAGAGCTCAAATCTTTAAAAAGGTGGGTGTAAAATTGAATGCTTGAAAGGAACCTTGGGCAATTTGCTGTAAACCTGTCGTGGCATTTTTTTTATCTTGATTACTTTCAAAATGGCGGCATTTAATAATTTTGAGGCTGTGAGGTCATCAAAAGTCCAAATCCTTAACCAGAAGAGCTACAAATTTCTGCTTGAAACCATATTGTAGACTTTCACAAACTATGGTTTTCTTGAATATTGTATCAATTATTCTCAAGTAGTTTAAGGATTTACAATGATTTTCATTTCTTCAGAATTTTTGATGAATATTTGCGAGAATAATCAAAGCGCAGCCATTTTGAAAATAAACAAGATATCAAAAAATTGCCACGGCAGATTTACAGCAAATTGCCCAAAGTTCCTTTGAAGTCATTCAATTGATGGAAAAATTTGATACAATTTTACACCCACCTTTTTGATTTGAAAAATTTGAGCCCTATGCTTACCTGTTCCCTTTACAGGCAACTCAAACTTGACCCATTTATACTTTTCAAGTCGCTTTACATCAGCAAAACTTTGTATGAGATACTGCACAGTAGGATGCGAATAACCAAAAAATTCAGGTCCAGAGCCAGTGTTTGTCGTTTCTTTACCACGAGCCTTGTTAAGTCTTCTCAGAACTGCGCAGTGGCACGCAGTTGCTGTCGAAGCTGTTATGGGTTGATCTTTGCAATCTTCTGGAATTATTTCGAACTAGAATCGAACAATGCCAAAGCTTTAAAAGGTGACCAGAACCGAAATTTTTATTGTACAAAATGAAAAATACTATCGAATGATAAAATATCTGGTTCAAACTTCTTTGCTATTTTATTTGATACTTAAAGGACAAATCTTGGGTTGGTATAATTGTTGATTATTCAAGAGATTACACTGTTATGAATGGTGTGTAGTACTTTTTCCAATTTTTTTCTCTTTTAATCTGCGAAACTACATATTTCAATCTGCTAGGAAGACGAGAAATGACATCATTTTCTATGACGTCAATTCATGTTGACCTGAAAGAGGCTGCCAAATGTGTTGATATTATACCACTAACATTGCTAGCCTCCTTATCGCGGCTTTGCACACTCGTACAAAATACAAAATTGCGACGATATTTGGCCTTACTTTCGAAGGTTCATTAACCAGTTCATGAAAGTTGGAGGCATCACAACTTAGAAAGAACTCATGATTGGTGTTCAGCAGTTGGTAAGGTTGCTTTTTAACAATAATTTTACTAACTTCGGACTTGTCCTTTAACTTGAAGATAGATACCTTGATTGTTGACATTGGAGCATTGAGAGTAGACATTTTTATCTTGTACGTCTAGATTTGCCTCCACCTCCAAACCAGAGCTTTTAGAATTTTACCTAAACTACAAATGCACTGCTTTGGGGAATCGCCTTAAGGATGACCATGGAGTAGAAACTCTGAACAAGGACCTGTGTGCTTAAGTAAACATTTGAATAGAAATGTAAAAACTTAAGACAGACAAACATATCAATGAATATAGTCACCATAGAATATCTTTCTTCAGTCAAAATGAAATTATAAAAAAGAAATAATTCAAGGACTTTCACGTCGAGAGTGAGTACTTTCAAGGATGTTATCTAATGGAGATTTCATCCTTTGAGTATCTGGCATACACCTTTTCAATTAACGGCCTTTTTTTGGAAATCTTAGAAAATTTCTTCATGCGAAATTTCTGACCACGGATATGGACTCACCATCCAAAGTCTAGTCTAATTGCAAGTTTTCATATTCCTAGAGTATGCGATTTTGATTTACTGGCGACAATAAGTTTGAGAATTGATAAGGGTAACCATGAAAATCAAAAAAGGGTAACCAAAAAAAGGGTAACCAAATTTGACCATGAAAATCGATCGAGGTTAACTTTACACCATCAGTCTTTCTTCACGGTCAAATCCCTTATAGATTTGCAAATTTGTTGTCCTCATAAAATTAAGATCGCTAACACTTAACACTAAGGTCATGAAAATTTGCAAGTACACTAAAATTTGAGTGCTGAATGTGAATCTTGGGTCAGAAATTTCATATGAAGCAATCTAAAAGAAATTTTAAATAATAATAATAACCACTTTCTTCAAGGTTTGCATGGTAAATAGCACTAGGCTAATTAATGCCAACCAATATAGAATACAAACATTATAGATTATCAATAAACCTAAATGTAACCTAAATTTACAATTAAATCCTTGAAAGATACCAGAATCCACCTTTTCAAGATAAGAAGTGCGAAAAGGAAGTCTTTGTTGTCTGAGGTGTTGCATTTTAGGGGCTAAAGTTTTGTTCTGCGTACAAAGTTTAGCATAGAATCAAAGTTATACTTTCATATCTGTCTTCGTTTGGAAATTACAGCGATTTTAAGAAATAAAAGTTATAAGGGCTTTGACCGTGATTTCACGGTCAAAACCCTTATGATTTCTAATTCTTATATCACCATAATTTCCAAATGAACACAGATATGAATGTGAAAATTGGTTCATACACTAAGTTTTGTGCGCAACACAAGATGTTAGCCTCAAAAATGCGAAATCACAAACGACAAAAGACTTCCATTTTCGCATCTCTTATCTTGAAAAGGTGGATTAGGCCGCTTAGCTGAAAATGTGTATTATTTGTATCGTAACAACTCCAATGATAACAAATCTGTTTTATTCACACAAGGAAGATTCTTCCACACGCATGGGAATTAAGCCTGGTTTCCATATAATTGTAACAGTCGGCGACGCGTCGCCGAGACAGGCTCGGGGACAGTTGCGTTAAATGGATACAGTTTCTGAGTGATGTATCCGACGTCACCGATCAGAAGGGGACAGTACGGGGACGCATCGAAAGAGTTGAGATGAGTTTAAAGCCTTGTTTCCATATGATCGTAACAGTGATCGTTTCCATATGTCGCCGACTGATCGGGGACACGTCGCCGATCTACCGCAGTAGGTCGCCGACTGTTACGATCATATGGAAACCAGGCTTTTCTTCGCTGATGAATTACTTTTATGCGGGAGGTGTACTTCAAAGACTTTGTAGAACGAACAGAGCTATCTCTCCAGGATAAAGTTCGTGAATTTGATTGTGAAGGGGCTTCTTGCGTGTACTACGCCATGACACAAGGGATTCAACAACAAATGCATCAACAACTTAGGCCAAAACCCAAAAGCTCTGTGTTGGAGCTGCAGACAAATCTGATGTTTCAAGATAAAAATGTCTACTTTCAGTGCTCCAGTACCAGAAAACAAGATATCTATCTTCAAGATAATTATTGAGGATTAGTTTAAAGATTATATCCAATTGATTTGAGCTAAATTCTTAGTGGTAGCCCTGATCAAATCCATTACCCTTTTTGGGGACATCCGGTACACTGTCTCAGAACTTAATATGATACTCAAAAAGGCATACTAAGCGAAAGTTATCTTTTTTATTAACGGGTAAGCCAGAAAAATATACCCACTTTAAACATTCGTAACACCATGGGTACATCGAAATTTTGAATGATTCAAATTTCAATTAAAAGCCGAGAGATCGAGGTAATTTTGTGACTTTTCTCGCTGTCTTTCCCGCCCTAGAAGCGTAGGTAAATTCAACTTTTATTTACCTTCCATGGTTGCAAAATGACTGAAAAAGGGCCAGTTCTGCTGTTTCTATACGGACAAGTCTCCTGATGGCATGGACGAATGGCAGTAAAAAAATTCAGAGAGGACACTTTGCTAGAAAACATTTGAGTATTGCTTATGATAACTGCAGCTGAAACTCACCACAGGCTCTGAGCCACCATCAAGAATTTTGCAAGTATAAACAACTCTGTTTTCAGGTGTAATCATACTTGGATACAATCTCGAGCTACAGTAGCCGACTGGCCAAATATATCGCTCAGAATGGAATCCAGGACGATCGTAAACAACCTGCAAATAAACAAGACAAAATATGAATAGATTCAATAGTTTAAATAATGTAGAGTTTGAAAACGAGTTTGAAGACGATGGGAGACTTATTTTTCTAGAGTCTGGGACACAGGCTACCTCAAGCTACGCTCATATCGTTCAGCTGAATTGTTGTTGTTGTTGTCGCTCCACTGAGAGTCTTATTTCTCTAGAGCTGTAAAAACAGCAAAAATGTCAATAGACCTTTTAGCTATTCTACAAGAGAGCCTGGATCGAGCGTTATTTTCATACAACTTTATACGCAAGGCTCGAAAGAGCAATTATGCACATTCGAAAATTCTACAAACTGGAATGAAATATCGTTCGACCCACATTCATTTTGAGAATCGCTAAAAGGTGTATTGGCGACGAGTCTCAGTCGCTCTGTCGTCTACTGATCAAAATGTGGCGTATAGTTCAGAATGTTGTTTTTGTGACTGGGGCAAGAATGATCCTTTACCGAAGAACGGATACCTAGTTCTATCGTACAGCCAGTTCTAAAAGGCTAATTTTTGACGCATTTCAAACCCGGTTTGGTGATCGTGAGAAAACAGTTGCAGGCGAATTAGGTCCAACAGCTAAATTCTAACAAAGAGGCCGAATCGAACGATAGCTGGATGCAATTTGAATGTACACAATAGTGATAGAAGCTTCAACGCCGCTTAATCGACCTCTAGTAGAATAGCTAAGAGGTTTCAGTACGGAGCTAATACGTTTCTACACACGTAGAGAAATGAGTCGTAGTTGTAGCGTTATTACTTCAGGCAAAAAGCAAAACTACGGTATCTAATCGAGACTAGTGCACAAGGTGACAGTTTGCCTTAATGTCTTCAGCGCAAATTTTTTGCAGCTTTATTTGTATTGTGTTACAAATTCTGTCCTTGTTACAGTAAATTCTCACATATAAGAACCTGCCAAAATAAGAACCCAGAGGCTGTTATTCCTAAATTATGCACCTTGCAATTAAGAACCTGTTTCAGTTTGATGAAACATGGGTTCTTATTGCAGGGGTTGTACAGTTGATCTTTGATTGCTGTTATTAAGGTCATTGTGGTCTCAATTTCACAAAAATTTCTTTGTTGCAAAACGACCGAAAACGGCCTAAAACATCGATCAAATCATAAAGGACTCATCATACAGACCAATATAGAAAATGTAATTATTCATTGGTGAGAGATATCAACTGCACATTTATTGCCACGGGAATGAAAATCTTTAGTATTTGTTAGAAAATAGATGTCTTGTAACTCTTTAGAGATGTGAAACGCCCAATGCGTATTGTTCTGTGCAAGGAGAGTCCTTACGATTTGATCAATGTTTTAGGCTCTTTTTCAGTCATTTTGCAACTTTTATAAAGTCGAATCTACCTTTACCTCTAGTGTTAGTAAGACAGCGAGAAAAATCACTAAAAATACTTAAATCTTTTGTCTTTGGATTTGAATCATTCAAATCTGCGAATTACTCTTGATGCTATGAATTTTCAAAAGTGGGAACCTTTTTCTGGCTCACCCGGTACATATAAATTCGTTTAGGCTAACATCAGAGGAAACGTTAAAGTGGGGAGGGGGGGGGGTCATGGATTATCCATAAAATCCCTCACGGTCTTCGTTTCACAAATATTTGCTGCGAGATAACACACAGATACATTCCGTACCATATTTCCCAAATTCTCCAAAAGGCCCATTAACAAGCTACATTTTCGCAAGAAGCTGCAGTAAGATGGAAGAAAATAAATATTTCTGGAAGTCGATTCACTTACCTCTCCTATATCGTGTACTGTCAATCCACCAAGGACAAGAGGAAATATTGGCAGTCCTGTTTGATAAAAGAAAGAGTGAGAAGATCAAGATCTGTTATTGAAAGAAAAACATTCTGCTTGAATTAATACATTGATTTACTCTTATGGTAGGCTCTCAGTGCTGGTCTCCAAATCGAGCTTTTCGAGACCGCTACGTAGGACGATAATGCGCATGAGATGCCAATGGGCGACTTAGGCCCAAACATTCCGAACGACACAAGTGACGGAGCTTTGCAGTTCATTGCTAGGAAATATGAATGAAAAAGGCTGCCATTTTCAAGAAAGAGAACTTTATGGTATTTCAAGGTAGGCAAAGAATCCTATCCGATCTAATTCAACCTTATTGTATCCTATCACTCATGCATTCACGAGCGACTTGGTTTTGAAGCATACTTCGAAACAATAAAGACTGATCTTTAAAGGTATAAAGAAAAACTATGTTTCCGAAAACAGGCTGACGTAAAGTTGATTAATTTTTAAACCATTTATGTGCACTACAATTCTGGTAAAATCAGCTGGGACACAGGCAAATTTTCGTGTTTTATTGATGTTTCCTAAAACATAGAGACGAAAATGTACGTTTTGCACCTTCTGATCCCCTTTCCCCCTTTCCCCTCATTCGATGTTGAGATTGTGGAATGGCGTTTGATCCAAGCAACGCTGAAATGGGGAGAGAGGGGGACACGTAATCACAGATCGAAATAGTGCAAGCTTGTGACTTGTCCAAAGTGTTTTGACAAAGAATGTAGAATGCCTTAACCGTTTATTTCTCCTGAATTTGTCTAGTAACAATATTGTATGCAACAAGAAATGTTAATGAAATGAAGTTTGAAATGATCGTCATCGCTTCCCTCATTCTCTGTTTTATAACACAACTGCGCTTTCCATTGAATTCCCCAGTTTCAAAAGTATAAAGCTCCTCCGCTTCACTGCATAGCAATAAGTTCAAACAACAACACAGACTGTCATTTTAACATCTTGGTCCATTGAAAATATCATGTTCAAAAATATCAAATTTCCTTACCCTCATCGTCGACAGGTATTGACTGAACTTTTCTTTTCATTGCAGTGCCAGGTTTCTTCCGTTTTGGTTTTT
This sequence comes from Aurelia sp. 4 Dawson et al 2005, assembly GCA_964019985.1. Classification (NCBI taxonomy): domain Eukaryota; kingdom Metazoa; phylum Cnidaria; class Scyphozoa; order Semaeostomeae; family Ulmaridae; genus Aurelia; species Aurelia sp. 4 Dawson et al 2005. Next base: position 4,485,022 of record OZ026495.1, read on the forward strand.
CTAATGGATCAGCTGAAAAACAAATCTCGTTTTATGCTTTGCATAACATAAATGAACAAGAAGGAAAATGCTATTATCACGTGCAGGTGACTTTGGTAAATTTCTGATATCCTTTCTTTATAATTCCAATGGAAAAATTCAGTACAAAGTCCTCATGCCAGCACTTAACGCAAAGAATATTTTTTTGTTACTTTCCACTTCATCTGCAGCCATACCCAGGGGGCTTTTAGGGCCTGTTTATATGGTAGAAAAAACCTCATCTACTACCACTGTTTACACGAGATTTCTCAACTCAAAAGTCAGCCCCGGAGGTGGTAAAGGAGGCAGTAAAAAGTCTCTCCTCCGCGAAATCAGAACGAATAAACCAATAACAATTAACTAATGATTTCAATTCACCTCACCATATCAGTGGTGCTTCGCTTACAAGGGAAAAGTTCCCCCCACCCAGGTGAGATTGCACCTCTGGCAACGTGGGATCTCACTATACATGTGGTCAAGCAATAAACAAAAACAAAGCAAGCCGCAACTTTGCTTTGAACCTAGGTAGCTACAATCGCGGACAAAACTCATAACACACTTTGTATTTTGGAGGAAATTTCGAGTTGAGATCCCCCCCACCCCCAATTGCAATGTTGAAAGCTGATGAAAATGTCACCAACATGAGTTGACAGGTATGTCTTCTTCCAGCAACCAACATTGCAATGGGGGAGGGGGCATTAGCAGTGAAAGGTAGCAGTTTACGTACAGGAAAGGCCTCTTTTGACGCAAAATTCATGTGTCCCAACGAGTTTTGTCCGCGATTATAGCTCGCTCGTGGCGGCTCGTGGTACATTTTGGAATATTTCAGCTGAATTAGAAGGCGCTGTGATTTTTTCGAAAAATGCCAAATATCTTATTTTGTGTCAAGAGGTTTTGGCGAGGATTGTAGCTACCTGGGATTCAAGACAACTTTTGCCACTTGTGTTGTTTTGGTTTAAGACCAATGACCGAGTGGGCATGGAATTCCCTTTGTCACAAATCACAAACTGCTTCGTATTAAGGTGTTAATAATCAGTAGCAGATATTATTGTAACATTATCTGTCTTTGTTAGTTCACTCACCTGGCCTTGATTTGAAATCTTTCTTTTTCTTACTAGCATTACTCTTGCAAAGTTTCTTCTTTTTTGTCGGTGGTAGAGCAACAGGGCCAAGGACGGTTGGAAGGAGATTGCCGGTGAATCTAGATGCTAGTGACTTCAAGGCAGCTGTACTTTGAAGGGCCTGAGACTCAGTCATCGGTAGATATTGAAACAATTTATTCAGAAGACTCCTGCAAAAATAAAACAGTAAATTTAACATTCTGTCTCGTTCAACTCCTACCCTGACCGTCCCCCCCCGGGGCACCCCTGGAAACTTGCTCGAAGACTTTTCACAGCCACCGGGAATTTGATAGTGAATGTTTCCCCGGCCCCGGCCAGTTGTGCCCATTTGAGACTTCACATACACTATACAGTCACTAGAAATATTTTTTAGAGCAGGAACACCGCAATGCGACGAAGAACAACAACAAATCAACAAATATGTGCGAAATTAAGAATTATATATTAGATACCAATATTTCGTCCTGCCATGCGGAACTTCTTCAGGGCTGTTGAAGAATTCATATTAGGATATGGCATATTTACATTCCCCGGCTCCCGGGCATTCACCAAAAAAAACTTTGGCCCAGTCCCCCAGGCAATTTTGCAACAACTTCTTATTGAGCCCCTGGCTGCCGAGGAGGATGATCAGGGTAGGAAATCAATGCGACATTACACATACATATAATTGGTTAAAAATTTCCGTTAAGAAAGATTGTGTTTAGTAAGTAAGTAAAGAACAGGATGCGATGTTTTAAAGTCCTTATTCAACTCGACTTAACTTGATTGAAAACATACGACATTTTTGTTAAATGTTTATGTTGTCTTTTTTACCTTTTTCCCACTTTACTGCTACTACTACCATCGTTCAGAACATTCGGCTTCCCGAACGGCTGCGGCGACATACACAATGTTCTTCCATTTCTCTCTCTCCTGGGCTGTTGTAATGGCCTTAGATATAGTCAGTCCTAGCTTCTCTTTAATTGTACTTGTCATTCTGGTTTTCTGCCGTCCTCATGATCGTTTACCAAATACCATTCCTGTCAGCAAGTAATTTTCCATGCATCTGTGTCTAATAATGTTTCCCATGAATTGAAGTTTCTGTTGTTCTATTTCATAAACGAGTCCTTTAGTTTCCCCGATCTCGTCAAGTACACTTTCTATTTGATCTCCTTTCCCACTTTTCTTGGCTGTTTTTCGGGCAATTTTCTATCTCACGCTGGGAAAATGGTTCTAAATCTCGCTTGAAGGAATTCTCCTTATTCATTCATGCGCTTTTGCCGCCATCTCCACTGAGGTTGGCTCTGCGCCTCGGAATGAGTTGTTGTAGAATCCCCCAAAAAGAGAAAGGAGCTCGAAAATTTTGCATGCTTATACCTGGCAGTGAAAAGATACCTTCTCCTCGCAGTGAAACGAAACCTGATCTACAGCGTTGGAAATGAAAGTAATATCTAATTTTAGAAATGATTTTACATACTTCCTTTCCCCTTTTGCTTTGAGCAACAATTGCTCAGTATAGGCGATTTCATCTGAGAGTGCAGCATTCTCCTTTAAAAAAGAACAATATCAGATAAAATACTTGAAATGTATGCAAATGATTTGTGGTACAAAATTTTACAACAGCCTTAAAGGACAAGTCCGGGGTCGATAAGATCATTGGTAAAAAGCAACCTGACCAACTGCTGAACACCAGTCGTGAGTTCTTTCCAAGTTGCAATGCCTCCAACTTTTATAAATTGGTTTATGAATCTTCGTAAGTTAGGCCAAATATCGTTGCCATTTTGTATTTTGTACAAGTGTGCGAAGGTACGATAAGGAGGCAAGCAATGTGAATGGTATGATGTTGAATATATAAACACATTTGGCAGCCTCGTTCAGGTCAACCTGAAGTGACGTCATAGAAAATGACGTCATTTCGCACTTCTTAGCAGATTGAAATATGTAGTTTCGCAGAATAAAAGAGAAAAAAAAAATCGAAAAAAGTAATGCACACCATTCACAACAGTGTTACCTTTTGAATAATCAACAATTATACCAACCCCGGACTTGTCCTTTAAATAACGGACGTATCACAATAAATCCATCGACGCAACAAATCACCACAATCTGTAGAAAGAAGACCGTCAACTCATGTAATAGTTAGGGCTGTTAGGGAAGAAATTTTGGTCGAAATGTGCATTTTATGATACCAACAAAAACCAACATAAACCTCTACCTAGAGAGAAATCGTTGAAACCTGCAAGAGAGAAACGAATCAGTCTTACTATCTGAAAGCAAAGAAATAATTTAGTAACTCAACAGTAACAGAAAACAATGTTGAATAACCAAAAACGCGTTTTGTCGCACACTTTTCAAATCGTTGTACATACGGTACTTGAATCTTAAATGTAACTATCATACAGCGGCCCTGAAAAGTCCTGCATGGCAGGACGAAATATTGGCAACATATGCCGGGTAAGTCAAAAAAAAGTTTAGGCATTTGGAGGGCTGTGGAATAAAAAGTATCTGACCGATATTCAAAACCAAAGCGTTAATCTATCACTCAAAGGCTAGCTTAGATGACAAAATTTTGCTTGGTGAAATCAAACATCTTTAAGACCCAACAATAATCAAAATGCTGGTAAGGGGTTTGTCTGGGTATCGAGAATTCCATATTCCATACTGGTCCATGATTTATGTAGTATTGAAGTTTAAATGCCTGTTGAGATGCTGAATTCGAATGTCGATAGAAGGTAAATCATGGACCAGAATGGAATGTGGAATTGTTGCTCCCAAACATGCCCTTTACCAGCATTTTCCTAATTTCTGGGTCTGTAAGATGAGGGATACTACCAAACAAAATTTTCTCATTTAAGCTGTACTTTGACTGATAGATGAACATTTCAGTTTTGAATATCGGTCACATTCTTTTTATTCCATAGTCTCTCAAACGCCTAAACTTTTTTAGACTCAACCGGTATATTCTTAAATCGACGCATTTTCGCTGTTGTCTTTCACCGTTTTGCGGTGTTTCTATCAACAAATTAACGCTATAGTTTGAATATCGGCCGCATACTTTTTATTCCATAGTTCGGCAAACGTGTAAACGTTTTTTGACTCACCAGGTACGATTGTTTTGTTAAAAAAAATAGAAAACTGCAAAACTGCTATGAAAGACCAAACCCATAAAAACACTTTGCTAACCGTAACCCTAATCCTAGCATTTTTGCACTACTGATTAAGCTGCCTTGTGCAATAGAAATGAAGATAAAATTCACTTACAAATACGCAATCTTTTACTTGTCTTCTCAGTTTCTTGTATCTATGAAGATAGTGCTCTGGTCTCTTGCTATTCTTCTCTTTGAAAGATTCTGATTTCTGGAAAATGACATACATTAACAATGAAAAATTTCGGACAAGATTGATTCTAGGTCTTTTCCTCTGGTGACTAACAAAGATACGAGCGAACGAAGATATTTTACCAACCAACGAAGATATTTAGCTAGTTAATTAGTAAGTTAATCAGGTAGTTAATTAGCTAGTTAGTTAGTTAATTAGCTAGTTAGTTAGTTAATTAGCTAGTTAGTTAGTTAATTAGCTAGTTAGTTAGTTAATTAGCTAGTTAGTTAGTTCGTCAGTTAGTTAGCTGGCTAGTTAGTTAGTTGGTTAATTCGTTAAACTAAAGAAGATATTTCAATCGAAACGTTTTGACAGAAACACTTGTGTTTTTGTTTTGCTTTCTGTTCATTATGGATGATCACTTTGGTTCATATGAACTGAAACTAAATAATATAAATGCATAAATAATGTTCTTGTTGTAAGAAGAGATGGGGTCATCTGGTCTCAGCAAGTACTGGTAATTTCACAATCAACGTCAAGATAAAAATAAAAACAAAACAAAGAACAGAAAAGGCGGCAAATACAAATTGTCAAAAGAACAGAAGGAACTGACAATTCCATAGCAAACAACGAAATGGGTCTAATCTTCATATACAATACATTTTCATAAATTTTGCACCATGAAGTCGCAACTGGATGGTACAATGACCATGAAAGCCAAGCACTTTGCGAACATTTGTATGGCTTGATGTGGAACTGACTGGGAAATAGGAAGGAGATCTGCGAGGTGATTGCATTATTTCACAAATTGATTCACACCTTACTGAGGTGCACCCTCCATCAGAAAGATGTTCAAAAAATCGAATGAGAAACTGCAGGTAGATTTCTAAAGTCACACTCTGACGAGAACGTAGGCTCGAAGGGCCTCAGTGTGCCAAAAATCCGTCTTTTTCTTTGCGTCCGCCTTCTTCATAGTATCAAAGTTTTAGTAACCACTTTTAGTATCAAGTTTTTTTATAAAAGATATGTGTTTAGCTGAGAAAACGCTATTTTCAATTTCTCCAAACACCCCCTCTCGATTGTTCCAACTACCCCCAATTATTGTTACATCGAGCTATTTCGAACAGGAATGGCCCCCCGTTTATTCGGTAGTCGACAAAAAGATGACGCTTCCATACAGTGAATACCACTCTATGACGGAAACTAACATTGGCCCTACAGGTGTCCGTTACATGGAGGTTCCAATGTATGCAGGTGTTCTGTCGTTGAACAAGTAGGGCCCATCTGTACAGATTAATTGATAGTCTTTTTCTCTTGTTGCAATATAATTCATTTCCCCGAATTTTTCTCGCAAAATATGTTACCTATGTTTCAAGCTATTGGGAGTTTTTTGAACGCACTCATATTGAAGTTACGACAGCACGCAGTGCAAGAATGTAGGTAAAGAAATCGGTTCACATGACAAATGAAAATGCTTATTTTTTTCAAGGGATAGAATTTCAAAGAAAGATAAGCTACGGTTGTTTGATCAGAAACAGACTTGAAGAACAAACTTCTCGAACCGGGGGTTGATCTCGCGCGCCAATTTTCAGTTCCAGCTAATTTTAGTTGACAACCTAGGGCGAGTCCCTATCAGTAAGTGACGGGGAGGAGGGGGGGGGTCAGACATTTTGGGTTCGTAAAACGTTGTCTAGCATACCTTTGGGTACGCTGTTTGGTGCATAAACGGTATAGTTTTGGGGTTGCTGATGAGAAAATTTGACAAAATGAGTGCTAGGCCGAGTTTTTCACCAAAATATTTCAGGGCAGTTGCAAAAAGTGCTATAAAACCTTTAGTTTTCAACTTTTCATTTACCATGAGGCTATGAGTATATTTTTGGAGTCTAAAATTGTCCTAAATTTAGTATATTTTTGGGTGTTTCAAAAATGTAAAGTGTCACATACCAATAGAAGTTCTCCCCTGGGGTTGACAACGCATGGCATTTGATGTTTTCATATATATTTTTGATGCTTTTGTGTACAAAGTCAAAAGTTTCTCTCTCGTCCAATCAACCCCTTTCGTTGTAGTAGTCTCCGTTTGAAAAGCGGGTATGGGTATGTCATTGGGGTATGTGTCAGCTGGCGTCCAATATGATTTCTTAAGTTTTCACCTGATGCCCCCGGACTTTCATATCGAAACAGGAAAAAATTGTTTTTCAACTTGCAGTTGTTCCGGGTATGCAGTGCATTTACTTCAGGCTCTTGGAGACCAAAAATGGCCGCGAAATTCCCGACAAATTTCCAGCAGCTAAACATCAATGCAGACAAAATTAATGTTGATCAAATTAAAGCCGAGCTGAACAAGTTCGAGGTGAAAGTGATAAATTATGGTGGCGGTGTCGGAAATAAGAGTAAGATCGACAAAATTGGAAAAGATATACAAAGTATTCGTGATCATGTTGACAAACAGAATTTGGCAGCCAAGAAAGCGGGCAGAAATGACACAATAAAGAAAATCGGGAATGTGGCCACAAAAAATTTGAATGTTTTTGATGATATTTCAAGCAATGATCCTTGCAGAATGATGAAAGGAAGTGTTGAAATTGTAGAAAGTGTCTTAAGTGTGGTCGGGGGGAACGTTGGGTACCGTGGGAGGGGCCATATGTGGCATTTTGGGAGCAATTTTATCGCTGTTCTCTCGCAAAGAGCCCGAAGATCTTGCTACCAAATTTGCAAATATGGTGCATGCAGAGCTGCAGAAGTTCCATCAGAAGTTGCAAGATGAGCACCTGGCTGGCCTTAGTCACAGAGTTGCAAACATGAATAGAGCCTTAGAGTCTCTCAGAATGCATGCTACCTCATCCGATCATACTGAAATACCTGATTCTATCTTGTACACCCGTGATTTGCCTCAGATAATTGGCGAGATTTCCAATAATATTTCCAGAGGTCTTGGTCGTAACAGCAAAGAAGAGGACAAAGAAGACTGTGTCAGGTCGATGGTTGTGTATTGCCAAGCAAAGAACATTTCGCTGCTTCTGCTGGCAAACATTTTGGCGACATTTGAATCCATTGGTCGAAATACCAGACAGATAGAAGATCTCCTTAAGTCAGAGATGGAAGATTGCCATGCAGTTCTCGGATTCCTCTCAAATTTTGGTCCCATATGCTATCTTCCAAGTGAAGGACGCCAAGTCTACAAGATAGTGGCATTGCGTGAGAATATTGAGTCATACCAAAAAGTTGATGCATTCAGGGAGAAGTTAGGCATGAGCAAGATGAGAGACCTCAAGTCCATAAGAGCCTTATCATATGCAGCCAAAGTGCGTCCCTTTCTTACTCATATCGTGCCAATTGCTGGCATGTATCCACAGCCGCAGATGAAAAATAACCATTACTTTCACAGGGGCATCAGTTTAAATATTCTTAGTTATTATTTAGTATTTCTCGATATTGTTATTTTGAATATTTTCACTATTGCTCACCTCCGCTTTTCTCTCCCTCACTTCCTTCGCATCTTCTGCTCTCCTTCGCATTGGTCAAAGTATTCGCGGCTCTTCAGAAGCAAAAAAGACAACAGTATCGAGAAATAATGAAAATATCAAAAATAACAATATCGAGAAATACTAAATAATAATTACGAATATTTAAACTGATGCCCCTGTGTTATTTTCAGTTCATAAACCATACTGATTACCCAGTCGGGGTAGAGTGTGGGATGGCAGGAAGTAAAGTAAATGGACTCAGATTTCACCAAGATGTCTTGCCACGTAAATCTTATGAGCACATTGCGTCAGTCCACGGGATGAAATTTTCAACTGCCGGGTACTTCATCATCTATTTGGATGGCGAATTGAAGTCATACAAAGACCATTTCAACGGAAAAATTAAAGTCTTTGAGATGGCACTTTTAAACGGAGCTAATCGTAATCGCAAAGGAAGTATTCTGCAGAAAGAGCATACCTCTAAAGTGGAGAAAGAGCATACCTATAAAGTGGACGGAGAAGAATGCTGGAAGAAAATGGATAGTTCTGACTTCGGCAAGAATACCACATATTTTACTCATGGTAATCAAAATTTCGTCGTGTTTGCGGCATTAAGAGATGGTGAAAACGATCACCATACATGGCAATTCGTTGTGCAACAATTCAACACTGACACAGAAGTTGTATCGTTCATAACAGATTATTACCCACAGCCACAGCTGAGAGGATGTCCACTATACTCGTCAGGAGATGACGTTATCTCTAACTACTACTCCAACTACTGCTCTGACAACCCACTGGATGCGCTTTTCATGGTAGCTTCTGCAACACAATCTGTGGGTAAAGATTGGACTGGAGGAGACAATCACTACTTTCAGTTCATAAACTACACAGATTTCCCAGTCAAAGTGGTGTGTGGGATGGCAGGAAGTAAAGTAAATGGACTCAGATTTCACCAAGATGTCTTGCCACGTAAATCTTACGATCACATTGCGTCAGTCCACGGGATGAAATTTTCCACTGCTGGGTACTTGATCATCTATTTGGATGGCGAATTTAAGTCATACAAAGACCGCTTCAACGGAAAAATTAGAGTCTATGAGATGGCACTAGTAAACGGGGCTGATCGCTATCGCAAAGGAAATATCCTGTGGAAAGAAGATTTAAGTAAAGTGGATGGAGAGGAATGCTGGAACATAATGGGATCAAAGTTCGCTACAAATGCCACATATTTTAGTCATGGCAATCAAGCATTTGCAGTGTTTGCTGCATTAGCTGATGGTGAAGACGATCACCATACGTGGAGGTTCGTTGTGCAGCAATACGACCCATCTACTGTAACATTTGATCAACTGAGACAATTTTGCGTCAAGGATTTTATGTGAACTGAGACACCATTTGGTTGACTCTTTTTGATAACCATTAAGGATGCTCTGAAGAGAAAAGTTCTAAGGACGTTAATGAATCTTGTTGACTGATAAAAGATCCGGTTAAAAATTTTGTTGATACCTCGTTTTGTTTCTAAGTTATCCATTGATCTTGAGTAAAAGCTGATGACCTCATTTTGTTGGCATATAGAGCAAATCAAGAAACTATACAGTCATGGCTAAAAATTTAGGACCACAATTTTGTCAACAACGTTTCTTGGAGTAACGAAATAGAACCCTAGCGCTCTTCATATTTTACTCTTAGGGCTTGTTTAGATCAACCTTCCATGTAGATTCCGAATTTCCATTTTGTTTTTTGAATTTCTGCGCAATTCTGCTATGACGTCACAATGAAATCTCTAGAAATTCTCGGAAATTGTAGTGGTTCTGCCGACAAGGGGTGTGACCCGAAAATTTTGTTACTACGCTGGATTTTGCATCTTTCTATGCACAAATCACTTCTATGATTCGTTTGCAAAATATTAAAATCTTACGAAAGATATTGTTGCAGGGAAAATGGTAGTGGAGAGCCTTCGGTCAAAGGATTTGGCAAAAGTTTAAGACCACTGTTGGAAAAGCATGAAAAGAGTCCTGTGATTATGATGTAAGAGCCTTTGAAATTCGATAATTCGATTTATAAAGGAATCATTGAATATCAATTCGAAGAACTATGCAATTTGTTACTTCAAACTAAAAAATAAAGTGCTGGTCTGGTCTTAAACTGTTAACCTAAGCTTCGGACTGAAACCTCTCCACTACCTCTTTCGCGGAAGCAATATTGTCCGTAAGGTTTCAATATTTTGCAAACAAATCATGGAAATGAACTGTGCATAGATTGATGTCAAATCCAGCTTAGTGACACAATTTTTGGGTCACACCCTTTGTCAGCAGCAGCATTACAATTTCCAAAAATTTCCAACCTGGTTCCAAGGGCCAGCTTCCTAATGACCTGACCTAAGGAAGACAATGGCGGCCCTGGGAACGAGGTTGAAAAATTTCTATGTATCTCATTGTGATGTCATAGCAAAATGGCGCAGAAATTCAGAAACAACATGGAAATTCGGAATCTACAAGAAAAGTTGACCTAAGCAAACTCTAAGAGAGTAAAATAGGTAGAGTGCTAGGGTCCTATTTAGTTACGTCAAGAAACGTTGTTGACGAAAAATGTGGTCTTGTGAAAACTTTTGGCCACTACTGTAAAAGAAAGCTCGTGGAAGAGAGTGGATGTAAGAAATTTTGCAGCTAACCTACATGAATAATCTGTTGTTTGAAAAGGCATGCTAATTCAGAAATGGTTTTTGATTAGATTTCTCTTTGGAAACATAGTCAACCTTTTGTATGCTATCCTCACTTTGTGCAAACAAAATGACGTTATCAGCCAATCCTACAAAATACAAAGGAACCTCCATGTAACAGACACCTGTGTGACCAATGTTATTGTCTGTTTCAAATTTACTAAATGCCACCATTCTGAAACCAATCTAGACTTGCCCCAAGTCTATTTCATCAATAAAGACAATGGAAAAGCTTTCAGGTAGACTTATTACAGATGACCAAAAAGACTTGGGGCAAGTCTAAAACCAATCAAGATATCAAAAATCTCCATGGCAGATTTACAGCAAAACATTACAGTAATACCATGCATATAAGAAACTTAAATTGAAGAAATGCCCTGATTTTTGAAATAATACCCACTTTGATAAGAAGCAGACTCTCATCTGAAATATACTTGCTTCTTATTAAAAGATTATTGACATAAGAATGGTTTATATTTTCAGGATTTTAATTTGGGTCAAACTCTTTCAAAAATGAAAGCAATAGTTTTGCTTGCAAATGAAGCAAAATCACCTTCCAGGTATGATTATAGGTTTTCTTGGAAGTGAAAATTAACAAATATAAATCAAACTAGTACTGTCAAACTATCTATCAAACTATCACAATAATAGAGCCTGTGTCTGAGTAGTTTGTTGATAATTTAAAACGTTGTTTCTCATATGCGGGCATGCACTTTGATTTAAAAAAGCATGTGATGGAATTTTACATCCACTTTTTCAAAGATCTGAGCACAGTAAACAAGAAAGAAAACATCACATACCATCACATCAAAGTGTTTTTTCTTTTTCTTTAGTTTCTTGCCACTATCACTAGACCTGAGGAATACACAGAAACATTAAAAAAATTGTGGCATCAATATTTTGTTCCATCATTAAAGGACAAGTCCAGGGTTGATAAAATTATTGTTGAAAGCAACCTTACCAACTGCTGAACACCTATTAAAAGTTCTTTCCAAGTTTTCATACCTTAAATTCGATAATCAATCTTCATAAGTTAGGCCAAATATCATTACCATTTTGTATTTTGTTGGAGTGCACGAAGGTGCAATAAGGAGGCAAGCAATGTGAGTGGTATAATATCAACACATTTGGCAGCCTCGTTCAGGTCACCGTGAAGTGACATCATAGAAAATGACATCATTTTGCACTTCTTAGCACATTGAAATATGTACAGTAGTTTCGCAGATTAAAGGAGGAAAAAATTGAAAATAAGTACTACACACCATTCACAACAGTAATCTATTGAATAATCAACAATTATACCAACTCCAGACTTGTCCTTTAGACTTTCAAGTCAAAGCCTACAGATGAAAATCACGATCCAAAACTTTACGTGAAGCTAGCAAACTTATTTTGAAGCAACAATTTTGTAGTATTTTTGGTAGGCCATATCACAGAGATTTTCCACTATTTTCTCAACATGAAAGGATGGACTCTTGAAATTCATAGAGAAACAAATGAAACACTGAGTTGTATGACCGCAAAGATTTTAGTTGATTTTTAGAAGTAACTTTATTGTAGATTCACCCCTATCAACCAAAATCTATGTAGCAGAGTTGACTGGGTTAAAATGAGTAATATTGGGGGGGGGGGTGGTAAAATGGGTAGGCTGGAAAGTTTGGATAAAGAATTCCAAAATCATTCCTCAGACTTTTTCTCTGGTGAAAACCCAGTGGAATTAGCTTCCTTGGCACGAGAATATTGATTCATCAGTTGTCAGTTTACTGTTTTTCAGCAATCAATGCTGCCCATTATACCCCAGTAGACCCTAGACAATGTGGGCAACAATATCATCAGTTCAGCAATATAGATTATAAAGATAACAGGTTTGTTTATGTTTACTTGACTCAGCCCCTTTAAAGGCGCAGGGTCACGTAACCATAAACAAACTTGTTATCTCTATGATCTATATTGTTTCCCACACGTGGCCATTGTGTTCTGCACAGATTTTGGTGGATGGGGTGAATCCACTAGAAAGCTACTTCCAAAAATCCACCAATATCTCTGCAATCATAAAACATATGAGTGTTTCATTTGTTTCTCTACAAAGCTCAGCCCATCTTCAAAATAGCACTGTCATGTTGAGAAATATAGTTGAAGATCTTTGTGATACGACCGATCAAAAATACTGCAAAATTGTCGTTTTGAAAGAAGTTTGTTTACATTACGTGACCCTGCCCATTTAAGATGAGATACTGTAGTACTTTCAATGGCTCTGCATACATTGATTCTATTGAAGAAAAATCCATCTACCCTTCCCCTAAACATCCACTGGATACTTTGTGTAAGAAATTGATGTGTGCCTTTGGTCCCTTACTTATTCTTGCTCAAATGTCAAAATAAAAGCAGAGAACAGAAATACGATTTTGACTGGAGGATTTCTAACATTGCTCATTCAATCAGATGCAGCAAAGTTGACATATATTTACCTCTTTGTTGAGCCAGGAGCTCTGTCACCAGGAACATTTGGGGCAAATTGAAATGAGAGACCTGGTTCTGAAAGACTAGGGAACAAATTAGTTGATCCCATTGGGTCAAATCCACCACTGGCCATCAAAGCATCTTCATGTGCCATTGCCTGCAAGAAAATTAATGACTTTTAGTAGTATCAAATCAAGAGCCTAGGAACTTGAGAACTAAATATGACTTAAATATGGTGCTTTTTCCATTCATACTAGGTGAGCAGGAATATGTGGTTTTTGGGTCACAGCTAGTGATAATATTGAATTTGTTGAATTTTATGATGCAAAAGGAAGATTAGATCAGTGACAACTCTACTTCGTGAACTTGGTGAGGGTAAGGTGAAGTTGTGTTTTTCAGCGTCAGCACCCAGACTGCTAATTATGTCGTGTGTGCGGAAGATCTTACGCATGCAATTCCATTAAGAACAATAGCCTGTTGTTTAAAAACAATGGCCAGACGCTCATCTTTTGCGCGCACTATGCAAAGTTATCAGTCTGGGTCAGCGCCAAGTGCTGGGATCAAAGAAATAAAGCAGACCCAATCGAGTCCCCAACCCCTTGTCGTGACGCTCAAGTGATGGGGGAACTACCGGGATTCAAACCCACTGACGGCGCCACAAGATTGATTAGTCAATGTTTTCCAGATGTTCTTGACCATCCTTTCCTTTAAACACTGCCGGCGCCAAGTTGCTTTCTCTCCTTGAAATCTGTTGTTTTACCTTTTCAATTCAAACAAAAGGCCTCTTGTCCCTAACTAAGGAAACAAATTTGATTAAACCCAAATCATAGCCAACAAACAACATTTGTCATTTCTTTATTCCACAAGGGACGGGTTGCTAAAACTTTAAATGTATAATATTTCAACATTGGCTTTCAAATAAAAATGATGCACCAATACTCACGACTTGTTTGTGTCAGCTAGAAAAACGAGCAACTTGACGGACACTGAGCTGCGACTCGAAATCTTCCTCTTAACGGCGCCATCTTTATTCTTTTGACAATCTTTTACATCGAGGCTTCTTGGTTTCAATAAGAGGTTGAGGGGTAACAAGAGAAACAAAGGAAATAATCGGAATACAATTTGAACAAAGCAAATTTTCTAAATCAAGGTGAAAAGTTCAGGTAAAATTCTGTGAACTATGTCTTTGAACTGCAGGATGTCTGAAAATCAGGGGCGGGCAAGTACTGTAAAATATTTGACCCCATGTTTGTCCGAAGGAATTGGAAAAAATAACCGGTTCTTTTATGACACAGCATGACTTTCTTGCCCAAAACAACCAGTTTTTGGGACAAAGGTCAAAATTTAAAATCAATCATCTTTGTCCTTTAGTTTCTCACAAAATCAAGTTTCCTCGCCCCCTATTTGGTCAAAATCCTAAAGCTTGCCTGCAAGCTGGTTCCACCTTTGTCCGCCGAGTTTAAGCTCAAAAGACCAGTATTTCAAATTTCCACATAAGCAGTTCTACCTTTGTTCGGCAAAATTTTCAAAAAAAAGACCCGAAATTCCATTTTTTGCACTAAAGTGGCTCTACCTTTGTCCATCAAATGAAGATAAAAAGACCGGTTTTGGGACAAACCAGGAGAAATATCAACAACATTTTTAGAACCAAGGAACCACCTCGGAATTGCCGCTTGAAGACTACCACTTTTGGGACACTGCTGCTCTCTAAATATAATTACGACGGTAATGATGCCTGCAGGATAAACACTGGATTCACTGCGAATGATGTGGGATTTTGGTGAACAAGAAAAACCGGTTTTGGGACACTTGTGCCTTCATGGCTGCGGGTACCACTTTCTTTCAAAAAACGGTAGTTGGCCGAAACTACCGGTTTTCGGGACAAATATCGCCAGTGATTAAATTGTCCATCAAATCGAAAAAACATAACAACGTAAATGTTTCATCAAAAAAGACCAGTTTTTGGGACAAAGATGGTGAAAAAGTTTTTCGTGAACTACCAGTCTTCGGACAAAGGTAGGACCATCGTCCTCAGTGTGACATGCCCGCCCTTGGAAAATTGTTCGATGTTTGATTAAATGATTAGAAAAACTGGCTCATACTCTGATGGAACCTTCCCTGTCCGTAAGATTTTGAAATGATTTTTAGAGACCAGAATCTTGCAAATCAGTTAAAAATTCGTCGAGTCTCAAGCTTTTAAAGATCAAAAATATACGACAGCTGAATCCAGAGACCAAATCAAGTCACCATTGGTTCAAATAGCGCCATCGATCTTTGGGACCTCAAATCTGGAATGCGACTAGCCATAGTCACTTGCCACTGTATGGAATTAAGGCTTAATAATTATTAATAATTATAGTCATGATTGTAATGATAAAATAATAATTATAATCATATCAATAATTTAGGCCAGTTTCCAGTCAGTGGAATTTTCCGAGCGTGCGAAATTCCTTTGTTTAAAGGAGAAAATGTCCCTTTGTAACTGAATTCGAATTTATGGGTCACTGAATTTTTATTCCGCGTTTATACGTTTATACTCTAAGAAAGTTGCTACATGAGAAAGTTACCGCTGCGTAGGAGGAAAGGGAAGTCTGTTATTTGGAAAAGGGTTTGTCGTACGTGGGAGATACTTCGGCAATACACGCCACGTGACAAATTTTGAGTATATGCTTGAGAAAGGTTCTTTCGAAAAGGCGAACTGTTTTCTGTAGAAAGGTAGATTGAAATAATCATTAATTTCTTCCAACAAACTTTTGTTGACAATTCTTGAGCGACGCTTGTCGCGTTACATTTGCGCTACATTTGTCGCCTTGCGTTTTACGCTACACTTGTCGCTTTGCGCTACATTTGTCGCCTTGCGTTTTACGCTACATTTGTTGCTTTGCGCTACATTTGTTGCCTTACCATGGCCTTTCATTTACGCTGCATTTGTCGTTACGTTTGTGCTACATTTGTTTCCTTGCAGAAAAACGTTCTAAGTGTAAATACAACAATTCAAGTTATTTACAGCTCCAACAATTCATTCAGTCTACATCTAAACTAAGACAAAATTTTGAAATTTCTTTTATAGTTGCTGACCCTTTTGGATCGAAAAATTTCTCGGACATCGCTTCACGACATTGTTTGCAAACACTGTATCTAAAGTAAGGAGTCCTCTCATCAATAACATCTTTAATAATTCTTGTGATTTTGTGAGGATTCAGCCTTTTCCTCCATCCACTTTCGTCGAATCTTGCAATGAATTCCTCTTTAAATTGAAGTCTATTTTCATCTTCGTCAGCATGTGAAGAAATCTGATCCGGAAGGCCCAGGATCACGTTCCTTGTGTTCTGTTCTATATCCAGGTGAGTCTGAATTATCGAAACCCTGCAAGAGAATGGAGCAATGAGAATTCACTGGATGTCCCCAAAAAGTACTCGTGTTTAATACCATCAAAATATAATTTCATGGTAGACCTTTGATTTGCTTGGCAAGTTGATCAAAGAGGAAATTACATGGGGCAGGGTGGGTTCTCGGATAAGTTTTGGGGAGGGGTATGCCTTTCACAACGGTGCCGTTGGCTAGACAAATTTTGGTGAAAAAGATACCCTTGGCAAGACCGAATTCTACAAGTGCCATGAATTGGCGTTTTCTACACTAAAATTACCAAGTTTTCACGCTCTGTAGAACGAAATCACCAAAATTTTGGATTTATATACAGGAATTACCTTTCTTTTTGACCTTACATGAATTACCTTTCTTTAAAATTTGACCTTTCTTTGAAAAAATTGCAAAAACGCATACTCTTTCCCAAGACCGAAATTACCAAAAAACATACCCTTTCCCAGATTAAAATTGCCAAAAAGTATACCCTTGGCCTGACTAGGAGTCCGAAAAGGTATACTCTTGCGGGCGGCACATCCCCAGGTACATAGAAACAGTAGCTATTGAGCTGTAATTCTGCAGTTGGACATTTCTGACACCTTCGATATTCTCAGAATAAGTGTGTGCTAGTTCTTTTGCGAAAATTCAAGAAAAGTTATCAGAAAACTTAAAACTGTCGCAATTTCCAAATTGCTTGACGCAACATGAAATAATTTCCAAGAAAACCTTGGCTAAGGATGTATACCGGATGAGTCATTAAAAACGCCCGGCGTTTGAAAAAATTCTGCTCCCTGAATGTCAAAGCAATGATATTGAAAAATTTCTTATTTTATCCCCGATATATCAAATTAGGTTCAGTAATTTACCCGGCTTTAATCGGTTACTCCTTGCCGTCGAAAAAGGAGATTTTCTGCAGAAAGCCCCTTTCGAAAACTTGCAAAAACGAGTAAAAACACCAAGTAAGATTTCCCTTCGTTCTCTTTCCTAGCAATAATGACTCATGGAAATGTTCATGCATTTTGTCCTCATGGGAGATTGGAATCCTCCTGAATAAGTTATTCACACTAGGGGAAGACTTTTCAACCCGTCAAAAGAAAGCAAGTGTCAAAGCGTGCTGAAAATCATCGCTGTGAGGTCAACACATAAGGGATTCATGTTTGTAATTTTAGCATGTTTTTTTTTCAGGTTTCTAAAAAAAAGGGTTCATGTTAGAAAATTGCTTACAGAATCTGAACGGAGTGACTGATTTTAGTCAGGAAATATTCTAAAAATAATTGAAAATGTTAGCTATTGAATCAGGTATTGCAAAATATCATTGATTATATACTCAGGGAGCAGTAGCCTTTCAAACGCTAGACGTTTTTTTTTTTTACTCACCCGGTACAATATGCCACCAAGCAAAGGCCCGTCATCCTTGTGGCTCATGATTTAGAACTTTGATGATGTCACATTCCAAAATCGGCGGGAATTTTAAATGTGCAGTGACTTCAAAAATATTCAAAATTTTTGAAAAGACTAATGGTAGATTCATGGATAGGTATTCAAAGTTCTTCTAAAGTCGTTCAGATGGAAGAAATATTTGATAGAATTTTACACCGACCTTTTTGCTGATTCAAAGATTTGGAGCCTATGCTATTCTTAAACTTACAAATTTAGCTCCTTTAGGGCTGAAGCATATTGCAAAAAATTCTGATTATTTCCAGATTGATTTCATCTTGTTGTAAAAGCTCTATACATTAAAATCGAAAGCTTTCGGACGATCAAACTTTCGGGCAAGATTTTTTCCGAAAGTTTATTTGTCCGAAAAGTGGTGATGTCTGAAAGTTTTTTCGTCCAAAAGTTTTAAATTCATTGAAAATAGAAAGCACAAAGAAACATTACATAAAACGTTAACAAATCAATGTTTTACCAGTAGTTCATATGGAGGTGAGCCAGCCCGGTAGGCAAGACAGTTTTCATCTTGTGTTCATATGGAGAAATTCCAGCCCGCTTGCCGAGACAGAAATTGGACACGTGTCAAAAATGAGACACGTGCCCATTGTTTAGATAAGCAGCGCATGAGCAATAGCGACATTTTCAATTCGGTAGCCGGGATCATAGTCACAAGAGAGAACCATAGTCTTGAAGCTAGAACAATCACCCATTGTTTGGTTGTTGTGTTCACGCGCTGATGTTGAAACGCGCTATCACGTGACCGTGAGAGTGCATCGATTCACAACATCCGAGAGGATTCTCGTACTTACAGCGAAGGTTTCCGTCTCGTCGTCTCTTTCGATGCATGTTTTGGTTTAGCTGAAAAGGATTTGTTGGAGCAAGATGAAGCTATCAATTCTGAAATAGATGGTGGTGTGTTTGAGGTACATTTAAATTTAATTCAGTTTCGTTTTCTTTCATAATCGCACGATAGTTAATTGACTAAGATTAGGCCTACTTTTGCATATCGCCAGGAAACTTGTTCTGCTTTTGGTCTGAAACCAGATTACACCGGGAACAAATTTGTTAATTCTTATTATTAAATAACGACCATAGCTCTACTCATGTATATACGCGTCAAACTCTCGCTTTAGGTTGAAAAAGAACAAGAAAAGGACGCATTTTCGTGAGCGATGTTGAGAGAAGTGCATATCATAGTTGTGACCCTACGAATACCAAATGCGAGAAGAACGAGAATTTTGGCGAAGATACTGCAAGAACTTGTAACAGAAAGAACCAAAAGCAGCTGGGTCAGTCCTGCACCCATTGCAGTTCAAAGGAATGATTGCAAACTCAGTTCCAAAACTGACTGATGGCGGAGAAAAGTTATCAAATTATCCTGCCAAAGCAGAGCCTTGAGACTACAAGAACATGGATGATGTGTTCTCTATGCACAAGAGCATTGTACATCTATCATCCAAGCATGAAATAAAAACAATGATAAAATTTCCCCTATTTTTATAAATGTTTTTGTTGAGGAAGGATTCCAAAGATTGAGCAAACATTCCTGTTCAGTCATTGGAATGTAGCTGGCAATTCATGTTTTGGCCTATTTACATCAAGCCCAAGCAAATTCAACTTTACTACCAAGCAACATTTCTAATATACTGTAGCAATTCTAACAGAGGAGGCTTGTATTGCATTGCTAAGTGGATATGTCTTTGGAAAATTGCATAGGTGTATCCAAAGTTCAAATAACTTTAACAAATTCAAGAGCCAACAGTTTTTGTCATAAATGATTGCGGCAAAGTAACTGATGGCATGGTCATCTCAATTTTCTTTGGTGTTTTGAAATGTTTCTCATAAAAAGATGAGCAATGGAGATATGACAGCAAAACTTCTTCAAAATCGTGAAACTTTGACTTATTTCAAACAACTGAACGTGGCAGAGCAGGGCGTTGACAAGAAAATATCACAAGATTTCTTGCAACAATTATCTTCCCTACACAGTATATCAGGTTCAGAGCTTTTTCATACAGGATGCTTGACATGGGAAAGTAGTTGACAACAATCAAATGGAGGTGAACCCAGCTTTAGTGTATAAATACATCCATTTTTCATAAGAAACTGTGTAGTCTCTTATAGAGAATTAAGAAACTCTACCAGAAAATGATCAGAATTCTTATCAGAATTAAGAAACTTTTCAGAAGCAGTGATTTTGTCTTTAGAATTTGACTCTTCTAATTTTGTAGGTTCACAAAAATCAGTCAATCAAAACAAAGAATTTGAGGCCTGAAGAAGAAATATCAAGTGTTGCCTTATTCTGGGATCTTTTGCACGCACCTGGGGAGGGGGGGGGGCTCAACGTTATGACTTTTCATGCAAGTGTGCCTAGTTTCTGCTCTTTCCAACAGAGTTTCTTAAGATGAAAAATCTGACGGAAGTAAGAATTGGTCCCAAAAGAGCAGAAACTGGGCAGGCATGTATGAAAAGTAATATTTTTAGGCCCCCTAGCTGCCTGCAACAGATCCAAAAAAAAGGCAACTGATGGTTCTTCTTCAGGCCTCAAATCCTTGGTTTTTCAAAGAGCTTATGTAGCTGATACTTCAATAAAAGTCAGACTGCCATATGACATTATTCCATCCAGTTTCTGCTCTGTCAGCCCAAAGTTAATAGCTGTCTTCTTTACATGAGACATGTGACTGTGTTGGATTTGCAAAATTTTCTTCTTTGTCATGGAATCATCTGTTGACCTTGGGTCTTTCCTCAGGCTGCAGCTAAAACACAACACAAACATTTTATAAAAAAATATATATAAAAGTTCCCATCCCATTAGAAACTTACAATAGATGAGAATTTTTTGTACTGAGCATCATATAGATACCAACCTACCTTTCTTTTAGTATAAGATGATGAAGGTGAATTTGTGTTTTTGCGCTGAGGCTGGGATTGCAGATATTGCTCAACTGGTGGAGCTGTTCCTGGGATTTGGCCCTGTCTGCCTGACTGTTCTGGCTGCAAAGTCAGAGGTTTACACCACTGTGCCACCACTATGGTGCACAACACCTTCAAATTAAGATTAACCTGGATAGTAAAGACAGTTTTGTAAAATTTTTGTGAATGGAGCCCTCAAAGGTTCTTGATTTTTTCTCAGGCATTTTATCATATTCTTGGTGTTTCAATCCTGTGCCCTCGTGAAAGCTAACATTTGATAAAATCTTTTAAGACATTGTGCCAGCTGTAATACATCCCTTCACAAGGCCTCTCAACTAAATAAAATGATAGAAAAACCTGTCAAAATAACTTGAAAATCTCTTTCGATTTCCTTGAACATAAAAAATTTTGTGTAATAGTTTTTTCCAGTTTTCAGTTACACCCAGAGAGCTGGGTTTCTATATGAAGGGTTTCTTCCAGAATTTAATTAAGATGGTAAAAAATTACTCACCTGTTTGGGTTATGGTTGACCTTCCAGCATGTCAGAGTTGATACTGCTTCCGGTATCAATGTCTTTTGATCTGAATCTAGAATAAATCCAGAAAATAGTAAGTTGCACTCAGTGATAAACATAGACATTTACGCACAAACATGAACGTCAAGTGGTCAGCTTGTTCAGTAGGCCATTGTGTATGCCTAAGCACACAAAAGAGTGCTTCGAAGTCTTTATAAATAAAGTTGGTCCATTAAGTCAAATTACAGGCATATTGATCATAATATGATTAGGTTGTCTAAAAGATCTTAATTTCAACACTTACAAAGTATCATTATGTCTGCTTCGTGAAGTTCTCTTGAATATAACCACGGCTTTTGGATCTCTGTTTTCTCGAATCTTTGGAAACATGGGTCCGTCATGACGAAGATACCAAGGAACTTCCAACGTCGATTGGACTTGAATTCGTCCGACTTGCAGGCAGTTTAACAGCAGATATTGTGTTTAATTTAGTGCTTTTCAAAGTAAAACAGTCATATATTAAACAGCTAGCTCATGGAATTCATAAAACCAGAATCTTCTGATCGTATCCAGCAGCGTGAGTACGTTCCGCCATATCTTGTGCACCTTCGTAAAAATTTGATGCACCTTCAAGTAGACTGGGCACTAAAAAAATGTTGACAAAAAGATAAAACAAAAGCGCATTGTTAGCTTCAAGACTATAGCTCTCTATTGTGACTATGCCGGGATGGAGTGTTTATATGGGAAAATTTTCATCCCGCCTACCGAGATCTCGCCACTACACCAGTGAGATCTCGCTTAGCGGGCCAGCCCGCCTGCTCATATGAACAGAAATCAAATTTTGTATTGGAATTGGGGATGAGGTGAGATCTCGGCAAAAAGCTCCAGCCCGGTAAGCGGGCTGGCTCGCCTCCATATGAACAGGCCCAGGTTTCTTAAACATTTTTATCTAAAAGTTTGGCTCCTTGTACCCTGGATACCAGACTAGTCTGGTATCCTGGGTAGGATCCTTGAAGCGTTTCTTGAAAAAGCGGATGGCAGCACCTTTTAATTTGGCTTACATCTGGTTTTACGATTGTTCAATCTAATGAAAATTACATTCAAATGTCCTTGTTGATGTGATGATCATCATTTACCTACTGTGAATTGATATTCATGATGGAATCAGAATTACTTTCAACATATATTTTGGTATAATGCTTGCTTTTTGATGTCGTGTTTGTCTGAAAGCTTTTTTTGTCCGAAATTCCCGAAAAAGCGTCCGAAAGTTTTTTGTCCGAAGTTTCTTGCCGGAACTTTTCTGTCTGAAAGCTTTCGATTTTAATGTAGTTTGGTCATAATTGTCAGAAAAGAAGCACAAAAAATCACCAGATACTTGTCAGACAATTACTTACTTAACATTATGGCGTATACATTCAGCAGCAATTGACTCCAAAAATCCTTCGAATGCAAATTTCGCAGAGCAATAAATGGAGTGCAAGGGGATTCCAATCGATCCTGCCACTGTATTTATGCAAATTATTCTACCACATTTCTGTCTTTTAAATGTTGGTACAGCAGCCTTGAGAAGTGCGACAGGTTCAAAAAAATTACTTTCAAATGTAGAGGGGATAAAGTTCTGTGCTGTGTCTTCAACGAAATCTATGCATGGTTCATCGTTGTGACAAACTGGGAAGAAAACGAAAAACGAGATCAAGAACTTGCACAAGTGGTCTTGAAAATGAGAAATAGAAAGAAATTGTTCCTAAAGCTTCTCGTAATATAGGTTGTCCCAATCAGATGTCACATGTAAATGCCTAAGAATAACTACAGTTGAAATATTTTCCTGCATATATGTTGCATGCTGAACCACGATACTGGAGAAATGATTCAATAAAGTAATGTTTTTCGCATCCATAATCATCCATAACTTGTTTATCATCAATGTGTACAGCGATTGCTAAAAATGGCCTGTGTTTGCCTAATCACAACACAAAACGAGCCGGCCTAATCACAACGGACGCGGCCTCGTGCTAACCTAGAGAGGTCTGGTACAGAGTCCTTCGCAGTAGTGCTTGTGTCAGGCCCTTCAGATCTAAGACATAATAAATTCGGTCGACTTTTTGTGGAAGCGTGTCACATCATATTATCGCTTTTTTAACACTACGAGCATGTTTCTAATCTCTCTATTTCAAGTCAACTCGAAGGCTAATTGTTTCTCCCACTTGGACGGGGGGTAATGAGCAACGGCTCACGTGACTACTACTTTTTACCACTTTTAATGTTACATACAAAAAAATGCTAATACGTAAAAAACGCCATATCCCACACTCTCCCCCTCTAAGTTTAAAGCAGTTCTCCGGAACTGTGAAATCGATAATCGATGATAACTAGAAACGTTTTAGAGTTGATTGATGTTCTTTGTCTTGAAAATTCTTCAACAGTTTGATCTTCGAACGTCTCAAATAACACTTCGCTTGTCGAAGATTACTTTGCTTTTCCATCTTCGGATTTCTCAAACGGCAACATAATCATTTCAATCTATATGGTCCCAGGCGGTAGTACTACGTCCGCTGAAACCATTTTAAACGAGCGAAAGAAATGATAAGTCTAGTCTCTTCGTTTAAAAGTACTGTCTTGCGACGATTTAAGTTCTTAACAATAGTCTTCTTCAAGTGTAAGGTTGATACCTTGTCGGGACGACGTGAAAAGGCGATTTTAGGTATAAGTCAAAATGAGTCAATTTCTCAACATGAACAACGACGATTAGCGTACATCTTGCGATATACAATTTGAGTGTTCGGTGAATATATGTAAATAATAAAAAGATAATAAAAAAAATGTGTACATTGAGTGTGGTCCGTATGCCACTGATGATTGTTTAACAGCGACATCCAACAGGAATGTTCCATATTGGGAAAGTCTGTCTTTGCTGTATCGGACGATAAAACGAAGGCTGAAAACTCGGGATCGGATAACTCGGATATTTTCATATTTATTTCATATTTCATATTTCATTTTATTAGGGAGGGAGACCCTTCAACCAACTGGTTGATTTACAAGGGGCCCTCCATATAAAAAACCTACAAAAATTAAACAAGTTAAAAACCGCTAAAAACTACTTACAATGAATACATCTAATAAAAAAAAAAAAATCCTATCTATAAAAAATGAAAGAAAAGTACCTAAAAAACAAAACCGCCAGTCCATCATAAGCTATCTTTAAAAATATATATAGAGGATGCCTGTTTGGTCTCAGCTGGGAGGCTATTCCAAAGTTTAGCTCCGCGAAAAGAAAAACACTTCTGCCCATTTGCAGATGTTTTCTTTGGCAGCCTCAAGTCCGTTGCCGTATTTCGAAGGCTACGAGAGTTACTAGTAGAGTTTCTAGTGAAAAGATTGTGCATGTACTGTGGAGCAAGCCCATTGAGAGACTTGTAGACCACTGATCTGGACTCTTCATTGACAAGCTCACGAATGGTCTTCCAACCAAGGCTCCTAATCAGTGGTCCACTCGGGGAATCAAAGCTGCTATTCGTTACAATTCTAGCAGCTCTATTTTGAAGCTTTTGGAGCTGATTGATATCAGTGGTGCCACAACAACCCCATACAGAACAGCAGTATCGAAAATGGGGCTCCACAATACCTGAGTACAAAGTTTTCAAAGAAGCCATTGGGAGAATATTCCTTGCGTGTTTTAGAAATCCAATGGCTCTGGATACTTTGCTAGATACAGCTTTAATATGCTCTTTCCAATCTAGACTGTTGTCAACTTGAATACCAAGGTATTTGGTCTTCTTGACAACGTCCAGTTCTCTGCCACGAATTTCTAGATTCAGTTTTTCTGCTGCATTGTTGAGCGTTCGGTGCTTTGGTTTGGTCGCGATTAACATAGATTGTGTTTTAGCAACATTTAGCGAAAGTTTGTTGCCCTTCAACCATGAGTCTAAGTGCTCAAGATCGACATTAATAGCCTCGTTCAGCTGAGAAATATCTTTTGACTTTAAGCAAAGGCTAGTGTCATCAGCATACATGGACACAGTTGAACTCTGGACAGCACTTGGGAGATCATTGATGTAGATCAAGAAGAGAAGTGGTCCAAGACATGACCCTTGGGGTACCCCTACCTCCACTTCCCCGGTTTCAGAATCGACTCCACCTACTCTGCAGTACTGTTTTCTGTGGGAAAGATAAGATTGAAACCAAGAAAGCTCCCTTTGTCGAACACCATAGTGCTCTAACTTTTTGCAGAGAAGGTCATGATCTATAGTGTCAAACGCTTTTTTAAGGTCAATGAATACTGTACCCACCATCTGTCCAGTGTCCAGCCCACTATACCAATCGTCAGTGTTTTTCAGTAAACAGGTCAGTGTAGAATGGAGTTTTAAGAATCCAGATTGACCAGGATGAATAAGGTTATACCTAACCAGATATTGGTGAAGTTGGTTAAACACTAGTTTTTCAAAGAGCCTTGAAATGACGGGAAGAACTGAAATTGGGCGGTAATTAGACTTTTCAGCCCTATCCCCATCCTTGAAAATTGGTGTAATCCGGGCATTTTTCCAAGAATCAGGAAACTGACTAGTTTCAAGAGAGGTGTTAAACATGAAAACTAAGGAGTTTTCAATGTAAGGAGTAGCTAACTTTAAGAAGTAACTAGATATGTTGTCACTTCCAAGGCTCTTAGATGTTTTTATCTTGCCCATTGCATCTCTAATGTCCTGAACTACGATTGGCCTGAAATTAAAGCGCCTATTATCAGGGTTAAGATTATATTCACCAGTGAGCATGGGGTTGGGGGCATCTTCAATCTTGCTTGCTAGATCCTTACCTACTGAGCAGAAATAAGAGTTCATGGTATTGGAAATTTCCTGCATATCTACAATTTCTCTTCCAGAGTCTTTCAAAAGCTCTATGTTTGTTGACTTAGATCTTTTGTTTATTACCTGTTTTATTATTTTCCATGATTCCTTCATGTTGCCTTTAGCTTGAACAAGTCTTTCCGAAAAATACTGCCTCTTCAACTCAGAATTTTGTTTGTTAATTTTGTTTCTTATGTGCCTATAGGAGCTCATAAGAAGCTGAGATTTGCTTTTAAGAGCAGCTTTTTTCAGTTTATCCCTGCCTCGTATTAGCTTCTTTAGGTCGTCATTCACCCATGGGCAGTACCTCTCAGAAACACGCAAAGTCTTGGTGGGAGCATGCTTGTCAATGATCAAAGAGAAAAGGGTTGACCACTGGGTGACAAGTACATTGACATCATCTGTTTCGTTAAGTCCCTGCTCCCAGCAAATGTCAGCAACATCAGCAAGGAATGCATCTTTGTCAAAGTTTTTCATAGATCTTGTTGTGATCACCTTATGGTCCTTCTTTAATGCACCCTGAAACTTGCGGACACAAAAGATCATATAGTGATCACTCATAGAAACCTTATGCACTCCTGCTTCAATGATATTTCTGGCAGATGTTGTAGCAACATGATCTATCATGGAGGATGTAGTTAGTGTGACCCTAGTTGGCTCCTCAATAAGCTGTTTGAGACTAAAGAGCTCATAGAGACTGCTGATGTGTTTAGCATTATTATCAGCAGGTTGGTCTGGGGCTCTTTTTGTGAGATCACAGTTTGTGTCTCCAAGAAGGATAATTTCTTTGCCTTCCCTATCTAGATAGGAAAGAACTTTTTCCATCTTATTGAAAGAATCAACAGGGTAAAGGATATACCAGTCTTGGGTGTATTGTCAATTGTTGTGGTGCCTGCATCATATTTACGACTGGAAATGAACTTGGATTTCCTAACGAAGGGTACTGTAAATACTCAGGAGGTCTAATCACACGACGTGGTCGACTGTAAACTTCCGGTGACGAGCCTACGTATGTCGAGAATGATGTATCGGGCGACGGAAATGTCGTGCTTGGCATATCTGGTTCGGTAACAACAGAAGGTTGAATAACATCATCTTGTTCGATATTAGGAGGCTCGTACAGATCTTCTTGAACGTTGTTAGTGTTTGATTCGGCATCTGGATCTTCCTGTTCGTTTGTTTCAGGTGCATAAAACGGAGTTGGCGGTCGAGGCCAGCTTGACTGCTTTATCGGTTCATCGCCTTGAAAACAAAGAATGATCTCATCCTCACTGTCAGGATCCTCATTTTCATGAACGGCATCGTTTGGTGATACCACTGGTTGTTGACGCGTTTTCCGAGGTCTCTTCTGCTTTGGTTGTTGCGTAGGTTCAAGTGGTAAATCGTCACATGGCAATAGGAGATTTCGATGTAAAGTGCGCACACGTCCGTCTGGATTCCGTTCAGATACTACTTGATATACGGGTGCGTTTTCTTCTACACGTTTGATAACTCGATAAATCTCCTGTTCCCAGTAAGAGCGCAATTTTCCTGGTCCGCCTTTTTCGTTTAGATTCCGGACCAGTACACGATCATTGGGCTGCAAAACGGTAGAACGGACACGTCTATCATATTGCTCCTTACTCTGACGTTGACCATCTTGAGATCGTTTCGACGCGAGTTGGTATGCTTCTGTCATCGCTTTACGCCATTTGCGAGTATATTCTGGATAATCTTCGGCGCTGTTGCGACCTGCGGTCGGTTTGGTATCGAATATGAGGTCAATAGGTAGTCTTGGAGAACGGCCAAACAACAAAAAGAATGGTGAGAATCCTGTTGATGCATGTTTCGTGCAATTGTATGCGTGAACAACCTTATTAAGATGCTCTTTCCACCGTGATTTCTTTTGTTCCGGAAGTGTGCGTAGCATGGCGAGTAAGGTTTGATTGAACCTTTCCACCTGTCCGTTTCCTTGTGGATGATACGGGGTGGTCCTGGAATGACGAACTCCGCAAAGTTTCTCTAAACTATCTAGCAACTGATTCTCAAACTCCCCTCCCTGGTCATGGTGAATACGTGCAGGGTATCCGAATTTTAGAATAAAGTCGTTGTATATCTTCTCTGCGACTGTGTGTGCTGCTTTGTTTTTCGTTGCATAGGCCTGGGCGTACCTAGTAAAATGATCCATTAAGACGAGAATATATTCATATCCGCCAACACTGCGTTCAAGATGAACAAAGTCGATGGAAATTAATTCAAAAGGCTGAGTTGTAACGATATTCTGCATAGGTGCTCTCGATGGTACATGTGGACGTCTTTGTTTCAAGCATTGGCAAACACGAGTTGTGTAATGCTCAATATCATTACGCATACCTGGCCAATAAAATCGCTGGTTAGCGAGCTGAAAAACTCTTTCGCTGCCTAAATGACCCATTTCGTCATGGAGCTCTCGATAAACTAAGGTACGATACTTTGTAGGCAAAACTATTTGATCGTGTTCGCTAGTTTTCCGTCTGAGAATACCGTCAGAATCAATGTGAAGCTTATCCCAGTCACGCAAAAGAGTTTTGGTTGCACGAGGCTCGTCAATACGATCTTTGTAACTAGGTTTGGAACCATTTTCTTTCAATCGAATAAACCGAGATATCGCAAAATCTTGGCGTTGTGAACGTTGCAAATCGTCTACGTCTAAACGAATATCACTAGCTGGAGGTTTTAACTCGCTATCCTGGAGCGTAAAATTGTTTTCATTCGGTGAAAGTGCCGAAACCCAAACTGTTTCGTTTGTAAACTGGCTTGAAACTGCTGAAACGGTAGTTTGAAATTCTTCGTCCGATATCTCTACTGTACAATCCTTCATGTATTTCTCTATGTCTAGAGGCATACGAGAAAGAACATCTGCATCGACGTTATGTTTACCTGGCCTATACTTTATCGTAAAATTGAAGTTTGATAAATCAGCCACCCAACGGTGTCCAGTTGCGTTTAACTTAGCTGACGTCATAACGTACGTGAGCGGATTATTATCGGTATAAGTGGTGAAGGAGGGTGCGTAGTACAATAAATCTCGGAACTCATCACATATTGCCCATTTTAAGGCCAAAAATTCAAGTTTCCCTGAGTGTAAGTTGTATCGTTTTTCAGCTGGTGTTAGTGTTCGTGACGCGTAGGAAATTACACGCATGATCCCATCTTGACGCTGGTATAGTACGGCACCTAATCCTAACTGGCTGGCATCTGTATGCAACACATAAGGCATGTCATATATAGGATATCCCAAAATAGGTGGACTCGTTAAGCAATCAATCAGTTCATCAAGGGAACGTTGATGAGTGGAAGTCCATTCTATTTCTTCTTTCGATGATGGTTGACGATTATTTTTTTGATTTCGTTGAGCTCTAAATTTTTTGTCATTCGACTTATTTGCTTTCTCATTGTCAGACTGTTTCAGTAAATCAAATAATGGAGCTGCTTTTTGTGAAAAATTGGCAATGTATTTTCGATAGTAATTTAAAAGGCCAATAATTCGCCGAATATCACCAACAGTTTTAGGTTTGCATTCTTTTAAAGATGTAATGGCTTTGACGTTTGAAGAATCGATGTGATACCCCTCACTTGAAACGATGTGTCCTAAGTACTTGACCTGATTTCGAAACAATTCGCATTTTTTTGGTTTTAGTTTTACACCATTTTCACGTAATCTCCTCAAAACTGCACGAATATCTTCAAGATGGGCGTCGAAATCTTTACTATAAACGAGTACATCGTCCAAATATGGAATGCAGATATCATCACAGATGCCTTCTAAACATTGTTCCATAAAACGCTGGAAGCAGCCAGGTGCATTGGAAAGACCAAAAGGAATACGTTCCCATTGATAAAGCCCCCAGGGCGTAATGAAGGCAGTACGGTGACGATGTTCTTCCTTCACAAAACCCTGGTGATAAGCCTTGCCTTGATCCAAAAGACTAAACCACTTGTTCCCCCCTAAACTTTCTAGGGTCTCCTTTACTCTTGGTAGAGGGTGTCGATCAGGAATAGTTTTAGAATTCAACTGTCTATAATCGATACATAACCGCAAGGTTCCGTCTTTTTTACGTACACATACGACGGGACTGGAGTACTGCGAGCGTGACTTCTTGATAAACCCTTTGTTCAATAAATCCTCAACATACTGCTTGACTTCAGGGTATAACGGTTTGGGAATGGAGGTATAAGTTTGTTGTACTGGCGTCGGGTCAGAAAGGTCTATCGGTAACTGCAAACCCTCTGCGCAGCCTATATTTCCATCTCCTTGTGCGAAAGATTCGGATTCTTCCAAGAGAATTTTAGAAACGCTTTGTTTTTGCTCTGGAGATAACGAACTGAGGTCAAATTGGTTTAGAAATACTTCATTTTCACTGTCAATGTCAATAGACGCTGTTTTTGCTTCAATTTTGTGATTTTGTCTCCTATCCATGCTCGACCTCGTTTTAGTATCCAAAGAGGAACTTTCATCTCGATCGAAACGCTGTTCACTTTTCAATTTCACATCTAATGGCGTCACAGACTTCACAAGCTCAACACGGCCTAAAACGGTTCTACTGTTCAACGTGATTGTGTGTTCTGTAGGATTATTAATCTCGATATTCAGGCGAAAAGATTTGCCTTTTGGTAATGAACACAACGTTTCTTTGATCTCTAAACAGGAGGGCAACGTACTGTTTTCCTCAGGAATAAAGAGGACTTGTGTTTTGGCATCGAAAGTATGAGCATTCCCCCTGCATGTAACTTTAGAAAGCTGTTTTGCTGGCAGTACAACAACGCGTTTTGGAGATTTTATTATGGTCAATTCATCAACTTTTTCTTCAAGAATAATGTCAAGCATATTTTGCACTGTTTTATTGGTAGCCTGTTGAAAGGATTCTTTCACAGAATTTACGAATGCAATATTATTTACGTCATTGTCTTTAGAACTGTATGAAGATGACTTGACTACTTCCTCGATAACATTATATCCGATTATCGGATTAGCTATTTTGGTATGGGTAACCAGAAAAGGTACTTTCAGCATATTTTCTTCAGACCCATTCATCAATTCGAAGTCTAGTTCTACAAATCCATTGAATGGCACGGGCGTATCGTTAGCTGCACGTAATTCTAAGCCATCGTTAAAATCGAGTAATTCACTCAATTTTCGTATTTCTTGAGAAGGAAAATTCTTTTTCAGAAAACTACTCGAAACCAAAGAAACTTGTGAACCCGTGTCCCATAATACACTTGCATTTTGACCATTCAGTTTGCATTTAACGATACATTTGTTTCCAACAAGGCTTGAAAGTCGAACTTTTTGTTTTGGTGTAAGATGACATGCGAAACTATTTGCTGCATTTTCCAGTGAGCTCGAGTCATCGGGGTCTGGGGCCAGCAAATTCAAAGCTTTACAAATTGGACCATGTTCAGACCAGTGTTTACGTTGGCAGATAGAACTACAATAATGAACAACTCTACACTGACTGCAAAGCATGTATTCAAATTCACTGTTTTCTTTACTGTCACAAAATCCACAAGACTTTAAATGGGACTTTTCGTTTCCAGCTACACCCTGTCCCTCTGATGCAGCCGCCCCCGGTTTCCCTGTTTGAATTTTCTTTGCTTGCAACCACGCGCAAAATGCTCGCTGGAACCACAGATGAAACAATGGTCACATTTCACGGTTTCGTCTTTTGCAATGCAAGATTCACACGCGGACGGGGGTCTTCTTGACTTCTCTGTACTTCCTGCTTTTTCTGACTGTTGAGAATTCATCGCTTCTTTGATCATGGCGACATCCGCCTGCACAGCTTCCAATGAGGCAAGCAGCGTATTTTGTTTGTTGGCTTTTGTTTCCTTTGTCGTTGGCTTGTCTGCAACTTCAGTGGCTTGAACTGAGGCTTGATTGTTCTTTGAAGGGCGTTTCCTTGCTCCAAATTTGTTGCTTCTCTCGCTCTCTGTTGTCATTGCGATGTTGATTTCACGTATCAAAACTTCGTCTGAAACGCGCGACATTTCCAAAAATGGGCGCATACGCGTACGTATTGCGTCATCGGCTAAACCTGTTTCTACGGCATTGATAAAAACATTCTGAACCAAATTATCATCATAACGAATTTTTGATTCTTTTTCTTCACTTGCAAGCATAATATGTTGCCTGAGTTTTAGGGCTCTCATCAAGAAATTTAATGCGGTTTCATTGGGCTCCTGTACCACATTAGTTAATTCTTGGTATGCCTCTGTGGCAGACTTTTCGCAATAGTGACTGCGCAAAATTTGCCGGAGTTCTTTCAAACTCAGATTTTTCATGCCCTCCAAATATGATCTTAAATGGAGTTGAGGTGAAATAGCATTTATCACAGCATCGACGATTTCTTTCTCGGGATAATTCTTTTCTATTGCACTGTCTATTTGTTTATTTAAACTTGTGAAAGACAGGCGGTTTTTCTCGTTTGAAATTACTCCCTGAATTTTTAGATCTTTGAAACGAAACACATTTTGAGCTGAATTTGAAGTTGGAACCTTTGTTTCAGAAGTAAAAACTTCCCTACCTCTTCTGCTTGGTGTGAGGGGTGATGAACTGCGAACTGGGTCAGAAATACGAGAACTTGGAGCCTTGGTAAGCTTCTGAATACGATCCTTAGCTTCTGCAATCTTTTCCTCTTGCAATTGCAGCATTTTCAAGAAATCTTCCTGCATCAACGTATACTCTTGCTTCGCTTTCTCCAGTTCTTCTGTATCGATTTCGCCTTCACTTATATCCCCATCACTGTCGTCTTCGCCATCGCCTACTGTCTTCTCCAACGGCGGTGGATCTCCGTTTATGAATGCAATAATGTCCTTCAACTGTGTTAAAATCTTGTCTTCTGTGCCCTCTTCTCCTTCATCCGCAGCAGATATTTCATCAACCAAGTCGCGAATAGTTTTGATTAGCAATCTCTTCGACAGTTTTTCAACATCTTTGACCTTCAAATAATTTGCTGTTTCTCTGAGTTTCACCTCCGATATCTTGTAAAGTGTTGTTTCAATTGACAACTGTAGCTCCTCTGCCCTATTGCTGCTGGCCATCTTGAGCTCAACCCTTTGCCAATTTTCTACACAAAACTCCGACACTTTTCTAGGCAAATCTCAAACAAGAATTTGAATCCAAACGTTTATGACATCCAGTACGACAGCTAAGCAGTTAGGCCGTGAGGGGCTGCTAAAATAGCAACTACCCTCTGCTACCAAAATGTCAGGCCCTTCAGATCTAAGACATAATAAATTCGGTCGACTTTTTGTGGAAGCGTGTCACATCATATTATCGCTTTTTTAACACTACGAGCATGTTTCTAATCTCTCTATTTCAAGTCAACTCGAAGGCTAATTGTTTCTCCCACTTGGACGGGGGGTAATGAGCAACGGCTCACGTGACTACTACTTTTTACCACTTTTAATGTTACATACAAAAAAATGCTAATACGTAAAAAACGCCATATCCCACACTTGGGCGTTTTCGGATGGGATGCTTTAGCCTAGTAAAATAGAAACAATAATAAGAGATATTTACGCAGTCTCTCACATTCTCCCCCTCTTCAAATGAGAAATCCAATCTTCTTAGAAATAGTACTCAACGATGACATCTCAGCTCACAACTGGTATTGTCTCTTTAACATCATTATGGTGGATCCGGTCCATAATTTGTTAAATCAGTTGAGTCAATCCTTGCGACGCTCAGCTTAAAACTCTCTCTTCAAAACTTTTTTTTTGTAAGAACTGTTATAATATCCACTTCGAATGATCATTGTTAAGTCTATAGTTAACTATCTCTTGGTCTTTTCTATGACCGTTTAGCGTCAAATGAAACGCAGATTCTGAATTATCCAATGATAGCATAGGTTGCAATCGACAAAGTCATGGTAAGTAGTAAACAGGGATTCTAATCCCGAAATAGAGGTTCTGATCGTGAGATTTTCATGCGATTTATCTCTGTAGTAGTTCAGCGAAAGAGTCTTTAATTATTTGAAAACAACGGCAACACAAAAACGATAACTCAAGCTTTCGTTGTTCAAAGTCTAGTAACCAAATGGCATTGGCATCATATATGATAGTCTTGGTTGAAACTGTGGTGGACAATGACAAATGCTGGTCTTTGTGGCGTCTGTACGACGTTACATACTGGAAACGATGATGGCTGTCCAAATCTTGCATACTGCAAAACTTCCGGTTGTCTTCTGAAGCGTTGTGGGCGAAGTGGTGGTGTACTTGGTGTATCAGTTGACGCAAACGATGACTCAAGGTCTCCTGTTGAACCGCTGATATGTTCTTCCGGTGCTATGCCCTCATTCTCGTTGTCAGGTTCAGCTAGTGTCTCTGGTGACTTTGTGGCTGCGGCTATGTCTGGGTCTCTGGGATATGGTGTTGGTGGTCTTGAATGTACTGATCGTGTTGGTGTGCTAACTACCGGTACATCATCATTGGGTGATCTATCAATGTAGAATATCAACTCATCATCCTCAGTCTCCGAGTCGGTTGATGCCTGGTCACGAGATTCAAGTTCAGTTTCCAGTCTTGGTCGATGGCACTGAGTATTTGACTTTCTTTTCTGTTTAGGCTTCGGTTGTTCCACTGTCAGATCGTCACATGGTAACATGAGGTTGCGATGCAAGACACGTGGTTTAGAACTAGGTGTAGACTCTAGAGTTACTTGATAGACGGGGCTATCCTCTCCCATGCGTTTAACGACTTTGTACACTTTGTTTTCCCAATAAGACCTCAACTTTCCAGGGCCTCCTCGTTCTCGCAAGTTTCTGACAAGGACTCGATCCCCTGGCTCCAGAACTGTGTGGTGTACACGTTTATCATATGTTTGCTTGCTTCGTTCTTGTGATGACAGAGCACGTTTTGACGCTATCTGATATGCTTCACGCATTACATTTTTCCATTTTGCAGCATAACTGGGATAATCTCCTTGGTTTGGTGTCTGATCAGTACTGGTCTTCAATATAAGATCCATTGGTAAACGTGGTGACCTGCCGTACAGTAAGAAGAAAGGTGAATAGCCTGTTGTTGAATGCCTCGTGCAGTTGTAAGCATGCACCATCTTATTCAAATAGTCCCGCCAGCGTGATTTCTTATTTTCGGGCAGTGTTCTCAACATAGCCAGGAGAGTCTGGTTGAACCGCTCCACCTGCCCGTTACCCTGGGGGTGGTAAGGGGTGGTTCTTGAGTGCTGTATTCCACACAATTTTTCCAGGCACGTGTGCAGTTCATTCTCAAATTCAGGCCCTTGGTCATGATGCAAACGATTTGGGAATCCAAATCGAAGTACAAAGTCATTGTAGATCTTATCAGCTACCGTCTTTGCACTCTTATCTTTGGTGGCGTAGGCCTGGGCAAACCGCGTAAAATGGTCCATCAGGACAAGTATATACTGGTACCCTCCTTGACTTTGTTCCAGGCGTAGAAAATCAATAGATACTAGTTCAAACGGATGAGATGTGACTATGCTTTGCATCGGTGCTCTGATATTTTCATTAGGACGACGTTGTTTCAAGCAATGACATACGTGTGATGTGTAATGATCTATGTCTGACTTCATTCTGGGCCAGTAAAATCTCTGTAACGCAAGTTGATGAACTCTTTCACTGCCAAGATGGCCCAATTCGTTGTGTAATTCTACAAACACCATATTATGGAATTTCTTTGGTAAGACTAGTTGCTTGTACTCAGTAGTTTTCCGATATAACAATCCACTGTCATCTATTTCTAGCTTGTTCCATTCACGAAGTAAGCTCTTTGTTAAGAATGGTAAGTTCCTTCTTTCTTCAACTGACGGTTTGATGCCCTTCTTCATATATTCCAAGATAGGTGAGATCACGCTGTCATTGGCTTGTGACTGGACTATATCTGCAGTGTTAAATGTTTTTACCCTGTCTGGCTTGGCTAGTTCATTCTCGTTTAAATCATAAGCATCAGCCGATGGCGACAAGGCTGCTATCCAGATAGTTGAACAATCACTTGATACTTTGGACGCATTTATCATAGCCTCAAATTCAGCTGATGTTACTTCTTTACTGCAACTGGACATGAAATCTTCTATGTTGATGGGCATACGGGACAAGAAGTCTGCAGCTACATTTGATTTCCCTGGACGGTACTTTATGTCAAAATTAAAATCTGCTAATTCGGAAACCCATCTTTGACCTGTAGCATTGAGCTTGGCTGTTGTCATTACATACGTCAACGGGTTATTGTCCGTGTAGACAGTAAACTTTGGCGCATAAAGTAAGAGGTCTCGAAACTGATCACAGATGGCCCATTTGAGGGCTAGAAACTCTAGCTTGCCGGAATGGTAGTTGTAATTACGTTCTGACGCTGTCAGTGTTCTAGAAGCATACGAGATCACACGTAGCTGTTCCTCTTGCTTCTGATAGAGCACAGCACCAAGGCCAGCATTACTAGCATCCACATGCAGCTCAAATGGCAAATTGAAATCAGGGTATGCAAGAGTTGGAGGTGTGATAAGGCAGTCAACTAGCTTATTCAGCGCAAGACGGTGTTTATCTGTCCATTCAATTGGTTGACTGGAATTACGTTTCTGCGGCTGTGATTGTCCTAATTTCATAGCTTTACTTCCACTATCAGATTTATCTGAAGTCTGTAGCAGTTCAAAGATTGGCTGTGCAATTTGCGAAAAGTTTTCGATATACTTCCTGTAGTAATTTAAGAGACCAACAATCCGTCGCACATCAGCAACAGTCTTTGGTACAGCATTCTTCAACATTTCTACTGCTTTTACATTTGATCTGTCTGTGCAATACCCTTTTTCTGAAACTATATGTCCCAAGTATTTCACTTTGTGCTTAAAAAGTTCACACTTTTGTGCTTTAAGCTTGATACCTTTCTCGCGTAACCTTTTGAATACTTCACACAAATGGGCTAGATGTGATTCAAAGTCAGGGCTGTAAACGATGATGTCATCTAAGTACGGGACACACATAGTGTCTCGCAATCCCACCAGACATTGTTCCATGTACCTCTGAAAGCTACCAGGGGCATTTTTCGATCCAAAAGGTATACGCACCCATTGGTATAGGCCCCACGGTGTTATGAATGCTGTCAAGTGTCTGTCCTCTTCCTTTACAAAACCTTGATGATACGCCTTGCCTTGGTCCAGCAAAGAAAACCATTTATTTCCTCCTAGCTTTTCTAGAGTATCTTGCACCCTGGGTAATGGATGGCGATCAGGGATTGTATGCTTATTCAACTGACGATAATCAACGCAAAGGCGTAGGCTACCGTCTTTCTTCCGCACGCATACCACTGGGCTTGAATAGTTAGACTGTGAATGAGTGATCCATCCCCTATTAAGAAGGTCCTCTATGTAACTTTTCACTTCAGGGTATAATGGTTTTGGCACTGCGTTGTACGTTTTTTTGCACTGGCGTTGGATCGTGAAGTGGGATAGGCATTTGCAGTCCCTCCGCACAACCAATATCATCACCGTTGAGTGAAAACGCACCGCGTTCCGGAATTAAAACCTTTGCTGCAAGTTCTTTTTGCTCTGCTGATAGATTACTTAGGTCAAACTGTTCCAAGAAATCCCTATTGTTTTCTGCATTTGCTTCCACTCTGTTAAGCCCACAGACAAAAGGTGATGGCTTCGAAACAACCGACTCATCACCGTGTTGAATTTCCTCTTTCAGCTTAACATCAAACGGTGTCACTGATGTGACCAATTCAAGTCTACCAAGAACATTTCTAGCTTTTACAACAGTTGGATGATCAGAGTTATTATAGATTTCTAAGCCAATTTTGCATGATGAGCCCTTTGATATTTGAAGCAGTGTTTGTGAAACTTCTAAACCAGCAGGTAACGTATTTCTTTCATCAGGCTCAAAATGACAAATGTTTTTGCGTTAATCACCTGAGCATTAGCACGACACTTTATTATTCTTGATTGCTTGGGTGGTATGGTAACACTTTGCTTTGGTGATCTGACTGCACACAGAAAGTCATCTTTAGTTTTTATGCATTGCACCAAAGATTCAACAGAATCTGCACTGATTCCAGAGAATGATTTTTTCATCGCTTTCAAAAGATTTTGTAGACCATTCGTTTCGATGAAGTCATTTTTTCCTTGTTCTGTGTTGGTTGCAAAGAGATCCTTGTTAACTATTTCATCAATCACATTATACCCAATAATTGGTGTTGTAAGTTGAGCATCTGTTACTAAGAATGGTACAGCTAAACTGGAAGAAACATCTTCACTCAACAGATGAAACTGAACCTCAACAAAGCCAGCATATGGAATTGCAGAATTATTAGCAGCGCGTAAGTCTAATCTTTGCTCAGTACCCAACAGTTCTTGCAACTGTTTAACCTCAAGATGGGGAAAATTTTGATTCAAGTACTCCCTTGACATGATGGATACTTGGGACCCTGTGTCCCACAAGCATGACTGTCTTTTCCCATCCAATAAACATTCAAAAACACATTTTTCACCCACAATCTGTATAATTTTCAAATGTTCTTTTGGTGTTAAGTGGGCTACAGAGTTATTTCTAGGGCTTTCACAATCAATTTTGGAGGCTTGAATAGAGGACATTGCCTGACAGAGTATTTTGTGGTCTTCCCAATGTCTCTTTTGACAGTTTTTGTCACAATAGAAAACAACTTTACAGCCATTACACAGTGGACGAGTATCAGATTTAATAACTTTTGAACAGAAATTGCAGTAAATGTTTGGGGAATTTTTCGCAGCTACACTTTCCCCCCCTGGTGCAGCTGCCTCCTGTTTCCCTGATTTCTTTGTCGACATCCGCGGGCAAAATGTTCCCCTGAGCCACAGATGAAACAGTGGCTACACTGACTTCCTGTACCTTGAGAGGCACATTGTTGACAAGATTTCCTCTCCCTTTTATTTTGCTTAGTGGAATTTTGCTCCTGTTTTGCAAAGGCTGCCTTCAAATTATCAACATCAGCTTTAATTGCATTTAAAGTGGCTAAAACTTTATCTTCTTTTTCATGTTTTGATTCTTTGACCAAAGAAGGTGTTGCATTTGTGGCTATGCTATTTACCAGGGCAGGTTTCCTAGTTGACTTCCTTGAATTGATCTTATTGGCCCTTTCATTTTCACTTGACATTGCTAAATTCATCTCACGAATCAGCTGCTCAT
The DNA here is from genome assembly GCA_964019985.1 of Aurelia sp. 4 Dawson et al 2005. NCBI lineage: Eukaryota > Metazoa > Cnidaria > Scyphozoa > Semaeostomeae > Ulmaridae > Aurelia > Aurelia sp. 4 Dawson et al 2005. The sequence goes on from OZ026495.1 coordinate 4,524,320, forward strand.
CAGTGACTTGTTTTGACTGAAGTAAAGGCCGCAAGCGTGACCTAATTGAATCATCAATAAGACCTGTTTCCAGAGAATTCAGGAAAACACTTTGAACTAAACCTTCATTATATCTTATTTCAGAGCCTGCCTCTTGACTAGAAGCCAAAATGTGTTGTCTGAGCTTGAGAGCACGCATGAGAAAATTAAGGGGGGTTTCATTGTGCTCCTGTACAACACCAGCCAGTTCTTGATAGGCTTCAGTTGCAGATTTTTCACAATAATGGCTCCTCAAAATTTGTTGCAACTGTGGAAGTGTTATGGTTTTCATACTTTCCAAATATGAGCGCAAGTGTAAACTTGGGGCAATTGCACTGATAACCCCATCTATGATATCATTTTCTGGATAACCCCTCTTCAAAGCACTGTCAATTTGCTTATTTAAACTGGAATATGGCAGGCGGTTTTTTTCATTAGAAATTACTCCAGTTATCTTAAAATCTTTGATTCTGATCATATTTTTTGAGCTGATGGTTGCATCTGATTCATGAGCTGCTACCTTCTTACCTCCTGTTTGTTGCTGATACCTTTGCTCAACCTCCCTCAACTGGGTATCCAATATTTTCTGGAACTTCAGCTTCAAATCTTCAATTTCAGCAATAGGATTTTCACCTTCTGTATCACCATACTGTGAATAATCTTCTTCTATTTCTTCCTGTCTACCTCCAATAATTACTGCCTGTAAACCCAATAAAAATTCCCGAACATGTTCTCCTCCAGCATCCACTTTCTCATCAACAGCCTTTCTAATTTTCCTCAAGGTTTGAGCCCGTGATTCTCCATCTGTAATTTCAAGCTTCAAAAATTCCAAGACTTCTCCCAACTTTACCAACGATAGGGCATACAATCTTTCCTCAATCGACAACTGCAGCTCCTCCATTTCTTGGTTGCTCATCCTTTGTCCCATAGGAAAATTAATGCCAATAAAGTCAGTAGTTACCGAGTCTTCTCCAGCTTGATTCAGCAGAAATATGTTGACATTCAAATACGAATCCTATTAAAATTCTAAGAAACTACCCTCTGCTACCAAAATTGTTGCATGCTGAACCACGATACTGGAGAAATGATTCAATAAAGTAATGTTTTTCGCATCCATAATCATCCATAACTTGTTTATCATCAATGTGTACAGCGATTGCTAAAAATGGCCTGTGTTTGCCTAATCACAACACAAAACGAGCCGGCCTAATCACAACGGACGCGGCCTCGTGCTAACCTAGAGAGGTCTGGTACAGAGTCCTTCGCAGTAGTGCTTGGGCGTTTTCGGATGGGATGCTTTAGCCTAGTAAAATAGAAACAATAATAAGAGATATTTACGCAGTCTCTCACATATAAGACAAGCTGAAAATTTTGCGAAATTCTCGTACAGATTTCATCGGAAAAACATTTTGATTGGACAGCGAGGATTGAAATCATTCTTGCGGGAACTGTATTTATCATACATCTGGATACGTTATTATGAGGTTATCAGGCATGCGGTTGTTAACTTAATCTAAACATTGACATATAACTCATTAAACAGAATTCTGATTGTCTTCAACCCTACATGATCCGACGTATGCAAATGTCTATGATCACAAAACTTAGTTGTCAACTTCAAAAAGGTATTTCGTTTTCTAATCATAACATTTCAGGTCTCCTGCGAATAAGATTATTTCATGTGGTGGTTTAAAGTTTCCTGGCTTAAACTGTCAAATGTTTTCTATCTTACTTGACTAGACATTTAAGGAGGATTATAAACTTCTAGTTATAATCAATTTAGAAAAGATACCCATGCTATGCTGTTTACGAAAACATACTTATGTTCTAATGAAGATCCTTTGAGCTGCGCAGCAGCAGCTTGCGTCTCGCGAGGCATCAATCAATAGACAATCACTGCATTGTTTGGTACTGTGGTGTAGTGCAAACAAACATTGCTCTCGAATCTTCGCAATGATTTAAAATCCGTTTGTGTAAAACATTGAAGCCCCGTTGATCAAAAGAGATTTCATGTAATTTACCAAAAATCCTGGAAAGCTTCTTTAATATCATTTTCAGAATTGCATATCTATAAAATTCCCGCTAGCTTTGAAGTTATGACTTTATGAAATTGCGAAATGGTAAACCATAAAGGCTAAAGACTTTTGCTTGCTGCCATCTCGTAGACCTTAAAAAACTGCTTATTTCTGGTGCTGGTCATATTGATCGGAGTTTAGAATTCATGGAACTTATGGAGTGTATGTGAGTTATGGAGTCAAGTGGAAATGCTTCTGATATATCATATGGTACATTCTCGTCTGGATGATCTTTTGAATCTTTGCAAGAGTTTAAGATGAAATATGTAAAATAAAAACGTTATTGCTGCATTCTTTCGACTTAACTGATGGAAGGGAAATTGATATAGTTTGCCATTATAACGAAGAGAGCATTTTTATTTTACTCATTAATTTTAGAATTACAGTGCTTTTAAGTCTTGGCATTTGCTGAAAAGTACGAAAAAATCACGTGGGGTCGATCTACCGGTTTTCACGAACCTGACAGGATGAGCTAGGAAAAGTTCCTTTTTCCGAAAATTCATAGCACAAAGATACTGGGCAGATTTGAATGACTCAAATTTCAAATTCTAGATGAAAGCCAAAAGACCGAACCATCTGGCGTTTGCACGAGCTCTTCAAAGCTTGAAAGACTTCATTTTGAAATGTTGACGAGGAGGCGGAGGAGGGCATCGACTTCATATTGAAATGTTCACGAGGAGGCGGAGGAGGGCATCGACTTCATATTGAAATGTTCACGAGGAGGCGGAGGAGGGCATCGACTTCATATTGAAATGTTCACGAGGAGGCGGAGGAGGGCATCGACTTCATATTGAAATGTTCACGAGGAGGCGGAGGAGGGCATCGACTTCATTTTGAAATGTTCACGAGGAGGCGGAGGAGGGCATCGACTTCATTTTGAAATGTTCACGAGGAGGCGGAGGAGGGCATCGACTTCATTTTGAAATGTTGACGAGGAGGCGGAGGAGGGCATCGACTTCATATTGAAATGTTCACGAGGAGGCGGAGGAGGGCATCGACTTCATTTTGAAATGTTCACGAGGAGGCGGAGGAGGGCATCGACTTCATATTGAAATGTTCACGAGGAGGCGGAGGAGGGCATCGACTTCATATTGAAATGTTCACGAGGAGGCGGAGGAGGGCATCGACTTCATTTTGAAATGTTCACGAGGAGGCGGAGGAGGGCATCGACTTCATATTGAAATGTTCACGAGGAGGCGGAGGAGGGCATCGACTTCATATTGAAATGTTCACGAGGAGGCGGAGGAGGGCATCGACTTCATATTGAAATGTTCACGAGGAGGCGGAGGAGGGCATCGACTTCATATTGAAATGTTCACGAGGAGGCGGAGGAGGGCATCGACTTCATTTTGAAATGTTCACGAGGAGGCGGAGGAGGGCATCGACTTCATATTGAAATGTTCACGAGGAGGCGGAGGAGGGCATCGACTTCATTTTGAAATGTTCACGAGGAGACGGAGGAGGGCATCGACTTCATATTGAAATGTTCACGAGGAGGCGGAGGAGGGCATCGACTTCATTTTGAAATGTTCACGAGGAGGGCATCGCAAGTAAATAAGCGGATTGTAATGGAACTCGTAAGAAACTTCAAAGAAACTCTGAGTACTCAAAAACGAGGGGCAAATCACTGATTTTTTTCGTACACCTTCCTTGAAATCTCTAAAAAATCACATACAAAAATCACGAAAACACAAAATTATCACACACAAAAAGCACTAAAAATCACAAATCGCTGAAAACTTACTGGAAAATCACATGAAAAAATCACTAAAATCACAAAAAATCACAGAAAAAATCATGTGACTTCAAAATCACAAAAATCACGTACGCTATTTTGAGAAGCGATTTGCCCCTCGCTCAAAAAGGCCTTGTAAAAGTCCCTTACAGCAGAGAGCATTCATTACCCGGAAGTCTGGTACCCAAAGTAGTAACTGACGCTTTCCAGACCTTGCAGCTTATTTTACGCATTTCAAGCATTTCAAAAAATATACCTTGAAAAAGAATTTAATTAAATCAAACAAAGTTTTAAGTCGAGTTTGTACCAAAAAGCTATTTGCTTCTTCAAAACATTATTTCGACTTTCGAGTGAGTAGACTTCCAGATCAGATTATAGATTTCATCAAAATCTTTCCCTGAAACAACGTCTGGATATTTTCAGTTAGAAAGAGCAATGCACTAATACCATTTAGCATCATGTTCATTAATTCTGATTAGGCCTACCAACCCATAATCTAAATAGTCTTAATCTATCTTGCCAAAGTTAGGATTTGTTTCACCACAGGATGCAACGTTTTATCCTCAATCTTTCACTAGCAAAGGTCCAAGGGCTTTCATGAAATTTCATGGCCTATTTCAGGCATTTGCAAGCCATGAGTAAAGTTGAATTTACCTATACTTCCAGATCGTAAAAACGCTTTAAAAAGTAACAAGAATAAATAATTCAATCTCTCAGCTATCTCTTCAATCTTGACAGTGTTATGGCAGTGGTATAATCCTCTGACTTTGTAGTCAGAACAGTCAGGCGGAGTGGTTCGATACTGGTATGACTCAACCACTTGAGCGTCATGACAAGGGGTCGCGGACTCGATTAGATGTACTCTATTCGGTATTCCTGAATTTTTTGAGACGGGATTAACCTGTTGGATCATGAATGCCAAATATAGATCTTAAAGTACATTTATAGCATTAAGCTTTTTAGATTAACCCTATAGTGGTTGGGCTATTTGATAGTCCTATTTTGGTTGGGGGGGGAAAGCCCCCCCTACCTAACTCTTGACTGGTAATAGGTAGAGTGACCAAATTTTTTGTGCTAATAGCCTCAGGCATGTACTGTCTGAAAATGTAAAAATTAACCTAAGATTGGCCCTCATTTTTGCTCACATCAGCATCTTCCTTTGTGTGGTCAAGAAAAGCGGCAAAATTGACTAAAATCAGGAAAATCGCAATAAAATTAAATTTGGAGCACATTTTCCACCCAAACATGATAATTGTGATAGAATGCATCAAATAACACTACACTACGAAAGAAATTTGCAAAATATTCAACTTACGTTCCTTTTTTCGCGATAATTGAGATTTGAGAATTTGCGATTTTTCCAGGGTCAGTCCCAGAAAATTGTCTCCCGCCCCCTCATTTTTCAAAATATTTTAATGAAACTTTTTGAGAAGTTGTACAATAAGTAGTTGCAAAAAGTCAAGAAGTTTCATGGCTATAAATATCTTCCTAGTAGAGTTATTAAACAAAATCTACTAGGGGGGGGGCAAATTTGCCCCCCCCAACCAAAATAGGGTTAAGATTTGGATCAAGTATGAGTGTGAATTTCGTTACCGCGTGTTGAGCGCAGTAAAGTTCCGCCTTTAAGAAACTCGATTATAAGAAACTCAGGCCTGATTTTGCTGGGTAAAGTACCTCTCAACAAGAAACTAACCAGGCTGATTTATGCTCAGTTTCTTTTACAATGGTACAAAGTAGCATCTTAACGCTCCTTTACTTTAATTGTCTCCAATATGTCTCAGTAATGTATCAAGAAACTTTAGTACTGGTTCAAATTCTCAGTTTAATTTACAATAATGAATAGTCTTAAAGGGAGAACAAAGACCAGCAGCCTTTGCGATCGTTTGTTTTTGTTTTTGTGAATTTCGTACAGTCCGTTATTCCGGAAGCCGTGGAGAGCAAGTCGCTGAATTTTTGCAAAGCATGCTGGTCTTTGTACTCCCTTTAACAGAAATGTTTTCTTAATAAATAATTATGACAGATGTTAGCAAGATACATGTGTTTCTTGTACCATGGTGATACGAGTTTCTTAAAGGCGGAACTTCACAGTACTGCTCTCGAAGACGGGGCAGAGAGGACAATTTTGAAATTTATGCATTTGTAACGATGTACCAAGACAATTTAGTACATCTGGCATTCCTGCAACAATCGAGCATCTCTATCTGAACTGAAAGGCAACCTTTTAATTTGAAAGAAAGTGGCCACAAATAATCCCTTTAATCAGGCTTCTGAGTGGGAAAAACGAATAAAAGAGTATTTGATCTAACTGTTATAAGATTGCAATAGAAGCCGAAGCCATGAATTTGATCAGAACCAAATAGTTCAACTGACTAGTATTCTGTCTTTGATGAAGTTCTAAAACCATTTAGCCATCGTCTGTTGCCTCTTTTTTAGTACTCTGCTCTTGACTTACAATCTTAATGGGATTCTCCTGCCCATTGATATTCTATCCCCAGTTCTGTGTGTTTTTACAACGTAGATAGGGAGAAACGGAAAAGTCTCTGTTTAAATACTGGGCAGTGCGTCCCTGTAATAAGCTTTATTCTGACGTAATTCTTACTATATTCTCCTAAGTAATCTACTGTACCCTTATTTTCTTTCATATGGAACTGCTTATAAGAAATTCAACTCTCAGATCGTCGCAAAATTAAGAAACTCCAGCACTGGGAAAATGTAAATCAAGAAACTATTTATTTTGACAAATAAAATCCTTAATATAGTTTTACTTTATTTTCATTTGTTTCCCATAATGTATCATATTACATGGAAGGAACTTGAGTAATGTCTAAACATTGGAGAAGCTTCAATAACATTGTTTCGAAATGTTCACGGGGGAACCGGTAGTAAACATCAAGAGTGTTATGGAACATTTGTGGAACTCTTAAGAAACGCCGAGTACACAAAATCTGAGAATCTTTCATTACTACCCAAAATTCTTTGTTTCTAATAAAAATACGATTATACCTCCAGTTTTCAATCGCAGTGTGACAGTTAGATTCCAGAAGCGAAACTGATTTACATAATAGCAAGATGGTAGCACTTTATCCAATCAAAAGATCATCCTTCTCTGCTTTGTCAAGGGCTTTCGTTGCATTGTCAGTGCTTTCTAGACGTGTTCAGACTAGCTTAAATTTGGTGCCAAAAGCCTTCTCGTCTCTGAAACAGGATCTTCAAGAAATAGCAAGTTGATCAAATTACTGTTCTTAGCAAAATGCTCTTATCTGACAGTTCTAAAAACGCATATGAAGTGAAAATTCCACACGACCCATACTAAAATGTCAAAACCCTAAAGATCTAACGAGTTTAATAAAGTGCAGTGGATTTCCAAAAGTCATTGTTCAGAGCGTAGACGAAGCTTTTTCGGTTTATGCTCACTGATGAGAAAAGTTCATGGGCGCCATTTTAGCTTCTCTCCAAGCTCCCACTTTCCTGAGATTTCCGCAAATCCCGTAGATGCCATATTTCAATCAAAAAAAGAGCAGACAGACTCTCATTCCTTAGGCACTTTTTATCTAATAAATGCGAATAAATGCCACAAAATAAAGTTCCGAATCCTGAAAAGATTTTGGCTTGAAATGCATTGGCTCTAGATTCGACTCTAGATTTTCAGGATTCCACTCTAACTGGCACATTTTGGAAACGGCATCGTGTGAACACTCGAAGATGATGAAAGCAGATCATTTTTCGACGCTTTTAGAATGACAATGATCGATTCTTAGGGTGTAGGTACATCTCTTTGACACCAAACTCTTGCAACGAGCTTTTTACCGTCAAATCACGGGGGTATCTCGACCTATTTTCTGACAGGGACGTGCCATTTTGCCCGAAAAATTGGTACCCATAATTCCGTAAATTCTGGTGGATTTTAGGGTCATAATTCCGTAAATCGAATGAAAGTCTGAGCTATAATTCCGGAAATTATGAAAAATCCCCTGAAAAAGACACCCATAATTCCGTTAAATGTCTAAAAATTGCGAAAATGCTACCCATAATTCCGTAACGTTTTGAAAAAAGCACTCCTAAAAAATGGCACGTCCCCGTACCATGAAAAGTACTAAGTTACCCCCCCCCCCGAGCGTCAAATCTCCTACCGTTTTCAAATTGTTCCGGCATCATGTGAACGCTAGCTCAAATTTTGTTACCGTAACACTTTTCACCGTTTTCAAAAAGTGCCGGCATCGAGTGAACGCATCTTAGACCTCATCGATCTTTTTCAGTATAGTCTCACTCTGATCCTACAAACCAAATTTAAACATGCTTAAATATTTTGCTTTTCGATGACCGTTTTTAGACAATTGGGAAATGGCGCTTTTCTAAAAACATTTTTCTGCCAAAACCAATTATAAAATTCAAACTTCCATCTAAAAATACTTGTTTCGCTAAACTCTTAAAATAATCTCAATTAGAATTTCTACCAGCATTGACAGCGCCATGGTGGGGCCTTGGGGGACTTGTCCCCCCCATCCCAAAAATCGACAAAAATTGTCAAAGAAAAATGGCATAAAACTTGTTGAACATAACCTTTAGGCGCCGCCTCTGTCTACCAGAGAGTTCCTTTCCTGTGAATTTTTCTTATTTTCCTGGCATTGGTTTGACAGCAACTTTTCTGTTAGTTAAAGGGGCTGGGCCACGTAACCGTAAACAAACCTGTTATATCTATAATCTATATTGTTGCCCACACGTTGCCATCGTGTTCTGCACAGAGTGGTGGATAGGGTGAATCCACAGTAAAGTTACCCCTTGAAATCTACGACTATCTCTTCAATCGTATAACATATGAGTGTTCCTTTCGTTCGTTTCTCTGAAATTCAAGAGTCCATCTTCAAAATAACACCTTCATTTTGAGAAAAGTGGTGAAAAATCACTGTGATATGGCCTATCAAAAGAAGTGCAACATTGTAGTTTCGAAAGAAGTTTGTTTACATTACGTGACCAAGCCCCTTTCACTACGGCCGTGTGGATCGGTGCATATTTTCCCTACAGGCCACAATTTCAAATAGTGTTCGTGCCTGCAAAGGACCCTGGGTGCCAACGGCCCTTTAATCTGCAAGTTATGAGTAGCGTCGTTAACAGTCTTCCATATCGTGAACAGAAGAAAACTTTTAAAGTATTGCCTCTGTGTCCCTTTGCCACCGTTCATGCCGTGAATTCTTCGTGGAAAGTTTAGGACGCAACATGGGAATGGGTAAGTCATTTAGCAATTGGGTCCAAAAGCAGTGCTATTGCAAACAGCAAAACTAGATCAAAGGAGTTAACATTGTCTTGGCAGGACGGGAATAGGAAAATAGCCTATTGCATTTGAAGACCTTCATAGATTAAAACAACAGATACAGTACATAAGTGGCATGTGGCCTTCATTTGTGCTTTTCTTAGCTCTGACAATTTACTTTGAAAACTCGATAGCCTGGCTTCAGGGCCGAAGCAAATGGGGGGGGGGGGGGCTGGGGGACGGAGCACCCCCTCACGAGACCATTTGTCGGAAAATTTTACTCTCTTAAAATTTTTTGGAATTTTTGTGATTGAAATCACTAGTTTTGGAGGATTTTGTGAAGAAATAATGCATAAAAACATGGGTTTTGTTAATGTTAAAAGATAAATTCCAACAGAAATTATTGAATTTACGGCTTATTTTTGATTGATATTCACAAATTGTGTTGGTTTCAACGTCGGATTGCGAAATGTGGCCAAATTTTAGTCACTGACGAGTTAGATCGGTCATATAATGCATAAGTTTAACGTATGTTCCTACAACTGTTGTTGTTGCTGTTGCTGTTGATGGTTTTTTCGTTGGAAAATTTTGGTTTTTCGCCCCCCTACGCAGTCATGGCTGGTATCGGCCCTGCCTGGCTTTCAGTAAACTGCGTTGGAAGTTGGCTGCTTTGTGAGTAAACCTCAAAGACGTGCTCAGCAAAGACGGTGCAGCACATCTTAGCCAAGTGCTGCTTGGCGGAGGGCAAAGCAAAGAGAAATAACTTCATCCATCTCACTGTAATCTGCTTGGAAATTGATGTTTTGAGTCTAACAGAGAGAATGCATCCTGAGCATTGTCTCACCTTTCCTTTACTTTTACATATTCTCTATAGTTTCTATCTTAATTGTAATTTTGTAACTTTTCTTTGTAATACGGCAGTTTGTAAATCAACTTTGGCACAACTTGAATACTTATACTGTATAAATAGTATAAAATGAAATGAAATGAACAATAATATTCCGAGTGTCCCTAAAAAAGTCTACGGAATTGTTTGGGTCAAGTAATACGAATTTAGCTTCAATCAATGGCTAAACTCATTCAAAATGCTCCTCGATAGATAACTTATGATGAGAGAAAGAAATCGTCCGGAGACACCACATCGTTTTAATTTATAAATTAACCCATCGTGCCATACCCTATCGAATGCTTTAGAAATATCAAGATACACAGAACGAACATCAAGAGGAGGGTTGCAGTCAAAAGCTTTGAAGATCGTATGCGTTATGCATATCAGCTGGTTAATCGTTGAGTCACCTGGTCGAAAACCTGATCTCGTCCCTGTAGTATTGCATAGTAGCTAAATAGGTATAGAAGAATGTAAAATTTGTTGTAAATTTCTTATATGAAAAGAAATAAAAAGATAGGTAGCTTGAACCATAGAAATAGCTTGAACCTTGGTACCTCGTTTGTTGGTACTAGTGTATTAGACCTAAGAAATAGAGTCTCTTGTTTCCTTCTGCTCCTTGACTTGACGATGGCGCTTCGGTCAACAGAGACTCATAACATTACTCTGAAAAACCTGGCCCTATTTAGGCTCAAACTCCGAGATTCCTAGAGTACCAATGACATTGCGAGACTTAGCAAAGAACAATGTTGTCGAATTTTTAATTCGAATGATGCAGTTGACTAGATTTTGAACAAAGATAGTGCGATAGGTAGTTGAAGATTTCTCTAGTTTGTTTTGGTCTTAAAAACATGGAAAATTTAGCGTTGAAAGACTGATTTTTCACTCACATAGGTAAGGTGAAATTCCCTCTTCAGATTTATACCAAGTTTTGTTGATTAAATGTCTACTTTACGAGGTTTTAATCGAATTTTCTTTCTAAGGAGTGGCCGTTAAACAGAGCTAAAGCAGCCGTTCGATCATGATTCGATCGATGGAATGCAGAAAATAAGGCCAAAATTTCCACTGTTTCACTTCATTGAGTCCCAGTTGAGCAAGGTTTATCGCAGGGATACAAGGGACTCATTGTCATGAGTCTACTGGTGTACCAAGAGCGGAAACACCTCCAAACGAGAACGTTGGTGTCTGGGCCTAAACAAGTTAAAAATTGAAGTACAGAGAATAAATTAGCGATGCCCTAGATAAAATTAAACGCTATTGGGTCATATAATATTCTGCTTGCACAGAACAAATGACGCAACGTTGCCCTAATGGTTATCAAGAGTGGAGCGTTCTTGGTTGTGGCTCTTAAGTGCGCGTAAATAATGGCTGTCCGCTAACAAAATTGTGATAAATGGTTGAAAAAACACGAGTTACTTTGCACTTTGTTTCGAAGCTAAACTGTTTTTTGTCACGGTCTTCTGTTTGGATTTTGGCATCTTTTCCAAGCAAACACGAAGTTTTGCATTCAAGATAATAAACATTTGCGACAAAAAACAGAAATGCGAATGGCTGTGTACTGGTGATTCGATTACTGTTGCTGTTTTGGGGTCGGGTTTTGGGGATCTTCATGGCAAATCTGGTTAAAAATGCAGCATTGAAAGCTTATTCATTTGCGCAAAAACTGCAAAAAACAACTTTCTTGTTGTAAAGAAACATTTTATGATTAACTCAACTCTTACGAAACTAATAATAAAGAAACTCCAATGACGGGAAAAGTTATTCACGAAACTTTCTTTCAGGAATCCGCAGCATTTTTACACTTCATCTGCATTTTTTGTTCTGCTTTATGTATTGTTTACTCATAAGGTACTCATAACATCTCATAGATCCTATATTAGACAGACAAAAGTCTTTCTGGAGGCATTAGCTTTGTCAGTTTCCATAAACGTGAACACAATATACAGTGCAAGGCATGGTAATCATCGAGAGAATAAACTGCTTTGGGTCAGTAATCAGAAAATCATAAGTTGCATCGTTTAGCACGGTTACCATCGCCATCTTGAATTTGAAGATGGTGATGGTAACGGTGCTAAACGATGCTACCTATGATTTTCAATCATCATCATAATCATCATAATCACCAACAACATCATCATCTTCAACATCATCATCTTCAACATCATCATCATCATCATCATCATCATCATCACCATCATCATCATCATCATCATCATCTTCAACATCATCATCATCATCATCATCATCATCATCATCATCACCATCATCATCATCATCATCATCATCATCATCATCATCATCATCATCACCATCATCATCATCATCATCATCATCATCATCATCATCATCATCATAATCATCATCATCATCATCATCATCATCATCATCATCATCATCATCATCACATTCATCGTCCTCATGGTTACATTGTCTACAGTGTGCAAAAGAAATGCATGACACCGAATGCTATGAAACCGTGCTTCTGTCCACAAAGTACACAAGTAATGCCGAGTACACGTATTTTTATACGAAACTGAGAATTTTGGCCAATGCTGAAAGTTTCTTAACATTATCAGATTTTCGGTATTTAAAGTTAAGAATTTTATGTTAAGAATTTCGTTTGTCAAAATAAATAGTTTTTAAGTTATATTTTTCCAGTACAGGAGTTTCTTTAAGTTTTGGCAATCTGAGACTTGAGTTTCTTACAAGGAGATTCATACAAAAAAATACGGGTAATTGAATAACTAAATAAAACAGTCAACTCACCCAAAACATCAACACGACCCTCCATCTTTACAATCTCATTCCAAGTTTCATCTGTTGAGACTTCACTACTGAGATCGATCTTGTGTACAAATAACAATTTATTGAGGTATTTCAGTATATTTTTATCTCCAATTTTCTTGATATTATCGTAATCATCCGTTGTTGCATGCAGTCGGATGTGTGATCCATAAAGCTCAAGTAAAATCAAGACGCAATTCCACGAGAAATCTGTCTTGCATTGTGCAAACACCAAAACTTTTGGTTGCACATTGAAGTTACGTCTTGGCATGAAACAAGAGAATCCATTTTGAGTTCTGTTTTTAAGTTTGCGAATTCGATTCAAAGTTGAGGATGTTTCGCCCATGTTTTCGTCCAAAAACGGAGACTACTTTCCTTTGCTTTCATGTGCTGTATTTTGCTCTCCCCTGCTTCGTGCCGTGCTTAAGTTCTTTTCCAAAACAAGAGAACATCAGGGAATAATGCAAAAGCTCCTGAATACCTCCAGCGCAAAAACAACATGAAACGCACTTCCTTTATACGAGTGGATTTCTGTTTAGAGCAAACACAGCGCGCTGGATTAATCTTTTAACCTCAGTCATTGTGCGCAAATGCAGGGCCGCCGAGAGCTTTTCGAGGCCCAGGGGCAAAACTGTGAACCGAGGCCCACTGCGAGCGAAGCGAGCAGAAATTTTTTCGATTGCTCCCTTTTGATTGGCTTAAAATGCATTTCAGAGCATTTCCTGTTGTCAAAATGTCACATTCTCCAATTGTGAGGCCCCTTAGACCCTGAGGCCCTGGGGCAAAGTGCCCCCTGCCCCCCCCTCTCGGCGGGCCTGCGCAAATGCGGTACAGTTTGACTTAGGACCTCTGTCATTTCTTTGCCCCGAGTAGATAATGTAACAAATGTGGCAAAGTTAAAGACGGATTTACGCTGTCAATCTCAATAAGATTTTGAGACCAAAATGTCAGTTTTGTTTTAAGAAATTGCTTTCGAGATGTTTATTTCACAGTTTTAAAGAGAAACTGCAGAACCACAGCGATGTGTTCGCTTTTGTCATACGGTCATTTGAGAAATGGAAATTGGTTGCAACGAGAGATAATATCGTAAGTCGTCGAGTTAACAATCAAGAAAGGAAACAGTACTTGAAGATCCCTTAATAGTTAACTGTGCATTGTAAAATGAATGTGCGAAAATTTTACTTGATACATTGCACTCATCAACGAACTCCTTGTGGATTCAACGCATTGGGTGATATTTCATGAAGTTTATTCGAAACGGTTCAACATCATTGATAGGCATTCTAGCTCTTCTACATATGACACCATTCTACCAACTAAAAGAGCCTGGATCGAATGATATTTTCATACATTTTCAATGGATCGAATTTGCACAAACTCGTTCCCGGGGTGTTCTTAAGTCCCCGAGGAAAAAATAGAAGCATGGCATAGTTTCCTCTAGGGACTTGCCGAACGTATTTAAGACAAAGGCTAGCCTACCCTGGGTACCAGAGCCTAGTGTAGAATCTTTTCAAGCCAACAGCCCAGAACGCATATTGCGAATCGGCCTCCCATAGCCTACCATGCTCCCTCAGTGGCAGCTCGCAACCCCTTTTCATTGCCAGACCCCAACGAAAGGGACTTACCAGTGAGAATATAGTGCTACGAAGAGTATGGTAACGAAAACGAGGATTTCTCTACAGTCTGGCTTTTGGAGCAGAAGAGTCCAGAGGGTTTTTCGAACCTGCCAAACACCTATCGAGTATACCAAGTCTACCGTTTTCACAATTGCCACCAATCGAACTCGATGGTAATTACAGGAGAGTGCCATCAAAGCGAACAGAGCTTTTTATGCGAGCTAACGAACGACTTATCAATTAACTCTTTATTCTGGATCCTTTAATAACTATTCATTTTGTCGTTTTCGGGGTCAAAACGATTTTAATTAGCGTTGAAAAGCCATACTTTAGCTGTGGATATGCTCATTAAAACCATGTATACGTTTTGTATAAGAAACTAGAATCAGGCAATAGTACTAAAAGTTTCTTAATTTAACATGAAATTATGTCCATTTTAGTACTAAAAGTTTCTTAATTAGTTTCTTATTTTTTGAATGCAGATGTGGTCGCTAACAATGCTGCACATATATTTCTTGCTAGTTAAAACATCATATAGTAATAAACAGTGCTCTATTATGTTAAAAACACAAATGGTTAGTTAATATTGCTCAAGGTTCAACGACATATTTGCTATGACATCCATGACTTTAAATTTTCAAAGTTTCTTGGTAGTTCTCAGACAGAACTAGAGTTTCTTAAAATTTTGGCCATCTTAGTACTAGTTTCTTATAAACCAGTTTCTTATAAAAAACCATATATGTATGTATGTCGATGTATATGTACATGTATGTACGTAAATTAACAGATCCTGGGTACCAGATCTATCACTTTCTTTCTGAGAGAGTCTAGTACCCAAAGGGTACGGGATAACGCTCCCATCCCTGAAGTAGTCATGGCAAACGAAAATCATCAGCATCAGACAATTTACTAATCATACGAAAAATGCTGCCGCTAAATGTACAAAAATAACACTGCATTGCTATTTATCATCAAGAATACCATGCACAAAGGGTGTTAATTGGCACTCTGTCATAAGTACAATCGGGCAACAGATCAGCATACATCATTGAATTTAAATACTATCGACTAGTTTGTTAGACAGTCTTCTAATTTGTCTTTCATGCTTAGAATGCACAGTAGAATGCAATCGATTTTATGTTCTAATTGTTTTAATGATGATAGAAAGAGAACACTAATTTATCAAAATACTGGATGTCCCAGAAATAAGAACCAGGTGTCCCAAACAGTTTACAGATTTAGTCAACCCTAACGATAAGATCATAGCGTGAATCAACCCGAATTGAGTTTTCAGACATCCCTCCCTTGCAGAAATAATTCATCTTGATAGCTCTGCCTTGTACCTACATGCAAACCAGAGCTGTGGCCTTTTTGTGCTTAGCAAATTATTAAGGCAAATTAAAATTAAAACATGAAGTTAAAGAAAATGAAACTTAAGAAACTGCTCAGTTGGGCAGGGGGGGGGGTTGGCTTCTGGCAAGCAGAATGTCTCTGACTTGTTTATACTTGGTAACAAGCTACCTTCACTCAAAGCTTAATGCCATATTTACTTGTATGTTGTTCGTTAATGTTCTCGTTCCCTCGTTGTTTCTTTGCGTAAAGTTTCTTGCATTGTCCTCGTTTTGTTTCTTGTAACCGAGGGGCAGCCAAGTAATCTCGCTTCTCTTGGAATTGTCCCTGTAGTGTCGCATAGTCAGAATTAGAAAGTAAAATAGAACGTAACTAACGTTGTAAATTTCTTATCTGGATGTAAAAAAAAAACAGAATGTAATAAGATCTAGCACTGTTTGAACTGTACCAAGGGTATGGTTGATTCATTTGGTGTGCCTTAATAATTTGTCTGAGCCAAAGGCCAAAGTTCTGGTTTGCAGGTAGACGCAAATTTGAGCTTTTGAGTTTAATGTTTGTGCTATCAAAGCACCAAGACCAACAAAAAGTACCTATTTTGATATTGAGGGACATTTTGAGAATGATTATCCAATGGTAAAAGCTAGTAAGTTGATATTGCTGGAGCAAACCAAACCCATATACATTGGTTTGGGACACTCGGTACTTAAAAATGTTATTGAGTCAATCAAATCTTTTAAAGGCATCAGCCAGGCTTTATGACAAATCACTCATACATGAAACGAAATTGAACACTATTTACCAAGCTCAGCTTCAATATCTTTCACTGCCGATAACGGATCAGTAGTTGGGCCATAACGTTTTACTGGAATACCTTCTTTGTTGCACAGGAATTTTGTGAAATTCCATTTTATAGCATCACCAAATGTACCACCTTGTACTCTCTTTAGAAACTTGTAGAGGGGGATGGCATTGTTTCCATTGACGTCAATTTTTGAGAAAAGATCAAATCTTGCACCATGTTCAATGGCAGATTGCTTGATTTCTTCATTTGTTCCTGGCTCCTGACCACCAAACTGGTTACAGGGAAATCCAAGAATTCGAAGACCACGCTCGTTATACCTAAGGACAAACAAGCAAAAGTGGTTTCCAGGCATTTTACATTGGTATGGCACAGTGGTTTTCTAGATGTTACTTTCCACATTATCAATCATTATTTGGTGATTCAAAGAAAACATATTTTATGTGTTCTACTAAACTGCACATGCTCTCTAACATTCATGATTTGACCTTATTAATTTAATGTTTATTATTGTTATTTTTGCAACCACCTCTAAGGGGACCATTATGGAAATAATATCAGCTCCATCTTTAATGCTATCCCTGCCACTTTAATTAGGGGTGTTTTTAACTTGTATTTATATATCAAAGTTGCTATGTAAATTGTATTGTAAAAATCCTATATATTTATATTTAACTAGTACATTTCTTTTTTGACCATAGTAATTTTTTTCTAAATGGCAAATTTTTACTTATTTACTTATTCTAGGGTTTGGGAAGCTTTTGGCAGTTGAAAGACAGTCTGTTCCTTTCATGAATGCTAATAAAATTGATAAAGATCTCTGTTTGTATATTCCAGAAGTGTGTGCTTTATCTAAAGAAATCAAAGTCATGTTCAGTTTTTAGGTGAATAAGTGGCCATCCGAACATCCATTTCATCAAAGTCAGTGGAATTTGGCCTCTATGGGGGTGGGGGTTATCAACAATCCGTATGTGATGGAATAAAATACAACAAACTTCTGTCAGGGGGGCAGGGTGCATTTTATGGACTTAGCCTAAGTCATTTAGGCCTGAAGATCTTTGGCACATTTCTGACATTTCTGTTGGTGCAGCATTTTTACAATAAAATTGGTTTGAGACCTGAGGGCGTTTGAAAATCTGCCTACCTTTGCATGAATGTGAAGTTGTCCTCAATCTTTTAGCAGTTTTCCTTTGATGATGATACACCAGTGTGGAAAGTTCGTTTTTGTTACGCCAAAGGTTTACGCCACGCCAATTGTCTAAAGACAATAGACCTATTGTTCTCCTATTGTTCTTGATGTTTCTCCACCCCAAAGATCTTTGGCGTAACATACATGTTTTCCAGCGTGGATGATACATGTATTTCTTTCATAAGAAACTAAGAATTTGAGCCAATCATCAGATTTTGAGCACTCAGATGTTTTAGCAGCTTGTCTGTCCCTGAAAATACCTGGCGCACAAAAGCTTAGGGCCTTCGGCATGGGTTTTGCATGGAATGCACCCTGGCTGGGGAGGGGGGTGTAGTAGAAGGTAGCAATCAAAATTCCACAGTCCATTCTATGTGAAAAGATGGAATTTTGGAAAGCCCCTACACATAGTTGAAATCTTCACTTCCATTTGCTAGGTTTTCAGCACAACCTGTTCACTGCAGACAAGGAAACTGTAGCAACTTCCACGTATGAAATGTGTGGCACTTGCATACCTCCTACGAAAAATAATTGGGCATTCAAAGCAGACCATAGGTAAAAATAGATTGCACACCTGAGATCTCGGTGAAATGTCCTATTTTCCATAGTGGGCAAACTCTACGGGAGCCAAAGCCCCTAGCCCCCTTAACCAGACAGGCTTGATGTGCCATTATTTTGCAACTGTTTGCCTTTAACAATTGCTTGCCTGTCTTGCTTGCAAGAATGCTACTCAAATCCAGCATGCAGAGCAGCAGGCACTGTTGGTTAGATCTCCAGCATACAAGGAGAAATTCTGTATTTTCTTTTGTCTACTTCGAATGCAGCCTGTTGAAATCTCTGGTGTGGAAGTGTCATCATGCTCTGTGACGACACTTCCACACCTGAGATTTCAACCAGGCTGCATTCAAAACAAACACAAGAAAAAAAAACGGTCAACAAAATCGTAACGTATGTCAATAATGAGCTGTTTTGTTATTTTGCCTCCTTCGTCTCCCCTCCAGCAGTAAAAGTAAAAGCAGCAAATGTGTCTGGCTATCTATGTGGTATTCACCGTTTCTCATGTTTATACCAAACGGGTACTATATTTCAGGCGTTTCTGATTTTAGGCCAAAAAAAGAGCCACCAATGCAACATTGGACATGACATTTTAGTGTAGATAGGTACCTAGGTAGCAGCCTACACTAACCTCTCGTGCAGCTCGGCTAGCTGAGCGTAGTTCTTCTTCGTCAAGCCTCATTTACTTGCGAGGTTTACGATGAATGTTACAAAGCCTTTATACTTCGATAATTCCACTTCATTTCCATCGATGTCTTGTACATTGAATTCAAAGATGGTCTTTGCTTCTTTTGGGCCTGGATTGGCAGCCATCTTGGTTCTCAATTGCCTCCCAAAAGGTCGAGGAAAGGTCTGTGAATAGCAAATGAAACCGCCACGGCTTTGCAATGCAGCGGTATTTACTTTATTTAGAAATGCTAAGATAGACCTGCTCTTCATCTCATTGTGAGTGAATGCTATTATTACACAAATATCAGCGTTGTCAGCAACTTTTGTTATTCACTGTTCACCTCCAGCTTCCAGCTGTGATTCTTTTCGTGTCGTCGCCGTCGATAAATGTTCCTGTCCTGTTGCCCTTGCACAGTCACGTGATCAACATTGCGTATGACGGGAACACACCTCTCGTCTCTGGTGTCTCTCCAAAGATGTCTGGGGCACTCAGCACATATGCATATGGGGGAGGGAGGTCAGTCCAACAAATGTTCAAGAAACCCATTCAGAATATCAGTTCAGATTCATTGCAACCTAGAAATATCAGCTCATTTTCTGGCATTGTATACTTACCAACTCCTACATGAACATGATGGATCTTAATACAGATTAAGGTCAGAATTACAATAAAGAAACCATAAATATCATTTTAACAATGTTCAATGCCAAAAAAATATCATGAACATAACTTCAGCTTTATTTGGACCAAAAAATACCACATTTGGCAATATTCCAACCCAGAAATATCAGACTTATCTCCTTGTATGTGCTGTGCAGAGTGTACCAATGCATGTTTTTAATATAAGAAACTGGTTTGTAAGAAACTAGTACTAAGATGGTCAAAATTTTAAGAAACTCTAGTACTATGTCTGAGAAGTACTAGGAAAATTTTCAAAGTAAAAAGCATGGATATTATAGCAAATAGATCGTTGAACCTTTATTATTGAGCAATATTATCTAAAAATTTGTGTTTTTGACATAAAAGAACACTGTTTATTCCTTTATGATGTTTTAAATGTCAAGAATCATATCTGCCGCAGTGTTAGCGACCACATTGATAATCCTGCATTCAAAAAGAAGAAACCAATTAAAAAAATTTTAGTACTAAAATGGACAAAATTTCATGTGAAATTAAACTTTTAGTACTATGGCCTGATCCAAGTTTCTCATAAAAAGACGTGTATTGCGAGAAGCAAAAAATCTGAAAAATACAGATTCACATTGCAATTGCCAGGACCGTTGAGAAGGGGGGTAGCCAGGGTAGTTACAGGGGGCCCGGGGCTTTAAGGGCCCGGCAAGAAATAAATCATGCATTTTTCCTTTGTTTTCAGAGGAATGTTTCCAGGCATTCTAAACTAGGGCATCTGCATCTAAAAGCAGCTTTTTCCGGACGTGGTACAAGGGAAAAGGGTATGGGTTTCTGGCACTTTTGGAACCACAGAGCCCCTTCTGCTCCCAACCCTGGACCCCAGTCCACCTCTTGATGGCCCTGGAAATTGTAAATGCACCATGAACAATGGACAGCCAAAGAAAACAATGCCGTGTCTATAAACAAGCCTTACTTAATGTCACACAGTTCCATTTACAGATCCTATGCTGACAATTATCCTTTGCGCACCAAAAGAAAAAGCAAAACAAAAAGAACATATGTGTCAGAAACAACTTCTCTGTCAATGGCAGTTGACTTTGGGGTAGCAAAGTATCATGGTCAGCTCATTGAGCTAAAGGTAGTATGCAACACATCAGAAACACACCATTTCAAACCCATTGATGCAAACTGTTATCGCTAAAAATTACCCTCCAATGCATAAATTTTTGGCAGATGTCTGCATTTCTAGGCCAATATTTAGCACAAAACAGAAGAATTCTTACCAAAATTGTACTCTAAAAGAACCTATCATACCTTGCAGAACACAAAAATTAAATCATAGAATAAATTTCTCTGCCTGCGGTAATGAATGAAAATCTAAGAAATAAAGAATTACATTAAGTGAAAAATTTCTACATTTTAGCCAATTCAAATTGCAATATCTCTTCACTGAAAAAAGATAATGTTTATTTTCTCATTTTTGTTCAATTATAGATCATAGGATTTTCAAAATATCAAAATGGACAATTGGTTTCAAAAAATCATTTTTAGGGAAAAGTCCTCATGCACACCCACTGTGCGCCAGTACCAACACTGGCAAAAATTTTGCACCATCACAGTTTTCAAGATTTTCAAATTGTGCCAGCATCACATTAGACTAACTACTTCAGTCCAAGTGTTCGCATTATGTCAACAAAGTTTTTCCAATAACAACAACAACAGTGAGAGTGATTAAAAAAATCAAAAGAACATCTGGCTACTCATTACACCACTTGATTTGTTTAAAGACATATTGTTAGAATAAGAATTTTATCTTATAACCCAAATACTATGTAACTACGACCAATGATCTTGTCAAGAATTAAACTTTCATTTTAATACAGATTCCATTTTTTCTACAGTCTCTCTTTTTCTATAGAAAAATACAGTATCTGTCAAATCTCAATGTTGCCACATGCAACCCTGCATATATTTCATAAAGCAGTGTGCATCCACTAAAGTGACAACATCTAAAAGTCTTACAGTAATCATTGGTAGTTGGTCAAATGTCCGTCCTGTCCAGTCCACTCCATAAAGTATACAAATTTATCCAAATATTCTTAATATCCCATGCGAATGCTCTGAATGATCTGGAATACAGCTGAAAGAAAAGAAATACAAAACTGAGGATTTTTAGGCTCTGTTCAAAAAAGTCTGCACTCTTTAAAGGATTTGTGCAAGTTAAAAATGTGCATTTGCAAAGTGCAAAACAAGAAATCTAAAAACATGTTATCAAAATTGATTTTACAAGCAAACTGTGAACAATGGGCAACTGACGAAACAATTAATTCAGCCCCTGAATTGAGGTCCTGCATTTGAACATTGTGGGCCATCATTGTCCTGAAATACACATTTTTTCATAAGAAACTAGGATCAGGCCATAGTACTAAAAGTTTCTTAATTTCGCATGAAATTTTGTCCATTTTAATACTAAAGGTTTCTTAATCGGTTTCTTATTTTTTGAATGCAGAATTAGCAATGTGGTCGCTAACACTGTGGCAGATATGTTTCTTGACATTTAAAACATCATAAAGGAATAAATAGTGTTCTGTTATGTTGCAAACACAAATGGTTAGATAATATTGCTCAAGAATAAGGGTTCAACGATCTATTTGCTATGATATTTACGCTTGTAACTTTGAAAAGTTTCTTAGTACTTCTCAAACATAGTACTAGAGTTTCTTAAAATTTTGGCCATCTTAGTACTAGTTTCTTATAAACCAGCTTCTTATAAAAAAACGTGTATGAAACATCAAATCATACCGCAAAAGCTCACCCCTACTTATATCAATTCCAGAATCAAAGATTTGCCAATTCTTTAGCTGAACTAAATTGCATGTTATTTTTGCTTTGGTTTATGATAAAACTGTTATCAAATTTATGTATTTGACCCGTAAAATTGTATGTTTGAACTGCAAAATATTGGATGAAAGGACTAAAAAGCTACCATATTTCTTGCCATCTGATTTTATGAATAAGCCCCCCCTCTCTAATGACACCCTCTCTACTAAACCCCCTCTAGAGTATCCAAAATTGAATAAGCCACCCTGGGACTTAAGACAGCTTTTACAGTATCTTTGGTGGAACCATTACATGTTGTTTGCTTCAGCATTTAATATCTCAATGAAACTGGACGTTACGAGCTGTTGATTTTTCTTAAAGGACAAGCCAGGAGTTGTAATAATTGTTGATTATTCAAGAGATTACACTGTTGTGAATGGTGTGAAGTACTTTTTTCAATTTTTTCTCTTTTAATCTGCAAAGCTACTGTACATATTTCAATCTGCTAACAAGTGCGAAATGACACCTCACTTCATGTTGACCTGAATGAGGCTGCTAAATGTGTTGATATCATATCACTCACATTGCTATCCTCATTATCGTGCCTTCGCACACTCGTACAAAATACAAAATGGTGATGATATTTGGCCTAACTTATGAAGATTCATCAACCAATTTATGAAAGTTTGAGGCATCAAAATTTGGAAAGAACTCATGATTGGTGTTCAGCAGTTAGTACCATTGCTTTTTAACAATAGTTTTATCAACCCCGGACTTATCCTTTAAATTACCACCTTTTACCGTACAATAATGACAGTCAAAAACTGTATTTTTTTCAATTTACACTTTTTAAAAATATCAACAAGTATCATTAGATGTCAATGGCCACAAGGGATCTCATTTTTAATCAAATATTCTTTCCTGAAATCTATCTTTTTGTGCATCCAGCTGACAAGGCTGTTCAAATAAAACGAAATGGCCTGGTTGCAACAGGTTAATGGCAAGCAGCAGTCATTGAAAGAATAAACAGTGTGAACAGAAATATGGATCAAGCCATGGCACTACAAGTGCCTTAATCTAACATGAGAATTTCTCATTTAGTACCAAAAGCTTCTTGATTCAATCCTACATTTTAAATGCAAGATAAAATACTGCATGGTAATCATGCAGTCTCTAATACTGTCATTGATATGTTTCTTGACATTTAAACAACAATTTATTAGCAGAGGATTAACCTAATTTTAACAAAGCATTGGCACTGAGTGTTTCATATTGGAGCCAAGATGAATCCAAAACAAACTTTTGACCGTTCTTGAGCAATCCAGGCAATGAAGTTTTGGAAAGTGCCTTCTTCAAAGCCATTACTGTACAAAACTTTTGGATATGAATGTTAGTTGAAACGAGGCTTTGTTCCAGAACTTGTCTCATTCCAAAAAGTCACAATGCCAAAACATTACTAACTACTGTAGATCCAGAGATGCTTGCAATGATGAAGGAATGAATAAGTTCATAGAAAGAAACACTGTAAAATGTTGTGACAACAACAGCAAATGTGCACACATATACATAGATTTAACAAATACATACAGTAGATTTGATACATAGATTTAACAAATATGTACAGTATACTGCCAGAACTTTGTTCTACCATACAGGACTTCTTTGGGGCTGTTAGTGAAGGACTCCTGTTCACTAACAGCCCTGAAGAAGTCCTGCAAGGCAGGATCATATAGTGGCAACATTTATATTTGCTGAATTTTTAGCAACTCACTGTTTGCTTTTTCATTATGTTGCAGTGTGACAAACTTTGTTTCATTCCCTTGGAAAAGCAGGGTTTTAACTCCTGGCACAAAATGCACACATTATTTTCTTTAAGTGAAAATTCAACTGTCTGTCTGTGATATGAAAGCCTCTCACTTTTAATGAAAGGCCTAGCCGAACAGTGACCAGCAAAACTGTGGTAACTTTTCCTTTATGATACCTCAAACAAAGTTTAGTTTAAAATAAATGCTCCCATGTGGCTTTGTGGATTCAGAAAGGGAAAAAAAAACCAGCCTTGTCACGAGAAGATCTCACAACATGCAAAGCTCACCAAGTTGTGAATTGGTCTTACAGGTATTGAGTATTCAGTTTCTGACAACTGCATACTGCAGTTTGAAGCCATTGACAAATTATCAAAAGTAGAAGCTAACTGAACTGTGCACACAATAAACAAGTTTCCATGAAGGCTTAAAGGTAGTTTGTGTGCCATTCTACCACTTATCTGAAACCTGTTATTTGAATTGTTAAATAATTGAAAGTAAGCTTGAATAAAAAGTCCAAATATGTATGTACCTGATCCACAAACCACAAAGATGAAAAGGCCTAACAGCATGGGTCCAACTGGATATTTGTCTTCTGCTGGTCTCTGAAAATGCACAAAAGTAGCATGATGATCTAGGAGACTTTTGCATGATAAAGGAAACACAGACTATTGATAGCATAGGTTCAAAATCTTTAAATCTATGAAAAAAGGCAGGTGTAAAATTTAATGACATATCTATTTCTTTAAATTGAATGACTTACATGAAACTTTAGCCACTATTCTATGATTCTACCGTTGGGCTTTTCAGAAATCTTGATTATATGTCAAAATTACAGCCTTTTTTACATTTCAGCTCATTTTATGATGTGATGTCATCAAATTTCTAAATCACAAACCAGAAAGGTGGAAGAGTTTTCCTCGATACCCTAATGTAGGGATCCGTAAGCTATGGCTTTCTTGAAAATAATTTGATCTTTCACAGACAGGTTTAGGAATTACGATAGTTTTAAGATTTTTTTCCAAAAATGTTCTGGAATTCTTAAAAAAAGAAGCAAAACACTATAATTCTGAAAATATTGAAGTTTTCAGAAAAGTCCAGCGGCAGATTTACTGTAAATAGTTCAAGTTTCTTTAAAGCCGTTCAGTTCAAAGAAATACAGTAGGTCATTGAATTTTACACCCAGCTTTTTAAAGATTTGAAACATATGCTACTATTAATAGAAACAAACATTTTGGATTTCATACAGTACTGGTGAGTTGAAAAACACAGGAGTAAAATATTTGTAATCTGCCATAAAATCAGCTGTGATATAGAGCGTGAAATACAACAACTGTTGCAATTGAATTAGTCAAGTAATCAGCAATATGAAATGCCTTGTGAAATCTTCCAGATGAGTGGAAGATTGCGCACTTTAAAGCTTACAAAAAGTATAGGGTGGCTGCTGTTCAAAAATAAATAAATGTTTTTTATAAGGAATCTGGATCAGGCCACCAAAATTTCTTAATTCAACCTGAAGATTTGTCCATTTCAGTACCAAAAGTTTCTTATCTCTTATTTTGTGAATTCGTGAATTGCACTTTGGTCTCTAACACCAAAAATCCAAATCACTGCACTTTCCACTTTCCATATTGAATCATATCTATTTCTGAGATCACTTTGGGGGCAACTACCCCTGCTGCCCCTGTTGTGTAAGGCCTTGAGTTATTCCTAATATTGCGTACTTGCAGACAAACTTCAGTTGCAAATCATCTCATCTGACTCGTTTCGAATCATTTTGTCGTGAAATTAACTCAAAACAATTTGCTTTGGTAATACCAGTAAACACAAGTTTCGATCGCAAACTTAGCAAATATCTTGTGATAAAGTAAACTATGAATACCCTCTGGGAGCTTCTGGGGCAAATCAATGAATTAATTGAGGACCTTAAACTTTTTTAAAAGACAGGTCAATTTAGGCCCAAATTTTTGACGTTCATCAAATGACCAAAAAAAGCGTTATTCAAAATCTCACCATTGATTTTGGAACATTCCCTCGTGAAGTCACATTTTGACTGTGTTTTTCACTGGCGACTCTCATTCTTTGTTTGGCCGGCATCTTTATCGCTGTTCTTTGCAGTTACGACAAACTAAAATCGCGAAAAGTTTCACCGCTGCTTGCCCACGTAAAATCAAAATTTGAGAAAGGAAGACCTCTTCATGGCCACCAACTACCAGTATTTTTATGACGAAAGAAGCTCTGATTGGTCAATGTCAGTCACGTGGTCATCTTTCCATTATGTGAAAATTTCCTTTGCCTTGAGGCAGGCCTCGTTATGAGAATAAACGGAACCTTTCATTTCACATGATGCACGGAATAGCTTGCATGTCTCGAAATTTTGCAAAGGTTCAAGAGTAAAGGCGTAAGTTGTTGGGAGCTTCAAGTCGTTTCCCACCATTCCAGAAAGAAAATTTATGTATGTGTATCATGATTACTTTTATAGCTACTTCATTTTAAGTATCGTAAAAGGGTATGCGAGAGGAGGTAAACTGACAAAGGAAAGTCAAAGAAATATTCAGTTTTGCAAATCTCCAAGATGATAGCAAGTAAAATTCTGTAGGCTTTGAGTGAGGGTCGTAGGGGCTGACGATTTGCGGTTTCTGGCTGTTTTTGGAACGGTTTAACCCTATCTGGACCGGGGGGGGGGCTAAAATAGCCCCCCCTCCCAGTTTTGTCTGCGTAACTATTTTTTGATAATTCGTAGGCTATTTCTTTTTTGTGACTTTTCCTAACTATCTTTTTCACATCTTCTCTTCAAATTTCGTCATGATATCTTATTTATTTGTGGAAATACAATAATTTTTTGAGAGAGTAGTTTTATTTTTGGTTTGTTTTATGGTCAAACCCTTTATAACTTTAAACTAGGATAATTCTTGACAGAATGAAGATAACTTAATGAAATTTTCTGCGCAACCCTTAATTAATACGAGAATGTGGAAAATGCTCAATTTTTTTATTTCCATATTGATGACATAATTCATGATGTCATATATCTAATGAATTTAGGTAATAAATATAGGATATCAAATTTCATTATTTTTTAAAAGCTATGTTTTTATAATAACTTAATGCTTTATCTGATAATTAAACTTAAAACAAGAGTAATATTCCCTCTGAATAAGTTTCTACGGTCAAATCAGTAAGACTACTGTTTTTGACCAGAAACAAAGAAAATTGATGATATCATCGAAAGTACAACAATTACAGTGAAATAAATCAGATATTCGGACTTTTCACATCAAATTACACTAGACAGCCAAATTTCATCTTTCTAGCACTTAACAATTCGGAGTTCTGAGGGGGGGGGCTAATTTAGCCCCCCCCGGCCTGTGCTCAGAAAAGCTCGGTCCAGATAGGGTTAACGGTTTTTGGCCATAAAAATGACGGTTTTACGGTTCTTCTCTTTCTCAACGGTTTCCAGATTTCTTTACAAAATATGACTTGAGGAGTCCATTATTACAAAATTGACAATAAAAGCTACGAATTATTGTCCAGTACGATATAATTTTGTGAACATTCTACTAATTTTCACTTTTACCAACGAATTTCAGGAATTGGAAGTCATTAAAATGACAACGAGGCAGTGGTCTGCAGCAAAGAACCGAGCAAGTACATGCAAAGCGCGGAAAAATGTGAACACGGTTTTAGCTGAATTTTGAGGCGGTTTTACGGTTTTTCTGAACTATTTTGGCAGTTTTATGGTTTTCGTTGACTCCGTACGACTCCCACCTTTGAAGCTTGTGATTAAGCAATTTGAGGACGTCACAACTTCAAAACTTGCAGAAATTTCAAGATGCTGTGACTCTGAGAATGACAACGATATCAAAATTCTATTTCTGAAATCATGGCGAACGACGTAAAGTTTCCTGCGATCTATGCAGTTGAAAGAATAAGGGATTAACATTACATACAAACTAAATTGTAAGTTTTGCAGAGATTCGAGCTCTGTGCTGGAATGGCTATGGCGAATTTGGAAAACAAAGGCTTCAGGTCTGTTAGACTAAAGTGAATTTTCAGCTTCAAGAATAGGCTTCAAATTTTCTGCACAGGTAACCATAGTCATATTGCATCCTATCCTTGTTAATTTCTATTTGATTCAGTGCATTTAGAACTGTGAAATCTATTCTAGAAAGGCAATTCGCTTCCTTTTTACAAAAAGCTCACAGTGCTCCTCTTACAGTCTCCGTAATACTGAGACAGATCTTAGGCTTCCTCTCAACAAAAGTTCAAATGACCAAAATTCCTTTTCTTATAGAGGAGCAAAGCTGTGGAATAGCCTCTCAGCCGAGTCTAAGCAGACATCCTCTCTAAATTGTTTTAAATAAACGATTTAGGAAACTTTTCTTTTGTATATAGTCAATTTTGTAATTGGGATTTAGCTTGAAAGTAGGTTTTTAGCTATATTTTTGATAGTTTTGATATTTAATTTAGTAATTAGGTTTTAATTTTATTTCTATGGGAGGACCCTTTGAAAAGCGACATCAGTGTCGAAGGGCTACCCTCCCCATAGATAAATGAATGAAATGAAATTCTCTATTCGGAAACCTGTACTCGCTTTTACTAGATTTGCCCTTTCGCGGTACATTTCTAATAATTGGCAATACTTTCAAAACCTAACGGTCGTGAATTACCTGTTAGTTCTGTCTAAGATTGGAAATGAGAGTTTGCAGTTTGCTCCAAATCAAGTTTTCGGACGGAAGTCATAGCTTTGAGAAGTTACAGTAACTAGGTTAACAAAAAGCAAAATTTTTAATAAGCCCGCTCTCTATTAAGCACCCACTTCTATCAAATTCCAGAGATTACCAAAAATTTTCTATTCATTTAGCTAAACAAAATTTCCATGCTGATTTTGATATGGTTTTCGCTAAAATTGTGTCGAGTTTTTGTATTTGATTCGTAAAATTGTGCCGGGAGAGCCAGAATAAAGTTCCCACTTTTGAAAATTCATAACAGCACCAGTATTTCACAGATTTGAATGATTCCATTTCTAGTTACAAGCCAACAGGTTGAAGTATTTTTGTGATTTTGTCTTTTTCTCACTAGCACTACAAATGTAGGTAAATTCAACTTTTCAAAAATTTCATGGTTGCAAAATGACTGAAAAATTGCCTAAAACTCCTCGCACGAAAAATGAAGGAAATGCAACTTCTCATGGGTGAGAGATATCCTCCACACATTAATTGCCATGGGATTGACAATCTTCTGTATTTATTCAAAAATCGATGTCTTATAACTCTTGAGGGAGGTGAAACACACCTTGCCTATTGTTCGGTGTGAATAGATTCCTTGCGATTTGATCAATGTATTAGGCCCTTTTTCCGTCATTTTGAAACCATACTTCTAGTGCTGGTAGGACAGCAAGAAAAATCACGAAAATACTTGAATTTTTCGGGTTTTAACTGGAATTTGAATCAATCAAATCTGTGAAGTAGTCTTGGTGCTATGAATTTTCAAAAGTGGAAACTTTTTTCTGGCTCACCCGGTTTGTTGAATCCGCAAAATATGGGGCAAATGAACTAAAAAGCTATCATACATATCCATGACATTTGATTTTGAGAATACGACCCCTCTCTAATAAGCCCTCCTCTCTTTCAAGCCCCTCTCTCTTAGCCTGCGTGCAGACTCAACTGATTCCCTGAAGAGAAGGGAGGTTCCTCCTTCATTAAACTAAAAGAGTACAATAGGATCTCTTTCCACCAATGAGATCTGGTTCCTCGAGCCTAGGAACCACAAGTGACTTTGGAAAGGTTTTGTGTAGCTGATGCGCAGACTCTACGGGAGAAAGAACCTCAGTTTTCTTCATGGAATCAGTAGAGTCTGCACGCAGGCTACTCTCTCTGGAGTGTCCGAAATACGCAAGCTCCCTGGGGCTTGATTGAGCTTTTACGGCAAGTCTCTCCCTGAATCGGCAACAAACAACACAAACGCAAAGAATAAAACCTTTGCGCCGTTTTAGAAACGACAGCCTGATATTTGCGATCGAGAAGAACTCTGAACAAATTACGAATATAAACGTAATTTCATGATCAAAATAACTTAAACTTCACATTCCGTCACAACACAAAAAATCATTCAACTATCCTGACAACTATGTTACTGATATGATCCAATAAACAAGAATATACCAGGTAAAGAAGTGCAAAAGAAGTTGCAGCTCCAGACTGATTATAGCAGCTGAAAGTAAAGACAGAGACTGCGTTCACACAATGCCGGCACATTTTGAAAACGGTGAAAAAAGTGACGAATAGGCCTCCTATTCACACGAAAACGGCACATTTTTTGCCAGCACATTTTGAAAACGGTAGATTTTGAAAACGGAACCCTAACCAGCATAAATTTGAAACAGCATCATGTGAACACTCAACAGTGATGTAAAGAGAACATTTTTCGACCCTTTTGGACCGAGACTGGTCGTTTCTTAGGGTGTAGGTATGTTCCTTTGGCATCGAAGTCCTGCAACGACTTTTTACCATAAAATTTCCTACCGTTTTCGAATTGTGCCAGTATCGTGTGAACGCTGGCTCAAATTTTATTACCGTCACTTTTTTCACAATGTGCCGGCATCGTGTGAGCGCAGTCTGAATCAGAAGAAGCAACACTTTCAAAATAGTCTTTAAAATCGAGTGAAAAGGACAAATCTGGGGCTGGGACTATGCTGGCACGAGTGGCATGATTAAAGATAAAGTAAAGAGAAATACAACTGTATGTCAAATGTTTGATTTAAAATCTTCGTCAGTGTGTGAAATGATGACATTTTACATCGAAACGTTTGACATATAACAGTTAAGTTTTTCTAAACATTCTTTTGGTGATGGTTTGAGTTTGATGATAAAATCAAGATTTTACTGTTATGAGCGGTGTACCTTACTTTCTTCCACCAGTTTTGTCTTTTCTCAGCAAAATTGCGTTCATGTATTGTTGCTACCAATGAAACACCTTATAAGAAACAGTAGGCTCAGTTTTTCGATAGGAACAGCACTACCTGAATGTGAATTTCTAAGAAACTTTTATAATTTTCTACTTCAATTTTCCCTGGTTACTCAAAAGTTTTTTGATACTGTACGGTAATAGCAACTGTTTCAACATTATTTCGACTGCCAATTATGTTATCTATTTGTTTTTCAGATCTTGCCAAGTGATTTAGAAGCTCTTCTAACAAAGTACAGGGTAAGCCAGAAAAAGTTGCCTCTTTCAAAAATTCATGGCACCAAGAGTACTTCACTGATATGAATGATTTAAATTTCAGTTAAAAGCAGAAAGATCGAATTATTTTTTTGATTTTTCTCATTGTCTCATCAGCACTAGAAGTATCGGTAAACTTGACTTAATAAACATTTCATGGTTGCAAAATGACTGAAAAAGGGCCTAAAACACTGATCAAATTATCAGATCAAATCAGATCAGATAAAAAATTCAGAATTTACATAATTGTGACAAGATTATTTTTGGCTGTCTCCTGGCAATGGAGAAATAAAACTTCGAAATTATTCATACCCATACCAAATTCAGATCATTTTGCATTGTTCTTTTGGAGGACCAATCTTACTGTGACTGAAGTGTCGTAAGAATATGACAAAAGACTGAAAATAAGCACTGCAGGAGACATTGCAAGTAACAGACTCTCTTTAATTAGTCTGCAAATATAACAATTCAAAATATCCCAAATTTTGCACAGGTATGAATAACTCTTAGGGTTTGTCTATTCCAGAGGTGCAAAAAGGACTTTCCTTTCTGGGAACCTGGAAAAGGGGAAAACTTTCTGTGCAGTCACATTATGTTATGCAGAATGTCTTTGCTGGGCATGCTGATGTTAGCATAGCCTCCCATTTTACCAAGGATTATGATCAGCAGAAAAATTTCTGGCAAAGCTGAATATTTTCTGGGAACCTACTTCCCAGGTTCCGATACTTTTTGCAGCTCTGGTCTATCCAAATTTCACAAGGCAATAATGCACCTAAAATTTGGAGAAAAGCCTTCAAAGTTAAATCGATGCCTCAGTAATAGGCCGCAACCAAACTTTACAATTGGTTGGATAGCACTCCTAGCCTGAGTGCATATTATACCTGGTGACTGCGAATGACTGCTATGCTCGCTAGCTCTCCTTCACAGTGGAGAGTAAAGTCTTCACTCAGGCTAAGAATTCTCAGTGGGAAGTTCCAAGCAATTTTCTCACTTATGCAGCATTTGTAACAACATTCAAATAGAATGCTACTCAGAGATATCGCATTATTTCATACGTGAAATTGATTCGTCCAGTTCTCTCTCAGTCCTCATCGTCGCTCAACTCCGCCAGCATTGGTGAGATTGGTCTCCTTGGCAACGGTGGTGATGCGGAGGGTGAGGATGTAGGCGATTCATAATCATCATAATCATCTCCATTCGTAGCAGCATCACGTGTTGGTGAAAGAGCTCGCTTGATTCGCTGTCCAGTGATGCTCAGCCGGTTCTTGCTTTCTTCCCATAATTGATTCTATGAAAATAATGCAGATACTAGATGTCTGGTACGTTATGCAAATAATACTGCGTTCACACTGACACAGTTAAACCAGCTTTATCTGGATCAGTTTAAATTTCAACCAATCAAATGACTAGATTTGTTGGATTGCCCAATCAGAAGGCCCTATTCGATCACCTGGTTTAGTTAAAGCTAGTTTAATACTGCATTCACACTGACACTATTAAACCAACTTTATGTAAAACAGTTTAAATTTAATTTCGGTCATTGGCGTTTTCTGCCAATGATTTGATGAGATCCCGTGTGTTATAGCATAAATTGTATTTAGGTTGTTTCATACCTACTATGAGTTCCTAATAACCATAATAAAAACACACTTAATAAAGAGCGTGTAAGTGTGTTTTTATTATGGTTATTAGGAACTCATAGTAGGTATGAAACTACCTAAATACAGTTTAAATTTCAACCAATCAAATGACTGGATTTGTTTGATTGACCAATCAGAAGGCCCAATTCAAAAACCTGCCTTAATTTAAGCTGGTTTAACTTGCAGCGTGAAAGGGGCATAACTTGCAGTATGAATGGGGCATAAGACGAACAAAAGAGTTTTGCTTGTGACATGTTTCTGATTTTTACAACCCCAACCTGACATCTAATGTTGGGCCGACTCCTGTATAGTTCTTATCGTATCTCTTCGCTAATCGTGTGTAGCATTTGTATAAAACTGTAAGTCATTTAACTTTCTATGATGATGCCTTCTTCTCTTCATGGTATGGATCTTGTAGTCTTGTCAAGTAGTTTGTAGGCAGAGCGTAGACTTATTACGTTGAGTCCTAGTAATTGCTACCACCCACTCTCCCCCGCTCATACTCCAAGGCAGAGTGACCCGTCATAAGTACTGTACAATTTTCAACGGTGTGTAAATAATTATTTTAGAATATTACACAGCAAAAATTTAACATCTCCGTGGCTTTGCGGACGAAAAACTTAACCAGCAAAGCAGCTCATACTATAACAACATCATCCAAATGATAATTTAACATCTCCGTGGCTTTGCGGACGAAAAACTTAACCAGCAAAGCAGCTCATACTGTAACAACATCATCCAAATGAAAATTTAGCATCTCCGTGGCTTTGCGGACGAAAAACTTAACCAGCAAAGCAGCTCATACTGTAACAACATCATCCAAATGAAAATTTAACATCTCCGTGGCTTTGCGGACGAAAAACTTAACCAGCAAAGCAGCTCATACTGTAACAACATCATCCAAATGAAAATTTAACATCTCCGTGGCTTTGCGGACGAAAACCTTAGCCAGCAAAGCAGCTCATACTGTAACAACATCATCCAAATGAAAATTTAACATCTCCGTGGCTTTGCGGACGAAACACTTAACCAGCAAAGCAGCTCATACTGTAACAACATCATCCAAATGAAAATTTAGCATCTCCGTGGCTTTGCGGACGAAAAACTTAACCAGCAAAGCAGCTCATACTGTAACAACATCATCCAAATGAAAATTTAACATCTCCGTGGCTTTGCGGACGAAAAACGTAACCAGCAAAGCAGCTCATACTGTAACAACATCATCCAAATGAAAATTTAACATCTCCGTGGCTTTGCGGACGAGAAACTTAACCAGCAAAGCAGCTCATACTGTAACAACATCATCCAAATGAAAATTTAACATCTCCGTGGCTTTGCGGACGAAAAACTTAACCAGCAAAGCAGCTCATACTGTAACAACATCATCCAAATGAAAATTTAACATCTCCGTGGCTTTGCAGACGAAAAACTTAACCAGCAAAGCAGCTCATTCTGTAACAACATCATCCAAATGAAAATTTAACATCTCCGTGGCTTTGCGGACGAAAACCTTAACCAGCAAAGCAGCTCATACTGTAACAACATCATCCAAATGAAAATTTAACATCTCCATGGCTTTGCGGACGAAAAACTTAACCAGCAAAGCAGCTCATACTGTAACAACATCATCCAAATGAAAATTTAACATCTCCATGGCTTTGCGGACGAAAAACGTAACCAGCAAAGCAGCTCATACTGTAACAACATCATCAAAATGAAAAGAGAGAAGAGGTCTCGATATTTACAACTATTTCTATGAAATTTGACAAGTAATTATAACATTTATACGGTGCACTATAAGGCCAACTCTTTTCCTCTGCAAAAGTTTTGTTGTACATCATTGCTTGCGTAAAAAAGGAATACTTGCCTAAAAGTGAGATAATCGCGCGGTAAATTGCTAAATTATCGCGCGAAAAGTCACGAATTATTGCGCGATAATTTCGAATTTATCGCAGGATAATTTGGCAATTCATCGCGCGATAAATCAAGAATCATCACGCGATGAATTGCTAAAATATCGCGCGATAATTTCTGAATTTATGTACTATATACAGGGGTAAAATTTAACGTTATCTTTAAGTTCTTTCCATGGACTTTGCATGATACTGTTAATCATAATTACCATAAATCCAACTCCTATCCTTAATTTAACCAAGCGATTTCCTTTACGTTTTGTATGCAAACATTGAAACAAAAAGCCTATTGTTTACGAGTATGAATAACTCAAAGTCAAAATGATACAGTTACACATAAGAATGAGCAGATTTCCCTTGTGGCACTTTGGACTAAAAATCCCTCCCCTCCAAGGAGCGAAGTGGAGCTCTTTTCATTTTGCCAGATAAGTTATCATACCAAAACTGGATATAAGTGTCCTATTTATTTACAACTACAAAACAACGAAGTATCAGAGACGTTGCATAGGGGTCTTTGGTGTAAAAGTAAAATCAGGGAAACAGTGAAATAAGGAGAATCTTCTTGAAGGTTTTGATTTGGTCCTGGGAACGTGGACAAGTCATAAAAAGAAATTGCCCAAACTGGGCTTTACCATTTCCACAAGTACCTCATTCCTGAGTAGATCTACTCACTCGCGCTTTCCTTGCTTCAAAGAAGGCAGTTTAACATGAACTGTAAATTGACCTTATGAGGCACCGTAATAAATCGTTCATATTGGTAAAAAAGTTTTTTACATGTTCTTCCAACCAAAAGTATATAAAGGAAATTTTAACTGACAACATAAGCAGCTAAATTTTGTAATTTACAGTATCACACAAAGTTTAGGAAAAGAACATCAAGCTAAAATCATTCAACTCCCCCCCCCTCCCGTTAATTTATTACCTAAATTGAACAACTCCTGCGCGATAGACTGTTAATTCATAGTGCGACAATTCGTGATCTATTGCGAGATCAATTCCAAATTTTCGCGCGGCAATTCAGCAATTAATTTCGCTGTAAATCACGAATCATCGCGCGATATATAAGTGTAGTTAGCTAGAACTTCAAATGACCAATTGAGATAAAAATTACAACTTATCTTGAAATATATAATGGTATAATTCAAAACTATTTGTCCGAACGTTTTACGTCCGAATATCTCGAAAAAGCTTCCAGAAGTTTTTGAATAAAGTTGTTTTTCCGAAAGTTTTCCATCCAAAAGTTTTCAACTTTAATGTCATACGAAGATCCTCAAGATTGGGCAGCAGATGAAATAGTGGCTTTAAAGTCATTTTGAAGTTTTATATCTCGAGCAGTTGTGGCACATCTTAGAAGTTAATTTCAGCAAGGGATGGCATCTCACATAATTGCAAGCCATTTTCACCTCAGCCAACAGGGCTGACATTCCAAGCCAGGCTGAGAAATCTCATATGGTCGGCCCCTAACTGCAATCGATTTTATACATACCAATCTCGTATCGCGTCCAAACAAATCCAAGAAATCCGAAATGAATTCTCTTGATTTATCTTCCCATCGATGAAGAATCTCTTGGGATTTATCACCAACCCTTTCTAAATGCTGCTTTATCGATTCTGATTGTCTTGTGATGTGGCCTTTAATTCGATCAATCCTGTCTTTCATTTGATATTCTTTTTCCTGACAGAAAGAATGAGCAACTTTAATTTCACAAAGACCGTTGTCATAAAGAAGCATAGCGCTCAGTTATCGAAAATGTACGATGTAAAATTCTATTGCATTTTCCTTTGCATTAAATGGCTTGGAGGAAAATATGGGACTTTGGTTCAAACCTGCCGTAGAAATATTTTTGATACTTCTATCAGTTTCAAAATGACAAAATTCACTATGTTTGAGGGTGAGCGGCCATCCAATTTCTAAATCTGAATCTGGAACAAGGAAAGATTTCTGCTTGCCATCACCCCTTAGACGGCAAGCAGAAACTATGCTTCCATTGATATCGTTGATGTAAATATGTTTCGTTAAATTGTAAATTTTTCGATTGTGTATGTAAAAAAAATATTATGGTTTTCTTGGAGGCCATCTCATCTCCAACATCGACTAAGGATTTATGATGATTTTATTTTGCAAAATTTTCCATTAATTCCTTCAAAGAAAATGAAACGCCACCATTTTGAAACGAAGCAAGATATAAAACATTTCCACGGTATATTGACAGCAAAGTACCTAATGTTCCTGCCAAGCAACTAAGGGGCGTCGTGGCCGAGGGGCAGGGAGGCCATGGCCCACCCTAGAATTCAGATCGCCCAATAAACGAATTTTTCCAAGAATAAGTATGGGCTGATTGTATATAATCTGAATTTTTCAAATTGAACTATTGTTCCAAAGAATGATTTCGGTGATTTTTTACACCAGGGAGAGAAAAATCAAACTGATGACGATAAGTCTCTTGTTGCCTTCTTGATGATGGCCCTTCGGGCAATAGATACTCATAGTATTATTTTGAAAAACTAGGCCTTATTTAGGCCCAAACTTCGCAATTCCTCCAGTACCAATCAGATTGCAAGATTTGTGAATTACTATTGTATATTGTTAAGGTTTAAATGTGATAGAATTTTCGATTCGATTGAAGAACTGAAAACACTCCCACGGGATGGAGATTCGAAGCCGTGATTCTTTCATAATTCCATTGATGATTGACGAAAACAGGGCCAAGTTTTTCACTGTTTCATTATGAGTCCCTCATGAGCAAGGTTTACCGCAGGGATACAAGGGACGCATCGTCATCAGTCTGAAGAAATATTTCTTTAGTACTGTTCTAAGGTACCAACCTTTATGTAACTGACATTCAAATCCTTTGCACTGACACCACGGGATAAATTTCTTCTCACATACAGATCATAATCTTTGACAATTCTGGTTATAATATCGGATGTGGAGATTCCCTCAGTCCTCTGAGTTGCAGCAAATTTACCCATGGCTTTGATCTCTTTATAAACATCATCCTGGCCAGCAGAATTATA
This sequence comes from Aurelia sp. 4 Dawson et al 2005, assembly GCA_964019985.1. Classification (NCBI taxonomy): domain Eukaryota; kingdom Metazoa; phylum Cnidaria; class Scyphozoa; order Semaeostomeae; family Ulmaridae; genus Aurelia; species Aurelia sp. 4 Dawson et al 2005. The sequence goes on from OZ026495.1 coordinate 4,562,286, forward strand.
TGGCAGGTCATCATGAGCAACAAAGTCGATCTGTGAAAAAAAACTTTAAAATTTCATATTTCTAACAGCTGAATCATATTTCCTGGAAATGATATAGACCGAGGCCACTGAGGCCCCAGTTACACTTTACCGGATTGCTATTCGAGCGGAGTGACTTTCGTATCGGATAGGGGCTTGAGTTACACAACGCCGCACCAATCCGATACACAACGCTCCGATTAGCGGCGCTCTGGAAATGGTATGAAAATCACTCCGGAGTCATGCCGTAGCAACGCGTTGTGGTGTAACCGCATGAATCCGATATGCTGCGCTTCGAAACAATGAAGTTTCAGATTAGCAAACAATAAACTCTGGCACCAGACTGCCAAATCGCCCTGCAGTGCAGACCAGAACTGCGGAGGAATATTGCGTGGGAGCAAGAAAAGCGTCGTAGTACAACTGCTACCCCAAAGTTAACTACGGAATAAAAATCACTCCGCTCTGCTCCGCTCCGATAGCAATCCGATATAGTGTAACGCTAGCCTGATATGAATTAAAGAGAGAAAATCAGTCAAAATTCAAAACTTTGAAAGAATTTCGTGTGAAACTTTGCTATCCACCAAAAGAATTAATAAAGTGCAGGCGTTACATGATAAACTTTACTGCCTTTTTAAAATCGTATCGTATCATACCATCATATCATAGTCGTTCTTTAAAGTTGGCGTGACATAGTTGTAAGAAACTAATTAATGCCAACAATCTACGATATAATTTACGAGGATGTCTGAGAAATGATATTACAAGCTATATACATAACATAATGGCCAGGATACTTACAAATTCTACGATATTTTAAATATCAACGCAATAATACTGAAACTGTCTTGTTTCATTGCCAATATATTAAACTAGATTCAGTAATTTACTCGTCTTTAATTCACTACTTCGAACTTCCTCTCCAGACTGATTGCATATTCATAGTTATCGCTATAGACTGATGGACGCTCAAACTACGACTCATGGACTTTCACATCGAAAACTTGGACGAAGTTTGCCCCCATCGAAATCATCACTAGCATGGAAACCATAGCAACAGTTCAGTGATCAAGACAATGGAGGATGGCCCTAAGTTGCCAGCTCAAACTTCGATGCTAAAATACCTCAAAATTCAAGTTTTAAGAGATACTAGCCATGAACAAAAGCCCTTAACACCCATCCAGATGAGTGTTTCCTAAATACAAGAATCAACAAAGACCTATGACTTTAAGTGCACTATAAAATGCGACTTTGTGAACACATATCTCCGGTGTTCAGAGGACCATTTTAAAGTGAAAGGTATGCGCATCAAGTAGAAGATCAACAAATATGTCTATGAAATCAAAAAGTCCCAATATTCTATCGTTTCGTTCCCTTGTTTAGTCAAAAGGTGGTGCTTTCTTTTGAGACATTCCGTAGCTAATCACTCAAATAAGAGGAAATCCTTGGTGTAGCCCTGTAAAAAAGGCTCATTCGTACAGCGCTTATTACCTTGTGTTTCTCGAGAAACTCTATATCAAGTATCCAAGGCGCATCTCTGACAATCTCATCGACATATCTGCAATGGCGTAATGCCTCGTATCTTTCATGTTCATTCATAACTGTGAAACCTTTCAATCGATGTGTTAGCTCATCACTGCAAACTAAAGATAAAAAAAGGAGGCTTAGCAAAAAGGTTATTCATTCGTAATGACAGTGGCAAAGAGTAATAATTTTAAAGAAATTGCTAATAATTTTGGATGCAGAATATTGACTACCGTAAGTCCTCGAATGAGCCCCATCTCCAAAATATTGTTTATCCCAATATACATCCTAATATATCAATACATCCCAGTATATCTGCTGTTTCAAGCATACTGACAAGCCTCATCCTGGTAAAATCTTTGGCTGCTGCAAAATAAACCCTCCCTCTAATAGGTCCCGACGACAAAACACTTTGCGAAATACGCCCCCTGGGAGTTCATTCGAGGACTTACGGTATAAGCCAAGTCGGCAATCATGGGAATCTTAGTGACGGCAAAGTGCACTAGATTGTGGCACTTCATGAGGGACTGAAATAAATCGTTTTCATCTTATCATATCGATAGCCAGATATTCAATCAGAAAAAGTAATAAACAAGATGAAAAAAACTTATAATAAGTAAATACCAGGTGAGCCAGAAAATATTTCCCACTTTTGACAATTCACTGTGCCAAGAGTATTCCTCAGATTCTCATGATTAAAACTCTAATTGAAAGCCGAAAGATTAAAGTATTTTTGCGATTTTTTCGCTGACTTACCAGCACTAAAAGTATCAGCAAATTTAACTTTACAAAAATTTCTTGGTTGCAAGATTATCTAAAAATGACCCAAAACATCGATCAAATCAAAAATGACACCTCGCACAGATCAATAAAGAAAATGCAATTGTTCACGGTTGAGAGATCCACTGCACATTTATTGCCCATGGGACTGAAAATCTTTAGTATTTTTTTGAAAACTGATGTGGTATAACCCTTGAAAGAGGTGAAATGTCCATTGCGTATTGTTCTGTGTAAGGATAGTCCATACAATTTTATCAATGTTTTGGGTCATTTTCAGTCATTTTCAAGCCATAAAATTTTCGTAAAGTTGAATGTTGCGATGCTTCAAGCGCTGGTAAGACAGAGAGAAAAATCATAAAAATACTTCAATCTTTTGGCTTTCAATTAAAATTTGGATCATTCAAATCTGTGCTCTTGATACCATCACTTTTCAAAAGTGGAAACTTTTTTCTGGCTCACCTGGTTTTTGTCCAAACATTTGATTTCATGGTCAAAGCTCTTATGAATTAAAATTCTCTAAGTCACCATAATTTCCAAATGAAGACAGATATGAAAGAGAAAATAGGCTTGCTGTCAGCAAATGAGTTATACTCTTTCCATAACTGATAGCTTTGTACGCACAACAAGATCTTAAACTCAACAATGCAAAATCTCTAACAACGAAAGACTTCCACTTTTGTGCTTCTTACCTTGAAAAGGTGGATTAGCGGCAATTTTGCAAGACCTGTTCATCACAAAATCCTTCAAAACAGACCTAAATGCTTGATCAAATTTGCAAACTAACGTGCCTCATGATAATAGAAAACAAACCGGAAAGGGCTGGGTGGCCCTCCTAAGGTATGAGAAAATGCAGCAGCTTTTGTATATACCCATTAAATATCTGAGTGACAAGACACATGGATAGAATTTGATTATCAAAGAAGCATGTTTTGGACAAAATTAAGATGAAACATTTTTCTAAAATGGGTTGTAAAATCAGAACAACAAAACCAATTTTGACAAACTAAATTGATATGTTAGCTATGCAAGTGTTATCTGTTGAAAGAATCCAGTAAGGGTAGCCTCAGCCTTTTGTATTTCCTACTTGAACTTGCTCCAATGTCAAGAGATTGGTCAAAGTGATTACTAATACAGAATCATTTTCTTACCTCCAACTATCAAATAAGCATTTGGAAATAAATTTTTGGCTTGCATCAATGCTCTTGCATGTCCAGAATGAAACAAGTCAAATATTCCATCTGCATAGACACGAACTGGAACTAAAAGATGAAGATTTGAAAACAAAATAATAATGTGTCACTATATATAAACTATTTTGTTGAAATTTACAAAGCATACACAGAAGTACACAATGACATGCAATCATTCCACAAGGGGTATGCCATTGAAATTTGACCAGATTTGAAATCAAATTACATGTCAAAATAAAGCAGTGGTTTTGTGGCTCCTAAATGGCTGAAGAGGCACAACTTTCTTTGGTCTCCCTTGGACACTGCTGTCTGTTATGCAACATGCCAGCCCATACAAAAATACAGGGCCCTACAGAGCCGAAATCAAGCCATAATCAGACCTTATTGCTCATTCTTAGCCTTAATTTACCATTTGCAAGAGTTGCAACTTTTTTTGCAAGGGTTGTGCAAAAAAGTTGGGATGGTGCAAGGCTTAATTTAGGGCCAACCAGGGCTTGCATGTGAATTGTAGCAGCGATATTCTTTGGCCATCAATGGTTCTTTTAGTTCTACCCTTCATAGTTTGGTAGTTCTAATACCTTATAAGGTCTTGTGCATCTTTGAAATTTGTTTTATTTCTTTAAACTTCTAAAATATACTTATGAGTCTGATGGATGTGTGGTGCAACATCAGTGCTCTTATCAATATCATTCTGTTTCATACATTTGATTCATAATGGGAGTTAAAGACACAATCTATCTGTATTTAGTTTTCTTCGAAATTTGTTACAGGTTCCAGTGAAATCTTTGATAACAAGAAAAAAGTTCATATTTGAATATATACAGCAGTACCTTCTGTCCCTGCTTTTGCTTCTTCAATAGTTATCTGCCTTTCTCTGACTGGCCATGATAATGCTGTTGGGTTCTCATCATCATAGAATATTGCTGGTCGCACTGATCCATGGGCATATGACTCTATAGATGGCTAACAAGTAGTACAAGCATGACAGCAAGACATACTAAGTTTAATTGAAGTAGTAAAAACATGCATATCCCGCATATATAAGCTGCACTTTTTCCTATAGTTTCATCTCCAGTATCAGGGATGCAGGCTATATGCAAATGCAGAGTGAGCCATTCTTGGCATCAAAAGGAAGAATTAAAAATTATTAACACAAAACTTTAGAGTGCAACATGCAAAATGGGTGTGGATTTTGATGGTATCCTTATGAAGCTAGAAAATATGTTCAGAATTCTTAAAGAATACATCCTACAATTTTATGAATATCAAGTTAGGAATTTCAACCGGGTAACATTCTTCAACAGTCTTAAGATAGATATGATTCATGTGCTTTCTTGTAAATTCTTTTTAATACTTAATGTTTTAGCAATAATTAGCTCCAATGGGATACTGTATATATAAGGTAGCTGACATTTTTAATTTTTGTAAACATGTCCAAATTTTGGCTGCGGTCACACTAGAATCTCATCCCATTATAATCTGAATTGTTTCACTTTCTTGAAATTTATCTTTAATGTCAGAAAGTACGGCGTTATAACACTACAAAGATACCTGGTCACACTGTGCCCGTCACGTCTTTTGCAAAGCTGCTGGTGTTGTGGCTAACTATTTTAGCGTGAAAGTAATTGTCACATGATTACCTTGGTAAATCATGAATGGTTAATTTTTCTTAAAACAAAGCTGTAATTTAGGTGAGAGCCTTGTTTATCCGTTGTTTTGGACAATATGGTTTTTTAAAGACCCTTGCCCCAAGAGCGAAATGTTGTAACAGTGTTGTATGTGAACAGGAAGAGTGGTCACAGATAATAGTGTTATAGGCTCAAAAGGAAACAACAGGATAAACCACCTAGTTGACCACAGCCATTGTTTTATGAAAGAATGAAAAATAACACTCTCATTGGCGATAAGGCCTTATAAAAAAATTGCTATTCAAATGTTTAGAAAAAGTTTATCTAATGTTATCCAGCTTATGCTGAAAAAATTGAATTATGATGTTGGAAAACCTTGACCTGTATTGCTGTTGGTCCACAGAACAACTTTTTCAGTTGCTGGGGTGTGATACTGAGCAAAGTCCACAGAGAATCAAAGTTCAATAAATCCAATTCAAAGTATCAGATGACATATCTAGGGGTCAATATTCTGCTTCTGCCTGGAAAAATACACATTAAAGTACCATACAGTGTCACTGTCTATTCATCAGAATTGAATTTAGTATCCCAGCAAGGCAATATTCTTAAAATTCTCAAGGGTTCTCTAGAGTTTCATAACATATAGTCAGCAGAATTTTCTGGCGGGATTCCTTGGTTTCTTCTGTGTCCTTGTGAACAATAACAATGTATAGTTTCATAAAGCAGAGTGGCAAATGAGAAGCACTGTCCACACATTACTCATGTACCTTTTGAATGACACAATACACACAAAAAATGAAAAGACAGAAACAAATGCTATGGACTCTAGTTTTGCCTAGTCAAGTCTTGTATAACTAAAAAGCCAAGAAGCTTCAATATTATAGAAATTGCTGTATACACCACAATTTTAGCAAATACAAGCAGGTTTGCTATCTATTATGGCTAAAGCAAGAGAGACTATTTTGTTTTATCTACTTTTGTCATTCACAAAAGAAACAGCAGTGCTGTTTGGATTTCATGCAGATCTTTGTAAGTTAGCGCTCTACAAAGATATTACACCAACATTGCAATCATGCAGAAGATAAATAGAGAGGGTTCTTTGATTCTCAGTGGTAAAGAAAATGCTTCGCAAAATATCAGACCCATTGTCAGCTTGACTGGCCTTCTATTGCAAGAATGATGTGTGGGTATTGCAAGAAATGATGTGTGGGTGTCCAAATCCATCTGATATTGCTGTGGTATCACAACAAGAAACAGCAGTTCTCTCATTTTCGTAAGACTTGATTAAAAATAAATTTGCCAGGACCTATTGGATAGGGAAGGCAACGATAAACTTGACTATCTTTGGTCAGGCATCTAACTGCCGTGGATGTCGTACTTGGCAGAAGTAATGGCTTGGTTGGCCGGTTCGATCCTCTAGCCTAGTTTTAATTTGTGAATTTCGGCTGCTGTCATTCTCCCATTTCAAAATCAGACGTTCAAACAACCACAAGACAAGCTGAGCAAAAAACCAACAGATACGATTAAGACAGCACACGAACGATAATTAAGAGCAGCCTTTCTTACCGGCTTTTTCCTCGAGGATGGTCCTTGATTTAGGCCATCATTCCCATTGTCATTGTCCCTTTCTTCTGGTGTCTGCCTCTTTCGTTTTCTTCCCTCTCTTTGTGCCATTTTGGTGCAGATGAAATGACTGTTCGGATCAAATATTTCTGGAAACTTGCGGTTTTTCGTGACTTTGTATCTTTTGGTTTTGTTTTTCGTACTTTGATCACATTGTGCTTTGATAGTGACTGTGCTACGTTGAGATCAAAATGTCAACAAAATTCTACAGCCTCTCTTTCGTTTAAGCCAGGAATAAAAACCAAACCTCTAAACCTCTCCTTTCCTCCTTCTTGTAAATGCAACGGTTGTAAATATAATCATACCCTGTAAATTCTATCCATTCAAATCCAAATCGTCTTTAGTATTTAGCTTTGTAAGTATTTATTTCTTTAGTTATTTCCTTTTACTTGTAATGTAGTAGATTAATTTCGATTTAGATTAGTTGTATATGTATATATTGTGTGCATATGTATATATATATATATATACAGGAGACTCCATCCTATGCTCACGAATTCGGAGGGGCATAGGAAGGTGTTTCCTGAGCCACCTTTAATAGCATTTAGGAGATGTAAGAACCTTAAGGATATACTTGTTAGGGCTAGGTTGAGTAATGAGGGAAATGGGGGGAATGATAAAAAGGGATGTTCTCGTTGTGGTAAATCTCGTTGTCAAGTGTGTAATGTCATGAGTAATAGTGAGCATTTTCATTCGAACATAGATAGCCGGGAATATAGGATGAATTATTCGTTTAATTGTGACTCGTCAAATGTTGTGTATTTGTTGGAATGTACTGTTTGTGGTGTACAATATGTTGGTAGCACCTGCACGCCTTTTAGGCTTAGGTTTAATAATTACAAGGCGTGCAGTCGTAAGTTTAATTCGGGGGCCTCAGTACCCCAGGTGGAATTCTTCAGGCATTTTACTGAAGAAGGCCACCACGGGTTTCTGAAGGATATTAGTGTTAAGATAATCGATAGGCTAACGGGAGGAAATAGGATGCGGGAAAGCTTCTGGCAATATCGGCTGGATTGCTTTGCCCCTAAGGGTTTAAACACTAGGCAGGTAGATACATAGATCTCATTTTTGTTTTAATTTTGGTTGTTATGTTGTTTTGATTTTTGCTTTGAGCTTTTCGTTAGATACACACGCTGTTTTTTTAGGGTCTTCTGTTCTGCCAATCCGCTCTCGGATCTTTCTATCGTTTTTTTTGTTATACATGCTATCTTTTCAGCTTCGGCGAGACAGACACAGACGCCGACTCCAGCGGTTCTTTGTTCTGCGCTTTCTTTTATCTTTCCTCTGCCGCAAAAGCTGTATGCTTCATTCACACCTTGTACTAGGTAGGTTTCGTTTGAAGTTATTGAATAACACATCTATTGTATTTTTGTTTATATGTACGTTCTTTCGGATTTGAGAAGCAATACTGATGAAGACGGAAGTCGAAACGTTTACCAGAAGTGTTTTTCTTTGAGCATCTATATATATACATATATATATATATATATATATGTATATGTATAGCTAGATTAAAATATCGAAGCAAAACAAGATTACAAACAAACAAAAAAACGCAGACCAGGCAGAATCAGTTGTCTCTTAGCACTATCCAATGGTCAGCATATTTCATATAGCCTCAATTTAAATGCAATTTAATTTCAAACTTAAGTTTAATGCGACAGAGGAGCCAAAAATAAATTAGCAGCTGCTTTACAAATTGCAACCTTAAACCGTGTCATGTCCTAAAATGCTGCAACGCAAATTTCTTTTCATCAGTTTCTTAATAACACCTATAACAATGAATATATAGCTTGAATCCCAAGAGTTCAAGAAGGAGCAGGAAGAAGGGTGTTTTGTTTCAAGGTCCAAACAAGCATGGATAATTGAATAACTTTATGCTTCCTTGGACCTTTGAAACAAAAGCCCCTTTTCCTGCTTCTGTCTCTTGGGATTCAAACTTCGTATTCATTGTTATATTATAGGTGTTCTTAAGAAACTGATGAAGAGAAATTTGTATTGCAGCACTTTTTGATACAACACGGTTCCAGATAGCTATTAGTAAAGCAGCCATACACCTCTTTTTGGTTCCTGCATCGTCTTTAATACCAGTAAGTTTCAAATTGAATTGCATTTTAATTGTGGCCATATGAAAAATGCATCAGTTCAGCATCACTATTTAAGATTTATCATTTACATTTACAATTCTTGATAACTAAAAGTGATTTGAGTCTTCCAGTCAGGTTTCAGATTCCAGTCATATTTTTGCGATATCAACCGCGTTTATGCAGTTTATGGAAGACTTTGTGTAAGTATAATCACTGACGAGTGACGTTGCATCTTTTGATTATTTAGTCCATGGTATAGTAGACTTCAAAAAATTTTATGATTACAGATGACTGATCAATGATGGCCCATGGTTTCTTTTAGGGCAATGCAGTTTTCGTGTTGCTCATGACCAGTTGCCGAGTGCGAAATTCACTAAAATGCATAATAATGTTGCTGCAGTTGCACGGTGCACTAAGTCCAAAGAGCAGAGCAGGTGGATAATTCGAAGAAAAGTGAGTGGCCACGTGCGTATTTTCATTCTCCAAAACATCCAAAACACACTTTGAAACCTGCTGCACAATCCCATACTGGTTGTACTCATTGATCCCTGACAAGATCATATTTCCTTTTCGACTAACAAGAACCCGGCATAATTTCTAAATCCAACAGGGCTTGCTGTTTATCTCCCGCTGAGGCTAATACATATGGATTGTGGTTTCAAGATCAAATGCTAGATTCTAGATGCTAATCATCAGGAATGGTCAGAATGCATTTCATTACTTTGAAGTTTCGACATGGTTAACCATCGTTGGATTCAACACATATGACAATAAGCAATATAAAAGTCAAAATTGTTACTTTGTGGAGCAGAGGCTCGCCAAATAAGGTATTCATGTAAATTTTGGAAGAATTTTCAAGAAATACTAGCGCCGACCTTTTCACCTGCAGTTGTTTTAAAATCGCAGACATCACGGAGATATCAGCTCAACGAACTGAGAAAAATCCTGGGAAACGTTCCTTCTGTCGGTAGTCGTATTGTTTTAGAGGAAACCGCTTCAGAAAAGATAGAAACCTCAAGTGTTTTCTTTGAGATTAAGCCAAAAATTTTTCGTTGCATACCTTCAAGGCATTGAGTAATGGTCTGATCCTTCTCATCGTGAAGTGAAAGTGAAAGAATTTGAGATAATCAGTGGCCTTGGATTGATTCAGCTTCGAATTTTTGTTTGCTACTGGCCTAAATAAGTGGATACGAAAGTGAAAGAATTTGAGACAGAAGGAGTTAGCCTGGAGGAAGAAACGTCAAAACAAACTGTTGGTGACTGCAAGCTCGAGTTGGCCTAAACGTTTTGTATGTCCACTCAACGAAGTACAGAGGCTCAGTACTTACTGGTTAAAAACTTGTGATGTATGGTCTTGGACGAATTTCGATCAACCAGTGCAGTCTCAACTTTCCTTAATAGAATAAGAAGGATGGACAACACAGAAATAAACACAACCTCTAATTCAACGAACATCGACCACAGTCCAGTCAATAACGAACACAGAGATAGCACGGTGACATTCGTCGAGTTCTGTAAACTGTACAGGCATGAACTGATACTCAAAGAATTCGAATACATAAAAGACCACCTAATAGATGGAATATACGTTTTCCCGTCGTTGAAATCACTGCAAATTTGGTATGGAGTTGTTTTCGTGCAAACTGGATTATACGCAGAGGGGATATTTCATTTCAAAGTTATCTTAAACGACGATTATCCATTCTCTATTCCAACGATCCGATTTGTGAGCAAAGTTTATCACCCACAAGTTGCAGCGAATGGTTACCTGAATGTAGGCCACGCTGTTCCACTACAAAAGAAGGGGCAAGGGGCAATATGGAATGCATTGAAATATACTAGAGATTGTTTTCATAATATCGATGAAAATGCTTCATGTAACGACGAAGTTTCGCGTACCATGAAAACGAACACGGAAGAATTCAAGGCCTTAACACGAGGCTGCGTATTAGAGTCCTTGTTTCATTACGAGGAGCGCGGAGTTAATGCTCTTCCCTTAGATTTAGAGACAGACAACCCTTTCAATTGTGGGTTGCTTTCCCGCCAAATTTGCAAGGGTCTCAAAAAGGATCTTGTTAATGTGGAACAAAACAATGAAACCGGAAATGAAGAAGGGCTAATTAGCTGGACCAGGAATACCATGGGTAAAGTGTGGACCAACTTGTCTCATTATTCGGCTAACGCCTTGCAGCTAAACGGTTCTCTGAATGAATCTCTCCCACCAGATGTATCACCGATTGGCACACCAAACAGGAAACTTAGTTTCACGTTGAAAAGAGGACAAAATGTTACATTGAATGGAAGAAGAAGTCGAACTCCAAGTGGCACATCCATTGGCACACCTAAAGGAACACCTAATGGAACGCCAGAGGAACAAAAGTCTGCAACACCAAACGGTACAGCTGGTGGCACACCAAACGGTCATTCTTATTTGTGATTACATTAATTGGTTGATTCCGCGATTTATGGAATCCCGATTAGTTGGTAAACTGATCTTCTGAAGGCCCACTGATCTTCTCTGTACAACTTTATAGTGGATACAGTTTCGCGGGATTTTCAAATTCATACCCCTTCTCTTTCTCTTTTGGACCCTCGTTTACATATTAATCAGATGTCTCTAATCTTTGTTCTTCCACTGTTCTCCGGCTGATCAACATAATTCAAAGGCTGTGAAAATCAGCAATTTTAAGGGCCGTTAATGCACCTTTGGAGTAAGATTTTAATGATTAAAATGCGTTGATAAATGTTTTATGAGAAGCAGTCCAGTGCTATCTCATCTACACGCTTTAAATTAAAAATCCCGCTCTGAGCAGCTTTTTCCACCTGTCCTAGGTTTCCGAATCTTTGAGACATCAAAGTTTTCCATGAAAGCAAGTACTTCAGTAGGCTTTCGGTTGTCAACTAAACTATGAATGATCATGGGTGGTTGGATGCCCTAGTTGTGTTTCATTGCAACGGGTTTGCTCTTTGCGGGAGAAACAACTATTTATTACTACGGAGGAGCTGGAGCAAACGTTAATTTAAAACCTCCGCCGCAGAAAGATAACATTTTCCCCCGCAGGTACATAAATGCTTTAACATAACTGCAGTGTGTAATTGCCAATGGTTTGATTCCAATAAGTTATGTATTATCCGCGTAACGAACTTTCAAATATGTGAAGTTCTTCAGTGAAACCCTGGCCTGCGTGCAGACTCTACAGTCAGTGTGGAGGAGTGAAAAGGAGGAGAAAGCTCCCTGTAGAGTCTGCGCAACGGCGACCAATTCTGAGTTTTGAGTTTTCAAATTTTGTGGAACCATCTGGGATTGGCTGCACGATTTAGCCATTGTTCTTACTTGTGTTCAGCTTATTTTGCATGTAACAAATATTATTCCAAAATTTTGCAAGCATAACACACTGAACACAAGTAAGAACAAAATTTAACTCGTGCAGCCAATCACAGATGGTTCCACAAAATCTGAGAAGTCAAAACATAGAACTGGTCGCCATTGCGCAGACTCTACAGGGAGCTTTCTCCTCCTTGTCACTCCTCCGCAATGACTGTAGAGTCTGCACGCAGGCTATGAAACCCTGCAAGAAGTGCAATTTTGTACTTCAGTTTCAAAAACCACAGACAACATTCACATAAAAACACAAAAAACAAGATATTAAATGTCATATTCTACCTAATACGATTAAACCACATTTTTTACAGTCCATTGCTGGGGTGTTTTAAATCAAAATTCGTACCTAAATTTTCATTTAAAAAGTTAACACTAAATACCCCCTCCAAACATTGTATACAAACTGATAGCTGGAAAATCTCGATCACAAATTGGGTATCCCCAAAATGGTTACAACTTTAAAAAAATTGCGAAAATTCGATAAAAACCTACTTGGTACTTCTTCGAAAATTAGTTACAGGTATAAAAGCATTTTTCCCAGGGGTGGGGGTACTCAGGTATATTGAGAATAGGGGTGCTCAGGCTGGGGTGCAAAGCATCAATCCAAACGAATAATTTCGGGCATAAAAATAAACCCAAAAAATAATTTTTTTTAATTCAAAATACCCAAAGCTTATGAAGTCGGTATCTTGTTAAATCTATGGAGAAGTGCCCTAACTGATTAGATTTCTCATAATCTGTTAAGATATTCAAGTATTTTGCCATAAGTAACGTTACTTTATTTTAGATTTTGTTTGTAGGACATGCTTTTCTCAATTTTCTTACTTTTAACCCCATATATGAGACCCAAAAAAGTAATGCAGAAATTCAGGAACCCACAAAAATAACTGTAGAAATGACTGACCCAAAAAGGGAAGCTCTGTCCAATCTTAGACCCAAAAATTAACCTGAGCATCCCTATCCAAGATATACACGAGTAACCCCCCCCGGGATATTTTCTAAGATCCATGTGACGATGTTGATTGCAAGGTTGGGACGATAACTAGATGAGTCGATAAGACTGTCCCTGTTGCAATGCCACTGCTTCCTAACCATAAAGTCAATAATATTATTAGCAAATAGTAGGCAAGCCAGTAAAAAGTTACCACTTTTGAAAATTCATAGCATCAAAGACACAGATTTGAATTCCCGGGGGAGGTACTCATATGTTTTTCCGTACGGGGACGCCCGCTGAACAGGGTATCATTTTCAGGATTCCGACTCCGGGACAGGGTATCATTTTCTGTACAAATCGGCACCATGACAGGGTCCATATTTGTCATTTTTGACTCCGAAAATGTTTCAGGCCATTTGCACTCTGCGAATGTGATTCAAATCGCTTGGATGGCAATATTTCCACAATTTTCCATAGATTTCGTACAAATTTCCTTGCAAAGCACAACTTAGTCCAAAGAAACTAAAGGACAGAGTATTCTTCAAGAAAATTTTACTCCGGGACAGGGTATCATTTTCGGGAATTTGACTCCGGGACAGGGTGGCATTTTAGATTTGCCAGCGGCACGTCCCCGTATAATCGTAGGCCAAGTACCTCCACCCCCCGGTTTGAATTATTCAAATTCTAGTTAAAAGTCATCATAGTATTTTTTTGTGATTTTTCACTCACTCTCACGAGCACAAGAAACATAGATAATTCAACTTTACAAACATTTCATGGTTGTAAACATGGTTGTACAATGCTAAGCCTTTGAAACATTTGGCAACAATTTTATACGATGCTGGAACCCTTTCGTTGAAATCTTACTTCATTTTGATATTGCTGGAGAGCAACAGAAATGCTCTTCCTGGAAGAACAATTTATTTTGCTATTTCTGTGCCATAAAGCAGCAACCACTCGTCACATTGACTCATACAAGGTCTCAAACTCTAAGTTAAAGCCTGACCTATGCAACTGTGTGAAAATGGAGATGACTGAATCCATAGCTCCTCCACAGAAGCCAAACAATCGGGGCACAAATTTTTGGGACAATCTGTAGATCTTTCCAATGAAAAGAAAACAAATAATTGTTTCCTAAACTTAATCCACGTTTTCACGATAAGAGGTGCGAAAACGGAAGTCTTGTCTTGTCTTGTTTGAGATTTCTCATCGTTGAGGCTAAAATCTTGTTCTGCGTACAAAGTTTAGCGTATGAACCAATTTTCACAGTCATGTCTGTCTTCATTTAGAAATTACGGTGATATAAAGAATCAGAAATCATAAGGGCATTCGGAAAATTTCCAGCAGTTTTTTGTCCTGATTGCGTTTTACGAAGGTGGGTAAAGCAGAGAAAAATTTTCGCACATTTCTTCTGTCTTCCTCGCTTATTCGCCGTCTGATTGGTCCGTGAAAATGAGGCTTTGAAGGTTTCCGGCCAGGGGCCACGAGCAAAAATCGGCTAAAACATTTGATTCCTATCTTACGCAGAACGAGATGATAGCCTCAAAAATGCAAAATCTCAAACAGCAAAAGATTTCTGTTTTGGCACCTCTTATCTTGAAAAGATGGATTTACATTCTTGGCACAATCGAATTGAAAGAAATTCCTAACAGCAAAATTCAGTTTAGAGATTTTCAAAATTTGCGATAAGTGCCACCGTAAAATTCTAATCCTACTTTACATAATTACAAAGAAGTGATTACTTGTATCATTACAGAACTTTCATCTTCTATAGAATCAGTGCTAAGGCATTTTGAGTCAACTTCTTGTTTCTTCCATCTTCGAATAAGAAACATTAGGCATGCACCAGCAACCATTGGGACACCGGGCAGGTAGAATAATGCTCTTCCATCTACGCTGTTGCTTTCATTCATCCACCCTAAAAGTAATGTATGTATCAATGTACAGGGTGTCTCAAAAAAATTGTTCGATGATTAAATGCTAAAAAATAACGATACGCTGAATGGACCCTACGTCAAGTCACCCTTTTCCTGATATTTTAAATTAATTGTTGACACAAGAATCTTGCAAATCCGCTAAAAATTCATGGGGTTACAAGCATTTGAAGTTCAAATTTGTGCGAATGCTGAAACCAGAGGCATCGAAATGGCATTTTCGGTAAAAGCGCCATAGGCCGTCGTTTCTGTTATTTCTCAATCATTTCAAGGCGAACCAAGTGGGATTCAAACAGGTTTCCATAACCTAGCTGTCAAGCATATAGATGCTTTGAGGAAACAGATTCAGGCTCTCCCGATTATGTTCTCAACCACTGTTTTTGGACTTATGCAATGTAAAGAAATTTAGAGAATGATGGCAAGAAATAATTTACTTTAGAAGTCGTATTTGGTTTGCTCTGATATCAACGAGAGGTATGACATTGGATAAGCTTCTCTTACCTAAGTCTTTGAGCTTTTAGCAATACCAGTGATCTGGGGGGTCTCTGGTTTCAGCTATCGCATATTTTTTTATCTTCGAGAGCTCGTAACTCAGTGAATTTTCAACCGATTTGCACGATTTTTGTCTCTAAAATTATTTCATATTCTTAGGAACAGGGTTATGTTTCCATGAGCCTGTTCATGTTGTCCTTATTTTTCAATATTTTATCAAACGTCGAACAATTTTTTTGAGACACCCTGTATCAATTTACCACGACAGTAAAATCACAATTAAAATACCGGGTGAGCCAGAAAAAATTCCCACTATTGAAAATTCAAAGCATCAAGAGTGATTCAAATTGTAGGTAAGAGTGAAAAGATCGAGGCATTTTGCCATTTTTCTCGCTGTCTCACAATCAATGAAAGTATGGGAAAATTAATTTTTGCAAAAATTTCATGGTTGCAAAATGACTGAAAAAGGGCCTAAAACATTGATTAAATCATGGAGCACTCCTCGCGCAGATCAACAAAGGAAATGCAATTGCTAATAAATGAGAGGTATCCACTGCACTATTTCGCCATGGGACTAAAAATCTTTAGTACTTGTTTGAAAATTGATGTCTTTCTGTTTCTTGTGTGTTTTCTATGTTTCTTGCGAGGAGTGTGAACAAGCTCGCTGAATGGTTCAGATCGAAATCTGCCCTTATTCGCAAAATGAGCAAACCTTTTTTAATCATCCGGTAGGAAATAACGGGTAACCGAAAAGTGCACTGAGAGGATCTTTTATAAAGAACCGGGAAGGGTTCCAAATCCTTTAAAAGATCAGTGTGAATTCTGTGACCAATTTCTTCGAACCAGGTGCCTGGAAAGACACTTCAGCTACCTTTCTGTAATATTTGACTTGTCTGACATCTTCAAAATTTACAGAGCTAGAGTTTCATGAGCTCAAGACATATTTTGCAAATAATTAAAACCATTGGAATTCTAGAATTTGTGAGGGAACATTCAGAAATTTTTTCAAGAAAACCATACATATGAACTTCTGCGATTCGCTATCAAGAACAAGTTTTTCACTCTTGGCTTACGATTTAGAAAATTTACGACGTCACATCCCCCAAAAGAGTTAGAATATGAAATTAACTATAACTGAGAAAAATGATCCAGATTTCTTCCCTTGTTTCCTTGTGCTCTTTGATTTGCTGACATCACTTGGTCAACAGGGACTCATAATATTACGCTTAAAAAGTGGGTCCAATTTAGGCCCGCGTAGAGTGATTCATTATTCATCAGTCAAATTGCTAGAATTTAGCTTTCAACCAGTCAGGAGGCACTATTCAGATAGTTGTTGTTGTTGCATGACAAAAAGCTGTCGATAAGGTCTAGAGTTCTCGCGGCTTCGATGGAACTATTTTGCTCCTAGAGAGGAAGATTACAGCTAGAAAGGTATGCATTTTGCGATTTTTGGGTCAAGGCAACATCATTCTTTGAACTAAAAGTTTCCTTTTCAATGTTCAAGCTCTTTAGACCAGATTTTGGAGTGATCTTGTTGAGTGTACGAAAAATCCTGCTTGTTTAAGCCATTTGTAAAAATTTGGGCCCACTTTTTCGTATGAGTCCCTTTCGATCAAGTGATATCAGCAATTTAACCCTATAGTGGTTGGGCTATTTGATAGTCCTATTTTGGTTGGGGGGGCAAAAAAGCCCCCCCTACCTAACTCTTGACTGGTAATAGGTAGAGCCACCAAATTTGGTGTGCTAATAGCCTCAGGCATGTACTTTCTGCAAATATAAAAATTTCGCTAAAATTAGCCATAATTTTTGCTCACGTCAGCATTTTCCTTTGTGTGGTCAAGAAGAGCGGCAGAATTGGCCAAAATCAGGAAAATCGTGATAAAATTGAATTTGGACCACGCTTTCCATCCAAACATGACAATTGTGATAAAATGCATCAAATAACAGTACACTACAAAAGAAATTTGCAAAATACTCAACTGATGCTCCTTTTTTCGCGATAATTGCGATTTGAGAATTTGCGATTTTTCCAGGGTCAGTCCCAGAAAATTGTCTCCCACCCCCTCATTTGTCAATATATTTTAATGCAACTTTTTGAGAAGTTGCATAATAAGTAGTTGCAAAAAGTCAAGAAGTTTTGTGGCTATAAATATCTTCCTGGCAGAGTTATTTAAAATAATCTACTAGGGGGGGGGCAAATTTGCCCCCCCAATCAAAATAGGGTTAAAGAATGCAGAGAAACAAGAGATGAAAAGGCATGAGACTAGGAGAATTATAGCAAAGTTGCTAACGTTTCTTTGAAGACATTTATTCAAAGAAATTGGTCATTATTTAGTAGCTAAAAGGCCAGTAGTCTAAGCGACGACTACTAGTTTGCATTATTTTTGGACACAACTTGTTGAAAAAGAAGTCCATCCAAACTTTTACAAATTTGTGCTGCAAAAACAATGCAAACATGTAGAAAATTAGGCAGAAGAGCTAAAGACTGCCTGCCTTGGTTCTTCCTTCTAGCTAAATTAGACGTGCTTCATTAGCTACTTATCACTTATGAAGCTCCTAATATTTGAAGGAATTTTGGAAAATTTGGGATTTCAAAGGATCTTACCAACTGTAGGTGGTCCCAATGCGATTGGTACAGCAATAGAGACAAGCATCATGCCCCATCCTTGTGCCAGATCTTCTAAACCAACTATCTGCATTGTAACTATTGATATAAGTCCAATAAAAGAACCATCTAGAAATCCGTAGATTATTGAGTATATCAAAAGGTGCCAAAAGTTCTGTGACATCGATGAAAATAGGGTGACAACACCACTGCAAAACATTGCAAATTGATACATGGGCATCGTGATTTCTGGTCTGTAATTTGAGACTTTTCCGAAGCAAACACGACCAACCATTGCACTGGCTGCGATCGCTGTTAATAGGAGACTCGACGTTTGTGCTGATGCTCCCAAATGTTCTGCGTATTTTGACTGTCAAGAGAAAAAATCGATTTAGATAGAGGCCATTGACTTTCTCATATAACTTTGACTTTCTACCAGAAGCTAGAACAAATTACAAAAGTAGGCTCATAACAAATTTTGTAGTAAAAATCTGGAACGATATTCCAAAAAATATTGGGGCTTCTCCTGCAAAGGATTTTCGGAAAGCTGTAAAAGCATCTTTTGCTCCAGACTTATTCATAATTGAATACCCATTGGTTTAAAAACATTCTTTGGTGCTCTGATTTATCATTTCTTCTTCCTCTCTCCATCTTCCCTTTGCCTGCTTATTACGCGTAGCTAAATTGAAATCTGTAACCAAAAAGTTTTTTAATAGTTGGATCAAATTTCTTGTATTTGTATTGATGTTAATGTTATCGTTCATTAAAACACGTAACCGAGGGTATATGGCTCCAAAGCTCTTCCAGAGTTTCTTCCATCTGTCCTCTTCAGCTCCATCGATGTTAGATGCATTAAGTAAATTAGATTTCATGCGTTTTCATTATATTGTATCAATTGAGCATCATATCATAGTACAGAGTATCTCAAAGAATTGTTCGACGTTTAATTAAATGCTAAAAAATAGTGATATGCTGAATGGGTACTTGGTCAAGTAACCTTCTTTCTGGGATTTTAAATAAATTTTTGACACCAGAATCTTGCAAATCCGCCAAAAATTCATCGAGTTACAAATCTCTGAAGCTCTCTTTTGTGCGAAAGCTGAAACCAGAGGCCTCTAACAAGCATTTTGATAAAAATCCCATGGACCATCGGTTCTGTTAGTTCTCAAATGTTTCAGGGCGAATCAAATGGAATTGGGACAGGTTTTCCATAGCCTGTCTTTCAAGCGTATGGCTGCTTTGAGGGAAAAAATTCCATCCTCATCGACTGCGGTTTGAACAGTTGTTTTTGGATACATGCAATCTTAACTCATGCTTAACTCTATTTTGAAAATGATTCTCTTCTTCTTCTTCAGATGTCAGGCCTGTTAAAGGCATCGGCGGTCATGCGCCTCCAAACCTCCCGTTCGTCTGGTGACCTTAGGAATCTTAGGAATTCTGCTTTGTTACTCGTTCCTGTTGTTGCCCAGTTGTTCAAACTTTGCTGATATGTCAGCCTCTGTCGACCGATATCACGTTTTGATAAAATGATTATAAGGACAAAATTACGTTAGAAGTCCTTTTGGGTTTGCTCTGATATCAATGAGAGGTATGACATCGTATAACTGTCTTTACCTCCATCTTCGAGCTTTTTTGCATTACAAGTAATCTGGAGGTCTCTCGTTTGAGCTGCCTCATATATTTTAGTTTTGAAAGCCCGCAGCTCAATGAATTTTCAACCGATTTGCAAGATTCTGGTCCCTAAAATTATTTCAAAATCTTAGGTACGGGGTTGTCTTCTCATGAGCCTGCTCATGTTATCGTTATTTTTCAATATTCAATCGAACGTCGAACAATTTTTTGAGACGCCCTGTAGTTTTTCACGTAGTCTTTTGCTGAGTAATAAGCATGACATTGAAATTAAATAACGATTTCAGGAATAGACCTTTTAGCTATTCTACAAAAGAGCCTGGATCGAGCGAAATTTTATATAATTTCATACGCGAGGTTCGATAGAGTTGTGTTAGAGCTTCGATCGCAATTGTGTACATTCGAAAATTCTACAAATTGTAATGAAATATCGTTCGATCCACATTCGTTTTCAGAATGGCGAAAAGGTCTATTGCATTCTACAAAATTTCCACATGGACATCGCGTTTTGTAATAGCATTTTCAAAGACATATACAGCTTTTCTCTGCTTTTTCTCACAAACAAATGCTAAAACCTACTTCTAGAAGTAACGACACTTTCCTACATGATATGCGAAAATGAATAAACTTTGCCCATGCAACGTCTCTACAACGAAACTTTGCTCGCTGTATTGTTGGGGATACGTGAAGGCTCAAGTTGACGCATGCTAGGAGTCCCCTCCGAGGACTATGAACGCATGCGCAGTTGTGCGATTTTGCCGTGGCGCGACATGATTAACAAGCAATGGCGGCCAGAGAGAAAGAAGCTTCGACCGGTTATTGGCAATTGAAACGATGTAAGTACACATGTAAATTCATAGAAAAGGTTGTCTTCACTGTTAGAAAGCAACTGAAGCTGTTTTTGTATGATTGTAGTATCTTTTTCTCGATGCGAAGGTTTAGCCAGTCATCAACAGATCCCAGCCATAGACCTTTTAGCTATTCTGAAAA
The DNA here is from genome assembly GCA_964019985.1 of Aurelia sp. 4 Dawson et al 2005. Classification (NCBI taxonomy): domain Eukaryota; kingdom Metazoa; phylum Cnidaria; class Scyphozoa; order Semaeostomeae; family Ulmaridae; genus Aurelia; species Aurelia sp. 4 Dawson et al 2005. The sequence goes on from OZ026495.1 coordinate 4,583,099, forward strand.
AGAATTTGGATCGAACGATATTTCATTACATTCTGTAGAATTTTCGAATGTGCACAATTGCAATCGAAGCTCTAACGCCACTCGATCGAACTTCGCGTATAAAATTGTATAAAAATATCGCTCGATCCAGGCTCTTTTGTAGAATAGCTAAAAGGTCTATTGAACTAAATGATTCCAGCCTGCTAGGCCCTTTGGCTTCAACCACTGTTGTTGACATTAGCGGAAGCGCATGCGTTCATAGTCCCCGTTGCACATTGGCAGTCAAGTTGAGCGGAATACAAAGTGCGGAAACAATAGGGGGAGTACCATGTATCCCCAACAACGTACTTGGGTTACAAATAGACCTTTTAGCTATTCTGAACAAGAATCTCAATCGAACGATACTTTGCTACAGTTTGTAGAATTTTCGAATGTGCACAATAGTGATAGAACCAATAACGCCACTCGATCGAATCTCGTGAATAAAAATGTATAAAAATAACGCTCGATCCAGACTCTTTTGCTGAATAGCTAAAAGGTCTAATAGACAGTTCCCTGTAATTAGCAAAACTATGCATATCTGTGATAATTGGTTGACTTACTACAGCTACTTTTTATGATTTCTAAAAGGTTTTAACTGCCATGCTTTTATCTTTCACACATTCGTCTCTAAGAAGGCCATGTTTTATGTACAACAAATTCATTTCATAGAAACTACTCTACAATATCTGCACAAAAGCAATTGAAGTTCTAACGCTACTCTGTCGAACATTCCACATAAAACTTGTACAAGTCAGGCTGTATCCAGATTCAAATTTTTCAAAAAATATAACAGTTTTTCCATGGTTTACTGGCAAACTTAACTTAGGGTGTGTTTGATTGGTGATTCCAAGCCTACCAAGTTCTGAAAACGGTAGACTTCGCAGACACAGAGGGAAACACAGTGCCCAATCAAACACAAAATTCTCATCCTGGCCAAAATGAGGTTTCCAGTTGAAAAATGCGAAGACAAGTCCGGTACTTGGCAACAAAAATTAACTGAGTTAATCATCATAGCAATGTGAGCAACTTCGCCTCGTCTTCAGAGTTTCGCAAAATAGAGCGAGAACGAGAATCTCTCCGAAGTCTGCCACACCTTCTGCATGTTGAAGCAGAAGGTTCGGCAGGCCTTCCAAACCTGCCAAACCTGCCAAACCTGCCGTTTTCCGAATCTGACAGTCAATCAAACATAATAGATCTTTTAGCTATTCTGAAAAAGAACCTCAATCAAACGATACTTTGCTACATTTTGTAGAATTTTCGAATGTGGACAGTAGTGATAGAAGCTCTGACGTCACTCTATCGAGCCTTGCGTATAAAAATGTATAAAATAACGCTCGATCCAGACTCTTTCTTGGAATAGCTAAAAGGTCTATTCCGGGTCTTCCACTTCTACCGTTTTCGGATTGGCACCAATCAAACACACCCTTAATTCCTACGAAGTAAGCTGGAGAATTAAACTCGTAAATATACTTACCAAATGAATGAGTGGTATGTAATAGGTGAAGTTGGTCACCATCATTATAAGCATCCAAACAACAAATGATTTGTCTTTTAATAATCTCCATTTAATGTTATATTTGGCAATTTTCACATTTCTGTCCTTTTTGTCCACCAAATAAAACGACAGCGAGCTCAAGATCGTAGTCACAGCGAATATCGACCCCCACCATCTAAATGTAAATAACACTCCGTACGACTCCATAAAGAATTGTAACAACGGTGACAGGACGACTTGGCCAAGACTACCGCACGCGACAACAAAACCGGTTGCAGCAGAACGCCAACGGTCAAACCGCCGTGCGATTATAATCAGTGACGGAGTGTACATCAGACTCGTGCCCAGGCCAAATAGGAAGCTGTGAGTGATGTATAACAACTTGAATTCCTTAACTGTTGATGACAGAATAAGTCCCAGACCTCCTAGGATGGAGCCACAAACGCACGTGAATGAAACGCTCGTGATGTCACATAGTTTCACTGATAACATGGAGAATAAGAATAGCGAGCCAGAAGCCAACGAGCCAACCCATGCTAAGAAGCAAGAACAGTTGAAGTTAAAGTAAATGAACTGAGACATAGCGACATAATTTAAACATAGCACAAAAGAATGGCAGGCGCCACTTATCTTCTTTTCGTTTCATAGATCGAAAACATCAAATACAATAGGTTATATTTAGATCACCCAGTCTCCCTAGCTAAGTTTGCTTTTAACCCCGTTGATTTACTTTAAGACGGGTGTTCACATTATGATAATAATGATCACTTTCTTTAAGGTTGGCATGGTATGTAGCATTAGACTAACTAATGCCAAACATTATTGATACAAAAATCATTGATAATCATAACAAACCTAAATGTAGCCTAAATTTACAATAAAATTCTTATGCAATCTACAGTTGCATGAAAAATTCCAAAACATAATTTCCTTTCTCAAATACTCTATAGATCAGAACTCTTTTATATGCAATGGCAAATCTCGTCAGAGATTTTACCCCAGGAAACCGATAGAGTTTCTAACCCACGGGACGTAGTCTCCGGTCTGCGAGCATAGTTATTGCCCGTAACTCTTCAAGTTGTAACGTATTACTCTCTGCGAAAATTTCTTTCATGGAGCAAGAAAAGACGGTACCGATTTCACACGAACCGACACACTATGAAAACAGCTTAAAATAGTAACGGATAGGCCTCCTGTTGGCACGAAGACGGCACAGTTTTTGAAGGCACGATTTGAAAACGGCAGAATTTCAAAACGGAACTCTAACCAGCACAATGCTAAAAAGGCGTATTGTAAGCACTAGGAAGCAATGAAAACAGAAAATAGAACAAAACTGATTTATCAATTAAGCCTAAATGAATTTCTTTGTCATCAAGATGCAGTATCTTTGCTGCAGGGATTGCAAAGACATCAGTACCGCTCAAGCTTCTATCATTTTTAAATTGTGACATCATCGTTTCAACACAAGCCGACATTTTGGCATTGTCACATTTTTGCGGGCTTCAATTTGTACTGGCATCGTGTTAACCAACATGATAGTTGGTCTAACTCTACGTAAAGTAGCCTCATAACCAGCAATATTGGGCTGGTTATTGCGGTGAACTTCGTAACTTTGATGAATACGGCGCCAAATCATTGCATCTACGCAAAAGAGTGTTTTCGAAAACGAATTATTCCAAATGCATGCATTACTTCTACAGGTCCTTTGATACGAAAATGAGAGTCTTGCCATTAGATAAGATAGGCTAATCAAGAACTCTGTTGCCTGCGTGCAAACTCTTGAATTTCTTATCAAGAGTCTGCACGCATGCTAGAACCATTGAATTCAAAGGCTAGAACTGTGTGGCTAAAAGGAACAGGCCTATCTTGACACCATTCAAAAAATAAATAATCGTGCTGGTTGCAGTGTTAGGACATTACGTCATAAGCCATCGTGGGTTAGAGATAATAACGAAACAAGCATAAAACAAAACGATGAAAACAATGGATAACAGACCTTCACTGAATTCATTTGGGTGAATTCAAATTCCGTTGAAACAGTCAAATCTTAGCGAAACTTTTGAGAGACTTCGGTAAAAACGTTGAGAAATTTCTCATCAGTGTGAAAATTTAGGTGGGAACTTGATAATGAGAAAAGATGCCACGATCGCTTTGAAAATAGGCAGTTCGATGAAAGTCATTCAATGCATTTTAAAAAATAACTTAATATACAGTACATAGCCCAGAGCTTGAAGTACTAAGCGCTGGGCTTGACCCTTCATCAAAAGTAACAAGAAAAAAATCATTAATTGTTTTTAACATACTAGATTGTGATCAATGATTCTTATAGAACCGTCCCCCTTTTCGAAACCATCGTTGTATATCTACCGGGTGAGTCAATAAAACACGTCCGGAGTTTGAAAAAATCCTGCTTTCTGAATATCACAGAAATAAAATTAAAGACTGTCTTATTTCATCCCAAATATGTCAAATTAGGTTCAGTAATTTATCCGGCTTTAATCGGCCATTCCTTCCCGTCGAAATAGGAGATTTTCTGGAGACAGCCCCTTTCGAGAACCTGCAAAAACGAATGAAAACATCAAGCGAAATTTCCCTTTTTTCTCCTTCCGAGCAATAATGACTCTTGGATGTGTTCATGTATTTTGTCCTCATGGGAGACTGGAATCCCCCCTGAATGAGTTATTCACACTATGGGGGGGGGGAGACTTTTCAACCTATCAAAAGGAAAGCACGTGCTGAAAGACATTGCTCTGGGGGATTTTTGCTCGTAATTTTAGCATGTTTTTTAAGGTTTCTCAAAGCGATTCATTTTAGAAAATTCCTTGCAAAATCTGAACGGAATGACTGATTTCATTCAGAAAAATTTCTAGAAACAATTCAACATGTTAGCTATTCAATCAGATACTGCAAAATATCATTACTTATATACTGAGGGAGCAGTGGCCTTGTAAACGCAGGATGCTTTTTGACTCACCAGGTATTCTCAGTAACAATTTTGGTAAAAAGTACGAGAATTCGGAGGAAACTGAAATACTCATAATGATCTATAAAATTGATGAGAATTATTGTAAAACGCAGTATAATCAACCTACATGAACGTACATCGCTTCATGTCAGGCTGTTGACCTTTAAAAAGTAAAACCTCCCCACATGACCATTTTAAGCCCTCCTATGGAGCATACAACACTGCATAAGCCCCAAATGATCTTCATGAAGTTTTTATGGCATGACATCGAAGTGTATTTCACCCACATTTACCAAACATTGTTGCATTCTGCATTGCGGCAGTTGCATTATGCATTTATCACATGATGAGTAACCCCACACACTTTCAACATCTCCTCTGGAGCTTGTTGTAATAAATAAGACCCCATGGCATGGCCATCGCTCTTGCGGCACGAGACATGGGCCTACTTCTAAGAAGCCTACAAATGTGGTCTGCATTGGCGCAGTTGTATCATGCATTTATCAATGAGTAAACTAACACTCTTTCAAGCGCAACCTCTGGAGCCTGCTGCATTAAATAAGGCCCCATGGAACGGTTCTTTTTCGACCTCTTACGGCATGAAACCGCTGCCTACTTTTAAACAGTCTATAAATGTGGTCTGCATTGAGGCCGTTGTATTATGAGTTCATCAATGAGTAACTCAAAACTCTTTAAAACTCCTCCTCTGGAGCCTGCTGCATTAAATAAGGCCCCATGGAACGGTTCTTTTTCGACCTCTTACGGCATGAAACCGCTGCCTACTTTTAAACAGTCTATAAATGTGGTCTGCATTGAGGCCGTTGTATTATGAGTTCATCAATGAGTAACTCAAAACTCTCTAAAACTCCTCCTCTGGAGCCTGCAGCATTAAATAAGTCCGAAACCACGGCCTACTTTCTTCTTTTAACCAGCAGACAAATGAAGTCTGTATAAGGGCGGTTGTATTATACATTTATCAGAATGTGCACAAAACGTTGCGTGCATGGCTATTGTCTTTTCACAAGTAACAATGAGGGTAGGATACTATTCAAGTCTACAGGTATGTCATTAAGAACATATACAGACTAAGTCTATACCAAGGCGTTACTCCATTAGAAGTACAAAACCCATCTTGATGGTAACTTCACAATGATCCGATTATTTTCAGACTTAGGCCCCATTCACACTACAAGTTAAAGCAGCTTGAACTAAATCATTTTATCGAATATGGACTTTTGATTGGTCAGTCCAATAAATCCAGTCACTTGATTGGTTGAAATTTAAAGGGACATTCCGCGAAAATCAAATGCATGCAAAGTTTTATATCGTTATCCCGATCGAAAAGCAAACTTTGTCAGCCCTCAGAAATCGTTTTCCTTTCCTCGATCGCACCTCTCAAAGGCAAGAAATGGAGAAAAGCATTTCGACCGATTTCAATTTTAATAACATACTATTTTTGTGCTTCGCTGTTGGTGAACAGAGGTTGCAAATTTTCGTTATTGGCCGCCGGTTAGTCGTCGGCGAGCATTGATGGGTTTGTTGCGTGTCGCTCTTAGAATTGAGTTTGAAAATCCTGTTGTATTGGCTCATTTATGTGTCCACGATCGACTACGACCAAGAGAAATGATCGGCTTCAACGACAATTGTCGGTATCTGTCTAGGATTCAAATGCGAGGTTACGGCTGAGTTCTCGGTCTATCGTTTGTGGCCGGTTTGAGCTTTATTTAAGGTGGAGAAATATCGGGAAATGTTTATAATGATATGAATGTTCGTTTTATATGCAAACGATGCAGTTCGCCGAAATCCAGTTTTTTCCCGCGGAATGCCCCTTTAAACTAGTTCAGATCAAGCTGGTTTTAACTGTGTCAGTGTGAATGCAGTATTATTGTGTGTTTCTTTTTATCGAACAAATTCACGAAATGGTCTGATAAAATTAAGTCGTTAAAGCATAGTCACAAGATATGGTTAAAACCCACCGCATACGGAGAGGAAAATGCTCAGCAAAGTAGCATGAATGTCATTCTGTTCAGGAAAATTCTCACCGTGTGCTGATGATTTTAGCTGAGGAAGTACTCTATTCGTGTAGCTGAGGAAAATATCTATCGTGTTTGATATTTTTGCCATTCGTGCCAAAATTCTCACCATCTGCGGTGTCAATGAGAATTTTGCTCACTGCCTCTAGTGCACATGTGTTCACACCCTGAACCGCCATCTTGCTGTGACCTGTGGTCGATACCATGGCAACATGAGCACGTGTGCACCTAAGGCAGTGAGCAAAATTCTCAGTGACACCGCAGACGGTGAGAATTTCGGCACGAATGGCAGAACTTATCAAACACGATAGATATTTTCCTCAGCTACACAAATGAGTACTTCCTCAGCGAAAATTATCCGCACACGGCGAGAATTTTCCTGAGCAAAATGACGTTCATGCCACTTTGCTGAGCATTTGCCTCTCCGTGTGCGGCGGGCTTAAAAAAATGCAATTGTTCATGGGTGAGAGCTATCCACTGCACATTAATTGCCATGGGACTGAAGATTTTTAGTATTTGTTTGAAAATTGGTGTCGTATAACTCTTGAGAGAGATGAAACGCCCGTTGCGTATTGTTTTGTGGTACGGAGAAAGAGTCCTCTCAAAATTTGATCCATGCTTTAAGCCCCTTTCAGCAACTGTAGTCATGCAATTTTTATCAAGTTAAATTTACCGATACATGTAGTGCTGGTACGACAGCGAGAAAGACCAAGGGTGTTAGGACACGGATGTTTTGATTGATTATTTACTTACCTTGTTTTGATCCCTGTGTCTTGTTTTGTATCCTTGTTTTTTGTTCTGTTTCGTGTTCAACTGAGCGTGGTTAAGTCCAACCGCTCTCAAATTATTCGAATAGAGTTCCCTTGTATTTCTGTGTCTTAGTGCGCCTTCTTGCGGTTTCAAAAACCTTTCTTGTGCGAAGGCGGACGAAGACACAGAAATACAAGAAAGCTCTATTCGAACAACTTGAGAGCGGTTTGGCCTAACCACGCTCTGCTGAAGATGAAACAGAACAGTAAACAAGACAACATAACAAGACATATGGATCAAAACAAGGTAAATAAATAATCAATCAAAACAACCGTGTCCTAAGGCCCTTGTTATGAGCAGTTTCGTATAAATAAATACGTGTAGTTAGTAAGACACCCAGGGTCAACCTGGTTCCAAGGGCCAGCTTCCTACGTCAGTACTGACATCAGTACGACATCGATGACCTAAGGAAAAAAGGAAGACAATGGCGGCCCTGGGAACGAGGGTGACCCAAGGTTCCCTTTCTTGCTCCATAAAAACGAACGAAAAGACTAACCTGTTTGTCCTTGTCCAGCATTAAACGTAGTTAACAGATTCTGAAACATAACACCAAACGAGTAATGCATCCCAAATACCATAAAATGCAGCACACAGCATCCTATGAAGACTATCCACAACCGACATTTTAGGGTCTTGCATTCTGGCTCTAACAGTAACGTAACATTCTTGATAACGTTATCCTTTCCCTTCTCTATAACTGGGTTTCCATGAGCGTCTCCTAACAAGCATACTCTCGGTTTGGTATCTCCATCCTCCATCTTTTCCATGGCTGTCTTTAGAAATTGCTATGAAGCTGATGGCAATTCCCTGAAAAAAATATGATAGATCCGAAATAAAAATTGGCGGGGCCTCGGCGAACTCCGATTGGAGTTCTTCGAGCCTCTTCGTAGCATCAAGATCACTGTGCTTGTGCTGCACAGTTATTCCTCTCTGATAGGAGATCGCTTTCGATCACATGATCCAACCGCTATTTAAAGAAAGAAATAGCAATGGTCCGACGACGGTATATAAGCGCCAATGCCTGTTTTCCACCTCAGTAATTTACCAAGATGGGGTGTAAGCCCCCCCCCCCGGTATCCAGGAGGGCATGGGTGGTGCAAGCACAGTGAGCCTGGCGAGGAAGAATTAGAAACATAGGGTACATTCTTTGATGGGAATTCGTTCCAATAATTTTTTCCCGATAATTAACTGCAATCTCTTATCGAAAGTGGTACAAACTATGTCGGGAAAGAACCACGCGGACTACCCTCACAAGGACAGGCCGTGCGTTGAAAACTTTTAAAGGGTTTGCGCAAGGTTAAAGACCTGCCAACAATTTGCGCACCGCAAACGAACACAAGCTGAGCAATGGTGACGGTAAATTTTTTGCTGTTCTCTTATCTGGCTCGAAGAAGAAGACGGAGAACAGACCAATTTGTTTTCTCTAGGAGTCATAAGACAAAGACAAGGCCGCCGAGAGGTTTTGAAGGCCCATGGGCAAACCGCAAAATGAGGCCCACCTGAGGGCGAAGCGAGTAGAAAATTTTCGATCACGCTCGACAGATCAGCTTAAAATGCATTTCAGAATATTTTCTGCAGTCGAAATGTTAAAAATCTTTACATATGAGGTCCCTTGGACCCTGAGGCCCTGGGGCAAATTGCCCCCTGCCCTCACTCGGCGGCCCTGGTCTTAGATGACCCACTTTCTTCTCCGCAAACATTTAAACTTGCCTTTTCAATTGTTATGCAGGGTATTTCAGAAAAATCCCAGCCTAATTACATATGATTCAAAATCTTAAGAAGTAATGAAGCTTAAAGTAGATTAATCATGTGTTCCGTCTGAAAGTAAAATCTTTCTTTTTTCGAATGATATGAAGTTTGGATACATCAATGGAATCATTGATCATTTAATCGACATTTTAGCAAATATGGCAAAATACAAATGCAGCATGCTGCATGAGCAAAATCGACAATTTGTTACGTTAAAAAACTAAGAAAAATAATTCCAAATATTTCAGGCCTATGGGCACTTCAGCTGATGATTCTACTTTCCGCTCTGATGAACACGGAAGGCCGCTTTTCAGAAACTCTCCCCTCTAGAAACTTATTAATTGCTCTGAAACCAACCGGTCTATCGAATTCTGTAAAAAGTATGGTATTACTCATTGCTCATATTCATGACATTCGAAAGACATATTAGCCAAAGCTGCTTGTTTTACGGCTTTGGAGAAGGCTCATCTCAAAATATTTTGCTAGCCCCAGAAGAACTTTATTATTATTATTATTATTATCAATTTATTTAAAGTAGGCACATACAAGGTAGCACTAAAATAAGTGCTAATTCAAGCCTACTACAAAGTAAAATTTTTCAGAAATAATAAATAAAAAGAAAACGCATTTATAATACAGAATAATTAGGCATAAATACATATGTACAGATTTTTACAATTTCTTTTTTACAATATTTGCAGAATCTACACTTCATTTTCCACTCGGTTAATCTAAAGATTTTGATCGAACGTATCATCAAATCGTTAGGGTTGTGCAAAAGACCCAAAATACAAAGACTCAGCGCCTAAATCATTTGTCATTGAGACTTTCTTAACGACCCAAACGACCTAGTGCGAATCATTGTGGAAAGCGTTATGAAATCAAAATACCTGCGCTATGCAACAAGAAAATAACTTTCTCGTCATAATGCAAACAAATTAGGCGGAATGATTAAATATCGACACAGTCCAAAATATTTACTCAAATTAATTACAACCACGTTTGACTCAAAACCGGTTTCTACTTTGCAAAACTATATTTACAAAACAGCTTGAGCACCAGTTTGTCTGGGCGCGCTTAAAGGGTCTCTTTCATCCAGGATGCCTTGCACGTGTCATCTCTTGGCTTGCCTTTGTTCGTCGCCATTTTCGTGGACTATGAAAATGGCGACTACAAGGGCCAACCAAGCGATGGCACCAGCAAAGCATGCTGGTTGAATAGGAGCCTTTAAGCGCGTCCAGACAAGCTGGTGCTCAGGCTGTTTTGTAAATATAGTTTTGCAAAGTAGAAACAAAGTTGAAAACATGAAATGACAAAAGCTACCTCTTCCTTCTCACTCTTTTTTGTTAATCCTAAATAACAAGGATCAAGAGACACTTTGAGAAACTTTTCGTATTGAAAGGCAAGAAGTGTCAAGAAACCTAATTTCCTCAAAGATCTTCATTAAAGATCCAGATAAAGACATCCTTCAAGGATCAAGGTTACCTCCTAAACTTGTTTTCACTGCCTACATCAAGGTGTCATTTGTACAGTGCAAAACAGATTCAAGATACATGGAACCAGTCTTCAACATATATTTCACATCAGTTCCGTATGATGTGAACCAGTCTTAACACCAGTCTTAAACCAGCCTTAATAATAAGAACCAGTCTTAAACATTTAACACCACATCAGTCACCCAACTAACGGCCTCGTTGTCTGAAAGTTTGAAAATTTCTAGATACTAAACTACTGACCACGAATTTGGATTCCGCATCCCAAGTTTAGCCCAATTGCAAATTTTCATATTCCTAGAGTCAGCGATTTCGACTTTACGGCGATAATCAATGTGAGAATTTACATGGGATTGGAACTGACCGTGAAAATCGTTCAGGGTGTAACTTTACACTCTACGTCATTGTTCACGGTCAGATCCCTTATCGTTTTTCTACTTTGCGATCTTCATAAAATTAGGATCGCTAAGATTATGAAATTAGTAGATAGACTAAGGCTGCGTTTACACGGGACCTGTTGGAACCGTTCCGTATGGAACTGATTGGAACTGCTTGGAACTGGTCCCACTGTAGCGCGTTTACACGGGATCGGTTCCAAACAGTTCCAAGGGCTTTGTTAAATCATAAATATTTTTCAAGACAAAGACGTCGGCGTTTCGTTTGTTTCTCAAATTAAAAAACCCGGAAATTCTTTTAATTCCATCGTTTAAGACGCCTTTTGTTTATTTCCATGCGTAAACAATGAATAGCAGCGTCATTTCCTTGCCGTTCCCATTTGGAACCGTTCCACCCGTTTACACGAGACCTTTCTGGGTACGATTCCAAATGGGATCGACTTCGTAAGTGGACCCGTTTGGGTACGGCTACCAGTTCCATTTGGAACGGTTCCAGTGGGTCCCGTGTAAATGCAAGGCCTAAACGTACCCATTTGGGTACGGTTCCAAATGGAACCGATCCCGTGTAAACGCTGCCATGTGAATCTGGTGTCAGGAATTTCTTATGATGCAAGGTAAAGAAATTTCGAAACATTCCAAAATGAGGTCGCTTAATTGAAAAGTTATATTGTTTCATGCTAGGTACAAACAATCAGCACAGGTATGATTCAGGCATTCAAAGCTTCTTCAAAACAGAAAATAAATGCGTAATTCATCTTTTTCGGAGTATTAAAAATAAAAATTAGCTTATTTCTAAATGAGTCCTCCAAGCAATGGAATCACAATCTGGCTGCAAAATTAAGATTATTGTTCGAAGAAAATGGCTTTCATTATAAATCTATAGTTTCTAAACATGGGACAATTAAATGCAGGTATTCTACATGGATCCAAGTTGCTCTTATCTTTATTTACATTCCCTGCACCGTGGTGTGTTTTTTGATTCAAAGATTGACTTGAAGTGCGATGTAGCATGCTATGAGCAGGTATCATTCAGATATTCAAGGCGTTCTTCAAAACACCAGGAAGTAAACATTTTGTTCATCTATTTTGGAATAATTCAGATCAAAATTAGTTAATTTCAAACTGAGCTCTCAAGGCAATGAAATAAATCACGATCTGGCTGCAAAATTTAAGCTCTTGTTTGAATAAAATTGATTTTATCATGAACTAGATAGCTTCCAAACGAAGGGTCACTAAATGAAGGCATCCCTCAAGGATCAAAGTATGCTCCTTAGTTTGTTTACATTCCATACATCGAGGTATGCCTTTTAAATTCAAAGATAGACTTGAAGTGCGATGTAGCATGCTATGAGCAGGTATCATTCAGATATTCAAGGTGTTCTTCAAAACACCAGGAAATAAACTTTCTATTCATCGTTTTTGGAATAATACAAATCAAAATTAACTTTATCATAACCTGGCTGCAAAATCAAACTAATGTTTGAAGAAGATGGATTTTATTATGAAGCTAGATAGCTTCTAAACACGGGTCAATTAAAAGAATGTATTCCACAAGGAGTTAAATTCCTCTTAACTTTGCTTACATTTCATTAATCGAGGTGTGACTTATAGTTTAAAAGATAGACTTACATGCGATGTAGAATGCTAAAAAAATTTTTAACATGATTCAGATATTCAAGGCTTTCCACTCTAAACATAACGCGTACACGCTATATTCAACTTTGGTATATAATACAAATCGAAATGAAACGTCAAAACAAATTTTCAAAATACTGAATTAATCGAGAACTGCTGCAAAATTTAAAATATTAAAGAATACTGCAAATAAGATTGAAATTTCCTTCAAAATGAGCCAGAAACAATCAATCAATCGCAGTCCAAACGCAAAATCTAAAGATTTAGTTCATTTATGGCTTGCCACTTTGAAAATAAATAAACTTTCTCAAAATCTTTGAAAATATTGCAAATAAAATTGAAACTGCTACCAAAATGAGCTTTCAAAGGCAACCAAATTGATCGCGATCTAGCTGCAAAATTACAGGGTTTTTCCAACTTACCACACTGCAAACAAGTAAACTTTAATCATATCTCTTGTAACATAGCAAATTAAATTGAATTTCTTTCAAAATAAGTCTTCGAAAAAGCAAAATCGATCACCATCCACAGCAAAATTAACATATCAGTCTTTATCATGATTCACCACCTTGCAAACAAATAAAATTTCTTGATATCTATTAGATCGTGCAAAGTAAATGAAATTCTTTCAAAATAAGTTTCAAAGCAAAATAATAAAAAACGATTCAACCGCAAAAATTAAGCATTCATATTGAAAACAATTGAATATAATTCTTTAGAAATCAATTTTCCAAGCAACGAAATTAATCGAAAAGTTTATCAAAATTAATCAAATTAATCAAAATATAAGTTTTTTTATGGCTTGCTACCACGCAAACAAAAAACTTTTTGATGTCTTTAAAATAACATAAATCAAACTGAAATTAGTTAAAAATAAGTGTTCAAAACAATATTTGAAGTCAATCAACAGCCACGGCACAATAAGAATATTGATCATTCTTAGCAAAGAGGTAAACTCTCTTCATACATTTACATTATCGCAAATGATATCGAATTTTCTTTCAAAATGAGTTTTCAAAACAACAAAATCAAACAAGATCTAACTGCAAATTTAAAAACATTAGTTGCTATTATCATTTGCTACCTTCCAGACTAGTAAAGTTTCTTCATACCTTTAAGATATTGCAAATTAGATTCAAACATCTTTCAAAACAAGTTTTCAAAATAACACAATCAAACCCGATTCAACTGCAAAAATCAAAATATTAGTTGTTTCATCTTGCAAACAAGTTAACTTTCTTGATATCTTCTAGAATATTGTAAGTGAAATTTGAATTTCTTTGAAAATCATTTCCCAAACAACGAAATTAATCGAGAAGTCACCGCAAACACTAGAATGTTGGTTGTTAGTATTATCTACCACCTTTCAAAAGCGTAAACTATATTCACATTAATTTGAAATTTCTATCAAATTCATTTCCCGAAACAACAAATCAGTCACAATCTAACTGCAAAATCGAGAATATTAGTTGTCTTCATGACTTACAAACTCGCAAACACGTCAGTTTTCTTTTAATCTTTAAAAACAGTTCAAGCAACATTGAAATTTCCTTCGAACTCATTTTGCAAGGCAACAAAATTGATCACGATCCAGTAGTAAAAATCAAGATAACAATTCTTTTGTTTGCAACACCTTGCAAACAAGTAAATAATTCTTGATATCTTTTAGAATATTGCAAAGTAAATGGACATTTCTATCAAAATAAGTTTTCGAAACAACAAAGCCAAACACCGCCTAAGAGCAAACTTAAAAATAAAGTTTGTTTTTATGACACACCACCTTGCAAATAATTATACTTTCTTCGCATCTTGTAGAATAAATTTAATTTCTTCCAAAGTAAGTTTTCGAAACAAGAAAATCAATCATCGTCCACGGAAAATAAAAAACATCAGTTGCTATCAAGCCTTATCTTTTAAACTATGGCAAATTAGATTTAAATTTCTTTAAAAATCATGTTCCAAAACAAGAAAATCAGTCAAGATCTAACTGCAAAATTAAAAACAATGGTTGTTTTTATTCACTCACCACCTTGTACAGACGTTGCTCACTTTTCAATGAAGAAATTCACTCATTTGATGGCTTTCTGCTGCCACTGAGACACGAGCAATCTATCTGTTAATTCAGAAAGTGAGGATTCATTTTTATAAAGACAGCATTATAAATTCATGGGCACTTGCAGAGTGATACAAATAGGATATGTACTGGTGCCTAATTCAAATCGATTGTTATGAATGCTGAAGTTGCACAACAATAACCGTGAACAAAACAGTAGAGTTCTCTTTGTACGAAAAGTACTGCCAAGCAAACAAGAGTTATTTGATTTACCTATAAAAATGTTGTTGATCATTTGCCCTCAGTCGAACAGTTTAGTTTAAAATCTAACTCTGATTTTCAAGGTCTCAGGGCACTCAAAATTAAATTCAAATATAGTTTTTACATAAACATATGTATTAGACTGGTTCAAAGTGTCTTCAATTCAATTTTTTCCACTAAAACTACCTTTAATTTTGGCCTCGAAATCAGTATCATATAGATGCACTCCTAGGCCCGTTCCAAACGTCGAACTTCTCATGTGCCCAATTCAATTCAAGTATTAAGTACACGAGAAGCACGACGTTTGAATCAATTAGGTACGGCAGATTTAATTAAGAGCGGCAGCCTTCTTTAGATCAGCCGATCTTGGCGAGCTGCGTGACCGAAGCATGGCTAAGTTTCAAACGTCGAACTTTTAATGTGCCGAACCAAATGCAAAGGTGAAAAGTTCGACGCTTGAAACGGGCCTTACTCTGAAAGCCAAAGCTAACTGTTTTCCGTTTGCAGTCACGATAGCATGCATTCATTGTTGTTTATCAAACAATCGTAGAAACATTTCAACAAGCATTTCAGGTGATGCCAGAAGCAACTTTAATCATTAATTTCTTCGTAAACAAATGAAATTAGGCACGCGCGACGATTCGCACCCTGTGGTATTTCCACTCAGTAAGTCACAGGCAAGGTGTTAATTATACACAGTGTGTCCCAAAAAACATGTGTTCCCATTTGAATGGTTGCTGCGGAGCTGACATGAATCTGATTTCCTCTCTTTTGAGATTTTGAAGCAGAAAACGTTTCAACTTAAAGGACAAGTCCGGGGCTGTTATAATTGTTGACTATTAAAGAGATTACACTGTTGTGCATGGCGTCTGGAACTTTTTTCAATTTTTCTCTCGTTTAATCTGCGAAACAACATATTTCAATCTGCTAAGAAGTGCGAAATGACGTCATTTTATATGAAATCACCTCACGTTGACCTGAACGAGGCTGCCAAATGTGTTGACATTATACCACTCACATTGCTAGCCTCCTTATCGCGCCTTTGCAAACTCGTACAAAATACAAAATGGCGACGATATTTGGCCTAACTTACGAAGATTCATTAACAAATTTATTTTAACAACAATTTTATCTGCCTTGGACTCGTCTGGAACTAAGTAAATCCGACAAGGACTTGCTGATTTATCAAGCAAGAAAGTACAAATTAGAGGTTGCATCAAACCAGAGGATCTCGTTTCCGTACTTAACGTTAAAACTTGAATTGGCATCAATTTGGCTTCCATTTGAAATTTGTACCAGGGAACATATTTGGGAGTTATCGTCTTCGTGTAGTGCTTTGTCAGATTCTGATATTGGCTGTAACAGCATGATACAAGGTCGGTCTTGTCTTCTGCCTGTCGAATAATATCCACCCCTCTTCTGTCTAAGCATTTGGCTATCCAACAGAGAAGTTTTTGTCTTTATCTTTCTCTATCTCTTTTTCCTTGGGAGTTATAAATGACCACAATACTCAAGAGAAGTAGCCGGGAAGCCGGGAGTCTTATGACAAGCAACATTGTTGGTGTAAAAGGGTTCCACCGCTTTTGAGCAGTAAATTATCTGACTGACGCATTTTCTGGCCTACAGCACTTGTTTTGTACATCACCATTGTTTTTTCTTCTTGTTACCGCAAGATCTTATCGACCGGGTGAGTCAAAGAAAAACGGTCCGCGTTTGAAAGGCTACTGCTCCCTGAGTAATAATAATAATAATAATAACTTCTTATTTACAGTTGGTATAAAACTAATGATAGCTCGTACTCTTAAGAAGAGTGAGCTAATAAAAACCAACTATTTAACCTAAATACAGCAAACCATAATATTTACATCAGAGAGCATAATTTACAATTGCATCCTTCCCCAGCCCATGTTTTGATGTTTTTATATAAGTATATAAGCGATGATATTTTGCAACACCTGATTGAATAGCTAACATGCTCAATTGTTTTTAGAAATTTTCCTCAATAAAATCGGTCACTCCGTACAGATTCTGAAAGCGATTTTCTAAAATAACTCCCGTCGAGAAACCTTACAAACGTGCTAAATTTGCAAGCAAGTTTCCACAATGCATTTACCTCACAGCGATGACTTTCAGCATGCTTTAGTACGCGCCTTCTTCTTGTTGGTTTGAAGTCTTCCCCCTAGTATGAATAACTTATTCAAGGGGATTCCATTCTCCCTAGAGGACAAATACCGGAACACATTCAAGTGTCATTGGCGCTAGGAAGGAGAAAAAAGGGAAATCTTGCTTGATGTTTTCGCTCATTTTGCAGGTTTTCGAAAGGGGCTTTTCTGCCGAAAATCTCCCATTTTGACGGGAAGGAATGACTGATTAAAGCCGGTTAAATTACTTAACAAAACTGAAAGTACCGGGAAGAAAACAAGACAGTTTTCAATATCATTGCTATGATATTCAGGGAGTACAATTTTATCGAACGCAGGACGTTTTTTTGCTCATCCGGCATGAACAAATGATTCACTTAGGAAATTAGAAAACTTGGTTCGGAACGCTTTTCACTCATTTTCTTTCATCTTGACATTGATGGAGATATCAAATCTTCTGGTTTTGTAGCAACCAGTAATTTTGACCTTCTTGCTTGATTTACTCAACTACTTGCCAGGTTTACTCAACTTTGGTCTCAAGTTCCAAGTTGAACCGTCTTCTTTAGAGCAATCTCAAAAAAGAGAAATCAGATTCATGGCTGCCCCAAAGCAAACATTTAAACAGTGCACATGTACCAAAGTTTGGGACAGTCGGTACCACGGCATTTTGACCTCACACCGATTGTGAGGTGAGTGGCTGAGTGCCTTGAACAGTTTTCGTTAGGTAACTGCAGTTAAACTCGGTCGAATGAGGTCAAACTCCGGATGGGTGACCTCGGAGGCCAGATCTCACAACTCATCTCGTCGTCCTTCGGAAGGGACGTTAAACTAGGGATTTCATGTCTGGATGCGGCACGCACAGTGGACCTAAATTAGCTTTCGGTAGCTAGAATAGACCTTTTAGATATTCTAAGAAAGAGTC
The DNA here is from genome assembly GCA_964019985.1 of Aurelia sp. 4 Dawson et al 2005. Lineage (NCBI taxonomy): Eukaryota > Metazoa > Cnidaria > Scyphozoa > Semaeostomeae > Ulmaridae > Aurelia > Aurelia sp. 4 Dawson et al 2005. The sequence continues at coordinate 4,601,072 of OZ026495.1, forward strand.
TCAATCGAACGATACTTTGCTACATTTTTTAGAATTTTCGAATGTGCACACTTGAGATAGAAGCTCTAACGCCACTCGATCGAATCTCATGTATAAAAACGTATAAAAAACGCTCGATCCAGGCTCTTTTGCCGAATAGCTAAAAGGTATATTCCTGACAAGCCAACTCGAAACAAATTGAAGAAAGAAGAATGGTTTTAGCATGTAAATACGGGATAAAAAAGTCCTGCATTGTCCAGTATTTCGGCCAGACCTATCTGAACGAGCTTTAACAAGCAAAATTACTTCAGCTCCTTGTATCCCTGTCGAAACACCCCGACTAAAATGCCTCGGTGCGTTCTATCCTTGTAATTTCCCCGGTGAAAAAATTATGCAAAGCTAAAAATTAAGTTTGATAACAGTTAGTTAGTGAATCAAGACCTGAAATGCTGCAACCGGCAAAACTGATAACTTAAAGGGAATGTAAGGAGATATGTAAAGATAATCTACACATAGGTCAAAGAGATCGACTACAAAAGCTATCGTTCCGCTTAAATGATATACGCACGTGCTGATAGTTGCAACAAATATAGTATGCAGCCACCTAAGAAACTGGCTTCCAAAAATCAGTCTTTTAAAGTTTCTTAAACACTGGATTTTCCTTATTAATAGCATGCTTGGTCGCACAATATAAAGTTTTTCTGGGAATTGCGAAAAGATCTGACCTACTTTCCAACAACTCTAAGTTATACTATTTAAGCAAACAAAAAAACCGAACGTATTCAAACTCATCTGAGAGGCGTGTCGGAAAAATTTTATTTACCAAAAACGTTCATTCTTGTATGGGAACTGTCAAAGCTCACGTGGACGGCTGACCTGCAACATGACATCTAATTAACTCTCGTTTCAAGCCATCAGTTACCTGAGGCGGTTTCAAATGATGACCTATCGTAAATTAACAAAGTACAATGAATACTTCTCATTCATAAAATTCATTTATACGCCCGCCCGCTATGCACGTCAACAAAGAAGGAGGGTGTTTATATCGTTTTCGTCCTTCTCTTGGTTTTGATGAATAAAACCGCGAAAAAATCTGGATATAAGAATGGAAAAAATGTCATGAAAGGAGCACCGAACTTTCGTCAAAAATATTAACCGAATAGAGACAATTTTAGTCCAAACAGAGTGGCCGCATTCAAGTCTCATTGCTCATTAACTAGCCTGAAATTAGGCCATGGGCACTTCGGAAACTGTTATTGTGATTCTCGAACTGCACATGAAATAGCAAAGAAATGAGATGATTTAGCTACTTACAAGTTAAGGCTGATTTCCAGTCAGTGGAATTTTCCGAGCGGGCGGAAACTCTATTCCTTGCGGGAGAAAATGTCGCTCTGAAATTGAATCGACAGTTACGCTTGAGCAACCTTTTACTGTCTAAAATTCTGCCCGCTTGGGAAATTCCGCTGACTGGAAATTGTTTTTTATATCAATATAAAAATTCTACAATACATGCTACGTTCTACTATACTCTAATTACTATGCAACACTACAAGGACGATATCATGAGGAGCAAAAGACAATGTCTACCCCATGGCCAACACATAAAGATATACAGTTAAATATACAACTAAATAAATACCTACAGAACAGTACACATACGATACGATACTATAAATGGTGGAAACTGTTTCAAATTGGCAGCCAGGTCAGCGGAGGCGAAAATTTCACTGCTGAAGACATCGCCTCTAAGTTATCAGGGTTTATAGATCACAAATAAACGTAGGGAAAATTTTTGAAATTTTGTGTGGATGAATTTCAGGCCTTACATCCAGTGTGAAACAGAAATTAAAGACGGGAAAAACGAATAAAAGGGAAAAAGAGGCTTTGCGATCGGGGGCAGGGGGTATAGCAGCTTCTTCAATAGAAAAGTCTTTATCACCATACAGTAAAATTTGGACCAGCACGTTGTTTGGAAGGCTGTTTATTCGAACATATGGTCGTAATAATTCCAAAACTCCAGCGAGAAGATCTCGTCGTTGAATGTCATACGAAGGGCAGAGCAACAAAAAGTGCTCCGTATCCTCAATGCCATCGTTCGTTGGGCACATTGGGTCAATGGTGACTGGAAATTGGCCTTTATCAAGCCAAATCAAGCCAAATATTGTTTGTGTATTTGTTTCTCTGCTATGTTGTTGCAAAAATGTGGGCTTAGGCCCAAAGTTCGGATTCTGAATGGCAGAGAAGCAGCAACATTCTGCTTCACAACTAACCCAAACGAACTGCCCGCACAGGTTCGGTAATCACAACACAGTGTCCCGAAATGCCCGTAATCAGGCCTTCAATCCACTAAGAAATGGAGTCTCATATTATGTTTTAAGGATTTCTAATATCCCCAAATCTCAAAAGATCTCAAAAACTCAAAATATCTTAACAAAAACCTTGGAAATCACAAGAAAAATATGAAAATCTACAAAAATCGGAAAAATCGCAGAAATTTCCACCAACAAATGGTACAAATTCTCTAAAAATCTTTCGACAACTCTTTGATAATCTCAAAAAACGTTTAAATCCTTAAAAATCTCGCAATAACTTGAAAAAATCTTGCAACACCTTGAAAATTTTTGCAAATCTCATACGCTAGTTTCTCCTTAGTAGCAAATAATCTTTTTCTCTGCAAAACTACGGCAGTCGCTCTTTTAAGCTCAATTCACAAGACCAAAATCTGCAGAAACATGGCAGAAATTAGGAAGCAGAGATTTCTTCAAGAAAGAACTGTTGAGACTGCATTCTTCTAAGCAGCAGGAAACACCCTTTCCACATTCCTAAATTGTGCAAATAGTCCCTCCAACGACCTCTATCATAAATTTGTTTTCAGTTTTCAAAGCTTTTGCGTTCGCTTCAATGTCCATCGAATCCGTATGCACCCTTTACAAAGAGAAATACATATAGACTGCTAGAAAAGGTCACAAATAAGAAATTGTCTCGTCTAGGATTAAAAAAATTTTAGTGTATGGAGCAACCATGGGAAAGAGTGCATATAAGGTAAATGTGAATAGTCTTACGTATGTATTTTGAAAAAGTTTAAAAGTAATTGAATTACAGCAAAGGAAACACACATTTTAGTAAAGTCTCGCTCAAGTTGAATAGCCATACCTTTCTAAAGATAGTCCAAAGTCAAAAGCCTTCATGAAAACATCTCAAACATACCGTTTGCAACTGACCACTTTTACAGTACCATGTAGTGCCAAACTCGACCTTCTATACTGCTATTGATACAGAAATTGGCACATCTGTCCAGGGCTTGTGGTTGGTATTGGAACAAGGTTGGCACATACTAAGAGGATCAAGTTGCTGAATGAAACTGATCGCATTTGAAATTGATTGATTGCATAGATTAAGTGTACGTCTGATAAAAATACGTCTTTTGTTACACATCAAATTGGCCATCGATTTCCAACCAATATGAGGCATAGGGTTGTTTTTATAAAGGGAGTACATTCCGTAAAAGCTCTATTCATCTACATCAACATCTATCCAAGTAATCAGTAAATCCCCTGCGGGGCATCGCACTGACAAGGATCTGGCTATTGAGTCTGCAAGCATGTGCTATGTTCGTTCATTAAGCCCTCAAAAGTGCAGAAATGACGATAAAAATGGTTTTAAATTCTTATCCAAATTTTCCTTGACTTCTCAGTATTTTTCTTGACTAGAAGAAAACCACTCGAATCCTGAAATGATGAAGATTCAAGAAAGTCCAACCGCAGGAAAGACCATTCTCCCAATGACACCAATTCTTTTTGAACTACCTACAGGAACATCACCCTCTGGGTCACTTATATTGTCAACAGTTGTAATTTGTTACTTTGTTCATTGTACTGTATCTTAAAGATTTTTTTAGGTAGTGCAATTTAAACATAAAAAAAACTGAACTGTAGGCCCCCGTCTATCCACAAGTCATACCCGTTGGCATTGAAATATAATTTCAAAATATTAAAGACAAACTCACCGATAAATGAAACTTATAAATCTTCTCAGACAATATTCAATTCAATGGATGGAGTATAATCAGACTCGTAGCATCTGAAAACGCCTCTGGTTGGAACTGCAAAAGACGAGAATGGGACAAATGTGACTATTTGAACGTCATTCAACATCCTGGGAGTACTTGAGCTTACTTTACTTGAGCTTATTTAGTTAAACAATCATCACGTTTTACCACACATATTTTCATGATCCAACATTATCAAATGTACTTAACCCTATCCGTGGGGATCATCAAGGGGGGGGGGGGTAGAAATCCGACGTTCCGCGCGATTTTCAGTTCAAATCTGCCGTTCCGATCATTTTTAGCCAAAGTTCTGCGTCCCGCCACTTCGTTATCAATAATGGCATAAGTAAGTATTGTCAGACATTTCAATTCATCCAGGCGGAAAGAAGAGGAGAGTGACAGTTCTTGTGTAAAGACAATTCTTGTGTAAAGCTCGGAAAATATTCTCATAGTGCTGACCAGAAAACAAAAATGTGATCACGACCTTTCTTTTACAAGACAACAGTTGGAGGATCCGCAAATCCATGAAATTTCATGAAAATTCCGTATTCCACATATCATTTTCAAGAAAATCCGCGTAAGCTAAGGATGGAGAAGTCCGTCGTTCCGCCCAGAAATTGCTAGAGTTCCCTATTCCGCGACAAATTTTCTTCAAATTTCGCTGTTCTGCAAACTCTGATGACCCTCATCTATCCGGCACAGTGGCACGGTGGCCCCATTGCTCTTTTTCCTGCTGTTATCAAATTGCAAAACTGTTCATCATTTGTTGGGGGAAGGGGGGGGGGAGAGCACGTCATTCTACCGTGAGTAGCAATGGCAGGTTTGGTAATACATTAGCATCGGTGCTCATGATTGACACCTCGATTCAAAGCGATTGGCGACCACAGAAAAAGGAAATTCCATCAACCAGTTATTCAAAACAAACCAAGCCGCAACAGTTGCCCCGTGCACGCGAAGAGTGGTTTATGTACTTCTAACGAGAGAAGAAGGGTAAATCTAAAATTCTGTCAGGCGGATTTTGCTTATTTGATTCAGAAGCCGAGGGCCGAGCAGAACGCATTGCAATTCTTACATATTTAGTGCTCAAATGGATCAGTTACTTCTCAGCTCCTAAATCACATGAATAAGATCTGCTAGACAGAACCAAAGATTTACCCTTCTTCTTTCGTCATAAAAATATAACTTCTCTGAAAAACCATTTTTCGTGCGCACAAGGCGAGACTTTGGCCTCTCCGTTCAGGGTGAAGTTTGCAGCTTCGTTCGTTTTGAATTACTGGTTGGGAGAATTTCCCTTCTTTGCAGCAGCTAATCGCTTTGAATTGAGGTGTCAATTTATTTAACTGACGCTATTTTGTTACAAAATCCTTGTTACAATGAGAAGTAGTGTAAAAAGTATAAATCTTACTCCATAGGTCTGTATATAACCATAACCTGAACGCAAAAAACAACCATCATTGACACCGATTGAATAACGAGGAAGTTTAGCATACTGAGAGTATTATAGGCTGTTGAAAGCATTCTAATTTATGTGGTCATCAGAGTGTGACTTTAAAACAAGCTAATACCGCATTCACACTGGCGCAGTTAAACAAGCTTTATCTAGACCAGCTTAAGTTTCAGCCAATCAAATGCACTTGATTTGTTAGAATGCCAATCCGAAGGCTCCATTCGCTAACCTAGTTAGTTTAAACTGGTTTTACTTGCAAGTAAGAATCCGGGGCTGGGGTCACATAACATGTTGAGGGTACGGGCATGTGCCGCCCATATGGCTGGGTTTTTGGGTCAAAAATTCTCTAAACAAAGGTCCCTTATTCGGCAGATTTTCTTTAAACATGGGTGGGTGTTCCAGAAACTGGCAAAAAATTGTCAAGAATGGGTAGCTTTCCGCCAAAATTCATCATAAAGTGGATATGACATTAGTGAAAACAATCAAGAATGAATCGTATGGCAATAGACTACGAGCATTAGACTTGCCATCACTCGAGTACAGAAGAAAGCGCGGAGATATGATTTTAACGTTTAAGCTGTTAAATGGTTTCATGGATACCGATCCATCCTTACTTTTCGAAATAAAGCAGAATAATACAAGGGGACACAAATTAAAACTATTCAAGAAACGGTGCAACCCCAGGATTCGCAAAGCATTTTTCACCAAAGAATTGTTAATGATTGGAACAATTTAACAAATGAAGTCGTCAATTGTTCAACAGTGCAGCAGTTCGAACGAGCATACGACAAGCTAAAACACGCAGATAAATTCACGTTCACATAGATTCAGACTAGTAGTAAAAAGTAACAGGGCTTTATAGGTCTTTCTGACCTTCTACTCCCTTATCTCCTTATATTACTATTATTATCATTATATTATGACCCGGGGGGGGGGTAACATAACATGTTGAGGGCAAGGGTATGTGCTGCCCATATGGGTGGGTTTTTGGGTCCAAAATTCTCTAAACAAGGGTCCCTTTTTCGGCAGATTTTCCTTAAACATGGGTCGGTTTTCCAGAGATTTGCAACAAATTGACAAAAATGGGTAGTTTTCCGCCAAAATTTATCATAAAAGTGGGTATGACGGCAACTGTCGGTAATTAGAAGAGGGTAGCTTTCTGAAAATCGGGCGGCAGACCCCCATCCATCCGCAGGTCATGTACCCCCTGGGATTATGACAGCAACTGTCGGTAATTAGATGAGGTTAGCTTTCTGAAAACCGGGCGGTATTGTGTGCGATATCTTTCACCCGTTCACACAGCTAGGGGCTCAAATCTTTAAAAAGGCAGGTGTAACATTGCATTACATTTTTTCATGAATTGACTGGCTTGAAAGAAAATTTGGGTAATTTGATGTAAATTTGCAACAGCAATTTTTTGATAACATGATTATTTTCAAAATGGTGGCATTTTCATTGTTTTTGTAAATCGTCAAAAATTTTGAAAACAATGAAATCACTTGAGCTTAAATTACTTGAGCAAAATTGATAACCTTCAAGAAAATCATAGTTCATGAGGGTCTACAATACACCAGAAATTTTCGAAAATTTCTTGATACAAAATCGCTGACCATGGATTTGGATTCAGCAAGTTTAGTCTTATTGCAAATTTTCATATTCCCAGAGTGTGCAATTTTGATTTTATGGTGACAGTAAATCTGAGAATATATATGGGATTTGATGGTCAAAACAGTCATTATTCATGGTCAAATCCCTTACAAATTCTCAAATTTGTGATCCTCATAAAATTGAATTCGCTACCACTAAGAACAAGAAAGTTTGCAATAAGACTAAAATTTGGGAGCTGAATGTGAATATGGGGCCAGAAGTTTCATATGAAGCAAGCTAAAGAAATTTTGAAAAATTTCAAAACAAGGCTGCTAAGTTGAAATGGTGCTTGCGTTCCTTTGGCAATCAAAGCAATCATGATTTCATTCAAAGTCAGCAAGCTGGATATAATTGCTTTGAAATAAAACAGTGTTAAAATCTTAACCAATACAATCATGATTGTTATGATTACCAAAGGAATGCAATGGGTGGCAAGTAAAAATCTGCAGCTCTTCTGGTTAAAGGATTTAGAAATTGATGATGTCACAGCCTCAAAATCAATAAAAAATGCAGCCATTTTGAAACTAATCAAGATAACAAAACATTGCCATGGCAGCAAATTAACCAAGTTCCTTTCAAGCATTTTTATTCAAAGAAAAATTTAGTAAGAACTTCAAACCCACCCTTTTAGGGATCTGAGCCCTATGCTTGTTCATAAAGAACTTTTTGAAAAGTAGTGATCAGCGTAATGTTTATGACACCTTCAATCTCATGATAAATGAGCTTGTTTAGAATTATTTAACCTGGGACTTTTCCACCACTTTAACTTTGTATAGCACAAAGGCCTTTAGATGATGGGCAGTACAATGGGAAAACTTACTTCCCCCTAAAAGTTTCTCCATTAACAAATGAAAATCAGTCTTGCCACCACTGCATTAAAGATGGGGGCTCTAGGGTTCCAGAGTTTGTTTAGATTTGACAAAAGAGTAGTGACCAAAGTTCAGCTTTCAAGTGGGAAAGGTAGGGTAAAAGTGAATAGCCAAATTGTCAGATGCAAGCCTAACACTTCTGACAAATCCATTCATCTTTCTAATTTTCCTCATTTTTTGTTAGCTAAGGGCAGCTGCCCCAGATTCCCCAATCCGAAAAAAGAATTTCCACAAACTGGAATTAAAAGATATTTCTATACCTATTGCAAGGAAATCTGACTGTCTGAATGTCTACACTGAGCTTTTCCAATAAAATCAAGGATGTATATTGTGGTGTTCTATGACAAAGTGACCAATCAGATCAACTGACATTCTTTTGGACACAATAGATCGCAATCTGCCAACAAAAATGATGTTCCCAAAGGTCTCATTTCCCAGTTTTGTCACTGGGCCTCCCAGCTCTCGGCCGCCCTGAAAATTGCCTTTACTGCAGCTCTTGCAAATTTTTTGTAAACAATGAATTCTTTATTGGACAGCCCCCTTCATCTTATTTTGTGATTTTCTAAAAGCTGCAGTGTTTGTTTCCATTTGCTGCTTAACCCCATGCCTTGACGAATTTTCCAAGAACTGGTAGGTACACTGCAGGTTCCCATAGGCAGCCTCCCTGAAAGACCTTCCTCAAATGAAATGGGCAATCATTCGAGTGTTGATCACCATAGCGTGAAAACAGTGTTCGGTTTTTCAATCAACATTAACAACATCAAGGAAGGTTAGTTTAAACTGTTTGTAGCAGAAAATATGTGTAAGACCGGGGGTGGATTACATGAATGGAAAAAGGAAAGGCCACGATATAAACGTCGCTCGTCGGATCCGCAGATGCTTGCGATGATGGATAAGGAATAAATTGTAGAAGTCCTGCATGGCAGGACGAAATATTGGCAAAACATAATCAAATAAATACGCGTTAAATCGACTCATTCTTTGCTGTTGTTCTTCGTCGTGTTGCGGTGTCACTACCTACAATTTGTGGATTACATACCCACTGACACTGCCAAAATTTTGCTAAAATTGTAATTGAAAAATTAAATGAAAATGTCCCAATGTGCTCCTTTACCCCCCCCCCCCCAGTCTGGAAATTTTAGACCTTTTAACCCATTCATAATACTTGTCTGGCTCAGATGAAATCACATCAATCAAGTCAAGTTGACGTTGTTACGAAGGCGGGGAGAGGTAGGTACTGTAAGCCCCTTCGGTCTCTCACCTGTCAGAAAGCTCTCCCTCTTTCTCTTGTGTGCTAGTACAGTGTTAGGTTTGGAAAAGTCTATGGAAAACTACAGACAAAGTTAAAATCTTCATGAGCTCATTATTTTGAACTGATGATCTCAAAAAGCCGATGTGTACCGAGCCACTTCCCTGTTTTAGGCCCAAACACGTCGATGGTCTCTGAGCAAAGTAACTACCTACACTTTGTCTCTATTATGTGGACTGAAAATCGGCTTACCTGTCCTTGCTTTATTGTCGGTCATCTTCCAGGGCATCTTTCTATAAACGAAGCGAAACCACCATGAATTTAGTGATGTCTTCAGCGTACAATCTGCTACCATTTCCAGCGACCAACGGGTCGGGTGCATCTGAGGAATGTTCTCCTCTCAATGTAATGTTTTCAATTTTTCGACTGAGACGCGTGACGCGCTTTGCTTTGATTGTAGTAACAAGTGATATTTCTCTCGTTTTAATCATGGAGATTTTCAATTGTTTTGTTACGTTTGAAAGAGGAAATGGTTGCTGGTTTTCGCAAACAAGGAACTTGTATCAAAATTTCTGATCCCCGCATATGAGAGCCAACCTTAACGAGAGCCAGGCTGAAATTGGTTCTAATTTCAAGGTATGGAGGTTCTTATTTGAAGGGAGAGTCTCATAAAGATGTTCAGCCCCATGAATCAAAGATCATCTTTGCAACCCTTGCAATAAGCCAATACATAAGAACCTATGTTTCATCAAACTGAAACAGGTTCTTAATAGCAAGGTACATAATTTAGGAAAAACAGCCTCTAAGTTCTTATTTTGGTAGCTTCTTACATGCGGGGATTTACTAGTCAATATCTGATGCAATAAATAACCACGCTACGCTTTAAAATTCAACACGACTTCAAATTCATCTTCAAAAGTAAACGGAGCCACATATCCACAGTGTCTAACAAGGAAGGCGAAGAAATTGAATTTCTGAGACGAGAGGCAATACCCACCTTTTCTTTACAAGAACAAAACTCCCCCAATCGCTACGAAATTAAGAAACTCCATACTGTCACTGAGAGAAAGAACATTCATAGCATGGTTTTACTTTATTTGATCTTATAGTCAACATGTGATGATTCTAAGATACTTTTAAATTCTTAATTAAAAGACCTTGATACCCAGGGCACCAGTCCCAGCACTCACGCTGCAGTTTGGCGGGAAATATTTGCTGAAGTCAGCTTTTCATGAAGTGACAAATTAACGTCGTTGTGGTGCAGTGGTGTGGTCCTCTGACTTTGCAGCAGAGCAGTCCAGTCCATAGACGTAGGAAACAGGGGGCACTGGGGGCACGTGACCCCAAGATTTTGCAATAATCAAAGAAGTGCCCTTTTCATGTTTGGAAAATGCCCCTTTTTCTTAAGGAAAAAATGCCTTCTAAGTGTCGTACCCCCAAGTTTGATATGCTTCCTACGTCTACGTTCCTGGTCCAGTCCCACCACTTCAGCGTCATGGCAAGGGGTCGTAGACTCGACTACAATCTTGGACAAAATATATCCAGAGTGCATGTGATCCAGAGTGCATGTGATGACAACAATTCCGACTTTGATACTCCATCCCCCCCCCCTCCACAACCTATCAATCTTGTTCTGTCGTAAGATTTTTAGTAAAAAGGTCTCTCCCCGCATCAAGGCTGGAATATTACACCCATAACAACATTGATCTTAGGGGAAGGGGGAATGGACGTTGCGATTACAAATTAGATGTTGGAATGGTGGAAAATGCAGCTGTAGGCTTTGCAAAATGTATATCCCGAAAGTTGGGTTTCTAACAGGATAGTTTTTTTCAACACTTTTGTCCTGTAATATCTATTAACAGTTTTATCGTAAATAATGTATATTGTAAATAGTAGGCTTTAATTAGCTGTAATTTGGCTATTCTCTTTTCTTCCTAGCCTACTTTAAATAGATGATAAATAATAATAATGATAATGATAATAACAATAACAATAATAATAATAATAATAATAATAATAATAATAATAATAATAATAATAATAATAATAATAATAATAATAATAATAATAATAATAATAATAATAATAATAATAATAATAATAATAATATGAAAACTAAAACCACCTTCAAGAAAAATAGAAAAGAAAATATGAAAAATAAGACTGTTTTATAAGACCTAACGTTTCGATTAAAAAATCTTCCTCAGAGTAAAACTTTACTGGGACAGCCGAGAATTTATACAGATTGTTTACCGATAAAATTATACATGACGAGTCTATTTACAGATTAAAATACCTGATCCCTTTGTCCCTGATCAATAGAGAACGGATTGGAAGCGTTTTAAAGTTTAAGTTATTCCTTTGAGGCTATCCTGGCAGCTCTACAGTTACCCCCAAAAGACCCTCCGAAATATTCGCTTGATGCTTAACTCTTCTTTTAGCATCAGCTAAATTCCAGATGGCCGGATACTAATTCTTTACCCTTGAGGCTGCCCTGGCAACTCAGTTTCCCCCAACTGACCCTCCGAAATATTTTGCATGATGCTTAACTCTTTTTTTAGCAACAGCTAAACCCCAGATTGCCAGATACGGATTCCAATTTTTTCGATACCCTTGAGGCTGCTCTGGCAACTCAGTTACCCCCAAGAGAACCCCCGAAAGATTCGCGTGATGCTTAACTCTTCTTTTAGCAACTGCTGAATCCCAGATGGCCTGATACTAATTCCTTAAACAAGAGCAACCTCTAGGGACCTTTAGATGCATTGGCAGAATCTAAGCTGTTCCTCCGCACGCAAATATGTCTAATTCCACGTCTGCAGCTCTTTCATTAAGACCCTTTGGTGAAAAAGTTTGGAGTCGATATTGCCAAAACAACTCCTTTCGGCGAAGCGAAAAAACATCATCTGCCCCATCTATAATTTTGATACCCACCCGAAAAGTCCCATTGTGTCCGTTTTCAAAGAAATGACTGAAAAAAGAAGCCTGTGGGACAGGCTTCCCTTTATCAAGAGAATTTTCGTCGTGTTTGCGTGTAATAATAATAATAATAATAATAATAATAATAATGATAATAATAACAATAATAATAATAATAATAATAATAATAATAATAATAATAATAATAATAATAATAATAATAATAATAATAATAATGATAATGGAAAGATCCAGCAGAAGTCCAGTAATTTATGTCCAAGATTGTTTGTAGCTCTGCTCTACTATCGAGGCCGCAACTTCACCGGTAAAAATAATTCGTCCCATGCAAATTAGTTTTGACATTGATATATAATTTCCAATTTTTTCTTGGTCAGCAAGTCGCAGTTGAATGTTTCAATCTGATCTTATTATGTCCAAGAAAATCTAAACCAGAACGAGCAGTGACACTAAGGGTATAAACTCAGGGCTATAAAATTTAGAGCTACTCTTTCTGTTATATTATGGACAATTCATGGACAGTTCGTTTCGAAATGTTCAAGATGGCGCAGGAAGTAAACGCGAAGATTGTTATGAGACCTTTGCAAAACTTGTTGGCAAAAATTCTGTAAATCTGATGATTTTAAGAAACTTTCAGCACTGGTACAAATTCTTATTTTCTTGTAAAAAAAAGTACGTGTAGTGTAACTCTAGCATGCACGTTAAGGGTGCCACATTCAGAACCAATAGCAAAGACATCATAACAGTTTCCCATCATAACACTATGGAAAATCTTCTATGGATTATGACAGTACCAGATCGATAAGGAGCAATGTGATTCATTAAAGTGGTTTCTTGGAGCTGACCACAGTTCTTATATCAATGGAAGAAAACTAAGATAAACCATAAACATTACCTTGGGAAGCAGACTGTGCCAGACTCTCTTGAAAAAAAGAATTTTTTTTCGAGAGAGTCTGGTACTCATGGTAGATAGACATGCTATTGGGGAAATACTAGGGAAATAGGCTTACCTAAAAGTGGGAAAATAAATGAGACAAATGAGGCTTCAGTGAAGTACATGTGAATTTTAACAATGGTGAATGGCATAGAAATGTCATTGATTGGTTTGTAGGAGCGCATGCAAATCAATTGGAAAATTTGGATCTCAACTAAGTCCCCGATTGAAACTCCCACACAACTTTCCGTCTACATTCAACAGAACCATTACAAGCAAATGAAAATGATAGAAGTACCATGAACTTTAGCCATAAGGTATTAATGGAAAACTTCAGTTACAAAAGCCAGACTGTCAAGTTATTTGCGGGTTACTGGCTGGTAGTAGCGATAGATCTCCTGCATACACATGAAGAACTTTCCTGAAGTATTTTCTGTGACGTACATTCTTTGAAATCAGGCTTGTTCAGTCCGTGGAAAAAATATGCGATCTGGCAATTTAACAAATTCGCAAGGATTGTAGCAAGGGCCTTCAACTTGAATCCTTGATGTCTGCAAAAAGAATCCTTGAAACTTGAATCCTTGATCTTGCATAAAGATCAACCTCAAAGGTGAAAGTCGGTAGCTAGAAATGCAACTCGAAGGCTCGAGGCCTAGATGCTCGAAGTATAAACCACGAAGGCTTGAGGCTGCAGGGCTCGAGGCTCGAAATACAAGGCTCGAAGGATCGAAGGCTTGAGGAGGGCTAGGAGATTAGAAACACTCGACCGAGACCGTCTCTAAATTGTTTTGCTATACTCGAAAAGTGAACAGTAGCGGAACGATAGCAAAACAATGACATTCATTCATCAGTTCACAAGTATTCGTTCTATTGCGGAAATAACGTTAAAACAACAAACTTTAGTAACTTACAGCGAATATCTCCTTGGCAGGCATGAAGATTTTGGGACGGTCTCAGGCGATGTCACCATTCAGGATGCCCTTCTCTATCATAAACGAGACACGCCGGCAACAACCAACGTGAAAGAATAGTATTTAAATGTGTCCAGTGAACTTTGTATTGGATAAGACTTGGATTGCTCCTTGTCTTTAAAGTGCAAAACCCTGACGTCGAACTCAGCATAAGAAATTCAAGACCGTTCAAAGATTTGCATAAAAACGAATCAAACTTCATCGTCTGGTGAAATGGAAAATCCTGAAGGAGAAATGTACTAGCAACCCAGAGGAATGGGAACAAGCAGGACTTCTTCCCATCATGAGAGCAAGGTCACTTTCGCAAAATTCTGATTAACAAATGTCTGATGTTGAATAATTCAATAAAAGACGCTACTACATTCTTCTTGAGTTTGGTATCATTGCGAAAGAAAGGCTCTGCTGTTTTTGAACCAAACATTCTTTTGACGTTGTTGAGCAATAAATTAATAGTTTCTTGTCAGATAAACAACTCAAACTACGACTCGAACTCTAAGTCTAAGCATATCCGATGTTGCATGCGCGAAGTCTTTCTTTTGTAAGATTGAAAGAACGGAAGGTTGAAAGACTGCGCATCACCAAGATATTTATCGTATGGCTGACTCTGCAAACTGAGTTCAATGACCTCGCAATCAATTTCAAAGAAAACATTGTGTTGCAGTTCAGAACATTGCTATCCAGGCCCTAATTGGTTCATATTAAAATGGTTTAATTCAACAAAATACGAGAAATCGTTTGCTAATGCGCAGTCTTTCTACTATCTCATTCTTTTAATTTACACAGAAAAAAGACTGCATACAGACTAATCCTATGCAACTGCTTCAAAACCCCTTCAAAAATGGGTGATTCATTTGACATACTCTCCACGGCAACCACACAATCGAGATCGGGAAAAATTGCAGAAGAAAGCATGGAAAGTGAAGGTGAAGTTGCGGTTTTTAGCGCCAAGCGTTGGGATCACAGAAGTGGCTAAGCGCAAATCGAGTCCGCGACCCCTTGTCATGACGCTCAAGTGGCGAGGCCCTATCGCGTCTCGAGTCCACTCCGCCTGACTGGTCTGCCTTCAAAGTCAGAGGATTACACCACAACACCTTCAAGTGATATATTTCACAGAAACCCTTGCCATTTCTTTGCCCCTTGCTCCACGGTACAATTCATTTTTGGACAATACACACGGTTCTTCTTCAGCTACTGATCCAGTCGAAGTGACGGTTCTAGTGGTCTTGAGTCCAGTTATTCCACTGCTCCCTAGTCACACAAGGAAATAATCGGGGCTCAGCATTAACGAACTTGCAACAACGTCGTGGTCACTAATCTGTTGGTAGCATTCACAAGGTCATATGTTTTATTATGCCACTTTACAATGATTTAATCTATTGAAATCTCCGAGATATTGTCTGTTTCAAGTTAAATTTTACTAGTAAAACAGAAAGGAGTGCCAGTATACAACTCAAATCCTTACAGGTTACAAAATGACATGTACAAAGCATCTAATTTCACGCTAATCAGCCAATGACTTCGCTGTTTTCCATCAACAAATGAACCACGTGAGAAAGAAAACCGCTGCTCAAAGTGAAATTTCGAGTACCCATGATACAGAGGAAACTCGATTAACGGACACATCTACACAACGGACACCTCTACATAGCGGAAAATGATCTTCGAACAAAATACAGTATGAAAAAGATAACATCTTTATACCATGGCCAATTTAGAATCGATTATGAATGAAAGTCGAATTGTCACTCTTCGATTAATCGGTTCGGCCAAACGCTGTTCGATTAATCGGAACTCCTTCGATTAATCGAAGGTTTATGGACAGGCCTAGCCTTTTCGTCCTAGGTGGCTGAGAGGGACTTATTGTAATTTTTGCCAGTCTTTTTGTCATAATTACGAAACATCTTTGTAGACGAACTGTAATAAATCAAAGAAAAGGATTGATAAGTAAAGAATCAAATAAAAGCGTCTGTTCTGATAAACCAATTAATTAGCGAAATATTCCAAAAACTACAAAGCAAGAGTAAATAACGCAAAACATATGCAGAAAACACAATTTGCGTCAAAAACCTAAATTTACTTCAGGAAAAAGAGATATACTCTACACCTAAGAACATATGTGTATGTCCTGCTTCCTTTCTTTTTTTAACAGAAGTTTATGCCATAATACGCACAATGATAAAACATATGGGGGATAAATATTGTTCAACTGCATGGTTAAATGTACAGTACTGGGCGAACCAGAAAAAAGTAACCGCTTTCAAAACTCGTGGCATTTCTAACTCTAACGGATAACCGAAAGGCAACACTAATTTTGTCATATTTCTCGGGCTTCTATCAGCACTGAAAAATATAGGTAGATTCGATCTTACAATGATTTCTTGGTTGTGAAATACTTGAGAAAGAGCCTAAAACATTTGCTCAAATCACGGGCTGTAGGAAACGCTGAATTAGGAAAAAGATTTATATACGTCGGGTTACTCCTATCCTTATTTATGACTTCGTTCGTGATATATCGACTTGTTTTCATTTAATATGAACTTCTCCTGTGAAGGCGCCATTTTAATCCACGCGTTTGGGGCTCCAGAGCCCTTGAGGTCATGTCAATCTGCCGCCACGCGTAGGGATGAAAATGGCGCCTTGGCAAGAGAAGTAAGAACATAAGGAAAAAAACTCGATATATCACGAACGAAATGACATATCAGGATAAGAATGATTCGATGCAACATTCATAAATCTTCTTCCAAATTGTGCGTTTCCTACAGACAGTATTAGCTTTACATTTATTACATTTATTATAGATGGTTACTAGAACTAAATCAGCAGTAATCTTGCTTTTTTATTTTAGTTGAAAATGAACTGTAAATAAATGAATGAATGAATGAATGAATGAATGAATAAATGAATAATGGATTTTACCGCTCTTAGGAGTTACAAGAAATGAAGTTTCGAACAAATAATGAAGAAGTTTTTCAATCCCATGGCAACAAATGCAACAAATGTATAGATGAGATTGTAACTTGTCAAAAATTGTACTTTCTTTACTGTTTTTGGATAGTAGTTTCTCATGACCTGCTCAAGTGTTTCAGGTCTTTTCAAACACCTCTCAACAATGGACTTTTCGTAGAGTCAAATTTACCTGTACTTCCTATGCCGATAAAAACGCGAAAGAAATTACAAAAATACTTTGATCTCTCATCCAGCAGAGCAAGATTCATTGCTATCCCATACAGGTGACCTGAAGCGAAAATTGTCATTGGTGCAAATAATGGGATTGTTGAAAGATAAGGAATCCTCTTTGAATCTTTTTAATGTCTCATCTAATTTCACGTTATCCACTAATTTGAAGAATCAGCTACTGATGACATCATTTTGTTTGCAAATTACTAGGATGATATATAGAACTAGCAATAACGTTAGTGAGTGCAGCGTTTTAGGCGAACAATAATCTGGCGTTAGCAAGAGTGGTAATGTGAAAAAAGCACGGTTTGTTTGGGGCGAATATGGGCCTAAGTTGCAAACAGAGGAGCTTTCTCATCCCAGGTTCCAACATGAAATGGCTCGTTATTCTTCGAATGTCGGAAATAAATTGCAAATGATGATCAAAATAGGTAAAGTATGTGGTTTTACATCGAATTTTGACATCCCGAAGCCAATTACTACGCGCAAAACCGTGCAGAGTTGACTCCGCGCGGAATTTCCGCGCACATCCCAAAGTAGAGGCAGAGCAACGAACTCACTCTGGAGACGAGACTGGCACTGAATTGATTTGACCACAAATCGACAGAAAGAGACAGAGATATCGCACCTTGCTAATTGTTTTGATATATAATGCAGCTAACGCTGCAAATAAATGTGTATCTGATCATTGTCAGATTATGGTTGAAGGAAACATTTCACTTGAGCTGAAAGGAGTAATACAAATTGTCTTATGAATTGATATGGTGTTTAGAAAGGCAATTCAATTGAAGAAAACTTCTTTGAGTCGATTTCCTTCTGGAAATATAGTAAAACTTGTATGCTTTCTTTACTTTTTGCAAACAAAATGAAGTCATCAGTCAATAGTGCAAAATGATGGAAAACTCGAAATGGGTCATAAACCTTTTATTCCATAGCTCAATAAATGCATAAACATTTTTTGACGCAGCCGGTATTCAAGAAAAATTCCGCAAAAAAGTTAAACCATCATTATTTCTAAACTCTTTGACGCATGCCATATTTATGAAGAATATCTACCCCCCGTGACAAATCTATATCAAAAACATATCACTTTGTTTTCAGGCGTTTAGCAGGAGGTCTGTTACTACTATCAGCACTTTTTTGCCTTAAGGGATAAAAGTGATCATTAATTTTCTTACGGCTTGGTGTAGTCTTACTTTCCATGTCGAGTTCTCGTTGCAATTTGAATGCCATCTCGAAATCTTCTTGCTCTTGCTTTGATCTCATCGGAGTTCGCAACATATTGTTTTCGAAAGATTCATCAGCGTTTGATGGTCCAGGACTTCCTGCAATAACAAAATCAGGCTCGTTACGCAGAGGCCGACAAACTGTTTCCTCATGAGGATAGCGAAAATTTTGCCCGGACATCCTGCGAAAATATTTTGATTGTACACTGATTTAGTGGCTTGTACGGTGTAGTTCGTGTAAGTTGGAGGCAGAATACAGGTCACTGACTATTTAGTGAAACTGGGCATGTTTATGAACTAACAACTTACACTTTAAATTCAACGTAACATAAAGAATACTTACACTGCATTAAAGTCTAGGAATGATTGCTTGGTACTTCTAAAGTACTGTAATAGTTCTATTAAGCCCCCTTTCTATTAAGCCCCCCTTTCTAATAAGTCCCTCCCTTCTGTGTCAAAACTTGAAATAAGCCCCCTTATACAAAAGTCAAGAATTTGCCAAAAATCTTCCATTTATTTAGCTGCACAACCTTGCATGTTAATTTTGGTATGGTTTAGAATAAAACTGTCGAATTCCTACACTTGAGCAGTAAAATTGTATGTTGATTCCGCAAAATATGGGATAAAAGAACAGAAAATCTGCCAGAGATATCCTTTTCACTTGATTTGATGAATAAGCCACCCTCTCTATTAAACCCCCCTCTGGAAGGTCCAAAATTTAATGAGCCCCCCCCAAGGGCTGCACAGAGCTTTTACGGTAGGCACAATGAGTGTAGGTGAGAAACTAAAACGCATGTTGCCACCAAAATAAGCAACTCAATTTCGTTTTCCAGATGACAGCTTAAGTTTCTACATATTTTGATGACAGCATAAAATTCAGCCTCTTTTCAAAAACATTTTTTATGGCCTGAAAAGCTTGCTAAAATTTCCTAGGAACAGTGTTCCTCTGTTTGCACACTTTGTTCATCTGTTAGCACCAAAACATTAGCTGAGATAGGATTTAGAGAACGTTATGAGACGACCAACAAAATGAAGGATAATAATGGACTGTTCTACAAAAAGTTAAGCAATCAGCTTCCATCTAAGATTTTAAAGTTTAAAGTTTTAAAGTTGAGATTGAAAACAGACTGTATATCACTAAGTCAGTAGTATTTTTACTTTTTACTGCACAAGGTTAATTGCTTCCTGTGTTAGGAGCAACATTTCTGCCATACTTTCTATGATAGCTATATAGCTTATAGTGAAATTCCCTGAAGAAGAGTCTTATGAAACCCATGTCACAGGTTATATAAAAAAAACTCTCTATGCTTCTCATGTAGTACAAGGGCATAATGGTGTAATTTACAAAGAAAAGAGCTTACCAATATTTGACTTTGAAAGCCAGTTGGTGAGACAGCTTGTTTTTGGTTTTGGATTTACTTTACTGGCAGAATTTCGATTTGTTGATCCACTTCTCAGGGACATCTCTTGTGGTAATTTGCATGCATCAAGAAATTGAGAAAGCTTTGTGTTTGGTGATGTAAATTTTCCACCAGCCTAAAACAGAAAGGAAAGCCATGTTAACCAAACTTGAAACAGAAATCAAAAGTTTATTCTTGCGAAACCACAACTGCTACTGTTTACTTCTGACAGAACTGAATTTTTGTAAACTACCTGGTGAGCCAGGAAAAGGTCCCACTTTTGAAAATCCATCACACCAAGCATACATCACAGATGTGAATGATTCAAATTTTAGCTAAAAGCCGAAAGATTGAAGAATTTTTGTGACTTTTCTTGTCGTCTCACAAGCACTAGAAACATGCAGGGTGTCTCAAAACAATTGTTCGACGTTTGATTAAATACTAAAAAATAACGATACACTTAATGCACCCTTGGCCAAGTCACCCTTTTCCTGAGATTTTACATTAATTTTTGACTCCAGAATCTTGCAAATCCGCTAAAAATTCATGGAGTTACAAGCATTTGAAGTTCAAATTTTTTTGCCAAAGCTGAAACCAGAGGCCTCGAAATGGCATGTTTGGTAAACGCCCCACAGGCCGTCGTTTCTGTTATTTCTCAATTGTTTCAGGGCGAACCAAGTGGGATTCAAACAGGTTTTCGATAACTTAACTGTCAAGCATATGGATGTTTTGAGGAAACAGATTCAGTCTCTCGCCGATTATGTTTTGAAACAACTGTTTTTGGACTTATGCAATGTCAAGGAATTTAGAGAATGATCGCAAGAAATAATTTACTCTAGAAGTCCTATTTGGTTTGCTCTGATATAAACGAGAGGTATGACATTGGATCAGCTTCTCTTACCTCCGTCTTTGAGCTTTTTTCAATACCAGTAATCTGGGGGGTCTCTGGTTTCAGCTATCGCATATTTTTGATCTTCAAGAGCTTGCAGCTAAGTGAATTTTCAACTGATTTGCAAGATTGTAGTCTCTAAAATTATTTCATAATCTTGGGAACAACATGAGCCTGTTCATGTTGTCCTTATTTTTCAATATTTTATCAAACGTTGAACAATTTTTTGAGACACCCTGTAGGTAAATTGAACGTTACAAAAATTTCATTGTTACAAAATGACTGAAAAATGACCTTAGACATGATAAAATCATAAAGGATTTACAACAAATTACCTAAAGCTCCCTGCAAGTCATTCAATTCTTAGAAAAATGGGATAAATTTTACACTGCCCACCTTTCTAAAGACTTGAAAGATTTGAGCCCTATGCTATGCACTGCCAAGAGTGCAAAAAATGATCATCCCTATGTAAAAATATGTCCATTTATCTCAGAAAGAATCATACCGTTTGGAGTTCTTCAGTTTGCAGCTGCCTTGCCATTTTCTCATCTTGTTCTAGCTCTTCTTGCCTTAATCTTTCTTCCTCCTGAAGTCTTTTTATTATTTCTTCACTTGCTTTTAATTCTTCTTGCATTTCCATTTCAGCCTAAATGAATAGCAGGTCTCCCAGAATATTGCATGGCAAGTATGTTTGACACAGGGTGTTTTTCAGTTGAGCCACAGAAAGCATCCTGCCCAGCTTTTTAAACAATTGATCAGGGGTGACTTTATTTCTCTCTTCATTGTAGATTTTCAACATTGTATATACATAGGTTTTCAAAAAGGAAAAGGTTTTCATTAACTGTAAAAGCTCTCTTAAGCCCTCCTCTCTATAAGCTCCCCCTCTAATAAGCCCCTCCCTGCCCCCATCTCTATTAATCCCCCCCAATTATACAAATTCTATAATTTATCAAATATTTTCCTTTGATTTAGCTGCACAACCTTGCATGTTAACTTTAGTATGGTTTGGGATAAAAACTGTGTTGAATTTATTTCATGGAGCTGTAAATTGTATGTTGATTCCGCACAATATGGGATACAGGTTTTTTTATAAGAAACTGGTTTACAAGAAACTAGTACTAAGAAGGCCAAAATTTTAAGAAACTCTAGTACTATGTCTGAGAAGTACTAAGAAACTTTTCAAAGTAAATAGCATGGATTTCATAGCGAATAGTTCATTGAACCTTCATTCTTGAGCAATATTATCTAACCATTTGTGTTTTCAACATAACAGAATACTGTTTATTCCTTTATGATGTTTTAATTATCAGGAAACATATCTGCCGCAGTGTTAGCGACCACATTGCTAATTCTGCATTCAGAAAAATAAGAAACCAATTAAGAAACTTTTAGTACTAAAATTGACAAAATTTCAGGTGAAATTAAGAAACTTTTAGTTCTATGGCCTGATCCTAGTTTCTTATAAAAAACGTGTAAAGGAACTGAAAAGCTACCAGATATATCCTTGTCACTTGATTTTGTGAATAAGCCCCCCTCTCTAATAAGCCCCCCTCTGTAAGGTCAGAACTTAAATAAGCCCTCGCTAATGACTTTACAGTAATGACTTCTTGTGATCTAGTTGAAGTGCTATTTTATTAGAAGGCCGATTGAAAACAAGTACTTGTGCTGAAAGGCCACCCTCCCCTTGGCTCTATATAGATATGCCAGTATGGAAAGTATGGCACTTTTTGACAAGATCTTGGGTGGGCAAAAAGAGAATTGAAAGTGTGCAGTGTGCAATAGTTAGGAAGTGTGGACATCTTGAAACTCTTCAAATAGAAAATGCTTAAAAGTCTTTTAAAGCAATCGGTAAATTCCTTGATCCATACAGTATATTCATAAATTCTTAAATTCCTTGATCCATATCAGTATTCGTAATTGCACTCTTAGCCTTCTCTTCTTTGCTCAAATCGTTGGTCTGCCTGTGCATCTAGGCGATTCTTGTGCATCCCGTGATCATGATCAGCTGATGTAAAGGGCTCAAAGTTACAAATTTTCATGCTTGCAAGTGCATTTTCTGCTCTGTTATGTTTGGCGGAAGTCACTCAGGTGTACAACCAACGACTCAAACGAAAATCTCATGGTGCATCTGCCATACTTTGCACACTGGGAGATGTGGAGGCAATAAACAAGAAAAATTGGATATAAAACAACAGTATTCAACACTATTGCGTTGATATTCAGGGAGCAGTAGCCTTTCAAATCAGAACTGTTTGTTTTACTCATCCAGTAGATACCAGATAAACATTTTTGTAAGTAATCAAAAATACAGCATTTACCCGCTGTAATTCCTTTTCATATTCTTCTCTAACCTCTCCATCTTTTGCAACAACGGGAACAAAAGTTGAAGCTGAAATGAAAACAACATTAATATGATTGCAGTATCTTCTATGAATAGCAAATAAATGAGTCTGAAAACTGTGCAGAGGAAGAGAGCTACTTGCAAAAGCAAAGCAATTTTTAAATTTGCATCCATTTGTGTTATTTTGGCACAAAGAACAAAAGCTGGTATACCAAAAGCTGGTATACGTTTCAAAATTTGAACTTTGAGCCCATCCTACCTATGGGTTTTAGGGAACAGGGAAAGTTCAAAATTTTTAAGCTGGAACAAGAGAACATTGACTGGTGAAAATAGTCTGGGTACATGAGGGAACAAAGGGAACAATGTGAGGAAAAGCATATTTTATAAGAACAAATTGATGAATTTCTAATTTTTCCTATATGAATACAGGGAACAAAGAAATAAACCAACTGGGGGACAATGGAGCTTTGACACCCCTCGTGGGCGGAGCCTTTAGGTGGCACATCTTTCACCAAATCTAATCAAGTGTCATATCCACTTCCAGGGGTACAAGAAGGTTTCATTATGAGTGCAAAGAAGTGAAATTGAATCATGTTGAGTTTTCCGAATACCATTTGTTCACAAAAAGAACTTTTATGGCGAAATTTCAAGAATATCGTATCGTACGGACACAAAAATTCGGCATATTCGGGGCGTTGCGCTCTCCTGTGACTATGTTTCCGATAATAAGAAAGAAGTAGGCCTAGTTCAATCATCCACTCACTTGCCAGATAAAAATCATCGTCATCATCATCTTCTCCATTCAACCTCTTCTTGCATCGCTCTGGAAATAACCTCTGTATCTTATTCCACCTTTCTTCATCCACAAGATTCCCTTCTCTTGCTCGCTTCCTTGCCCAGCACGAAATACGAACGCGGCACATTGGACAACACAAACTGGTTGCTTCGACATGTTCTGTGAAACATGGCCTACAAAGTTCGTGTTTACACGGCATAACAACAGGTTCAATTAATAACTGTAGGCATATTGGACACATAAAGTCAGTGTATGATTCTGTTTCTTCTTTCTCTTCAACTGTGCATCCATTTCGTTTTCTTTTAGTTGCGCTTTCTTTGCCTTCTTCTCCCTCCATTTTGAAGCATCCTTCGCGCCCAAAATCGTCTGGACAAAAACTTTCTCGCTCCTCCGCAGGTATACACCCCGTTGCTTTCATAAGCGGCTCGCATGGGCTTGCCAGAAACAAAATAGGTTTTCGTTTTGCAAGTTTGTGCAAATTTCCCCACTTTGTGCAAGCTTCTCAACTGTATTGAATTTTGGTACCTGCCTGCATTTGACATGCTTTTTACATCTAAATACTTCAAAGAATTTCTCTCAACTCATTCTTCGAGCTATAGAGAATAGTAACTCTAACAGGTAAAATGTTCCAACACAACACAAGGCAGTATCAGGGACAAAAACGTCTCATGGCAGTACCCTTATAGTCAAAGCAGGAGTTGTGTGACAGGTTGAACTGGATTACAGGTATTTTTCATAAGAATGCTTACAGTAACAGCTTTCATGTCTTCAGAACTACTCAGCACTTTCAAGGATTACTGACATTTCTGACAAAATACCAGATTTTTAAGATGAAATCAGAATGTTTCTTTTCCAAAATATATAGATATTACTCAAGTACCTTCCAAGTAATGGGGTACGAGAGACAACAGAAAGAAACTAAAACTATTCTGAGGATTTCGTTTGTCAAAAGAGGGTTCTTAAGTTACATTTTCCCAGTACTGGCGTTTCTAAAGTTTTTGACGAATTGAGTTTCTTTATTTTCAAATCGTTCAAACAAGGTGGGTGAGGTGTAAAATTTTATGACATATTTCTTCTAACTGAATGGATTAATAACTTAAGTATTAAAAATTCCGCAAAATTTTGCACATGCGACCAGCGCTCTTCATGTCCTTTGACTGATTCACAGGGGCACTGGGGGCACGTGCCCCCAAGATTTTGTAATAAACAAAGTCCCTCTTTATCTTTAGAAAGTGCCCCCTTTTTCTTAAGAAAATAGTGCCCTCGAAATGCAGTGCCCCTCCAAGTTTGTGATGCTTCCTTACGTCCCTGGCAGGCGCACAACTAGGAATTTTACGGGGCAGGGGTCCAAATCAGAAAAAGGGCATACTGTCAGTAGTGATGTCGTCTGGGATGTCAGTTTTTAAAATCAGAAGGCCAGGGCAGAAATCAAGGGTATTATTCAAAAGTTCGCATCTGTAAATGTTATCTATCAGTGCAGTAACAAAAGATGCAAGGGAGGCTCAGGGGCTAGCCCAAGGAAATTTTTTTAAATCGGACACTCTCTGGATCGTCGGAGAATGGCCATCGTAAGGAATGATTAAAACTTGAAGAGGCTGTAAAAGCCCGCTAAGGAGAGACAAGTAACATGGGAAAGGCGGCTCATGCACACGCTTTTATGAAGAACTGTGCCCTGAACCAACTCTGTAACGGTTAGCCTGGAAAAGGGAAGCAATGTCCATTGAAAGGCCACTGTTTCCTGGATAACAGGAGCTAGAGGAAGACATTATTGGCTGAAAGATCTTTTAATGATAGACATGTTCATATCCTTTAAGGATTTACCTGCTTGCAGTCGGCCACTCCATTCTGAAATCGTGAGGGACTTCTAAAGAAACTCTTTAAAAAGGTTCAACAAACCTTAAAAATTGGCATAAGATGACGACCAAGTTTTCGCCAATAAGTATTTGCCAATGTTATGCTTTAAAACTGCCAAAGGAATAGCACGTGCTAAAGCATATAAAGCCATTGCTTGTGTGGTAGAAAATTTGCTCGCAATTTTTTCCAACCTGTTTTGAAAGTTTCTTGAAGGGGCTTTTCTGTTTCAGTCAAGTAAAATTTCAACTATTAAATGAAATATCCGCCAATACCTTGCCTTGATATCCAGCGAGCAATGGTCTTTCAAACGGAGATTGTTTTAACTCACCGAGTAATAACAGTTTCTTGTAGCGGCTTCTCTTAAAAAATGAGTCGTGTCTTTTAGCATGTGATTTGAAATTAGAAATTTTCAGCCGTAATCTATCCTCAATGTGCTGATAACTTTGGAACGAAAAGTGCGATTCAAGCACAGAGAATTCGCACACTGATTTCAAAATCTTTGCAATTCAAGAAGGCATTCAACGAATTTTGATACTTGATGGCCAAGAAACCGAAAAAATACAGATCAATGATGCTTCAGTTTCACGAAATTTTCCCCAGAAAAGGGCACTTTTGTCCTTTTGGAAAAAAGGGCAGGGGTCTGGACCCCCCCTCTAATTGCGCGCCTGGCCTGCAAACTGGTCGAAAAATCGAGCATTATAGTCCTGCAGAACGTTGTTCCCAGTCCAAAATAACCTTTCATCGAATTTGGAAACGGGCAATAAGGAAAGCGACAACAGTTCTTCATGCATTGGTTATCAGCCTATTTTTGTCAGCCTTTGGATGGTAAGATTGTCGAACAAAGAAACGTTTCGAAAGCTTGCAGGGTAGAACGTAGAAGAATCTTGAAAACAACATTTATAGCCTCAATCAATACATGCAGCCTACACTACATAGTTTCTGATTTCCCTTTAACAAATCAAATTAAATTACTGTCATAGTCAATCAATCAATGGCAATGTTTACCTTTAAACCACATGGAAGGAGTGTGTGAGAAGAATTTTGAAAGACAACCGCACAATGTGTATACAGTAAAGGAAAACAATTAAACGCTGCTATCTATGATGCTGCATACAGAGTTATCCGCAGCGAAATGACAAAATTTGCTCCAAATTTTTGTTTCGACAGAAAAAGAAAGTTTCACAATAAGTTCGACCAAATGGTTCGACTGTTCAGAGGATCTTTCATAAGTAAATCTGGAAGCAACTCAGGTTGTCCAATTGAAACATATCTGACCTTCAGTACAGTACAAGGCCATAAAAAGCTCAGAGAGTTATTCTTAAAAGGTATGGAAGTCTGCAAAAATCAATACTCTTTACTGCAAATGGTTATTAAAGGGGAATATGAAGACATTAAAATATCTAGTTGCGACACCACAGGGGGGGGCCTGGGGGAGACTTGCCCCAAATCCCGAAAGTTGGCAAAAATTGTCAAAGAAATTTGGCATAAAATTAGTTGCGTATACCTTTAGATTGACAAATTACATCAAAATCCCCCCCACTTCTTTCAGATTCTTCAGAACTGGCGCAGCCACTGCAAACATCTACAAAATACCAGCCAAATCACTCCTTCCCTGTGGTGTGGAAAAACACAACTTTGAAAAGAATAAAATTTTGGAAAATCAATTCACACAACGTTCTTATTTTTGAATACCTCTTCACATATTGTGACAGATCAATTACTTTTTTAGAAAACAACTTCATACAAGCTGAACTTTGAAATATAATACTTCAAAAGCTGGGTCCCTTCATAGCAGATATAGTCTGAAGTCAATCATTCAAAGTAAATTGAGCAAAACCATGAAGAGTCTTATCATCTGGTTGGTTCTCAGCTGTTGAATGAGAATGTAGTTGGAATTTAATTTGTTTCTCACTAGATGAAATGATCTTGTTGAGATTTGCAGCAATTACTATCAAGTCAACACCATCAATAAGTCCTGCAGACAAAAGTTCTTGCGCTACACCATCAATAGTATCAATGCCAGTGGAGAAATCAAAGCGGATATCATTTAGTTCACCATCATTGTTTCTTAGTCTTAATGTTATGTCAAACACTTTAGGCTCATTAGAATCAGTTTTTGGTTTCTCTATTTCCGCTTTAGGCTGATCCTCTTTTGGACCATCCAATTTTGCCGCCTTACTTCCTTCTGCTTCTGTTGCTTTCTTTTCTGCTTTGACTTCTGCTTTCTCACTTTCAGTTTTACATTCAGTGGTAGCTTTCTTTTTCTCCTTTTTTTCTGGATCATCATCATCATCATCAGACCATTCCCAGTCCCCATCCTCTGTGCGATGAAGCCTTCCACTTGAACCTGCGATCCTCTTGACTTTCTGTGCTCTTTCTCCAAGACCTGGTGCCAAATTCAACAAATTCTGCTGCAAGAATTCCTTTCCCTTTGCTTTTTTGAAGAAGGCAAGTTTCAACAACTCACTAGCATCAGGGCGATGAGCAGCATCTTTCTGCAAGCACATTGAAATCATCTTTCTAAATGGCTTTGAGTATTTCTTATAAGCATCTTTGTTCCCATCAGCACATGTTTCAAGGGTTGGTGGCTCATTTTGTAGGGTCAGCATCAGAACTTTCATGGCAGGGTACCTTGCGTATGGAGCTGTGCCAGTTGCCAGTTCAATTGCAGTAATTCCAAAGCTCCATATATCAGACTTTTGATCATAGCCATGAAGCTGTTCCATCACTTCAGGTGCCATCCAGCAAGGTGTACCAACAAATGTCTTGCGGAGCTTTGGCTTTGACCTGTCCCCATTATCTGTTAAGGCAGCACTGACACCAAAATCAGCCACTTGAACAGTACCATCAGAACCAAGGAGGATATTGCCTGCTTTTACATCTCTGTGTATCTGCCCATTCTTATGAAAGTAATCCAGCCCTTTAAGAACCTCCCTTAAAACTGTGGCTATGACAACCTCATCAAGGACCCCTTGATATTTATCCTCTGGGCTGGCATTTTTGGTCAAATGTTTTATGATGTCTAGCATTGATCCACCATCAAGAAGCTTCATTACAATCCACAATTCAGACTTCACGACAAATGAAGTGAAATAATTGACCACATTTTCATGATTACATTGGCTCATTGCATGTATTTCCTTCTGCATTTCATCGATACTTGCCCCGCACTTTTCCAGGTCGATTCTCTTGATGGCAACCTTCTCATTTCTTGGTGTGAATATAGCTGACTGAACCACGGCTGTCGCTCCATAACCAATCACTTCAAGCAGCTTGTAATCTTCTTTCACATTGGACCATGCAGATCTAATAGGCCCGGACATTATGGAAAGCCGCTGTTTCTGTCAAGATTGATATTGTCTCTTGCGGTTTCAGAAAATTACCTTTGGCGGTGGCCTAAGTTTTCACTCTACCCTTGGGCTTGGCATGGCCTCGATTGTGCGAGCGGAAAAAATCGGTGGAGCGCGGAGACGAGGTTTTCCGAAAATCCCGGAAAATTCAAATGAAGAGGGGAGGTAAATGCTACTGTGCTGTGTCATTCCCTTCATGCTGGCTCGCATTGAAATGGAGCGCTTGAGCCGTACTAAAAATAAAGGTCATTTCGTGCTCATTGCCACAGCTGCAGTTCGGCAGCTTGGATGAAGGTTTTTCTCAAGATATGATTATTGGTTTGGGTTAGGAGTTCATTCAAAATACCATGGTGAGGTTGGGGGTGAGGTAGACTTTTTCTCAAGTCTATTCCGTGAATTCCGTGAACATAGTTACTTCTGCTGATATACCACGGAATAGACTTGCAGCAAGTCTAGGAGTGAAGAGAATTCTCCGAACTTTGCACATCCTGGCAATTGAGTATAACATACGCATATGACTCAGATTTTCATTTTTTCATCAACAGCCAAATGGGGGGGGGGGCAAATGCAAAACAACTTGCATACTTGCAGTGGTGGCGCCAGGGGAGGGCTAGGGGGCTACAACCCCCGCCGGAGGCATCTAACCCCCCGTCGGAGGAAATTTTGGTTCCCGTCGGAGGAACTTTAGCAAAATAACGCACGGAAACACCATTTTTGTTCTTTATAGCCCCCCTGTCGGAAGCTCCAGCCCCTCTGTCGGAAAATTTCTGGCGCCACCCCTGCATACTTGTAGCTACTAAGGAATTAACAACAACAAACTAAAACATGACATCAACATTAACATTGGTCTATTATTCAAAAGAAGAAGGTTCCACCAAGGACCGCGGAGCGATCCAAAGAGTGCATGGGCTAGGAAGCAAGTGTAACTTGGGGGTCCGGGTTGGTCCGAGGGCCTAGCTCCCGGAAAATTGTTTGGGATCACGCTCATTGCATTGCTGGAAAACGACCTTTTCATAATAACACGAAGAAACTATCATCATCATAGCGAGTAGTTTCAAGTATTCAATTTCATCTGCTAAATCATTGGATTCCAATGCCGCCAATGCCTTGAGGAGTAGCAGTGCGAGTCGTATGCTTTAAACTTTGGCAGATTGAATTGTGGATCTATAAAGTGTACTGCAAAATCAAGAGCTTCAATATATATCATTCTGAATTCGTCTTTAACGGTTCCAATTTTAGCTTCTCTTTCAGCCGACAAAGTGCTATTATTTTCAAAATTTTGCCAACAAAGATAAAGCCATTTGCTGCTAAAAAGAGACCCAGCCTACCCTGCTCCGCGGTTCCTGTCCACGCTACGTTAGCCTGTGTTCCAGACCAACCAAGTGGTCTGGAACACAGGCTATGCTACGTCCGCTCGAGTAATCATCGCTGCGCTGATAATCTTAAACCCGCTATTCAAACATTATGTGAAACGAGTCTCAACACAGGTTGCATAAGTTAAGTTTTGGAAATCTGGAACCGACGGGCAAATCACTTCTCAAAATAGCGTACGTGATTTTTATGATTTTAGAATCATATGATTTTTCAGTGATTTTGTGATTTTAATGATTTTTCGTGTGATTTTTCAGTAATTTCTCAGTGATTTGTGATTTTGTGCTTTTTGCAGACCATTTTTTGTGATATTGTGAGTTTTGTAAGTGATATTTTGTGATTTCAAGGAAGACCCCTCGTCTGGAACCAACTGTAGCAAGCTGTAGCAATCATTGTTTCTTAGACCCTTTCTTCTTTTGAATAACGGGTCTACGCGTAAGCTAATGTGTTCACTGTTCACTCACTGTTCACTATCAAATTAATTTCTCTTCAACCCTAGCCCCTGGCTAATTAACAAACGGTCCCTTTACTTTTTGGTGACTTGAGTGAAGCCATCGAACAATAACTGAAGAAGACAATAAACACTGGCATAAAACAGTTGTGCTTACAGTGTGGGGATGGAACCTAACTGTATCAAAGGTGTGACAAAAGTTGAGACGGAATGACTATGCTACGTTCTTGGTGTCACTTCGTATCGCCAAAAATCTCCCAAATCATGCCCAACCATCATTGATTGTCCAACCGAACTTACAACAGCTAGCATAGTGCTAAAATCGAACAAAAATCCAGCAAATACTACACTATAGTTACGTTTTTCCAAAAAGTATCTGCCCATTGTTACTGTACAAAAAATGTACAGAAGTTTGGTGGAACCATACTTCAGATACAGCTGCCCGGTATGGGGAGTTGCCGGCATCAATGCTATCAATAGGCTGCAAAAACTCCAAAATAGGGCGGCGAGAATCGTCACAAACAGTGCTTACGATGCTTCTGCCTTACCCATTATCAAAAAACTTGGTTGGCCCACCATAAATGAACTTATCGAATCAGAAACCTTGAAGATGGTGTACAAATCGGTAAACAACCAAGCTCCCATTTACCTTACAGAAATGTTTGTCAGGCTGTCCGATGCATGCAAGAGAGAACTTCGCAATACTAAAACAGATTTGGCCGTTCCTCGTCGCAAATCGGCTTTCGGCCAGAAATGCTTTTCATATAAGGGTGCTAAATTATGGAACGATCTTTCGGTTGAAGTAAAATCATCAAAATCTTATGAAATATTCAAAAAACGTATCAACAATGCCAACACCGAATGCTGATTCTCTCTTTCATGCTATAGTTAGCATCATTTTAATTTGATCATAAGAAAATTTTGTAAATAGGGTTTTTTTAGTTATGTATGCTTTTGTTAGCTTTGTATTTATTTGCACGGCCCACTGTAAATCAGTCCTTTGACTGACGTGGCCACCGTGCCTAAACAATTTAAAATCAAATCAAATCAAATCAAATCAAACCAATCAATAGCTTTTCTACCAAAGAGCCTGGATCCAACTTCGTGCCCAGGTCCCGAACGATCTTCTGGCAGTCCTCCCCAACATTGTTCCCAGGGTGTTCTTATGTCATACGCTTTTCACTCCTCCGCACTGACTATAGAGTCTACACGCAAGCTAAGAATACGTCGATACATGAAATCATCGCAGTTTGCAGGGTCATTTCTGTCATTATGTTTTGTTAAAAATTCACAATCTGCAGTGTTTAAGTTT
Organism: Aurelia sp. 4 Dawson et al 2005; assembly: GCA_964019985.1. Classification (NCBI taxonomy): domain Eukaryota; kingdom Metazoa; phylum Cnidaria; class Scyphozoa; order Semaeostomeae; family Ulmaridae; genus Aurelia; species Aurelia sp. 4 Dawson et al 2005. Next base: position 4,633,317 of record OZ026495.1, read on the forward strand.
GAATATACTGGGTGACCTAAAACAGCTTCACGACCTAAATCATCACTGCCTTTCTGAGCTCTAGGTTTGTTGAAAAATGCTTTGTTTTGTATCACCGTTTAGTTGAAAGGCTTGTTATCTTTGGAGTTGCTGCATGCTCACTGTAAGCTATTAAAGAAGATTTTGAATCCCAGATTTCTCATTATGAGTGAATAATCGCCATCGTCTTCCTGTCAACATTTTGTGGAAGATGCATAGAGATGCATTTGAAGTCGTCTAGAAAAATCTGTTGCTTGCAGATTTGACCGCTATTGTTTCATCAAATTTGGTTGTACCATGAAAATAGACCATTTTTGAAATTTGGAAAAGGGTTTGGGAAGGGCAATATTTCTGGTAAATGGCGGGCATACTTCAGATAAATGGCTGCCACACTGCTTTCATGAACGATAACTTGAACTATTCAAATCTATTGGTTTCAAATTCATGAGGCATATGGGTCATACGACAACCTTGTAGAGTACAATTCATCGTTCGTGAAAGCCGTGTGGCAGCCATATCAGAATTATGTCCGCCATATCTACCAGAAAAATATTGCGCTCGTCAGACTCTGAACTAAATGTCAAAATGGACTATTTGGAATCCAGCTCTTTTCACATCTTACGAAACATGGGCTGGTAAAGGATAGGACAGTATGAGAAATGAATGAATTACCATATTTTTAAACCGGCTTCTTGAAAGGCAACCGTAACTTAAAGGGTCTCTTTTATCCAGCATGCCTTGCACGTGTCGTCTCTTTGTTTGCCTCTGTTGCCGCCACTTTTATGGTCCATGAAAATGGCGATGACACGTGCAAGGAATGCTGGATGAAAGAGACCCTTTAAACTGATCAAGCAACATTTCAAAAGATAGCTGAGCCCTTTATTTACATGCTGGTAATGTAGTGTTTATAAAATTTGCTCCCTTGCAGCTACGTGCAATCTAGCTCGTGAAGTTCTCTTTGAGCCACCCAGTAGGTCGATTAAAGAAATCGCTATTCCAAGAAAAAATAACTTAATGTCTTATGCTTTCTTCGGCTTCTCAGCTTGTACATTCCAGTAGTACATTATCTGGCCCCAAAGAATGCAGTTTAGACTACAAGCTACCATATACTGGATGAGAAAGAGCGCATCATTTGTCTCTTGGATGGTGGTGAATATTCTAGCCATACTTCCACCGAGAAGAAGGAAGATTGTGATCGCTGAAAGCTGTCCAGTGTGTCCGTTTGAAAAGTTAGCTACAATCTGCAACAGCTGAAAAATAATTGAAAACCTCAAAAGGCTGCTTGAGTACATCACTTGCTGTACATTTCTTAAACTCAATAATCAGTTACAAAATCACTCTACCAGTTACACTGCTTATAAAATTACTCTACTACACTACCTAAACGATACTGCAAGGAGCACAAGGATGTGTCTACCCTACGGCCATTTAACATAAAGATAAAAACTACAAGAAAATATTACGGGAAAGAATAACGAAAAGAAAACAACAGCAACAACAACAAAAATACTCTTAAATTTCCGAAGTTGCAGCAGCTAAGTTTCAGTAGTATGTTGTTTTATTCAAAACGTTGTGTTGCGTATAAGCATCTTAAAGTTTCTTTAAGGATTCCTGAATTCGAATCAACGGACAATCTCTCATCACCATGCAATATTATTCTACGCAGTAGAGCATTTGAAAGATTATTCAAAACGTTGTGTTGCGTATAAGCATCTTGAAGTTTCTTTAAGGATTCCTGAATTCGAATCAACGGACAATCTCTCATCACCATGCAATATCATTCTACGCAGTAGAGCATTTGAAAGATTTGGGAAAACGTGCGGTTGCAATGTTGAACGTACACCAGGGAGATATAGACTATATATCTCCCTGATGTACACTGTCGAGAAGTTCTCTCCTGTATGCATAGTAAGACTTGTTGTACTCATGTTTCACATTGAATGCTTGTCACATTTTAGTGTGTATGGCAGTTCATCCGAACTTAAATTGTATCTTCCGATCAACAATATTGTGAAAGGAGACCCGGACGTGTAGTGTTGACGTATCATACGCATAATTAGAATAATTAATATGCCGTAGGAGCACGTGTCAACTTGGTTCCAAGGGCCAGCTTCCTGCGTCAGTACTAACCATGGTACCGGCCAGGTCAAATTCGCAATAACAAAAGGCTCAATAATTATTCCAAAGAGTTATTGCTTGGCTTTGGTGAGAAATTGGTCAATTTTGGATCGCTGTCACAGGAAAACAGGACAAAGGATTGAAAAAAGGATTGTTGGTATACTTAAATATCATGTATGTGCCCCAGTTGATGGAGCTTGAGCCCCATCCGTCTGTCCATGTGGGAGAAATTAGCTGTATTTGGTCAATCTGGGGACCATTCCTATTGGTTCCCATACAAAAATGGTCCCATTTCAAATGATTATTGAGAAAAATATGTTTTATGTGTAGGGCTGGTGAGGAGTTGAAAAGGGGTAATTGACCTTGGAGATTTCGAATTTTAGGGTTTCAAGAAAGCGGGGGGTCATTATAACGTCATAAATGGGGGTCAAAGAAAAAAATTATTTGTCTTCGACCTGACGTTACGTTTGGAGTTGATGCTCGATGGTTACTGAGCCGATTTGAGAACGGAAAAAAGATTTCAAGAGACTGACTATCTGGGAGTCTTTTGCCGCCATTTGGGGTACGATACTTCCCCCAGGGGCTTCGTTACGGGGGTTCAAAAATGGGGTACAGTTTTGGCCCACACCTTTTTGCGCGCTAACTCAGTTTTGCACCGGGCAAACGACTTCGGCATGTCAAAAATCAACGTAAAACCATATTTTTTAACTATTCCAACTTTGATCTGCAATTTATCTCCAAAACGCGAGGAATAACGAGCCATTCTTTTTCGGAAGCTGCGGTGAAAGTTCCCTGATTTTCCAACTTAGGCCCATTTTCACTCCAAAGAAATCGTGCGCTTTTTCCTATCAAATGCACTTGCCAACCTCGGATTATTGTCTAAATACCTTAGAAAGGGTTAAATAATGGTCCTCAAAGAATTTGTTTTTAGTTTCTCGCATTATATACTACTGCATCGGTGGAAGAAGATCGGCCATTTTTCGTCGCATTTTCATACTTCCTCCAATTTTTTGGACTTATTACATGGTATGTTATGCATCAAAGTATATTGGCATATGGTATATGTTGTTCAAATCATTTTACTATAGAGAGTTTGTAATGAGTCTGCAGGTAATAATTTATGCAAAACAAAATGGCGCCCAAATGGCCACTTTTGCGGCAACCGGTACCAGGGCCGACATCGATGACCTGAGATGTCGGGCCTGGGAACGAGGTTGAGCACGTGTAGAAGTAGTTGTATTAGAGTCAGGCAACATGTAGGCCGTCAAACAGTAGCGTGCCAATAGGAGAACCCCAAACACAACAGGACGCATGGAAGCAGCGTCTTGAGCCAGTACCTTGATAGACAGGTACTCTATACGAGGAGCAATGATGACGTCATGTGTTGTTGTTCCCCCTTACAGCCGGGGTCCTGTCGTTCAATGTCTGCCCATCAGCTAATGTGAAACGACAATGCCTGCCAAAAGTCTTAGAACACCTTGATATATTATACGTTGTTTGCGATTTCCCCTTCTCCCCCTCATAACAATGTTGCTTTGTCACAATAAAATGAGAATAACAGGACGATTCGCGACTGTGATGGAATCCTGTGACAAAAATCTTGCAAATCAACATTATTTTGGAGGTGAATGGGGAGCTTAAACTAATTGCTATGAATAGAAATGCGAATTGTCCAGAAATGGCCAAGTGTTACAAGGACTTTTGGCAACATTGAAGCTTTGTATTTCAGCAAAGATCGTTTATAAGTAGCATTTTGTGGTTGTACCTGTATTTTAGTTTAGTTAAATATTCTTTATTTAATGGCCACAGGGTAGCCTGGTCTTCTGCTCCCCGCGGTGATTCGTGCGTAAAATCTTAAGAGGTAGTTTCGTAAAATTGTAGACTCATGCAATAAATTTTGAAGAAACGAAATTGCATTTCAAACTATGACTGCGTTCACACGATGCCGGCACATTTTGAAAACGGTGAAAAATGTGACGGTAGCAAAATTTGAGCTAGCATTCACACGATTCCGGAACAATTTGAGCGGTAGGAAATCTGACGGTAAAAAACTGGTTGGAAAACTTTGATGTCAAAGAAATGTACCTACACTCTAAGAATCGATCAGTTTCGTTCCAAGAGCATTAAAAAATTTTAATTTTGATCATTTTTGAGTGCTCACACGATACCGTTTCCAAAATGTGCCGGTTAGAGTTCCGTTTTCAAAATCTGCCGGCAAAAAAGTGCCGTTTTCGTGTGAACGGGAGGCCTATCCGTCACATTTTTCACCGTTTTCAAAATATTCCGGCATCGTGTGAACGCAGTCTATATCAATCTGCACCAGAATTGTGAGCAAAAGCAGTTACGGTTCTTCTGCTAGCACCTTGATGAAAAGTCTAAATTGGCTTACTATAGCGGATATGACAAGACCGAGACAGCTTGCATGGTTTACAAATCAATAACAGACCTTGTTCCTTGTTCCAAATTAACTGTCAGAAATTTTTACAAAATTTCTTCAGAAATCAGAATCAGAAATCAGAAATTTTCAACAGGCTTTGCCTCCCCAAAATCCTTAAAAATAGGTATGAAAATCGAATGAAAATCCTTAAATATGGGTCTTAACCTAAAATGTTTTCAAAACAAGAAAAACCAAGTCTTACCTTGCTACTGGCCATGATAACAACACAGCAAGCCTGCAGCTTTGCTAAGATCTCCTGAGGTGTTATCCCCGAGCTTAGAACATAGAACAAGCCAGCATAGACAGGCAAGAAGACAAACGTCATTCCAACTTGGCCATTGAAGACGAAGTATAGCACCACTAAAAGAACATCTTGCATACTCATCAGGAAAGACTCACCCCAAGCACTGTATAGATGAATAAAGAGAAAGTAGACTCCGAGGGGGGGGGGGTACGTAACATGTTGAGGGTACGGGTATGTGCCGCCCATATGGGTGGGTTTTTGAGCCAAATTCTCTAAGCAGTGGTCCCTTTTCGGCAGATTCTCCATAAACATGATGGGTGGGATATCCAGAATTGGCGAAAAATAACCAAATTCCAGCAGACCATTTGTCAGAAAATTTTGCTCCCTTGTCGGATTCTTTGTGATTTAAATGACTAGTAGATGTTAACGTGAAATAATGCATACAAACATGAATTTATCAAGCGTTAAAAATAAATTCTAACAGAAATCATTGAATTTAAGGCATGTCTTATAATGATACGTACTAATTGTGTAGATGTCAAAGTTGAATACCAAATATGGCAAAAATTTTAGTCATTGAGGAGTTATGTAAAGCATATAAAGCATAAATTTAATGTAAGTTCCTACAACTGTTGTTGCTGCTGTTGTTGGTGGTTTTTTCGTAGGAAAATTTTGGTTTTTATGGCTGGTATCGTCCTGATCATACGAACAATGGCAAGACTTGTAACAAGAATGAATTTTGGATATTTTCCAAGTTTCCCCAATTTGAGTTACTGGGGAAGGATAACCTAGATAGCAATATGCTGTCTTGATTGAGAAATATATGACATGGGATCTTCTTTTTCGTATCATTTTGAATTTCAATGTGTTATGATAACGTTTTTTAGTAGATTTACCCCCTTTTAAGATTGCCAGTTGTTCAGACTATTTTTAAAATATTAGTTTCAGCGTTGTATAGAGAAATTATATATTAAGAATAGAAATATTTGTACCTGAATGCAAAGCCTTTTCCTAAGCTGTATGATGTGGTAAACAACAATGAAGTGAGTTCCATAATCATTGAGAGAAGGCTCAGTCCAACAACACTCTTTGCATGCAGTACTTTGATAATTTGTGGTATTTTCACTATGGATTTAACAACAATAAAGATAATTTGTCATGAAGATTAGCTAACACAGTAATGGTCTTGCCTACATTAAAATTGTTTCTAGTCTAAAAATTCCTTGAAAATCCTGCCAAATTCTTAAAGGACAGTTCTGGGATTGGTATGGTTAATGCTACAATTAAGGAAAATTATCATCTACTGATGAAAATTCTTATTGTTGTTTCACATATTGAGCCTTATCATTCGGTTCCAAAAATGTTTTGAAAACTCAGGCCACATCTAGTCTTTATGTTGCCATCTTCTTGAAGGTGCACACAAAGAGGGTAGCAAAAATCAAGAGGCAAGAAAATGATAGGACAGCCTGGTTTTTGTTTGCACAATATGACATCAATTTGCAGAGATGGCTTAACTGAAAACATTGTGGGAAAAGTTGATGATGCACCAATGATCACTCTTGTATTTTGTCATGAATAGTACCAAACCCTGATTTGTCCTTTAAGAATTTCTATAATGTCACTACCGTATGATGTCAGTATCAACAAAAAATCCAAAACCATATGAATGTTAGAGAAAGTTAGCTCACAAAAAACTGTAGTACAAAAGAGTTGACGTGTTACATAAACATATCAATTCTGGTAGTTGCACATTATTTTACAAACTGTACATGTGTGCAATGTTATCAACTGTCAACTTTGGCTACTACAAGACATTAGATTGTGTTAGCACTAAACAAGATTTGACAAAGCACCTCACAAACCACTTTTGACAAACAACCATATACAAAATGTTGGAAATAAACTAAGCAAACCTAATCAAATGTTTGACAAAATAATACAGGAAAGGATCTTATGATATTCTTACCCATAGCAGATCCAACAACAATAGAATAACCAAGGGCTTTTGCCAAAGCAATCTTCAGACATGGAACTGAAATTGATAGATACAATCATTAGCAACTAGATCATTTGCACAAGGAGGTGTGCCCCCCAAAGCATCTTTCTAAGAATAGCTACAAACTTTTGATGTGTGCCCAGACTGGAAAGTTTGTATTCTACACATGCAGCTTAAGATGGTCTAAGTAGGATTTTCAATGAAATTTTGCACTTTTTGCTGTTGAGAAAAATGGAAAAATAGCTATTCTGTTTATTGTCAATGCACAACTCTGACTGAAAGCCACACACTGTACGTTCTGCTTGTACAAGAAGACATTGCACAATTCTATACAGACTTTCCAGTCTGAATGTGTAAATCCACAATCTTATGCAAAGAAACTTACACTGATATATTTTCTCAGCATATTGGTGTGAAAATGTAATGCAGCTCTCATTTTATTGCCTAAATATCAAACTACAGGATTGGAAGGGCAAAGGTGGGGTCATCGACAATTTCCTTGACTGACAATGAGGAAAGTCCCAACTTGTCATGTGGTAACATTCTTCTAGACATGGGACACAATAGCTTGCATTTGGATCCTCCTTAACCCTGTTTCACATGGGGGGCGGTCCCCCCAACGAAACTTTGCCACAAAGCGCCAAAACAACACAAGATATGAAAACCAAACATTTGCGACTTTTAACCAAATTTTAATTGGCAATTAGAATTTTAATACCTCATTTGGAGAGTGGCTGACAAAAAGATAGGAAAGCCATTAGAAGTGACACTGGAGCAAGTGAAGAGAATGACACAGGCAAGCGGAGAATTCGCCAAACTAGTCCACCATCAGTTTAGTGCGACTCCATGATGAAATCAACATCAATAGCAGGAATACGCAGGTAACAGGTAACGTAGGTGTTTCTAGTCTGAATTACCAGTAGTTGAAACATGTATCATTCGATTGATTTTGGTGAACGCTTTCATGTGATATAAAATCTTTGCCAATGTGCTGACATCAGGAAATCTGATATATATGATGTTATTTACAATTATGACATCATTTTTCAAATACAGTAAATAGATGTATTGATTATGAATCTCGCTGCAAGTTAGCTTGAGAGGCAATAGCTTGTAGGAACATACAGTCATTTAGTCCAACCATTGCTGATGCTTGGTGAGTTTTCTCATTCTTGACCTGTTCTTGAAATTCTCTTGACAACGCTCAAAAACAAAGTACTGTAGCATGGTAGCGGCACTACTGGGAAGGTAGCTGAATAGCTCAGATTTGCCAGGAAGGAAGAAGGGAAAAGAACAAAAGGAAAGGAGAAAGAAGGGAAGAAAGCGAAAAAAGGGAATAAAGGGAAGGGAAAGAAAGGAGAGAAAGGAAAATGGCTAGAATGGGGCAGTATATTGGGTAAGAAAAAGAAAATACAGTATGTACAAAGAATTGACATTGCTTAGCTTTCTACCAGGAAAGAAAAAGACTATTTGAGCCCTGGTTCTTGACACCTGCACTATTTAAAAGTTGAGAAAGGCGGGAATTTTCCTGTGTATTACAGTATGCTCACCCTCTGGGGCAAAATTGCCTCACAATACTCCTGCCCATCTGGGAGTTGGGGATAACGGCAATAAAAAGACAGTCACATAATTTGAAAATTATTACAATTCAATTTAATAGATCCATAGTTTCCCAGGGTACAAATGGCTTTTGATATTTGCATAACCTTCAGTGTGGAGTTTACATGGAATTTGGGGTTTATTGCCTTGCAATCTGATAAAAGAGCCAGAAATTACCTGCATATTGATGAATTTGAGCCAATCTGCTTTTAAAAAATGACAGGGTCTTCACTAGCATAGGAATAATCTTTGGCATTCAGTTTACAAGGAGTGTAACTTTCATGTATCAACCAAAAGACTCCACGTAATTTCGTGGGAGTGAGTATTTGCATTTTACTAAAATAATGTAATTTGCAGGAATTTCAGTTTTCATAGATAATGACATTTGATTGGAATAAAATTTCAGGAATCCAATATTTTAGGAAATTTTCCATGAATACTACAGTAAATTCTCTTGAATCTCACATTGTTGAAAATGCTGCAAATACTTTCACAAATTTTGTCCAAAATGTGAAAAATACAAAAGATTCTTCCAATGTAATCCATTGAAGGCTGTACCAGGACCATCAAAGCAACAAAACGGTACCCTTTTGAATAGAAAATTTTGGAGAATACTGGGGAAAAATCAGAATGAAAAATGATTGATAATATCCCTTTTTCAGTCCTCCAAAAATATCCCGGGCCAGTACCACAGTACCTGGTACAAAAGGCCTGGGTTGGAAAACATGTGATTTGGCCTATGCGTACTGTAGTGAGTGAAAAAATGTGAAAGTGCGAGCTACAAGAAGACTTTGAAAAAGCCGTGAGAGATGCAAAATTAACAATAGATCTGTTGTTATCTCATGTGAGAACCTTTTATTTTAGCAGCAAGAAGCGAGTTTGACACAATTTTATAGTTGCAAAGTTTTCCAACTTGGCAAAAGGCATCAGTACCACTGACTACTGAGAGAGCTCCTCCTTCAAGTAATCCCCTCCATACAATTCATCTTTTCTCTTTGCTTTGTTCAATGTATATTGTATTAATTGTTTTTCATTTCTTTTTTGATGATGTATCAATTTTCTGTATCTTATATTTTTGTAGTTTAGTTATTTGTCTGTTTAGTTATTTCATAAATTGTATACTAGGGCTAGGGTATCAGTGGTAAATTCCGGACGGTTAAGTTTCTGAGGTCTAAGGAGCCGAAACTTTCCTTCCAAATGGAAAAACAAAATCATCACGTTCAACTTACAGTACATCATTTTGTGTTTCACGATTTTTTGCATCTTCCTGTGATTTCTGTAGCTCTTCTTTTTCGTTGGGTTGTTTAGACCTAAATTCTCGTGTGGCGGTATATTCCGGACACAAAGTTGATCATCGATTTGGCATGCAAAACGCTACATTTCGTTGGTGATTCTTTTACATTTTATTCACTTAGCTCTTGAAAGTTGATTTGTGTAGTTTTCATCGGCATCACTCTGCTTTGCTTGCATATCTGACAAGTTAAATGTCGTTGACCAATTTATCTCAAGAAGTAATGCTGACATCATCATTTCGAATGCACGCAAGGGCACTGTTTGTTTACGAGGGATTATTTACAGTTAGCACGAGTTTATTTAAAAAACTCAAAATATGTGAAAAGATCGTGTAAGAGATGGAGAACATGAAAATAAAATGCAAGTTTCCTTTGCGATTAAAGAATTTTGTGAAACTGGTTTCATGAACCAATTGTCCGGGACTGCCGTCCGGAATTTAACGTCGATGTGGAATTTAAAATATATGGAACTGAAACCAGAGGGGCCAGTACCCAATAACATTATATATAACTCCTTGTCATTGTCCTTTAATATGCAAGAATTTTGCTTGCGAATAAATAGGTATCCAAATTTTCAAATAACTTTCACTGGGACGTTCACGCTCATTTAGCCGGACGGCCTTACTGCTGAGCAGTGCTGCCATAGCAGTTGAGACCCTTGTCGCTCGTTTTCTTACCATCGAGGAAGTTCATGTTGACGAAAAACTCATCATGGCATCTTCTTGGTATCAGCATCAATGCATAAGGTGTAAAGAAGAAATCAGTCTCATTCGCCATCGTGAAAAAGATAGAACTTTTGCAGCTGCTAACTTGCCAGCTCAGCTCTGTGTGGACGTGGACTTTGTTATCACCACCTTGCAGTATCTTATCTACCACCTTAACCTTGTTTTAATGTTTCGCGAAAATTGAGTTGGCGCGAAATTGAAGCGCAAAATCACGTGCACCCATAATGGTATGAGCCAGGGACCTGGTATGAGCAAAGGGAACGAAGGGGAAGACAAATTAGACGGGTGCCCGATAAAAGTCTATTGCTTGCAAACAATTGCCTGACTTTATGCCGATCTTCTACCCAATTATGGCCAATTTCTGGAAAATTCTCCAAACTCATTGGAGCTGTTTGCCCCCTCATAAGCCCTGTCTCCCCTAAGCCTATGGTATTTGGTTTTAGTTTCAGTTTCATATAATTTAAAATTCCACTACATGCAATCCAAAATGACAAAAATTACGTACAATTAAATACAACATGCAAAACTAGTTAATACAAGACAGATACAAATATTTCAGAAAATTAAACTAACATAATTAACCAATATACAATCATGATAATAACGAATTAAGACAGATTTTGGGAATTATATGTAGGGGAATTTCTTGAGGAGGAGCTCTTTCAGTCGCTAAGCTAATCGAGGAGAGAGCACCCCCTATCTGAAGAATGATTAAAGAACTTGGTATATTCATTCAACTTGTTTATGCAGTTTCAAGGTAACTTAAGAGGGTGAATGATAATTCAAGATCGGTAATTGTTCTCTAAGAAGAAGGATTCGAGTTTTTGACGAAAGCTACAAGCAGATTGTGAACTTTTTATAACCATGGGAAGGTCATTCCAACACTTAGCTCCAAAGTAGCGCACAGACCATATTGAAGAGTATTTTTCTGTGCAATGAAAATATCATTCTTGCTAGCTTGCCGCGTACCATATTGATGAACGGTTTCAACACGGGGGGGGGGGGTTCTTCCATAGTAAAGGTACCTGGGGATGTGCCGCCCACAAGGGTATACTTTTTCGGACCTCTAGTCTAGGCAAGGGTATACTTTTTGGCAATTCTAGTCGAGTTTAGTCTAGGCAAGGGTATGCTTAGTGGCAATTTTGGTCAAAGCACTGTAAAAATTTAGTAATTTCTGCAAAAAAATCTAATTAAAAAAAAAATTTTGTCCTGAGAATGAGAAAATTTGGCAAGTTTGGTCTAGAAAACGCCAATTCAGGGCACTTTTGATTGAGAAAATAGTCTAGCCAAGGGTATCATTTTGACAAAAATTGGTCTAGCCAACGGTCCCATTTTGAAACTGTGGGCGGCAGACCCCTACCCGAAATTTAGCCGAGAACCCCCCCCCCCCCGTGGTTTCAACTAATGCAAAGAAAGAATGAAAATAAGAAGAAGCAGTCTTATTAATACAATCATAAACAAAAGTACAAGGCCTCCGACGAAACCTGAAAAGTGGAGGGGCCAAAATTTGGTATGAAAATATACCATAGCCGAATATGATAAGCTGCCCTCCCAGGGACACATCTAGAGGGAAAAGTGACTGAGGTGTGCGAGCGTGAAGCGCGGGTAAAGTCCTGAAGTAGGCAAGTTAAACAATTAGGTTAGCATCGCTTTATGAACATGACTATGATCTATGAACATGATCAACATATTGACGTCCCAAGATATTAGCAAGCAGAAAAATTTTGCACAATTTCTACTACAAGCAGCAGAACTTAGAACAAAAACCTTGAATATTCAGCCAGAAAATATTTGCCCTTGAGAATGCCACAAAACAGAGAAGCTATGCGTCGAGTATGGTTCCATAACCCAGAAGAAATTTTTTAATTAGTTGATAGACTTTTTATTATGATCTTTATTACCGTTACTGTTTCTTTCGCTGTAACATTCTACCTTAGTTTCTTTTTAGAACTGTATCTTTTAAATAATGCTCTGTTTAGGCTATATACGATGTAAATTGTATCATGCTTTTTCATAAACGAAAGTAGGGGTCCTAACGTATGGGGTCTAGGGGTTGCAGCCCTTGAAAGAAGTTTTAGATTACGCCTTTCACCTCATTGAAAAATCCCCATTTTGAATTAAAGCTGACAGAATTGATAAGTAAATATTTGTAAGGTACCCTACCAAGAAAGTGTATAGTTTTTAGAAAGTAGCATTTTCTTTGGCTTGCAAGTAGCACTTGCCTTTCTTGCCAACTGGATTTGTGCCCAAGATATACGAGGTCTTTGCATTCTGCATTGACTATCTGCTTCCTAGGGCAGTTTCTATAGCTTTAGATTTCTTTGGATTTCTTATATATTCATAGTGATTTAAAAGATGTAACATTGATATTACTGAAAATCGTCTGTAATTGTGTACAATAGTGAAGTTGTGACCTTTTTAGTTTCCGAAATGAAATTTCCCTTATCAACAGAACAGGGATTGAATCGAATGGATGCTAGGAAATTTGCTTGAATTTAAATGAGCATAGGGTTTTAAAGAGAATTAAAACGATCATCAAAAAATTTCGGAATTGCGTTTTTTTTGCAAAAAAGTGGAGGGGCCATGGCCCCCCCGGCCCCCCCGTCGTCGGAGGCCCTGAAGTAAATCTAAAGTTAAATCTTAAGAATGAAAACGTCATGCCCACTTTTTGATGCAATGAACTATTTCTGTGATTCAATGCAAGGAGGGTCAAAAGCAAAGAAGATGCGCAAAAAACGGAGTGCGCGAAAATAAAAGTGGCGCGAAAAAGAACACTACCACCTTAACTGCGGCCTAAGCAAGACAAAATGGCGGCTGCAGACATGGCTGTAAAACAAGAATCTGTAGACCTCGTAGATCTCGAAGCAAAGATAGTGGAATTATGCAGAGAGAATCCTAAAGGCATTGCAGATGCTGCAGTTCAACAGGGACTGCCTGGAATACCACCAAGACAGAGAGTTACTGCAATAAATCGATTGCTTTCAACTGGCCAAATCGAGCTCCTGAAGAGCGGCTCAACTCTTTTGTATAAGTACAAAGACAGCCAGGCTGCTAGCAAGACGAAAGGCTTTGAGTCTGAAGAAAAATTGATATACCAAATAATAGAAGGGTTTGGTAATAAAGGAATATGGATAAGAGACATACGGTTCAGGTGCAATTTACAAATGACACAAGTCAACAAAGTATTGAAAAATCTAGAAAGCAAGAAGCTAATCAAAGCTGTGAATTCTGTGGCTGCTGGCAAGAAAAAAGTTTACATGTTGTATAATTTAGATCCTGACTCTTCAGTGACCGGTGGGGCTTGGTACAGCGATCAGGACTTTGAGTCAGAATTTGTTGATGTACTCAATCAACAGTGTTATAAATTCTTGCAGCAAAAAGCACAGAAAGTTCAAGACATGAAAATTGATCCCCTTGCAAAACAGAATGCCGCATTTGCATCATCAAATGAGGTATTGCAATATATTTCACAATTAGGAATCAGCAAAGTAACATTAACTACAAAAGATATAGAGGCAATATTGAATACCCTTGTTTTTGATGGACATGTGGAGATGACCATTGTTTTAGATAATACAGGGGGTGGGGTGTCACAGAAGAAATTATTCAAGGCTGTAAAATCAATGCTGCCTGTCACTGGCTTGATGAAAGTTCCATGTGGTGTTTGTCCTGTTGTCCATGACTGTCATGATGATGGTGAGGTTTCACCCAGTAAATGTATTTATATGAAAGAGTGGCTTGATGAATTTTAGACATATTGTACTGTTTTGGGTTTGTAGTTTCAAATGCTTCCATAGTTTCCTATTCTGATACATGCAACATCTTTATGGTTACGGCAATGTCTGAATCTGCATTTGAGCCACCTGGAAATTTTTCTTCCAGGTGAGTCCAAAAAGGCCAGCACTTGAAAAGCTACTGCTCCCTGAGTATATAAGCAAAGATATTTTGCAATACCTGATTGAATTGCTAACATGTTTAAAATTTTTAGAAATTTTTCTGGTTAGAATTGGTCACTCCGCTCAAGTTCTGTAAGCGATTTTTTAAAATGAATCCCTTTGAGGAACCTTGAAAATGTGCTAAAATTACAAGCAAAAGTTCCTCATGCGTTTGCCTCACAGCAATGACTTTCAGCATCTTTTAGCTCTTGCTTTCCTCTTGGCAGGTTGAAAAGTCTTTCCCCTAGTGTGAATGACTTATTCAGGGGGATTCCACTATCCCATGAGCACACATGCAAGAGTAATTATTGCTAGGACGGAGAACAAAGGGAAATTTTGCTTGCTGTTTTCACTCATTTTTGCCAGTTTCCGAAAGGTGCTTTCTGCAGAAAATCTCTAATTTCAATGGGAAGGAATGACCAATTAGAGCCGGTAAATTACTGAACCTACTGTAATTTGACATAATGGAGATAAAACAAGACAGTTTTCAATATATATCATTGCTTTGATATTCAGGGAGCAGGACTTTTGCAAATGCAGTGCGTATTTATCAAATCACCCAGTACTGGCTGTCCAAAAAAGTACTCATATGTTTAAAAATCACAAAACATCTGTCATTTAATGACCTTTGATGAAATCTCCCTTTGGATCTCCAAAATACCTACAGTAAAGATGATGAACTTTATTTTCAATACTAAACAAGGGATATAACTATCCGATGATTTGCGCTCTGGTCAAATTCAATTTTAGATATGAATTTGAATCAATGCACAAAATCGCCACTTAGAAGTGAAAACTACGGTTTAATGCTTATCTTTAAAGACGTTGTATAGGCTGGTGAGCTGATTTTGATGAAATAGGTTCTGTCTTACACGCTATTTCCTTCTACAAAGAAGGAAAAATAGGACAACCTCCAATGATTCGTAAAGAGACACTGTATCAAGCTACAATAGTCAATGGGACGCGTGATAGTCTGGCTTTACTCGCAAAGGGGTTGTAAAATTTTTGTGGAATTTCGTTCCGTGTTTCCGATGTTTACGTTCATTGAATCGAAGTGCGTGACAAATCGGTATATTGGCTTTTAGGCGCATATCAACAGGAGCTATTGGCAGTCTGTAAACCACGGAACAATGAAATGACGGAACGACATGACGAAATAGCGGAATAAAATGACGGAGTCATACAAGAGTGTAAGATATCAATTTCGTAAGCTCCTACTAACTATACGTTAACGACATACGAATGCTATGAGTTGCCTTTTTCTCAATGGAAAACCAAAACTTTGGTAACACCCTGGGTAACACCTACTGTAAGTGATCAAATTCTTCCCACTTAAATAATCAATGAAACTTAATCCTCACCAAAACACTGATTTGTAAATCGTTAAATTCTTCAGCTTATCTTCGCAAAAGGGGGGCTTTATCTCTCCCCCATTCCAGTCTAGATATCCTTATTTTCAACATATCAAACTGCACTAAATAATTTGTGATCACGAATTCACGAGTGGATAGTATCAAAGTCATGTCATTGCGTGTATAAATTAGCCAAATAACGCTTCGCGTACTAATATGGGGACAGGGGTTTCTTCATGCCGTGCCGAACGCACCGGGATTCCCCAACTACTTTTCTTGTTTTTGTAAAGCCACGTTACGAAAGTTTTAGTTTCCATTTAGAAGAAAAGAAAGTTAGGGCATTCGTATCGTGTTAATACGCTTAGGAGGAGCCCACCACTAGAAATATTACACTCTTATGTGTCTCCGTCAAATCATTCCGTCGTTTCCTCATTTTGTTCCGCCGTTTCGTGGTTCCGTGGTTTACAGACTGCCGGTGTTATTGGCTATGACGCAGTTACTCTCAAGTTGACGTAAACAATGTTTGTTCCATTGTTCACAGGGCTCAATTTAATTGGCTATAATAGCAATCCTTATCGTCTGAAGAGCTACATAAAACCTGTACGTTACATCTAGCCTGTACAAAGCTATCTTCCAATCAACAACCTCGAATTAGACTCTGGTTCACTGATTTCGAGCCTATTTCAAAGATTTGCTGCTTGCAGCGCAAATCAAAGATAGAAAATCAGATGCACAGCAAAACCTCATTCTGATCATCATCAATACTTTTGAGGTTTAGTTTTTATGAAAAAATAGCCAGTCTGGTCTATGAGGAGTCAACATTTTCAGATGTTGTCCTCGAATTGTCCTTGCTTGGGCACGGTTCATCCTGTCATTTATGATAAATCAAAAGCTTAACGCGACTTTGCTTTCCACTCTGCGGATGATAGTTTTCATAAATCCACCCATTCAGAGACTTATCAATTGCTCTGGAACCAATTGGTCTATCAAAATTCTGTGAAAAGATTACTCATACTCATGGTAATCAAAAGACACATTTAAAAAACCATTTGTTTTCATGACTTTGGAGAAATCTCATTTCAAAATATTTTACTGGCTTCAAAACAACTTCATTTTCCACTCCGCTAATCTAAAGATTTTGATAAAATTTTTTAACCACTCTCACTTTATGCTCACTGATGCACATGCCAAAATCAAAAGCTTGGCGAGGTGTTTTGCAATAAAATTCTAAAGTTTGGTAGCCTACTTTTGTAAGAAACACCAGAAAAACCAGTCATTGAATTATGGATTGGTGCAAAAGAATCAATGAAGTATGTGAGAACAAGTCAGAATTCTTTCAAGATTGTTGATTTCAGAAAATTGGATTTATCTCCAAAACTACTTGAAAAAAGGTTTGTTTCTCTTTCGCTATATCGTTAGCCTCCTCTCTGGAGTGTGCAAAGTTGAATAAGCCTCCTAGGGGCTTTATAGAGCTTTTACAGTTAAATACTTCTGTACCCTTGGAGAGTCTGGTACCCAGGGTAATAATTCTGCTATCTTTTCAAAATTGGAACCAATTTGATCAGGAGTAAAACACTCAGCATTGAAGTCAAAGTTCCTCTAAAAAACCTCAAATTGCAAGCATGAGAAGCAGGGCTCAAAAAGCTCAGTTCATCATTGTTTATTTCCATCCATTAAGATACCAATGTTTTCACTAATAACATAATCCAAATAGTCTAATCAAAACAATAGACCTGTAATCTCAAAGAATGAATGATTACTTTTTTGTACGATCCCAGGCCTGTTGGAAGCAGGGGGCTGAGCCCCTTGATAATATGCTGAAATTTGTTGATTTTGTAAGTGAAAACGACTGTGAAAGCCAAGGTCATGGAAATAAAAAATTCAAACTCATTCGAGGCAGCTACTAGAATCTATCAGGTATGCAATAACTTTCGATTGTCTGATAACCCTCAAAATCTAGTTCCTTTTGCAATTAAAGCCCTTCTTCAAATTTCCTGGAAAGACCCTCACTAGGTGTGATCCTTTAATTCTTTCAAAACAAATTCTCCAAAAATGGGGTGTTCTCCAACAGTCTAAAGGGCATGGTCATAACAATTTTCCCGGTAGCAAGTCTACGGACCCTATCTTTGTTCGTTTCATTCGCACTCACATTCAGCCCCCCCCACCCATTTATAATTTCATTCCGACAGGCCTGGAACCTACAGTAGAACAGCAGAGACCTAATCACGGCCGCCAAGAGCTTTTCAAGGCCTAGGAGCAAAACTGTGAATTGAGGCCCCCTGCGAGCGAAGCAAGCAGAATATTTTTCGATCACCCCCTTTAGATTGGCTGAAAATGCATTTCATAGCTTTTCCTGAAATCGAAATGTCAAAATTCTTCAATTACGAGGCCCCTTAGACCCTGAGGCCCTGGGGCAAAGTGCCCCTCCTGCACCCCCTCTCGGCGGCCCTGGACCTAATAGTAAATTGGGCACACGATGTGCTGCCCAGCTATCTTCAAGCCTCACCATAATCTTCAAAATCTGCTTCATTTTGAGTCCTTTCGTCCAATTACAGAGAATTCGATTGCAATTAGGGTATTGTTACAACAGAACATTGACAAATGCACTTTCTCCCTCGATGGAAGATAGAAATGAATGCAATGTTTCTTAATGCATTTGTAACTCCTTGGGAGTGCATGACCAGGCAAGCAGCATTGACGAGCACGTTTACATACTAGGATCATACTGTAAGTCGTTTTTATGAAACAAAAATGTCCCGTGTTTTCTTGCTTTTCCAGAATCTGCAGACCACCTTATCCGCATAATAAAATCGTGATGTAATCACACTACAAAAAACCTGCAGTGGATCTTGATTTCACTACCAATTACTTCGGCAATGCTTTTAATACAGCTTTGTGCTGTAATGACATCAAGTATGGCCTCCCACAGGGATCTATCATAAGGCCATTTTTGATCCATTTATACTCATTGATACTGCTCTCGCCGCAGTGCTTTTTAGTCCTTTTCGATCTTTAAATTTTCGCATTTGCTTTTCGAATCTGTTTAGTGTCTTTTTAGGGTTCTGAAAGAGAAAGAAAACAGAGATTGTTAGAATCCTTTGAACATGTAATAGAAAGTTCCAGAACGATGGCGTCTCAGGGAATTGGACTAAGATGCATTGCGTTCTATTATGGAAACAGCAATGATTCTACGGGAATTTGATCATCAAAAGCAATGGATCTTGCTCAACTGCACCCCCCCCCCCAATGCCATCTTCTCCGCAATCGTCGAATACACGCATTAGTTGTTGAAAGAAAGTAATCCTCTGTAAGTACGGAAAAATTACAAAGTACCATAAAAGCTCTATTAAGCCCCTTAAGGGGGCTTATTTAATTTTGAACACTCCAGAGGGGGCTTGTTAGGGAGAGGGCTTATTCACAAAATCAAATGACAAGTTCTTTTACCCCATATTTGGCAGATTCCAAGTATAATTTTGCAACTAAAATCCGTAAATTCGACACGCTCTCCATCCCAGACACTATCAAAACTAACATGTAAGATTGTATGGCGAAATATGCATAGAAAATCGTTGGCAATTTTGGAAATTTGATAGAAATTGGCGGAGGGTTTCATAGAGAGGAGAGTTTATCTAAGGTTTCAGCTCAGAGAGGTGGGCCTTATTAGAAAGAAGGGCTTTATAGCCAGGAGGCTTAATAGAGCTTTTACGGTATGCTTCAAAACAAGGCAACTGCAAAAAGGGCTAAAACTCGTAATTCCAAAACCAATCACTCCGTTGCGGTAAAAGTAATAGTGAGACTGACCTTCATTCCTCCTCCTAATTCATCCAAACTGCTTTCTATTTCTGACTTTGGTCGGATGATGTAATCTCTCGTTGATGCTTTGGGAACTCGAGCTCTTGCGATGAAACCTTTGTCACCAGGTCTTTTTGGCCTGTTTGCAAAATGATACAGAAATGTGTGTTCTTCTATTTATAAAGAATTTAAAACATTTGGACAATGAAACCTTGGGACAAAAATTTAACAGAAGGTTTAATCGTCCAACCGTTATCGATTCTAGTATAATCACATAAGACGAGGGGCTAATTGCTGACGTTCTTAGTGCACATTTTACCAAAAGATCTCAACGAAAATTAAAGAAATGAAGTTGAAGATAATCAAACAAATGATCATTAAATAATCACATAACAATCACGAAAATCACAAAATCAAAGAAAAATCATGAAGTCTAAGAGAATCAACTAATTTTAAAACATTGATATTGATGTATTGGTAGGAAACCTCGGTTTCAGAATGATAAAATTGAAACATAGACTTGTCAGATATGGGTTAAATAAAAATCGATGAAATAATCAATCTCAACTTTTTGCATGTCTTCCTACTGGTTCGAAAAAATGAGCATCATCGTCGCACTTTTACTATTACGATTTAAAAACACATATATAATAAATCCCATAAACAATTTTTAGAAATGATGCACCCCTCGCAAAAAGATACCCTTGCAGTGTTATCTCATTGTCTTTCCAAAGTCTGACGTATTGCTTCATTTGCTCATATCAGCAGAAAACATCTAACACAACGGGTTGAATCTCCATAGACGTTTTGACTTCTTAAAGGAGAGGTTTGAATAGAGCGTCCAAATCTGGCAAATTTGTGCTTGAAAACAAATGCATGACCCCAGTTCTCCGCATAAACACTGCTAGCTGTGGCAAGAAGTTGCTTCGGATTTCAGAACACTTTTAGAGAGTTTATTATCGCTATATTTACGCAAAGTGAGTTAGCAATGGTTCAGTTTATACAGAGCAAAGTTTTATTGGTCTCCTTGCTTTGCTTCTCGTTACAGTGAAGGTCCGCCTTTAAGAAACTGCATTATAAGAAACCCAGGCCTGATTTCACTGATCAACCACCTCTCTACAAGAAACTATCCAGGCTGATTCAAGTTCAGTTTCCTATACAATGGTACATTGCAATGTCATAAGGCGTATATTTGAATATATCTCCTATAGGTCTCAATTCTCTTGAAGCAAGAATGAAAGTTCAAGTTTGTTATAAGTTCAAGAAACCTTCAGTGCTGGCTCAAACCATTAGATCCTCGCACAACAGTGCATATTCAAAAACGCTTTCTTAACAATTTTGACAGTTGTTTGGAGATAAAAGTGTTTCTTATACCAGAGTGCTATACACACCCTGTTTTAAAGAAGTATATTTTGACATAAGAAACCAATCAGGCTGTCTTTGTGTTACGAGTTTCTTGAAGGTGGGGCTTTACTGCACTTTCAATCATTGTTAGCTGACTTCTCTTTCAATTGAGTAACACCGTTGAGCTGTAATTTTTACACCACGAAGTCAGTCAAAAATGAACGTAGATAAACGGGAAACAGGCCAAAAGACAAATATTGACAATGTATCAACTGAATCATTCCTATTCAGTTTGAGTAAAGTTATCGTTGTTGTATAACGCTATCGAAAGTGCTCTGAAATCCAAAGCAACCTCTTGCCACAGCAAGCATCGTTATACCGAGAACGGGAGTCATGCTATTGTTTTCCTTCACAAATTTAACCGATTTAGACTTCGATCCAAACGTGTTTTTCAAGAAGTTAAGAAGAAGCAATTATGAATTTTATCAGGGCTCAAACATTGAAGTAGCGTGGTAGCGACGATACCAAGGAATGTAGCAGAAATTCTCAAATTTCCTTGAAAGGAAGAAGGATAAAATGGAAAAATCAAACGTACGAAAAGGGAAAAGATTTGAAAGAAATGATGGAAGGAAAGGAAGAGAGGGGAAGACAGAAGGGGGAGGAAGAAAGGGGATAGAATGAAGCGGTAAAAAGGGACAGAAGAAGAAAATGTGTAACAAGAAACAATAGTACTTGCTTTGCTCCCAAGAAGGAAAGATTTTTTGAATCCTGAATTTTATATAGACAGTGCTCTCTCAATGATGAAATACATGAAGAAAAGAAGTCAAATAACAGCAAAAGTATTCTTCTTACCTTTTATCATCGGCGCCACCCTGCACTGATGAACTACTAGGACCATCATCGGTTGAACTAGAAGAAAATCATAAATGCGTTAGATTCCTTGGATTTTCAAACCTGTTTTCTGGATGACACACAGCCGCCGAAGAAATCATATGGATGGGATCAAATCTTTTAAATTTCTAAAAGAAAAGTCCGGGGTATATGAAACTATTGCAAAAAAGGAGCTTTATTAACTGCAGGACACCAAACGTGAGTTCTTTCCAAGTTGTGACATCACCAACTGCCATAAACACGTAAATAATTTTAAAAAGTTGTCCAACTGTTGCTTCATTTTGTGTTTAGTGCGAGTGCGTGATAAGGAGAGTAGCAGTGTGAATGTGAGCATCGTATCGATACATTTGGCAGCCTCGTTCAGGTCAAAGCGAATGACGTCATTTCGCGCATTTCGCAGATTGAAATACGCAGTTTTGCAGAGAAAAGAGATAAATGAAGTTGGAAAAAGTACAACACACCATTCACGACAGCGAAATCTTTTAAAAAGTCAATAACTATACCAGCCCCGGAACTGTCCTTTAAAAATCTAGCGATAACATTGAATATACACTTTTCTTCGAATTAAATGACTGAAAACTAAGGATAATTTGCTGTAAATCTGTCGTAGAAATATTTTGATATCTACAATCGCGGACAAAACTCATGACACACTTTGTATTTTGGAGGAAATTTCAAGTTGAGATCCCCCCCACCCCTTATTGCAATGTTGAAAGCTGATGAAAATGTCATAAACGAGTTGACAAGTATGTCTTCTTCCAGCAACCAACATTGCAATGGGGGGGGGGAGGGGGGCATTAGCAGTGAAAGGTAGCAGCTTACGTACAGGAAAGGCATCTTTTAACGCAAAACTCATGTGTCCCAACGAGTTTTGTCCGCGATTGTAGATTGTTTTGAAAATGGTGTAATTTTAAGTATTTTTGTGCGAATTCATGCTAAAGTTTGAAAAATTGAAATCATCGTAAGTCCTAAATCAATGAAAGCAAAAAAATGAAAAAAATCCTCAAGAAGTCCATGCGTGCAAAATCACAGCAACGAGAAATCTGTGGCTTATCTGGTTCCGAAGTTAGAAATTTGATGACGTTGCCGCATCAAAAATAATGAATGCCGACATTGGTCAATATATCAATAAAATGCAACGGCAGATTGACACTCCAGGTTCCTTCCAACCAATTCAATTCAGAGAAAAATCCAATCGAATTTTACATCCACCTCTTCAACGCTATGTTCACACTGCTCCGTGTTCGTTCCTATCCGTTTTTGTTGATGAAAACGCTGCCCGTTCACATTGATCCGTTTTCAAATAGATACGCCATTAAAATGATAGGCTTCACATTGCTTCAGCAAAGCGGTGTGATTCATCCCCTTTCAAAACAAAGTCTTTTGTTAATAGCTGCCTACAAGGCGCCAATCGTGCTTTGAATGCCATTGTAATCAACAGCTTATTAACAAAGGAATATGAATCGTTTTCAGATTTCTCCGTTTTTAGCGTTCACACTGAAAACAGATCGTTTTCAAAACGCACTGTTTTTAAATTTATGCGCTTTCAGTAGCGTTTTGAAAGCTTCGTTTTCACAGCGGAGCAATGGGAATGCAAGGCAAAAATGGTGAAGTTTTACTCCGTTTTCATATAAAAACGGAGCAGTGTGAACGAGACCTATAGGTCTGAGCCTTATAGGGGATCTGAAATAAAAATTTTTAATTGATACCACTGAATAGCACTATTGAATAATGCAAAATCTTAGTAAATTTTGTTGATATCTTGTTTCGTTTTCGATTCATCCACTATTTTGTAGAGATTATTTGATGACATTATTTTGTTTGCACAAAGTGAAGAAAGTATACGAGGTTGACTATCTTTCCGAAGAAAAATCGAATAAAAAAACTTCTTGAATTAGCATGCCTTTCTAAACATCACACAAGGTGAGTCAAAACAAAACCCGGCGATTGAAACGCTACTGCTCCCTGAATATACCGGGTGTCCCAAAAAGGTATACAGATTTGGTCGACCCTAGTGACTAGAATATAGCGTGAATTAATCCAAAACGATTTTCAGAACATACCATGATAGCTAACGTGAACATGGATACCTCGTTTGTTGATATCGGTGCGTTGGGAGTGAAGATTATTAGTCTTCAAAGGACAAATTTGCCTCCACCTCCAAGCCAGAGCTTTGACGATTTGGCCTAAGCAAATTCTTGAAGCACAGTAAATAAAATCAACAAACTTTGAAGACGGCATAACAGATGTGTTTTATAAAATACAGCTTATGTGAGACTTATTGTCAAGGGAGCTGCGAAATCACCTTGATTCATCTCTCAATATCGACAATCTATTTTACACATACTGTTCATCGGTGAAAGTACTCCCTTGAGTATCAACACTCTCTTGGAACCCTCGAATCGTTCCTTGAAAAGAATCTGTTATGAGATCTCTCTGGAGTCAAGACAGGAAGGTCTGGAGATCTTTTGGGGGCAAAAAGATGTCTCCTCGATTGTAGATGACCCACCCGCAGGGAATTTGAAGATACGTCATGATCAATCTGATCTCGAGAGATCTGATAAAGACTCTTTTTCAAGAAACTTTTCGACGATGTCAAAAGTGCGTTGATCCTCAAGGGAGTACTTTCACCAATGGATAGTATGTTTGAATCAAATTGTCGATATGACATTGAGATAAATGATGTTGATTTCGGAGCTCCCTTGACGATAGGTCTCACCAGGGCTGTATTTTCTTTAACGCATCTGTTGTGCCGTCTTCAAATGTTGTTGATTTTACTCACTGCGTGTCAAGAATTTGCTTAGGCCAAACCGTCAAAGCTCTGGTTTGGAGGTGGATGCAAATTTGTCTTTTGGAGACTAGTATCTTCACTCTCAAGGCACCGATATTAACAAACGAGGTACCTATGTTCAAGTTAGCTATCGAGGTATGTTTTGAAAATCATTTTGGGTTGATTTGCGCTATATTCTTATCGCTACGGTCGTCGAAATCCATATACTTTTTTTTGGGACACCCGGTATAAGCAATGATACTTTGCATATCTGATTAAATAGCTAACATGCTCAATTATTTTTAGAAATTTTCCTGGTTAAAATCGGTCACTGCGTTCAGATTCTGTAGGCAATTTTCTAAAATGAATCCTTTGAGAAACCTTAAAACATGTAACAAGCAAAAATCTTTAATGTGTTTACCTCACAGCGATGACTTTCAGCACGCTTTAGCACGTGCTTTCGTTTTGGCGGGCTGGAAAGTCTTCCCCCCAGTGGGAATAACTTATTCAGGGGGATTCCACTATCCCATGAGGACAAAACAAATGAACACATGCAAGAGTCATCATTGCCAGGAAGGAGAACAAAGGGAAATTTTGCTTGCAGTTTTCGCTCGTTTTTGCAGATTTTCGAAAGGGGCTTTCTGCAGAAAATCTCCTATTTCGACGGGAAGGAATGACCGATTAAAGCCTGTTAAATTACTGAACCTAATTTGACATATCGGTGATAAAACAAGACACTTTTCAATATCATTGCTTTGATATTCAGGGAGAAGGATTTTTTCAAACTTCGGGCGTTTTTATTGACTCATAAGGTATAAATTTGTGATACAACTCCTATTTAATTTGCGTGGCAAAGCTGCAGAGTTCTTCGCATCTGTAATCTTCCAAAGATAAGATACTGCTACGCTTCTACACAGTTTCCCAGCAATTTGCAAGCAAAATTACGTCGTCAGTCGCTACCTGAAATCAGTGGATAACTTCAAGGCGAAAAAAATATCAAAAAAATCTAAATGGGATCTTTCATCATTCAACAAACAAACAAACAAATCAACAGAATGTGCTCAGTAGTTAATACTGAAGTGGGCTTTGTGAAATATCGCTAATATCGCTAGACAGTGCTATCATTTCGAACAATAAAAATGTTTAGCTTCAGGTCACCTCTATGCTGACGAAGAAGGGCTTTGGAAAATTCTACATCTGATCATTTCGAGCAACTGCTCTTTGAGCTAAAAATCTCGACAAATGACAAAAGCAAAATTCCCAAGCAGAGAAAAATAATAAAAATCGACACAAACCTTAAACGTCTTTTTTTGTATTCTGCTGCATTTAATTTATCTCTTTCCTCTCGATCTTCTTTGCTCATATCTCTGAAATTCGTTTGTACACCAAAGATTGGCCTTGCCCATTGCGCTAAAATAAACAAACAAAATAAGGTGAAAATTCTCAAAAATATGATCTTGCAAAATCTTCACAGGAAAGAATTCTCTTGCGAAGCAATATCAACAATTCTCTATCGTCTTATTGATTTCATTCAACCGAAAATAACGTTACACAAAACTCAAAACCCTATTCATGAGTTTGTTGTTTATTGGAGTCCACTTCTTCACCATTAAGTGTAGTTGCTTCTCCGGTCTTCAAAGTTATTGCTCTTGTTAACTTCTTCCACCCCTTCCTATCTTGCGCCAATGCTCTCATTTCTTCCAGATCTTCTTTGGTGTTGAGTTTTAAACGGTGACAGTAGTTATGTTCAGCTTTAATAAGGTCTTTATTGTAATAGGTATTCAGACCTTCATTCAGTACCTTTGGTAGGGTTGTTCTTGGTTTTCCTCTGAATCCATTGGCTTTTATGTTTGTGAAGTACAATTCCTTGGCTTTAAACGTTGGTATATTACTGTCTCTATTCGCAAGTTTATATCTGCTAAAAACTAGTCAACAAGCTGCTCCTACCTATAATTTTCCCAGCTAAGTTTCTGTTTTCTCTCGTTTCCTTTGGATGTTTGTACAGAAGCATGATTGATCTGCCAATCCCACTCATCTTTAACGCACCTCTGTCAAGTGCCGGGAACTGAAATAAATACAGGGACATAGAGTTAGGCCTCAGATTTAAAAACCACATGTCAAAGAACAAAATAGAAATGGGAAAAGAAAGTTCCTCTAGGCCTCGAAATTCTTCCACAGTAGGCCGTTGAGTAAAATAACTCTTTAAAATCAATTAGGATACATCTAAGACAAATGTTTTATCTCAAAAGGCACCTTATCATGTAGACATTACGATAAAAATAGCCACCCTTTCTTTGAGTTGACGAGGAAGGATATTCCTAGCAAAGACCTCAGTGGACCCACTTTACCCTGCAGGCCCACATTTACCCTACCCTACCCTACCCTACCCTATGGGCTTCGCAGATAATGGGATTTAAGGGGAGAATAAAAACTTTAGATTCCAACCTCTGACAGCAGCTTCAAGAAATGCTTTCGTATCATTATGTGAGGTAATGAATTGTCAGGTAGAGGCGATAGCCATTCCTGTAATGAAAAATCCAAAGTTACATTTCATGTCACAATTGATGAAAAATAGCGTAGCGAATATTTGATTAAAAGGTGCCACTCCAGTAATGTTTAAGAACTTAGAGAATTTAATGGTTTCTCTTAATTCATTCATATACAATACCGGGTGAGTCAATGAGAACAGTCCCAGTTTGAAAGGCCATGGCTCTCTCGATATCGAGACGATGATGTTGGCAAATATATGATGTTAACGATAAATATGTTCAAATCTACTTTTAAATTTACCTGGTTACAATTGGCCATTCTGTTCTGTATTTTCCAGAGAAAGCCCCTTCAAGAAACCTTTATTCGTACCAAAAATCATGGCCAAATTTTATCAAAATTTCTGCCTTACACTATCATGTTAACCAGACCCAGTGCTGAAACTGGGTCTGATTAACAGGCTAGCTTTACTGGTGCTTTACAGTCTACACGCTGCTGCGACTGTTAACCTCTTAGGAGGCTCAAATCACCTGGAATTATGCTACTATGCTCCTCTCAAAGATGACAACTTCATACCCAAAAGTCATTAATGTCAGGAAACACTATCGAAAATACTAAACAGTCAAAGGAAATGCTACTAAAATGCTAAAGATGATCCTACCTTCATTGCAGGCAGGATTCCGCCATCGATAAATAAATGCTGTAGATCTGACCTAGGAAGAGGAATGACCACCTTCAGTAATAATCGACATTATTACCTGAATGAAGTTTCAAAAACGAGGACTCCTCTTGGTTAATCGCACATTTCCCGCGGGTTTCCCGTAGCCTTGTATAATACGATACAAGGACGCGTTTTTGTCACCGTAGCAACTTCTTTGGGCCCGTGAGATTTACAATTAACTCGGACGACATGGCAGTAACAAACAGTGTTTGACTAAATGATACGGATCAGAATTAGAAGTTATCAGGTAATAAAACTCATACCAACTAATTTTGTCTTTGTACAGGAAAATATAAAGCCCTTGGTCTTAATGCACAGACCTTGTAAGCTCGGTCTGTACTCTTAAGACCTCGGGCTTTTAATTTTCCTGTACAACACAAAACCGGTTAGTATGCGTACAAGACGGAATTTTAAATAGAACTGCAAAGGGGAGAAATCCACATAAGATGACCATTTTTCAAATCGATCTGTTTAGAAATTTTTACAAAAAATAAAAATTCACAAATATGAGTAAAAAGACAGTAAATATGCGGCGAATTATTAATATAATCTTACTGAGATCATTCGAGAACTTTGCTCTTAAATAAAGACAAACATGATTGGTATAATAATCTTCTGCTGAACATTGAGGATTTCGAATCAAGCAGATCCTTGACGGATTGCTAATCAAAGCAAACTTTGGAGGGCCTATTTAAGACTTGATGTTGCTGCTGTTCCTTTATTTCATATCGACATGTACAATTAGCTTACTATATTCAATGTAATATGTACAAGCAAACTAATCCAAATGGATAAAAAACCAAACAGACGATAAAGTAATGGTATCAAGGACAAGTTCGGGGTTGGTATAATTGTTGATTGTTCAAGAGATTACACTGTTGTGAATAGTTTGTAGTGCTTTTTTAATTTTTTTTCTCTTTTAATCTGCGAAACTACCTATTTCAATCTGCTAAGAACTGCGAAATGACGTCATTTTCTATGCCTTCACTTCACGTGGACCTGAACGAGGCTGTCAAATGTGTTGATATTATACCACCCACATTGCTAGCCTCCTTATCGTGCCTTTGCACACTCGTACCAAATACAAAACGGCGACGATATTGGATCTAACTTACAAAGATTACGTGTCGAATATATGAAAGTTGAAGGCTTGAAAACTTCGAAAGAACTCACGACTGGTGTTCACCTGTTGGTAAGGTTGCTTTTTAACAATAACCTTATCAACCCCGGTTTTGTCCTTTGAATAAAATAACATGAAAAATATTTTTACAGTGCTTGGCAAATTAATAGGAATACACAAAAACTAAATTTCAGAGACACAATGTCAGGTATTGTATCAACAAATCGGTCATCCAACATTTTCATCATAAGTTTGAAACCACTTAAATACGTGAAGCCGAAGTTGCACTTTTCAGCGCTAAGCGCTGGGACTGGAGAAGAAGCCAAGTGCTAATCGAGTCTGCAACATCTTGTCGTGACGCTCAAGTGGTGGGGCCTCACTAATTATCGAACCCACTCCACCTGACTGTTCTGGATGCAAAGTCAGAGGATTAAACCACTGCGCTACAACACCTCAAAGATATGTTTGAAGCTACAACTAATGTCCTTCAAAGAAAACATTCCCTTATCATTGTTTGAAAAATGACCAGAAATATCAGGTATGTACGAGAGAAGATAAGCAAAAACGCGAACTAACTTGTGCAAATGTGTGACTACACTGTCTAACATTTTCAGTTTCTTTGTAGCTGCCCTCCCTGACTGATTCAACATTCGATCTTCCTAGAATTATAAGAGACAAAATATTGACTGTATCAGACGTAACGTACATCCAAGGTAAATCTTGCACAAAAATTTTCAGCCAAGGAATCTGGAACGGACCATTCCAGAAGTTGAAACGAGGATTGAGGAGAGCGCGGCAAGTTCCAACGGCATTAGCAAAGTTGGAATTCCAGAGAATCCTCCTTCCCTGATTGTTTTCGAACACAATGAAAGATTGAAGAGACTAGAAGGGGCATGATGAATACATACATACCTCCGCAGCTTCTCGCATACTTCTAATCATAGCAGCTATGATGTCATCATTGTCATTTATATACTCAAAATCCTGTGATGAAATTAAATAAATCATTTCAAGTATTATTTCTTCAAATATAAGAAAACAAACGATTCCTATGAATGCAGTAGACATCCACGTATAAGAATCCACAATTTTGCCAGTAATCCTCCACTTTTCTAACGGCAAAAAATTTTGAAAGTTGAAATTTTCGTGCGTTCTAAGCGTAAATGCAGTGACGAACCCTTTCTTGATCAGATGCCGTATATACTAGATTCTCATAAAGTTCTTCTCAACAATATGACGGCAAAACATTGTACATAAGTTTCGTTCGCAGTAAGAAGAAAGTTTACTCCTCGGAATTTGCATCAAATATGCAAAATAAAAGAGAAAACCCTTACCCTCTTCCTTCTTCTTCTACTGCTCATGGCCTGGCAATAAAAAATCAGACTTATATCATTTTCGCAACAAATGTCGCCAGGGAAATTTTCGGGAAAAGAGTCACCTAGAACTCCCCCAACAGGGCTAGAAAACGAAGTGGCATGGTAGCAGTGCTACCAGGAAGGTAGCTAAAACGCTCAAATTTCCCAGAAAGGAAGGAGGGAAAAAGGAAAAAGAAACGGAAAGCAAAGAAAGGAAGGAAAAGGAATGTTAGAAGGAGAGAAAGGAAAATGAATAGCATGGGCCGGCATATAGGGGAAGGAGAAGAAAGCTTGTGACAAGAAACGAATGTGCTTGTTTCGCTACCATGAATGGACAAACTTTTTTCGAGTCTTGCCCTCCAGCATCAAACACAAGAGAATTATTAGCGCTCTGATTGAACGACCAATAGATTTGCCCAGAGGAAGTTGAGCGAACAGACTGAACAGCCTAATGAATAACACTTCATACACTGTCTCAAGAAACTCTTTGATGTTTTGTTTAGACATTCTCGTATGCATGAAGAGAAGGGAATGCTCTGTCGATGAAACTGGTAAACTGACAACTAAAAGTGACACAAACTTCAAACAGATATCAATAAGGAGATTGAAATTCTGATAAACGCACCTCTTTTTTCCTCTGCATCATGAGATCAAAGTCTGAGATCATCCTTCAGGAAAAGACACACATATATAAATAAATATATATAAAGTGTACGATGAAAGAAGAGGGTCGACAACATAAGAAAGCAGGCATCAATTCGGTCTTTTGCGCTTTTTATTTTTATTTCAGTGCTGACTAGTTTCGCCCACTAGGGCATCTTCAGAGCAACTGATTAATTTTAAGTATCAACCTCTATTTATAGGGAACCGTTTGTCCATATAAGGTTAATTAATTCAGAAGGGTAAATTTGTCCTTATAAGGTTAAAATGTTCTTGTTGTATATTGTTGTTGCTGTTTGCCTCGTTTTCGTTGTTTTCATTCGAGTCATCGTTGCTTTAGGGGTCGGATGTCGTATCCTGTTGTCGTATTTCTATTCTTTGTCTTTTGACGTCAAATTGTTTTTCATTCATTCATAGAGTTGTTCTCCGTTTTTCATTCATCGTTGTTCGAGCTTCGCTTTTCAAATTTGTATCGGTGCTTCTTTGCCGGTGGCTGATTCCTTGAATCTTAAGCCACCTCGGGTGTACCTTTACCCTGTTCGTTCTGTTCAGTTCGGTTCTTTTCGCAAGTGTTGTTCGCAATTCGATGTTCTCTTTTGAAGTATTGCTATTAAGCAGTTTCTTGTCGTGTGACGTCGCTTGTGTGTCTTTGTGGTCTTTGCAGTTGTTGTTTTTGTTGTTGTTGCTGTTGTTGTTTAGAATCACATCAATTCATTGAGTTTAATTCTTTGTACGATGTATAATAAATATATATATATTGGAATTGCATAACAATTCCAAAACAACTAGTTCCAAGACATCGCCGAAATGAAAGCATACAAGAATACAACCTACGATTGCAACATGCGAAAGAAAAGCTACATCAAGAGACAGAAATAATAGAATTCAAGAAGAACAAGTACAAACAGAAGCTGCACCGAATGGATATTGAAATTGACAATCTAATTGAGAACAGGCATAGAAATGACATGTCGAAGGTCGAATCATTAAAAAATCAAT
Organism: Aurelia sp. 4 Dawson et al 2005; assembly: GCA_964019985.1. Classification (NCBI taxonomy): domain Eukaryota; kingdom Metazoa; phylum Cnidaria; class Scyphozoa; order Semaeostomeae; family Ulmaridae; genus Aurelia; species Aurelia sp. 4 Dawson et al 2005. The sequence goes on from OZ026495.1 coordinate 4,665,172, forward strand.
GGAAAGAAGATTGTAAAAATGAAGAGATTAAATCTCAACAAATATGGCAGGGAAATGAGGCACTGCTAAGATCTGAACTATCCACATTTAAAACAAATTCAAATTTTTTGGAACCGAAATGCAATAGAAAGAAATGCAACTATACAAATGATGCGCCAAATCCAGCAATACCCGAAGAAAACCCTTGCAAAGACAAGCCTGCTAGTTCAAAATACAATGATACAGTAAACAAAATAAGACGAAGAGAATCCGAATACATGAGAGAAACTACTAAAATGATAAAATCTGAAGAAAATAGCGAAGACGTGGACACATCAACAATTTTAAAACTCGGAGCAGAAATAGACACTCTGCAGAAAAAGTTGGAAGATAGCACTTGCAAAGAAGCAAGCCTTGGAGCTGAGAGCGACTTTGGAGTTAAGAGCTCAATTAATAATGTAAAGCCTAAAGCCAAAAGAGCTGGAACAAGAATAAAATTTGAATCTAACATTCCTGTGCCTATCAAAAATATGAATAAAGTTAGACGTAAACTGAAGTTTGAAACGATTAAAATCTGACATCATATTAATTAACGCGTAATAACACATATAAAATTAAACCGCCGTTGTAAATGTATCACTTTAGCCTGAAGATTCTGCTTGAACAGATGAAACTAGTTGCAGAATAAAACGAGTTGTTCTTGTTAATGCTTTCTTCTGTGTTTTATCTATATTCTTACTTGCGCATTGTACTACTTTCGTTTTAACATATACTTTGCCTTGCGCATAAGAGATGGCAGAAAACAGAGAACATGATGAAGGTATGGACGACCAACAAGATGAAGCAACGCTTCCATCGGGTGAAACATCCTTTAAGCTCGTGGCTATACGGCAGATTATCGAAGCAACCAACTTATTGTCGGATACTGAACTACCAGAAGACAACATCCTCAAAGAAGTTATTCTGAAAATGGCCCAAGTCCTTAAAGAACTAACATTTGAGGAAGAAGGAAATGCTACATCGAAACAGCATGCACCTTTCAATTATTCAAAACTTTTACGCAAGATGAAGAAAAGGCGAAAAATGGCCTATTACTACTACCTGAAGAACAAAAACATAGCCGAAATTTACAGTGAATGTTACAATAAAAATTGCATAACAATTCCAAAACAACTAGTTCCAAGACATCGCCGAAATGAAAGCATACAAGAATACAACCTACGATTGCAACATGCGAAAGAAAAGCTACATCAAGAGACAGAAATAATAGAATTCAAGAAGAACAAGTACAAACAGAAGCTGCACCGAATGGATATTGAAATTGACAATCTAATTGAGAACAGGCATAGAAATGACATGTCGAAGGTCGAATCATTAAAAAATCAATGGAAAGAAGATTGTAAAAATGAAGAGATTAAATCTCAACAAATATGGCAGGGAAATGAGGCACTGCTAAGATCTGAACTATCCACATTTAAAACAAATTCAAATTTTTTGGAACCGAAATGCAATAGAAAGAAATGCAACTATACAAATGATGCGCCAAATCCAGCAATACCCGAAGAAAACCCTTGCAAAGACAAGCCTGCTAGTTCAAAATACAATGATACAGTAAACAAAATAAGACGAAGAGAATCCGAATACATGAGAGAAACTACTAAAATGATAAAATCTGAAGAAAATAGCGAAGACTTGGACACATCAACAATTTTAAAACTCGGAGCAGAAATAGACACTCTGCAGAAAAAGTTGGAAGATAGCACTTGCAAAGAAGCAAGCCTTGGAGCTGAGAGCGACTTTGGAGTTAAGAGCTCAATTAATAATGTAAAGCCTAAAGCCAAAAGAGCTGGAACAAGAATAAAATTTGAATCTAACATTCCTGTGCCTATCAAAAATATGAATAAAGTTAGACGTAAACTGAAGTTTGAAACGATTAAAATCTGACATCATATTAATTAACGCGTAATAACACATATAAAATTAAACCGCCGTTGTAAATGTATCACTTTAGCCTGAAGATTCTGCTTGAACAGATGAAACTAGTTGCAGAATAAAACGAGTTGTTCTTGTTAATGCTTTCTTCTGTGTTTTATCTATATATATGTATATATACGTATATATATGTATATATATATATACGAATAAATATATATATATGTATATAAATATAAATATAAATATAAATATAAATATAAATATATATATATATATATATATATATATATATAAATATATATAAAAGAAACTGAAGAAAGGAGAACATTTCACCATTCTACTGACGTTATCAAACTGTTTTACAATTTTATCATTTTAGGCCACATACACAAAGGGAAACCCTTGAATTTTGGCTTTTTAAAAGTGCATTTAGCAAATCAATTCAATCAATAGATACAAATGCTCTAGCTTGTCAAATGGTGAAGGTGAGTTTGCAGTTTTTAGCACAAAGTGTTGGGATCGCAGTAGCTAGGGGCTAATCGAGTCTGCAACCCCTTGTCATGACGATCAAGTGGTGAGGCCCTACCGAGCATCGAATCCACTCCACCTGACCGTTCTGGCTGCAAAGTCAGATGATTATACCACTGCGCCACAACACCTTCAAATGATGTTTAATCTTGATTACAGAGCCTTTAACTTTAGCATACCTTGGAAAGACTCTAGACTATTGCCACAACATATAAAGCACCACTGAAACATCTAAGGGGACACAACTCTCAGAAGGGAATTTCTTCGGACTGTATGGGAACTTTTGAACTACAAAAGCCAGGAAAAGAAGCCTTAAACTTAAAATAGGGCACATTTGCAGACTTGAAGAGCAAACTGTACATCATAGCCAGAGGGCGACAAAGCGTGGGAACATCTTTGCAAGAATTTTCGGCTGCATGAGAGTTTTGAAAAGGTGCAGAATTTCGCACTACCTTCAAAACATGGTATAATCTTAACCTGTCATGATTTTTATCTACAAAACAAAATGAATTGCTGCAGTAACTTTGATCACACAGAATCTTGATCAAGAGGCATGTAACCAGAATTTGAAAAATATTGGTTGTTGCAAGAAGATTTTTTTGTTCAGGTCAACCCTATCATTAGGTGTTCTGTTGGTTTTTGTCCTTAGGCAAGGCAGTGCTTTTGGTTTCAAGGTAGGAAGAAAGTGGCAACCAGACTTGCCTGTACATCTTGGTTGCTCATCTTCATAAAAGTAACTGTCATTATGGTTGCTCACCTACAGTTACTGTACTATTTTGAGCTACCTACCTAGCAACTTGTATGCAATATAAGTATTTGCTTCATGTTATGCTGTGTTTAAGTTTTAAGCCTTTGGTTTATGAAACCATTGAATTTCAACAAATAGCTTTTGAACTAACGGGAGAGTCAGAAAAAACGTGGGGCGTTTGGCGGACCATGACATCGCTTTTAGTCACCCGATTGTCGTGAACTAAAGTTTTGCATGTAGCCAAGAGTCTAACTTAGATCATAAACCTTTTCCCATCGAAATCGGCCATTTGATGAATTTTTAAAAAGAGATTTTCTTCGCAAGAGCTTGTATGGAAGACTTGCAAACTGGTGAAATCTTTTGCCAGGCCCCTTCCGCATTTTATTTTGGCAAAAGTTACAGGTACACGTGGTATTAGCAGGGGAGAATCAAATTGTTAGGGGATAGTATTTTCTCCCCTGGGATGCCTTAGCATAACTTGTCCTACGTGGAGAATATGTTTGAAAGACATTAAGAATGCCTATTTCTTTGTCTTGCGAAGAGGTCCCTTTCAAGCAGTTCAGCGCTCTGTAAATCGCAATGGGACTTTTTGCCTACAATGTATTTCCTAAGGCTTGGTCCACAATAGGTCTTTTGAGTCGCTCCAGTCGTGCAGAAAGACCCAAAAGCAGGGGCGGATCCAGCCCAAAATGTTGACCGACTTACTACTAGCGCGAAGCGCGAGGAAACCGGGAGTCCGGGGGCGGAGCCTCCGGAAAAAATTTTTAGGGCCACGCCCTTCAGATCACCGGAAAACGCCCTGTTTTAAATGCCTCCATGACATGCCCTCTCATAGATTATGAGACCTTTTTGGGGTTGAATGAGCATAGCCACCGAAAGAAGTGACGCTTAAGAACTTTACTTCGAAATAATTGTCACCATAATAGTTTATTGAACAAACGGAGATCAAAATTGTGGATCAAAACGGGAAAAGATAGCAAACACGAATAAACTGCCAGATTTTTTATCTGATCTGTGTCTAGTCTCAAGATATCTCAAACCAAAGGCAATGCTTTATCAATATGGCCAAGAGCTTCAGTAGTTATTGGAAAGAACAGTTTAACTTCGATGACTAGAACTCGCATTAAACCATCAGATCAAGGAGGGGTTGGAGAGGCAAATGTTCAATTATAAAAATCATCGATCAGTTCGAGTTAAACCGTACTGGAGTCATCCATGCTTAACAGTGGACAACGTCTGATGTACGGACTGGTCATTACGTTTGAAATCTCCTTTAACAAGTCGGATGTGCCAAAAAATTCAGGCGTGTGAAAAATCATGAATCAAATTTTGCTTGACGACAATAGGACTGAAGTATTTTTGTAATTTGCCTCAAATTTCTATGAGCAACTTTTCGAAATTCATGTGTTGCAAACTTCTCAAACCCCCTGAAACAATCCTGAGTGCGAAGGGAATGTTATAGAGAAGACGTCTGATACTTGTGAAAAATATACTTTCGTGCTGTTATGTGTAAAGAAGTTTCCTGACGATGTGATGAAGTTTTTCACGTCGTTTTTAGTTAAGTCACGAACATGGAATTCTCCAAGTCGAATTTACCATCATTTTCAGCGTACTTCCTGAAGTATGACAAAAAGAAAAATCTTTTCAAAGTGTCAATCTTTTGGCTATCAAACAGAATTCATTCCAATCCACTATGAATTTTCAAATGCCTAAACTTTTTAATGGTACATTCAGTATAATATTTTTAGAAACTCACCAATCAGCAAAAATCAGGATTTTGAAGTGAATATACTGTAAAACTATCAAAATCTATCTTCTATCATAGTAGTCATCAGCCAAATAAGAACATTTTACTTGATCACCAGGGCTGACTTTTTCCAGCAGCAAATGTAACCTGCATTTGATCCAGTTTTGTTATTGGATTGATCTGGTAACAACAATAAGTGAGGCATTCATTGCAATTCAGTGCCAGCACTGAACGTTTCTTCTCAGAGTGCCTTTCAACCATGATATTTCATCAATCATTTTTCTTTTCACTGCAATCCTCAAATTTTGTATCAGATGACTTTTACTGGTGCATATCCCCTTATGATTGGATAGTGAAGTACTTTCCTGTCATCATCCAGAAGTGTTAAACAACATATACAATACAGTATATCATGAGTCTGTCACTGAAAACTATAATCTTCATTTTCAAATTTATCAGTCAAATGGACGTTGAGGTGGTGGGGCTGTAGGTTATTTTTGGCAAGAATAGCAATGAAGAATCCATTTCTTTGGGGTGTTGTCAGTTCAAATGAATGATTGCAAGTAAGTGTAAAGTTTTATCTTCTTTTCTTCTCCTTCACAACTTCTGATGATTCGTTGATTTCAACCACAGTCAGATATAAAATTATCCTTGCATCCTTTAGTTATCATCTGACATTTCATGCTCTGATCAGCATCAGACAAAAGCCTGTTTGATGACGGTTTTGCTTTTCAAAGCAATCTTAAAATCTGGTGCAGTGAGAAGATTTCCAAAGTACTCCTTTAATGTAAACCTAGATTCTATGAAGATGTTCCCATTATCTGATGTTTCAATTAGTAATGCATCAGAAATCTAGGTCAGATCCATTGGCATGTCTGTTTTCTAGATTTTATTTGATTTCATCCTGTCACATATTCCACACCATTTTCAAATTATGTACTGGGTGAGTCAATGACATCCATCGTACAAAATCAGTACAATTGCAAAGAAATCTGCTTTCCTTCAATTTCAGCAGGGCACTCTAGACATTTGCAGGTGGTTTGGAAACTTGACATCTTTTCAACTAAAAATGAAGGCCGATAAGATAAATTTTCCTCCAGTTCTGGTAGCCTCATGGCAGGGCACAATTCAATGATCACTTTGAATTTCCCTAGTGAAAACTTGACAACAAGAATGACAGTTTTAATCAAAGTAAGAAATAATCTTGGATGTGTCAACAAGATTTTGTTATCAAAGTTGAAATTATTTGCAATCAACCACAATAAAACAAAAGAGAATCCATGGAATTATGAGCGACACATTCTGCCCCTACCAACACTTGTTTTAAGTTTTCATTACATGAACATACATTGGCCTATGAATTTGAGTTGCTTGGCCTACCTATTTGTTGGGGTTGCAGGGAAGTTTCCTCAGTGTGAGTGGTTTGAAAGCTCTTCTGTACGTATTATTAACAAGTAAGTATAAAGAATGTGTGAAGCCAAAAGGAAGACAAAATTAGCTCACCCTGCAGGAATAATTCTCTCCTCTTCCAACTTGAAACGATATGAAAAGCCCGCCATTTATAAAGAAGCCAGCTCGAATATGAGGCCAGCTCGCTGCAAGTTTTGACAGACTTCCTGACCGTCTTCCAAGGCAGTTTGACCGACTTACAAACACCCTGTGATCTTGGCAAAATCCTCAAAAACAATGCTTGTTTCATGACCGCGCATCTCATGATGCAATTTTGACCGCTTTACAAATCATATTCTCCCATTTGATTGTTTCACATACAAAACAAAACAATCGCGTAGGAAAGTATTGCATAAACACCAAAGCACTCTTGAGGACACAGATTGAATTGAATTTTTATTTCGCGTGCAAACAAGTACGAGGCATATCCTGCATGGCTGAGCAGTAAACCAAACAAAGTCATCAGGAGCGTCAAGCTTCGAAGAGGGCCCTTGGACGAGGGCAGGAATCAGCGAAATTAGCTGGCGCATAGCATGGAGCTCAAATCTTTTAAAAAGGTGGGTATAAAATTGTATTACATTTTTCTTTGAATTAAAGTGCTTGAAAGGAATTTCAGGTAACTCGCAATAAATTTGCCGTGGCAATTTCTTGATACTTTGACTACTTTCAAAATGGTGGCATTTCTTGATTTTGAGGCTGTGACGTCATCAAATTTCTAAATCCTTAACCAGAAGAGCAACAGATTTCTGCTTGCAACCATGTTGTAGACCTTCATAAACTATGGTTATCATGAAGATTGTATCAATTTCTCTCGATTAATTTAAGATTTACGATGATTTTAATTTCTTCAAAATTTTCGATGAATTTTTGTAAAATAAGTCAAAATGCCGCCATTTTGAAAATAATCAATATATCAAAAAATTGCCATGGTAGATTTACAGTAAATTACCCAAAGTTTCTTTCAAGCACATGAAATCAAAGAAAAATGTGATACAATTTTACACCCAACTTTTTAAAGATTTGAAAGATTTGAGCAATATGCTCTGGCGCATTAAGTTTATACAATTCTACGGACAACAAGCAAAAATTAGGAACATTTTTAACAAACTCTTTCTGTTTTAAGATAATGACTTTCCCATTTTTTCTCAAAAATCTGACCGACATCTGTAAGTCACGTAAGTCGGTCTGGATCCACCCCTGCAAAAGACAAAGGATTCAAAATCTTAGTCTCTGTCTTTTTGTTCTTTCTGCATGATCTTAGCGACCTAAACGAGCTAGTGTGAACCAGGCTTAACTTTTTCAGTATCCCCTGATAATTCCATGTGTACCTGCAACTCTGGCAAGGCTAAACAGCTGAAGAGGCTTGGTTTAAGATTCCATCAGGTTGCAAGAATCCCATACAAGGCCTTACGAAGGAAATCTTGTTTTAACAAATGTATTAAGAGACCTATTTCAACGGGGAAAGGTTTATGATCTAAGTTAAGACTGTTAGCTGCTTGGAAAAAATTAGTTTACGATGACAGAAAGAATCAAGGCGACACACAATCCGACAAATGCCCCACGTTTTTTCTGACTCACCCGGTATACTCCATCTACAACTTGCACAAACTATGCCATACAGTCCACTAAATTAATGTCAAATCAAAAATGTTTTGCAGAAAGTTGAGACAAAATTTTTACCGTTCCCAGGAAGAAAATGCTTTGGCAGCCTCTGTCACAAGAAATGACAATAAATCCTGAAAAAGAAGATAACTCACTCTGATTTATTTGTTGGTCTATCATCATCACTGCTGTCTTCCTCTTCTGCTGGCATTTGTACTTTTCCACCCTCCTGTGCATCCTCTTCTTCATCATCATGCTTTGCAGCAGTTTGTTTCTCATTTTTGTCATTATCATCAGCATCATCATCATCACTCTCATCATCTGATATTACAGCTCTTGATTTTGCTACCATAAAAAATCAAAAAATGACTTATTATATTTGCTAGCACAGCATTTATGGGAACAGACATAGCTATATATCAACTAGCTGCTATAAAAGGCTAAAGTAACACCCACAGAGCAATCATCTCTTTAGCCACACAACAAAACCACATGTGCCAAAGTTGTCAAATACAATAGCTTATTGTGAGCGATGAAGGACCAAGCTTACTAAAGCGAACCAGCCAAGCTACTGTGATGTCCACGCATATGTTTATTGTACTGCTTTGTTACTTTTGATTATCAATTATCCCTGGTTAGTTTAAATTGAAAGATTCACTGGCCACCACATTTCCTTTGTCACAAATGTAATGATTGTGTCTGTGTTTGTCTTCATGAATAATAATCAATAGCTGTGATATTCTATTGTCTGCAAAGAAATCGTGATGGCCGATGGGCCTAAGGGGCTACTCAATTGAACTTCCTCTACCTTTCATATGCAATATAGAAGTAGTTCAGTGTTTAAATTCAATCACATGCTCAAAAGGATTAACTCAACACAATAATCTGTTGACCCTGCTTTTATTACCCTCCTTCTGGTCATAAAACATGAATAGGCAATGATGGAACAATTAAATCCAGTTCAGGGGAATAGCAAAAAGAGCCATTTACAAATTTAGTGTGGCTTTATTTGACTTCACAAATATCTTAGAACGCATGCAATTGATAACTTATAGTTACTTCTTGTCTTGAACTTGGAATGGTTTGGGCCAGCTTTTAGCAATGCTGATTTCTGTTTTCATTTGTCATGAAAGGACACAAATTTTCATTTAGAACTTTTTTAAAAATTTGAGCTAGCGTTCACACGATGCTGGAAAAATTTGATGGTAAAAGTCAGACTTTGATGCCAATGAAATGTACCTAGACTCTAAGAATCAATCAGTCGCGTTCCAAAAGCATCAAAAGTGTTCTGTTTTCATCATTTTTGAGTGTTCACACGATGCTGTTTCCAAAATGTACTGGTTAGAGTGCCGTTTTCAAAATCTACCGGCAAAAAATGTGACGTTTTCGTGTGAACAGGAGGCCTATCCATCACATTTTTTACCATTTTCAAAATGTGCCAGCATCGTGAGAACACTGTTGTCTGAAATGATCTTAATATTGACATTAGGCAAACTTACATTTTACTTTTTCACGTTGCAATTCCTCTTCTCCAAATCCCTTGAAGTAAAAGAAACAGTTATAGAACTTATCGATTTTAAGCATTTTAGATAACAACTACAGTAAGGGCTTTCTGCACATTAACAGGACAACAATTCTTTAAGAATTTTCTACAATCCTTCACATTATGATAAGAATTCTTAAGCCATGCGAGACTGGAAATTTCTGTAACCAAGAGTTCTCAAGAAACTAAACAATCTTGAGAATTCTTGATAGATTGGCTATGCAGTCCTGATGAAATGAGAGTTAGTTAGTGGAAATGCTTCTTGTACATACACATGCCTTGAACAGCTCTTGTGTGTCATAGTATTTGTGTATTTCTTAAGAAGATCTATTGCTCCTTCATGAGAAATCTTAGACAGTCCTGGTAGTATCAGGCGTGCGATCGCATGAGCACACCTCCACACACGCCTGAACTGTCCAAGGCGTGCGATTTTTCGCACGTGCAACAGTACTTTTCACTAATGGCACTTTCTTAGGTTTCTGTGTGGTTCGTGATGAATGATATGATTCGTTCATTTGGTTTGCTTCCTTTCATGGGCCATCTACCGGCAGTGTTTCCATAAAGTTTCTAAAAGTTTGAAGCGCTCTTTAATCGTCGTCTTCGTTGGTACATTGAACTGACCAACATACAGAGTGGCAGACCCGAGAAGTCAAGAAGTTGGGCAATCCACACTTCCTGTTGTCTCGTTTGATGAAGTGCGAAGATCAATTCAAAATGAATAAAGATTCCATAAAAGTCATTAGCAGATTAAAGAACGGGATTAGAGCGAAGAACTCCAAGTACTTTTGATTAAAAATTCTGTTCTTGATCGTGAGTTTTGTTCAGTGATCTAAAATTTAGAAACTTTTTTTAGAGTGCGGGGACACAATTATTCACCCTGACAGAATTATTGTGTCCCCTTTGCTTGTTGCAATTCTTTCCGCACGATTTCTTGCTGGGATCATTGCTAGGATAAAGTTGGCAGGTTTCTTATAGTTTTTTGTCCTCCGATGCATTACAAAACTAAAAACGCTTGCCATGTGATCATCAAGTGATGGTTCAACAAATAAAGGAAGATTTCACTCTTCCTAAAAAGCATGCAAGTGTTTTCAGCGCCAAAGGATTTTTGGCCATTTTTCTTTAAACAAATGGATTTTTGCCGAAAGCGTGTGAGATTTTTTGGGAGTGAAACCCCCTCAAAACAAACAGACAGTTCTGGCATCTGGATACCTTTGCCGTTGTAAATCATTATGGTGACTTCATCCAGGGGGTCGGGGCAATACACTTTTCTTAGAGGTGATCAGTAACCCATAAACAATTCTGTAATGACTTTTTCAAGGATGAGATCTCTTGCTCAGAACGAAATGTCACTGAAGAACACAGAAGAAAAGAAAATCTCTATACAATTTAGCAACGAAATAAAAAGCTCCCAATATAACTTTATGGAGTACCCTTTGGAGTTAATTGTTCCAAGAATCAATTATCTTGACATCAACGAGCTGCTCCAGCAGCAGAATGTGATATTTAGAAGGCTATTAAGTGCCCTAAATATCGATAGAAGACACTTTTCTGGATCATACGCCATCGCACGCCCAAAATTTTCATGGCGTGTGAACAGCAACACGCCACAAAATTTCATATTACCAGGACTGCTTAGATGCTTTGAATGTTTCCCCATGTACTAATACACTTTCATGCATATGATTGAATCTGTATCAATTAGTATAAAAGCTATACGGTAATTTGGAGACAATCCCATACCTCAAATTCCTCTTCCTCTTCATCACTATCCCCAAAGATATCAGCAATGAGACCGCCAACATCACTACCACTGTAACAAAAATGGAAACTAATTCATTTCTATGGTTCAGTTTACTGTCTAAACGTCATTTTGCCATGTCAAACTTAATAGATGCTGATAATGTTTTAAATCATCTGCCATTTTAAATAAAATCTGTTCATCAACTCTACTTCTTTAGATGGCAGAAACACAACTTGATTTTAACATTGATTAATATTCACAAAACTAAGCTTTACACACATGATCTATCCCACTGAGGTTCATCTGTTTCTTGGTTATTATCTACTGTCTTTGTTTTCAAAATGATTCTTAGTTTTTTTGTTTTTATGGGGGGTCTCTCTCTTTATTAGTTTACCTACTTAGAGAGCTTCTCCTTAATCAGTCGATCTTAAATTCAATTATGTAAAGTAATTTTTCTTTTGTTTTCACTTATTGTTTGTTTTTAGTTCTTAGTGTTGCAATGCATCCTACAGTAGTTGTAGAGTTTTGCGTATGAATTGCATTTACTGTGGGATTGATTGATAATGAATAAAACTTGAAACTTGACTTTAAAATCATATTTCTGCCGCATTTTATCAATTCTAGGCCATGGTCCACCATTTTTAGCATGTGATCAGCCACTGTGCTGGCTGTTTATCAAAGGACATTTAAATAATTCTGTTTTCAATCTAACACAGGCAAAAAATGATGTTTAAATCCAAGTTTTAGGCACAGCAGATTCTGCCATTTCCAGTTTGATTTGACATGCCAAAAACAATCACTGGGACTATATTATAAGCTGTACCAAATGAAAGTGACCTGGAATGCCTTGCTCTTCAAATGATTCAAAAAATGTGTGTTTCAAAGTCTTTAGAGACCTTAATATCTGATTTGTAATACAAACCCTGGCTGCTGAGTTTCCTCAGCTTTGTGACCACTGCTTTGTTTCGTTTTCTTTTCCTCGCTTTCATCATCATCATCAGACCCTTGGTTTTCTTTTGCAGGTGCTGCTTCTTTTTGATTATCAGCTTCACCTATTTGGCAATTAAAATGTCAGAAATGCTGTAAAAATACCAGATAATACACCACTTTGATTAACAGCCTCGTTTTGGAAATTATTCAAAATTCTTTCATATGAATTTTTGAGGCCAAATTCGGATTTAGCACCTAAACTTTAGTCTAACCACAAGTTTTCATGTTGCTAGCAGTTGTGGTGTTAACTTTATGGCAATGTAAAGTTTGGAAATCTGTAAGGGATTTGACCATGAAAATGACTTGGGGTGTTAAGTTTCACCCCAAACAATTTTTGACGGTCAAATCCCTCATAAATCTTTGAACTTTACATTGTCATAAAATCGATATCATAAATGGCAGCATGTTAAAAATACGTAACTAGACTAATGTTTGGGTTCTGAATCCGAATCTGGGCTCGAAATTTTCATAAGAACAATAGGAAGGAATTTTGACAAATTTCCAAAATGAGGCTGCTTAATCGAAGTGGTGTATGTATTACATGGGCTAATGAAGTACCTTTGTTGATAGCCCAAATAATTTTTGCATTCTATGGCAAATGAGAACTCTTTGGGCCAGGTTGGAAAACTTGCATTCACTCGCAACTATGAAATTGTATCAAACTCGCTACTCGCAGCTAAAGTAAGAGGTTCTGGTATGATATAACAAAAGATCTATTGTTAATTTTGCATCTCTCGCCGCATTTTAAATGTCTAATCACAGCTCACACCTCCAAATGTTTTCATTCACAACTATGTGTAGGCCAAATCATGCATGTTTTCCAACCAGTTCTTGGGTACAACATTTTTGCACAAATCTTTCAGGAAAGCTTGATGAAACTGGACAGCGAAGAAAACTTTTCTCCAGCACAAATTTCAGTTGTGTAATTTTCATGAGTTTGAAATTTGGCTACGTAACATACTGTATCTGCATTATGTTTTGGATTTTGAGGTTTTGCATCGTTTTTTGAGTCGGAGAATCTTGCTGTTAACTCCCACCAGCTCCCTTAGAAATGCAAAGTGACAACAGCATTATCAGAAACCTTAGCAAAGAACAATGGAAAAAAGTTGTTAGGAACAAAATGATATCAAGAATAATATTAAAATGTTAAGAAGACTAGACTTTAGGTTTATAAAGGGTAGTAAGTTTGGAATGAAAGAGTATCTGGGGTGTGAAGAAGCTTCATCTCTGCTGAAACTAAAACCAAACTTGATTGACCTACAGTAACAGCAAACTACAAAGGAAAGTACACTGATTCTCTTTGCAGGAGATGTGGGTCTCATGAGGAATACATTGAACACCTATGGGGCTTTCCAAATTTTTATCAAAAACCCAAGATGAAAAAGACTTGATTAGATACAAATAATTCTGAAGTTCTAAAAGGCATCAACAAGAGCCTTCAAAGATTTCTAGCTCAGTGAAACAGATATATACATGAAAAAAAAGATGACAGACAAAAAGATTTAGCTCTAGCTTGTGATGCGCAGTTGTTGGGTAACTGCTCCAAAATGGAAAATTAGCTTCAAATTTATTTACTTTTTTATTTATCATACCTTCTCTTCTAGGTGTTGCAACTGGAACTGGCACTTCAGCGCTTTCAAGACTCTGTGCAAACCCTTCTAGTTCTGATGTGATGTGATTTCCACTGCCAGTCTGGTTCAAGATATCAGTGATAATTGCATGTTCTCCCCCTGAAATGTCCCCTATATCACTAAATGGTGATGGTATGGGGGCATCAATTAAATCTGTATCTCCTTCTTTCTCAGGCTCTTTTGTTTCAGGTATGTCAAAGTCTGGCATTTCTTCGGGGGACCCTAAACCTTTTGGTTCAGTTGCATCTGCTGCTGAAGAGTCTTTGGATTTGTCATCCTCTTTGCTGGCAGGTTCATTAGGAGAGTCCTTCTCTGGAGTAGCATGCCCAGGTGTAGCTGGAGAAATTGGAGACACTGGGCTACCAGCAGGGGTGCCATCTTGGGGTGACACTGGGCTACCAGCAGGGGTGCCATCTTGGAGTGACAATGGGCTACCAGCAGAGGTGCCATCTTGGGGTGACAATGGACTACCAGCAGGGCTGCCACCTTCGGGTGACAATGGGCTACCAGCTGGGGAGCCATCTTGGTGGGGTGACAATGGGCTACCAGCAGGGAAACCATCTTGAGGTGACAATGGGCTTCCAGCTGGGGTGCCATCTTCACTCACAGGTGAAGCCATATCCTGATCTTCTTGATCCTCCTCTGTTGGACTAAATGCTTCATTTTCCCCGTCATCATCTGAAGATATATCCTCAAAATCGGCTTTCTGCAATGGTGAATCATCATCTTCATCTTGTTTCTCTTCTAGTTCATCACTCCCTTCTTTCTCATCCTCATTGTCAATTGACTGTTGCTTCTCAATTTCAATATTTTTCATTTCTTTGTGGGCTATTCTGCTTCCTGCCGGTCTTATGTACGGTTCATCATCGTCAGAATCGGTGTCATTATCGGGGGAGTTCGATGGAGTGATATCCTCAATGCCGTATTCGTGGGTACTAGCCATTTTGCAAGTCGTCACTTCAGACTGTAGTGGTGATATTTTTAGCCCCTTGCTTATTGCCTTCCCTTTCTTCCTGCCTTTCTTCAGCGCTCTCTTTTGGAAAATCCGAGAAGATTTTGAGTCTAGCTATTGCATGCAAAGTTATGATTATTTTTCGAAGTATTCTTTCTTCATTAACCGTAAATTTACATTTTACATTAACCTCGTCATAATGTAGATTAACCTTAACCTCGTCATAAGTTTAGTGCGTTCTCTCCGCCATGTTTTGACTATGGACTGATTGCGCATGCTCAATAGAATGAATAAACCGCAACAGCAACGCACGCAAAGAGAAAAAAACGAAACGAGGAACTGGAAAGTGGAAAGTTCCGTTCAGTTTCATTGATTTATCAATTAATCTTAAATATAATTTAAAGCAAAATACAATTATACACCATTTACTAATGATACAATTACAAACATTAAATTACAATTCAATCACTTAACAATCATGAATCAAAATAAATAGAACTATACAAGACTATAATTAAGAGAAACTCTCAAAATAGATATACTAATCGAAGAGAGTCTCCCAAATAAAAAGAAACCAAAAGCCCGTTTTTAAATTTTCTTTTAAAAGAGGGAGACAGAGGTAGACAGAGGGTGTCTACCAGAAGGAGACAGGATGTCTACCAGAGAAAAACAGAGGGTGTCTAGCAGAGGGAGACAGGATATCAACCAGAGGGAGACAGAGGGTGTCTACCAGATGGAGAAAGAGGGTGTCTAACATGATGCGCTTGAGGATTCGCTAGGCGAGACTCAGAAACAACAACTATTTTCTGAATCAGAGTATGATCGACTGACTGCTAAATTCTCTCTTGCTCTTATGAAATACTCGCTTTACATAAACCAGACATGCAATATAAGCAGGAGACATGAGGAGATTACGTGTCCTAAATGCAATATATGTAATGTGCGTAACCAGAGGCCACACACGCAACACCACCCCCTCCCTTCTATTTTGTTCCCAGTCGTCAGTGGGTAACAAAATCTCCAAACCTCAGCGGGGGTCCTATATTTTGTCTCAGTCTTGCTGGGCGTGGTTGCAATGGTCTCTCTCCAGGAACTTGGGGGTTATCTTGGTTTTCGGAAAATGTCATTTCCTCTGCTTCCCTGACTGGGGCAATAGTTTTCCCTTGGTCGAAGGGAAATGTGCAAGCTTTGACATTATTGTGGTGCACAATCATGTCTTTTCCTTGTTTTGACCGAATTTTATAGTTAACCCCAAGTTGAGAAATGATTTGATAAGGCCCAATCCATCTCCCTCCAAATTTCCAAGCTTTTGGGCGGCGAAGTAATACCGAGCGACCGACTGGAAGAGGGACCCAGTTACCTTTACTTTTGCTGTCTACTTGTTTCTGACTAGCTAGTCGACTTTTTTCAAGACTTTTGCCTGCTATCTGCACTATATCCTGAAGATTTCTTCTAACTGACTGTGAGTATTCATGCTGCGTACTTGGATTCTTAATTGGTATTCCAAGATCTACTTCAATTGGAGTTCTAGCTACCCTTCCAAAGACAAGTTCGTAGGGACTAAAACCTGTACTTTCATGAACACTTGTGTTGTAGGAATAAACAGCAAGATCTACCCACAAGTCCCAATCATCTTTATATTTCGAAACATAAGAGGCAAGAATATCCTGCAAAGTGCGGTTTTGCCGTTCAACCAGCCCATCACATTGAGGGTGATATGCAGAGGTACGGGACTTGTGGATACCCATGAGGCTACAGATTTCCTTCATCAAATTACTTTCAAAATTTGACCCTTGGTCGGAGTGAATTATTTCGGGTGGACCAAATCTGGTGAAAACTTTAGAGACTAAAACTTCGGCAACTGTACGAGCTTTTTGATCTTTAGTGGGAAAAACTTCAGACCACTTACTGAAGTGATCCATTACCACCAGCAGGTGTTTATTTCCTCTCGATGTTTCAGGTAAAGGACCCATGTAGTCCATCGCCCAAAATACAAACGGTTCGCTTACTTCAATAGAGCGAAGTGGTGCCTTCCTAAGGTGATTGTCTGTCTTGTTTTTGGCACAGGTTTGGCACGATCTCACAAAATCACTTATTTGTACCGACATTTTTGGCCAGAAAAATCGTTCTTTGGCTCGATGAAGTGTCCGACGAATTCCTAAGTGACCTGAGAATGGACTACAGTGAATCCCATACAAAACAGAATCAACGAGTGCTTCTGGTACCACATATGCATACCTCGGTAGGGAATGATCTGTACTAAGATTCTTGGCCAGCAAGCCGTTAGAGAGGAATAAACTGTCCCAGCAGTGCCAGAAAGTACGAAGGGACGGATTGTCTGCCCAAACAAAATAAGGTGGTTTAGGTAATTTGGCCGATTTCAATTCAATGATCTTAGCAATGACTGGATCATTCAGTTGAGCCTGATGGAGATTATAGCCAGGAGTCATTGTCGTGGCACAACCAAATGATTGGTCAACCACAGGGGCCTCGGGAGCATCTTTTTCATCTGATGGCAAACGGGAAAGTCCATCAGCATTCCCATGGGCAATGCCAGGGCGGTGTTTGATTATAAATGAGTATTCCTGGAGTGTCATGACCCACCTGGCAAGTCTCCCCTTTGGCTCAACAGTATGAAGCCATTGCAATGCACTGTGGTCCGTAACAAGTGTAAATTGTCGACCAAGCAAATAAACACGAAAATGTTCAACAGCAAAAATGACAGCAAGAGCTTCCTTTTCTGTGGCGGAATAGTTCTTTTCACGATCTGAAAGTGATCGGCTACAGTATGAGATGACACTCTCCTTACCACTAGTGTCAATCTGTGACAACACAGCACCAATTCCAATATCGGATGCATCTGTGTGTAAAGTAAAAGGTCTGTCAAATTTGGGGTATGCTAAAATGGGAGCTTTGCAAACTTTATCCTTCAAAGTACAGAATGCGAGATTATGTTTATTTTCCCATGCAAATTTAACTCCTTTCTTAGTTAAGGCCACAAGAGGTGCAGATAATGCCGCATAGTTTGGTATAAACTTTCTGTAGTAGCCTGTTAGGCCGAGAAAAGATCTTACCTGTTCAACTGTCTTTGGTGGAAGGAGTTTTGAAACGGCCTCAATCTTACCTGGATCAGTCTGAACTCCTTCAGAGGACACAACATGGCCTAAATATGTTACCTTATCTGCTCCAAAGGAACATTTAGATGCCTTGACGCGCAAATTATATTCCCGAAATCGACCTAAGACAAGGGAGAGCCGCTGACACTGTTGTGCGAGACTGTTCGATGGAATTATTATGTCGTCAAAGTAACAAAGGCATGTTTCATAGGTTAGGCCAGACAGGACAATTTCGATGGCTCTCTGAAAGGTGGCACAGCCGTTGGAAACACCAAAGGGTAAGCGCAGGAACTCCCACAACCCATCTGGGGTGGTAAAGGCTGTTTTCTCGCGGTCTGCGGGGTCCATATTTATTTGCCAATACCCTGTCCTAAGATCTAAAGTGCTGAACATAATGGAACCTTGCAATGAATCCAACAAATCATCAACCCTAGGCAATGGATGTGCATCCTTTACTGTGACTGAGTTTAACTTACGGTAGTCAACACAGAACCTGTACTTACCATCTTTCTTCTTGACTAGGACAATTGGTGAAGCCCATGGAGAAGTACTAGGCTGAATGACACCTTGGTCCAGCATATCCCTTACCTGTGATTTAACTTCTTCCCTAAAAGCGTATGGTAACCGCCTCGGGGACTGCTTAATAGGAGTTGCATCACCTGTGTCGATCCGGTGTGTGATAACATCCGTTTGGCCCAAGGACTCATCAAAAACATCCGAATATTTGAGAAGGGTATTTAAAAGAAGACAGCGTTCATGCTTTTCCAAAGAAGGGCTAATGGCTGCTTCTAGCTCAAGAGACAACTTCTCAGGTATGATGGAACCACACACTAAATTAGGCCCAGGTGTGCATTTGTTATGCGCAGAACTTTTTGCAATAGGTTCTACAAGTGGACAGAATTCGCTTATCTTTTGACCAGCCTGTAATGAAATATCAAAATTAGATGAATTCATCAAACGAACTAGGACTTTCCTGCTTTCTGCCTGACTAACTGAATACGCTGCTAAAATTCCTGTGGGCAAAGATTCGTTGTTAATTGGGGACACCATTCCTAGATCATCCTTGTAGTTTTTTGTGACCTGGCCTGTAACTATGATTTCTGTTCTACCTGGCACACAAATACTAGCTGGTAAAGTAATGGGAACTGGTCCTTTATTTTCTGATTGGTGAAAAAGGGTAGACGATAAAATATTGCCATTCTCGGCAACGCCAGCACATTGGTTTAGCTTGGTTGGAAGAGGATAATCCAGGCACTTATCCTGTGGAATGAGGGGAGTATCACCATGCCTTCCCGTTAAATAATATGCACCATTGTCCCTATACACTAGGCTCAACCCATTGGCAGTTAGAAAATCCCATCCCAAAACACACTGCAGCGGCTTGTAAAGATGGCGGGAAACTAGAAAATCACCTGTATAGGAAACATTGTTGCTGCAGGGAAAGGAAAATGCAGCTTGCACACCTCCTTCCACGTGTAGTGGTTGACCGTTGATTCCAAAACATTGTTGTGAAACTGTATGGAGAGCTGGTTTTGGTTCAATTTGTTCAAAAGCATCGAAAGAAATAAAGGATTTCATAGAGCCCGTATCAACAAGAGCGGAAAGGTTAGAAGTGCCAAAATGGCACACAACAAGAGGCTGATCTGGCATCTCGAATGATGCTCCACATAACCCAGCAGAGAAAATTTGGGGGTGACCTGCAACCCAGCCCCTCATTGAGGCACCCCGTTGAAGTTTAAAGACTTACCCTCTGATGAAGATCGTTGTGTATAATTATTGGCACATTGGTTCTGCGTGTGCCCCCATCCACGGCACAATTGACAATGCAAGTCCCATGGACAATTCGATGCAAAGTGTCCGAGTTGATTGCAATTAAAACATCGGCCTTGGCGTCTTTGTGCATTGCTTGATTTTTGAAATCTTCCACGGGATCCACGTTGAATAACATTCTGATTACGAGGTTCTGGTTGGGAAAGAGATGTTTCCAGACTTTTGTGGCTTGCAGTCAAGGCTGAAACAGCAGCAGTTAATTGACCAATCGAATCCTTGAGCGTGTCGTGTTGATGATGACTGGAGGGACGGTCTGCAGGTGCAGGGGCAACTGGTGAAGCAAAAGCCAGTGGTTGCTCCGCTGGTCGATGAACAGCGCGAAAACGTTGAACAAATTTCGTCATCTCAGCAAGGGACGGTGTTGGATTGGCCTCTAGGAGCTTGAGACGAAGACTCTCAGGAAGGCCTTTCATGAACTGACGAGACAGAAGTGCATCACGTGCTTCATCAGCAAGCGAAGGGTCAGCTTTCTTTAAAATTTCTTGCAGTTCCCACAGATAAATCGAGGGGTCTTCACTTGGGCGGAGAGATCGGCTTTCAAACTCTGTGAAATATTTTTCACGGTCAACTGGCGGGCAGAGGGCTGCTACAAGACTCTTTTTCAGCTCATTGTATGATGCTTTTTGGGCATCAGAGAATGAAAAATAGTGAGTGGCTGCTGGTCCTCGTAGAAAAGCAGGCAGAACTTTTAATTTCTTGTCGTTATCCCATGAATTTGCAGTTGCACAGACTTCAAACTGGCGTAACCACGAAGAGATATCACCGGATTCGAACTTCTCTGGTGTAATAGAAGTTGCCATAATATCTTCGTACTCGCCACCAACTCTGTCACCAATTTGATGCGCTTGAGGATTCGCTAGGCGAGACTCAGAAACAACAACTATTTTCTGAATCAGAGTATGATCGACTGACTGCTAAATTCTCTCTTGCTCTTATGAAATACTCGCTTTACATAAACCAGACATGCAATATAAGCAGGAGACATGAGGAGATTACGTGTCCTAAATGCAATATATGTAATGTGCGTAACCAGAGGCCACACACGCAACAAACAGAGGTAGACAGAGGGTGTCTACCAGAGGGAGACAGAGGGTGTCTACAAAAGGTAGACAGAGGGTGTCTACCAGAGGGAGACAGAGGGTGTCTACCAGAGAGATACAAAGGATGTCTAACAGAGGGAGACAAAGGGTGTCTACCAGAAGGATACAGGATGTCGACCAGAGGGAGACAGAGGGTGTTTACCGTAGGGAAACAGAGGGTGTCTACCAGAGGTAGAAAGAGGGTGTCTACCAGAGGGAGGCAAAGGGTATCTACCAAAGGTAGACAGAGGATTTCTACCAGAGGGAGACAAAGGGTGTTTAACGGAGAGACACAGAAGGTGTCTACCACAGGGAAACAAAGGGTGTCTACCAGAGGGAGAAAGAGGGTCTCTACCGGAGGGAGACAGAGTGTGTCTAAAAGAGGTAGACAGAGGATGTCTACCAGAGGTAGACAAAGGGTGTCTACCAGAGGGAGATAGAGGGTGTCTACCAGAGGGAGACAGAGGATGCCTACCAGAGAGAGACAGAGGGTGTCTACCAGAGGAGGGCAGAGGGTGTCTACCGGAGGGAGACAGAGGGTGTCTACCAGAGGGAGACAAAAGGTGTCTACAAGAGAGAGACAGAGGGTGTCTACCAGAGGAGGGCAGAGGGTGTCTACCGGAGGGAGACAGAGGGTGTCTACCAGAGGGAGACAAAAGGTGTCTACAAGAGAGATACAGAGGGTGTCTAGCAGAGAGAGAAGGATGTCGACCAGAGGGAAACAGTGGGTGTCTACCGAAAACGGACAGATGGTGTCTATCAGAAGTAGACAGAGGGTGTCTACCAGAGGGAGACAGGATGTCTAGCAGAGGGAGAAAGAGGGTGTCTACCAGAGGGAGACAGAGGGTGTCTACCGGAGGGAGACAGAAGGTGTCTACAAGAGGGAGACAGATGGTGTCTACCAGAAGGAAACAGAGGGTGTCTAAGAGAAGGAGACAGAGGGTGTCTACCAGAGGGAGACAGAAGGTGTCTAGCAGAGGGAGACAGAGGGTGTCTACCAAAAGGAGACAGGATGTCTACTAAAGAGAAACTGAGGGTGTCTAGCAGAGGGAGAGGGATGTCGACCAGATGGAGACAGAGGGTGTCTACCGGAGGGAGACAGAGGGTATCTACCGGAGGGAGACAGAGGGTGTCAACCAGAAGGAGACAGAGGGTGTCTACTTGAGGGTGACAGAGGGTGTCGACCAGATGGAGAAAGAGCGTGTCTACCGGAAGAAGACAGGGGTATCTACCGGAGGGAGATAAAGGGTGTCTACCAGAGGGAGACAGAGGGTGTCTACTTGAGGGTGACAGAGGGTGTCCACCAGTGGGAGACAGAGGGTGTCTACCACAGGGAGACAAAGGGTGTCTACCAGAGAGATACAGAGGATGTTTACCAGAGGAAAACAACCGGCGTCTACCGGAGGGAGACAGTGGGTGTCTACTGGAGGGAAACAAAGTGTGTCTACCAGAGGGAGACAGAGGCTGTCTACGAGAGGGAGACAGAGGGTGTCGACCGGAGGGAGATAGAGGGTATCTACCAGATGGAGACAGAGGCTGTCTCCCACCGGGTGACAACCCTTGTCTCCCTCCGGGAGAAAACATATGTCTCCAACCGGGAAACAACCTCTGTCTCCGTCTGGGAGATAACCTTGTCTTCCTCTGGGAGACAAACTCTGTCTCCCTCCGGGAGACAACCTCTGTCTACCTCTGGGAGACCACCTTTGTCTCCCTCCGGGTGACAACCTTTGTCTCCCTCCGGGAGACAGCCTCTGTCTCCCTCTGGGAGACAATCTTATCTTCCTCTGGGAGACAAGCTGTCTCCCACTGGGAGGCAAACTCTGTCTCCCTATGGGAGTGGGAGACAACCTCTGTCTCCCTCCGTGAGACAACCACTGTCTCCCTCTGGGAGACAACCTTTGTCTCCTTCCGGGAGACAACCTCTGTCTCCCTCTAAGAGACAACCTCTGTCTACATCTGGGTGAATACCTTGTCTTCCTCTGGGAGACAAACAGTCTCCCCTCGGGAGACAACCTCTGTCTCGCTCCGGGAGACAATCTCTGTCTCTATCCAAGATACAACCTCTGTCGACCTCTGGGATACAACCTGTCTCCCATCGGGAGACAACCACTGTATCACTCTGGGAGACAACCTCTGTCTCCCTCTTGGAGACAACCTTGTCCTCCTCTGGGAGACAAGCTGTCTCTCCCCGGGAGACAACCTCTGTCTCCCTTTGGGAGACAACCTCTGTCTCCCTCTGGGAGACAACCTTGTCTTCCTCTGGGATCAAACCTCTGTCTCCCTCCGAGATACAACCTCTGTCTCCCTCCGGGAGACCACCTTTGTCTCCTTCCCGGAGAAAACCTCTGTCTCCCTCTGGGAGACAACCTTCGTCTCCCTCATGGAGACAACCTCTGACTCCCTACGGGAGACAATCTCTGTCTCCCACTGGGAGACAACCTTTGTCTCCCCCTGGAATACAACCTGTCTCCCTCCGGGAGACAGCCTCTGTTTCCCTTCGGGAGGCAACCTCTGTCTCCCTCCGGGTGACAACCTTTGTCTCCCTCCGGGTGACAACCACTGTCTCCCTCTGGGAGACAACCTTTGTCTTCCCCTTGGAGACAACCTGTCTCCCTCCTAGAGACAGCCTCTTTCCTTCTCTTGGAGACAACCTCTGTCTCCCTCTGGGGACAACCTTTGTATCCCTCTGGGAAACAACCTCTGTCTCACTCTGGGAGACAACCTTGTCTTCCTCTGGGAGACAACCTCTGTCTCCCTCTGGGAGACAACTTTTGTCTCCCCCTGGGAGAAAAGCTGTCTCCCTCCGGGAGGCAACCTCTGTTTCCCTCCGGGTGACAACTTTTGTCTCCCTCCGGGAGACAGCCTCTTTCTCTCTCTGGGAGACAACCTTGTCTTCCTCTGGGAGGCAAACTCTGTCTGCGTCTGGGAGACAACCTCTGTCTCCTTCCGTGAGACAACCTCTGTCTCCCTCTGGGAAAGAACCTCTGTCTCCCTCTTGGAGACAACATTGTCTTCCTCTGGGAGACATGCTGTCTCTCACCAGGAGGCAAACTCTGTCTCCGTCTGGGAGACAACGTTTTTCTCCTTCCGGGAGACAACCGCTGTCTCCCTCTAGGAGACAATCTTTGTCTCCCTCTTGGAGACAACCACTGTCTCCCTCTGGGAGACAACCTTTGTCTTCCCCTTGGAGACAACCTGTCTCCCTCCGGGAGACAGCCTCTTTCCTTCTCCGGGAGACAACCTCTGTCTCCCTCTGGGGAATGCCTTTGTATCCCTCTGGGAAACAACCTCTGTCTCCCTCTTGGAGACAACATTGTCTTCCTCTGTCTCCCACCTGGAGAAAAACCTCTGTCTCCCTCTGGGAGAAAACTTTTGTCCCCCCCTGGGAGACAACCTGTCTCGCTCCGGGAGGCAAACTCTGCATCCGTCTGGGAGACAACCTCTGTCTCCTCCGTGAGAGAACCTGTCTCCCTCTTGGAGACAACCTTGTCTACCTCTGAGAGACAACATCTGTCTCCCTCTTTGAAACAAACCTCTGTGTCCCTCCAGGAGACAACCTTTGTCTCCATCTAGGAGACAACCTTGTCTTCCTCTTGGAAACAATCTGTCTCCCCTCGGGATACAACCTCTGTCTCCATCTGGGAGACAACATTTGTGTCCCTTTCGGAGACAAAATATGTCTCCTTCTGGGAGACAACCATTTTCTCCTCCTGAGAGACAACTTGTCTCCCTCCGGGAGGCAACCTTTATCTCCCTTCCGGGAGACAACCTCTGTCTCCCTCCGCGAGACAACCTTGTCTTCCTTTAGGAGACAATCTGTTTCCCCTCAGGGGACAGCCTCTGTCTCCCTCCGGGAGCCAACCTCTGTCTCCCTCCGGGAGACCACCTCTGTCTCCCTCCGGGAGACAACCTCTTTCTCCCTCCGGGAGACAACCTCTGTCTCCCTCTGGGAGACAACCGTGTCTTCCAAAGGGAGACAACCTGTCTTCCTCCGGGAGACAACCGCTGTCTCCCTCTAGGAGACAACCTTTGTCTCCCTCTTGGAGACAACCACTGTCTCCCTCTGGGAGACAACCTTTGTCTTCCCCTTGGAGACAACCTGTCTCCCTCCGGGAGACAGCCTCTTTCCTTCTCCGGGAGACAACCTCTGTCTACCTCTGGGAGACAATATTGTCTTCCTCTGGGAGACAACCTGTCTCCCCCCGGGAGACAACCTCTGTCTAGCTCTGGGAGACCATCTCTGTCTCCCTCCAAGGGACAACCACTCTCTCCCTCTAGGAGACAACCTAGTCTTCCTCTGGGAGACAACCTTGTCCTCTTCTGGGAGACAACCTCTGTCTCTCTCTGGGAGATAACCTTTGTCTCCCCATAGTAGACAACCTGTCTCCCTCCGGGAGACGTCCTCTATCTCCCTCCGGGGACAGCCTCTGTCTTCCTCCGGGAGACAACCTCTGTCTCCCTCCGGGAGACATCCTCTGTCTCTCTCTGGGAGACAACAGTGCCTTCCGCTGGGAGACAACCTGTCTTCCTCCGGGAGACAACCTCTGTCTCCCTCTAGGAGACAACCTTTGTCTTCCTCTGGGAGACAACCTTTGTCTCCCTCTGGGAGACAACCTCTGTCTCCCTCTTGGAGACAACATTGTCTTCCTCTGGGAGACAACCTGTCCTTCCATTGAGACAACCTCTGTCTCCTTCTGGGAGACAACCTCTGTCTCCCACCGAGAGACAATCTCTGTCTTCCTCCGGGAAACAACCTTTGTCTCCCTCCGGGAACCAACCTCTGTCTACAGTGCACAACATGCTCTGGTAAGGCTCTTAGAAAAGTTCAAAATTAGCCTTGATGAGGCTGGTAAAGCAGGGGCCGTATTGATGGATCTCTCCAAGGCGTTTGATTGTATTAGACATGATCTCTTGATAGCAAAGTTACATGCTTATGGTTTTTCTCAAGAAGCATTAGCACTCATTAACGATTACCTCACAAACAGACAACAGCGAGTTAAGGTAAATGGTTCCTTCAGTTCTTGTAAAGACCTAACACGTGGTGTTCCTCAGGGGTCAGTTTTAGGTCCTCTTTTGTTTAACATATACATTAATGACCTTTTCTTTTTCATTCAAAACTCAGATGTCTGCAATTATGCAGATGACACTACTATCTATTCTTGCGATAGGAGCCTTGATAACATAACTCATACGCTTGAAAATGACTGTAATGTGGCTTTAAAATGGTTTGCTGACAACTTTATGAAATTAAATGCAGATAAATGCCATCTTCTGGTTCTTGGGCAGAGATGTGACGATCCAGTTACAGTTAAGATTGGAAATACTGATGTTGTTAATAGTTCAGAAGAAAAATTGCTCGGAATTCATATTGATGGTAAACTCTCCTTTGACCATCACGTGTCGAAGCTTTGCCAAAAAGCCAGCAATAAACTTTATGGACTAGCCCGCATATCCCCGTATATAGATCAGAAAAAACTAAGAAATTTGATGAGAGCATTTATTACAAGTCAGATTCAATACTGTCCTTTAATCTGGATGTTTCACAGCAGGCAACTTAACCAGAAAATCAACAAAATACAGGAAAGAGCTCTAAGAATTACTTATAAGGACAGCGAATCTACTTTTAGTGAGTTATTACAGAAGGACTGTGCAGTTACTATTCATACAAAGAACTTGCAAATACTTATGACTGAGATGTACAAAAGTAAAAATGGGCTGAACCCTTCATTCATGCAGGAAATCTTCCGTGAAAATACAACTCATTACAATTTGCGAAATAATAACGAATTTACTCAACTCAGAGTGAGATCCGTCAGCAACGGGACAGAAAGCGTCCGATTTAAAGGTCCGCAACTGTGGCAAACGTTACCACTAACAATACGGAATTCAGAAAACCTTTGTCAGTTCAACAATTAGATTAAAAATTGGTTCGGAGAAAACTGTACTTGCAGATTATGCCGCATATTCATTCCAAACTTGGGCTATTTGTGAAGATTGTTTTTAGATTTCCGTTTTAAATTGTATATTTTGATGACATGTAAATATTTTACCTACTATCTTCTTATGTTTAACATTGTATATACACTTTTGTAACACGTTGGAATTAATTAGCTACTTCTTTATTTTAGCTATGGTATTTTATATCCAACGATAAATGAATTGAAAAAAAAATAAATAAATAAATGTCTCCCTCCTGGAGACAACCTCTGTCTCCCTCTGGGAGACAACCTCGTCTTCCTCTTTGAGAAAACGTCTGTCTCCCTCTGGGAGACAAACTCTGTCTCCCTCTGGGAGACAACCTCTGTCTCCTTCTGGGAGACAACCTTTCTCTCCCCCTAGGAGACAACCTTTCTCTCCCCCTGGGAGACAACCTTTGTCTCCCTCTGGGAGACAACCTTTGTCTCCTTCTTTGAGAAAACATTGTCTTCCTCTGGGAGACAACCTGTCTCCCCCCGCAAGACAAACCTCTATCTTTTCTGGGAGACAACCTCTGTCTCCCTCCGGGAGACAACCTCTGTCTTCCTCCGGGAAACAACTGCTGTCTTTCTCCGAGAGACAACCTGTGTCCCCCCCGGGAAACATTATCTGTCTCCCTCTAGGAGACAACTTCTGTTTCCCTCCGGGAGACAACCTCTGTCTCCCTCCGCAAGAAAAACCTTTGCCTTCCTCCGGAAGACAACCTCTGTCTCCCTCTGAGAGACAACCTTGTCTTCGTCTGGGAGACAACCTGTCTCCCTCCGGGAGACAACCTCTGTCTTCCTCTAGGAGACAATCTCTGTTTCAATCTAGGGGACAACCTTGTCTTCCTCTTGGAGACAACCTGTCTCCCCCCGGAAGACAACCTCTTTCTCCCTCTGAGAGACAAACTTGTCTCCCTCTGGGAGACAACCTCTGTCTCCCTTCGGGAGACAACCTTTGTCTCCCTCAGGGAACCAACCTCTGTGTCCCTCCTGGAGAGAACCTCTGTCTTCCTCGGGGAGACAACCTCGTCTTCCTCTTGGAGAAAACCTCTGTCTCCCTCTAAGAGACAAACTCTGTCTTCCTCTGGGAGACAACCTCTGTCTCCTTCTGGGAGACAACTTTCTTTCCCCTTGGGAGACAACCTTTCTCTCCTCCTGGGTGACAACCTTTGTCTCCCTCTGGGAGACAACCTTTGTCTCCTTCCGAGAGACAACCTTTGTCTCCCTCCGGGAGACAACCTTTGTCTCCCTCCGGGAGACATCCTGTCTTCTTCCCGGAGACAACCTTTATCTCCATACGGGAGACAACATTTGTCTCCCTCCGGGAGACAACCTTTGTCTCCCTCCGGGAGACCACCTTTGTCTCCCTCCAGGAGACCACCTTTGTCTCCCTCCGGAAGAAGCCTTTGTCTCCCTCCGGGAGACCAACTTTGTCTCCCTCCGAGAGACAACCTTTGTCTCCATCCGGGAGACAACCTTTGTCTCCCTCCGGGAGACAACCTTTGTCTCCCTCCGGGAGACCACCTTTGTCTCCTTCTGGGAGACAACCTTTGTCTCCATCCGGGAGACAAATTTTGTCTCCCTCCGGAAAACAAAATTTATCTCCATACGGGAGACAACATTTGCCTCCCTCCAGGAGACAACCTTTGTCTCCCTCCGGGAGACAACATTTGTCTCCCTCCGGGAGACAACCTTTATCTCCCTACGGGAGACAACCTTTGTCTCCCTCCGGGAGACAACCTTTGTCTCCCTCCGGGAGACATCTTGTCTCCTTCCGGGAAACAACCTTTGTCTCCCTCTGGGAGACAACCTTCGTCTCCCTCCTGACGACCGCCTTTGTCTCCCTCCGGGAGACCACCTCTGTCTCCCTCCGGGAGACAACCTTTGTCTCCCTCCGGGAGACCACCTTTGTCTCCCTCCGGGAGACAACCTTTGTCAACCCTCCGGGAGACATCCTTTATCTCCATACGGGAGACAACATTTGTCTCCCTCCGGGAGACAATTTTTGTCTCCCTCCGGGAGACCACCTTTGTCTCCTTCCGGGAGACAACCTTTGTCTTCCTCCGGGAGACAACCTTTGTCTCCATCCGGGAGATCACCTTTGTCTCCCTCCGGGAGACAACCTTTGTCTCCCTCCGGGAGACAACCTGTGTCTCCCTCCGTTAGACAACCTTTGTCTGCCTCCGGGAGACAACCATTCTCTCCCTCCGGAACACATTCTGTCTCCTTCCAGGAGACAACCTTTGTCTCCCTCCGGGAGACAACCTTTGTCTCCCTTCGGGAGACCACCTTTGTCTCCCTCCAGGAGACAACCTTTGTCTCCCTCCGGGTGACCACCTTTGCCTCCCCCCGGGAGACAACCTTTGTCTCCCTCCGGGAAACAACATTTATCTCCCTCCGTGAGAAAACCTTTGTCTCCCTCCGGGAGACAACCTTTGTCTCCCTCCGGGAGACAACCTATGTCTCCCTCCGGGAGACAACCTTTGTCTCCCTCCGGGAGACAACCTATGTCTCCCTCCGGGAGACAACCTTTGTCTCCCCCCGGGAGACAACCTTTGTCTCCCTCCGGGAAACAACATTTATCTCCCTCCGTGAGAAAACCTTTGTCTCCCTCCGGGAGACAACCTTTGTCTCCCTCCGGGAGACAACCTATGTCTCCCTCCGGGAGACAACCTTTGTCTCCCTCCGGGAAACCACCTTTGTCTCCATCCGGGAGACAACCTTTGTCTCCCGGGAGCACCTTTGTCTCCCTCCGGGAGACAAACTCTGTCTCCCTTCGGGAGACCACCTTTGTCTCCCTCCGGGAGACAACCTTTGTCAACCCTCCGGGAGACAACCTTATCTCCATACGGGAGACAACATTTGTCTCCCTCCGGGAGACAACTTTTGTCTCCCTTCGGGAGACCACCTTTGTCTCCCTGCGGGAGACAACCTTTGTCTCCCTCCGGGAGACAACCTTTTTCTCCCTCCTGGAAACAACCTTTGTCTCCATCTGGGAGATCACCTTTGTCTCCCTCCGGGAGACAACCTTCGTCTCCCTCCGGGCGACCACCTTTGTCTCCCCCCGGGAGACAACATTTGTCTCCCTTCGGGAGACCACCTTTGTCTCCCTCCGGGAGACAACTTTTGTCTCTCTCCGGGAGACAACCTTTGTCTCCCTCTGGGAGACCACCTTTGTCTCCCTCCGGGAGACAACCTTTGTCAACCCTCCGGGAGACATCCTTTATCTCCATACAGGAGACAACATTTGTCTACCTTCGTGTTATGAACAGTGAAAAGGACTTTGACCTCTGAGTCGAAAGGTCAATCTTCTGCGAGAAACAAGATCTAGACTTTCAGAAATAAGGAACTCTCATGAGACGTATTTGCAGTAAAATAGTAGTATTTATAGTTTCCCAGACAAAGGCGTCTGGGACTAAAGTTAGCTGGACTTTGGACTGATGTTTGGTATAAATACAAGCGTAGATTTGTATGTTTTAGTTCGTTGAATATCATTGAGTTATGAAGATATCGCTGAGATAAATAGATCAAACCAAGAAGCTTCTCTTGTGGTGATATGGACGAGACCTCTGAACAAACAGCTGGTGCCGTGACCCGGGAATTTCAACCCGACAGACAGAGGGATGTAAACCTATTACCAGCAGAACGAGAATCCATCAAGACTGCGAAGATTTTAGCCAAGAAAGCAAGCCGAAGAGGCAAGATGTCATATGTGACGAGGCTGATAAACAACGTGAATAAACAAGTGTCTGAAAATGGCGAACCGAGGCAAGTGGACTTCAATATACAGTCATTGAAGAAAGCCATGACCAGCTTCCGAGACTTCAACGATGAGTATGTTGAAAATTTAGAAGATTCTGATGAAATTGACAGAGCCTTCACGACCTTTCTCAGCACAGAAGACAAGTTCCAGCAATGCATCGAGGCTGCGGAATCATACCTAGCACAGTGCAGGAGGAAAACCAGTTCAAATCGTTCATCAGGAAAATCTGGGAAGTATTCAATGTCTTCATCGAGCACAGGAAGTGACAGACGCCAACCACAAAACACCGCGGGAAGGGAAAAAAGATATCACTCTTCAGAATGTTCAGCAGAACCTGATCCCCGAGAAAAGAAGAACGAGTATGGTGCTTCAACAACAGTGAAGAACGAGACAAGTGCAAATGAAGCATGGCAAGATTTCAAGATCCCCTCCCAACCTGCTCGAGGCCCCAAAGACCCAAATCCCTTTGCTGGAAACACCATTCCCAGAAGATCCTTGAACCCCTTGACTCGAGCACCCCTTCAAACCCCCCTGATTCCTGAGCGTCACATTTTCCCAACTACCCAGCCATATTCCCTACTCCCTTGTCCCCCAAATGTGACGTACCCCAACCCCCCTTCCCCAAACCTCCCACACCCATCCCCTTCAAAATCCAAGCAAGCTTCAAATGAGCCTACAAGAAGACAAGCTGATCCTCAGCCATCCACGATGAGACTACCCACAATGCAATTGACTTTTGGTGGTGAAAATATCATTCCCCTTGGAAAATTCAATGGAAAGAAGGAGCTGTGGCCTAGGTTTATACAAACATTCAAAGCAGTGGTAGACAACCAGCCATATGAACCGATTGTGAAGCTTGCAATCCTCGAACAGCACGTCATTGGTTCAGCAAAGGACTGCATCAAAGGCTTTCCATTCGACGAGAAGTCATACCCCCTTGTGTTGAAGACACTTGAAGAAAGATTTGGTGACGATGATGATCTTGCAGCCTTCCATCTTGGAGCAATAGAGGATTTACCCAGAGTGAAAGAAAAGGAAACATCCAGTTTGAGGAAATTCTTCGACGATCTTCAAGCTCACATTCAAATCCTCGAAGCTCAAGGACCCGATGTTGCCTGCCATCTTTATGATCCAAGAAGACTCAAGGTTGTACTCTCTAAGCTGCCGACGGATGTTGTGGTTGCTTGGACAAGTTACAAAGAAGACAGAAACCTCAGCACTGACATTCGACTGTTGTGTGAGTGGCTGCGAAGGCGGGTCAGAATTCTGGAGAAAGCAGACGTCAAACAGTTGGGTGAAACAAGACCCAAGCACAGCATACATACGACTCTGAACAACAGCAGTAGACGTCATCCACCAGATTCAAAACAATGTTGGTTATGTCAAGAAAATCATGTGATTTACAAATGCCAAAAGTTCGAGAAGATGGACGTCGAGATGAGAAAACAAGAAGTGCGAAACAAGGGTGCCTGCTTCAGATGCTTGCAACATGGACATATGGCTCGAATGTGCAGAACAAACATGAATGATAAAGGAAGGAAGACATGGACTCATCCCATGCTGCGCAACAATTCTGACAATGGCGTGAAGAAAATGAGTCAAGAGTCATCGAGTGATGCTGAGAAAAGTGATACAACGAGACCAGTCAATGGAAGTCAAAGCGCAGTTGCCATGACAACAAGAAACTGCAACGATGTTCATTTCATGGGATGCACAGGGTTGCCAGTGAAGATGGTTACAGTGATCGACAGGAGTGGAAAATGCATAAAGATCAATTGTCTTGAAGATCCTGGAAGCCAAGTGACACTTGTTACAGCGAAGATTGCAAACAGCCTCGATCTGAAACAAGAGAAATCCAGTGTGACGTTGTCTGGAATTGGGAACGAAGATCTCAGAGCACGAACCTCAGTTTCATTGCAAATCTCCTCCAGTTGTGGCACTTCATTTTTCAAAGATGCTTATGTTGTCAAAAAGATCAGTCATCACCTGCCATACCTGAATGTGAACAGCTTGAGAGAGAGATACAAACACCTGGAACATGTCGAAGTGCAGTTGGTAGATGGCCCTATAGACCTTTTGATTGGCCAAGATTGTCCAAGTCTGTTGCGTCAACTTGAAGTCAGATATGGGGAGAAAGATGAACCATATGCAGTGAGAACACCACTTGGATGGAGCATTTGTGGCCCACTGGGACAACTGGATGACAGTCAATCAGTTCATGTGGTATGCTCACTCGAAGATGAACCAACAAGTGTTGACTACACGTTGCGAAAATTTTGGGAGATAGAAACAATTGCTGAAGATGTACCCACAAACAGCAGAAGGCTGGCTGAAGTGCAAGAGCAGACGCAGAAAACAACACTACAGATTGGCAATCGTTACCAAGTACAACTTCCCTGGAAACAAGGAATCATGAAACCAACTGGATCATATGACGTGGCTTTGAAGCGACTTAACATGGCCAAAAGAAGATTGGACAAGAACCCAGAATTGAAAAAGAAGTATCATTCAGCCATGGAAGAATATCTCATTGGAGGGTATGCAGAGAAGATCGACAAGCAACCAACCGAAGAAGGCTGGTATCTGCCACATCATCCTGTTATATCAGATACAAAGAACACCAAAGTGCGAATAGTGTTCGACTCTGCAGCCAAAGTCAAGGGTGTCTCACTGAACGATCTCCTCGAAAAAGGACCAAACTTGCTGAACGATTTGACAGGCATCTTACTCAGATTCAGAAGATACAAATATGCAGTTGCTGGTGATATTTCAAAGATGTTTCTTCAAATCCTGTTGAATCCTAAAGATCAAGTCTTTCACCGATTTTTGTGGAGAAAAGACCCCCAATACGAGCCAGAAATCTATCAGTTCAAGACCGTGATTTTTGGTAATGCTCCTTCGCCGTTCCTCGCTTGCCATGTCATCAAAAGAGTCCTGGAAGATCACAATGGTAGCAATGTCGATGTCTTCAATGCGTTGAGCAGAAATTTGTACATGGATGATCTCCTTCACAGCTGCACAAGCATCGCAGAGGCAAAGGATATTGTCAAAGGCACATGCGAAGTATTAGAGAAGGGTGGATTTCGAATGCGCAATTGGATCAGCAATGACCAGAAAATCCTTGAAGAGATCACAGAAGAAAGAAAAAAGGATATCAAACAACTTGGAGAAGATTGGCAGAAAGTTCTTGGACTAAACTGGGAACCTATGACTGATACATTCACATTCCGTACTTCTGAAGATGACGTTTCATGGACAAAAAGAAGTGTTGTGAGTCATATCTCCAAAGTCTTCCATCCATGCGGATTCCTTGCACCATTCCTCATAACTGGAAAGATACTTCTGCAAGATCTTTGGCGAAGAGGATTAGAATGGGATGATCTGTTAGATGAAGACATGACGAAACAGTGGCTAGCTTGGCATGATCAACTACCAGGTTTGCAAAGAATCAAAATTCCAAGACACATCAATGCTGATAAAGCTGATGGGAAGAAACTGGAGGTACATGTGTTTCCAGATGCATCTGAGAAGGCAATGGCAGCTGTTGCTTATCTGAGAATAGTCAAGGAAAATGGATCAGCTGAACAAGTACACATGCTGATGGCAAAGACACAAGTTGCACCACTCAGAGTGATGACAATTCCGAGGCTAGAACTCCAGTCGTGTTTGATGGCAGTGAAGCTCATGCAGTTCATTGAAAAGCAGTTGGATCTACCTTTGGCGAAAATTTCATTCTGAACAGACAGCAGTGTTGCACTGGCCTGGATTAAGTCTGAAAGTCGTACGTTGAAACCGTTTGTGGCAAACAGAGTTGCATCAATACAAGAATCAACTGAAATAAATCAATGGCATCACGTCGCAGGGAAGGAAAATCCTGCAGATACTGCTTCTCGAGGTATCAATCTTTGCGAGCTGGAAGACTGCGATAACAAGTGGTTCAGTGGCCCTGAATTTTTGAAGAAGTCAGACGACGTTTGGCCTCGAAGTGTAGAAGACAAAGATCACGAAGCAGTTGCAGCTGAACAGAGGAAAGTGACACATACTGTCGAAGTTGCCACCCAGAGTGAAGTTTTGGAAATAGAATTATTTTCAAGTTTAAAGAAGTTGAGAAACGTTGTTGCGTATGTAAGAAGACCCTTCAGACTGTGGAAACAACGACGATGTGGAGGAGAGTATGTAGCACTGGAACCCATTAGTGTTGAAGAACTCCAAGAAGCAGAACAGTGGCTCATCAAACAGGAGCAGAAGAAATATTACCAGAGAGAGTTGCAAGATCTTTCAAACAAGAAGCCGCTGTCAAAAAAGTCAAGCATCTACGATCTGAATCCATTCGTTGATGGAGAAGGATTGATCAGAGTTGGAGGGAGATTGAGAAGAGCTTCACTTGAATATGCGAGTCGCCACCAAATCATTCTACCAAAGCAGTCTCACCTAACAGTGTTGATCATCAGAGAAACCCATGAAGAAGTGAAACATTTCGGCGCAAATTATGTTCTAAATGCAGTCCGATCAAAGTATTGGCCAGTTCAAGGAAGAGCAATGGTGAGGAAAATCTTGAGATCATGTGTCGTGTGCAAGAAACTACGGGGAGTTCCTCTGGAGCAAGTCATGGCTGATCTTCCAGCATCGAGAGTGAAGGCATGTGGAAGTACCTTCAAGTTCACTGGTGTAGATCTGTTTGGCCCCATTATCACCAAAGCAAGATACAGAGGTGGTCGACGGGAAAAGAGGTATGGCGTATTGTTTACTTGTCTCCAGACCAGAGCCGTCCACATTGAGCTTGCCTATTCTCAGTCAACAGATGATTTTATGAAGGTCTTCACAAGATTCATTTCAAGGAGATCAAAACCACTGCAAATGTTTTCTGACTGTGGCACAAATTTTGTTGGTGCAGATAGGGAATTGCAAGACATACTGAGCAAATGGATCAAGGATCCGAAGTTGCATAATCGCTTAACAGATGAAAACATAATAATAATAATAATAATAATAATCACTTTCTTTAAGGTTGGCGTGGTAGATAGCACTAGGCTAATTAATGCCAACCATTATTGAATACAAAAATTAGATATAATCAATAAACCTAAATGTAACCTAAATTTGCAATAAAATCCTTACACAGTCTACAGTTGCATGAAAAATTCCAAAACTTAATTTCTTTTTTAAAATACTGTACAGATCGGGACTCTTTTATATGCAATGGTAAATCTCGCCAGAGATTTTGCCCCAAGAAACTCACAGTTTCTAACCCATATGCTGTGGTCCTAGGTCTTCGTGCATAGATGTTGCTCGTAACTCTTAAGTTGTAAAGTATTTCTCTCTCCGCAAAAATTTCTTTCATAAAGCAAGGATTCAAATTCATCCTTGTTCGGTAAATTTCAGTGACCAGCAACTGCAGATTTCGTTGATGAATAGAGACTGAATGGTCTGTAATTAACAGTTCTTCAAAACTTGAGGTCCGATCATGGTACGCTATTCGTAATGCTCTTTCGTGAATGTGGTTAATTTTTGTGTTAACGCGTCTATCATGAAACATCCATATCAATGGACAGTAACTAAACTGTGACATTACAAAAGCCCTCATGACTGTCCTAGTTTTTTCCTTAGGCATATACGTCGAGGCCCTAGCAAGAGCATGTAGCTTTTGGCTTGCCTTCGTACACACCATGTCCACGTGTTGTTTAAAATTTAGCTTTTGGTCGATTACAACGCCCAACAATTTTTCTTCTTTACTCTCTTTAATGACAGAGGAACCAACTTTTATTGAGATTTCTGTTTCTTTCTCGCCAAACACGAGGAGGTGGCATTTCTCTTCGTTTAGTTTCATACAGTTTTGTGCGAACCAATTGCTTAGCTCAACAGTATCATTTTCTAGCTTTAAAATAACTTCCTGTAACTCTTTGTGAGAACAATAAATTGTCGTATCGTCTGCATAATTACAGATTTCAGTCTCATTCAACAAAAGGAAAATGTCATTTATAAATATATTGAAAAGGAGAGGCCCTAGGACTGATCCTTGTGGGACACCTAATTTCATTTCTTTCCAAGAGCTGAATGAACCATTTATTTTGACTCGTTGCCTTCTACCTGCTAGATAACTGTGAACCATCTTTATGGCGTTTTTACTAAAGCCGTATGCGTTCAATTTAGCAAGCAAGAGTTCATGGTTGAGACAATCGAAAGCTTTGGATAAGTCGATAAGGACTGCTCCGACGAAACCTCTGTTGTCTAAGGTTTTCTTACAAGTCTCCACCAATTTCAGCAGGGCATGCTGGGTATTGTAACCCTGTCGATAGGCACAAAGGCTAGGCGAGAGAAATTTGTTGACAAAAGGTAGCATTTGATTTACCAAAAGTCTCTCAAAAACTTTGGACACTGACGGTAATACTGTTATTGGTCTATAGTTCTTTTTGTGAAATGAGTCACTATTCTTGAAAAGCGCACTGACATCACCATCTTTCAGTTCATTTGGAAAAAAGTTTTCATCCACACTTACATTGAAAAGGTCAAGCAGGTGGGAGGCAACTTCGTCAACGTTATCTTTAATTATCTTCGCTGGAATACTACTAATAGGCGAGGCCTTCTTAATATTGAGATTATCAACTTGCTTGAAAACTTCAACAAATGTAGCCCTTCTGAAACTGAAAGCCTCAACATCTTCACAGTGGCTTTTTATCAAAAGTACACTGGGATGAAAGCGGTATTTTGCGATGGCAGCAGTGACTGGATCCGAGATTCCATCAACAGGCAATAAATTTTCGTTATTGTCCGCAATATTCAATGACTTTGCAACATTACTGAAATATTCATTCAATATATTTGCAACTGCTTGGTCTTCGGAAACAAGTTCATCATTCTCCATTAAAACAATTGTTGAAGAGGTTTTAATATTTTCATTGAATAGAGGTTTTACCGATTTCCAGAACTTATCGGTCAAGTCCTTAATGTCAAGATCCTTATAGTAATCCTTTTTAGCCTGTCGCAATATCTTAACACATTTATTTCTTTGCTTTTTAAAAGCTTTCAAATTGTCAACAGTGCGATTTTTGCAATATATATTCCTGAGTCGGGTTCTGTTCATGATTGCCTTTCTAAGTGTTTTGGTCATAAATGGGCCATCATTTGCTCGAACAGATTTTTTCTTGATTGGTGCGTGATTATCCAACACACTCGAAACTATAGCATTAAAAACTTCAAATTTCTCACGGCAAGAGCTATTCTTACCTAACTGTTCTCTAAGATCCTCTTTAAATCTCAAGGGGTCAAATTTGCTGTAGTCACGATAAGTAATTATCCTAGGGCCTCTCTTAATGAAACTACTTTTAACTACAGTCACAATCATGGAATGAAAATCAGACAGTCCAGTTTCAACGGTTCTTGTGCCTTTGAAACATTTCACGTTATTAGTCAGTATCAAATCAATACAGCGTGCATTAACTGACTTAAAACAAGTAGGAACCATAATCAAATTACCAAATCCATATAAATTCATGAAACTAGAAATATCATCGTCATCTTCCTCCATGTTGAAATCACCAATAGATCACCAATATCAAGTGGATCTTTAACCCACCGGCAGCTCCTCATATGGGAGGCGTTTGGGAATCACTAGTCAAGCTAGCAAAGAGAGCAATGATTGTAACAACAAAGGGTGCTGAACTGACTGACGAAGAATTGATGACAGTACTTACAGAGTGCGAAGCAAAGCTGAACAACCGACCGCTGACGTACATCAGTAATGATCCTGATGATATGGAGCCATTGACACCTGCGCACTTTCTGAACAACCAATGTACAACATTGATCCTACAGCATGATCTAGAAAGTCAGCATACATCCTTGAAAAAGAGGTGGTTGCATTGTCAAAACGTTGTCAATAGAATATGGCAAAGATGGCAAAAGGAGTATCTTCCTACTCTCCAACAAAGATCAAAGTGGAATGAGAAGAAGAGGAACATACAGCAAGGTGCTGTTGTCCTTGTCATGGATGCCAACCAACCACGGGGACATTGGCTACTTGGAAGGAAAGTTGAAGTCAATGGTGATGACAAGGGGATTGTGCGCTCAGCTGAAGTGAAGACGACGCATGGAATACATAGAAGACCGATCAAGAAGTTGATTCTGCTAGTCCCACATGATGAGAAGACGGGATAGAGTCCAGCGTACTGGACTGCGGGGGAGTGTTATGAATAGTGAGAAGGACTTTGACCTCTGAGTCGAAAGGTCAATCTCCTGCGAGAAACAAGATCTAGACTTTCAGAAATAAGGAACTCTCATGAGACGTATTTGCAGGAGACAACATTTGTCTCCCTTCGGGAGACAACCTTTGTCTCCCTCCGGGAGACCACCTTTGTCTCCCTCCGGGAGACAACCTTTGTCAACCCTCCGGGAGACATCCTTTATCTCCATACAGAAGACAACATTTGTCTACCTCCGGGAGACAACCTTTGTCTCCCTCCGGGAGACAACCTTTTTCTCCCTCCTGGAAACAACCTTTGTCTCCATCTGGGAGATCACCTTTGTCTCCCTCCGGGAGACAACCTTCGTCTCCCTCCGGGCGACCACCTTTGTCTCCCCCCGGGAGACAACAATTGTCTCCCTTCGGGAGACAACCTTTGTCTCCCTCCGGGAGACAACCTTTGTCAACCCTCCGGGACACAACCTTTATCTCCCTCCTGGAGACAACCTTTGTCTCCAATTGGGAGACCACCTTTGTCTCCCTTCAGGATACATCTTGTCTCCTTCCGGGAGACAACCTTTATCTCCCTCCGGGAGACAACCTTTGTCTCCCTTTGGGAGACCACTTTTGTCTCCCTCCGGGAGACAAACTTTGTCTCCCTTCGGGATACATCTTGTCTCCTTCCGGGAGACAACCTTTGTCTCCCTCAGAGAGACAACCTTCGTCTCCCTCCGGGAAACAATCTTTGTCTTCCTCCGGGAGACCACCTTTGTCTCCCTCCGGGAGACAACTTTTGTCTCCCTTCGGGAGACCACCTTTGTCTCCCTGCGGGAGACAACCTTTGTCTCCCTCCGGGAGACAACCTTTGTCTCCATTCGGGAGACCACCTTTGTCTCCCACCGCGAAACAACCTTTGTCTCCATCCGAGAGATCACCTTTGTCTCCCTCCGGGAGATCACCTTTGTCTCCCTCCGGGAGACATCCTGTCCCTCTCCGGGAGACAACCTTTGTCTCCCTCCGGGAGACCACCTTTGTCTCCCTCCGGGAGACAACCTTTATCTCCATATGGGAGACAACATTTGTTTCCCTCCGGGAGACCACCTTTGTCTCCCTCCGGGAGACAACCTTTGTCTCCCTCCTGGAGACAACCTTTGTCTCCATCCGGGAGATCACCTTTGTCTCCCTCCGGGAGACAACCTTTGTCTCCAATTGGGAGACCACCTTTGTCTCCCTCCGGGAGACAAACATTGCCTCCCTTCGGGATACATCTTGTCTCCTTCTGGGAGACAACCTTTATCTCCCACCGGGAGACAACCTTTGTCTCCCTTTGGGTGACCACTTTTGTCTCCTTCCGGGAGACAAACTTTGTCTCCCTTCGGGATACATCTTGTCTCCTTCCAGGAGACAACCTTTGTCTCCCTCCGGGAGACAACCTTCATCTCCCTCCGAGAGACAACCTTTGTCTCCCTCCGGGAGACCACCTTTGTCTCCCTCCGGGAGACAACTTTTGTCTCCCTTCGGGAGACAACCTTCGTCTCCCACTGGGAGACAACCTTTGTCTCCATCCGGGAGATCACCTTTGTCTCCCTCCAGGAAACAACCTTTGTCTCCATCCGGGAGATCACCTTTCTCTCCCTCCGGGAGACAACCTTCGTCTCCCTCCGGGAGACAACCTTCGTCTCCCTCCGAACGACCACCTTTGTCTCCCCCCGGGAGAAAACATTTGTCTCTCTTCGGGAGACAACCTTTGTCTCCCTCCTGGAGACCACCTTTGTCTCCCTCCGGGAGACAACCTTTGTCAACCCTCCGGGAGACAACCTTTATCTCCATACGGGAGACAACATTTGTCTCCCTCCGGGAGACAAGTTTTGTCTCCCTCCGGGAGACCGCCTTTGTCTCCCTCCGGGAGACAACCTTTGTCTCCCACCGGGAAACAACCTTTGTCTCCATCCAGGAGATCACCTTTGTCTCCCTCCAAGAGACATCCTGTCTCTCTCCGGGAGACAACCTTTGTCTTCCTCCGGGAGACCACCTTTGTCTCCCTCCGGGAGACAACCTTTGTCAACCCTCCGGGAGACAACCTTTATCTCCATACGGGAGACATCATTTGTCTCCCTCCGGGAGACAATTTTTGTCTCCCTCCGGGAGACCACCTTTGTCTCCCTCCGGGAGACAACCTTCGTCTCCCTCCGGGAGAAAACCTTTGTCTCCATCCGAGAGACAACCTTTATCTCCATACGGGAGACAACATTTGTCTCCCTCCGGGAGACAACTTTTGTCTCCCTCCGGGAGACCACCTTTGTCTCCCTCCGGGAGACAACCTTTGTCTCCCTCCGGGAGACAAACTTTGTCTCCCTTCGGGAGACATCTTGTCTCCTTCCGGGAGACAACCTTTGTCTCCCACCGGGAAACAACCTTTGTCTCCATCCGGGAGATCACCTTTGTCTCCCTCCGGGAGACATCCTGTCTTTCTCCGGGAGACAACCTTTGTCTCCCTCCGGGAGACCACCTTTGTCTCCCTCTGGGAGACAACCTTCGTCTCCCTCCGGGAGACAACCTTTGTCTCTATCCGGGAGATCACCTTTGTCTCCCTCCGGGAGACAACATTTGTCTCCCTCCGGGAGACAATTTTTGTCTCCCTCCGGGAGACCACCTATGTCTCCCTCCGGGAGACAGCCTTTGTCTCCCTCCGGGAAACAACCTTTGTCTCCATCCGGGAGATCACCTTTGTCTCCCTCCGGGAGACAACCTTCGTCTCCTTCCGGGCAACCACCTTTGTCTCCCCCCGGGAGACAACATTTGTCTCCCTTCGGGAGACCACCTTTGTCTCCCTCCGGGAGACAACCTTTGTCTCCCTCCGGGGGAGCACCTTTGTCTCCCTCCGGGAGACAACCTTTGTCAACCCTCCGGGAGACAACCTTTATCTCCATACGGGAGACAACATTTGTCTCCCTCCGGGAGACAACTTTTGTTTCCCTCCGGGAGACCACCTTTGTCTCCCTCCGGGAGACAACCTTTGTCTTCCTCCGGGAGACAACCTTCGTCTCCCTCCGAGAGACAACCTTTGTCTCCCTCCGGGAGACCACCTTTGTCTCCCTCCGGGAGACAACTTTTGTCTCCCTTCGGGAGACAACCTTCGTCTCCCACTGGGAGACAACCTTTGTCTCCATCCGGGAGATCACCTTTGTCTCCCTCCAGGAAACAACCTTTGTCTCCATCCGGGAGATCACCTTTCTCTCCCTCCGGGAGACAACCTTCGTCTCCCTCCGGGAGACAACCTTCGTCTCCCTCCGAACGACCACCTTTGTCTCCCCCCGGGAGAAAACATTTGTCTCCCTTCGGGAGACAACCTTTGTCTCCCTCCTGGAGACCACCTTTGTCTCCCTCCGGGAGACAACCTTTGTCAACCCTCCGGGAGAAAACCTTTATCTCCATACGGGAGACAACATTTGTCTCCCTCCGGGAGACAAGTTTTGTCTCCCTCCGGGATACCACCTTTGTCTCCCTCCGGGAGACAACCTTTGTCTCCCACCGGGAAACAACCTTTGTCTCCATCCAGGAGATCACCTTTGTCTCCCTCCGGGAGACATCCTGTCTCTCTCCGGGAGACAACCTTTGTCTTCCTCCGGGAGACCACCTTTGTCTCCCTCCGGGAGACAACCTTTGTCAACCCTCCGGGAGACAACCTTTATCTCCATACGGGAGACATCATTTGTCTCCCTCCGGGAGACAATTTTTGTCTCCCTCCGGGAGACCACCTTTGTCTCCCTCCGGGAGACAACCTTCGTCTCCCTCCGGGAGACAACCTTTGTCTCCATCCGAGAGACAACCTTTATCTCCATACGGGAGACAACATTTGTCTCCCTCCGGGAGACAACTTTTGTCTCCCTCCGGGAGACCACCTTTGTCTCCCTCCGGGAGACAACCTTTGTCTCCCTCCGGGAGACAAACTTTGTCTCCCTTCGGGAGACATCTTGTCTCCTCCGGGAGACAACCTTTGTCTCCCACCGGGAAACAACCTTTGTCTCCATCCGGGAGATCACCTTTGTCTCCCTCCGGGAGACATCCTGTCTTTCTCCGGGAGACCACCTTTTTCTCCCTCTGGGAGACAACCTTCGTCTCCCTCCGGGAGACAACCTTTGTTTCTGTCCGGGAGATCACCTTTGTCTCCCTCCGGGAGACAACATTTGTCTCCCTCCGGGAGACAATTTTTGTCTCCCTCCGGGAGACCACCTATGTCTCCCTCCGGGAGACAGCCTTTGTCTCCCTCCGGGAAACAACCTTTGTCTCCATCCGGGAGATCACCTTTGTCTCCCTCCGGGAGACAACCTTCGTCTCCCTCCGGGCGACCACCTTTGTCTCCCCCCGGGAGACAACATTTGTCTCCCTTCGGGAGACCACCTTTGTCTCCCTCCGGGAGACAACCTTTGTCTCCCTCCGGGGGAGCACCTTTGTCTCCCTCCGGGAGACAACCTTTGTCAACCCTCCGGGAGACAACCTTTATCTCCATACGGGAGACAACATTAGTCTCCCTCCGGGAGACAATTTTTGTTTCCCTCCGGGAGACCACCTTTGTCTCCCTCCGGGAGACAACCTTTGTCTTCCTCCGGGAGACAACCTTTGTCTCCCACCGGGAAACAACCTTTGTCTCCATCCGGGAGATCACCTTTGTCTCCCTCCGGGAGACATCCTGTCTCTCTCCGGGAGGCAACCTTTGTCTCCCTCCGGGAGACCACCTTTATCTCCCTCCGGGAGACAACCTTTGTCAACCTTCCGGGAGACAACCTTTATCTCCATACGGGAGACAACCTTCGTCTCCCTTCGGGAGACAACCTTTGTCTTCATCCGTGAGATCACCTTTGTCTCCCTCCGGGAGACAACATTTGTCTCCCTCCGGGGACAGATGGGGTCTCCACCTGAACTACAGTGGAAATAACATTCTGACAGGTAACCTGATAGATTTTATAAATAGTATGTGACTTGAAATCTCAAACCTTTATAAGTATAATCTAATTCCTAAACTTTTAGCTCGCGAGGTAGAAACTGCTTTAAGAACATCAGATATAACTGGCCATTCAACTCACACGGGAAGCCCCCAAGACGCGTCAGTAGATGCCAAGTCTGTCTCCAATAGTTGCTTTGATATTGACTTGTCGCTTCTGGGCTCTTTGTTTTCAGAAAAAGATAGTCTATCCATCGTTGATTCATCTACCCTATCGGTTTCTTCACCAGTTATTTCTTCAGAGTTAAATGATTCAAGTGACATCGA
Source organism: Aurelia sp. 4 Dawson et al 2005 (assembly GCA_964019985.1). Lineage (NCBI taxonomy): Eukaryota > Metazoa > Cnidaria > Scyphozoa > Semaeostomeae > Ulmaridae > Aurelia > Aurelia sp. 4 Dawson et al 2005. Next base: position 4,709,213 of record OZ026495.1, read on the forward strand.
CAAACTTTTCAGCCTCAGGACAGAGTACCATAACCATCCCCTCATAGGTTTATTGAATATAAATAGTGTTAGAAATAAGATCATTGACTTAAGGATGCTTATGGAAAAATGTTTACTTGATGTTTTAGTCATAGAGGAAACCAAAATAAATTCTGATTTCAAAACGGACATTTTTCTTGTGAACAATTACCAGAAACCTATGCGTCGTGATAGGAACGAATATGGCGGGGGTATTATGTTGTATGCTAGGAAAGGAGTAGTTTGTAACCGAGTACCGGCATTAGAGACTCCCTAATTAGAACTCTTGTGCTCTGAACTAATAGTAAACAAAAAGAAATGGATCGTCTATTGTATTTACCGGCCCCCTGATTGTGGCAATATAGATTCCTTCTTTAGCGATCTTTCAACTACCTTAAACTCTGCTTTAGATAAATACGACAACGTAATTGTAATGGGGGATATCAACATTGATTCCCTTAATCGGCAAGACCCTGGACACAGTAAGCTAGTTTCCTTTTGTGATGTCTTCGGGCTATCAAATTTAGTGACCGCTAAAACATGTTTTACTAAGAACAGTAGTTCCTCCATTGATGCAATTCTCACAAATCGGCCGAGATGCTTTCAAAAAACTTCTGTGTTTGAAACTGGCCTAAGTGACTACCACGGTCTAGTGTTGACAGTCATGAAGTCTCACCTCCCTAGGCTTAAGCCCAAGGTAATCAAGTATCGAAGTTACAAGAATTTTATTCCCGAGAATTTCTTGTCAGATGTAAAGCTGGCAAATTTTGGTGCTACTGAGGATCCTGAGCAAGCTTACGATAATCTTGTTTGCACTTTTCGAAAATTAGTTGACAAACATGCCCCCCTAAAAACAAAAGTGCAACGAGGAAACAGTGCTCCTTTCATGACGCATGAACTAAAGAAGGGAATTTATACCAGGACAAGACTAAAGAAAAAATTAAAAAAAAATCCAGCGAAAGAAAATGAAAACAATTTCAAAAGACAAAGAAATAAATGCGTTTCCTTGAGAAGAAAGGCAATCAAACAGCATTTCAAAAAAGCAACAGAAAATGGTCTCGTGTCGAATCGTGCTTTCTGGAATCTTGTAAAACCATTTCTTTCTAACAAAGGAGGATTGGCTAGTAATGATATTTCCCTTATTAAAAACAATGAAATTTTCACTGATGACCAAAAACTGACCGAGATTTTTAATGACCATTACATTAATATAGTGGAAAAGTCAAGTGGTACAAAGCCTTGCAACATAGCTGACACAGTTGCAATCGATGATGATCGGCAAATTGTTAGTCTGATTCTTGAAAAATACAAAAACCATCCGAGTGTCTTAGCTATCATTCAAAACCCTGACAACAAGTTTCATTCTTTCTCCTTTGACGAAGTGCAGCATTCCGAAGTTAAGAAACAACTAAAGTCTTTAGACGGTAGAAAATCTACTGGTGAAGATCAAATACCTCCAAAACTTGTTTTATTGGCAGCAGAAGAGCTTACATTTCCTTTAACCGATGCTATTAACAACTGCATACGTACCCATAGGTTTCCAGATAATGGAAAACGAGCCGCGGTTTGCCCTTTAGATAAAGGGGGGCCTAATCGTACAGTTGAAAGAAATTTTCGTCCAGTCAGTATTCTAAATGTCTTTTCAAAAATCTATGAAAAGATTTTGAAAAACCAACTCATCCCATACCTAGATGAGACCCTTTCAATTTTTATAGCTGCTTACAGAAAAGCATATGGTACGCAACATGTCTTGATAAGAATGATCGAAGAATGGAAAGCTAAACTTGATAGTGATAACATTGTAGGGGCCATCCTGATGGATCTATCTAAGGCTTTCGATTGTATTCCACATGATCTGCTAATAGCCAAACTACATGCCTATGGGTTGGATGAAAACGCCCTTGTCCTTATCTACTCTTACCTGAAACGGCGGAAACAGTCTGTGAGAATCAATAACACGTATAGCTGTTTTCAAACTATTCTATCAGGGGTACCTCAAGGCTCTGTCTTGGGCCCTATTCTGTTTAATGTTTACATAAATGATCTCTTTTTGTTTATCAAACAAGCAACACTACAGAATTATGCCGACGATAATACTCTGGCCTATTTTTTCAAGACCTTATCAGATTTGATTGGGGTACTGGAGGAAGAGGCTGGAGTTGCCTTGACTTGGCTAAAACAAAATCAAATGATTGCCAACCCTGAAAAGTTCCACGCACTCCTTATCAAGAAGGATAAAACAAATACCTGCGGAGAGAACATCAGCATCCAAGGCAAAATGATTAAGTCTGAAGAAACAGTCAAATTGTTAGGTATTCAACTAGATTACAAGCTAAATTTTGAACAACATATCTCTGAGCTTTGTCGAAAAGCTGCGTCACAACTTAATGTGCTAAAAAGACTCAAGCAATTCATTGGCTTTAGTGAAAGGGAAATTCTTGTTCAAAGTTTTGTATACTCCAATTTCAATTATTGCCCGCTAGTATGGTACTTTTCCTCGGCTAAGTCTTTGCAAAAAATTGAAAAGATTCAAGAACGTGCTCTTAGATTTTGTACAATGATCACCGTTCCTCTTATAGCGAATTACTTGAGAAGTCGGAAAGATGTACTATGCATGTTTCCCGTCTAAGAGTTCTCTGTATAGAAATTTTCAAGACTTTGAAACATCTAAACCAGCCATTCATGAGTGATATTTTCAAAATAAAATCTTCCAGATATTCATCACGAAATCCATATGACTTGCAGCATCATAGACCAAATCAAGTCACATTTGGTTCAAATAGCCTTCGATCATTAGGACCGCAAATCTGGAATGCATTGCCAAACGAAATAAAATCCACCAACAACTTAAATTCTTTTAAGCGTTTGATAAAACAATGGGATGGGTCTAACTGCAAATGCAATGCTTGCCAATATTCATCTGAATTATAAGAAAATTATCGATTATGAAACAATAGAAAATATTTATGAAATTATTCGCATTTTTACTTTTTGTTATTATCGATTTAGATTAGCATACTTATATTTTTGTATATGGTAAGCTAGATTAAAATTGATCGATATAAAATAAGATGACTACTACTACGTCTCCCTCCGGGAGACCACCTTTGTCTCCCTCCGGGAGACAACCTTTGTCTCCCTCCGGGAGACAACCTTTGTCTCCCTTTGGGAGACCACCTTTGTCTCCCTCCGTTAGACAACCTTCGTCTCCCTCCGGGAGACAACCTTTGTCTCCCTCCGGGAGACCACCTTTGTCTCCCTCCGGGAGACAACCTTTGTCAACCCTCCGGGAGACAACCTTTATCTCCATACGGAAGACAACATTTGTCTCCCTCCGGGAGACAACATTTGTCTCCCTCCGGGAGACAACTTTTGTCTCCCTTCGGGAGACCACCTTTGTCTCCCTGCGGGAGACAACCTTTGTCTCCCTCCGGGAGACAGCCTTTGTCAACCCTCCGGGAGACAACCTTTATCTCCATACGGGAGACAACATTTGTCTCCCTCCGGGAGACAACTTTTGTCTCCCTTCGGGAGACCACCTTTGTCTCCCTACGGGAGACAACCTTTGTCTCCCTCCGGGAGACAACCTTTGTCTCCCACCGGGAAACAACCTTTGTCTCCATCCGGGAGATCACCTTTGTCTCCCTCCGGGAGACATCCTGTCTCTCTCCGGGAGACAACCTTTGTCTCCCTCCGGGAGACCACCTTTATCTCCCTCCGGGAGACAACCTTTGTCAACCTTCCGGGAGACAACCTTTATCTCCATACGGGAGACAACATTTGTCTCCCTCCGGGAGACAACCTTCGTCTCCCTCCGGGCGACCACCTTTGTCTCCCCCCGGGAGACAACATTTGTCTCCCTCCGGGAGACCACCTTTGTCTCCCTCGGGAGACAACCTTTGTCAACCCTCCGGGAGACAACCTTTATCTCCATACGGGAGAGAACATTTGTCTCCCTCCGGGAGACAACTTTTGTCTCCCTCCGGGAGACCACCTTTGTCTCCCTCCGGGAGACAACCTTTGTCTCCCACCGGGAAACAACCTTTGTCTCCATCCGGGAGATCACCTTTGTCTCCCTCCGGGAGACAACCTTCGTCTCCCTCCGGGCGACCACCTTTGTCTCCCCCCGGGAGACAACATTTGTCTCCCTTCGGGAGACCACCTTTGTTTCCCTCCGGGAGACAACCTTTGTCTCCCTCCGGGAGACCACCTTTGTCTCCCACCGGGAAACAACCTTTGTCTCCATCCTGGAGATCACCTTTGTCTCCCTCTGGGAGACATCCTGTCTCTCTCTCCGGGAGACCACCTTTGTCTCCCTCCGGGAGACAACCTTTGTCAACCTTCCGGGAGGCAACCTTTATCTCCATACGGGAGACAACATTTGTCTCCCTCCGGGAGACAACCTTCGTCTCCCTACGGGCGACCACCTTTGTCTCCCCCAGGGAGACAACATTTGTCTCCCTATGGGAGACCACCTTTGTCTCCCCCCGAGAGACAACATTTGTCTCCCTCCGGGAGACCACCTTTGTCTCCCTCCGGGAGACAACCTTTGTCTTCCTCCGGGAGACCACCTTTGTCTCCCTCCGGGAGACAACATTTGTCAACCCTCCGGGAGACAACCTTTATCTCCATACGGGAGAGAACATTTGTCTCCCTCCGGGAGACAACGTTTGTCTCCATCCGGGAGATCACCTTTGTCTCCCTCCGGGAGACATCCTGTCTCTCTCCGGGAGACAACCTTTGTCTCCCTCCAGGAGACAGCCTTTGTCTCCCTATTGGAGTCAACCATTGTCTCCCTCCTTGAGACAACCTTTGTCTCCCTCCGGGAGACCACCTTTGTCTACCTCCTGGAGACAACGTTTGTCTCCCTCCGAGAGACCACCTTTGTTTTTTTTTTGTATCCAAATAAAAATTACAATACATGCTACATCTACGTTCTACTATACTTTCTAATTACTCTACAACAATACAACACTACAGGGACAAGACCACAAGGAGCAAAAGACAATGACTACCCTTTGGCCGTTAACATAAAGACATGCAAAAAAAACAATTAGTAAATTAAGATTAGATACTAACACATAATGGAATCTGTTCCACATTGGATGTCAGGCCAGCATAGACGCGTAATGGGAAACGTTATGCTGTTGGGTTAGGGTTGAGTTAACGATATCATAGGTCAGAAATAATAGCGATTTGGAAAAAGAATTTCGTTGACCCTTTTTGTGCTTAACATCAAATGTGAAACAGACTTACAAAAGAAATAGGGAAAAACGTAAATAGTGGCTGTGGTGTAAAACAAAAGTTTAAACTTATCCAAGCCGACCGGTTTTGTGGATGAAATTAAGAGTGAGTTCGAGCAAAAGTTTATTTACGTCATCAGGAAGCTCTTTATTACCATACAATAAGTATTGTACCAGAACGTTGTTTGGAAGGATATTGATTTGGACAAATGGTCGTAGCAATTCCGAAACTCCAGCGAGAAGATCTCGTCGTTGAATGTGAAATGAAGGACAAAGCAACAAGAAGTGCTCCGTATCCTCAATGCCATCATTCGTTGGGCACATTGGGTTCACCGTATCGCTAAAGTTGTGGTTGAATTTGTGAAGATTTAATTTACTGAGACCGACCCTTAATTGAAAAAGATAGCCTAAGCCTATTGGGTCATGAATGCAGAAGATAGACTTTGCAGGGGGGCGAATTTTTGACAAAAGCTTTGCTTTAAACACAGCGACAGAAGGTGCAAGCCTGATTTCTAGGTCAAGTTTATTCCATTCACAAATGCAATTAGGATAGAAGCTTGATAGAAATTTCTCTGTCCTTGCCTTTATTCGCCCAATAACATCCCGGTTACGCAGTGAGTAATTTGACTGTTGAAGTGGTGGGATTGGTTCTTTCGTGTACAATGGGGTGAGGTTATTTATAATCTCAAATGTACAAATGTTGTCTCCCGGAGGGAGACAAAGATTGTCTCCAGGAGGGAGACAAAGGTTGTCTCCCGGAGGGAGAAAATGGTTGTCTGCCGGAGGGAGACAAAGGTTGTCTCCCGGAGGGAGACAAAGGTTGTCTCCCGGAGGGAGACAAAGGTTGTCTCCCGGAGGGAGACAAAGGTTGTCTCCCGGAGGGAGACAAAGGTTGTCTCCAGGAGGGAGACAAAGGTTGTCTCCCGGAGGGAGACAAAGGTTGTCTCCCGGAGGGAGACAAAGGTTGTCTCCCGGAGGGAGACAAAGGTTGTCTCCAGGAGGGAGACAAATGTTGTCTCCCGGAGGGAGACAAAGGTTGTCTCCCGGAGGGAGACAAATGTTTTTTCCCGGAGGGAGACAAATGTTGTCTCCCGGAGGGACAAATGTTGTCTCCCGGAGGGAGACAAATGTTTTCTCCCGGAGGGAGACAAATGTTATCTCCCGGAGGGAGACAAAGGTTGTCTCCCGGAGGGAGACAAAGGTTGTCTGCCGGAGGGAGACAAATGTTGTCTCCCGGAGGGAGACAAAGGTTGTCTCCTAGAGGGAGACAAATGTTGTCTCCCGGAGGGAGACAAAGGTTGTCTCCAGGAGGGAGACAAAGTTTGTCTCCCGGAGGGAGACAAATGTTTTCTCCCGGAGGGAGACAAATGTTGTCTCCCGGAGGGACAAATGTTGTCTCCCGGAGGGAGACAAACGTTTTCTCCCGGAGGGAGACAAATGTTGTCTCCCGGAGGGAGACAAATGTTATCTCCCGGAGGGAGACAAATGTTTTCTCCCGGAGGGAGACAAATGTTGTCTCCCAGAGGGACAAATGTTGTCTCCCGGAGGGAGACAAAAGTTTTCTCCCGGAGGGAGACAAAGGTTGTCTGCCGAAGGGAGACAAATGTTGTCTCCCGGAGGGAGACAAAGGTTGTCTCTCTGAGGGAGACAAAGTTTGTGTCCCTGAGGGAGACAAAGGTTGTCTCCCGGAAGTAGACAAATGTTGTCTCCCGGAGGGAGACAAAGATTGTCTCCCGGAGGGAGACAAAGGTTGTCTCCCGGAGGTAGACAAATGTTTTCTCCCGGAGGGAGACAAATGTTATCTCCCGGAGGGAGACAAAGGTTGTCTCCCGGAGGGAGACAAAGGTTGTCTGCCGGAGGGAGACAAATGTTGTCTCCAGGAGGGAGACAAAGGTTGTCTCCTACAGGGAGACAAATGTTGTCTCCCGGAGGGAGACAAAGGTTTTCTCCCGGAGGGAGACAAAGGTTGTCTCCAGGAGGGAGACAAAGTTTGTCTCCCGGAGGGAGACAAATGTTTTCTCCCGGAGGGAGACAAATGATGTCTCCCAGAGGGACAAATGTTGTCTCCCGGAGGGAGACAAATGTTTTCTGCCGGAGGGAGACAAATGTTGTCTCCCGGAAGGAGACAAATGTTTTCTCCCGGAGGGAGACAAATGTTTTCTCCCGGAGGGAGATAAATGTTGTCTCCCGGAGGGACAAATGTTGTCTCCCGGAGGGAGACAAAGGTTGTCTGCCGAAGGGAGACAAATGTTGTCTCCCGGAGGGAGACAAAGGTTGTCTCTCTGAGGGAGACAAAGGTTGTCTCCCTGAGGGAGACAAAGGTTGTCTCCCGGAGGTAGACAAATGTTGTCTCCCGGAGGGAGACAAAGATTGTCTCCCGGAGGGAGACAAAGGTTGTCTCCCGGAGGTAGACAAATGTTGTCTCCCGGAGGGAGACAAAGGTTGTCTCCCGGAGGGAGACAAAGGTTGTCTCCCGGAGGGGGACAAAGATTGTCTCCCGGAGGAAGATAAAGGTTGTCTCCCGGAGCGAGACAAAGGTTGTCTCCTGGAGGCAGAGAGTTTGTCTCCTAGAGGGAGACAAAGGTCGTCTCCCGGAGGGAGACAAAGGTTGTCTCCCGGAGGGAGACAAAGGTTGTCTCCCGGAGGGAGACAAATGTTGTCTCCTGGAGGGAGACTAAGTTTGTCTCCCGGAGGGAGACAAAGGTTGTCTCCAGGAGGGAGACAAATGTTGTCTCCCGTAGGGAGACAGTTTGTCTCCTAGAGGGAGACAAAGGTCGTCTCCCGGAGGGAGACATAGATTGTCTCCCGGAGGGAGACAAAGGTTGTGTCCCGGAGGGAGACTGTTGTTTCCCGGAGGGAGACAAAGGTTGTCTCCCAGAGGGAGACAGTTTGTCTCCCAGTGGGAGACAAAGGTCGTCTCCCGGAGGGAGACAAAGGTTGTCTCTCGGAGGGAGGCAAAGGTTGTCTCCCGGAGGGAGACAAATGTTGTCTCCCGGAGGGAGACAAGGATTGTCTCCCGGAGGGACAAAATGGTTGTCTCCCGGAGGGAGACAATGGTTGTCTGCCGGAGGGAGACAAAGGTTGTCTCCGGGAGGGAGACAAAGGTTGTCTCCCGGAGGGAGACAAATGTTGTCTCCTGGAGGGAGACAAAGGTTGTCTCCCGGAGGGAGACAAATTTTTTCTCCCGGAGGGAGACAAATGTTGTCTCCCGGAGGGACAAATGTTGTCTCCCGGAGGGAGACAAATGTTATCTCCCGGAGGGAGAGAAAGGTTGTCTCCCGGAGGGAGACAAAGGTTGTCTGCCGGAGGGAGACAAATGTTGTCTACCAGAGGGAGACAAAGGTTGTCTCCCAGAGGGAGACAAAGGTTGTCTCTCTGAGGGAGACAAAGGTTGTCTCCCTGAGGGAAACAAAGGTTGCCTCCCTGAGGGAGACAAAGGCTGTCTCCCGGAAGGAGACAAAGGTTGTCTCCCGTAGGGAGACAAAGGTTGTCTCCCGGAGGGAGATAGGGGTTGTCTCCCGGAGGCAGACAGTTTGCCTCCTAGAGGGAGACAAAGGTCGTCTCCCGGAGGGACACAATGGTTGTCTCCCGGAGGGAGACAAAGGTTGTCTCCGGGAGGGAGACAAAGGTTGTCTCCCAGAGGGAGACAAAGGTTGTCTCTCTGAGGGAGACAAAGGTTGTCTCTCTGAGGGAGACAAAGGTTGTCTCCCTGAGGGAAACAAAGGTTGCCTCCCTGAGGGAGACAAAGGTTGTCTCCCGGAGGGAGACAAATGTTGTCTCTCGGAGGGAGACAAAGGTTGTCTCCCGGAAGGAGACAAAGGTTGTCTCCCGGAGGGAGACAAATGTTGTCTCCCGGAGGGAGACAAAGGTTGTCTCCCGGAGGGAGACAAAGGTTGTCTCCCGGAGGGAGGCAAAGGTTGTCTCCCGGAGGGAGACAAATGTTGTCTCCCGGAGGGAGACAAAGATTGTCTCCCGGAGGGAGACAAAGGTTGTCTCCAGGAGGGAGACAAATGTTGCCTCCCGGAGGGAGAGAAAGGTTGTCTCCCGGAGGGGGACAAAGATTGTCTCCCGGAGGAAGATAAAGGTTGTCTCCCGGAGCGAGACAAAGGTTGTCTCCTGGAGGCAGAGAGTTTGTCTCCTAGAGGGAGACAAAGGTCGTCTCCCGGAGGGAGACAAAGGTTGTCTCCCGGAGGGAGACAAAGAATGTCTCCCGGAGGGAGACAAATGTTGTCTCCTGGAGGGAGACTAAGGTTGTCTCCCGGAGGGAGACAAAGGTTGTCTCCAGGAGGGAGACAAATGTTGTCTCCTGTAGGGAGACAGTTTGTCTCCTAGAGGGAGACAAAGGTCGTCTCCCGGAGGGAGACATAGATTGTCTCCCGGAGGGAGACAAAGGTTGTCTCCCGGAGGGAGACTGTTGTTTCCCGGAGGGAGACAAAGGTTGTCTCCCAGAGGGAGACAGTTTGTCTCCCAGTGGGAGACAAAGGTCGTCTCCCGGAGGGAGACAAAGGTTGTCTCTCGGAGGGAGGCAAAGGTTGTCTCCCGGAGGGAGACAAATGTTGTCTCCCGGAGGGAGACAAGGATTGTCTCCCGGAGGGACAAAATGGTTGTCTCCCGGAGGGAGACAATGGTTGTCTGCCGGAGGGAGACAAAGGTTGTCTCCGGGAGGGAGACAAAGGTTGTCTCTCGGAGGGAGGCAAAGGTTGTCTCCCGGAGGGAGACAAATGTTGTCTCCCGGAGGGAGACAAGGATTGTCTCCCGGAGGGACAAAATGGTTGTCTCCCGGAGGGAGACAATGGTTGTCTGCCGGAGGGAGACAAAGGTTGTCTCCGGGAGGGAGACAAAGGTTGTCTCCCGGAGGGAGACAAATGTTGTCTCCTGGAGGGAGACAAAGGTTGTCTCCCGGAGGGAGACAAATTTTTTCTCCCGGAGGGAGACAAATGTTGTCTCCCGGAGGGACAAATGTTGTCTCCCGGAGGGAGACAAATGTTATCTCCCGGAGGGAGAGAAAGGTTGTCTCCCGGAGGGAGACAAAGGTTGTCTGCCGGAGGGAGACAAATGTTGTCTACCAGAGGGAGACAAAGGTTGTCTCCCAGAGGGAGACAAAGGTTGTCTCTCTGAGGGAGACAAAGGTTGTCTCCCTGAGGGAAACAAAGGTTGCCTCCCTGAGGGAGACAAAGGTTGTCTCCCGGAAGGAGACAAAGGTTGTCTCCCGTAGGGAGACAAAGGTTGTCTCCCGGAGGGAGATAGGGGTTGTCTCCCGGAGGCAGACAGTTTGCCTCCTAGAGGGAGACAAAGGTCGTCTCCCGGAGGGACACAATGGTTGTCTCCCGGAGGGAGACAAAGGTTGTCTCCGGGAGGGAGACAAAGGTTGTCTCCCAGAGGGAGACAAAGGTTGTCTCTCTGAGGGAGACAAAGGTTGTCTCTCTGAGGGAGACAAAGGTTGTCTCCCTGAGGGAAACAAAGGTTGCCTCCCTGAGGGAGACAAAGGTTGTCTCCCGGAGGGAGACAAATGTTGTCTCTCGGAGGGAGACAAAGGTTGTCTCCCGGAAGGAGACAAAGGTTGTCTCCCGGAGGGAGACAAATGTTGTCTCCCGGAGGGAGACAAAGGTTGTCTCCCGGAGGGAGACAAAGGTTGTCTCCCGGAGGGAGGCAAAGGTTGTCTCCCGGAGGGAGACAAATGTTGTCTCCCGGAGGGAGACAAAGATTGTCTCCCGGAGGGAGACAAAGGTTGTCTCCAGGAGGGAGACAAATGTTGCCTCCCGGAGGGAGACAAAGGTTGTCTCCCGGAGGGAGACAGTTTGTCTCCTAGAGGGAGACAAAGGTCGTCTCCCGGAGGGAGACATAGATTGTCTCCCGGAGGGAGACAAAGGTTGTCTCCCGGAGGGAGACAAATGTTGCCTCCTGGAGGGAGACAAAGGTTGTCTCCCGGAGGGAGACAAAGGTTGTCTCCAGGAGGGAGACAAATGTTGTCTCCCGGAGGGAGACAGTTTGTCTCCTAGAGGGAGACAAAGGTCGTCTCCCGGAGGGAGACATAGATTGTCTCCCGGAGGGAGACAAAGGTTGTCTCCCGGAGGGAGACAAATGTTGCCTCCCGGAGGGAGACAAAGGTTGTCTCCCGGAGGGAGACAAAGGTCGTCTCCCGGAGGGAGACAAAGGTTGTCTCCCGGAGGGAGACAAAGGTTGTCTCCCGGAGGGAGGATAAGGTCGTCTCCCGGAGGGAGACAAATGTTGTCTCCCGGAGGGAGACAAAGATTGTCTCCCGGAGGGAGACAAAGGTAGTCTCCCGGAGGGAGACAATGGTTGTCTGCCGGAGGGAGACAAAGGTTGTCTCCCGGAGGGAGACAAATGTTGCCTCCCGGAGGGAGACAAAGGTTGTCTCCCGGAGGGAGACAAAGGTCGTCTCCCGGAGGGAGACAAAGGTTGTCTCCCGGAGGGAGGATAAGGTTGTCTCCCGGAGGGAGACAAATGTTGTCTCCCGGAGGGAGACAAAGATTGTCTCCCGGAGGGAGACAAAGGTTTTCTCCCGGAGGGAGACAATGGTTGTCTGCCGGAGGGAGACAAAGGTTGTCTCCCGGAGGGAGACAAAGGTTGTCTCCCGGAGGGACAAATGTTATCTCCCGGAGGGAGACAAAGGTTGTCTCCCGGAGGGAGACAAAGGTTGTCTGCCGGAGGGAGACAAATGTTTTCTCCCGGAGGGAGACAAATGTTGTCTCCCGGAGGGACAAATGTTGTCTCCCGGAGGGAGACAAACGTATTCTCCCGGAGGGAGACAAATGTTGTCTCCCGGAGGGAGACAAATGTTGTCTCCCGGAGGGAGACAAATGTTATCTCCCGGAGGGAGACAAATGTTTTCTCCCGGAGGGAGACAAATGTTGTCTCCCAGAGGGACAAATGTTGTCTCCCGGAGGGAGACAAAAGTTTTCTCCCGGAGGGAGACAAAGGTTGTCTGCCGAAGGGAGACAAATGTTGTCTCCCGGAGGGAGACAAAGGTTGTCTCTCTGAGGGAGACAAAGTTTGTGTCCCTGAGGGAGACAAAGGTTGTCTCCCGGAAGTAGACAAATGTTGTCTCCCGGAGGGAGACAAAGATTGTCTCCCGGAGGGAGACAAATGTTGTCTCCAGGAGGGAGACAAAGGTTGTCTCCTACAGGGAGACAAATGTTGTCTCCCGGAGGGAGACAAAGGTTGTCTCCCGGAGGGAGACAAAGGTTGTCTCCAGGAGGGAGACAAAGTTTGTCTCCCGGAGGGAGACAAATGTTTTCTCCCGGAGGGAGACAAATGATGTCTCCCAGAGGGACAAATGTTGTCTCCCGGAGGGAGACAAATGTTTTCTGCCGGAGGGAGACAAATGTTGTCTCCCGGAAGGAGAGAAATGTTTTCTCCCGGAGGGAGACAAATGTTTTCTCCCGGAGGGAGACAAATGTTGTCTCCCGGAGGGACAAATGTTGTCTCCCGGAGGGAGACAAAGGTTGTCTGCCGAAGGGAGACAAATGTTGTCTCCCGGAGGGAGACAAAGGTTGTCTCTCTGAGGGAGACAAAGGTTGTCTCCCTGAGGGAGACAAAGGTTGTCTCCCGGAGGTAGACAAATGTTGTCTCCCGGAGGGAGACAAAGATTGTCTCCCGGAGGGAGACAAAGGTTGTCTCCCGGAGGTAGACAAATGTTGTCTCCCGGAGGGAGACAAAGGTTGTCTCCCGGAGGGAGACAAATGTTGTCTCCCGGAGGGAGACAAAGGTTGTCTCTCTGAGGGAGACAAAGTTTGTGTCCCTGAGGGAGACAAAGGTTGTCTCCCGGAAGTAGACAAATGTTGTCTCCCGGAGGGAGACAAAGATTGTCTCCCGGAGGGAGACAAATGTTGTCTCCAGGAGGGAGACAAAGGTTGTCTCCTACAGGGAGACAAATGTTGTCTCCCGGAGGGAGACAAAGGTTGTCTCCCGGAGGGAGACAAAGGTTGTCTCCAGGAGGGAGACAAAGTTTGTCTCCCGGAGGGAGACAAATGTTTTCTCCCGGAGGGAGACAAATGATGTCTCCCAGAGGGACAAATGTTGTCTCCCGGAGGGAGACAAATGTTTTCTGCCGGAGGGAGACAAATGTTGTCTCCCGGAAGGAGAGAAATGTTTTCTCCCGGAGGGAGACAAATGTTTTCTCCCGGAGGGAGACAAATGTTGTCTCCCGGAGGGACAAATGTTGTCTCCCGGAGGGAGACAAAGGTTGTCTGCCGAAGGGAGACAAATGTTGTCTCCCGGAGGGAGACAAAGGTTGTCTCTCTGAGGGAGACAAAGGTTGTCTCCCTGAGGGAGACAAAGGTTGTCTCCCGGAGGTAGACAAATGTTGTCTCCCGGAGGGAGACAAAGATTGTCTCCCGGAGGGAGACAAAGGTTGTCTCCCGGAGGTAGACAAATGTTGTCTCCCGGAGGGAGACAAAGGTTGTCTCCCGGAGGGAGACAAAGGTTGTCTCCCGGAGGGGGACAAAGATTGTCTCCCGGAGGAAGATAAAGGTTGTCTCCCGGAGCGAGACAAAGGTTGTCTCCTGGAGGCAGAGAGTTTGTCTCCTAGAGGGAGACAAAGGTCGTCTCCCGGAGGGAGACAAAGGTTGTCTCCCGGAGGGAGACAAAGGTTGTCTCCCGGAGGGAGACAAATGTTGTCTCCTGGAGGGAGACTAAGGTTGTCTCCCGGAGGGAGACAAAGGTTGTCTCCAGGAGGGAGACAAATGTTGTCTCCCGTAGGGAGACAGTTTGTCTCCTAGAGGGAGACAAAGGTCGTCTCCCGGAGGGAGACATAGATTGTCTCCCGGAGGGAGACAAAGGTTGTCTCCCGGAGGGAGACTGTTGTCTCCCGGAGGGAGACAAATGTTGCCTCCCGGAGGGAGACAAAGGTTGTCTCCCGGAGGGAGACAAAGGTCGTCTCCCGGAGGGAGACAAAGGTTGTCTCCCGGAGGGAGGATAAGGTTGTCTCCCGGAGGGAGACAAATGTTGTCTCCCGGAGGGAGACAAAGATTGTCTCCCGGAGGGAGACAAAGGTTGTCTCCCGGAGGGAGACAATGGTTGTCTGCCGGAGGGAGACAAAGGTTGTCTCCCGGAGGGAGACAAAGGTTGTCTCCCGGAGGGACAAATGTTGTCTCCCGGAGGGAGACAAATGTTTTCTCCCGGAGGGAGACAAATGTTGTCTCCCGGAGGGAGACAAATGGTATCTCCCGGAGGGAGACAAAGGTTGTCTCCCGGAGGGAGACAAATGTTGTCTGCCTGAGGGAGACAAATGTTGTCTCCCGGAGGGAGACAAAGGTTGTCTCCTAGAGGGAGACAAATGTTGTCTCCCGGAGGAAGACAAAGATTGTCTCCCGGAGGGAGATAAAGGTTGTCTCCCGGAGGGAGACAAAGGTTGTCTCCTGGAGGGAGACAAATGTTGTCCCCCGGAGGGAGACAAAGTTTGTCTCCCACAAAGGTTGTCTCCCGTAGGGAGACAAAGGTTGTCTCCCGGAGGGAGACAAAGATTGTCTCCCGGAGGGAGATAAAGGTTGTCTCCCGGAGGGAGACAAAGGTTGTCTCCTGGAGGGAGACAAATGTTGTCCCCCGGAGGGAGACAATGTTTGTCTCCCACAAAGGTTGTCTCCCGTAGGGAGACAAAGGTTGTCTCCCGGAGGGAGACAAAGGTTGTCTCCCGGAGGGAGACAATGGTTGTCTGCCGGAGGGAGACAAAGGTTGTCTCCCGGAGGGAGACAAAGGTTGTCTCCCGGAGGGAGACAAAGGTTGTCTCCAGGAGGGAGACAAAGTTTGTCTCCCGGAGGGAGAGAAATGTTTTCTCCCGGAGGGAGACAAAGGTTGTCTCCGGGAGGGAGACAAAGGTTGTCTCCCGGAGGGAGACAAATGTTTTCTCCCGGAGGGAGACAAATGTTGTCTCCCGGAGGGACAAATGTTGTCTCCCGGAGGGAGACAAATGTTTTCTCCCGGAGGGAGACAAATGTTGTCTCCCGGAGGGAGACAAATGTTATCTCCCGGAGGGAGACAAAGGTTGTCTCCCGGAGGGAGACAAATGTTGTCTGCCTGAGGGAGACAAATGTTGTCTCCCGGAGGGAGACAAAGGTTGTCTCCTAGAGGGAGACAAATGTTGTCTCCCGGAGGAAGACAAAGATTGTCTCCCGGAGGGAGATAAAGGTTGTCTCCCGGAGGGAGACAAAGGTTGTCTCCTGGAGGGAGACAAATGTTGTCCCCCGGAGGGAGACAAAGTTTGTCTCCCACAAAGGTTGTCTCCCGTAGGGAGACAAAGGTTGTCTCCCGGAGGGAGACAAATGTTGTCTCCCGGAGGCAGACAGTTTGCCTCCTAGCGGGAGACAAAGGTCGTCTCCCGGAGGGACACAATGGTTCTCTCCCGGAGGGAGACAAAGGTTGTCTCCGGGAGGGAGACAAAGGTTGTCTCCCGGAGGGAGACAAAGGTTGTCTCTCTGAGGGAGACAAAGGTTTTCTCCCTGAGGGAGACAAAGGTTGTTTCCCGGAGGGAGACAAATGTTGTCTCCCGGAGGGAGACAAAGGTTGTCTCCCGGAGGGAGACAAAGGTTGTCTCCCGGAGGGAGACAAAGGTTGTCTCCAGGAGGGAGACAAAGTTTGTCTCCCGGAGGGAGAGAAATGTTTTCTCCCGGAAGGAGACAAAGGTTGTCTCCGGGAGGGAGACAAAGATTGTCTCCCGGAGGGAGACAAATGTTTTCTCCCGGAGGGAGACAAATGTTGTCTCCCGGAGGGAGACAAATGTTTTCTCCCGGAGGGAGACAAATGTTGTCTCCCGGAGGGAGACAAATGTTATCTCCTGGAGGGAGACAAAGGTTGTCTCCCGGAGGGAGACAAATGTTGCCTCCCGGAGGGAGACAAAGGTTGTCTCCCGGAGGGAGACAAAGGTCGTCTCCCGGAGGGAGACAAAGGTTGTCTCCCGGAGGGAGGATAAGGTTGTCTCCCGGAGGGAGACAAATGTTGTCTCCCGGAGGGAGACAAAGATTGTCTCCCGGAGGGAGACAAAGGTTGTCTCCCGGAGGGAGACAATGGTTGTCTGCCGGAGGGAGACAAAGGTTGTCTCCCGGAGGGAGACAAAGGTTGTCTCCCGGAGGGACAAATGTTGTCTCCCGGAGGGAGACAAATGTTTTCTTCCGGAGGGAGTCAAATGTTGTCTCCCGGAGGGAGACAAATGTTATCTCCCGGAGGGAGACAAAGGTTGTCTCCCGGAGGGAGACAAATGTTGTCTGCCTGAGGGAGACAAATGTTGTCTCCCGGAGGGAGACAAAGGTTGTCTCCTAGAGGGAGACAAATGTTGTCTCCCGGAGGAAGACAAAGATTGTCTCCCGGAGGGAGATAAAGGTTGTCTCCCGGAGGGAGACAAAGGTTGTCTCCTGGAGGGAGACAAATGTTGTCCCCCGGAGGGAGACAAAGTTTGTCTCCCACAAAGGTTGTCTCCCGTAGGGAGACAAAGGTTGTCTCCCGGAGGGAGACAAAGATTGTCTCCCGGAGGGAGATAAAGGTTGTCTCCCGGAGGGAGACAAAGGTTGTCTCCTGGAGGGAGACAAATGTTGTCCCCCGGAGGGAGACAAAGTTTGTCTCCCACAAAGGTTGTCTCCCGTAGGGAGACAAAGGTTGTCTCCCGGAGGGAGACAAATGTTGTCTCCCGGAGGCAGACAGTTTGCCTCCTAGCGGGAGACAAAGGTCGTCTCCCGGAGGGAGACAAATGTTGCCTCCCGGAGGGAGACAAAGGTTGTCTCCCGGAGGGAGACAAAGGTCGTCTCCCGGAGGGAGACAAAGGTTGTCTCCCGGAGGGAGGATAAGGTTGTCTCCCGGAGGGAGACAAATGTTGTCTCCCGGAGGGAGACAAAGATTGTCTCCCGGAGGGAGACAAAGGTTGTCTCCCGGAGGGAGACAATGGTTGTCTGCCGGAGGGAGACAAAGGTTGTCTCCCGGAGGGAGACAAAGGTTGTCTCCCGGAGGGAGACAAAGGTTGTCTCCAGGAGGGAGACAAAGTTTGTCTCCCGGAGGGAGAGAAATGTTTTCTCCCGGAGGGAGACAAAGGTTGTCTCCGGGAGGGAGACAAAGGTTGTCTCCCGGAGGGAGACAAATGTTTTCTCCCGGAGGGAGACAAATGTTGTCTCCCGGAGGGACAAATGTTGTCTCCCGGAGGGAGACAAATGTTTTCTCCCGGAGGGAGACAAATGTTGTCTCCCGGAGGGAGACAAATGTTATCTCCCGGAGGGAGACAAAGGTTGTCTCCCGGAGGGAGACAAATGTTGTCTGCCTGAGGGAGACAAATGTTGTCTCCCGGAGGGAGACAAAGGTTGTCTCCTAGAGGGAGACAAATGTTGTCTCCCGGAGGAAGACAAAGATTGTCTCCCGGAGGGAGATAAAGGTTGTCTCCCGGAGGGAGACAAAGGTTGTCTCCTGGAGGGAGACAAATGTTGTCCCCCGGAGGGAGACAAAGTTTGTCTCCCACAAAGGTTGTCTCCCGTAGGGAGACAAAGGTTGTCTCCCGGAGGGAGACAAATGTTGTCTCCCGGAGGCAGACAGTTTGCCTCCTAGCGGGAGACAAAGGTCGTCTCCCGGAGGGACACAATGGTTCTCTCCCGGAGGGAGACAAAGGTTGTCTCCGGGAGGGAGACAAAGGTTGTCTCCCGGAGGGAGACAAAGGTTGTCTCTCTGAGGGAGACAAAGGTTGTCTCCCTGAGGGAGACAAAGGTTGTTTCCCGGAGGGAGACAAATGTTGTCTCCCGGAGGGACACAAAGGTTGTCTCCCTGAGGGAGACAAAGGTTGTTTCCCGGAGGGAGACAAATGTTGTCTCCCGGAGGGAGACAAAGGTTGTCTCCCGGAGCGAGACATAGATTGTCTCCCGGAAGGAAGACAAATGTTGTCTCCCAGCTTGTCTCCCGGAGGGAGACATAGATTGTCTCCCGGAGGGAGACAAAGGTTGTTTCCCGGAGGGAGACAAATGTTGTCTCCCGGAGGGAGACAAAGGTTGTTTCCCGGAGGGAGACAAATGTTGTCTCCCGGAGGGAGACAAATGTTTTCTCCCGGAGGGAGACAAATGTTGTCTCCCGGAGGGAGACAAATGTTATCTCCCGGAGGGAGACAAAGGTTGTCTCCCGGAGGGAGACAAATGTTGTCTGCCTGAGGGAGACAAATGTTGTCTCCCGGAGGGAGACAAAGGTTGTCTCCTAGAGGGAGACAAATGTTGTCTCCCGGAGGAAGACAAAGATTGTCTCCCGGAGGGAGATAAAGGTTGTCTCCCGGAGGGAGACAAAGGTTGTCTCCTGGAGGGAGACAAATGTTGTCTCCCGGAGGGAGACAAAGGTTGTTTCCCGGAGGGAGACAATGGTTGTCTGCCGGAGGGAGACAAAGGTTGTCTCCCGGAGGGAGACAAAGGTTGTCTCCCGGAGGGAGACAAAGGTTGTCTCCAGGAGGGAGACAAAGTTTGTCTCCCGGAGGGAGACAAATGTTTTCTCCCGGAGGGAGACAAATGTTGTCTCCCGGAGGGACAAATGTTGTCTCCCGGAGGGAGACAAATGTTTTCTCCCGGAGGGAGACAAATGTTGTCTCCCGGAGGGAGACAAATGTTGTCTGCCTGAGGGAGACAAATGTTGTCTCCCGGAGGGAGACAAAGGTTGTCTCCTAGAGGGAGACAAATGTTGTCTCCCGGAGGAAGACAAAGATTGTCTCCCGGAGGGAGATAAAGGTTGTCTCCCGGAGGGAGACAAAGGTTGTCTCCTGGAGGGAGACAAATGTTGTCTCCCGGAGGGAGACAAAGGTTGTTTCCCGGAGGGAGGCAATGGTTGTCTGCCGGAGGGAGACAAAGGTTGTCTCCCGGAGGGAGACAAAGGTTGTCTCCCGGAGGGAGACAAAGGTTGTCTCCAGGAGGGAGACAAAGTTTGTCTCCCGGAGGGAGACAAATGTTTTCTCCCGGAGGGAGACAAATGTTGTCTCCCGGAGGGACAAATGTTGTCTCCCGGAGGGAGACAAATGTTTTCTCCCGGAGGGAGACAAATGTTGTCTCCCGGAGGGAGACAAATGTTATCTCCCGGAGGGAGACAAAGGTTGTCTCCCGGAGGGAGACAAATGTTGTCTGCCTGAGGGAGACAAATGTTGTCTCCCGGAGGGAGACAAAGGTTGTCTCCTAGAGGGAGACAAATGTTGTCTCCCGGAGGAAGACAAAGATTGTCTCCCGGAGGGAGATAAAGGTTGTCTCCCGGAGGGAGACAAAGGTTGTCTCCTGGAGGGAGACAAATGTTGTCCCCCGGAGGGAGACAAAGTTTGTCTCCCACAAAGGTTGTCTCCCGTAGGGAGACAAAGGTTGTCTCCCGGAGGGAGACAAATGTTGTCTCCCGGAGGCAGACAGTTTGCCTCCTAGCGGGAGACAAAGGTCGTCTCCCGGAGGGACACAATGGTTCTCTCCCGGAGGGAGACAAAGGTTGTCTCCGGGAGGGAGACAAAGGTTGTCTCCCGGAGGGAGACAAAGGTTGTCTCTCTGAGGGAGACAAAGGTTTTCTCCCTGAGGGAGACAAAGGTTGTTTCCCGGAGGGAGACAAATGTTGTCTCCCGGAGGGAGACAAAGGTTGTCTCCCGGAGGGAGACAAAGGTTGTCTCCCGGAGGGAGACAAAGGTTGTCTCCAGGAGGGAGACAAAGTTTGTCTCCCGGAGGGAGAGAAATGTTTTCTCCCGGAAGGAGAAAAAGGTTGTCTCCGGGAGGGAGACAAAGATTGTCTCCCGGAGGGAGACAAATGTTTTCTCCCGGAGGGAGACAAATGTTGTCTCCCGGAGGGAGACAAATGTTTTCTCCCGGAGGGAGACAAATGTTGTCTCCCGGAGGGAGACAAATGTTATCTCCCGGAGGGAGACAAAGGTTGTCTCCCGGAGGGAGACAAATGTTGCCTCCCGGAGGGAGACAAAGGTTGTCTCCCGGAGGGAGACAAAGGTCGTCTCCCGGAGGGAGACAAAGGTTGTCTCCCGGAGGGAGGATAAGGTTGTCTCCCGGAGGGAGACAAATGTTGTCTCCCGGAGGGAGACAAAGATTGTCTCCCGGAGGGAGACAAAGGTTGTCTCCCGGAGGGAGACAATGGTTGTCTGCCGGAGGGAGACAAAGGTTGTCTCCCGGAGGGAGACAAAGGTTGTCTCCCGGAGGGACAAATGTTGTCTCCCGGAGGGAGACAAATGTTTTCTCCCGGAGG
Organism: Aurelia sp. 4 Dawson et al 2005; assembly: GCA_964019985.1. Classification (NCBI taxonomy): domain Eukaryota; kingdom Metazoa; phylum Cnidaria; class Scyphozoa; order Semaeostomeae; family Ulmaridae; genus Aurelia; species Aurelia sp. 4 Dawson et al 2005. Next base: position 4,729,654 of record OZ026495.1, read on the forward strand.
GAGACAAATGTTGTCTCCCGGAGGGAGACAAATGTTATCTCCCGGAGGGAGACAAAGGTTGTCTCCCGGAGGGAGACAAATGTTGTCTGCCTGAGGGAGACAAATGTTGTCTCCCGGAGGGAGACAAAGGTTGTCTCCTAGAGGGAGACAAATGTTGTCTCCCGGAGGAAGACAAAGATTGTCTCCCGGAGGGAGATAAAGGTTGTCTCCCGGAGGGAGACAAAGGTTGTCTCCTGGAGGGAGACAAATGTTGTCCCCCGGAGGGAGACAAAGTTTGTCTCCCACAAAGGTTGTCTCCCGTAGGGAGACAAAGGTTGTCTCCCGGAGGGAGACAAAGATTGTCTCCCGGAGGGAGATAAAGGTTGTCTCCCGGAGGGAGACAAAGGTTGTCTCCTGGAGGGAGACAAATGTTGTCCCCTGGAGGGAGACAAAGTTTGTCTCCCACAAAGGTTGTCTCCCGTAGGGAGACAAAGGTTGTCTCCCGGAGGGAGACAAATGTTGTCTCCCGGAGGCAGACAGTTTGCCTCCTAGCGGGAAACAAAGGTCGTCTCCCGGAGGGAGACAAATGTTGCCTCCCGGAGGGAGACAAAGGTTGTCTCCCGGAGGGAGACAAAGGTCGTCTCCCGGAGGGAGACAAAGGTTGTCTCCCGGAGGGAGGATAAGGTTTGTCTCCCGGAGGGAGACAAATGTTGTCTCCCGGAGGGAGACAAAGATTGTCTCCCGGAGGGAGACAAAGGTTGTCTCCCGGAGGGAGACAATGGTTGTCTGCCGGAGGGAGACAAAGGTTGTCTCCCGGAGGGAGACAAAGGTTGTCTCCCGGAGGGAGACAAAGGTTGTCTCCAGGAGGGAGACAAAGTTTGTCTCCCGGAGGGAGAGAAATGTTTTCTCCCGGAGGGAGACAAAGGTTGTCTCCGGGAGGGAGACAAAGGTTGTCTCCCGGAGGGAGACAAATGTTTTCTCCCGGAGGGAGACAAATGTTGTCTCCCGGAGGGACAAATGTTGTCTCCCGGAGGGAGACAAATGTTTTCTCCCGGAGGGAGACAAATGTTGTCTCCCGGAGGGAGACAAATGTTATCTCCCGGAGGGAGACAAAGGTTGTCTCCCGGAGGGAGACAAATGTTGTCTGCCTGAGGGAGACAAATGTTGTCTCCCGGAGGGAGACAAAGGTTGTCTCCTAGAGGGAGACAAATGTTGTCTCCCGGAGGAAGACAAAGATTGTCTCCCGGAGGGAGATAAAGGTTGTCTCCCGGAGGGAGACAAAGGTTGTCTCCTGGAGGGAGACAAATGTTGTCCCCCGGAGGGAGACAAATGTTGTCTCCCGGAGGGACAAATGTTGTCTCCCGGAGGGAGACAAATGTTTTCTCCCGGAGGGAGACAAATGTTGTCTCCCGGAGGGAGACAAATGTTATCTCCCGGAGGGAGACAAAGGTTGTCTCCCGGAGGGAGACAAATGTTGTCTGCCTGAGGGAGACAAATGTTGTCTCCCGGAGGGAGACAAAGGTTGTCTCCTAGAGGGAGACAAATGTTGTCTCCCGGAGGAAGACAAAGATTGTCTCCCGGAGGGAGATAAAGGTTGTCTCCCGGAGGGAGACAAAGGTTGTCTCCTGGAGGGAGACAAATGTTGTCCCCCGGAGGGAGACAAAGTTTGTCTCCCACAAAGGTTGTCTCCCGTAGGGAGACAAAGGTTGTCTCCCGGAGGGAGACAAATGTTTTCTCCCGGAGGCAGACAGTTTGCCTCCTAGCGGGAGACAAAGGTCGTCTCCCGGAGGGACACAATGGTTCTCTCCCGGAGGGAGACAAAGGTTGTCTCCGGGAGGGAGACAAAGGTTGTCTCCCGGAGGGAGACAAAGGTTGTCTCTCTGAGGGAGACAAAGGTTTTCTCCCTGAGGGAGACAAAGGTTGTTTCCCGGAGGGAGACAAATGTTGTCTCCCGGAGGGAGACAAAGGTTGTCTCCCGGAGGGAGACAAAGGTTGTCTCCCGGAGGGAGACAAAGGTTGTCTCCAGGAGGGAGACAAAGTTTGTCTCCCGGAGGGAGAGAAATGTTTTCTCCCGGAAGGAGACAAAGGTTGTCTCCGGGAGGGAGACAAAGATTGTCTCCCGGAGGGAGACAAATGTTTTCTCCCGGAGGGAGACAAATGTTGTCTCCCGGAGGGAGACAAATGTTTTCTCCCGGAGGGAGACAAATGTTGTCTCCCGGAGGGAGACAAATGTTATCTCCCGGAGGGAGACAAAGGTTGTCTCCCGGAGGGAGACAAATGTTGCCTCCCGGAGGGAGACAAAGGTTGTCTCCCGGAGGGAGACAAAGGTCGTCTCCCGGAGGGAGACAAAGGTTGTCTCCCGGAGGGAGGATAAGGTTGTCTCCCGGAGGGAGACAAATGTTGTCTCCCGGAGGGAGACAAAGATTGTCTCCCGGAGGGAGACAAAGGTTGTCTCCCGGAGGGAGACAATGGTTGTCTGCCGGAGGGAGACAAATGTTGTCTCCCGGAGGGAGACAAAGGTTGTCTCCCGGAGGGACAAATGTTGTCTCCCGGAGGGAGACAAATGTTTTCTCCCGGAGGGAGACAAATGTTGTCTCCCGGAGGGAGACAAATGTTATCTCCCGGAGGGAGACAAAGGTTGTCTCCCGGAGGGAGACAAATGTTGTCTGCCTGAGGGAGACAAATGTTGTCTCCCGGAGGGAGACAAAGGTTGTCTCCTAGAGGGAGACAAATGTTGTCTCCCGGAGGAAGACAAAGATTGTCTCCCGGAGGGAGATAAAGGTTGTCTCCCGGAGGGAGACAAAGGTTGTCTCCTGGAGGGAGACAAATGTTGTCCCCCGGAGGGAGACAAAGTTTGTCTCCCACAAAGGTTGTCTCCCGTAGGGAGACAAAGGTTGTCTCCCGGAGGGAGACAAAGATTGTCTCCCGGAGGGAGATAAAGGTTGTCTCCCGGAGGGAGACAAAGGTTGTCTCCTGGAGGGAGACAAATGTTGTCCCCCGGAGGGAGACAAAGTTTGTCTCCCACAAAGGTTGTCTCCCGTAGGGAGACAAAGGTTGTCTCCCGGAGGGAGACAAATGTTGTCTCCCGGAGGCAGACAGTTTGCCTCCTAGCGGGAAACAAAGGTCGTCTCCCGGAGGGAGACAAATGTTGCCTCCCGGAGGGAGACAAAGGTTGTCTCCCGGAGGGAGACAAAGGTCGTCTCCCGGAGGGAGACAAAGGTTGTCTCCCGGAGGGAGGATAAGGTTTGTCTCCCGGAGGGAGACAAATGTTGTCTCCCGGAGGGAGACAAAGATTGTCTCCCGGAGGGAGACAAAGGTTGTCTCCCGGAGGGAGACAATGGTTGTCTGCCGGAGGGAGACAAAGGTTGTCTCCCGGAGGGAGACAAAGGTTGTCTCCCGGAGGGAGACAAAGGTTGTCTCCAGGAGGGAGACAAAGTTTGTCTCCCGGAGGGAGAGAAATGTTTTCTCCCGGAGGGAGACAAAGGTTGTCTCCGGGAGGGAGACAAAGGTTGTCTCCCGGAGGGAGACAAATGTTTTCTCCCGGAGGGAGACAAATGTTGTCTCCCGGAGGGACAAATGTTGTCTCCCGGAGGGAGACAAATGTTTTCTCCCGGAGGGAGACAAATGTTGTCTCCCGGAGGGAGACAAATGTTATCTCCCGGAGGGAGACAAAGGTTGTCTCCCGGAGGGAGACAAATGTTGTCTGCCTGAGGGAGACAAATGTTGTCTCCCGGAGGGAGACAAAGGTTGTCTCCTAGAGGGAGACAAATGTTGTCTCCCGGAGGAAGACAAAGATTGTCTCCCGGAGGGAGATAAAGGTTGTCTCCCGGAGGGAGACAAAGGTTGTCTCCTGGAGGGAGACAAATGTTGTCCCCCGGAGGGAGACAAAGTTTGTCTCCCACAAAGGTTGTCTCCCGTAGGGAGACAAAGGTTGTCTCCCGGAGGGAGACAAATGTTGTCTCCCGGAGGCAGACAGTTTGCCTCCTAGCGGGAGACAAAGGTCGTCTCCCGGAGGGACACAATGGTTCTCTCCCGGAGGGAGACAAAGGTTGTCTCCGGGAGGGAGACAAAGGTTGTCTCCCGGAGGGAGACAAAGGTTGTCTCTCTGAGGGAGACAAAGGTTGTCTCCCTGAGGGAGACAAAGGTTGTTTCCCGGAGGGAGACAAATGTTGTCTCCCGGAGGGACACAAAGGTTGTCTCCCTGAGGGAGACAAAGGTTGTTTCCCGGAGGGAGACAAATGTTGTCTCCCGGAGGGAGACAAAGGTTGTCTCCCGGAGCGAGACATAGATTGTCTCCCGGAAGGAAGACAAATGTTGTCTCCCAGGTTGTCTCCCGGAGGGAGACATAGATTGTCTCCCGGAGGGAGACAAAGGTTGTTTCCCGGAGGGAGACAAATGTTGTCTCCCGGAGGGAGACAAAGGTTGTTTCCCGGAGGGAGACAAATGTTGTCTCCCGGAGGGACACAAAGATTGTCTCCCGGAGGGAGACAAAGGCTGTCTCCCGGAGGGAGACAAATGTTGTCTCCCGGAGGCAGACAAAGGTTGTCTCCCGGAAGGAGACAAAGGTTGTCTCCCGGAGGGAGAAAAATGTTGTCTCCCGGAGGGAGACAAAGGTTGTCTCCCGGAGGGAGACAAAGATTGTCTCCCCGAGGGAGACATAGGTTGTCTCCCGGAGGGAGACAAAAGTTGTCTCCCGGAGGGAGACAAAGGTTGTCTCCCGGAGGGAGACAAAGGTTGTCTCCCGGAGGGAGACAAAGGTTGTCTCCCAGAGGGAGACAATTTTTGTCTGCCGGAGGGAGACAAAGGTTGTCTCCCGGAGGGAGACAAAGGTTGTCTACAGGAGGGAGACAAATGTTGTCTCCCGGAGGGAGACAGTTTGTCTCCTAGAGGGAGACAAAGGTCGTCTCCCGGAGGGAGACATAGATTGTCTCCCGGAGGGAGACAAAGGTTGTCTCCCGGAGGGAGACAAATGTTGCCTCCCGGAGGGAGACAAAGGTTGTCTCCCGGATGGAGACAAATGTAGCCTCCCGGAGGGAGACAAATGTTGTCTCCCGGAGGGAGACAAAGGTCGTCTCCCGGAGGGAGACAAAGGTTGTCTCCCGGAGGGAGACAAATGTTGTCTCCCGGAGGGAGACAAAGATTGTCTCCCAGAAGGAGACAAAGGTTGTCTCCCGGAGGGAGACAATGGTTGTCTGCCGGAGGGAGACAAAGGTTGTCTCCCGGAGGGAGAAAAAGGTTGTCTCCCGGAGGGAGACAAAGGTTGTCTCCCGGAGGGAGACAAATGTTGTCTCCAGGTGGGAGACAAAGGTTGTCTCCTAGAGGGAGACAAATGTTGTCTCCCGGAGGAAGACAAAGATTGTCTCCCACAAAGGTTGTCTCCCGTAGGGAGACAAAGTTTGTCTTCCGGAGGGAGACAAATGTTGTCTCCCGGAGGCAGACAGTTTGCCTCCTAGCGGGAGACAAATGTCGTCTCCCGGAGGGACACAATGGTTGTCTCCCGGAGAGAGACAAAGGATGTCTCCGGGAGGGAGACAAAGGTTGTCTCCCGGAGGGAGACAAAGGTTGTCTCTCTGAGGGAGACAAAGGTCGTCTCCCGGAGGGAGACAAATGTTGTCTCCCGAAGGGAGACAAATGTTGTCTCCCGGAGGGAGACAAAGGTTGTCTCCCGGAGGGAGACAAATGTTGTCTCCCGGAGGGAGACAAAGGTTGTCTCCCGGAGGGAGACAAAGGTTGTCTCATAGAGGGAGACAAAGGTTGTCTCCCGGAGGGAGACAAAGGTTGTCTCCCGGAGGGAGACAAATGTTGTATCCCGGAGGGAGACAAAGGTTGTCTCGTGGAGGGAGACAAATGTTGTCTCCCGGAGGGAGACAAAGGTTGTCTCCCGGAGGGGGACAAATGTTGTCTCCCGGAGGGAGACAAAGGTTGTCTCCCGGAGGGAGACAAAGGTTGTCTACAGGAGGGAGACAAATGTTGTCTCCCGGAGGGAGACAGTTTGTCTCCTAGAGGGAGACAAAGGTCGTCTCCCGGAGGGAGACATAGATTGTCTCCCGGAGGGAGACAAAGGTTGTCTCCCGGAGGGAGACAAATGTTGCCTCCCGGAGGGAGACAAAGGTTGTCTCCCGGATGGAGACAAATGTAGCCTCCCGGAGGGAGACAAATGTTGTCTCCCGGAGGGAGACAAAGGTCGTCTCCCGGAGGGAGACAAAGGTTGTCTCCCGGAGGGAGACAAATGCTGTCTCCCGGAGGGAGACAAAGATTGTCTCCCAGAAGGAGACAAAGGTTGTCTCCCGGAGGGAGACAATGGTTGTCTGCCGGAGGGAGACAAAGGTTGTCTCCCGGAGGGAGAAAAAGGTTGTCTCCCGGAGGGAGACAAAGGTTGTCTCCCGGAGGGGGACAAATGTTGTCTCCCGGAGGGAGACAAAGGTTGTCTCCCGGAGGGAGAAAAATGTTGTCTCCCGGAGGGAGACAAATGTTGTCTCCCGGAGGGAGACAAAGGTTGTCTCCCGGAGGGAGACAAATGTTGTCTCCCGGAGGGAGACAAAGGTTGTCTCCCGGAGGGAGACAAAGGTTGTCTCATAGAGGGAGACAAAGGTTGTCTCCCGGAGGGAGACAAATGATGTCTCCCGGAGGGAGACAAATGTTGTCTCCCGAAGGGAGACAAATGTTGTCTCCCGGAGGGAGACAAAGGTTGTATCCCGGAGGGAGACAAAGGTTGTCTCCCGGAGGGAGACAAAGGTTGTCTCATAGAGGGAGACAAAGGTTGTCTCCCGGAGGGAGACAAATGTTGTATCCCGGAGGGAGACAAAGGTTGTCTCCCGGAGGGAGATAGTTTGTCTCATAGAGGGAGACAAAGGTTGTCTCCCGGAGGGAGACAAATGTTGTCTCCCGGAGGGAGACAAAGGATGTCTCCCGGAGGGAGACAAATGTTGTCTCCCGGAGGGAGACAAATGTTGTCTCCCGGAGGGAGACAAATGTTGTCTCCCGGAGGGAGACAAAGGTTGTATCCCGGAGGGAGACAAATGTTGTCTCCCGGAGGGAGACAAATGTTGTCTCCTGGAGGGAGACAAAGGTTGTCTCCCGGAGGGAGACAGTTTGTCTCATAGAGGGAGACAAATGTTGTCTCCCGGAGGGAGACAAAGGTTGTCTCCCGGAGGGAGACAAATGTTGTATCCTGGAGGGAGACAAAGGTTGTCTCCCGGAGGGAGACAGTTTGTCTCATAGAGGGACACAAAGGTTGTCTCCCGGAGGGAGACAAAAGTTGTCTCCTGGAGGGAGACAAATGTTGTATCCCGGAGGGAGACAAAGGTTGTCTCGCGGAGGGAGACAAATGTTGTCTCCCGGAGGGAGACAAAGGTTGTCTCCCGGAGCGAGACAAATGTTGTCTCCCGGAGGGAGACAAAGGTTGTTTCCCGGAGGGAGACAGTTTGTCTCATAGAGGGAGACAAATGTTGTCTCCCGGAGGGAGACAAAGGTTGTCTCCCGGAGGGAGACAAATGTTGTATCCTGGAGGGACACAAAGGTTGTCTCCCGGAGGGAGACAAATGTTGTCTCCCGGAGGGAGACAAAGGTTGTCTCCCAGAGGGAGACAAAAGTTTTCTCCCGGAGGGAGACAAAGGTTGTCTCCCGGAGGGAGACAAATGTTGTCTCCCAAAGGGAGACAAAGGTTGTCTCCCGGAGGGAGACAAATGTTGTCTCCCGGAGGGAGACAAAGGTTGTCTCCCGGAGGGAGACAAAGGTTGTCTCCCGGAGGGAGACAAAGGTTGTCTCCCGGAGGGAGATAAATGTTGTCTCCCGGAGGGAGACAAAGGTTGTCTCCCGGAGGGAGACAAAGGTTGTCTCCCGGAATGAGACAAAGGTTGTCTCCCGGAGGGAGACAAATGTTGTCTCCCGGAGGGAGACAAATGTTGTCTCCCGGAGGGAGACATTTTGTCTCCTAGAGGGAGACAAAGGTTGTTTCCCGGAGGGAGACAAAAGGTTGTCTCCCGGAGGGAACAAAGGTTGTCTCCCGGAAGGAGACAAAGGTTGTCTCCCGGAGGGAGACAAATGTTGTCTCCCGGAGGGAGACAAATGTTGTCTCCCGGAGGGAGACAAATGTTGTCTTCCGGAGGGAGACAATGGTTGTCTCCCGGAGGGAGACAGTTTGTCTCCTAGAGGGAGACAAAGGTTGTTTCCCGGAGGGAGACAAAAGGTTGTCTCCTGGAGGGAACAAAGGTTGTCTCCCGGAAGGAGACAAAGGTTGTCTCCCGGAGGGAGACAAATGTTGTCTCCCGGAGGGAGACAAATGTTGTCTTCCGGAGGGAGACAAAGGTTGTCTCCCGGAGGGAGACAGTTTGTCTCATAGAGGGAGACAAATGTTGTCTCCCGGAGGGAGACAAAGGTTGTCTCCCGGAGGGAGACAAAGGTTGTCTCCCGGAGGGAGACAAAGGTTGTCTCATAGAGGGAGACAAAGGTTGTCTCCCGGAGGGAGACAAAAGTTGTCTCCTGGAGGGAGACAAATGATGTCTTCCGGAGGGAGACAATGGTTGTCTCCCGGAGGGAGACAGTTTGTCTCCTAGAGGGAGACAAAGGTTGTTTCCCGGAGGGAGACAAAAGGTTGTCTCCCGGAAGGAACAAAGGTTGTCTCCCGGAAGGAAACAAAGGTTGTCTCCCGGAGGGAGACAAATGTTGTCTCCCGGAGGGAGACAAATGTTGTCTTCCGGAGGGAGACAATGGTTGTCTCCCGGAGGGAGACAGTTTGTCTCCTAGAGGGAGACAAAGGTTGTTTCCCGGAGGGAGACAAAAGGTTGTCTCCCGGAGGGAACAAAGGTTGTCTCCCGGAAGGAGACAAAGGTTGTCTCCCGGAGGGAGACAAGAGGTTGTCTCCCGGAGGGAGACAAATGTTGTCTCCCGGAGGGAGACAAATGTTGTCTTCCGGAGGGAGACAAATGATGTCTTTCGGAGGGAGACAAAGGTTGTCTCCCGGAGGGAGACAGTTTGTCTCATAGAGGGAGACAAATGTTGTCTCCCGGAGGGAGACAAAGGTTGTCTCCCGGAGGGAGACAAAGGTTGTCTCCCGGAGGGAGACAAATGTTGTCTCCCGGAGGGAGACAAAGGTTGTCTCCCAAAGAGAGACAAAGGTTGTCTCCCGGAGGGAGACAGTTTGTCTCTTAGAGGGAGACAAATGTTGTCTCCCGGAGGGAGACAAAGGTTGTCTCCCGGAGGGAGACAAATGTTGTATCCTGGAGGGAGACAAAGGTTGTCTCCCGGAGGGAGACAGTTTGTCTCATAGAGGGACACAAAGGTTGTCTCCCGGAGGGAGACAAATGTTGTCTCCCGGAGGGAGACAAAGGTTGTCTCCCGGAGGGAGACAAAAGTTTTCTCCCGGAGGGAGACAAAGGTTGTCTCCCGGAGGGAGACAAATGTTGTCTTTCGGATGGAGACAAAGGTTGTCTTTCGGAGGGAGACAAATGTTGTCTCCCGGAGGGAGACAAATGTTGTCTCCCGGAGGGAGACAAAGGTTGTCTCCCGGAGGGAGACAAAGGTTGTCTCCCGGAATGAGACAAAGGTTGTCTCCTGGAGGGAGACAAATGTTGTCTCCCGGAGGGAGACAAATGTTGTCTCCCGGAGGGAGACAAAGGTTGTCTCCCGGAAGGAGACAGAGGCTGTCTCCCGGAGGGAGACAAAGGTTGTCTCCCGGAAGGAGACAAAGGCTGTCTCCCGGAGGGAGACAAATGTTGTCTCCCGGAGGGAGACATTTTGTCTCCTAGAGGGAGACAAAGGTTGTCTCCCGGAGGGAGACATAAGGTTGTCCCCCAGAGGGAACAAAAGTTGTCTCCCGGAGGGAGACAGTTTGTCTCATAGAGGGAGACAAAGGTTGTCTCCCGGAGGGAGACAAATGTTGTCTCCCTGAGGGAGACAAAGGTTGTCTCCCGGAGGGAGACAGTTAGTCTCATAGAGGGAGACAAATGTTGTCTCCCGGAGGGAGACAAAGGTTGTCTCCCGGAAGGAGACAAATGTTTTCTCCCGGAGGGAGACAAATGTTGTCTCCCGGTTGGAGACAAAGGTTGTCTCCCAGAGGGAGACAAAGGTTGTCTCCCGGAGGGAGACAAAGGTTGTCTCCTGAAGGGAGACAAAGGTTGTCTCCCGGAGGGAGACAGTTTGTCTCATAGAGGGAGACAAAGGTTGTCTCCCGGAGGGAGACAAATGTTGTCTCCCGGAGGGAGACAAAGGTTGTCTCCCGGAGGGAGACAGTTTGTCTCATAGAGGGAGACAAAGGTTGTCTCCCGGAGGGAGACAAATGTTGTCTCCCGGAGGGAGACAAATGTTGTCTCCCGGAGGGAGACAGTTTGTCTCATAGAGGGAGACAAAGGTTGTCTCCCGGAGGGAGACAAATGTTGTCTCCCGGAGGGAGACAAAGGTTGTCTCCCGGAGGGAGACAAATGTTGTCTCCCGGAGGGGACATATGTTGTCTCCCGGAGGGAGACAAATGTTGTCTCCCGGAGGGAGAAAAAGGTTGTCTCCCGGAGGGAGACAAATGTTGTCTCCCGGAGGGAGACAAATGTTGTCTCCCGGAGGGAGACAAAGGTTGTCTCATAGAGGGAGACAAAGGTTGTCTCCCGGAGGGAGACAAATGTTGTCTCCCGGAGGGAGACAAATGTTGTCTCCCGGAGGGAGACAATTGTTGTCTCCGGGAGGGAGACAAATGCTGTCTCCCAGAGGGAGACAAAGGTTGTCTCCCGGAGGGAGACAGTTTGTCTCATAGAGGGAGACAAAGGTTGTCTCCCGGAGGGAGACAAATGTTGTCTCCCGGAGGGAGACAAAGTTTGTCTCCCGGAGGGAGACAGTTTGTCTCATAGAGGGAGACAAATGTTGTCTCCCGGAGGGAGACAAAGGTCGTCTCCCGGAGGGAGACAAATGTTGTATCCCGGAGGGAGACAAATGTTGTCTTGCGGAGGGAGACAAATGTTGTCTTCCGGAGGGAGACAAAGGTTGTCTCCCGGAGGGAGACAGTTTGTCTCATAGAGGGAGATAAATGTTGTCTCCCGGAGGGAGACAAAGGTTGTCTCCCGGAGGGAGACAAAGGTTGTCTCCCGGAGGGAGACAAATGTTGTCTCCCGGAGGGAGACAAAGGTTGTCTCATAGAGGGAGACAAAGGTTGTCTCCCGGAGGGAGACAAATGTTGTCTCCCGGAGGGAGACAAATGTTGTCTACCGGAGGGAGACAAATGTTGTCTCCCGGAGGGAGACAAATGTTGTCTCCTGGAGGGAAACAAATGTTGTCTCCCGGAGGGAGACAAAGTTTGTCTCCCGGAGGGAGACAGTTTGTCTCATAGAGGGAGACAAATGTTGTCTTTCGGATGGAGACAAATGTTGTCTCCCGGAGGGAGACAAATGTTGTCTTCCGGAGGGAGACAAAGGTTGTCTTCCGGAGGGAGACAGTTTGTCTCATAGAGGGAGATAAATGTTGTCTTCCGGAGGGAGACAAATGTTGTCTCCCGGAGGGAGACAAATGTTGTCTTCCGGAGGGAGACAAAGGTTGTCTCCCGGAGGGAGACAGTTTGTCTCATAGAGGGAGACAAATGTTGTCTCCCGGAGGGAGACAGTTTGTCTCATAGAGGGAGACAAAGGTTGTCTCCCGGAGGAAGACAAATGTTGTCTCCCGGAGGGAGAAAAATGTTGTCTCCTGGAGGGAGACAAAGGTTGTCTCCCAAAGGGAGACAGCTTGTCTCATAGAGGGAGACAAAGGTTGTCTCCCGGGGGGAGACAAATGTTGTCTCCCGGAGGGAGACAAATGTTGTCTCCCTGAGGGAGACAGTTTGTCTCATAGAGGGAGACAAATGTTGTCTCCCGGAGGGAGACAAATGTTGTCTCCCGGAGGGAGACAAAGGTTGTCTCCCAAAGGGAGACAGTTTGTCTCATAGAGGGAGACAAAGGTTGTCTCCCGGAGGGAGACAAATGTTGTCTCCCGGAGGGAGACAAATGTTGTCTCCCGGAGGGAGACAAATGTTGTCTCCCGGGGGAGACAAATGTTGTCACCCGGAGGGAGACAAAGGTTGTCTCCCGGAGGGAGACAGTTTGTCTCATAGAGGGAGACAAATGTTGTCTCATAGAGGGAGACAAATGTTGTCTCCCGGAGGGAGACAAATGTTGTCTCCCGGACGGAGACAAATGTTGTCTCCCGGAGGGAGACAATTGTTGTCTCCCGGAGGGAGACAAAGGTTGTCTCCCGGAGGGAGCCAGTTTGTCTCATAGAGGGAGACAAATGTTGTCTCCCGGAGGGAGACAAAGGTTGTCTCCCAAAGGGAGACAGTTTGTCTCATAGAGGGAGACAAAGGTTGTCTCCCGGAGGAAGACAAATGTTGTCTCCCGGAGGGAGAAAAATGTTGTCTCCTGGAGGGAGACAAAGGTTGTCTCCCAAAGGGAGACAGCTTGTCTCATAGAGGGAGACAAAGGTTGTCTCCCGGGGGGAGACAAATGTTGTCTCCCGGAGGGAGACAAATGTTGTCTCCCTGAGGGAGACAGTTTGTCTCATAGAGGGAGACAAATGTTGTCTCCCGGAGGGAGACAAATGTTGTCTCCCGGAGGGAGACAAAGGTTGTCTCCCAAAGGGAGACAGTTTGTCTCATAGAGGGAGACAAAGGTTGTCTCCCGGAGGGAGACAAATGTTGTCTCCCGGAGGGAGACAAATGTTGTCTCCCGGAGGGAGACAAATGTTGTCTCCCGGGGGAGACAAATGTTGTCACCCGGAGGGAGACAAAGGTTGTCTCCCGGAGGGAGACAGTTTGTCTCATAGAGGGAGACAAATGTTGTCTCATAGAGGGAGACAAATGTTGTCTCCCGGAGGGAGACAAATGTTGTCTCCCGGACGGAGACAAATGTTGTCTCCCGGAGGGAGACAATTGTTGTCTCCCGGAGGGAGACAAAGGTTGTCTCCCGGAGGGAGCCAGTTTGTCTCATAGAGGGAGACAAATGTTGTCTCCCGGAGGGAGACAAAGGTTGTCTCCCAAAGGGAGACAGCTTGTCTCATAGAGGGAGACATAGGTTGTCTCCCGATGGGAGACAAATGTTGTCTCCCGGAGGGAGACAAAGGTTGTCTCCCGGAGGGAGACAAATGTTGTCTCCCGGAGGGAGAAAAATGTTGTCTCCCGGAGGGAGACAAATGTTGTCTCCCGGGGGGAGACAAATGTTGTCACCCGGAGGGAGACAAATGTTGTCACCCGGAGGGAGACAAAGGTTGTCTCCCGGAGGGAGACAGTTTGTCTCATAGAGGGAGACAAATGTTGTCTCCCGGAGGGAGACAAAGGTTGTCTCCCGGAGGGAGACAAGGGTTGTCTCCCGGAGGGAGACAAAAGTTGTCTCCTAGAGGGAGACAAATGTTGTCTCCCAGAGGGAGACAAAGGTTGTCTCCCGGAGGGAAACAAAGGTTGTCTCCCAAAGGGAGACAGCTTGTCTCATAGAGGGAGACAAAGGTTGTCTCCCGGAGGGAGACAAAGGTTGTCTCCCGGAGGGAGACAAAGGTTGTCTCCCGGAGGGAGACAGTTTGTCTCATAGAGGGAGACAAATGTTGTCTCCCGGAGGGAGACAAATTATGTCTCCCGGAGGGAGACAAAGGTTGTCTCCCAAAGGGAGACAGCTTGTCTCATAGAGGGAGACAAAGGTTGTCTCCCGGGGGGAGACAAATGTTGTCTCCCGGAGGGAGACAAATGTTGTCTCCCTGAGGGAGACAGTTTGTCTCATAGAGGGAGACAAATGTTGTCTCCCGGAGGGAGACAAATGTTGTCTCCCGGAGGGAGACAAAGGTTGTCTCCCGGAGGGAGACAAAGGTTGTCTCCCGGAGGGAGACAAAGGTTATCTCCCGGAGGGAGACATAGGTTTTCTCCCGGAGGGAGACAAATGTTGTCTCCCGGAGGGAGACAAATGTTGTCTCCCGGAGGGAGACAATTGTTGTCTCCCGGAGGGAGACAAAGGTTGTCTCCCGGAGGGAGCCAGTTTGTCTCATAGAGGGAGACAAATGTTGTCTCCCGGAGGGAGACAAATGTTGTCTCCCGGAGGGAGACAAATGTTGTCTCCCGGAGGGAGACAAAGGTTGTCTCCCAAAGGGAGACAGCTTGTCTCATAGAGGGAGACAAAGGTTGTCTCCCGGTGGGAGACAAATGTTGTCTCCCGGAGGGAGACAAATGTTGTCTCCCGGAGGGAGACAAAGGTTATCTCCCGGAGGGAGACAAATGTTGTCTCCCGGAGGGAGACAAATGTTGTCTCTTGGAGGGAGACAAATGTTGTCTCCCGGGGGGAGACAAATGTTGTCACCCGGAGGGAGACAAATGTTGTCACCCAGAGGGAGACAAAGGTTGTCTCCCGGAGGGAGACAGTTTGTCTCATAGAGGGAGACAAATGTTGTCTCCCGGAGGGAGACAAATGTTGTCTCTTGGAGGGAGACAAAGGTTGTCTCCCGGAGGGAGACAAGGGTTGTCTACCGGAGGGAGACAAAAGTTGTCTCTCGGAGGGAGACAAATGTTGTCTCCCGGAGGGAGACGAAGGTTGTCTCCCGGAGGGAGACAAATGTTGTATCCTGGAGGGAGACAAATGTTGTCTCCAGGAGGGAGACAAAGGTTGTCTCCCGGAGGGAGACAAATGTTGTCTCCCGGAGGGAGACAAATGTTGTCTCCCGGAGGGAGACAGTTTGTCTCCCGGAGGGAGACAAATGTTGTCTCCCGGAGGGAGACAAATGTTGTCTCCCGGAGGGAGACAAAGGTTGTCTCCCAAAGGGAGACAGCATGTCTCATAGAGGGAGACATAGGTTGTCTCCCGGTGGGAGACAAATGTTGTCTCCCGGAGGGAGACAAATGTTGTCTCCCGGACGGAGACAAAGGTTGTCTCCCAGAGGGAGACAAATGTTGTCTCCCGGAGGGAGACAAATGTTGTCTCCCGGAGGGAGACAAATGTTGTCTCCCGGGGGGAGACAAATGTTGTCACCCGGAGGGAGACAAATGTTGTCACCCGGAGGGAGACAAAGGTTGTCTCCCGGAGGGAGACAGTTTGTCTCATAGAGGGAGACAAATGTTGTCTCCCGGAGGGAGACAAATGTTGTCTCCCGGAGGGAGACAAAGGTTGTCTCCCGGAGGGAGACAAGGGTTGTCTCCCGGAGGGAGACAAAAGTTGTCTCCTAGAGGGAGACAAATGTTGTCTCCCAGAGGGAGACAAAGGTTGTCTCCCGGAGGGAGACAAAGGTTGTCTCCCGGAGGGAGACAAAGGTTGTCTCCCAAAGGGAGACAGCTTGTCTCATAGAGGGAGACAAAGGTTGTCTCCCGGAGGAAGACAAAGGTTGTGTCATGGAGGGAGACAAAGGTTGTCTCCCGGAGGAAGACAAATGTTGTCTCCCGGAGGAAGACAAAGGTTGTCTCCCGGGGGGAGACAAATGTTGTCTCCCGGAGGGAGACAAATGTTGTCTCCCTGAGGGAGACAGTTTGTCTCATAGAGGGAGACAAATGTTGTCTCCCGGAGGGAGACAAATGTTGTCTCCCGGAGGGAGACAAATGTTGTCTCCCGGAGGGAGACAGTTTGTCTCATAGAGGGAGACAAATGTTGTCTCCCGGAGGGAGACAAAGGTTGTCTCCCAAAGGGAGACAGCTTGTCTCATAGAGGGAGACAAAGGTTGTCTCCCGGGGGGAGACAAATGTTGTCTCCCGGAGGGAGACAAATTTTGTCTCCCGGAGGGAGACAAATGTTGTCTCCCGGAGGGAGACAGTTTGTCTCATAGAGGGAGAGAAATGTTGTCTCCCGGAGGGAGACAAAGGTTGTCTCCCAAAGGGAGACAGCTTGTCTCATAGAGGGAGACAAAGGTTGTCTCCCGGAGGGAGACAAATGTTGTCTCCCGGAGGGAGACAAAGGTTGTCTCCCGGAGGGAGCCAGTTTGTCTCATAGAGGGAGACAAATGTTGTCTCCCGGAGGGAGACAAATGTTGTCTCCCGGAGGGAGACAGTTTGTCTCATAGAGGGAGACAAATGTTGTCTCCCGGAGGGAGACAAATGTTGTCTCCCGGAGGGAGACAAAGGTTGTCTCCCAAAGGGAGACAGCCTGTCTCATAGAGGGAGACATAGGTTGTCTCCCGGTGGGAGACAAATGTTGTCTCCCGGAGGGAGACAAATGTTGTCTCCCGGAGGGAGACAAAGGTTGTCTCCCAGAGGGAGACAAATGTTGTCTCCCGGAGGGAGACAAATGTTGTCTCCCGGAGGGAGACAAATGTTGTCTCCCGGGGGGAGACAAATGTTGTCACCCGGAGGGAGACAAATGTTGTCACCCGGAGGGAGACAAAGGTTGTCTCCCGGAGGGAGACAGTTTGTCTCATAGAGGGAGACAAATGTTGTCTCCCGGAGGGAGACAAATGTTGTCTCCCGGAGGGAGACAAAGGTTGTCTCCCGGAGGGAGACAAGGGTTGTCTCCCGGAGGGAGACAAAAGTTGTCTCCTAGAGGGAGACAAATGTTGTCTCCCAGAGGGAGACAAAGGTTGTCTCCCGGAGGGAGACAAAGGTTGTCTCCCAAAGGGAGACAGCTTGTCTCATAGAGGGAGACAAAGGTTGTCTCCCGGAGGAAGACAAAGGTTGTCTCATGGAGGGAGACAAAGGTTGTCTCCCGGAGGAAGACAAATGTTGTCTCCCGGAGGGAGACAAATGTTGTCTCCCGGAGGGAGACAATTGTTGTCTCCCGGAGGGAGACAAAGGTTGTCTCCCGGAGGGAGACAGTTTGTCTCATAGAGGGAGACAAATGTTGTCTCCCGGAGGGAGACAAATGTTGTCTCCCGGAGGGAGACAAAGGTTGTCTCCCAAAGGGAGACAGCTTGTCTCATAGAGGAAGACAAAGGTTGTCTCCCGGGGGGAGACAAATGTTGTCTCCCGGAGGGAGACAAATGTTGTCTCCCTGAGGGAGACAGTTTGTCTCATAGAGGGAGACAAATGTTGTCTCCCGGAGGGAGACAAATGTTGTCTCCCGGAGGGAGACAAATGTTGTCTCCCGGAGGGAGACAGTTTGTCTCATAGAGGGAGACAAATGTTGTCTCCCGGAGGGAGACAAAGGTTGTCTCCCAAAGGGAGACAGCTTGTCTCATAGAGGGAGACAAAGGTTGTCTACCGGGGGGAGACAAATGTTGTCTCCCGGAGGGAGACAAATGTTGTCTCCCGGAGGGAGACAAATGTTGTCTCCCGGAGGGAGACAGTTTGTCTCATAGAGGGAGAGAAATGTTGTCTCCCGGAGGGAGACAAAGGTTGTCTCCCAAAGGGAGACAGCTTGTCTCATAGAGGGAGACAAAGGTTGTCTCCCGGAGGGAGACAAATGTTGTCTCCCGGAGGGAGACAAAGGTTGTCTCCCGGAGGGAGCCAGTTTGTCTCATAGAGGGAGACAAATGTTGTCTCCCGGAGGGAGACAAATGTTGTCTCCCGGAGGGAGACAGTTTGTCTCATAGAGGGAGACAAATGTTGTCTCCCGGAGGGAGACAAATGTTGTCTCCCGGAGGGAGACAAAGGTTGTCTCCCAAAGGGAGACAGCTTGTCTCATAGAGGGAGACAAAGGTTGTCTCCCGGTGGGAGACAAATGTTGTCTCCCGGTGGGAGACAAATGTTGTCTCCCGGAGGGAGACAAAGGTTGTCTCCTGGAGGGAGACAAATGTTGTCTCCCGGAGGGAGACAAATGTTGTCTCCCGGAGGGAGACAAATGTTGTCTCCCGGGGGGAGACATATGTTGTCACCCGGAGGGAGACAAATGTTGTCACCCGGAGGGAGACAAAGGTTGTCTCCCGGAGGGAGACAAGGGTTGTCTCCAAAAGGGAGACAGCTTGTCTCATAGAGGGAGACAAAGGTTGTCTCCCGGAGGGAGACAAAGGTTGTCTCCCGGAGGGAGACAAAGGTTGTCTCATGGAGGGAGACTAAGGTTGTCTCCCGGAGGAAGACAAATGTTGTCTCCCGGAGGGAGACAAATGTTGTCTTCCGGAGGGAAACAATTGTTGTCTCCCGGAGGGAGACAAAGGTTGTCTCCCGGAGGGAGACAGTTTGTCTCATAGAGGGAGACAAATGTTGTCTCCCAGAGGGAGACAAATGTTGTCTCCCGGAGGGAGACAGTTTGTCTCATAGAGGGAGACAAATGTTGTCTCCCGGAGGAAGACAAATGTTGTCTCCCGGAGGGAGACAAAGGTTATCTCCCAAAGGGAGACAGCTTGTCTCATAGAGGGAGACAAAGGTTGTCTCCCGGGGGGAGACAAATGTTGTCTCCCTGAGGGAGACAGTTTGTCTCATAGAGGGAGACAAATGTTGTCTCCCGGAGGGAGACAGTTTGTCTCATAGAGGGAGACAAATGTTGTCTCCCGGAGGGAGACAAAGGTTGTCTCCCAAAGGGAGACAGCTTGTCTCATAGAGGGAGACAAAGGTTGTCTCCCGGGGGGAGACAAATGTTGTCTCCCGGAGGGAGACAAATGTTGTCTCCCGGAGGGAGACAGTTTGTCTCATAGAGGGAGACAAATGTTGTCTCCCGGAGGGAGACAAAGGTTGTCTCCCAAAGGGAGACAGCTTGTCTCATAGAGGGAGACAAAGGTTGTCTCCCGGGGGGAGACAAATGTTGTCTCCCGGAGGGAGACAAATGTTGTCTTCCGGAGGGAGACAGTTTGTCTCATAGAGGGAGACAAATGTTGTCTCCCGGAGGGAGACAAATGTTGTCTCCCGGAGGGAGACAAAGGTTGTCTCCCGGAGGGAGACAAATGTTGTCTCCCGGAGGGAGACAAATGTTGTCACCCGGAGGGAGACAAAGGTTGTCTCCCGGAGGGAGACAGCTTGTCTCATAGAGGGAGACAAAGGTTGTCTCCCGGAGGGAGACAAATGTTGTCACCCGGAGGGAGACAAAGGTTGCCTCCCGGAGGGAGACAAAGGTTGTCTCCCGGAAGGAGACAAAGGTTGTCTCCCGGAGGGAGACAAAGGTTTTCTCCCGGAGGGAGACAAATGTTGTCTCCCGGAGGGAGACAAATGTTGTCACCCGGAGGGAGACAAAGGTTGTCTCCCGGAGGGAGACAAAGGTTTTCTCCCGGAGGGAGACAAATGTTGTCTCACGGAGGGAGACAAATGTTGTCTCCCGGAGGGAGACAATTGTTGTCTCCCGGAGGGAGACAAAGGTTGTCTCCCGGAGGGAGACAATTGTTGTCTCCCGGAGGGAGACAAAGGTTGTCTCCCGGAGGGAGCCAGTTTGTCTCATAGAGGGAGACAAATGTTGTCTCTTGGAGGGAGACAAATGTTGTCTCCCGGAGGGAGACAGTTTGTCTCATAGAGGGAGACAAATGTTGTCTCCCGGAGGGAGACAAATGTTGTCTCCTGGAGGGAGACAAATGTTGTCTCCCGGAGGGAGACAAATGTTGTCTCCCGGAGGGAGACAAATGTTGTCTCCCGGGGGGAGACAAATGTTGTCACCCGGAGGGAGACAAATGTTGTCACCCGGAGGGAGACAAAGGTTGTCTCCCGGAGGGAGACAAATGTTGTCTCCCGGAGGGAGACAAAGGTTGTCTCCCGGAGGGAGACAAGGGTTGTCTCCCGGAGGGAGACAAAAGTTGTCTCTCGGAGGGAGACAAATGTTGTCTCCCGGAGGGAGACAAATGTTGTATCCTAAAGGGAGACAAATGTTGTCTCCCGGAGGGAGACAAAGGTTGTCTCCCGGAGGGAGACAAAGGTTGTCTCACGGGGGGAGACAGTTTGTCTCATAGAGGGAGACAAAGGTTGTCTCCCGGAGGGAGACAAATGTTGTCTCCCGGAGGGAGACAAAGGTTGTCTCCTGGAGGGAGACAGTTTGTCTCATAGAGGGAGACAAATGTTGTCTCCCGGAGGGAGAAAAATGTTGTCTCCCGGAGGGAGACAGTTTGTCCCATAGAGGGAGACAAATGTTGTCTCCCGGAGGGAGACAAATGTTGTCTCCCGGAGGGAGACAAATGTTGTCTCCCGGAGGGAGACAAAGGTTGTCTCCCGGAGGGAGACAAAGGTTGTCTCCCGGAGGGAGACAAATGTTGTCTCCCGGAGGGAGACAAATGTTGTCTCCCGGAGGGAGACAAATGTTGTCTCCCGGAGGGAGACAAAGGTTGTCTCCCGGAGGGAGACAGTTTGTCTCATAGAGGGAGACAAATGTTGTCTCCCGGAGGGAGACAAATGTTGTCTCCCGGAGGGAGACAAAGGTTGTCTCCCGGAGGGAGACAAGGGTTGTCTCCCGGAGGGAGACAAAAGTTGTCTCTCGGAGGGAGAAAAAATGATGTCTCCCGGAGGGAGACGAAGGTTGTCTCCCGGAGGGAGACAAATGTTGTATCCTGGAGGGAGACAAATGTTGTCTCTCGGAGGGAGACAAAGGTTGTCTCCCGGAGGGAGACAAAGGTTGTCTCACGGGGGGAGACAGTTTGTCTCATAGAGGGAGACAAAGGTTGTCTCCCGGAGGGAGACAAATGTTGTCTCCCGGAGGGAGACAAAGGTTGTCTCCCGGAGGGAGACAGTTTGTCTCATAGAGGGAGACAAATGTTGTCTCCCGGAGGGAGAAAAATGTTGTCTCCCGGAGGGAGACAGTTTGTCTCATAGAGGGAGACAAATGTTGTCTCCCGGAGGGAGACAAATGTTGTCTCCCGGAGGGAGACAAATGTTGTCTCCCGGAGGGAGACAAAGGTTGTCTCCCGGAGGGAGACAAATGTTGTCTCCCGGAGGGAGACAAAGGTTGTCTCCCGGAGGGAGACAAAGGTTGTCTCCCGGAGGGAGACAAAGGTTGTCTCCCGGAGGGAGACAAATGTTGTCTCCCGGAGGGAGACAAATGTTGTCTCCCGGAGGGAGACAAATTTTGTCTCCCGGAGGGAGACAAAGGTTGTCTCCCGGAGGGAGACAAATGTTGTCTCCCGGAGGGAGACAAAGGTTGTCTCCCGAAAGGAGACAAAGGTTGTCTCCTGGAGGGAGACAAGTGTTGTCTCCCGGAGGGAGACAAATGTTGTCTCCCGGAGGGAGACAAATGTTGTCTCCCGGGGGGAGACAAAGGTTGTCTCCCGGAGGGAGACAAATGTTGTCTCCCGGAGGGAGACAAATGTTGTCTCCCGGAGGGAAACAAATGTTGTCTCACGGAGGGAGACAAAGGTTGTCTCCCGGGGGGAGACAAAGGTTGTCTACAGGAGGGAGACAAATGTTGTCTCCCGGAGGGAGACAAATATTGTCTCCCGGAGGGAGACAAATGTTGTCTCCCGGAGGGAGACAAAGGTTGTCTCCCGGAGGGAGACAAATGTTGTCTCCCGGAGGGAGACAAAGGTTGTCTCCCGGAGGGAGACAAATGTTGTCTCCCGGAGGGAGACAAAGGTTGTCTCCCGGAGGGAAACAAATGTTGTCTCACGGAGGGAGACAAAGGTTGTCTCCTAGAGGGAGACAAAGGTTGTCTCCCGGAGGGAGACAAATGTTGTCTCCCGGAGGGAGACAAAGGTTGTCTCCGGGAGGAAGACAGTTTGTCTCATAGAGGGAGACAAAGGTTGTCTCCCGGGGGGAGACAAATGTTGTCTCCCGGAGGGAAACAAATGTTGTCTCCTGGAGGGAGACAAAGGTTGTCTCCCGGAGGGAGACAAATGTTGTCTCCCGGAGGGAGACAAATGTTGTCTCCCGGAGGGAGACAAATGTTGTCTCCCGGAGGGAGACAAAGGTTGTCTCCCGGAGGGAGACAGTTTGTCTCATAGAGGGAGACAAATGTTGTCTCCCGGAGGGAGACAAATGTTGTCTCCCGGAGGGAGACAAAGGTTGTCTCCCGGAGGGAGACAAGGGTTGTCTCCCGGAGGGAGACAAAAGTTGTCTCTCGGAGGGAGACAAATGTTGTCTCCCGGAGGGAGACGAAGGTTGTCTCCCGGAGGGAGACAAATGTTGTATCCTGGAGGGAGACAAATGTTGTCTCCCGGAGGGAGACAAAGGTTGTCTCCCGGAGGGAGACAAAGGTTGTCTCACGGGGGGAGACAGTTTGTCTCATAGAGGGAGAGAAATGTTGTCTCCCGGAGGGAGACAAAGGTTGTCTCCCAAAGGGAGACAGTTTGTCTCATAGAGGGAGACAAAGGTTGTCTCCCGGGGGGAGACAAATGTTGTCTCCCGGAGGGAGACAAAGGTTGTCTCCCGGAGGGAGACAAATGTTGTCTCCCGGAGGGAGACAAAGGTTGTCTCCCGGAGGGAGACAAAGGTTGTCTCCCGGAGGGAGACAAATGTTGTCTCCCGGAGGGAGACAAATGTTGTCTCCCGGAGGGAGACAAATGTTGTCTCCCGGAGGGAGACAAAGGTTGTCTCCCGAAGGGAGACAAATGTTGTCTCCCGGAGGGAGACAAAGGTTGTCTCCCGGAAGGAGACAAATTTTGTCTCCTGGAGGGAGACAAGTGTTGTCTCCCGGAGGGAGACAAATGTTGTCTCCCGGGGGGAGACAAAGGTTGTCTCCCGGAGGGAGACAAATGTTGTCTCCCGGAGGGAGACAAATGTTGTCTCCCGGAGGGAAACAAATGTTGTCTCACGGAGAGAGACAAAGGTTGTCTCCCGGGGGGAGACAAAGGTTGTCTCCCGGAGGGAGACAAATGTTGTCTCCCGGAGGGAGACAGTTTGTCTCATAGAGGGAGAGAAATGTTGTCTCCCGGAGGGAGACAAAGGTTGTCTCCCAAAGGGAGACAGTTTGTCTCATAGAGGGAGACAAAGGTTGTCTCCCGGGGGGAGACAAATGTTGTCTCCCGGAGGGAGACAAATGTATTCTCCCGGAGGGAGACAAAGGTTGTCTCCCGGAGGGAGACAAATGTTGTCTCCCGGAGGGAGACAAATGTTGTCACCCGGAGAGAGACAAAGGTTGTCTCCCGGAGGGAGACAGCTTGTCTCATAGAGGGAGACAAAGGTTGTCTCCCGGAGGGAGACAAATGTTGTCACCCGGAGGGAGACAAAGGTTGTCTCCCGGAGGGAGACAAAGGTTGTCTCCCGGAGGGAGACAAATGTTGTCTCCCGGTGGGAGACAAAGGTTGTCTCTTGGAGGGAGACAAGGGTTGTCTCCCGGAGGGAGACAAAAGTTGTCTCTCGGAGGGAGACAAATGTTGTCTCCCGGAGGGAGACAAAGGTTGTCTCCCGGAGGGAGACAAAGGTTGTCTCACGGGGGGAGACAGTTTGTCTCATAGAGGGAGACAAAGGTTGTCTCCCGGAGGGAGACAAATGTTGTCTCCCGGAGGGAGACAAAGGTTGTCTCCCGGAGGGAGACAGTTTGTCTCATAGAGGGAGACAAATGTTGTCTCATAGAGGGAGACAAATGTTGTCTTCCGGAGGGAGACAAATGTTGTCTCCCGGAGGGAGACAAATGTTGTCTCCCGGAGGGAGACAATTGTTGTCTCCCGGAGGGAGACAAAGGTTGTCTCCCGGAGGGAGCCAGTTTGTCTCATAGAGGGAGACAAATGTTGTCTCCCGGAGGGAGACAAATGTTGTCTCCCGGAGGGAGACAGTTTGTCTCATAGAGGGAGACAAATGTTGTCTCCCGGAGGGAGACAATTGTTGTCTCCCGGAGGGAGACAAAGGTTGTCTCCCAAAGGGAGACAGCTTGTCTCATAGAGGGAGACAAAGGTTGTCTCCCAGTGGGAGACAAATGTTGTCTCCCGGAGGGAGACAAATGTTGTCTCCCTCCGGGAGACAAAGGTTGTCTCCAGGAGGGAGACAAATGTTGTCTCCCGGAGGGAGACAAATGTTGTCTCCCGGGGGGAGACAAATGTTGTCACCCGGAGGGAGACAAATGTTGTCACCCGGAGGGAGACAAAGGTTGTCTCCCGGAGGGAGACAAGGGTTGTCTCCCAAAGGGAGACAGCTTGTCTCATAGAGGGAGACAAAGGTTGTCTCCCGGAGGGAGACAAAGGTTGTCTCCCGGAGGGAGACAAAGGTTGTCTCATGGAGGGAGACTAAGGTTGTCTCCCGGAGGAAGACAAATGTTGTCTCCCGGAGGGAGACAAATGTTGTCTTCCGGAGGGAGACAATTGTTGTCTCCCGGAGGGAGACAAAGGTTGTCTCCCGGAGGGAGACAGTTTGTCTCATAGAGGGAGACAAATGTTGTCTCCCAGAGGGAGACAAATGTTGTCTCCCGGAGGGAGACAGTTTGTCTCATAGAGGGAGACAAATGTTGTCTCCCGGAGGAAGACAAATGTTGTCTCCCGGAGGGAGACAAAGTTTATCTCCCAAAGGGAGACAGCTTGTCTCATAGAGGGAGACAAAGGTTGTCTCCCGGGGGGAGACAAATGTTGTCTCCCTGAGGGAGACAGTTTGTCTCATAGAGGGAGACAAATGTTGTCTCCCGGAGGGAGACAGTTTGTCTCATAGAGGGAGACAAATGTTGTCTCCCGGAGGGAGACAAAGGTTGTCTCCCAAAGGGAGACAGCTTGTCTCATAGAGGGAGACAAAGGTTGTCTCCCGGGGGGAGACAAATGTTGTCTCCCGGAGGGAGACAAATGTTGTCTCCCGGAGGGAGACAGTTTGTCTCATAGAGGGAGACAAATGTTGTCTCCCGGAGGGAGACAAAAGTTGTCTCCCGGAGGGAGACAAAGGTTGGTTCCCGGAGGGAGACAAATGTTGTCTCCCGGAGGGAGACAAATGTTGTCACCCGGAGGGAGACAAAGGTTGTCTCACGGGGGGAGACAGTTTGTATCATAGAGGGAGACAAAGGTTGTCTCCCGGAGGGAGACAAATGTTGTCTCCCGGAGGGAGACAAAGGTTGTCTCCCGGAGGGAGACAGTTTGTCTCATAGAGGGAGACAAATGTTGTCTCCCGGAGGGAGAAAAATGTTGTCTCCTGGAGGGAGACAGTTTGTCTCATAGAGGGAGACAAATGTTGTCTCCCGGAGGGAGAAAAATGTTGTCTCCCGGAGGGAGACAGTTTGTCCCATAGAGGGAGACAAATGTTGTCTCCCGGAGGGAGACAAATGTTGTCTCCCGGAGGGAGACAAAGGTTGTCTCCCGGAGGGAGAGAAATGTTGTCTCCCGGAGGGAGACAAAGGTTGTCTCCCGGAGGGAGACAAAGGTTGTCTCCCGGAGGGAGACAAATGTTGTCTCCCGGAGGGAGACAAATGTTGTCTCCCGGAGGGAGACAAAGGTTGTCTCCCGGAGGGAGACAGTTTGTCTCATAGAGGGAGACAAATGTTGTCTCCCGGAGGGAGACAAATGTTGTCTCCCGGAGGGAGACAAAGGTTGTCTCCCGGAGGGAGACAAGGGTTGTCTCCCGGAGGGAGACAGTTTGTCTCATAGAGGGAGACAAATGTTGTCTCCCGGAGGGAGACAAATGTTGTCTCCCGGAGGGAGACAAAGGTTGTCTCCCGGAGGGAGACAAGGGTTGTCTCCCGGAGGGAGACAAAAGTTGTCTCTCGGAGGGAGACAAATGTTGTCTCCCGGAGGGAGACGAAGGTTGTCTCCCGGAGGGAGACAAATGTTGTATCCTAAAGGGAGACAAATGTTGTCTCCCGGAGGGAGACAAAGGTTGTCTCCCGGAGGGAGACAAAGGTTGTCTCACGGGGGGAGACAGTTTGTCTCATAGAGGGAGACAAATGTTGTCTCCCGGAGGGAGACAAATGTTGTCTCCCGGAGGGAGACAAATGTTGTCTCCCGGAGGGAAACAAATGTTGTCTCACGGAGGGAGACAAAGGTTGTCTCCCGGGGGGAGACAAAGGTTGTCTCCCGGAGGGAGACAAATGTTGTCTCCCGGAGGGAGACAAATATTGTCTCCCGGAGGGAGACAAATGTTGTCTCCCGGAGGGAGACAAAGGTTGTCTCCCGGAGGGAGACAAATGTTGTCTCCCGGAGGGAGACAAAGGTTGTCTCCCGGAGGGAGACAAATGTTGTCTCCCGGAGGGAGACAGATGTTGTCTCCCAGAGGGAGACAAATGATGTCTCCCGGAGGGAGACATTTTGTCTCCTAGAGGGAGACAAATGTTGTCTCCCAGAGGGAGACAAAGGTTGTCTCCCGGAGGGAAACAAATGTTGTCTCACGGAGGGAGACAAAGGTTGTCTCCCGGAGGGAGACAAATGTTGTCTCCCGGAGGGAGACAAAGGTTGTCTCCCGGAGGGAGACAGTTTGTCTCATAGAGGGAGACAAATGTTGTCTCCCGGAGGGAGACAAATGTTGTCTCCGGGAGGGAGACAAAGGTTGTCTCCCGGAGGGAGACAAGGGTTGTCTCCCGGAGGGAGACAAAAGTTGTCTCTCGGAGGGAGAAAAAATGATGTCTCCCGGAGGGAGACGAAGGTTGTCTCCCGGAGGGAGACAAATGTTGTATCCTGGAGGGAGACAAATGTTGTCTCCCGGAGGGAGACAAAGGTTGTCTCCCGGAGGGAGACAAAGGTTGTCTCACGGGGGGAGACAGTTTGTATCATAGAGGGAGACAAAGGTTGTCTCCCGGAGGGAGACAAATGTTGTCTCCCGGAGGGAGACAAAGGTTGTCTCCCGGAGGGAGACAGTTTGTCTCATAGAGGGAGACAAATGTTGTCTCCCGGAGGGAGAAAAATGTTGTCTCCCGGAGGGAGACAGTTTGTCATATAGAGGGAGACAAATGTTGTCTCCCGGAGGGAGACAAATGTTGTCTCCCGGAGGGAGACAAAGGTTGTCTCCCGGAGGGAGACAAATGTTGTCTCCCGGAGGGAGACAAAGGTTGTCTCCCGGAGGGAGACAAAGGTTGTCTCCCGGAGGGAGACAAATGTTGTCTCCCGGAGGGAGACAAATGTTGTCTCCCGGAGGGAGACAAATTTTGTCTCCCGGAGGGAGACAAAGGTTGTCTCCCGGAGGGAGACAAATGTTGTCTCCCGGAGGGAGACAAAGGTTGTCTCCCGGAAGGAGACAAAGGTTGTCTCCTGGAGGGAGACAAGTGTTGTCTCCCGGAGGGAGACAAATGTTGTCTCCCGGAGGGAGACAAATGTTGTCTCCCGGGGGGAGACAAAGGTTGTCTCCCGGAGGGAGACAAATGTTGTCTCCCGGAGGGAGACAAAGGTTGTCTCCCGGAGGGAGACAAATGTTGTCTCCCGGAGGGAGACAGAGGTTGTCTCCCGGAGGGAGATAAATGTTGTCTTCCGGAGGGAGACAAATATTGTCTCCCGGAGGGAGACAAATGTTGTCTCCCGGAGGGAGACAAAGGTTGTCTCCCGGGGGGAGACAAATGTTGTCTCCCGGAGGGAGACAAAGGTTGTCTCCCGGAGGGAGACAAATGTTGTCTCCCGGAGGGAGACAGATGTTGTCTCCCAGAGGGAGACAAATGATGTCTCCCGGAGGGAGACATTTTGTCTCCTAGAGGGAGACAAATGTTGTCTCCCAGAGGGAGACAAAGGTTGTCTCCCGGAGGGAAACAAATGTTGTCTCACGGAGGGAGACAAAGGTTGTCTCCTAGAGGGAGACAAAGGTTGTCTCCCGGAGGGAGACAAATGTTGTCTCCCGGAGGTAGACAAAGGTTGTCTCCGGGAGGAAGACAGTTTGTCTCATAGAGGGAGACAAAGGTTGTCTCCCGGGGGGAGACAAATGTTGTCTCCCGGAGGGACAAATGTTGTCTCCCGGAGGGAGACAAATGTTGTCTCCTAGAGGGAGACAAATGTTGTCTCCCAGAGGGAGACAAAGGTTGTCTCCCGGAGGGAAACAAATGTTGTCTCACGGAGGGAGACAAATGTTGTCTCCTGGAGGGAGACAAATGTTGTCTCCCGGAGGGAGACAAATGTTGTCTCCCGGAGGGAGACAAATGTTGTCTCCCGGGGGGAGACAAATGTTGTCACCCGGAGGGAGACAAAGGTTGTCTCCCGGAGGGAGACAGTTTGTCTCATAGAGGGAGACAAATGTTGTCTCCCGGAGGGAGACAAATGTTGTCTCCCGGAGGGAGACAAAGGTTGTCTCCCGGAGGGAGACAAGGGTTGTCTCCCGGAGGGAGACAAAAGTTGTCTCTCGGAGGGAGACAAATGTTGTCTCCCGGAGGGAGACAAATGTTGTCTCCCGGAGGGAGACAGATGTTGTCTCCCAGAGGGAGACAAATGATGTCTCCCGGAGGGAGACATTTTGTCTCCTAGAGGGAGACAAATGTTGTCTCCCAGAGGGAGACAAAGGTTGTCTCCCGGAGGGAAACAAATGTTGTCTCACGGAGGGAGACAAAGGTTGTCTCCTAGAGGGAGACAAAGGTTGTCTCCCGGAGGGAGACAAATGTTGTCTCCCGGAGGTAGACAAAGGTTGTCTCCGGGAGGAAGACAGTTTGTCTCATAGAGGGAGACAAAGGTTGTCTCCCGGGGGGAGACAAATGTTGTCTCCCGGAGGGACAAATGTTGTCTCCCGGAGGGAGACAAATGTTGTCTCCTAGAGGGAGACAAATGTTGTCTCCCAGAGGGAGACAAAGGTTGTCTCCCGGAGGGAAACAAATGTTGTCTCACGGAGGGAGACAAATGTTGTCTCCTGGAGGGAGACAAATGTTGTCTCCCGGAGGGAGACAAATGTTGTCTCCCGGAGGGAGACAAATGTTGTCTCCCGGGGGGAGACAAATGTTGTCACCCGGAGGGAGACAAAGGTTGTCTCCCGGAGGGAGACAGTTTGTCTCATAGAGGGAGACAAATGTTGTCTCCCGGAGGGAGACAAATGTTGTCTCCCGGAGGGAGACAAAGGTTGTCTCCCGGAGGGAGACAAGGGTTGTCTCCCGGAGGGAGACAAAAGTTGTCTCTCGGAGGGAGACAAATGTTGTCTCCCGGAGGGAGACGAAGGTTGTCTCCCGGAGGGAGACAAACGTTGTATCCTGGAGGGAGACAAATGTTGTCTCCCGGAGGGAGACAAAGGTTGTCTCCCGGAGGGAGACAAAGGTTGTCTCACGGGGGGAGACAGTTTGTCTCATAGAGGGAGACAAAGGTTGTCTCCCGGAGGGAGACAAATGTTGTCTCCCGGAGGGAGACAAAGGTTGTCTCCTGGAGGGAGACAAAGGTTGTCTCCCGGAGGGAGACAAATGTTGTCTCCCGGAGGGAGACAAATGTTGTCTCCCGGAGGGAGACAAAGGTTGTCTCCCGGAGGGAGACAGTTTGTCTCATAGAGGGAGACAAATGTTGTCTCCCGGAGGGAGACAAATGTTGTCTCCCGGAGGGAGACAAAGGTTTTCTCCCGGAGGGAGACAAATGTTGTCTCCCGGAGGGAGACAAAGGTTGTCTCCCGGAGGGAGACAAATGTTGTCTCCCGGAGGGAGACAGATGTTGTCTCCCAGAGGGAGACAAATGATGTCTCCCGGAGGGAGACATTTTGTCTCCTAGAGGGAGACAAATGTTGTCTCCCAGAGGGAGACAAAGGTTGTCTCCCGGAGGGAAACAAATGTTGTCTCACGGAGGGAGACAAAGGTTGTCTCCCGGAGGGAGACAAATGTTGTCTCCCGGAGGGAGACAAAGGTTGTCTCCCGGAGGGAGACAGTTTGTCTCATAGAGGGAGACAAATGTTGTCTCCCGGAGGGAGACAAATGTTGTCTCCCGGAGGGAGACAAAGGTTGTCTCCCGGAGGGAGACAAGGGTTGTCTCCCGGAGGGAGACAAAAGTTGTCTCTCGGAGGGAGAAAAAATGATGTCTCCCGGAGGGAGACGAAGGTTGTCTCCCGGAGGGAGACAAATGTTGTATCCTGGAGGGAGACAAATGTTGTCTCCCGGAGGGAGACAAAGGTTGTCTCCCGGAGGGAGACAAAGGTTGTCTCACGGGGGGAGACAGTTTGTCTCATAGAGGGAGACAAAGGTTGTCTCCCGGAGGGAGACAAATGTTGTCTCCCGGAGGGAGACAAAGGTTGTCTCCCGGAGGGAGACAGTTTGTCTCATAGAGGGAGACAAATGTTGTCTCCCGGAGGGAGAAAAATGTTGTCTCCTGGAGGGAGACAGTTTGTCATATAGAGGGAGACAAATGTTGTCTCCCGGAGGGAGACAAAGGTTGTCTCCCGGAGGGAGACAAATGTTGTCTCCCGGAGGGAGACAAAGGTTGTCTCCCGGAGGGAGACAAATGTTGTCTCCCGGAGGGAGACAGATGTTGTCTCCCAGAGGGAGACAAATGATGTCTCCCGGAGGGAGACATTTTGTCTCCTAGAGGGAGACAAATGTTGTCTCCCAGAGGGAGACAAAGGTTGTCTCCCGGAGGGAAACAAATGTTGTCTCACGGAGGGAGACAAAGGTTGTCTCCTAGAGGGAGACAAAGGTTGTCTCCCGGAGGGAGACAAATGTTGTCTCCCGGAGGTAGACAAAGGTTGTCTCCGGGAGGAAGACAGTTTGTCTCATAGAGGGAGACAAAGGTTGTCTCCCGGGGGGAGACAAATGTTGTCTCCCGGAGGGACAAATGTTGTCTCCCGGAGGGAGACAAATGTTGTCTCCTAGAGGGAGACAAATGTTGTCTCCCAGAGGGAGACAAAGGTTGTCTCCCGGAGGGAAACAAATGTTGTCTCACGGAGGGAGACAAATGTTGTCTCCTGGAGGGAGACAAATGTTGTCTCCCGGAGGGAGACAAATGTTGTCTCCCGGAGGGAGACAAATGTTGTCTCCCGGGGGGAGACAAATGTTGTCACCCGGAGGGAGACAAAGGTTGTCTCCCGGAGGGAGACAGTTTGTCTCATAGAGGGAGACAAATGTTGTCTCCCGGAGGGAGACAAATGTTGTCTCCCGGAGGGAGACAAAGGTTGTCTCCCGGAGGGAGACAAGGGTTGTCTCCCGGAGGGAGACAAAAGTTGTCTCTCGGAGGGAGACAAATGTTGTCTCCCGGAGGGAGACGAAGGTTGTCTCCCGGAGGGAGACAAACGTTGTATCCTGGAGGGAGACAAATGTTGTCTCCCGGAGGGAGACAAAGGTTGTCTCCCGGAGGGAGACAAAGGTTGTCTCACGGGGGGAGACAGTTTGTCTCATAGAGGGAGACAAAGGTTGTCTCCCGGAGGGAGACAAATGTTGTCTCCCGGAGGGAGACAAAGGTTGTCTCCTGGAGGGAGACAAAGGTTGTCTCCCGGAGGGAGACAAATGTTGTCTCCCGGAGGGAGACAAATGTTGTCTCCCGGAGGGAGACAAAGGTTGTCTCCCGGAGGGAGACAGTTTGTCTCATAGAGGGAGACAAATGTTGTCTCCCGGAGGGAGACAAATGTTGTCTCCCGGAGGGAGACAAATGATGTCTCCCGGAGGGAGACATTTTGTCTCCTAGAGGGAGACAAATGTTGTCTCCCAGAGGGAGACAAAGGTTGTCTCCCGGAGGGAAACAAATGTTGTCTCACGGAGGGAGACAAAGGTTGTCTCCCGGAGGGAGACAAATGTTGTCTCCCGGAGGGAGACAAAGGTTGTCTCCCGGAGGGAGACGAAGGTTGTCTCCCGGAGGGAGACAAATGTTGTATCCTGGAGGGAGACAAATGTTGTCTCCCGGAGGGAGACAAAGGTTGTCTCCCGGAGGGAGACAAAGGTTGTCTCACGGGGGGAGACAGTTTGTCTCATAGAGGGAGACAAAGGTTGTCTCCCGGAGGGAGACAAATGTTGTCTCCCGGAGGGAGACAAAGGTTGTCTCCCGGAGGGAGACAGTTTGTCTCATAGAGGGAGACAAATGTTGTCTCCCGGAGGGAGAAAAATGTTGTCTCCTGGAGGGAGACAGTTTGTCATATAGAGGGAGACAAATGTTGTCTCCCGGAGGGAGACAAAGGTTGTCTCCCGGAGGGAGACAAATGTTGTCTCCCGGAGGGAGACAAAGGTTGTCTCCCGGAGGGAGACAAATGTTGTCTCCCGGAGGGAGACAGATGTTGTCTCCCAGAGGGAGACAAATGATGTCTCCCGGAGGGAGACATTTTGTCTCCTAGAGGGAGACAAATGTTGTCTCCCAGAGGGAGACAAAGGTTGTCTCCCGGAGGGAAACAAATGTTGTCTCACGGAGGGAGACAAAGGTTGTCTCCTAGAGGGAGACAAAGGTTGTCTCCCGGAGGGAGACAAATGTTGTCTCCCGGAGGTAGACAAAGGTTGTCTCCGGGAGGAAGACAGTTTGTCTCATAGAGGGAGACAAAGGTTGTCTCCCGGGGGGAGACAAATGTTGTCTCCCGGAGGGAGACAAATGTTGTCTCCCGGAGGGAGACAAATGTTGTCTCCTAGAGGGAGACAAATGTTGTCTCCCAGAGGGAGACAAAGGTTGTCTCCCGGAGGGAAACAAATGTTGTCTCACGGAGGGAGACAAATGTTGTCTCCTGGAGGGAGACAAATGTTGTCTCCCGGAGGGAGACAAATGTTGTCTCCCGGAGGGAGACAAATGTTGTCTCCCGGGGGGAGACAAATGTTGTCACCCGGAGGGAGACAAAGGTTGTCTCCCGGAGGGAGACAGTTTGTCTCATAGAGGGAGACAAATGTTGTCTCCCGGAGGGAGACAAATGTTGTCTCCCGGAGGGAGACAAAGGTTGTCTCCCGGAGGGAGACAAGGGTTGTCTCCCGGAGGGAGACAAAAGTTGTCTCTCGGAGGGAGACAAATGTTGTCTCCCGGAGGGAGACGAAGGTTGTCTCCCGGAGGGAGACAAACGTTGTATCCTGGAGGGAGACAAATGTTGTCTCCCGGAGGGAGACAAAGGTTGTCTCCCGGAGGGAGACAAAGGTTGTCTCACGGGGGGAGACAGTTTGTCTCATAGAGGGAGACAAAGGTTGTCTCCCGGAGGGAGACAAATGTTGTCTCCCGGAGGGAGACAAAGGTTGTCTCCTGGAGGGAGACAAAGGTTGTCTCCCGGAGGGAGACAAATGTTGTCTCCCGGAGGGAGACAAATGTTGTCTCCCGGAGGGAGACAAAGGTTGTCTCCCGGAGGGAGACAGTTTGTCTCATAGAGGGAGACAAATGTTGTCTCCCGGAGGGAGACAAATGTTGTCTCCCGGAGGGAGACAAAGGTTGTCTCCCGGAGGGAGACAAATGTTGTCTCCCGGAGGGAGACAAAGGTTGTCTCCCGGAGGGAGACAAATGTTGTCTCCCGGAGGGAGACAGATGTTGTCTCCCAGAGGGAGACAAATGATGTCTCCCGGAGGGAGACATTTTGTCTCCTAGAGGGAGACAAATGTTGTCTCCCAGAGGGAGACAAAGGTTGTCTCCCGGAGGGAAACAAATGTTGTCTCACGGAGGGAGACAAAGGTTGTCTCCCGGAGGGAGACAAATGTTGTCTCCCGGAGGGAGACAAAGGTTGTCTCCCGGAGGGAGACAGTTTGTCTCATAGAGGGAGACAAATGTTGTCTCCCGGAGGGAGACAAATGTTGTCTCCCGGAGGGAGACAAAGGTTGTCTCCCGGAGGGAGACAAGGGTTGTCTCCCGGAGGGAGACAAAAGTTGTCTCTCGGAGGGAGAAAAAATGATGTCTCCCGGAGGGAGACGAAGGTTGTCTCCCGGAGGGAGACAAATGTTGTATCCTGGAGGGAGACAAATGTTGTCTCCCGGAGGGAGACAAAGGTTGTCTCCCGGAGGGAGACAAAGGTTGTCTCACGGGGGGAGACAGTTTGTCTCATAGAGGGAGACAAAGGTTGTCTCCCGGAGGGAGACAAATGTTGTCTCCCGGAGGGAGACAAAGGTTGTCTCCCGGAGGGAGACAGTTTGTCACATAGAGGGAGACAAATGTTGTCTCCCGGAGGGAGAAAAATGTTGTCTCCTGGAGGGAGACAGTTTGTCATATAGAGGGAGACAAATGTTGTCTCCCGGAGGGAGACAAATGTTGTCTCCCGGAGGGAGACAAAGGTTGTCTCCCGGAGGGAGACAAATGTTGTCTCCCGGAGGGAGACAAAGGTTGTCTCCCGGAGGGAGACAAAGGTTGTCTCCCGGAGGGAGACAAATGTTGTCTCCCGGAGGGAGACAAATGTTGTCTCCCGGAGGGAGACAAATTTTGTCTCCCGGAGGGAGACAAAGGTTGTCTCCCGGAGGGAGACAAATGTTGTCTCCCGGAGGGAGACAAAGGTTGTCTCCCGGAAGGAGACAAAGGTTGTCTCCTGGAGGGAGACAAGTGTTGTCTCCCGGAGGGAGACAAATGTTGTCTCCCGGAGGGAGACAAATGTTGTCTCCCGGGGGGAGACAAAGGTTGTCTCCCGGAGGGAGACAAATGTTGTCTCCCGGAGGGAGACAAAGGTTGTCTCCCGGAGGGAGACAACATTTGTCTCCCGGAGGGAGACAGAGGTTGTCTCCCGGAGGGAGACAAATGTTGTCTCCCGGAGGGAGACAAATATTGTCTCCCGGAGGGAGACAAATGTTGTCTCCCGGAGGGAGACAAAGGTTGTCTCCCGGAGGGAGACAAATGTTGTCTCCCGGAGGGAGACAGATGTTGTCTCCCAGAGGGAGACAAATGATGTCTCCCGGAGGGAGACATTTTGTCTCCTAGAGGGAGACAAATGTTGTCTCCCAGAGGGAGACAAAGGTTGTCTCCCGGAGGGAAACAAATGTTGTCTCACGGAGGGAGACAAAGGTTGTCTCCTAGAGGGAGACAAAGGTTGTCTCCCGGAGGGAGACAAATGTTGTCTCCCGGAGGTAGACAAAGGTTGTCTCCGGGAGGAAGACAGTTTGTCTCATAGAGGGAGACAAAGGTTGTCTCCCGGGGGGAGACAAATGTTGTCTCCCGGAGGGAGACAAATGTTGTCTCCCGGAGGGAGACAAATGTTGTCTCCTAGAGGGAGACAAATGTTGTCTCCCAGAGGGAGACAAAGGTTGTCTCCCGGAGGGAAACAAATGTTGTCTCACGGAGGGAGACAAATGTTGTCTCCTGGAGGGAGACAAATGTTGTCTCCCGGAGGGAGACAAATGTTGTCTCCCGGAGGGAGACAAATGTTGTCTCCCGGGGGGAGACAAATGTTGTCACCCGGAGGGAGACAAAGGTTGTCTCCCGGAGGGAGACAGTTTGTCTCATAGAGGGAGACAAATGTTGTCTCCCGGAGGGAGACAAATGTTGTCTCCCGGAGGGAGACAAAGGTTGTCTCCCGGAGGGAGACAAGGGTTGTCTCCCGGAGGGAGACAAAAGTTGTCTCTCGGAGGGAGACAAATGTTGTCTCCCGGAGGGAGACGAAGGTTGTCTCCCGGAGGGAGACAAACGTTGTATCCTGGAGGGAGACAAATGTTGTCTCCCGGAGGGAGACAAAGGTTGTCTCCCGGAGGGAGACAAAGGTTGTCTCACGGGGGGAGACAGTTTGTCTCATAGAGGGAGACAAAGGTTGTCTCCCGGAGGGAGACAAATGTTGTCTCCCGGAGGGAGACAAAGGTTGTCTCCTGGAGGGAGACAAAGGTTGTCTCCCGGAGGGAGACAAATGTTGTCTCCCGGAGGGAGACAAATGTTGTCTCCCGGAGGGAGACAAAGGTTGTCTCCCGGAGGGAGACAGTTTGTCTCATAGAGGGAGACAAATGTTGTCTCCCGGAGGGAGACAAATGTTGTCTCCCGGAGGGAGACAAAGGTTGTCACCCGGAGGGAGACAAGGGTTGTCTCCCGGAGGGAGACAAAAGTTGTCTCTCGGAGGGAGACAAATGTTGTCTCCCGGAGGGAGACGAAGGTTGTCTCCCGGAGGGAGACAAATGTTGTATCCTGGAGGGAGACAAATGTTGTCTCCCGGAGGGAGACAAAGGTTGTCTCCCGGAGGGAGACAAAGGTTGTCTCACGGGGGGAGACAGTTTGTCTCATAGAGGGAGACAAAGGTTGTCTCCCGGAGGGAGACAAATGTTGTCTCCCGGAGGGAGACAAATGTTGTCTCCCGGAGGGAGACAAATATTGTCTCCCGGAGGGAGACAAATGTTGTCTCCCGGAGGGAGACAAATGTTGTCTCCCGGAGGGAGACAGTTTGTCTCATAGAGGGAGACAAATGTTGTCTCCCGGAGGGAGAAAAATGTTGTCTCCCGGAGGGAGACAGTTTGTCTCATAGAGGGAGACAAATGTTGTCTCCCGGAGGGAGACAAAGGTTGTCTTCCGGAGGGAGACAAATGTTGTCTCCCGGAGGGAGACAAAGGTTGTCTCCCGGAGGGAGACAAAGGTTGTCTCCCGGAGGGAGACAAATGTTGTCTCCCGGAGGGAGACAAATGTTGTCTCCCGGAGGGAGACAAATGTTGTCTCCCGGAGGGAGACAAAGGTTGTCTCCCGAAGGGAGACAAATGTTGTCTCCCGGAGGGAGACAAAGGTTGTCTCCCGGAAGGAGACAAATTTTGTCTCCTGGAGGGAGACAAGTGTTGTCTCCCGGAGGGAGACAAATGTTGTCTCCCGGGGGGAGACAAAGGTTGTCTCCCGGAGGGAGACAAATGTTGTCTCCCGGAGGGAGACAAATGTTGTCTCCCGGAGGGAAACAAATGTTGTCTCACGGAGGGAGACAAAGGTTGTCTCCCGGGGGGAGACAAAGGTTGTCTCCCGGAGGGAGACAAATGTTTTCTCCCGGAGGGAGACAAATATTGTCTCCCGGAGGGAGACAAATGTTGTCTCCCGGAGGGAGACAAAGGTTGTCTCCCGGAGGGAGACAAATGTTGTCTCCCGGAGGGAGACAAAGGTTGTCTCCCGGAGGGAGACAAATGTTGTCTCCCGGAGGGAGACAAATGTTGTATCCTGGAGGGAGACAAATGTTGTCTCCCGGAGGGAGACAAAGGTTGTCTCCCGGAGGGAGACAAAGGTTGTCTCACGGGGGGAGACAGTTTGTCTCATAGAGGGAGACAAAGGTTGTCTCCCGGAGGGAGACAAATGTTGTCTCCCGGAGGGAGACAAAGGTTGTCTCCCGGAGGGAGACAGTTTGTCTCATAGAGGGAGACAAATGTTGTCTCCCGGAGGGAGAAAAATGTTGTCTCCCGGAGGGAGACAGTTTGTCTCATAGAGGGAGACAAATGTTGTCTCCCGGAGGGAGACAAATGTTGTCTCCCGGAGGGAGACAAAGGTTGTCTCCCGGAGGGAGACAAATGTTGTCTCCCGGAGGGAGACAAAGGTTGTCTCCCGGAGGGAGACAAAGGTTGTCTCCCGGAGGGAGACAAATGTTGTCTCCCGGAGGGAGACAAATGTTGTCTCCCTGAGGGAGACAAATGTTGTCTCCCGGAGGGAGACAAAGGTTGTCTCCCGAAGGGAGACAAATGTTGTCTCCCGGAGGGAGACAAAGGTTGTCTCCCGGAAGGAGACAAATTTTGTCTCCTGGAGGGAGACAAGTGTTGTCTCCCGGAGGGAGACAAATGTTGTCTCCCGGAGGGAGACAAATGTTGTCTCCTAGAGGGAGACAAATGTTGTCTCCCAGAGGGAGACAAAGGTTGTCTCCCGGAGGGAGACAAAGGTTGTCTCCCGGAGGGAGACAAATGTTGTCTCCCGGAGGGAGACAAATATTGTCTCCCAGAGGGAGACAAACGTTGTCTCCCGGAGGGAGACAAATGTTGTCTCGCGGAGGGAGACAAATGCTGTCTCCCGGAGGGAGACAAAGGTTGTCTCCCGGAGGGAGACAAATGTTGTCTCCCGGAGGGAGACAAAGGTTGTCTCCCGGAGGGAGACAAATGTTGTCTCCCGGAGGGAGACAGATGTTGTCTCCCGGAGGGAGACAAATGATGTCTCCCGGAGGGAGACATTTTGTCTCCTAGAGGGAGACAAATGTTGTCTCCCAGAGGGAGACAAAGGTTGTCTCCCGGAGGGAGACAAATGTTGTCTCCCGGAGGGAGACAAATGTTGTCTCCCGGAGGGAGATAAAGGTTGTCTCCCGGAGGGAGACAAATGTTGTCTTCCAGAGGGAGACAGATGTTGTCTCCCAGAGGGAGACAAAAGTTGTCTCCCAGAGGGAGACAAAAGTTGTCTCCCGGGGGGAGACATTTTGTCTCCTAGAGGGAGACAAATGTTGTCTCCCAGAGGGAGACAAAGGTTGTCTCCCGGAGGGAGACAAATGTTGTCCCAAAGAGGGAGACATTTTGTCTCCTAGAGGTAGACAAATGTTGTCTCCCAGAGGGAGACAAAGGTTGTCTCCCGGAGGGAGACAAATGTTGTCTCCCGGAGGGAGACTAATGCTGTCTCCCGGAGGGAGACAAATGTTGTCTCCCGGAGGGAGACAAAGGTTGTCTCAAGGAGGGAGACAAATTTTGCCTCCCGGAGAGAGACAAAGGTTGTCTCCCGGAGGGAGACAAATGTTGTCTCCCGGAGGGAGACAAATGTTGTCTCCCGGAGGGAGACATTTTGTCTCCTAGAGGGAGACAAAGGTTGTCTCCCGGAGGGAGACAAATGTTGTCTCCGGAGGGAGACAAATGTTGTCTCCCGGAGGGAGACAAAGGTTGTCTTCCGGAGGGAGACAAAGGTTGTCTCTCGGAGGGAGACAAAGTTTGTCTCCCGGAGGGAGACATTTTGTCTCCTAGAGGGAGTCAAATGTTGTCTCCCGGAGGGAGACAAAGGTTGTCTCCCGGAGGGAGACAAAGGTTGTCTCCCGAAGGGAGACAAATGTTGTCTCCGGAGGGAGACAAAGGTTGTCTCCCGGAGGGAGACAAATGTTGTCTCCCGGGGGGAGACAAAGGTTGTCTCCCGGAGGGAGACAAAGGTTGTCTACCGGAGGGAGACAAATGTTGTCTCCCGGAGGGAGAAAAGGTTGTCTCCCGGAGGGAGACAAAGGTTGTCTCTCGGAGGGAGACAAATGTTGTCTCCCGGAGGGAGACATTTTGTCTCCTAGAGGGAGACAAATGTTGTCTCCCGGAGGGAGACAAAGGTTGTCTCCCGGAGGGAGACAAATGTTGTCTCCCGGAGGGAGACAAATGTTGTCTCCCGGAGGGAGACAAATGTTGTCTCCCGGAGGGAGACAAATTTTGCCTCCCGGAGAGAGACAAAGGTTGTCTCCCGGAGGGAGACAAATGTTGTCTCCCGGAGGGAGACAAATGTTGTCTCCCGGAGGGAGACATTTTGTCTCCTAGAGGGAGACAAAGGTTGTCTCCCGGAGGGAGACAAATGTTGTCTCCGGAGGGAGACAAATGTTGTCTCCCGGAGGGAGACAAAGGTTGTCTTCCGGAGGGAGACAAAGGTTGTCTCTCGGAGGGAGACAAAGTTTGTCTCCCGGAGGGAGACATTTTGTCTCCTAGAGGGAGTCAAATGTTGTCTCCCGGAGGGAGACAAAGGTTGTCTCCCGGAGGGAGACAAAGGTTGTCTCCCGAAGGGAGACAAATGTTGTCTCCGGAGGGAGACAAAGGTTGTCTCCCGGAGGGAGACAAATGTTGTCTCCCGGGGGGAGACAAAGGTTGTCTCCCGGAGGGAGACAAAGGTTGTCTACCGGAGGGAGACAAATGTTGTCTCCCGGAGGGAGAAAAGGTTGTCTCCCGGAGGGAGACAAAGGTTGTCTCCCGGAGGGAGACAAATGTTGTCTCCTGGATGGAGACAAAGTTTGTCTCCCGGAGGGAGACAACTGTTGTCTCCCGGAGGGAGACAAAGGTTGTCTCCCGGAGGGAGACAGTTTGTCTCATAGAGGGAGACAAATGTTGTCTCCCGGAGGGAGACAAAGGTTGTCTCCCGGAGGGAGACAAAGGTTGTCTCCCGGAGGGAGACAAAGGTTGTCTCCCGGAGGGAGACAAAGGTTGTCTCCCGGAGGGAGACAAAGGTTGTCTCCCGGATGGAGACAAATGTTGTCTCCCGGAGGGAGAAAAAGGTTGTCTCCCCGAGGGAGACAAAAGGTTCTCTCCCGGAGGGAAAGAAAGGTTGTCTCCCGGAGGGAGACAAATGTTGTCTCCGGAGGGAGACAAAGGTTGTCTCCCGGAGGGAGACAAATGTTGTCTCCCGGAGAAAAACAAATGTTGTCTCCCGGAGGGAGACAAATGTTGTCACCCGGAGGGAGACAAAGGTTGTCTCCCGGAGGGAGACAGTTTGTCTCATAGAGGGAGACAAATGTTGTCTCCCTGAGGGAGAGAAATGTTGTCACCCGGAGGGAGACTACTGTTGTCTCCCGGAGGGAGACAAATGTTGTCTCCCGGAGGGAGACAAATTTGGTCTCCCGGAGGGAGACAAAGGTTGTCTCCCGGAGGGAGACAAATGTTGTCTCCCGGATTGAGACAAAGGTTGTCTCCCGGAGCGAGACAAATGTTGTCTCCCGGAGGGAGACAATTGTTGTCTCCCGGAGGGAGACAAATGTTGTCTCCCGGAGGGAGACAAATGTTGTCACCCGGAGGGAGACAAAGGTTGTCTCCCGGAGGGAGACAAAGGTTGTCTCCCGGAGGGAGACAAAGGTTGTCTCCCGGAGGGAGACAAATGTTGTCTCCCGGAGGGAGAGAAATGTTGTCTCCCGGAGGGAGACTACTGTTGTCTCCCGGAGGGAGACAAATGTTGTCTCCCGGAGGGAGACAAATGTTGTCTCCCAGAGGGAGACAAATTTTGTCTCCCGGAGGGAGACAAAGGTTGTCTCCCGGAGGGAGACAAATGTTGTCTCCCGGGGGGAGACAAAGGTTGTCTCCCGGAGGGAGACAAAGGTTGTCTACCGGAGGGAGACAAATGTTGTCTCCCGGAGGGAGAAAAGGTTGTCTCCCGGAGGGAGACAAAGGTTGTCTCCCGGAGGGAGACAAATGTTGTCTCCTGGATGGAGACAAAGTTTGTCTCCCGGAGGGAGACAACTGTTGTCTCCCGGAGGGAGACAAAGGTTGTCTCCCGGAGGGAGACAGTTTGTCTCATAGAGGGAGACAAATGTTGTCTCCCGGAGGGAGACAAAGGTTGTCTCCCGGAGGGAGACAAATGTTGTCTCCCGGAGGGAGACAAAGGTTGTCTCCCGGAGGGAGACAAAGGTTGTCTCCCGGAGGGAGACAAATGTTGTCTCCCGGAGGGAGAAAAAGGTTGTCTCCCGGAGGGAGACAAAAGGTTCTCTCCCGGAGGGAAAGAAAGGTTGTCTCCCGGAGGGAGACAAATGTTGTCTCCGGAGGGAAACAAAGGTTGTCTCCCGGAGGGAGACAAATGTTGTCTCCCGGAGAAAGACAAATGTTGTCTCCCGGAGGGAGACAAATGTTGTCACCCGGAGGGAGACAAAGGTTGTCTCCCGGAGGGAGACAGTTTGTCTCATAGAGGGAGACAAATGTTGTCTCCCGGAGGGAGAGAAATGTTGTCTCCCGGAGGGAGACTACTGTTGTCTCCCGGAGGGAGACAAATGTTGTCTCCCGGAGGGAGACAAATTTTGTCTCCCGGAGGGAGACAAAGGTTGTCTCCCGGAGGCAGACAAATGTTTTCTCCCGGAGGGAGACAAAGGTTGTCTCCCGGAGGGAGACAAATGTTGTCTCCCGGAGGGAGAGAAATGTTGTCTCCCGGAGGGAGACTACTGTTGTCTCCCGGAGGGAGACAAATGTTGTCTCCCAGAGGGAGACAAATTTTGTCTCCCGGAGGGAGACAAAGGTTGTCTCCCGGAGGGAGACAAATGTTGTCTCCCGGGGGGAGACAAAGGTTGTCTCCCGGAGGGAGACAAAGGTTGTCTACCGGAGGGAGACAAATGTTGTCTCCCGGAGGGAGAAAAGGTTGTCTCCCGGAGGGAGACAAAGGTTGTCTCCCGGAGGGAGACAAATGTTGTCTCCTGGATGGAGACAAAGTTTGTCTCCCGGAGGGAGACAACTGTTGTCTCCCGGAGGGAGACAAAGGTTGTCTCCCGGAGGGAGACAGTTTGTCTCATAGAGGGAGACAAATGTTGTCTCCCGGAGGGAGACAAAGGTTGTCTCCCGGAGGGAGACAAATGTTGTCTCCCGGAGGGAGACAAAGGTTGTCTCCCGGAGGGAGACAAAGGTTGTCTCCCGGAGGGAGACAAATGTTGTCTCCCGGAGGGAGAAAAAGGTTGTCTCCCGGAGGGAGACAAAAGGTTCTCTCCCGGAGGGAAAGAAAGGTTGTCTCCCGGAGGGAGACAAATGTTGTCTCCGGAGGGAGACAAAGGTTGTCTCCCGGAGGGAGACAAATGTTGTCTCCCGGAGAAAGACAAATGTTGTCTCCCGGAGGGAGACAAATGTTGTCACCCGGAGGGAGACAAAGGT
Organism: Aurelia sp. 4 Dawson et al 2005; assembly: GCA_964019985.1. Classification (NCBI taxonomy): domain Eukaryota; kingdom Metazoa; phylum Cnidaria; class Scyphozoa; order Semaeostomeae; family Ulmaridae; genus Aurelia; species Aurelia sp. 4 Dawson et al 2005. The sequence goes on from OZ026495.1 coordinate 4,771,500, forward strand.
TGTCTCCCGGAGGGAGACAGTTTGTCTCATAGAGGGAGACAAATGTTGTCTCCTGGAGGGAGAGAAATGTTGTCTCCCGGAGGGAGACTACTGTTGTCTCCCGGAGGGAGACAAATGTTGTCTCCCGGAGGGAGACAAATTTTGTCTCCCGGAGGGAGACAAAGGTTGTCTCCCGGAGGCAGACAAATGTTTTCTCCCGGAGGGAGACAAAGGTTGTCTCCCGGAGCGAGACAAAGGTTGTCTCCCGGAGGGAGACAAAGGTTGTCTCCCGGAGGGAGACAGTTTGTCTCATAGAGGGAGACAAATGTTGTCTCCCGGAGGGAGACAAATTTTGTCTCCCGGAGGGAGACAAAGGTTGTCTCCCGGAGGGAGACAAAGGTTGTCTCCCGGAGGGAGACAAATGTTGTCTCCCGGAGGGAGAGAAATGTTGTCTCCCGGAGGGAGACTACTGTTGTCTCCCGGAGGGAGACAAATGTTGTCTCCCAGAGGGAGACAAATTTTGTCTCCCGGAGGGAGACAAAGGTTGTCTCCCGGAGGGAGACAAATGTTGTCTCCCGGGGGGAGACAAAGGTTGTCTCCCGGAGGGAGACAAAGGTTGTCTACCGGAGGGAGACAAATGTTGTCTCCCGGAGGGAGAAAAGGTTGTCTCCCGGAGGGAGACAAAGGTTGTCTCCCGGAGGGAGACAAATGTTGTCTCCTGGATGGAGACAAAGTTTGTCTCCCGGAGGGAGACAACTGTTGTCTCCCGGAGGGAGACAAAGGTTGTCTCCCGGAGGGAGACAGTTTCTCTCATAGAGGGAGACAAATGTTGTCTCCCGGAGGGAGACAAAGGTTGTCTCCCGGAGGGAGACAAAGGTTGTCTCCCGGAGGGAGACAAATGTTGTCTCCCGGAGGGAGACAAAGGTTGTCTCCCGGAGGGAGACAAATGTTGTCTCCTGGATGGAGACAAAGTTTGTCTCCCGGAGGGAGACAACTGTTGTCTCCCGGAGGGAGACAAAGGTTGTCTCCCGGAGGGAGACAGTTTCTCTCATAGAGGGAGACAAATGTTGTCTCCCGGAGGGAGACAAAGGTTGTCTCCCGGAGGGAGACAAAGGTTGTCTCCCGGAGGGAGACAAATGTTGTCTCCCGGAGGGAGACAAAGGTTGTCTCCCGGAGGGAGACAAAGGTTGTCTCCCGGAGGGAGACAAAAGGTTCTCTCCCGGAGGGAAAGAAAGGTTGTCTCCCGGAGGGAGACAAATGTTGTCTCCGGAGGGAGACAAAGGTTGTCTCCCGGAGGGAGACAAATGTTGTCTCCCGGAGAAAGACAAATGTTGTCTCCCGGAGGGAGACAAATGTTGTCACCCGGAGGGAGACAAAGGTTGTCTCCCGGAGGGAGACAGTTTGTCTCATAGAGGGAGACAAATGTTGTCTCCCGGAGGGAGAGAAATGTTGTCTCCCGGAGGGAGACTACTGTTGTCTCCGGAGGGAGACAAATGTTGTCTCCCGGAGGGAGACAAATTTTGTCTCCCGGAGGGAGACAAAGGTTGTCTCCCGGAGGGAGACAAATGTTTTCTCCCGGAGGGAGACAAAGGTTGTCTCCCGGAGCGAGACAAAGGTTGTCTCCCGGAGGGAGACAAAGGTTGTCTCCCGGAGGGAGACAAATGTTGTCTCCCGGAGGGAGACAAATGTTGTCACCAGGAGGGAGACAAAGGTTGTCTCCCGGAGGGAGACAGTTTGTCTCATAGAGGGAGACAAATGTTGTCTCCCGGAGGGAGACAAATTTTGTCTCCCGGAGGGAGACAAAGGTTGTCTCCCGGAGGGAGACAAAGGTTGTCTCCCGGAGGGAGACAAATGTTGTCTCCCGGAGGGAGAGAAATGTTGTCTCCCGGAGGGAGACTACTGTTGTCTCCCGGAGGGAGACAAATGTTGTCTCCCAGAGGGAGACAAATGTTGTCTCCCAGAGGGAGACAAAGGTTGTCTCCCGGAGGGAGACAAAGGTTGTCTCCCGGAGGGAGACAAATGTTGTCTCCCGGAGGGAGACAAATGTTGTCTCCCAGAGGGAGACAAATTTTGTCTCCCGGAGGGAGACAAAGGTTGTCTCCCGGAGGGAGACAAAGTTTGTCTCTCGGAGGGAGACAAAGGTTGTCTCCCGGAGGGAGAAAAAGGTTGTCTCCCGGAGGGAGACAAAAGGTTGTCTCCCGGAGGGAGACAGTTTGTCTCAAAGAGGGAGACAAATGTTGTCTCCCGGAGGGAGACAAATTTTGTCTCCCGGAGGGAGACAAAGGTTGTCTCCCGGAGGGAGACAAAGGTTGTCTCCCGGAGGGAGACAAATGTTGTCTCCCGGAGGGAGAGAAATGTTGTCTCCCGGAGGGAGACAAATTTTGTCTCCCGGAGGGAGACTACTGTTGTCTCCCGGAGGGAGACAAATGTTGTCTCCCGGAGGGAGACAAAGGTTGTCTCCCGGAGGGAGACAAAGGTTGTCTCCCGGAGGGAGACAAAGGTTGTCTCCCGGAGGGAGACAAATGTTGTCTCCCGGAGGGAGACAAATGTTGTCTCCCGGAGGGAGACAAATGTTGTCACCCGGAGGGAGACAAAGTTTGTCTCCCTGAGGGAGACAGTTTGTCTCATAGAGGGAGACAAATTTTGTCTCCCGGAGGGAGACAAAGGTTGTCTCCCGGAGGGAGACAAAGGTTGTCTCCCGGAGGGAGACAAAGGTTGTCTCCCGGAGGGAGACAAATGTTGTCTCCCGGAGGGAGACAAATGTTGTCTCCCGGAGGGAGACAAATGTTGTCTCCCAGAGGGAGACAAATTTTGTCTCCCGGAGGGAGACAAAGGTTGTCTCCCGGAGGGAGACAAAGTTTGTCTCTCGGAGGGAGACAAAGGTTGTCTCCCGGAGGGAGACAAAGGTTGTCTCCCGGAGGGAGAAAAAGGTTGTCTCACGGAGGGAGACAGTTTGTCTCATAGAGGGAGACAAATGTTGTCTCCCGGAGGAAGACAAATGTTGTCTCCCGGAGGGAGACAAATGTTGTCTCCCGGAGGGAGACAAATGTAGTCTCCCAGAGGGAGACAAATTTTGTCTCCCGGAGGGAGACAAAGGTTGTCTCCCGGAGGGAGACAAAGTTTGTCTCTCGGAGGGAGACAAAGGTTGTCTCCCGGAGGGAGACAAAGGTTGTCTCCCGGAGGGAGAAAAAGGTTGTCTCCCGGAGGGAGACAAGAGGTTGTCTCCCGGAGGGAGACAAAGGTTGTCTCCCGGAGGGAGACAAATGTTGTCTCCGGAGGGAGATAAAGGTTGTCTCCCGGAGGGAGACAAATGTTGTCTCCCGGGAGGGGGGACAAAGGTTGTCTCCCGGGGGGAGACAAATGTTGTCTCCCGGGGGGAGACAAAGGTTGTCTCCCGGAGGGAGACAAAGGTTGTCTACCGGAGGGAGACAAATGTTGTCTCCCGGAGGGAGAAAAGGTTGTCTCCCGGAGGGAGACAAAGGTTGTCTCCCGGAGGGAGACAAATGTTGTCTCCTGGATGGAGACAAAGTTTGTCTCCCGGAGGGAGACAACTGTTGTCTCCCGGAGGGAGACAAAGGTTGTCTCCCGGAGGGAGACAGTTTGTCTCATAGAGGGAGACAAATGTTGTCTCCCGGAGGGAGACAAAGGTTGTCTCCCGGAGGGAGACAAATGTTGTCTCCCGGAGGGAGACAAAGGTTGTCTCCCGGAGGGAGACAAAGGTTGTCTCCCGGAGGGAGACAAATGTTGTCTCCCGGAGGGACAAAAAGGTTGTCTCCCGGAGGGAGACAAAAGGTTCTCTCCCGGAGGGAAAGAAAGGTTGTCTCCCGGAGGGAGACAAATGTTGTCTCCGGAGGGAGACAAAGGTTGTCTCCCGGAGGGAGACAAATGTTGTCTCCCGGAGAAAGACAAATGTTGTCTCCCGGAGGGAGACAAATGTTGTCACCCGGAGGGAGACAAAGGTTGTCTCCCGGAGGGAGACAGTTTGTCTCATAGAGGGAGACAAATGTTGTCTCCCGGAGGGAGAGAAATGTTGTCTCCCGGAGGGAGACTACTGTTGTCTCCCGGAGGGAGACAAATGTTGTCTCCCGGAGGGAGACAAATTTTGTCTCCCGGAGGGAGACAAAGGTTGTCTCCCGGAGGGAGACAAATGTTTTCTCCCGGAGGGAGACAAAGGTTGTCTCCCGGAGCGAGACAAATGTTGTCTCCCGGAGGGAGACAAAGGTTGTCTCCCGGAGGGAGACAAATGTTGTCTCCCGGAGGGAGACAAATGTTGTCACCCGGAGGGAGACAAAGGTTGTCTCCCGGAGGGAGACAGTTTGTCTCATAGAGGGAGACAAATGTTGTCTCCCGGAGGGAGACAAATTTTGTCTCCCGGAGGGAGACAAAGGTTGTCTCCCGGAGGGAGACAAAGGTTGTCTCCCGGAGGGAGACAAATGTTGTCTCCCGGAGGGAGAGAAATGTTGTCTCCCGGAGGGAGACTACTGTTGTCTCCCGGAGGGAGACAAATGTTGTCTCCCAGAGGGAGACAAATGTTGTCTCCCGGAGGGAGACAAAAGTTGTCTCCCGGAGGGAGACAAAGGTTGTCTCCCGGAGGGAGACAAATGTTGTCTCCCGGAGGGAGACAAATGTTGTCTCCCAGAGGGAGACAAATTTTGTCTCCCGGAGGGAGACAAAGGTTGTCTCCCGGAGGGAGACAAAGTTTGTCTCTCGGAGGGAGATAAAGGTTGTCTCCCGGAGGGAGACAAATGTTGTCTCCCGGGAGGGGGGACAAAGGTTGTCTCCCGGGGGGAGACAAATGTTGTCTCCCGGGGGGAGACAAAGGTTGTCTCCCGGAGAAAGACAAATGTTGTCTCCCGGAGGGAGACAAATGTTGTCACCCGGAGGGAGACAAAGGTTGTCTCCCGGAGGGAGACAGTTTGTCTCATAGAGGGAGACAAATGTTGTCTCCCGGAGGGAGAGAAATGTTGTCTCCCGGAGGGAGACTACTGTTGTCTCCCGGAGGGAGACAAATGTTGTCTCCCGGAGGGAGACAAATTTTGTCTCCCGGAGGGAGACAAAGGTTGTCTCCCGGAGGGAGACAAATGTTTTCTCCCGGAGGGAGACAAAGGTTGTCTCCCGGAGCGAGACAAAGGTTGTCTCCCGGAGGGAGACAAAGGTTGTCTCCCGGAGGGAGACAAAGGTTGTCTCCCGGAGGGAGACAAATGTTGTCTCCCGGAGGGAGACAAATGTTGTCACCCGGAGGGAGAAAAAGGTTGTCTCCCGGAGAGAGACAGTTTGTCTCATAGAGGGAGACAAATGTTGTCTCCCGGAGGGAGACAAATTTTGTCTCCCGGAGGGAGACAAATGTTGTCTCCCGGAGGGAGAGAAATGTTGTCTCCCGGAGGGAGACTACTGTTGTCTCCCGGAGGGAGACAAATGTTGTCTCCCGGAGGGAGACAAATTTTGTCTCCCGGAGGGAGACAAAGGTTGTCTCCCGGAGGGAGACAAATGTTTTCTCCCGGAGGGAGACAAAGGTTGTCTCCCGGAGCGAGACAAAGGTTGTCTCCCGGAGGGAGACAAAGGTTGTCTCCCGGAGGGAGACAAATGTTGTCTCCCGGAGGGAGACAAATGTTGTCACCCGGAGGGAGACAAAGGTTGTCTCCCGGAGGGAGACAGTTTGTCTCATAGAGGGAGACAAATGTTGTCTCCCGGAGGGAGACAAATTTTGTCTCCCGGAGGGAGACAAAGGTTGTCTCCCGGAGGGAGACAAAGGTTGTCTCCCGGAGGGAGACAAATGTTGTCTCCCGGAGGGAGAGAAATGTTGTCTCCCGGAGGGAGACTACTGTTGTCTCCCGGAGGGAGACAAATGTTGTCTCCCAGAGGGAGACAAATGTTGTCTCCCGGAGGGAGACAAAGGTTGTCTCCCGGAGGGAGACAAAGGTTGTCTCCCGGAGGGAGACAAATGTTGTCTCCCGGAGGGAGACAAATGTTGTCTCCCAGAGGGAGACAAATTTTGTCTCCCGGAGGGAGACAAAGGTTGTCTCCCGGAGGGAGACAAAGTTTGTCTCTCGGAGGGAGATAAAGGTTGTCTCCCGGAGGGAGACAAATGTTGTCTCCCGGGAGGGGGGACAAAGGTTGTCTCCCGGGGGGAGACAAAAGTTGTCTCCCGGGGGGAGACAAAGGTTGTCTCCCGGAGAAAGACAAATGTTGTCTCCCGGAGGGAGACAAATGTTGTCACCCGGAGGGAGACAAAGGTTGTCTCCCGGAGGGAGACAGTTTGTCTCATAGAGGGAGACAAATGTTGTCTCCCGGAGGGAGAGAAATGTTGTCTCCCGGAGGGAGACTACTGTTGTCTCCCGGAGGGAGACAAATGTTGTCTCCCGGAGGGAGACAAATTTTGTCTCCCGGAGGGAGACAAAGGTTGTCTCCCGGAGGGAGACAAATGTTTTCTCCCGGAGGGAGACAAAGGTTGTCTCCCGGAGCGAGACAAAGGTTGTCTCCCGGAGGGAGACAAAGGTTGTCACCCGGAGGGAGACAAAGGTTGTCTCCCGGAGAGAGACAGTTTGTCTCATAGAGGGAGACAAATGTTGTCTCCCGGAGGGAGACAAATTTTGTCTCCCGGAGGGAGACAAAGGTTGTCTCCCGGAGGGAGACAAAGGTTGTCTCCCGGAGGGAGACAAATGTTGTCTCCCGGAGGGAGAGAAATGTTGTCTCCCGGAGGGAGACTACTGTTGTCTCCCGGAGGGAGACAAATGTTGTCTCCCAGAGGGAGACAAATGTTGTCTCCCGGAGGGAGACAAAGGTTGTCTCCCGGAGGGAGACAAATGTTGTCTCCCGGAGGGAGACAAATGTTGTCTCCCAGAGGGAGACAAATTTTGTCTCCCGGAGGGAGACAAAGGTTTTCTCCCGGAGGGAGACAAAGTTTGCCTCTCGGAGGGAGACAAAGGTTGTCTCCCGGAGGGAGAAAAAGGTTGTCTCCCGGAGGGAGACAAAAGGTTGTCTCCCGGAGGGAGACAGTTTGTCTCAAAGAGGGAGACAAATGTTGTCTCCCGGAGGGAGACAAATTTTGTCTCCCGGAGGGAGACAAAGGTTGTCTCCCGGAGGGAGACAAAGGTTGTCTCCCGGAGGGAGACAAATGTTGTCTCCCGGAGGGAGAGAAATGTTGTCTCCCGGAGGGAGACAAATTTTGTCTCCCGGAGGGAGACTACTGTTGTCTCCCGGAGGGAGACAAATGTTGTCTCCCGGAGGGAGACAGTTTGTCTCATAGAGGGAGACAAATGTTGTCTCCCGGAGGGAGACAAATTTTGTCTCCCGGAGGGAGACAAATGTTGTCTCTCGGAGGGAGAGAAATGTTGTCTCCCGGAGGGAGACTACTGTTGTCTCCCGGAGGGAGACAAATGTTGTCTCCCGGAGGGAGACAAATTTTGTCTCCCGGAGGGAGACAAAGGTTGTCTCCCGGAGGGAGACAAATGTTGTCTCCCGGAGGGAGACAAAGGTTGTCTCCCGGAGGGAGACAAAGGTTGTCTCCCGGAGGGAGACAAATGTTGTCTCCCGGAGGGAGACAAATGTTGTCTCCCGGAGGGAGACAAATGTTGTCTCCCAGAGGGAGACAAATTTTGTCTCCCGGAGGGAGACAAAGGTTGTCTCCCGGAGGGAGACAAAGTTTGTCTCTCGGAGGGAGACAAAGGTTGTCTCCCGGAGGGAGACAAAGGTTGTCTCCCGGAGGGAGAAAAAGGTTGTCTCACGGAGGGAGACAAAAGGTTGTCTCCCGGAGGGAGACAAAGGTTGTCTCCCGGAGGGAGACAAATGTTGTCGCCGGAGGGAGATAAAGGTTGTCTCCCGGAGGGAGACAAATGTTGTCTCCCGGGAGGGGGGACAAAGGTTGTCTCCCGGAGGGAGACAAAGGTTGTCTCCCGGAGGGAGACAAATGTTGTCTCCCGGAGGGAGACAAATGTTGTCTCCCGGAGGGAGACAAATGTTGTCACCCGGAGGGAGACAAAGGTTGTCTCCCGGAGGGAGACAGTTTGTCTCATAGAGGGAGACAAATGTTGTCTCCCGGAGGGAGACAAATTTTGTCTCCCGGAGGGAGACAAATGTTGTCTCTCGGAGGGAGAGAAATGTTGTCTCCCGGAGGGAGACTACTGTTGTCTCCCGGAGGGAGACAAATGTTGTCTCCCGGAGGGAGACAAATTTTGTCTCCCGGAGGGAGACAAAGGTTGTCTCCCGGAGGGAGACAAATGTTGTCTCCCGGAGGGAGACAAAGGTTGTCTCCCGGAGGGAGATAAAGGTTGTCTCCCGGAGGGAGACAAATGTTGTCTCCCGGAGGGAGACAAATGTTGTCTCCCAGAGGGAGACAAATTTTGTCTCCCGGAGGGAGACAAAGGTTGTCTCCCGGAGGGAGACAAAGTTTGTCTCTCGGAGGGAGACAAAGGTTGTCTCCCGGAGGGAGACAAAGGTTGTCTCCCGGAGGGAGACAAATGTTGTCTCCGGAGGGAGATAAAGGTTGTCTCCCGGAGGGAGACAAATGTTGTCTCCCGGGAGGGGGGACAAAGGTTGTCTCCCGGGGGGAGACAAATGTTTCTCCCGGAGGGAGACAAATGTTGTCCCACGGAGGGAGACATATGTTGTCTCCCGGAGGGAGACAAATGTTGTCACCCGGAGGGAGACAAAGGTTGTCTCCCGGAGGGAGACAAATGTTGTCTCCCGGAGGGAGACAAAGGTTGTCTCCCAGAGGGAAACAAATTTTGTCTCCCGGAGGGAGACAAAGGTTGTCTCCCGGAGGGAGACAAAGGTTGTCTCCCGGAGGGAGACAAATGTTGTCTCCCGGAGGGAGAAAAAGGTTGTCTCCCGGAGGGAAACAAATTTTGTCTCCCGGAGGGAGACAAAGGTGGTCTCCCGGAGGGAAACAAATTTTGTCTCCCGGAGGGAGACAAAGGTTGTCTCCCGGAGGGAGACAAATGTTGTCTCCCGGAGGGAGACAAATGTTGTCTCCCAGAGGGAAACAAATTTTGTCTCCCGGAGGGAGACAAAGGTTGTCTCCCGGAGGGAAACAAATTTTGTCTCCCGGAGGGAGACAAAGGTTGTCTCCCGTAGGGAGACAACGGTTGTCTCCCGGAGGGAGACAAATGTTGTCTCCTGGAGGGAGAAAAAGGTTGTCTCCCGGAGGGAGACAAAAGGTTGTTTCCCGGAGGGAGACAAATGTTGTCTCCCGGAGGGAGACAAAGGTTGTCTCCCGGGGGGAGACAAAAGTTGTCTCCCGGAGGGAGACAAATGTTGCCTCCCGGAGGGAGACAAATGTTGTCTCCCGGAGGGAGACAAATGTTGTCACCCGGAGGGAGACAAAGGTTGTCTCCCGGAGGGAGACAAATGTTGTCTCCCGGAGGGAGACAAATTTTGTCTCCCGGAGGGAGACAAAGGTTGTCTCCCGGGGGGAGACAAATGTTGTCTCCCGGAGGGAGACAAATGTTGTCTTACGGAGGGAGACAAATGTTGTCTCCCGGAGGGAGACAAAGTTTGTCTCCCGGAAGGAGACAAATGTTGTCTCCCGGAGGGAGACAAAGGTTGTCTCCCGGAGGGAGACAAATGTTGTCTCCCGGAGGGAGAAAAAGGTTGTCTCCCGGAGGGAGACAAAGGTTGTCTCCCGGAGGGAGACAAATGTTGTCTCCCGGAGGGAGAAAAAGGTTGTCTCCCGGAGGGAGACAAAAGGTTGTTTCCCGGAGGGAGACAAATGTTGTCTCCGGAGGGAGACAAAGGTTGTCTCCCGGAGGGAGACAAATGTTGTCTCCCGGAGGGAGACAAACGTTGTCTCCCGGGGGGAGACAAAAGTTGTCTCCCGGAGGGAGACAAATGTTGTCTCCCGGAGGGAGACAAATGTTGTCTCCCGGAGGGAGACAAATGTTGTCACCCGGAGGGAGACAAAGGTTGTCTCCCGGAGGGAGACAAATGTTGTCTCCCGGAGGGAGACAAATTTTGTCTCCCGGAGGGAGACAAAGGTTGTCTCCCGGGGGGAGACAAATGTTGTCTCCCGGAGGGAGACAAATGTTGTCTTACGGAGGGAGACAAATGTTGTCTCCCGGAGGGAGACAAAGTTTGTCTCCCGGAAGGAGACAAATGTTGTCTCCCAGAGGGAGACAAATGTTGTCTCCCGGAGGGAGACAAATGTTGTCTCCCAGAGGGAAACAAATTTTGTCTCCCGGAGGGAGACAAAGGTTGTCTCCCGGAGGGAGACAAATGTTGTCTCCCGGAGGGAGACAAATGTTGTCTCCCGGAGGGAGACATATGTTGTCTCCCGGAGGGAGAAAAATGTTGTCTCCCAGAGGGAGACAAAAGGTTGTCTCCCGGAGGGAGACAAAGGTTGTCTCCCTGAGGGAGACAAATGTTGTCTCCGGAGGGAGACAAAGGTTGTCTCCCGGAGGGAGACAAATGTTGTCTCCCGGAGGGAGACAAATGTTGTCTCCCGGAGGGAGATAGTTTGTCTCATAAAGGGAGACAAAGGTTGTCTCCCGGAGGGAGACAAATGTTGTCTCCCGGAGGGAGACAAATGTTGTCTCCCGGAGGGAGACAAAGGTTTTCTCCCGGAGGGACACAAATGTTGTCTCCCGGAGGGAGACAAATTTTGTCTCCCGGAGGGAGACAAAGGTTGTCTCCCGGGGGGAGACAAATGTTGTCTCCCGGAGGGAGACAAATGTTGTCTTACGGAGGGAGACAAATGTTGTCTCCCGGAGGGAGACAAAGTTTGTCTCCCGGAAGGAGACAAATGTTGTCTCCCAGAGGGAGACAAATGTTGTCTCCCGGAGGGAGAAAAATGTTGTCTCCCGGAGGGAGACAAATGTTGTCTCCCGGAGGGAGACAAAGGTTGTCTCCCGGGGGGAGACAAATGTTGTCTCCCGGAGGGAGACAAATGTTGTCTCCCGGAGGGAGACAAATGTTGTCACCTGGAGGGAGACAAAGGTTGTCTCCCGGAGGGAGACAATGGTTGTCTCCCGGAGGGAGACAAAGGTTGTCTCCCGGAGGGAGACAAATGTTGTCTTCCAGAGGGAGACAAATTTTGTCTCCCGGAGGGAGACAAAGGTTGTCTCCCGGAGGGAGACAAAGGTTGTCTCCGGAGGGAGACAAAGGTTGTCTCCCGGAGGGAGACAAATGTTGTCTCCCGGAGGGAGACAAAGGTTGTCTCCCGGAGGGAGACAAAGGTTGTCTCCCGGAGGGAGACAAATGTTGTCTCCCGGAGGGAGACAAATGTTGTCTCCCGGAGGGAGACAAATGTTGTCACCTGGAGGGAGACAAAGGTTGTCTCCCGGAGGGAGACAATGGTTGTCTCCCGGAGGGAGACAAAGGTTGTCTCCCGGAGGGAGAGAAATGTTGTCTCCCGGAGGGAGACAAAGTTTCTCTCCCGGAGGGAGACTACTGTTGTCTCCCGGAGGGAGACAAATGTTGTCTCCCGGAGGGAGACAAAGGTTGTCTCCCGGAGGGAGACAAATGTTATCTCCCGGAGGGAGACAAATGTTGTCTTCCAGAGGGAGACAAATTTTGTCTCCCGGAGGGAGACAAAGGTTGTCTCCCGGAGGGAGACAAATGTTGTCTCCCGGAGGGAGAAAAAGGTTGTCTCCCGGAGGGAGACAAAATGTTGTCTCCCGGAGGGAGACAAAGGTTGTCTCCCTGAGAGAGACAAATGTTGTCTCCGGAGGGAGACAAAGGTTGTCTCCCGGAGGGAGACAAATGTTGTCTCCCGGAGGGAGACAAAGGTTGTCTCCCGGGGGAGACAAAAGTTGTCTCCCGGAGGGAGACAAATGTTGTCTCTCGAAGGGAGACAAATGTTGTCTCCCGGAGGGAGACAAATGTTGTCACCCGGAGGGAGACAAAGGTTGTCTCCCGGAGGGAGACAAATGTTGTCTCCCGGAGGGAGACAAATTTTGTCTCCCGGAGGGAGACAAAGGTTGTCTCCCGGGGGGAGACAAATGTTGTCTCCCGGAGGGAGACAAATGTTGTCTTACGGAGGGAGACAAATGTTGTCTCCCGGAGGGAGACAAAGTTTGTCTCCCGGAAGGAGACAAATGTTGTCTCCCAGAGGGAGACAAATGTTGTCTGCCGGAGGGAGACAAATGTTGTCTCTCAGAGGGAAACAAATTTTGTCTCCCGGAGGGAGACAAAGGTTGTCTCCCGGAGGGAGACAAAGGTTGTCTCCCGGATGGAGACATATGTTGTCTCCCGGAGGGAGAAAAATGTTGTCTCCCGGAGGGAGACAAATGTTGTCTCCCGGAGGGAGACAAAGGTTGTCTCCCGGGGGGAGACAAATGTTGTCTCCCGGAGGGAGACAAATGTTGTCTCCCGGAGGGAGACAAATGTTGTCTCCCGGAGGGAGACAAATGTTGTCTCCCGGAGGGAGACAAATGTTGTCACCTGGAGGGAGACAAAGGTTGTCTCCCGGAGGGAGACAAATGTTGTCTCCCGGAGGGAGACAAAGGTTGTCTCACGGAGGGACACAAATGTTGTCTCCCGGAGGGAGACAAATGTTGTCTCCCGGAGGGAGATAGTTTGTCTCATAAAGGGAGACAAAGGTTGTCTCCCGGAGGGAGACAAATGGTGTCTCCCGGAGGGAGACAAATGTTGTCTCCCGGAGGGAGACAAAGGTTTTCTCCCGGAGGGACACAAATGTTGTCTCCCGGAGGGAGACAAATGTTGTCTCCCGGAGGGAGACAAATGTTGTCTCCCGGAGGGAGACAAATGTTGTCTCCCGGAGGGAGACAAATGTGGTCACCTGGAGGGAGACAAAGGTTGTCTCCCGGAGGGAGACAAATGTTGTCTCCCGGAGGGAGACAAAGGTTGTCTCACGGAGGGACACAAATGTTGTCTCCCGGAGGGAGACAAATGTTGTCTCCCGGAGGGAGATAGTTTGTCTCATAAAGGGAGACAAAGGTTGTCTCCCGGAGGGAGACATATGTTGTCTCCCGGAGGGAGAAAAAGGTTGTCTCCCGGAGGGAGACAAAGGTTGTCTCCCGGATGGAGACATATGTTGTCTCCCGGAGGGAGAAAAATGTTGTCTCCCGGAGGGAGACAAATGTTGTCTCCCGGAGGGAGACAAAGGTTGTCTCCAGGGGGGAGACAAATGTTGTCTCCCGGAGGGAGACAAATGTTGTCTCCCGGAGGGAGACAAATGTTGTCTCCCGGAGGGAGACAAATGTTGTCTCCCGGAGGGAGACAAATGTTGTCACCTGGAGGGAGACAAAGGTTGTCTCCCGGAGGGAGACAAATGTTGTCTCCCGGAGGGAGACAAAGGTTGTCTCACGGAGGGACACAAATGTTGTCTCCCGGAGGGAGACAAATGTTGTCTCCCGGAGGGAGATAGTTTGTCTCATAAAGGGAGACAAAGGTTGTCTCCCGGAGGGAGACAAATGGTGTCTCCCGGAGGGAGACAAATGTTGTCTCCCGGAGGGAGACAAAGGTTTTCTCCCGGAGGGACACAAATGTTGTCTCCCGGAGGGAGACAAATGTTGTCTCCCGGAGGGAGACAAAAGTTGTCTCCCGGAGGGAGACAAATGTTGTCTCCCGGAGGGAGACAAATGTGGTCACCTGGAGGGAGACAAAGGTTGTCTCCCGGAGGGAGACAAATGTTGTCTCCCGGAGGGAGACAAAGGTTCTCTCACGGAGGGACACAAATGTTGTCTCCCGGAGGGAGACAAATGTTGTCTCCCGGAGGGAGATAGTTTGTCTCATAAAGGGAGACAAAGGTTGTCTCCCGGAGGGAGACATATGTTGTCTCCCGGAGGGAGAAAAATGTTGTCTCCCGGAGGGAGACAAATGTTGTCTCCCGGAGGGAGACAAAGGTTGTCTCCCGGGGGGAAAACAAATGTTGTCTCCCTGAGGGAGACAAATGTTGTCTCCCGGAGGGAGAACAATGTTGTCACCTGGAGGGAGACAAAGGTTGTCTCCCGGAGGGAGACAAATGTTGTCTCCCGGAGGGAGACAAAGGTTGTCTCACGGAGGGACACAAATGTTGTCTCCCGGAGGGAGACAAATGTTGTCTCCCGGAGGGAGATAGTTTGTCTCATAAAGGGAGACAAAGGTTGTCTCCCGGAGGGAGACAAATGTTGTCTCCCGGAGGGAGACAAAGGTTGTCTCACGGAGGGACACAAATGTTGTCTCCCGGAGGGAGACAAATGTTGTCTCCCGGAGGGAGACAAATGTTGTCTCCCGGAGGGAGACAAATGTTGTCTCCCGGAGGGAGACAAATGTTGTCTCCCGGAGGGAGACAAAGGTTGTCTCCTGGAGGGAGACAAATGTTGTCTCCCGGAGGGATACAAAGGTTGTCTCCCGGAAGGAGACAAATGTTGTCTCCCAGAGGGAGAGAAAAGTTGTCTCCCGGAGGGAGACAAATGTTGTCTCCCAGAGGGAAACAAATTTTGTCTCCCGGAGGGAGACAAAGGTTGTCTCCCGGAGGGAGACAAAGGTTGTCTTCCGGAGGGAGACATATGTTGTCTCCCGGAGGGAGAAAAATGTTGTCTCCCGGAGGGAGACAAATGTTGTCTCCCGGAGGGAGACAAATGTTGTCTCCCGGAGGGAGACAAATGTTGTCACCCGGAGGGAGACAAAGGTTGTCTCCCGGAGGGAGACAGTTTGTCTCATAGAGGGAGACAAAGGTTGTCTCCCGGAGGGAGACAAATGTTGTCTCCCAGAGGGAGACAAAGGTTGTCTCCAGGAGGGAGACAAATGTTGTATCCCGGAGGGAGACAAAGGTTGTCTCCCGGAGGGAGACAAATGTTGTCTCCCGGAGGGAGACAAATGTTGTCTCCCGGAGGGAGACAATGGTTGTCTCCTGGAGGGAGACAAATGTTGTCTCCCGGAGGGAGACAAAGGTTTTCTCCCGGAGGGAGACAAAGGTTGTCTCCCGGAGGGAGACAAATATTGTCTCCCGGAGGGAGACAAAGGTTGTCTCCCGGAAGGAGACAAAGGTTGTCTCCCGGAGGGACACAAATGTTGTCTCCCGGAGGGAGACAAATGTTGTCTCCCGGAGGGAGACAGTTTGTCTCATAGAGGGAGACAAAGGTTGTCTCCCGGGGGGAGACAAATGTTGTCTCTCGGAGGGAGACAGTTTGTCTCATAGAGGGAAACAAAGGTTGTCTCCCGGAGGGAGACAAATGTTGTCTCCCGGAGGGAGACAGTTTGTCTCAAAGAGGGAGACAAATGTTGTCTCCCGGAGGGAGACAAAGGTTGTCTCCCGGAGGGAGACAAATGTTGTATCCCGGAGGGAGACTCAGTTTGTCTCCCGGAGGGAGACAGTTTGTCTCATAGAGGGAGACAAATGTTGTCTCCCGGAGGGAGACAAAGGTTGTCTCCCGGAGGGAGACAAATGTTGTATCCCGGAGGGAGACAGTTTGTCTTATAGAGGGAGACAAAGGTTGTCTCCCGGGGGGAGACAAAGGTTGTCTCACGGAGGGACACAAATGTTGTCTCCCGGAGGGAGACAAATGTTGTCTCCCGGAGGGAGATAGTTTGTCTCATAAAGGGAGACAAAGGTTGTCTCCCGGAGGGAGACAAATGGTGTCTCCCGGAGGGAGACAAATGTTGTCTCCCGGAGGGAGACAAAGGTTTTCTCCCGGAGGGACACAAATGTTGTCTCCCGGAGGGAGACAAATGTTGTCTCCCGGAGGGAGACAAATGTTGTCTCCCGGAGGGAGACAAATGTTGTCTCCCGGAGGGAGACAAATGTGGTCACCTGGAGGGAGACAAAGGTTGTCTCCCGGAGGGAGACAAATGTTGTCTCCCGGAGGGAGACAAAGGTTGTCTCACGGAGGGACACAAATGTTGTCTCCCGGAGGGAGACAAATGTTGTCTCCCGGAGGGAGATAGTTTGTCTCATAAAGGGAGACAAAGGTTGTCTCCCGGAGGGAGACATATGTTGTCTCCCGGAGGGAGAAAAATGTTGTCTCCCGGAGGGAGACAAATGTTGTCTCCCGGAGGGAGACAAAGGTTGTCTCCCGGGGGGAAAACAAATGTTGTCTCCCTGAGGGAGACAAATGTTGTCTCCCGGAGGGAGACAAATGTTGTCACCTGGAGGGAGACAAAGGTTGTCTCCCGGAGGGAGACAAATGTTGTCTCCCGGAGGGAGACAAAGGTTGTCTCACGGAGGGACACAAATGTTGTCTCCCGGAGGGAGACAAATGTTGTCTCCCGGAGGGAGATAGTTTGTCTCATAAAGGGAGACAAAGGTTGTCTCCCGGAGGGAGACAAATGTTGTCTCCCGGAGGGAGACAAAGGTTGTCTCACGGAGGGACACAAATGTTGTCTCCCGGAGGGAGACAAATGTTGTCTCCCGGAGGGAGATAGTTTGTCTCATAAAGGGAGACAAAGGTTGTCTCCCGGAGGGAGACAAATGTTGTCTCCCGGAGGGAGACAAATGTTGTCTCCCGGAGGGAGACAAAGGTTTTCTCCCGGAGGGACACAAATGTTGTCTCCCGGAGGGAGACAAATGTTGTCTCCCGGAGGGAGACAGTTTGTCTCATAGAGGGAGACAAAGGTTGTCTCCCGGAGGGAGACAAATGTTGTCTCCCGGAGGGAGACAAATGTTGTCTCCCGGAGGGAGACAAATGTTGTCTCCCGGAGGGAGACAAAGGTTGTCTCCCTCCGGGAGACAAATGTTGTCTAACGGAGGGAGAAAAATGTTGTCTCCCGGGGGGAGACAAATGTTGTCTCCCGGAGGGAGACAAAGGTTGTCTCCCAGAGGGAGACAAAGGTTGTCTCCCGGGGGGAAACAAATGTTGTATCCCGGAGGGAGACAAAGGTTGTCTCCCGGAGGGAGACAAATGTTGTCTCCCGGAGGGAGACAAATGTTGTCTCCCGGAGGGAGACAAAGGTTGTCTCCTGGAGGGAGACAAATGTTGTCTCCCGGAGGGATACAAAGGTTGTCTCCCGGAAGGAGACAAATGTTGTCTCCCAGAGGGAGAGAAATGTTGTCTCCCGGAGGGAGACAAATGTTGTCTCCCAGAGGGAAACAAATTTTGTCTCCCGGAGGGAGACAAAGGTTGTCTCCCGGAGGGAGACAAAGGTTTTCTCCCGGAGGGAGACATATGTTGTCTCCCGGAGGGAGAAAAATGTTGTCTCCCGGAGGGAGACAAATGTTGTCTCCCGGAGGGAGACAAATGTTGTCTCCCGGAGGGAGACAAATGTTGTCACCCGGAGGGAGACAAAGGTTGTCTCCCGGAGGGAGACAGTTTGTCTCATAGAGGGAGACAAAGGTTGTCTCCCGGAGGGAGACAAATGTTGTCTCCCAGAGGGAGACAAAGGTTGTCTCCAGGAGGGAGACAAATGTTGTATCCCGGAGGGAGACAAAGGTTGTCTCCCGGAGGGAGACAAATGTTGTCTCCCGGAGGGAGACAAATGTTGTCTCCCGGAGGGAGACAATGGTTGTCTCCTGGAGGGAGACAAATGTTGTCTCCCGGAGGGAGACAAAGGTTTTCTCCCGGAGGGAGACAAAGGTTGTCTCCCGGAGGGAGACAAATATTGTCTCCCGGAGGGAGACAAAGGTTGTCTCCCGGAAGGAGACAAAGGTTGTCTCCCGGAGGGACACAAATGTTGTCTCCCGGAGGGAGACAAATGTTGTCTCCCGGAGGGAGACAGTTTGTCTCATAGAGGGAGACAAAGGTTGTCTCCCGGGGGGAGACAAATGTTGTCTCTCGGAGGGAGACAGTTTGTCTCATAGAGGGAAACAAAGGTTGTCTCCCGGAGGGAGACAAATGTTGTCTCCCGGAGGGAGACAGTTTGTCTCAAAGAGGGAGACAAATGTTGTCTCCCGGAGGGAGACAAAGGTTGTCTCCCGGAGGGAGACAAATGTTGTATCCCGGAGGGAGACTCAGTTTGTCTCCCGGAGGGAGACAGTTTGTCTCATAGAGGGAGACAAATGTTGTCTCCCGGAGGGAGACAAAGGTTGTCTCCCGGAGGGACACAAATGTTGTATCCCGGAGGGAGACAGTTTGTCTCATAGAGGGAGACAAAGGTTGTCTCCCGGGGGGAGACAAATGTTGTCTCTCGGAGGGAGACAGTTTGTCTCATAGAGGGAAACAAAGGTTGTCTCCCGGAGGGAGACAAATGTTGTCTCCCGGAGGGAGACAGTTTGTCTCAAAGAGGGAGACAAATGTTGTCTCCCGGAGGGAGACAAAGGTTGTCTCCCGGAGGGAGACAAATGTTGTATCCCGGAGGGAGACTCAGTTTGTCTCCCGGAGGGAGACAGTTTGTCTCATAGAGGGAGACAAATGTTGTCTCCCGGAGGGAGACAAAGGTTGTCTCCCGGAGGGAGACAAATGTTGTATCCCGGAGGGAGACTCAGTTTGTCTCCCGGAGGGAGACAGTTTGTCTCATAGAGGGAGACAAATGTTGTCTCCCGGAGGGAGACAAAGGTTGTCTCCCGGAGGGAGACAAATGTTGTATCCCGGAGGGAGACAGTTTGTCTCATAGAGGGAGACAAAGGTTGTCTCCCGGGGGGAGACAAAGGTTGTCTCACGGAGGGACACAAATGTTGTCTCCCGGAGGGAGACAAATGTTGTCTCCCGGAGGGAGATAGTTTGTCTCATAAAGGGAGACAAAGGTTGTCTCCCGGAGGGAGACAAATGGTGTCTCCCGGAGGGAGACAAATGTTGTCTCCCGGAGGGAGACAAAGGTTTTCTCCCGGAGGGACACAAATGTTGTCTCCCGGAGGGAGACAAATGTTGTCTCCCGGAGGGAGACAAATGTTGTCTCCCGGAGGGAGACAAATGTTGTCTCCCGGAGGGAGACAAATGTGGTCACCTGGAGGGAGACAAAGGTTGTCTCCCGGAGGGAGACAAATGTTGTCTCCCGGAGGGAGACAAAGGTTGTCTCACGGAGGGACACAAATGTTGTCTCCCGGAGGGAGACAAATGTTGTCTCCCGGAGGGAGATAGTTTGTCTCATAAAGGGAGACAAAGGTTGTCTCCCGGAGGGAGACATATGTTGTCTCCCGGAGGGAGAAAAATGTTGTCTCCCGGAGGGAGACAAATGTTGTCTCCCGGAGGGAGACAAAGGTTGTCTCCCGGGGGGAAAACAAATGTTGTCTCCCGGAGGGAGACAAATGTTGTCTCCCGGAGGGAGACAAATGTTGTCTCCCGGAGGGAGACAAATGTGGTCACCTGGAGGGAGACAAAGGTTGTCTCCCGGAGGGAGACAAATGTTGTCTCCCGGAGGGAGACAAAGGTTGTCTCACGGAGGGACACAAATGTTGTCTCCCGGAGGGAGACAAATGTTGTCTCCCGGAGGGAGATAGTTTGTCTCATAAAGGGAGACAAAGGTTGTCTCCCGGAGGGAGACAAATGTTGTCTCCCGGAGGGAGACAAAGGTTGTCTCACGGAGGGACACAAATGTTGTCTCCCGGAGGGAGACAAATGTTGTCTCCCGGAGGGAGATAGTTTGTCTCATAAAGGGAGACAAAGGTTGTCTCCCGGAGGGAGACAAATGTTGTCTCCCGGAGGGAGACAAATGTTGTCTCCCGGAGGGAGACAAAGGTTTTCTCCCGGAGGGACACAAATGTTGTCTCCCGGAGGGAGACAAATGTTGTCTCCCGGAGGGAGACAGTTTGTCTCATAGAGGGAGACAAAGGTTGTCTCCCGGAGGGAGACAAATGTTGTCTCCCGGAGGGAGACAAATGTTGTCTCCCGGAGGGAGACAAATGTTGTCTCCCGGAGGGAGACAAAGGTTGTCTCCCTCCGGGAGACAAATGTTGTCTAACGGAGGGAGAAAAATGTTGTCTCCCGGGGGGAGACAAATGTTGTCTCCCGGAGGGAGACAAAGGTTGTCTCCCAGAGGGAGACAAAGGTTGTCTCCCGGAGGGAGACAAATGTTGTATCCCGGAGGGAGACAAAGGTTGTCTCCCGGAGGGAGACAAATGTTGTCTCCCGGAGGGAGACAAATGTTGTCTCCCGGAGGGAGACAAAGGTTGTCTCCTGGAGGGAGACAAATGTTGTCTCCCGGAGGGATACAAAGGTTGTCTCCCGGAAGGAGACAAATGTTGTCTCCCAGAGGGAGAGAAATGTTGTCTCCCGGAGGGAGACAAATGTTGTCTCCCAGAGGGAAACAAATTTTGTCTCCCGGAGGGAGACAAAGGTTGTCTCCCGGAGGGAGACAAAGGTTGTCTCCCGGAGGGAGACATATGTTGTCTCCCGGAGGGAGAAAAATGTTGTCTCCCGGAGGGAGACAAATGTTGTCTCCCGGAGGGAGACAAATGTTGTCTCCCGGAGGGAGACAAATGTTGTCACCCGGAGGGAGACAAAGGTTGTCTCCCGGAGGGAGACAGTTTGTCTCATAGAGGGAGACAAAGGTTGTCTCCCGGAGGGAGACAAATGTTGTCTCCCAGAGGGAGACAAAGGTTGTCTCCAGGAGGGAGACAAATGTTGTATCCCGGAGGGAGACAAAGGTTGTCTCCCGGAGGGAGACAAATGTTGTCTCCCGGAGGGAGACAAATGTTGTCTCCCGGAGGGAGACAATGGTTGTCTCCTGGAGGGAGACAAATGTTGTCTCCCGGAGGGAGACAAAGGTTTTCTCCCGGAGGGAGACAAAGGTTGTCTCCCGGAGGGAGACAAATATTGTCTCCCGGAGGGAGACAAAGGTTGTCTCCCGGAAGGAGACAAAGGTTGTCTCCCGGAGGGACACAAATGTTGTCTCCCGGAGGGAGACAAATGTTGTCTCCCGGAGGGAGACAGTTTGTCTCATAGAGGGAGACAAAGGTTGTCTCCCGGGGGGAGACAAATGTTGTCTCTGGGAGGGAGACAGTTTGTCTCATAGAGGGAAACAAAGGTTGTCTCCCGGAGGGAGACAAATGTTGTCTCCCGGAGGGAGACAGTTTGTCTCAAAGAGGGAGACAAATGTTGTCTCCCGGAGGGAGACAAAGGTTGTCTCCCGGAGGGAGACAAATGTTGTATCCCGGAGGGAGACTCAGTTTGTCTCCCGGAGGGAGACAGTTTGTCTCATAGAGGGAGACAAATGTTGTCTCCCGGAGGGAGACAAAGGTTGTCTCCCGGAGGGACACAAATGTTGTATCCCGGAGGGAGACAGTTTGTCTCATAGAGGGAGACAAAGGTTGTCTCCCGGGGGGAGACAAATGTTGTCTCTCGGAGGGAGACAGTTTGTCTCATAGAGGGAAACAAAGGTTGTCTCCCGGAGGGAGACAAATGTTGTCTCCCGGAGGGAGACAGTTTGACTCAAAGAGGGAGACAAATGTTGTCTCCCGGAGGGAGACAAAGGTTGTCTCCCGGAGGGAGACAAATGTTGTATCCCGGAGGGAGACTCAGTTTGTCTCCCGGAGGGAGACAGTTTGTCTCATAGAGGGAGACAAATGTTGTCTCCCGGAGGGAGACAAAGGTTGTCTCCCGGAGGGAGACAAATGTTGTATCCCGGAGGGAGACAAAGGTTGTCTCCCGGAGGGAGACAAAGGTTGTCTCCCGGAGGGAGACAGTTTGTCTCATAGAGGAAGACAAAGGTTGTATCCCGGGGGGAGACAAATGTTGTCTCCCGGAGGGAGACAAATGTTGTCTCCCGGAGGGAGACAAAAGATGTCTCCCGGAGGGAGACAAAGGTTGTCTCCAGGAGGGAGACAAAGGTTGTCTCCCGGAGGGAGACAAATGTTGTCTCCCGGAGGGAGACATATGTTGTCTCCCGGAGGGAGACAAATGTTGTCTCCCGGAGGGGGACAAAGGTTGTCTCCCGGAGGGAGACAAAGGTTGTCTCCCGGAGGGAGACAAATGTTGTCTCCCGGAGGGAGACAAAGGTTGTCTCCCGGAGGGAGACAAATATTGTCTCCCGGAGGGAGACAAATGTTGTCTCCCGGAGGGAGACAAATCTTGTCTCCCGGAGGAAGACAAAGGTTGTCTCCCAGAGGGAGACAAAGGTTGTCTCCCGGTGGGAGACATTTTGTCTCATAGAGGGAAAAAAAGGTTGTCTCCCGGAGGGAGACAAATGTTGTCTCCCGGAGGGAGACAAATGTTGTATCCCGGAGGGAGACTCAGTTTGTCTCCCGGAGGGAGACAGTTTGTCTCATAGAGGGAGACAAATGTTGTCTCCCGGAGGGAGACAAAGGTTGTCTCCCGGAGGGAGACAAATGTTGTATCCCGGTGGGAGACAAAGGTTGTCTCCCGGAGGGAGACAAAGGTTGTCTCCCGGAGGGAGACAGTTTGTCTCATAGAGGAAGACAAAGGTTGTATCCCGGGGGGAGACAAATGTTGTCTCCCGGAGGGAGACAAATGTTGTCTCCCGGAGGGAGACAAAAGATGTCTCCCGGAGGGAGACAAACGTTGTCTCCCAGAGGGAGACAAAGGTTGTCTCCCGGAGGGAGACAGTTTGTCTCATAGAGGGAAAAAAAGGTTGTCTCCCGGAGGGAGACAAAGGTTGTCTCCCGGAGGGAGACAAATGTTGTATCCCGGAGGGAGACAAAGGTTGTCTCCCGGAGGGAGACAAAGGTTGTCTCCAGGAGGGAGACAAAGGTTGTCTCCCGGAGGGAGACAAATGTTGTCTCCCGGAGGGGGACAAAGGTTGTCTCCCGGAGGGAGACAAAGGTTGTCTCCCGGAGGGAGACAAACGTTGTCTCCCAGAGGGAGACAAAGGTTGTCTCCCGGTGGGAGACATTTTGTCTCATAGAGGGAAAAAAAGGTTGTCTCCCGGAGGGAGACAAATGTTGTATCCCGGAGGGAGACAAAGGTTTTCTCCCGGAGGGAGACAAAAGGTTGTCTCCCGGAGGGAGACAAAGGTTTGGTCCCGGAGGGAGACAAATGTTGTCTCCCGGAGGGAGACAAATGTTGTCTCCCGGAGGGAGACAAATGTTGCATCCCGGAGGGAGGGTTGTCTCCCGGAGGGAGATAAAGGTTGTCTCATAGAGGAAGACAAAGGTTGTATCCCGGGGGGAGACAAATGTTGTCTTCCGGAGGGAGACAAAAGTTGTCTCCCGGAGGGAGACAAAGGTTGTCTCCCGGAGGGAGACAAAGGTTGTCTCCCGGAGGGAGACAAATGTTGTCTCCCGGAGGGAGACATATGTTGTCTCCCGGAGGGAGACAAAGGTTGTCTCCCGGAGGGAGACAAAGGTTGTCTCCCGGAGGGAGACAAATATTGTCTCCCTGAGGGAGACAAAGGTTGTCTCCCGGAGGGAGACAAACGTTGTCTCCCAGAGGGAAACAAAGGTTGTCTCCCGGAGGGAGACAAGGTTTGTCTCCCGGAGGGAGACAGTTTGTCTCATAGAGGGAGACAAATGTTGTCTCCCGGAGGGAGACAAAGGTTGTCTCCCGGAGGGAGACAAAGGTTGTCTCCCGGAGGGAGACAATTGTTGTATCCCGGAGGGAGACAAAGGTTGTCTCCCGGAGGGAGACAGTTTGTCTCATAGAAGGAGACAAAGGTTGTCTCCCGGTGGGAGACATTTTGTCTCATAGAGGGAAAAAAAGGTTGTCTCCCGGAGGGAGACAAATGTTGTATCCCGGAGGGAGACAAAGGTTTTCTCCCGGAGGGAGACAAAAGGTTGTCTCCCGGAGGGAGACAAAGGTTTGGTCCCGGAGGGAGACAAATGTTGTCTCCCGGAGGGAGACAAATGTTGTCTCCCGGAGGGAGACAAATGTTGCATCCCGGAGGGAGGGTTGTCTCCCGGAGGGAGATAAAGGTTGTCTCATAGAGGAAGACAAAGGTTGTATCCCGGGGGGAGACAAATGTTGTCTTCCGGAGGGAGACAAAAGTTGTCTCCCGGAGGGAGACAAAGGTTGTCTCCCGGAGGGAGACAAAGGTTGTCTCCCGGAGGGAGACAAATGTTGTCTCCCGGAGGGAGACATATGTTGTCTCCCGGAGGGAGACAAAGGTTTTCTCCCGGAGGGAGACAAAGGTTGTCTCCCGGAGGGAGACAAATATTGTCTCCCTGAGGGAGACAAAGGTTGTCTCCCGGAGGGAGACAAACGTTGTCTCCCAGAGGGAGACAAAGGTTGTCTCCCGGAGGGAGACAGTTTGTCTCATAGAGGGAAACAAAGGTTGTCTCCCGGAGGGAGACAAGGTTTGTCTCCCGGAGGGAGACAGTTTGTCTCATAGAGGGAGACAAATGTTGTCTCCCGGAGGGAGACAAAGGTTGTCTCCCGGAGGGAGACAAAGGTTGTCTCCCGGAGGGAGACAAATGTTGTATCCCGGAGGGAGACAAAGGTTGTCTCCTGGAGGGAGACAGTTTGTCTCATAGAAGGAGACAAAGGTTGTCTCCCGGAGGGAGACAAATGTTGTCTCCCGGAGGGAGACAAATGTTGTCTCCCGGAGGGAGACAAAGGTTGTCTCCCGGAGGGAGACAAATGTTGTCTCCCGGAGGGAGACAAAGGTTGTCTCCCGGAGGGAGACAAAGGTTGTCTCCCGGGGGGAGACAAATGTTGTCTCCCGGAGGGAGACAAAGGTTGTCTCCCGGAGGGAGACAAATGTTGTCTCCCGGAGGGAGACAAATGTTGTCTCCCGGAGGGAGACATTTTGTCTCCTAGAGGGAGACAAATGTTGTCTCCCGGAGGGAGACAAATGTTGTATCCCGGAGGGAGACAAAGGTTGTCTCCCGGAGGGAAACAAAGGTTGTCTCATAGAGGGAGACAAATGTTGTCTCCCGGAGGGAGACAAAGGTTGTCACCCGGTGGGAGACAAAGGTTGTCTCCCGGAGGGAGACAAAGGTTGTCTCCCGGTGGGAGACAAATGTTGTCTCCCGGAGGGAGACAAAGGTTGTCTCCCGGAAGGAGACAAAGGTTGTCTCCCGGAGGGAGACAAAGGTTGTCTCCCGGAGGGAGACAAATGCTGTCTCCCGGAGGGAGACAAATGTTGTCTCCCAGAGGGAGACATTTTGTCTCTTAGAGGGAGACAAAGGTTGTCTCCCGGAGGGAGACAAATGTTGTCTCCCGGAGGGAGACAAATGTTG
Source organism: Aurelia sp. 4 Dawson et al 2005 (assembly GCA_964019985.1). Taxonomy (NCBI): domain Eukaryota; kingdom Metazoa; phylum Cnidaria; class Scyphozoa; order Semaeostomeae; family Ulmaridae; genus Aurelia; species Aurelia sp. 4 Dawson et al 2005. Next base: position 4,796,359 of record OZ026495.1, read on the forward strand.
TCTCCCGGAGGGAGACATTTTGTCTCCTAGAGGGAGACAAAGGATGTCTCCCGGAGGGAGACAAATGTTGTCTCCCGGAGGGATACAAATGTTGTCTCCCGGAGGGAGACATTTTGTCTCCTAGAGGGAGACAAAGGTTGTCTCCCGGAGGGAGACAAATGTTGTATCCCGGAGGGAGACAAAGGTTGCATCCCAGAGGGAGACAAAGGTTGTCTCCCGGAGGGAGACAAAGGTGGTCTCATAGAGGGAGACAAATGTTGTCTCCCGGAGGGAGACGAAGGTTGTCTCCCGGAGGGAGACAAAAGTTGTCTCCCGGAGGGAGACAAATGTTGTCTTCCGGAGGGAGACAAAGGTTGTCTCCCGGAAGGAGACAAAGGTTGTCTCCCGGAGGGAGACAAAGGTTGTCTCCCGGAAGGAGACAAAGGTTGTCTCCCGGAGGGAGACAAAGTTTGTCTCCCGGAGGGAGACAGTTTGTCTCTTAGAGGGAGACAAATGTTGTATCCCGGAGGGAGACAAATGTTGTATCCCGGAGGGAGACAAATGTTGTCTCCCGGAGGGAGACAAAGGTTGTCTCCCGGAGGGAGACAAATGTTGTCTCCAGGAGGGAGACAAAGTTTGTCTCCCGGAGGGAGACAAAGGTTGTCTCCCGGAGGGAGACAAATGTTGTCTCCCGGAGGGAGACAAAGGTTGTCTCCCGGAAGGAGACAAAGGTTGTCTCCCGGAGGGAGACAAAGGTTGTCTCCCGGAGGGACACAAATGTTGTCTCCCGGAGGGAGACAAATGTTGTCTCCCGGAGGGAGACATTTTGTCTCCTAGAGGGAGACAAAGGTTGTCTGCCGGAGGGAGACAAAGGTTGTCTCCCGCAGGGAGACAAAGGTTGTCTCCCGGAGGGAGACAAATGTTGTCTCCCGGAGGGAGACAAACGTTGTCTCCCGGAGGGAGACAAATGTTGTCTCCCGGTGGGAGACAAAGGTTGTCTCCCGGAGGGAGACAAATGTTGTCTCCCGGAAGGAGTTAAAGGTTGTCTCCCGGAAGGAGACAAAGGTTGTCTCCCGTAGGGAGACAAATGTTGTCTCCCGGAGGGAGACAAATGTTGTCTCCCGGAGGGAGACAAAGGTTGTCTCCCGGAAGGAGACAAAGGTTGTCTCCCGGAGGGAGACAAAGGTTGTCTCCCGGAGGGAGACAAATGTTGTCTCCCGGAGGGAGACAAATGTTGTCTCCCGGAGGGAGACAAATGTTGTCTCCCGGAGGGAGACATTTTGTCTCCTAGAGGGAGACAAAGGTTGTCTCCCGGAGGGAGACAAAGGTTGTCTCCCGGAGGGAGACAAATGTTGTCTCCCGGAGGGAGACAAATGTTGTCTCCCGGAGGGAGACATTTTGTCTCCTAGAGGGAGACAAAGGTTGTCTCCCGGAGGGAGACAAGTGTTGTATCCCGGATGGAGACAAAGGTTGTCTCTCGGAGGGAGACAAAGGTTGTCTTATAGAGGGAGACAAATGTTGTCTCCCGGAGGGAGACAAAGGTTGTCTCCCGGTGGGAGACAAAGGTTGTCTCCCGGAGGGAGACAAAGGTTGTCTCCCGGAAGAAGACAAAGGTTGTCTCCCGGAGGGAGACAAAGGTTGTCTCCCGGAGGGAGACAAATGTTGTCTCCCGGAGGGAGACAAATGTTGTCTCCCGGAGGGAGACATTTTGTCTCCTAGAGGGAGACAAAGGTTGTCTCCCGGAGGGAGACAAAGGTTGTCTCCCGGAGGGAGACAAATGTTGTCTCCCGGAGGGAGACAAATGTTGTCTCCCGGAGGGAGACAAATGTTGTCTTCCGGAGGGAGACAAAGGTTGTCTCCCGGAGGGAACCAAATGTTGTCTCCCGGAGGGAGACAAAGGTTGTCTCCCGGAAGGAGACAAAGGTTGTCTCCCGGAGGGAGACAAATGTTGTCTCCCGGAGGGATACAAATGTTGTCTCCCGGAGTGAGACATTTTGTCTCCTAGAGGGAGACAAAGGTTGTCTCCCGGAGGGAGACAAATGTTGTATCCCGGAGGGAGACAAAGGTTGCATCCCAGAGGGAGACAAAGGTTGTCTCCCGGAGGGAGACAAAGGTGGTCTCATAGAGGGAGACAAATGTTGTCTCCCGGAGGGAGACAAAGGTTGTCTCCCGGAGGGAGACAAACGTTGTCTCCCGGAGGGAGATAAATGTTGTCTTCCGGAGGGAGACAAAGGTTGCATCCCAGAGGGAGACAAAGGTTGTCTCCCGGAGGGAGACAAAGGTGGTCTCATAGAGGGAGACAAATGTTGTCTCCCGGAGGGAGACAAAGGTTGTCTCCCGGAGGGAGACAAACGTTGTCTCCCGGAGGGAGATAAATGTTGTCTTCCGGAGGGAGACAAAGGTTGTCTCCCGGAAGGAGACAAAGGTTGTCTCCCGGAGGGAGACAAAGTTTGTCTCCCGGAGGGAGACAGTTTGTCTCTTAGAGGGAGACAAATGTTGTATCCTGGAGGGAGACAAATGTTGTATCCCGGAGGGAGACAAATGTTGTATCCCGGAGGGAGACAAATGTTGTCTCCCGGAGGGAGACAAAGGTTGTCTCCCGGAGGGAGACAAATGTTGTCTCCAGGAGGGAGACAAAGGTTGTCTCCCGGAGGGAGACAAAGGTTGTCTCCCGGAGGGAGACAAAGGTTGTCTCATAGAGGGAGACAAATGTTGTCTCCCGGAGGGAGACAAAGGTTGTCTCCCGGAGGGAGACAAAGGTTGTCTCCCGGAGGGAGACAAAGGTTGTCTCCCGGAGGGAGACAAATGTTGTATCCCGGAGGGAGACAAAGGTTGTATCCCGAAGGGAGACAAAGGTTGTCTCCCGGAGGGAGACAAATGTTGTCTCCCGGAGGGAGACAAAGGTTGTCTCCCGGAAGGAGCCAAAGGTTGTCTCCCGGAGGGAGACAAATGTTGTCTCCCGGAGGGAGACAAATGTTGTCTCCGGAGGGAGACAAATGTTGTCTCCCGGAGGGAAACAAAGGTTGTCTCCCGGAGGGAGACAAATGTTGTCTCCCGGAGGGAGACAAAGGTTGTCTCCCGGAAGGAGACAAAGGTTGTCTCCCGGACGGAGAGAAATGTTGTCTCCCGGAGGGAGACAAATGTTGTCTCCCGGAGGGAGACATTTTGTCTCCTAGAGGGAGACAAAGGTTGTCTCCCGGAGGGAGACAAATGTTGTATCCCGGAGGGAGACAAGGGTTGTATCCCGGAGGGAGACAAAGGTTGTCTCCCGGAGGGAGACAAAGGTGGTCTCATAGAGGGAGACAAATGTTGTCTCCCGGAGGGAGACAAAGGTTGTCTCCCGGAGGGAGACAAAGGTTGTTTCCCGGGGGGAGACAAATGTTGTCTCCCGGAGGGAGACAAAGGTTGTCTCCCGGAAGGAGACAAAGGTTGTCTCCCGGAGGGAGACAAATGTTGTCTCCCGGAGGGAGACAAAGGTTGTCTCCCGGAGGGAGACAAAGGTTGTCTCACGGAGGGAGACAAAGGTTGTCTCATAGAGGGAGACAAATGTTGTCTCCCGGAGGGAGACAAAGGTTGTCTCCCGGAGGGAGACAAAGGTTGTCTCCCGGAGGGAGACAAATGTTGTCTCCCGGAGGGAGACAAAGGTTGTCTCCCGGAAGGAGACAAAGGTTGTCTCCCGGAGGGAGACAAATGTTGTCTCCCGGAGGGAGACAAAGGTTGTCTCCCGGAAGGAGACAAAGGTTGTCTCCCGGACGGAGACAAATGTTGTCTCCCGGAGGGAGACAAATGTTGTCTCCCGGAGGGAGACATTTTGTCTCCTAGAGGGAGACAAAGGTTGTCTCCCGGAGGGAGACAAATGTTGTATCCCGGAGGGAGACAAGGGTTGTATCCCGGAGGGAGACAAAGGTTGTCTCCCGGAGGGAGACAAAGGTGGTCTCATAGAGGGAGACAAATGTTGTCTCCCGGAGGGAGACAAAGGTTGTCTCCCGGAGGGAGACAAAGGTTGTCTCCCGGGGGGAGACAAATGTTGTCTCCCGGAGGGAGACAAAGGTTGTCTCCCGGAAGGAGACAAAGGTTGTCTCCCGGAGGGAGACAAAGGTTGTCTCCCGGAGGGAGAGAACGGTTGTCTCATAGAGGGAGACAAATGTTGTCTCCCGGAGGGAGACAAATGTTGTCTCCCGGAGGGAGACAAAGGTTGTCTCCCGGAGGGAGACAAATGTTGTCTCCCGGAGTGAGACAAAGGTTGTCTCCCGGAAGGAGACAAAGGTTGTCTTCCGGAGGGAGACAAATGTTGTCTCCCGGAGGGAGGCAAATGTTGCCTCCCGGAGGGAGAAAAATGTTGTCTCCCGGAGGGAGACAAATGTTGTCTCCCGGAGGGAGACAAAGGTTGTCTCCCGGAGGGAGACAAATGTCGTCTCCCGGAGGGAGACAAATGTTGTCTCCCGGAGGGAGACATTTTGTCTCCTAGAGGGAGACAAAGGTTGTTTCCCTTAGGGAGACAAATGTTGTATCCCGGAGGGAGACAAAGGTTGTCTCCCGGAGGGAGACAAAGGTTGTCTCATAGAGGGAGACAAATGTTGTCTCCCGGAGGGAGACAAATGTTGTCTCCCGGAGGGAGACAAAGGTTGTCTCACAGAGGGAGACAAATGTTGTCTCCCGGAGGGAGACAAATGTTGTCTCCCGGAGGGACACAAAGGTTGTCTCATAGAGGGAGACAAATGTTGTATCCCGGAGGGAGACAAAGGTTGTCTCATAGAGGGAGACAAAGGTTGTCTCCCGGAGGGAGACAAAGGTTGTCTCCCGGAGGGAGACAAATGTTGTCTCCCGGAGGGAGACAAAGGTTGTCTCCCGGAAGGAGACAAAGGTTGTCTCCCGGAGGGAGACAAATGTTGTCTCCCGGAGGGAGACAAATGTTGTCTCCCGGAGGGAGGTAAATGTTGTCTCCCGGAGGGAGAAAAATGTTGTCTCCCGGAGGGAGACAAAGGTTGTCTCATAGAGGGAGACAAATGTTGTCTCCCGGAGGGAGACAAAGGTTGTCTCCCGGAGGGAGACAAAGGTTGTCTCCCGGAGGGAGACAAAGGTTGTCTCCCGGAGGGAGACAAATGTTGTCTCCCTGAGGGAGACAAAGGTTGTCTCCCGGAAGGAGACAAAGGTTGTCTCCCGGAGGGAGACAAATGTTGTCTCCCGGAGGGAGACAAATGTTGTCTCCCGGAGGGAGACAAAGGTTGTCTCCCGGAGGGAGACAAATGTTTTCTCCCGGAGGGAGACAAAGGTTGTCTCCCGGAAGGAGACAAAGGTTGTCTCCCGGAGGGAGACAAATGTTGTCTCCCGGAGGGAGACAAAGGTTGTCTCCCGGAAGGAGACAAAGGTTGTCTTCCGGAGGGAGACAAATGTTGTCTCCCGGAGGGAGGCAAATGTTGCCTCCCGGAGGGAGAAAAAGGTTGTCTCCCGGAGGGAGACAAATGTTGTCTCCCGGAGGGAGACAAAGGTTGTCTCCCGGAGGGAGACAAATGTTGTCTCCCGGAGGGAGACAAATGTTGTCTCCCGGAGGGAGACATTTTGTCTCCTAGAGGGAGACAAAGGTTGTCTCCCGGAGGGAGACAAATGTTGTATCCCGGAGGGAGACAAAGGTTGTCTCCCGGAGGGAGACAAAGGTTGTTTCATAGAGGGAGACAAATGTTGTCTCCCGGAGGGAGACTAAGGTTGTCTCCCGGAGGGAGACAAAGGTTGTCTCCCGGAGGGAGACAAAGGTTGTCTCCCGGAGGGAGACAAATGTTGTCTCCCGGAGGGAGACAAATGTTGTCTCCCGGAGGGAGACAAATGTTGTCTCCCGGAGGGACACAAAGGTTGTCTCATAGAGGGAGACAAATGTTGTCTCCCGGAGGGAGACAAAGGTTGTCTCCCGGAGGGAGACAAAGGTTGTCTCCCGGAGGGAGACAAAGGTTGTCTCCCGGAGGGAGACAAATGTTGTCTCCTGGAGGGAGACATATGTTGTCTCCCGGAGGGAGACAAAGGTTGTCTCCCGGAAGGAGACGAAGAATGTCTCCCGGAGGGAGACAAATGTTGTCTCCCGGAGGGAGACAAAGGTTGTCTCCTGGAAGGAGACAAAGGTTGTCTCCCGGAGGGAGACAAATGTTGTCTCCCAGAGGGAGACAAATGTTGTCTCCCGGAGGGAGACATTTTGTCTCCTAGAGGGAGACAAAGGTTGTCTCCAGGAGGGAGACAAATGTTGTATCCCGGAGGGAGACAAATGTTGTATCCCGGAGGGAGACAAAGGTTGTCTCCCGGAGGGAGACAAAGGTTGTCTCATAGAGGGAGACAAATGTTGTCTCCCGGAGGGAGACAAAGGTTGTCTCCCGGAGGGAAACAAAGGTTGTCTCCCGGAGGGAGACAAATGTTGTCTCCCGGATTGAGACAAAGGTTGTCTCCCGGAAGGTGACAAAGGTTGTCTCCCGGAGGGAGACAAATGTTGTCTCTTAGAGGGAGACAAATGTTGTCTCCCGGAGGGAGACATTTTGTCTCCTAGAGGGAGACAAAGGTTGTCTCCCGGAGAGAGACAAAAGGTTGTCTCCCGGAGGGAGACAAATGTTGTCTCCCGGAGGGAGACATATGTTGTCTCCCGGAGGGAGACAAATGTTGTCTCCCGGAGGGAGATAAAGGTTGTCTCCCGGAGGGAGACAAATGTTGTATCCCGGAGGGAGACAAAGGTTGTCTCCCGGAGGGAGACAAAGGTTGTCTCATAGAGGGAGACAAATGTTGTCTCCCGGAGGGACACAAAGGTTGTCTCCCGGAGGGAGACAAAGGTTGTCTCCCGGAGGGAGACAAATGTTGTCTCCCGGAGGGAGACAAATGTTGTCTCCCGGAGGGAGACATTTTGTCTCCTAGAGGGAGACAAAGGTTGTCTCCCGGAGGGAGACAAATGTTGTCTCCCGGAGGGAGACAAAGGTTGTCTCCCGGAAGGAGACAAAGGTTGTCTCCCGGAGGGAGACAAATGTTGTCTCCCAGAGGGAGACAAATGTTGTCTCCCGGAGGGAGACATTTTGTCTCCTAGAGGGAGACAAAGGTTGTCTCCCGGAGGGAGACAAATGTTGTCTCCCGGAGGGACACAAATGTTGTCTCCCGGAGGGAGACAAAGGTTGTCTCCCGGAGGGAGACAAAGGTTGTCTCCCGGAGGGAGACAAAGGTTGTCTCCCGGAGGGAGACAAAGGTTGTCTCCCGGAGGGAGACAAATGTTGTCTCTCGGAGGGAGACAAAGGTTGTCTCCCGGAAGGAGACAAAGGTTGTCTCCCGGAGGGAGACAAATGTTGTCTCCCGGAGGGAGACAAATGTTGTCTCCCGGAGGGAGACAAATGTTGTCTCCCGGAGGGAGACAAATGTTGTCTCCCGGAGGGAGACAAAGGTTGTCTCCCGGAAGGAGACAAAGGTTGTCTCCCGGAGGGAGACAAATGTTGTATCTCGGAGGGAGACAAATGTTGTATCCCGGAGGGAGACAAATGTTGTATCCCGGAGGGAGACAAATGTTGTATCCCGGAGGGAGACAAAGGTAGTCTCCCGGAGGGAGATAAAGGTTGTCTCCCGGAGGGAGACAAATGTTGTATCCCGGAGGGAGACAAAGGTTGTCTCCCGGAGGGAGACAAAGGTTGTCTCATAGAGGGAGACAAATGTTGTCTCCCGGAGGGAGACAAAGGTTGTCTCCCGGAGGGAGACAAAGGTTGTCTCCCGGAGGGAGACAAAGGTTGTCTCCCGGAGGGAGACAAATGTTGTCTCCCGGAGGGAGACAAAGGTTGTCTCCCGGAGAGAGACAAAAGGTTGTCTCCCGGAGGGAGACAAATGTTGTCTCCCGGAGGGAGACATATGTTGTCTCCCGGAGGGAGACAAATGTTGTTTCCCGGAGGGAGACAAAGGTTGTCTCCCGGAGGGAGACAAATGTTGTCTCCCGGAGGGAGACAAAGGTTTTCTCCCGGAAGGAGACAAAGAATGTCTCCCGGAGGGAGACAAATGTTGTCTCCCGGAGGGAGACAAATGTTGTCTCCCGGAGGGAGACATTTTGTCTCCTAGAGGGAGACAAAGGTTGTCTCCCGGAGGGAGACAAATGTTGTCTCCCGGAGGGAGACAAAGGTTGTCTCCCGGAAGGAGACAAAGGTTGTCTCCCGGAGGGAGACAAATGTTGTCTCCCAGAGGGAGACAAATGTTGTCTCCCGGAGGGAGACATTTTGTCTCCTAGAGGGAGACAAAGGTTGTCTCCCGGAGGGAGACAAATGTTGTATCCCGGAGGGAGACAAAGGTTGTCTCCCGGAGGGAGACAAAGGTTGTCTCATAGAGGGAGACAAATGTTGTCTCCCGGAGGGAGACAAAGGTTGTCTCCCGGAGGGAGACAAAGGTTGTCTCCCGGAGGGAGACAAAGGTTGTCTCCCGGAGGGAGACAAATGTTGTCTCCCGGAGGGAGACAAAGGTTGTCTCCCGGAAGGAGACAAAGGTTGTCTCCCGGAGGGAGACAAATGTTGTCTCCCAGAGGGAGACAAATGTTGTCTCCCGGAGGGAGACATTTTGTCTCCTAGAGTGAGACAAAGGTTGTCTCCCGGAGAGAGACAAAAGGTTGTCTCCCGGAGGGAGACAAATGTTGTCTCCCGGAGGGAGACATATGTTGTCTCCCGGAGGGAGACAAATGTTGTTTCCCGGAGGGAGACAAAGGTTGTCTCCCGGAGGGAGACAAATGTTGTCTCCCAGAGGGAGACAAATGTTGTCTCCCGGAGGGAGACATTTTGTCTCCTAGAGGGAGACAAAGGTTGTCTCCAGGAGGGAGACAAATGTTGTATCCCGGAGGGAGACAAATGTTGTCTCCCGGAGGGAGACAAAGGTTGTCTCCCGGAAGGAGACAAAGGTTGTCTTCCGGAGGGAGACAAAGGTTGTCTCATAGAGGGAGACAAATGTTGTCTCCCGGAGGGAGACAAAGGTTGTCTCCCGGAGGGAGACAAAGGTTGTCTCCCGGAGGGAGACAAAGGTTGTCTCCCGGAGGGAGACAAATGTTGTCTCCCGGAGGGAGACAAAGGTTGTCTCCCGGAGAGAGACAAAAGGTTGTCTCCCGGAGGGAGACAAATGTTGTCTCCCGGAGGGAGACATATGTTGTCTCCCGGAGGGAGACAAATGTTGTTTCCCGGAGGGAGACAAAGGTTGTCTCCCGGAGGGAGACAAATGTTGTCTCCCGGAGGGAGACAAAGGTTTTCTCCCGGAAGGAGACAAAGAATGTCTCCCGGAGGGAGACAAATGTTGTCTCCCGGAGGGAGACAAATGTTGTCTCCCGGAGGGAGACATTTTGTCTCCTAGAGGGAGACAAAGGTTGTCTCCCGGAGGGAGACAAATGTTGTCTCCCGGAGGGAGACAAAGGTTGTCTCTCGGAAGGAGACAAAGGTTGTCTCCCGGAGGGAGACAAATGTTGTCTCCCAGAGGGAGACAAATGTTGTCTCCCGGAGGGAGACAAATGTTGTATCCCGGAGGGAGACAAAGGTTGTCTCCCGGAGGGAGACAAAGGTTGTCTCATAGAGGGAGACAAATGTTGTCTCCCGGAGGGACACAAAGGTTGTCTCCCGGAGGGAGACAAAGGTTGTCTCCCGGAGGGAGACAAAGGTTGTCTCCCGGAGGGAGACAAATGTTGTCTCCCGGAGGGAGACAAATGTTGTCTCCCGGAGGGAGACAAAGGTTGTCTCATAGAGGGAGACAAATGTTGTCTCCCGGAGGGAGACAAAGGTTGTCTCCCGGAGGGAGACAAAGGTTGTCTCCCGGAGGGAGACAAAGGTTGTCTCCCGGAGGGAGACAAAGGTTGTCTCCCGGAGGGAGACAAATGTTGTCTCTCGGAGGGAGACAAAGGTTGTCTCCCGGAAGGAGACAAAGGTTGTCTCCCGGAGGGAGACAAATGTTGTCTCCCGGAGGGAGACAAATGTTGTCTCCCGGAGGGAGACAAATGTTGTCTCCCGGAGGGAGACAAATGTTGTCTCCCGGAGGGAGACAAAGGTTGTCTCCCAGAGGGAGACAAATGTTGTCTCCCGGAGGGAGACAAAGGTTGTCTCCCGGAGGGAGACAAAGGTTGTCTCCCGGAGGGAGACAAATGTTGTCTCCCGGAGGGAGACAAAGGTTGTCTCCCGGAAGGAGACAAAGGTTGTCTCCCGGAGGGAGACAAATGTTGTATCTCGGAGGGACACAAATGTTGTATCCCGGAGGGAGACAAATGTTGTATCCCGGAGGGAGACAAATGTTGTATCCCGGAGGGAGACAAAGGTAGTCTCCCGGAGGGAGATAAAGGTTGTCTCCCGGAGGGAGACAAATGTTGTATCCCGGAGGGAGACAAAGGTTGTCTCCCGGAGGGAGACAAAGGTTGTCTCATAGAGGGAGACAAATGTTGTCTCCCGGAGGGAGACAAAGGTTGTCTCCCGGAGGGAGACAAAGGTTGTCTCCCGGAGGGAGACAAAGGTTGTCTCCCGGAGGGAGACAAATGTTGTCTCCCGGAGGGAGACAAAGGTTGTCTCCCGGAGAGAGACAAAAGGTTGTCTCCCGGAGGGAGACAAATGTTGTCTCCCGGAGGGAGACATATGTTGTCTCCCGGAGGGAGACAAATGTTGTTTCCCGGAGGGAGACAAAGGTTGTCTCCCGGAGGGAGACAAATGTTGTCTCCCGGAGGGAGACAAAGGTTTTCTCCCGGAAGGAGACAAAGAATGTCTCCCGGAGGGAGACAAATGTTGTCTCCCGGAGGGAGACAAATGTTGTCTCCCGGAGGGAGACATTTTGTCTCCTAGAGGGAGACAAAGGTTGTCTCCCGGAGGGAGACAAATGTTGTCTCCCGGAGGGAGACAAAGGTTGTCTCCCGGAAGGAGACAAAGGTTGTCTCCCGGAGGGAGACAAATGTTGTCTCCCAGAGGGAGACAAATGTTGTCTCCCGGAGGGAGACATTTTGTCTCCTAGAGGGAGACAAAGGTTGTCTCCCGGAGGGAGACAAATGTTGTATCCCGGAGGGAGACAAAGGTTGTCTCCCGGAGGGAGACAAAGGTTGTCTCATAGAGGGAGACAAATGTTGTCTCCCGGAGGGAGACAAAGGTTGTCTCCCGGAGGGAGACAAAGGTTGTCTCCCGGAGAGAGACAAAAGGTTGTCTCCCGGAGGGAGACAAATGTTGTCTCCCGGAGGGAGACATATGTTGTCTCCCGGAGGGAGACAAATGTTGTTTCCCGGAGGGAGACAAAGGTTGTCTCCCGGAGGGAGACAAATGTTGTCTCCCAGAGGGAGACAAATGTTGTCTCCCGGAGGGAGACATTTTGTCTCCTAGAGGGAGACAAAGGTTGTCTCCAGGAGGGAGACAAATGTTGTATCCCGGAGGGAGACAAATGTTGTCTCCCGGAGGGAGACAAAGGTTGTCTCCCGGAAGGAGACAAAGGTTGTCTTCCGGAGGGAGACAAAGGTTGTCTCATAGAGGGAGACAAATGTTGTCTCCCGGAGGGAGACAAAGGTTGTCTCCCGGAGGGAGACAAAGGTTGTCTCCCGGAGGGAGACAAAGGTTGTCTCCCGGAGGGAGACAAATGTTGTCTCCCGGAGGGAGACAAAGGTTGTCTCCCGGAGAGAGACAAAAGGTTGTCTCCCGGAGGGAGACAAATGTTGTCTCCCGGAGGGAGACAAAGGTTGTCTCCCGGAGGGAGACAAATGTTGTCTCCCGGAGGGAGACAAAGGTTTTCTCCCGGAAGGAGACAAAGAATGTCTCCCGGAGGGAGACAAATGTTGTTTCCCGGAGGGAGACAAAGGTTGTCTCCCGGAGGGAGACAAATGTTGTCTCCCGGAGGGAGACAAAGGTTTTCTCCCGGAAGGAGACAAAGAATGTCTCCCGGAGGGAGACAAATGTTGTCTCCCGGAGGGAGACAAATGTTGTCTCCCGGAGGGAGACATTTTGTCTCCTAGAGGGAGACAAAGGTTGTCTCCCGGAGGGAGACAAATGTTGTCTCCCGGAGGGAGACAAAGGTTGTCTCTCGGAAGGAGACAAAGGTTGTCTCCCGGAGGGAGACAAATGTTGTCTCCCAGAGGGAGACAAATGTTGTCTCCCGGAGGGAGACATTTTGTCTCCTAGAGGGAGACAAAGGTTGTCTCCCGGAGGGAGACAAATGTTGTATCCCGGAGGGAGACAAAGGTTGTCTCCCGGAGGGAGACAAAGGTTGTCTCATAGAGGGAGACAAATGTTGTCTCCCGGAGGGAGACAAAGGTTGTCTCCCGGAGGGAGACAAAGGTTGTCTCCCGGAGGGAGACAAAGGTTGTCTCCCGGAGGGAGACAAATGTTGTCTCCCGGAGGGAGACAAAGGTTGTCTCCCGGAAGGAGACAAAGGTTGTCTCCCGGAGGGAGACAAATGTTGTCTCCCAGAGGGAGACAAATGTTGTCTCCCGGAGGGAGACATTTTGTCTCCTAGAGTGAGACAAAGGTTGTCTCCCGGAGAGAGACAAAAGGTTGTCTCCCGGAGGGAGACAAATGTTGTCTCCCGGAGGGAGACACATGTTGTCTCCCGGAGGGAGACAAATGTTGTTTCCCGGAGGGAGACAAAGGTTGTCTCCCGGAGGGAGACAAATGTTGTCTCCCAGAGGGAGACAAATGTTGTCTCCCGGAGGGAGACATTTTGTCTCCTAGAGGGAGACAAAGGTTGTCTCCAGGAGGGAGACAAATGTTGTATCCCGGAGGGAGACAAATGTTGTCTCCCGGAGGGAGACAAAGGTTGTCTCCCGGAAGGAGACAAAGGTTGTCTTCCGGAGGGAGACAAATGTTGTCTCCCGGAGGGAGGCAAATGTTGCCTCCCGGAGGGAGAAAAAGGTTGTCTCCCGGAGGGAGACAAATGTTGTCTCCCGGAGGGAGACAAAGGTTGTCTCCCGGAGGGAGACAAATGTTGTCTCCCGGAGGGAGACAAATGTTGTCTCCCGGAGGGAGACATTTTGTCTCCTAGAGGGAGACAAAGGTTGTCTCCCGGAGGGAGACAAATGTTGTATCCCGGAGGGAGACAAAGGTTGTCTCCCGGAGGGAGACAAAGGTTGTTTCATAGAGGGAGACAAATGTTGTCTCCCGGAGGGAGACTAAGGTTGTCTCCCGGAGGGAGACAAAGGTTGTCTCCCGGAGGGAGACAAAGGTTGTCTCCCGGAGGGAGACAAATGTTGTCTCCCGGAGGGAGACAAATGTTGTCTCCCGGAGGGAGACAAATGTTGTCTCCCGGAGGGACACAAAGGTTGTCTCATAGAGGGAGACAAATGTTGTCTCCCGGAGGGAGACAAAGGTTGTCTCCCGGAGGGAGACAAAGGTTGTCTCCCGGAGGGAGACAAAGGTTGTCTCCCGGAGGGAGACAAATGTTGTCTCCTGGAGGGAGACATATGTTGTCTCCCGGAGGGAGACAAAGGTTGTCTCCCGGAAGGAGACGAAGAATGTCTCCCGGAGGGAGACAAATGTTGTCTCCCGGAGGGAGACAAAGGTTGTCTCCTGGAAGGAGACAAAGGTTGTCTCCCGGAGGGAGACAAATGTTGTCTCCCAGAGGGAGACAAATGTTGTCTCCCGGAGGGAGACATTTTGTCTCCTAGAGGGAGACAAAGGTTGTCTCCAGGAGGGAGACAAATGTTGTATCCCGGAGGGAGACAAATGTTGTATCCCGGAGGGAGACAAAGGTTGTCTCCCGGAGGGAGACAAAGGTTGTCTCATAGAGGGAGACAAATGTTGTCTCCCGGAGGGAGACAAAGGTTGTCTCCCGGAGGGAAACAAAGGTTGTCTCCCGGAGGGAGACAAATGTTGTCTCCCGGATTGAGACAAAGGTTGTCTCCCGGAAGGAGACAAAGGTTGTCTCCCGGAGGGAGACAAATGTTGTCTCTTAGAGGGAGACAAATGTTGTCTCCCGGAGGGAGACATTTTGTCTCCTAGAGGGAGACAAAGGTTGTCTCCCGGAGAGAGACAAAAGGTTGTCTCCCGGAGGGAGACAAATGTTGTCTCCCGGAGGGAGACATATGTTGTCTCCCGGAGGGAGACAAATGTTGTCTCCCGGAGGGAGATAAAGGTTGTCTCCCGGAGGGAGACAAATGTTGTATCCCGGAGGGAGACAAAGGTTGTCTCCCGGAGGGAGACAAAGGTTGTCTCATAGAGGGAGACAAATGTTGTCTCCCGGAGGGACACAAAGGTTGTCTCCCGGAGGGAGACAAAGGTTGTCTCCCGGAGGGAGACAAAGGTTGTCTCCCGGAGGGAGACAAATGTTGTCTCCCGGAGGGAGACAAATGTTGTCTCCCGGAGGGAGACAAAGGTTGTCTCATAGAGGGAGACAAATGTTGTCTCCCGGAGGGAGACAAAGGTTGTCTCCCGGAGGGAGACAAAGGTTGTCTCCCGGAGGGAGACAAAGGTTGTCTCCCGGAGGGAGACAAAGGTTGTCTCCCGGAGGGAGACAAATTTTGTCTCTCGGAGGGAGACAAAGGTTGTCTCCCGGAAGGAGACAAAGGTTGTCTCCCGGAGGGAGACAAATGTTGTCTCCCGGAGGGAGACAAATGTTGTCTCCCGGAGGGAGACAAATGTTGTCTCCCGGAGGGAGACAAATGTTGTCTCCCGGAGGGAGACAAAGGTTGTCTCCCAGAGGGAGACAAATGTTGTCTCCCGGAGGGAGACAAAGGTTGTCTCCCGGAGGGAGACAAAGGTTGTCTCCCGGAGGGAGACAAATGTTGTCTCCCGGAGGGAGACAAAGGTTGTCTCCCGGAAGGAGACAAAGGTTGTCTCCCGGAGGGAGACAAATGTTGTATCCCGGAGGGAGACAAATGTTGTATCCCGGAGGGAGACAAATGTTGTATCCCGGAGGGAGACAAATGTTGTATCCCGGAGGGAGACAAAGGTAGTCTCCCGGAGGGAGATAAAGGTTGTCTCCCGGAGGGAGACAAATGTTGTATCCCGGAGGGAGACAAAGGTTGTCTCCCGGAGGGAGACAAAGGTTGTCTCATAGAGGGAGACAAATGTTGTCTCCCGGAGGGAGACAAAGGTTGTCTCCCGGAGGGAGACAAAGGTTGTCTCCCGGAGGGAGACAAAGGTTGTCTCCCGGAGGGAGACAAATGTTGTCTCCCGGAGGGAGACAAAGGTTGTCTCCCGGAGAGAGACAAAAGGTTGTCTCCCGGAGGGAGACAAATGTTGTCTCCCGGAGGGAGACATATGTTGTCTCCCGGAGGGAGACAAATGTTGTTTCCCGGAGGGAGACAAAGGTTGTCTCCCGGAGGGAGACAAATGTTGTCTCCCGGAGGGAGACAAAGGTTGTCTCCCGGAAGGAGACAAAGAATGTCTCCCGGAGGGAGACAAATGTTGTCTCCCGGAGGGAGACAAATGTTGTCTCCCGGAGGGAGACATTTTGTCTCCTAGAGGGAGACAAAGGTTGTCTCCCGGAGGGAGACAAATGTTGTCTCCCGGAGGGAGACAAAGGTTGTCTCCCGGAAGGAGACAAAGGTTGTCTCCCGGAGGGAGACAAATGTTGTCTCCCAGAGGGAGACAAATGTTGTCTCCCGGAGGGAGACATTTTGTCTCCTAGAGGGAGACAAAGGTTGTCTCCCGGAGGGAGACAAATGTTGTATCCCGGAGGGAGACAAAGGTTGTCTCCCGGAGGGAGACAAAGGTTGTCTCATAGAGGGAGACAAATGTTGTCTCCCGGAGGGAGACAAAGGTTGTCTCCCGGAGGGAGACAAAGGTTGTCTCCCGGAGGGAGACAAAGGTTGTCTCCCGGAGGGAGACAAATGTTGTCTCCCGGAGGGAGACAAAGGTTGTCTCCCGGAAGGAGACAAAGGTTGTCTCCCGGAGGGAGACAAATGTTGTCTCCCAGAGGGAGACAAATGTTGTCTCCCGGAGGGAGACATTTTGTCTCCTAGAGTGAGACAAAGGTTGTCTCCCGGAGAGAGACAAAAGGTTGTCTCCCGGAGGGAGACAAATGTTGTCTCCCGGAGGGAGACATATGTTGTCTCCCGGAGGGAGACAAATGTTGTTTCCCGGAGGGAGACAAAGGTTGTCTCCCGGAGGGAGACAAATGTTGTCTCCCGGAGGGAGACAAAGGTTGTCTCCCGGAAGGAGACAAATGTTGTCTCCCGGAGGGAGACAAAGGTTGTCTCCCGGAAGGAGACAAAGGTTGTCTCCCGGAGGGAGACAAATGTTGTCTCCCAGAGGGAGACAAATGTTGTCTCCCAGAGGGAGACATTTTGTCTCCTAGAGGGAGACAAAGGTTGTCTCCCGGAGAGAGACAAAAGGTTGTCTCCCGGAGGGAGACAAATGTTGTCTCCCGGAGGGAGACATATGTTGTCTCCCGGAGGGAGACAAATGTTGTTTCCCGGAGGGAGACAAAGGTTGTCTCCCGGAGGGAGACAAATGTTGTCTCCCGGAGGGAGACAAAGGTTGTCTCGCGGAAGGAGACAAAGAATGTCTCCCGGAGGGAGACAAATGTTGTCTCCCGGAGGGTGACAAATGTTGTCTCCCGGAGGGAGACATTTTGTCTCCTAGAGGGAGACAAAGGTTGTCTCCCGGAGGGAGACAAATGTTGTATCCCGGAGGGAGACAAAGGTTGTCTCCCGGAGGGAGACAAAGGTTGTCTCATAGAGGGAGACAAATGTTGTCTCCCGGAGGGAGACAAAGGTTGTCTCCCGGAGGGAGACAAAGGTTGTCTCCCGGAGGGAGACAAAGGTTGTCTCCCGGAGGGAGACAAATGTTGTCTTCCGGAGGGAGACAAAGGTTGTCTCCCGGAAGGAGACAAAGGTTGTCTCCCGGAGGGAGACAAATGTTGTCTCCCAGAGGGAGACAAATGTTGTCTCCCAGAGGGAGACATTTTGTCTCCTAGAGGGAGACAAAGGTTGTCTCCCGGAGGGAGACAAAAGGTTGTCTCCCGGAGGGAGACATATGTTGTCTCCCGGAGGGAGACAAATGTTGTCTCCCGGAGGGATACAAAGGTTGTCTCCCGGAGGGAGACAAATGTTGTCTCCCGGAGGGAGACAAATGTTGTCTCCCGGAGGGAGACATTTTGTCTCCTAGAGGGAGACAAAGGTTGTCTCCCGGAGGGAGACAAAAGGTTGTCTCCCGGAGGGAGACAAAGGTTGTCTCCCGGAGGGAGACAAATGTTGTCTCCCGGAGGGAGACAAATGTTGTCTCCCGGAGGGAGACAAATGTTGTCTCCCGGAGGAAGACAAAGGTTGTCTCCCGGAGGGAGACAAAAGTTGTCTCCCGGAGGGAGACAAACGTTGTCTCCCAGAGGGAGACAAAGGTTGTCTCCCGGAGGGAGACAGTTTGTCTCATAGAGGGAAACAAAGGTTGTCTCATAGAGGGAGACAAATGTTGTCTCCGGAGGGAGACAAAGGTTGTCTCCCGGAGGGAGACAAAGGTTGTCTCCCGGAGGGAGACAAATGTTGTCTCCCGGAGGGAGACAAATGTTGTCTCATAGAGGGAGACAAATGTTGTCTCCCGGAGGGAGACAAAGGTTGTCTCCCGGAGGGAGACAAAGGTTGTTTCCCGGAGGGAGACAAAGGTAGTCTCCCGGAGGGAGACAAATGTTGTCTCCCGGGGGGAGACAAATGTTGTCTCCCGGAGGGAGACAAAGGTTGTCTCCCGGAGGGAGACAAATGTTGTCTCCCGGAGGGAGACAAAGGTTGTCTTTCGGAGGGAGACAAAGGTTGTCTCCCGGAGGCAGACAAATGTTGTCTCCCGGAGGGAGACAAATGTTGTCTCCCGGAGGGAGACAAATGTTGTCTCCCGGAGGAAGACAAAGGTTGTCTCCCGGAGGGAGACAAAGGTTGTCTCCCGGAGGGAGAAAAACGTTGTCTCCCAGAGGGAGACAAAGGTTGTCTCCCGGAGGGAGACAAATGTTGTCTCCCAGAGGGAGACAAAGGTTGTTTCCCGGAGGGAGACAAAGGTAGTCTCCCGGAGGGAGACAAATGTTGTCTCCCGGAGGGAGACAAATGTTGTCTCCCGGAGGGAGACAAAGGTTGTCTCCCGGAGGGAGACAAATGTTGTCTCCCGGAGGGAGACAAAGGTTGTCTTTCGGAGGGAGACAAAGGTTGTCTCCCGGAGGCAGACAAATGTTGTCTCCCGGAGGGAGACAAATGTTGTCTCCCGGAGGGAGACAAATGTTGTCTCCCGGAGGAAGACAAAGGTTGTCTCCCGGAGGGAGACAAAGGTTGTCTCCCAGAGGGAGAAAAACGTTGTCTCCCAGAGGGAGACAAAGGTTGTCTCCCGGAGGGAGACAAATGTTGTCTCCCGGAGGGAGACAAACGTTGTCTCCCGGAGGGAGACAGTTTGTCTCATAGAGGGAGACAAATGTTGTCTCCCGGAGGGAGACAAATGTTGTATCCCGGAGGGAGACAAAGGTTGTCTCCCGGAGGGAGACAAATGTTGTCTCCCGGAGGGAGACATATGTTGTCTCCTGGAGGGAGACAAATGTTGTCTCCCGGAGGGAGACAAAGGTTGTCTCCCGGATGGAGACAGTTTGTCTCATAGAGGGAGACAAAGGTTATCTCCCGGGGGGAGACAAATGTTGTCTCCCGGAGGGAGACAAATGTTGTCTCCCGGAGGGAGACAAAGGCTGTCTCCCGAAGGGAGACAGTTTGTCTCATAGAGGGAGACAAAGGTTGTCTCCCGGAGGGAGACAAATGTTGTCTCCCGGAGGGAGACAAAGGTTGTCTCCCGGAGGGAGACAAAGGTTGTCTCCCGGAGGGAGACAAATGTTGTCTCCCGGAGGGAGACAAATGTTGTCTCCCGGAGGAAGACAAAGGTTGTCTCCCGGAAGGAGGCAAAGGTTGTCTCCCGGAGGGAGACAAATGTTGTCTCCCGGAGGGAGACATATGTTGTCTCCCGGAGGGAGACAAATGTTGTCTCCCGGAGGGAGACAAATGTTGTCTCCCGGAGAGAGACAAAGGTTGTCTCCCGGATGGAGACAGTTTGTCTCATAGAGGGAGACAAAGGTTATCTCCCGGGGGGAGACAAATGTTGCCTCCCGGAGGGAGACAAAGGTTGTCTCCTCGAAGGAGACAAAGGTTGTCTCCCTCCGGGAGACAAAGGTTGTCTCCTCGAAGGAGACAAAGGTTGTCTCCCTCCGGGAGACAAAGGTTGTCTCCCGGAGGGAGACAAAGGTTGTCTCCCGGAGGGAGACAAATGTTGTCTCCCGGAGGGAGACAAAGGTTGTCTCCCGGAGGGAGACAAATGTTGTCTCCCGGAGGGAGACATATGTTGTCTCCCGGAGGGAGACAAATGTTGTCTCCCGGAGGGAGACATATGTTGTCTCCCGGAGGGAGACTAATGTTGTCTCCCGGAGGGAGACAAAGGTTGTATCCCGGAGGGAGACAAAGGTTGTCTCCCGGAGGGAGACAAAGGTTGTCTCCTCGAAGGAGACAAAGGTTGTCTCCCTCCGGGAGACAAAGGTTGTCTCCCGGAGGGAGACAAAGGTTGTCTCCCGGAGGGAGACAAATGTTGTCTCCCGGAGGGAGACAAAGGTTGTCTCCCGGAGGGAGACAAATGTTGTCTCCCGGAGGGAGACATATGTTGTCTCCCGGAGGGAGACAAATGTTGTCTCCCGGAGGGAGACATATGTTGTCTCCCGGAGGGAGACTAATGTTGTCTCCCGGAGGGAGACAAAGGTTGTATCCCGGAGGGAGACAAAGGTTGTCTCCCGGAGGGAGACAAAGGTTGTCTCCCGGAGGGAGACAAATTTTGTCTCCTGGAGGGAGACAAATGTTGTCTCCCGGAGAGAGACAAAGGTTGTCTCCCGGAGGGAGACAAAGGTTGTCTCCCGGAGGGAGACAAATGTTGTCTCCCGGAGGGAGACATATGTTGTCTCCCGGAGGGAGACAAATGTTGTCTTCCGGAGGGAGACAAAGGTTGTCTCCAGGAGGGAAACAAGGTTGTCTCCCGGAGGGAGACAGTTTGTCTCATAGAGGGAGACAAAGGTTGTCTCCCGGAGGGAGACAGTTTGTCTCATAGAGGGAAACAAAGGTTGTCTCATAGAGGGAGACAAATGTTGTCTCCCGGAGGGAGACAAAGGTTGTCTCCCGGAGGGAGACAAAGGTTGTTTCCCGGAGGGAGACAAAGGTAGTCTCCCGGAGGGAGACAAATGTTGTCTCCCGGAGGGAGACAAATGTTGTCTCCCGGAGGGAGACAAAGGTTGTCTCCCGGAGGGAGACAAATGTTGTCTCCCGGAGGGAGACAAAGGTTGTCTTTCGGAGGGAGACAAAGGTTGTCTCCCGGAGGCAGACAAATGTTGTCTCCCGGAGGGAGACAAATGTTGTCTCCCGGAGGGAGACAAATGTTGTCTCCCGGAGGAAGACAAAGGTTGTCTCCCGGAGGGAGACAAAGGTTGTCTCCCGGAGGGAGAAAAACGTTGTCTCCCAGAGGGAGACAAAGGTTGTCTCCCGGAGGGAGACAAATGTTGTCTCCCAGAGGGAGACAAAGGTTGTTTCCCGGAGGGAGACAAAGGTAGTCTCCCGGAGGGAGACAAATGTTGTCTCCCGGAGGGAGACAAATGTTGTCTCCCGGAGGGAGACAAAGGTTGTCTCCCGGAGGGAGACAAATGTTGTCTCCCGGAGGGAGACAAAGGTTGTCTTTCGGAGGGAGACAAAGGTTGTCTCCCGGAGGCAGACAAATGTTGTCTCCCGGAGGGAGACAAATGTTGTCTCCCGGAGGGAGACAAATGTTGTCTCCCGGAGGAAGACAAAGGTTGTCTCCCGGAGGGAGACAAAGGTTGTCTCCCGGAGGGAGAAAAACGTTGTCTCCCAGAGGGAGACAAAGGTTGTCTCCCGGAGGGAGACAAATGTTGTCTCCCGGAGGGAGACAAACGTTGTCTCCCGGAGGGAGACAGTTTGTCTCATAGAGGGAGACAAATGTTGTCTCCCGGAGGGAGACAAATGTTGTATCCCGGAGGGAGACAAAGGTTGTCTCCCGGAGGGAGACAAATGTTGTCTCCCGGAGGGAGACAAAGGTTGTCTCCCGGATGGAGGCAGTTTGTCTCATAGAGGGAGACAAAGGTTATCTCCCGGTGGGAGACAAATGTTGTCTCCCGGAGGGAGACAAATGTTGTCTCCCGGAGGGAGACAAATGTTGTCTCCCGGAGGGAGACAAAGGCTGTCTCCCGAAGGGAGACAGTTTGTCTCATAGAGGGAGACAAAGGTTGTCTCCCGGAGGGAGACAAATGTTGTCTCCCGGAGGGAGACAAAGGTTGTCTCCCGGAGGGAGACAAAGGTTGTCTCCCGGAGGGAGACAAATGTTGTCTCCCGGAGGGAGACAAATGTTGTCTCCCGGAGGAAGACAAAGGTTGTCTCCCGGAAGGAGGCAAAGGTTGTCTCCCGGAGGGAGACAAATGTTGTCTCCCGGAGGGAGACATATGTTGTCTCCCGGAGGGAGACAAATGTTGTCTCCCGGAGGGAGACAAATGTTGTCTCCCGGAGAGAGACAAAGGTTGTCTCCCGGATGGAGACAGTTTGTCTCATAGAGGGAGACAAAGGTTATCTCCCGGGGGGAGACAAATGTTGCCTCCCGGAGGGAGACAAAGGTTGTCTCCCGGAGGGAGACAAATGTTGTCTCCCGGAGGGAGACAGTTTGTCTCCTAGAGGGAGACAAAGGTTATCTCCCGGGGGGAGACAAATGTTGTCTCCCGGAGGGAGACAAAGGTTGTCTCCCGGAGGGAGACAAATGTTGTCTCCCGGAGGGAGACATATGTTGTCTCCCGGAGGGAGACTAATGTTGTCTCCCGGAGGGAGACAAAGGTTGTATCCCGGAGGGAGACAAAGGTTGTCTCCCGGAGGGAGACAAAGGTTGTCTCCCGGAGGGAGACAAATTTTGTCTCCTGGAGGGAGACAAATGTTGTCTCCCGGAGAGAGACAAAGGTTGTCTCCCGGAGGGAGACAAAGGTTGTCTCCCGGAGGGAGACAAATGTTGTCTCCCGGAGGGAGACATATGTTGTCTCCCGGAGGGAGACAAATGTTGTCTTCCGGAGGGAGACAAAGGTTGTCTCCAGGAGGGAAACAAGGTTGTCTCCCGGAGGGAGACAGTTTGTCTCATAGAGGGAGACAAAGGTTGTCTCCCGGAGGGAGACAAAGGTTGTCTCCCTGAGGGAGACAAATGTTGTCTCCCGGAGGGAGACAAAGGTTGTCTCCCGGAGGGAGACAGTTTGTCTCAAAGAGGGAGACAAAGGTTGTCTCCCGGAGGAAGACAAAGGTTGTCTCCCGGAGGGAGACAAAGGTTGTCTCCCGGAGGGAGACAAATGTTGTCTTCCGGAAGGAGACAAAGGTTGTCTCCCGGAGGGAGACAAATGTTGTCTCCCGGAGGGAGACAAAGGTTGTCTCCCGGAGGGAGACAAAGGTTGTCTCCCGGAGGGAGACAGTTTGTCTCAAAGAGGGAGACAAAGGTTGTCTCCCGGAGGGAGACAAATGTTGTCTCCCGGAGGGAGACAAAGGTTGTCTCCCGGAGGGAGACAAATGTTGTCTCCCGGAGGGAGACAAATGTTGTCTTCCGGAAGGAGACAAAGGTTGTCTCCAGGAGGGAGACAAAGGTTGTCTCCCGGAGGGAGACAAAGGTTGTCTCCCGGAGGGAGACAAAGGTTGTCTCCCGGAAGGAGACAAAGGTTGTGTCCCTGAGGGAGACAAATGTTGTCTCCCGTAGGGAGACAAATGTTGTCTCCCAGAGGGAGACATTTTGTCTGCTAGAGGGAGACAAAGGTTGTCTCCCGGAGGGAGACAGAAGGTTGTCTCCCGGAGGGAGACAAAGGTTGTCTCCCGGAGGGAGATAAATGTTGTCTCCTGGAGGGGGACAAATGTTGTCTCCCGGGGGGAGACAAATGTTGTCTCCCGGAGGGAGACAAATGTTGTCTCCCGGAGGGAGACAAAGGTTGTCTCCCGGAGGGAGACAAATGTTGTCTCCCGGAGGGAGACAAATGTTGTCTCCCGGAGGGAGACAAAGGTTGTCTCCCGGAGGGAGACAGTTTGTCTCAAAGAGGGAGACAAAGGTTGTCTCCCGGAGGGAGACAAAGTTTGTCTCCCGGAGGGAGACAAATGTTGTCTCCCGGAGGGAGACAAATGTTGTCTCCCGGAGGGAGACAAATGTTGTCTCCCGGAGGGAGACAAATGTTGTCTTCCGGAGGGAGACAAATGTTGTCTCCCGGAGGGAGACAAAGGTTGTCTCCCGGAGGGAGACAAAGGTTGTCTCCCGGAGGGAGACAAATGTTGTCTCCCTCCGGGAGACAAATGTTGTCTCCCGGAGGGAGACAAATGTTGTCTCCCGGAGGAAGACAAAGGTTGTCTCCCGGGGGGAGACAAATGTTGTCTCCCGGAGGGAGACAAATGTTGTCTCCCGGAGGGAGACAAAGGTTGTCTCCCGGAGGGAGACAAATGTTGTCTCCCGGAGGGAGACATATGTTGTCTCCCGGAGGGAGACAAATGTTGTCTCCCGGAGGGAGACAAAGGTTGTCTCCCGGAGGGAGACAAAGGTTGTCTCCCGGAGGGTGACAAAGGTTGTCTCCCGGAGGGAGACAAATTTTGTCTCCTGGAGGGAGACAAATGTTGTCTCCCGGAGTGAGACAAAGGTTGTCTCCCGGAGGGAGACAAAGGTTGTCTCCCGGAGGGAGACAAATGTTGTCTCCCGGAGGGAGACATATGTTGTCTCCCGGAGGGAGACAAATGTTGTCTTCCGGAGGGAGACAAAGGTTGTCTCCAGGAGGGAGACAAAGGTTGTCTCCCGGAGGGAGACAAAGGTTGTCTCCCGGAGGGAGATAAATGTTGTCTCCCGGAGGGAGACAAATGTTGTCTCCCGGAGGGAGACAAAGGTTGTCTCCCGGAGGGAGACAAAGGTTGTCTCCCGGAGGGAGACAAATGTTGTCTCCCGGAGGGAGACATATGTTGTCTCCCGGAGGGAGACAAATGTTGTCTTCCGGAGGGAGACAAAGGTTGTCTCCAGGAGGGAGACAAAGGTTGTCTCCCGGAGGGAGACAAAGGTTGTCTCCCGGAGGGAGACAAATGTTGTCTCCCGGAGGGAGAAAAAGGTTGTCTCCCGGAGGGAGACATATGTTGTCTCCCGGAGGAAGACAAAGGTTGTCTCCCGGAGGGAGACAAAGGTTGTCTCCCGGAGGGAGACAAATGTTGTCTCCCGGAGGGAGAAAAAGGTTGTCTCCCGGAGGGAGACATATGTTGACTCCCGGAGGGAGACAAAGGTTGTCTCCCGGAGTGAGACAAAGGTTGTCTCCCGGAGGGAGACAAATGTTGTCTCCCGGAGGGAGACAAAGGTTGTCTTCCTGAGGGAGACAAATGTTGTCTCCTGGAGGGAGACAAAGGTTGTCTCTCGGAGGGAGACAGTTTGTCTCATAGAGGGAGACAAAGGTTGTCTCCCGGAGGGAGACAAAAGGTTGTCTCCCGGAGGGAGACAAAGGTTGTCTCCCGGAGGGAGATAAATGTTGTCTCCCGGAGGGGGACAAATGTTGTCTCCCGGGGGGAGACAAATGTTGTCTCCCGGAGGGAGACAAATGTTGTCTCCCGGAGGGAGACAAAGGTTGTCTCCCGGAGGGAGACAAAGGTTGTCTCCCGGAGGGAGACAGTTTGTCTTATAAGGGGAGACAAAGGTTTTCTCCCGGGGGGAGACAAATGTTGTCTCCCGGAGGGAGACAAAGGTTGTCTCCCGGAGGGAGACAAAGGTTGTCTCCCGGAGGGAGACAAATGTTGTCTCCCGGAGGGAGACATATGTTGTCTCCCGGAGAGAGACAAATGTTGTCTTCCGGAGGGAGACAAATGTTGTCTCCCGGAGGGGGACAAATGTTGTCTCCCGGAGGGAGACAAAGTTTGTCTCCCTGAGGGAGACAGTTTGTCTCATAGAGGGAGACAAATGTTGTCTCCCGGAGGGAGACAAATGTTGTATCCCGGAGGGAGACAAAGGTTGTCTCCCGGAGGGAGACAAAGGTTGTCTCCCGGAGGGAGACAAATGTTGTCTCCCGGAGGGAGAAAAAGGTTGTCTCCCGGAGGGAGGCATATGTTGACTCCCGGAGGGAGACAAAGGTTGTCTCCCGGAGTGAGACAAAGGTTGTCTCCCGGAGGGAGACAAAGGTTGTCTTCCTGAGGGAGACAAATGTTGTCTCCTGGAGGGAGACAAAGGTTGTCTCTCGGAGGGAGACAGTTTGTCTCATAGAGGGAGACAAAGGTTGTCTCCCGGAGGGAGACAAATGTTGTCTCCCGGAGGGGGACAAATGTTGTCTCCCGGAGGGAGACAAAGTTTGTCTCCCTGAGGGAGACAGTTTGTCTCATAGAGGGAGACAAATGTTGTCTCCCGGAGGGAGACAAATGTTGTATCCCGGAGGGAGACAAAGGTTGTCTCCCGGAGGGAGACAAATGTTGTCTCCCGGAGGGAGACAAATGTTGTCTCCCGGAGGGAGACAAATGTTGTCTTCCGGAGGGAGACAAATGTTGTCTCCCGGAGGGAGACAAATGTTGTCTCCCGGAGGGAGACAAAGGTTGTCTCTCGGAGGGAGACAAATGTTATCTCCCGGAGGGAGACAAATGTTGTCTTCCGTAGGGAGACAAATGTTGTATCCCGGAGGGAGACAAAAGTTGTCTCCCGGAGGGAGACAAATGTTGTCTCCCGGAGGGAGACAAATGTTGTCTCCCGGAGGGAGACAAATGTTGTCTTCCGGAGGTAGACAAATGTTGTCTCCCGGAGGGAGACAAAGGTTGTCTCCCGGAGGGAGACAAATGTTGTCTCCCGGAGGGAGACAAATGTTGTCTCCCGGAGGTAGACAAAGGTTGTCTCCCGGGGGGAGACAAATGTTGTCTCCCGGAGGGAGACAAATGTTGTCTCCCGGAGGGAGACAAAGGTTGTCTCCCGGAGGGAGACCAATGTTGTCTCCCGGAGGGAGACATATGTTGTCTCCCGGAGGGAGACAAATGTTGTCTCCCGGAGGGAGACAAAGGTTGTCTCCCGGAGGGAGACAAAGGTTGTCTCCCGGAGGGAGACAAATTTTGTCTCCTGGAGGGAGACAAATGTTGTCTCTCGGAGGGAGACATATGTTGTCTCCCGGAGGGAGACAAATGTTGTCTCCCGGAGGGAGACAAATGTTGTCTCCCGGAGGGAGACAAATGTTGTCTCCTGGAGGGAGACAAATGTTGTCTCCCGGAGGGAGACAAAGGTTGTCTCCCGGAGGGAGACAAATGTTGTCTCCCGGAGGGAGACATATGTTGTCTCCCGGAGGGAGACAAAGGTTGTCCCCGGAGGGAGACAAATGTTGTCTCCCAGAGGGAGACAAATGTTGTCTCCCGGAGGAAGACTAAGGTTGTCTCCCGGAGGGAGACAAAGGTTGTCTCCCGGAGGGAGACAAATGTTGTCTTCCGGAGGGAGACAAAGGTTGTCTCCAGGAGGGAGACAAAGGTTGTCTCCCGGAGGGAGACAGTTTGTCTCATAGAGGGAGACAAAGGTTGTCTCCCGGAGGGAGACAAATGTTGTCTCCCGGAGGGAGACAAAGTTTGTCTCCCGGAGGGAGACAAGTTTTGTCTCCCGGAGGGAGACAAAGGTTGTCTCCCGGAGGGAGACATATGTTGTCTCCTGGAGGGAGACAAATGTTGTCTCCCGGAAGGAGACAAATGTTGTCTCCCGGAGGGAGACAAAGGTTGTCTCTCGGAGGAAGACAAATGTTGTCTCCCAGAGGGAGACAAATGTTGTCTCTAGGAGGGAGACAAAGGTTGTCTCCCGGAGGGAGACAAATATTGTCTCCCGGAGGGAGACAAAGGTTGTCTCCCGGAGGGAGACCAAGGTTGTCTCCCGGAGGGAGACAAATGTTGTCTCCCGGAGGGAGACAAAGGTTGTCTCCCTGAGGGAGACAAATGTTTTCTCCTGGAGGGAGACAAAGGTTGTCTCCCGGAGGGAGACAGTTTGTCTCATAGAGGGAGACAAAGGTTTTCTCCCGGAGGGAGACAAATGTTGTCTCCCGGAGGGGGACAAATGTTGTCTCCCGGAGGGAGACAAAGTTTGTCTCCCTGAGGGAGACAGTTTGTCTCATAGAGGGAGACAAATGTTGTCTCCCGGAGGGAGACAAATGTTGTATCCCGGAGGGAGACAAAGGTTGTCTCCCGGAGGGAGACAAATAATGTCTCCCGGAGGGAGACAAATGTTGTCTCCCGGAGGGAGACAAATGTTGTCTTCCGGAGGGAGACAAATGTTGTCTCCGGAGGGAGACAAATGTTGTCTCCCGGAGGGAGACAAAGGTTGTCTCTCGGAGGGAGACAAATGTTGTCTCCCGGAGGGAGACAAATGTTGTCTTCCGTAGGGAGACAAATGTTGTATCCCGGAGGGAGACAAAAGTTGTCTCCCGGAGGGAGACAAATGTTGTCTCCCGGAGGGAGACAAATGTTGTCTCCCGGAGGGAGACAAATGTTGTCTTCCGGAGGTAGACAAATGTTGTCTCCCGGAGGGAGACAAAGGTTGTCTCCCGGAAGGAGACAAAGGTTGTCTCTCGGAGGGAGACAAATGTTGTCTCCCGTAGGGAGACAAATGTTGTCTCTCGGAGGGAGACATTTTGTCTGCTAGAGGGAGACAAAGGTTGTCTCCCGGAGGGAGACAAAAGGTTGTCTCCCGGAGGGAGACAAAGGTTGTCTCCCGGAGGGAGATAAATGTTGTCTCCCGGAGGGGGACAAATGTTGTCTCCCGGAGGGAGACAAATGTTGTCTTCCGGAGGGAGACAAATGTTGTCTCCCGGAGGGAGACAAAGGTTGTCTCCCGGAGGGAGACAGTTTGTCTCATAGAGGGAGACAAAGGTTGTCTCCCGGGGGGAGACAAATGTTGTCTCCCGGAGGGAGACAAATGTTGTCTCCCGGAGCGAGACAAAGGTTGTCTCCCGGAGGGAGACAAGTGTTGTCTCCCGGAGGGAGACAAAGGTTGTCTCCCGGAGGGAGACATATGTTGTCTCCTGGAGGGAGACAAATGTTGTCTCCCGGAGGGAGACAATGTTGTCTCCCGGAGGGAGACAAATGTTGTCTCCCGGAGGGAGACAAATGTTGTCTCCCAGAGGGAGACAAATGTTGTCTCCCGGAGGGAGACAAATGTTGTCTCCCGGAGGGAGACAAATGTTGTCTCCCGGAGGGAGACAAATGTTGTCTCCCAGAGGGAGACAAATGTTGTCTCCCGGAGGGAGACAAATGTTGTCTCCCGGAGGGAGACAAATGTTGTCTCCCAGAGGGAGACAAATGTTGTCTCCAGGAGGGAGACAAAGGTTGTCTCCCGGAGGGAGACAAATGTTGTCTCCCGGAGGGAGACAAATGTTGTCTCCCGGAGGGAGACAAATGTTGTCTTCCGGAGGGAGACAAATGTTGTCTCCCGGAGGGAGACAAATGTTGTCTCCCGGAGGGAGACAAATGTTGTCTTCCGGAGGGAGACAAAGGTTGTCTCCCGGAGGGAGACAAATGTTGTCTCCCGGAGGGAGACAAATGTTGTCTTCCGGAGGTAGACAAATGTTGTCTCCCGGAGGGAGACAAAGGTTGTCTCCCGGAAGGAGACAAAGGTTGTCTCTCGGAGGGAGACAAATGTTGTCTCCCGTAGGGAGACAAATGTTGTCTCTCGGAGGGAGACATTTTGTCTGCTAGAGGGAGACAAAGGTTGTCTCCCGGAGGGAGACAAAAGGTTGTCTCCCGGAGGGAGACAAAGGTTGTCTCCCGGAGGGAGATAAATGTTGTCTCCCGGAGGGGGACAAATGTTGTCTCCCGGAGGGAGACAAATGTTGTCTTCCGGAGGGAGACAAATGTTGTCTCCCGGAGGGAGACAAATGTTGTCTCCCAGAGGGAGACAAATGTTGTCTCCCGGAGGGAGACAAATGTTGTCTCCCGGAGGGAGACAAATGTTGTCTCCCGGAGGGAGACAAATGTTGTCTCCCAGAGGGAGACAAATGTTGTCTCCCGGAGGGAGACAAATGTTGTCTCCCGGAGGGAGACAAATGTTGTCTCCCAGAGGGAGACAAATGTTGTCTCCAGGAGGGAGACAAAGGTTGTCTCCCGGAGGGAGACAAATGTTGTCTCCCGGAGGGAGACAAATGTTGTCTCCCGGAGGGAGACAAATGTTGTCTTCCGGAGGGAGACAAATGTTGTCTCCCGGAGGGAGACAAATGTTGTCTCCCGGAGGGAGACAAATGTTGTCTTCCGGAGGGAGACAAAGGTTGTCTCCCGGAGGGAGACAAATGTTGTCTCCCGGAGGGAGACAAATGTTGTCTTCCGGAGGTAGACAAATGTTGTCTCCCGGAGGGAGACAAAGGTTGTCTCCCGGAAGGAGACAAAGGTTGTCTCTCGGAGGGAGACAAATGTTGTCTCCCGTAGGGAGACAAATGTTGTCTCTCGGAGGGAGACATTTTGTCTGCTAGAGGGAGACAAAGGTTGTCTCCCGGAGGGAGACAAAAGGTTGTCTCCCGGAGGGAGACAAAGGTTGTCTCCCGGAGGGAGATAAATGTTGTGTCCCGGAGGGGGACAAATGTTGTCTCCCGGAGGGAGACAAATGTTGTCTTCCGGAGGGAGACAAATGTTGTCTCCCGGAGGGAGACAAAGGTTGTCTCCCGGAGGGAGACAGTTTGTCTCATAGAGGGAGACAAAGGTTGTCTCCCGGGGGGAGACAAATGTTGTCTCCCGGAGGGAGACAAATGTTGTCTCCCGGAGGGAGACAAAGGTTGTCTCCCGGAGGGAGACAAGTGTTGTCTCCCGGAGGGAGACAAAGGTTGTCTCCCGGAGGGAGACATATGTTGTCTCCTGGAGGGAGACAAATGTTGTCTCCCGGAGGGAGACAATGTTGTCTCCCGGAGGGAGACAAATGTTGTCTCCCGGAGGGAGACAAATGTTGTCTCCCAGAGGGAGACAAATGTTGTCTCCCGGAGGGAGACAAATGTTGTCTCCCGGAGGGAGACAAATGTTGTCTCCCAGAGGGAGACAAATGTTGTCTCCAGGAGGGAGACAAAGGTTGTCTCCCGGAGGGAGACAAATGTTGTCTCCCGGAGGGAGACAAATGTTGTCTCCCGGAGGGAGACAAATGTTGTCTTCCGGAGGGAGACAAATGTTGTCTCCCGGAGGGAGACAAATGTTGTCTCCCGGAGGGAGACAAATGTTGTCTTCCGGAGGGAGACAAAGGTTGGCTCCAGGAGGGAGACAAAGGTTGTCTCCCGGAGGGAGACAGTTTGTCTCATAGAGGGAGACAAAGGTTGTCTCCCGGAGGGAGACAAAGGTTGTCTCCCGGAGGGAGACAAATGTTGTCTCCCGGAGGGAGACAAATGTTGTCTCCCGGAGGAAGACAAAGGTTGTCTCCCGGAGGGAGACAAAGGTTGTCTCCCGGAGGGAGACAAATGTTGTCTCCCGGAGGGAGACAAAGGTTGTCTCCCCGAAGGAAACAAAGGTTTTCTCCCGGAGGGAGACAAATGTTGTCTCCCGGAGGGAGACAAAGGTTGTCTCCCGGGCAAAGGTTGTCTCCCGGAGGGAGACAAAGGTTGTCTCCCTGAGAGAGACAAATGTTGTCTCCTGGAGGGAGACAAAGGTTGTCTCCCGGAGGGAGACAGTTTGTCTCATAGAGGGAGACAAAGGTTGTCTCCCGGAGGGAGACAAATGTTGTCTCCCGGAGGGGGACAAATGTTGTCTCCCGGAAGGAGACAAATGTTGTCTCCCGGAGGGAGACAAAGGTTGTCTCCCGGAGGGAGACAAATGTTGTCTCCCGGAGGGAGACATATGTTGTCTCCCGGAGGGGGACAAATGTTGTCTCCCAGAGGGAGACAAAGGTTGTCTCCCGGAGGGAGACAAAGGTTGTCTCCCGGAGGGAGACAAATGTTGTCTCCTGGAGGGAGACAAATGTTGTCTCCCGGAGGGAGACAAAGGTTGTCTCCCGGAGGGAGACAAATGTTGTCTCCCGGAGGGAGACAAAGGTTGTCCCCGGAGGGAGACAAATGTTGTCTCCCAGAGGGAGACAAATGTTGTCTCCCGGAGGAAGACTAAGGTTGTCTCCCGGAGGGAGACAAAGGTTGTCTCCCGGAGGGAGACAAATGTTGTCTTCCGGAGGGAGACAAAGGTTGTCTCCCGGAGGGAGACATATGTTGTCTCCTGGAGGGAGACAAATGTTGTCTCCCGGAAGGAGACAAATGTTGTCTCCCGGAGGGAGACAAAGGTTGTCTCTCGGAGGAAGACAAATGTTGTCTCCCAGAGGGAGACAAATGTTGTCTCTAGGGGGGAGACAAAGGTTGTCTCCCAGAGGGAGACAAATGTTGTCTCCCGGAGGGAGACTAAGGTTGTCTCCCGGAGGGAGACCAAGGTTGTCTCCCGGAGGGAGACAAATGTTGTCTCCCGGAGGGAGACAAAGGTTGTCTCCCTGAGGGAGACAAATGTTGTCTCCTGGAGGGAGACAAAGGTTGTCTCCCGGAGGGAGACAGTTTGTCTCATAGAGGGAGACAAAGGTTGTCTCCCGGAGGGAGACAAAGGTTGTCTCCCGGAGGGAGACAAATGTTGTCTCCCGGAGGGGGACAAATGTTGTCTCCCGGAGGGAGACAAAGTTTGTCTCCCTGAGGGAGACAGTTTGTCTCATAGAGGGAGACAAATGTTGTATCCCGGAGGGAGACAAAGGTTGTCTCCCGGAGGGAGACAAATGTTGTCTCCCGGAGGGAGACAAATGTTGTCTCCCGGAGGGAGACAAATGTTGTCTCTCGGAGGGAGACAAATGTTGTCTCCCGGAGGGAGACAAATGTTGTCTTCCGTAGGGAGACAAATGTTGTATCCCGGAGGGAGACAAAAGTTGTCTCCCGGAGGGAGACAAATGTTGTCTCCCGGAGGGTGACAAATGTTGTCTCCCGGGCAAAGGCTGTCTCCCGGAGGGAGACAAAGGTTGTCTCCCGGAGGGAGACAAAGGTTGTCTCCCGGAGGGAGACAAATGTTGTCTCCCGGAGGGAGACATATGTTGTCTCCCGGAGGGAGACAAATGTTGTCTCCCGGAGGGAGACAAATGTTGTCTCCTGGAGGGAGACAAATGTTGTCTCCCGGAGGGAGACAAAGGTTGTCTCCCGGAGGGAGACAAATGTTGTCTCCCGGAGGGAGACATATGTTGTCTCCCGGAGGGGGACAAATGTTGTCTCCCAGAGGGAGACAAAGGTTGTCTCCCGGAGGGAGACAAAGGTTTTCTCCCGGAGGGAGACAAATGTTGTCTCCTGGAGGGAGACAAATGTTGTCTCCCGGAGGGAGACAAAGGTTGTCTCCCGGAGGGAGACAAATGTTGTCTCCCGGAGGGAGACAAAGGTTGTCCCCGGAGGGAGACAAATGTTGTCTCCGAGAGGGAGACAAATGTTGTCTCCCGGAGGAAGACTAAGGTTGTCTCCCGGAGGGAGACAAAGGTTGTCTCCCGGAGGGAGACAAATGTTGTCTTCCGGAGGGAGACAAAGGTTGTCTCCAGGAGGGAGACAAAGGTTGTCTCCCGGAGGGAGACAGTTTGTCTCATAGAGGGAGACAAAGGTTGTCTCCCGGAGGGAGACAAAGTTTGTCTCCCGGAGGGAGACAAGTGTTGTCTCCCGGAGGGAGACAAAGGTTGTCTCCCGGAGGGAGACATATGTTGTCTCCTGGAGGGAGACAAATGTTGTCTCCCGGAAGGAGACAAATGTTGTCTCCCGGAGGGAGACAAAGGTTGTCTCTCGGAGGAAGACAAATGTTGTCTCCCAGAGGGAGACAAATGTTGTCTCTAGGAGGGAGACAAAGGTTGTCTCCCGGAGGGAGACAAATGTTGTCTCCCGGAGGGAGACAAAAGTTGTCTCCCGGAGGGAGACAAAGGTTGTCTCCCTGAGAGAGACAAATGTTGTCTCCTGGAGGGAGACAAAGGTTGTCTCCCGGAGGGAGACAGTTTGTCTCATAGAGGGAGACAAAGGTTGTCTCCCGGAGGGAGACAAATGTTGTCTCCCGGTGGGGGACAAATGTTGTCTCCCGGAGGGAGACAAAGTTTGTCTCCCTGAGGGAGACAGTTTGTCTCATAGAGGGAGACAAATGTTGTCTCCCGGAGGGAGACAAATGTTGTATCCCGGAGGGAGACAAAGGTTGTCTCCCGGAGGGAGACATATGTTGTCTCCTGGAGGGAGACAAATGTTGTCTCCCGGAAGGAGACAAATGTTGTCTCCCGGAGGGAGACAAAGGTTGTCTCTCGGAGGAAGACAAATGTTGTCTCCCAGAGGGAGACAAATGCTGTCTCTAGGAGGGAGACAAAGGTTGTCTCCCGGAGGGAGACCAAGGTTGTCTGCCGGAGGGAGACAAATGTTGTCTCCCGGAGGGAGACAAAGGTTGTCTCCCTGAGAGAGACAAATGTTGTCTCCTGGAGGGAGACAAAGGTTGTCTCCCGGAGGGAGACAGTTTGTCTCATAGAGGGAGACAAAGGTTGTCTCCCGGAGGGAGACAAATGTTGTCTCCCGGAGGGGGACAAATGTTGTCTCCCGGAGGGAGACAAAGTTTGTCTCCCTGAGGGAGACAGTTTGTCTCATAGAGGGAGACAAATGTTGTCTCCCGGAGGGAGACAAATGTTGTATCCCGGAGGGAGACAAAGGTTGTCTCCCGGAGGGAGACATATGTTGTCTCCTGGAGGGAGACAAATGTTGTCTCCCGGAAGGAGACAAATGTTGTCTCCCGGAGGGAGACAAAGGTTGTCTCTCGGAGGAAGACAAATGTTGTCTCCCAGAGGGAGACAAATGTTGTCTCTAGGAGGGAGACAAAGGTTGTCTCCCGGAGGGAGACAAATGTTGTCTCCCGGAGGGAGACAAAGGTTGTCTCCCGGAGGGAGACCAAGGTTGTCTGCCGGAGGGAGACAAATGTTGTCTCCCGGAGGGAGACAAAGGTTGTCTCCCTGAGAGAGACAAATGTTGTCTCCTGGAGGGAGACAAATGTTGTCTCCCGGAGGGGGACAAATGTTGTCTCCCGGAGGGAGACAAAGTTTGTCTCCCTGAGGGAGACAGTTTGTCTCATAGAGGGAGACAAATGTTGTCTCCCGGAGGGAGACAAATGTTGTATCCCGGAGGGAGACAAAGGTTGTCTCCCGGAGGGAGACAATTTTTGTCTCCCGGAGGGAGACAAATGTTGTCTCCCGGAGGGAGACAAATGTTGTCTCCCGGAGGGAGACAAATGTTGTCTTCCGGAGGGAGACAAATGTTGTCTCCCGGAGGGAGACAAATGTTGTCTCCCAGAGGGAGACAAAGGTTGTCTCTCGGAGGGAGACAAATGTTGTCTCCCGTAGGGAGACAAATGTTGTCTCTCGGAGGGAGACATTTTGTCTGCTAGAGGGAGACAAAGGTTGTCTCCCGGAGGGAGACAAAAGGTTGTCTCCCGGAGGGAGACAAAGGTTGTCTCCCGGAGGGAGATAAATGTTGTCTCCCGGAGGGGGACGAATGTTGTCTCCCGGAGGGAGACAAATGTTGTCTTCCGGAGGGAGACAAATGTTGTCTCCCGGAGGGAGACAAAGGTTGTCTCCCGGAGGGAGACAAGTGTTGTCTCCTGGAGGGAGACAAAGGTTGTCTCCCGGAGGGAGACATATGTTGTCTCCTGGAGGGAGACAAATGTTGTCTCCCGGAGGGAGACAAATGTTGTCTCCCGGAGGGAGACAAATGTTGTCTCCCGGCGGGAGACAAATGTTGTCTCCCAGAGGGAGACAAATGTTGTCTCCAGGAGGGAGACAAAGGTTGTCTCCCGGAGGGAGACAAATGTTGTCTCCCGGAGGGAGACAAATGTTGTCTCCCGGAGGGAGACAAATGTTGTCTTCCGGAGGGAGACAAATGTTGTCTCCCGGAGGGAGACAAATGTTGTCTCCCGGAGGGAGACAAATGTTGTCTCCCGGAGGGAGACAAAGGTTGTCTCTCGGAGGGAGACAAATGTTGTCTTCCGTAGGGAGACAAATGCTGTATCCCGGAGGGGGACAAAAGTTGTCTCCCGGAGGGAGACAAATGTTGTCTCCCGGAGGGAGACAAATGTTGTCTCCCGGAGGGAGACAAATGTTGTCTTCCGGAGGTAGACAAATGTTGTCTCCCGGAGGGAGACAAAGGTTGTCTCCCGGAGGGAGACAAATGTTGTCTCCCGGAGGGAGACAAATGTTGTCTCCCGGAGGGAGACAGTTTGTCTCATAGAGGGAGACAAAGGTTGTCTCCCGGAGGGAGACAAATGTTGTCACCCGGAGGGAGACAATGGTTGTCTCCCGGAGGGAGACAAATGTTGTCTCCCGGAGGGAGACAAATGTTGTCTCCCGGAGGGAGACAAATGTTGTCTTCCGGAGGGAGACAAATGTTGTCTCCCGGAGGGAGACAAATGTTGTCTCCCGGAGGGAGACAAAGGTTGTCTCTCGGAGGGAGACAAATGTTGTCTTTTGGAGGGAGACAAATGTTGTCTTCCGTAGGGAGACAAATGTTGTCTTCCGTAGGGAGACAAATGTTGTCTTCCGTAGGGAGACAAATGTTGTATCCCGGAGGGAGACAAAAGTTGTCTCCCGGAGGGAGACAAATGTTGTCTCCCGGAGGGAGACAAATGTTGTCTTCCGGAGGGAGACAAATGTTGTCTTCCGGAGGGAGACAAATGTTGTCTCCCGGAGGGAGACAAAGGTTGTCTCCCGGAGGGAGACAAATGTTGTCTCCTGGAGGGAGACAAATGTTGTCTCCCGGAGGGAGACAAAGGTTGTCTCCCGGAGGGAGACAAATGTTGTCACCCAGAGGGAAACAAAGGTTGTCTCCCGGAGGGAGACAAATGTTGTCTCCCGGAGAGGGACAGAGGTTGTCTCCCGGAGGGAGACAAATGTTGTCTCCCGGAGGGAGACAAAGGTTGTCTCTCGGAGGGAGACAAATGTTGTCACCCGGAGGGAGACAAAGGTTGTCTCCCGGACGGAGACAAATGTTGTCTCCCGGAGGGGGACAAGGGTTGTCTCCCGGAGGGAGACAAATGTTGTTTCCCGGAGGGAGACAAATGTTGTCTCCCGGAGGGAGACAAAGGTTGTCTCCCGGAGGGAGACAAAGGTTGTCTCCCGGAGGGAGACAAATGTTGTCTCCCGGAGGGAGACAAAGGTTGTCTCCCGGAGGGATACAAATGTTGTCTCCCGGAGGGGGACAAAGGTTGTCTCCCGGAGGGGTACAAATGTTGTCTCCCGGAGGGAGACAAAGGTTGTCTCCCGGAGGGAGACAGTTGGTCTCATAGAGGGAGTCAAAGGTTGTCTCCCGGAGGGAGACAAATGTTGTCTCCCGAAGGGAGACAAAGGTTGTCTCTCGGAGGGGTACAAATGTTGTCTCCCGGAGGGAGACAGTTGGTCTCATAGAGGGAGTCAAAGGTTGTCTCCCGGAGGGAGACAAATGTTGTCTCCCGAAGGGAGACAAAGGTTGTCTCCCGGAGGGGTACAAATGTTGTCTCCCGGAGGGAGACAAATGTTGTCTCCCGGAGGGAGACAAAGGTTGTCTCTCGGAGGGGTACAAATATTGTCTCCCGGAGGGAGACAAATGTTGTCTCCCGGAGGGAGACAAAGGTTGTCTCCCGGAGGGAGACAAATGTTGTCTTCCGGAGGGAGACAAATGTTGTCTTCCGGAGGGAGACAAATGTTGTCTCCCGGAGGGAGACAAAAGTTGTCTCCCGGAGGGAGACAAATGTTGTCTCCCGGAGGGAGACAAATGTTGTCTTCCGGAGGGAGACAAATGTTGTCTTCCGGAGGGAGACAAATGTTGTCTCCCGGAGGGAGACAAAGGTTGTCTCCCGGAGGGAGACAAATGTTGTCTCCTGGAGGGAGACAAATGTTGTCTCCCGGAGGGAGACAAAGGTTGTCTCCCGGAGGGAGACAAATGTTGTCACCCAGAGGGAAACAAAGGTTGTCTCCCGGAGGGAGACAAATGTTGTCTCCCGGAGAGGGACAGAGGTTGTCTCCCGGAGGGAGACAAATGTTGTCTCCCGGAGGGAGACAATTGTTGTCTCCCGGAGGGAGACAAAGGTTGTCTCCCGGAGGGAGACAAATGTTGTCTCCCGGAGGGAGACAGTTGGTCTCATAGAGGGAGTCAAAGGTTGTCTCCCGGAGGGAGACAAATGTTGTCTCCCGAAGGGAGACAAAGGTTGTCTCCCGGAGGGGTACAAATGTTGTCTCCCGGAGGGAGACAAATGTTGTCTCCCGGAGGGAGACAAAGGTTGTCTCTCGGAGGGGTACAAATGTTGTCTCCCGGAGGGAGACAAATGTTGTCTCCCAGAGGGAGTCAAAGGTTGTCTCATAGAGGGAGACAAAGGTTGTCTCCCGGAGGGAGACAAATGTTGTCTCCCGGAGGGAGACAAATGTTGTCTCCCGGAGGGAGACAAAGGTTGTCTCCCGGAGGGAGACAAAGGTTGTCTCCCGGAGGGAGACAAATGTTGTCTCTCGGAGGGAGACAAAGATTGTCTCCCGGAGGGAGACAAAAGTTGTCTCCCGGAGGGAGACAAAGGTTGTCTCCCGGAGGGAGACAAATGTTGTCTCCCGGAGGGAGACAGTTTGTCTCATAGAGGGAGACAAAGGTTGTCTCCCGGAGGGAGACAGTTGGTCTCATAGAGGGAGACAAAGGTTGAATCCCGGAGGGAGACAAAGGTTGTCTCCCGGAGGGAGACAAAGGTTGTCTCCCGGAGGGAGACAAATGTTGTCTCCCGGAGGGAGACAAATGTTGTCTCCCGGAGGGAGACAAAGGTTGTCTCCCGGAGGGAGACAAACGTTATCTCCCGGAGGGAGACAAATGTTGTCCCTCGGAGGGAGACAAATGTTGTCTCTCGGAGGGAGACAAAGGTTGTCTCCCGGAGGGAGACAAAGGTTGTCTCCTGGAGGGAGACAAATGTTGTCTCCCGGAGGGAGACAAATGTTGTCTCCCGGAGGGAGACAAAGGTCGTCTCCCGGAGGGAGACAAAGGTTGTCTCCCGGAGGGAGACAAATGTTGTCTCCCAGAGGGAGACAAAGGTTGTCTCCCGGAGGGAGACGAAGGTTGTCTCCCGGAGGGGTACAAATGTTGTCTCCCGGAGGGAGACAAATGTTGTCTCCCGGAGGGAGACAAAGTTTGTCTCCCGGAGGGAGACAACTGTTGTCTCCCGGAGGGAGACAAAGGTTGTTTCCCGGAGGGAGACAGTTGGTCTCATAGAGGGAGACAAAGGTTGTCTCCGGAGGGAGACAAATGTTGTCTCCCGGAGGGAGACAAAGTTTGTCTCCCTGAGGGAGACAACTGTTGTCTCCCGGAGGGAGACAAAGGTTGTCTCCCGGAGGGAGACAAAGGTTGTCTCCCGGAGGGAGACAAATGTTGTCTCCCGGAGGGAGACAAAGGTTGTCTCTCGGAGGGAGACAAAGGTTGTCTCCCGGAGAGAGACAAATGTTGTCTCCCGGAGGGAGACAATTGTTGTCTCCCGGAGGGAGACAAAGGTTGTCTCCCGGAGGGAGACAAATGTTGTCTCCCGGAGGGAGACAGTTTGTCTCATAGAGGGAGACAAAGGTTTTCTCCCGGAGGGAGACAAATGTTGTCACCCGGAGGGAGACAGAGTTTGTCTCCCGGAGGGAGACAACTGTTGTCTCCCGGAGGGAGACAAAGGTTGTCTCCCGGAGGGAGAAAGTTGGTCTCATAGAGGGACACAAATGTTGTCTCCCGGAGGGAGACAAATGTTGTCTCCCGGAGGGAGACAAAGGTTGTCTCCCGGAGGGAGACAAAGTTTGTCTTCCGGAGGGAGACAACTGTGGTCTCCCGGAGGGAGACAAAGGTTGTCTCCCGGAGGGAGACAGTTTGTCTCATAGAGGGAGACGAATGTTGTCTCACGGAGGGAGACAAAGGTTGTCTCCCGGAGGGAGACAAATGTTGTCTCCCGGAGGGAGACAAAGGTCGTCTCCCGGAGGGAGACAAAGGTTGTCTCCCGGAGGGAGACAAATGTTGTCTCCCGGAGGGAGACAAATGTTGTCTCCCGGAGGGAGACAGTTGGTCTCATAGAGGGAGTCAAAGGTTGTCTCCCGGAGGGAGACAAATGTTGTCTCCCGAAGGGAGACAAAGGTTGTCTCCCGGAGGGGTACAAATGTTGTCTCCCGGAGGGAGACAAATGTTGTCTCCCGGAGGGAGACAAAGGTTGTCTCTCGGAGGGGTACAAATGTTGTCTCCCGGAGGGAGACAAATGTTGTCTCCCAGAGGGAGTCAAAGGTTGTCTCATAGAGGGAGACAAAGGTTGTCTCCCGGAGGGAGACAAATGTTGTCTCCCGGAGGGAGACAAATGTTGTCTCCCGGAGGGAGACAAAGGTTGTCTCCCGGAGGGAGACAAAGGTTGTCTCCCGGAGGGAGACAAATGTTGTCTCTCGGAGGGAGACAAAGATTGTCTCCCGGAGGGAGACAAAAGTTGTCTCCCGGAGGGAGACAAAGGTTGTCTCCCGGAGGGAGACAAATGTTGTCTCCCGGAGGGAGACAGTTTGTCTCATAGAGGGAGACAAAGGTTGTCTCCCGGAGGGAGACAGTTGGTCTCATAGAGGGAGACAAAGGTTGAATCCCGGAGGGAGACAAAGGTTGTCTCCCGGAGGGAGACAAAGGTTGTCTCCCGGAGGGAGACAAATGTTGTCTCCCGGAGGGAGACAAATGTTGTCTCCCGGAGGGAGACAAAGGTTGTCTCCCGGAGGGAGACAAACGTTATCTCCCGGAGGGAGACAAATGTTGTCCCTCGGAGGGAGACAAATGTTGTCTCTCGGAGGGAGACAAAGGTTGTCTCCCGGAGGGAGACAAAGGTTGTCTCCCGGAGGGAGACAAATGTTGTCTCCCGGAGGGAGACAAATGTTGTCTCCCGGAGGGAGACAAAGGTCGTCTCCCGGAGGGAGACAAAGGTTGTCTCCCGGAGGGAGACAAATGTTGTCTCCCAGAGGGAGACAAAGGTTGTCTCCCGGAGGGAGACGAAGGTTGTCTCCCGGAGGGGTACAAATGTTGTCTCCCGGAGGGAGACAAATGTTGTCTCCCGGAGGGAGACAAAGTTTGTCTCCCGGAGGGAGACAACTGTTGTCTCCCGGAGGGAGACAAAGGTTGTTTCCCGGAGGGAGACAGTTGGTCTCATAGAGGGAGACAAAGGTTGTCTCCGGAGGGAGACAAATGTTGTCTCCCGGAGGGAGACAAAGGTTGTCTCCCGGAGGGAGACAAAGGTTGTCTCCCGGAGAGAGACAAATGTTGTCTCCCGGAGGGAGACAATTGTTGTCTCCCGGAGGGAGACAAAGGTTGTCTCCCGGAGGGAGACAAAGTTTGTCTCCCTGAGGGAGACAACTGTTGTCTCCCGGAGGGAGACAAAGGTTGTCTCCCGGAGGGAGACAAAGGTTGTCTCCCGGAGGGAGACAAATGTTGTCTCCCGGAGGGAGACAAAGGTTGTCTCTCGGAGGGAGACAAAGGTTGTCTCCCGGAGAGAGACAAATGTTGTCTCCCGGAGGGAGACAATTGTTGTCTCCCGGAGGGAGACAAAGGTTGTCTCCCGGAGGGAGACAAATGTTGTCTCCCGGAGGGAGACAGTTTGTCTCATAGAGGGAGACAAAGGTTTTCTCCCGGAGGGAGACAAATGTTGTCACCCGGAGGGAGACAGAGTTTGTCTCCCGGAGGGAGACAACTGTTGTCTCCCGGAGGGAGACAAAGGTTGTCTCCCGGAGGGAGACAGTTGGTCTCATAGAGGGAGACAAATGTTGTCTCCCGGAGGGAGACAAATGTTGTCTCCCGGAGGGAGACAAAGGTTGTCTCCCGGAGGGAGACAAAGTTTGTCTTCCGGAGGGAGACAACTGTGGTCTCCCGGAGGGAGACAAAGGTTGTCTCCCGGAGGGAGACAGTTTGTCTCATAGAGGGAGACGAATGTTGTCTCACGGAGGGAGACAAAGGTTGTCTCCCGGAGGGAGACAAAAGTTGTCTCCCGGAGGGAGACAAAGGTCGTCTCCCGGAGGGAGACAAAGGTTGTCTCCCGGAGGGAGACAAATGTTGTCTCCCGGAGGGAGACAAAGGTTGTCTCCCGGAGGGGTACAAATGTTGTCTCCCAGAGGGAGACAAATGTTGTCTCCCGGAGGGAGACAAAGTTTGTCTCCCGGAGGGAGACAACTGTTGTCTCCCGGAGGGAGACAAAGGTTGTCTCCCGGAGGGAGACAGTTGGTCTCATAGAGGGAGTCAAAGGTTGTCTCCCGGAGGGAGACAAATGTTGTCTCCCGGAGGGAGACAAAGGTTGTCTCCCGGAGGGGTACAAATGTTGTCTCTCGGAGGGAGACAAAGGTTGTCTCTCGGAGGGGTACAAATGTTGTCTCCCGGAGGGAGACAAATGTTGTCTCCCGGAGGGAGACAAAGGTTGTCTCCCGGAGGGAGACAAATGTTGTCTCCCGGAGGGAGACAAATGTTGTCTCCCGGAGGGAGACAAAGGTTGTCTCCCGGAGGGAGACAAAGGTTGTCTCCCGGAGGGTGACAAAGGTTGTCTCCCGGAGGGAGACAAATGTTGTCTCCCGGAGGGAGACAAAGGTTGTCTCCCGGAGGGAGACAAAGGTTGTCTCCCGGAGGGAGACAAATGTTGTCTCCCGGAGGGAGACAAAGGTTGTCTCCCGGAGGGAGACAAATGTTGCCTCCCTGAGGGAGACAAATGTTGTCTCCCGGAGGGAGACAAAGGTTGTCTCCCAGAGGGAGACAATTATTGTCTCCCGGAGGGAGACATTTTGTCTCCTAGAGGGAGACAAATGTTGTCTCCCAGAGGGAGACAAGGGTTGTCTCCCGGAGGGAGACAAAGGTTGTCTCCCGGAGGGAGACAAATGTTGTCTCCCGGAGGGAGACAAAGGTTGTCTCCCGGAGGGAGACAAAGGTTGTCTCCTGGAGGGAGACAAATGTTGTCTCCCGGAGGGAGACAAAGGTTGTCTCGCGGAGGGAGACAAATGTTGTCTCCCGGAGGGAGACAAATGTTGTCTCCCGGAGGGAGACAAATTTTGTCTCCCGAAGGGAGACAAATGTTGTCTCCCGGAGGGAGACAAATGTTGTCACCCGGAGGGAGACAAAGGTTATCTCCGGGAGGGAGACAAAGGTTGTCTCCCGAAGGGAGACAAATGTTGTCTCCCGGAGGGAGACAAAGGTTGTCTCCCGGAGGGAGACAAATGTTGTCTCCCGGAGGGAGACAAAGGTTGTCTCCCGGAGGGAGACAAAGGTTGTCTCCCGGAGGGAGACAAATGTTGTCTCCCGGAGGGAGACAAATGTTGTCTCCCGGAGGGAGACAAATTTTGTCTCCCGGAGGGAGACAAATGTTGTCTCCCGGAGGGAGACAAATGTTGTCACCCGGAGGGAGACAAAGGTTGTCTCCCGGAGGGAGACAATTGTTGTCTCCCGGAGGGAGACAAAGGTTATCTCCGGGAGGGAGACAAAGGTTGTCTCCCGGAGGGAGACAAATGTTGTCTCCCGGAGGGAGACAAAGGTTGTCTCCCGGAGGGAGACAAAGGTTGTCTCCCGGAGGGAGACAAAGGTTGTCTCCCGGAGGGAGACAAATGTTGTCTCCCGGAGGGAGACAAATGTTGTCTCCCGGAGGGAGACAAAGGTTTTCTCCAGGAGGGAGACAAATGTTGTCTCCCGGAGGGAGACAAAGGTTGTCTCCCGGAGGGAGACAAATGTTGTCTCCCGGAGGGAGACAAAGGTTGTCTCCCGGAGGGAGACAAATGTTGCCTCCCGGAGGGAGACAAATGTTGTCTCCCGGAGGGAGACAAATGTTGTCTCCCAGAGGGAGACAAATATTGTCTCCCGGAGGGAGACATTTTGTCTCCTAGAGGGAGACAAATGTTGTCTCCCAGAGGGAGACAAAGGTTGTCTTCCTCCGGGAGACAACATTTGTCTCCCTCCGGGAGACAACCTTTGTCTCCCTCTGGGAGACAACATTTGTCTCCCTCCAGGAGACAACCTTTGTTTCCCTCCGGGAGACAACATTTGTCTCCCTCCGGGAGACAACATTTGTCTCCCTCCGGGAGACAACATTTGTCTCCCCCCGGGAGAGACAGGTTGTCTCCCGGAGGGAGACAAAGGTTGTCTCCCGGAGGGAGACAAAGGTTGTCTTTGGGAGGGAGACAAATGTTGTCTCCCGGAGGGAGACAAATGTTGTCTCTTGGAGGGAGACAGTTTGTCTCATAAAGGGAGACAAAGGTTGTCTCCCGGGGGGAGACAAATGTTGTCTCCCGGAGGGAGACAAATGTTGTCTCCCGGAGGGAGACAAATGTTGTCTCCCGGAGGGAGACAAATGTTGTCACCCGGAGGGAGACAAAGGTTGTCTCCCGGAGGAAGACAGTTTGTCTCATAGAGGGAGACAAATGTTGTCTCCCAGAGGGAGACAAATGTTGTCTCCCGGAGGGAGACAAAGATTGTCTCCCGGAGGGAGACAAATGTTGTCTCCCAAAGGGAGACAAAGGTTGTCTCCCGGAGGGAGACAAAGGTTGTCTCCCGGAGGGAGACAAAGGTTGTCTCCCGGAGGGAGACAAAGGTTGTCTTTGGGAGGGAGACAAATGTTGTCTCCCGGAGGGAGACAAATTTTGTCTCCTGGAGGGAGACAAAGGTTGTGTCCCGGAGGGAGACAAATGTTGTCTCCCGGAGGGAGACAAATGTTGTCTCCCGGAAGGAGACATTTTGTCTCCTAGAGGGAGACAAATGTTGTCTCCCGGAGGGAGACATAGGTTGTCTCCCGGAGGGAGACAAATGTTGTCTCCCGGAGGGAGACAAATTTTGTCTCCCGGAGGGAGACAAAGGTTGTCTCCCGAAGGGAGACAAATGTTGTCTCCCGGAGGAAGACAAATGTTGTCTCCCGGAGGGAGACAAAGTTTGTCTCCCGGAGGGAGACAAAGGTTGTCTCCCGGAGGGAGACAAAGGTTGTCTCCCGGAGGGAGACAAATGTTGTCTCCCGAAGGAAGACAAATGTTGTCTCCCGGAGGGAGACAAAGGTTGTCTCCCGGAAGGAGACAAATGTTGTCTCCTAGAGGGAGACAAATGTTGTCTCCCGGAGGGAGACAAATGTTGTCTCCCGGAGGGAGACAAAGGTTGTCTCCTAGAGGAAGACGAATGTTGTCTCCCGCAGGGAGACAAAGGTTGTCTCCCGGAGGGAGACAAATGTTGTCTCCCGGAGGGAGACAAAGGTT
Organism: Aurelia sp. 4 Dawson et al 2005; assembly: GCA_964019985.1. Taxonomy (NCBI): domain Eukaryota; kingdom Metazoa; phylum Cnidaria; class Scyphozoa; order Semaeostomeae; family Ulmaridae; genus Aurelia; species Aurelia sp. 4 Dawson et al 2005. Next base: position 4,840,404 of record OZ026495.1, read on the forward strand.
GTCTCCCGGAGGGAGACAAATGTTGTCTCCCGGAGGGAGACATTTTGCCTCCTAGAGGGAGACAAATGTTGTCTCCCGGAGGGAGACAAAGGTTGTCTCCCGGAGGGAGACAAATGTTGTCTCCCGGAGGAAGACAAATGTTGTCTCCCGGAGGGAGACAAATGTTGTCTCCCAGAGGGAGACAAATTTTGTCTCCCGGAGGGAGGCAAAGGTTGTCTCCCGGAGGGAGACAAAGGTTGTCTCCCGGAGGGAGACAGTTTGTCTCATAAAGGGAGACAAAGGTTGTCTCCCGGGGGGAGACAAATGTTTTCTCCCGGAGGGAGACAAAGGTTGTCTCCCTGAGGGAGACATTTTGCCTCCTAGAGGGAGACAAATGTTGTCTCCCGGAGGGAGACAAAGGTTGTCTCCCGGAGGGAGACAATTGTTGTCTCCCGGAGGAAGACAAATGTTGTCTCCCGGAGGGAGACAAATGTTGTCTCCCAGAGGGAGACAAATTTTGTCTCCCGGAGGGAGGCAAAGGTTGTCTCCCGGAGGGAGACAAAGGTTGTCTCCCGGAGGGAGACAGTTTGTCTCATAAAGGGAGACAAAGGTTGTCTCCCGGGGGGAGACAAATGTTGTCTCCCGGAGGGAGACAAAGGTTGTCTCCCTGAGGGAGACAAATGTTGTCTCCTAGAGGGAGACAAATGTTGTCTCCCGGAGGGAGACAAATGTTGTCTCCCGGAGGGAGACAAATGTTGTCTCCCGGAGGAAGACAAAAGGTTGTCTCCCGGAAGGAGACAGTTTGTCTTATAGAGGGAGACAAAGGTTGTCTCCCGGGGGGAGACAAATTTTGTCTCCCGGAGGGAGACAAAGGTTGTCTCCCTGAGGGAGACAAATGTTGTCTCCTAGAGGGAGACAAATGTTGTCTCCCGGAGGGAGACAAATGTTGTCTCCCGGAGGGAGACAAATGTTGTCTCCCGGAGGAAGACAAAAGGTTGTCTCCCGGAAGGAGACAGTTTGTCTTATAGAGGGAGACAAATGTTGTCTCCCGGAGGGAGACAAAGGTTGTCTCCCGGAGGGAGACAAATGTTGTCTCCCGGAGGGAGACAAATGTTGTCTCCCGGAGGGAGACAAATGTTGTCTCCCAGAGGGAGACAAATTTTGTCTCCCGGAGGGAGGCAAAGGTTGTCTCCCGGAGGGAGACAAAGGTTGTCTCCGGGAGGGAGACAGCTTGTCTCATAAAGGGAGACAAAAGTTGTCTCCCGGGGGGAGACAAATGTTTTCTCCCGGAGGGAGACAAAGGTTGTCTCCCTGAGGGAGACAGTTTGTCTCATAGAGGGAGACAAATGTTGTCTCCCGGAGGGAGACAAAGGTTGTCTCCCGGAGGGAGACAAATGTTGTCTCCCGGAAGGAGACAAATGTTGTCTCCCGGAGGGAGACAAAGGTTGTCTCCCGGTGGGAGACAAATGTTGTCTCCCGGAGGGAGACAAATGTTGTCTCCCGGAGGGAGACAAAGGTTGTCTCCCGGAGGGAGACAAAGGTTGTCTCCCGGAGGGAGACAAATGTTGTCTCCCGGAGAAAGACAAATGTTGTCTCCCGGAGGGAGACAAATGTTGTCTCCCGGAGAAAGACAAATGTTGTCTCCCGGAGGGAGACAAATGTTGTCTCCCAGAGGGAGACAAATTTTGTCTCCCGGAGGGAGGCAAAGGTTGTCTCCCGGAGGGAGACAAAGGTTGTCTCCCGGAGGGAGACAGTTTGTCTCATAAGGGGAGACAAAGGTTGTCTCCCGGGGGGAGACAAATGTTTTCTCCCGGAGGGAGACAAAGGTTGTCTCCCTGAGGGAGACAGTTTGTCTCATAGAGGGAGACAAATGTTGTCTCCCGGAGGGAGACAAATGTTGTCTCCCAGAGGGAGACAAAGGTTGTCTCCCGGAGGGAGACAAAGGTTGTCTCCCGGGGGGAGACAAATGTTGTCTCGCGGAGGGAGACAAATGTTGTTTCCCGGAGGGAGACAAATGTTGTCTCCTAGAGGGAAACAAATTTTGTCTCCCGGAGGGAGACAAAGGTTGACTCCCGGAGGGAGACAAAGGTTGTCTCCCGGAGGGAGACAGTTTGTCTCATAAAGGGAGACAAAGGTTGTCTCCCGGGGGGAGACAAATGTTGTCTCCCGGAGGGAGACAAATGTTGTCACCCGGAGGGAGACAAAGGTTGTCTCCCGGAGGGAGACAAAGGTTGTCTTTCGGAGGGAGACAAATGTTGTCTCCCGGAGGGAGACAAATGTTGTCTCCCGGAGGGAGACAAAAGTTGTGTCCCGGAAGGAGACAAATTTTGTCTCCTGGAGGGAGACAAAGGTTGTCTCCCGGAGGGAGACAAAGGTTGTCTCCCGGAGGGAGACAAATGTTGTCTCCCGGAGGGAGACAAATGTTGTCTCCCGGAGGGAGACAAATGTTGTCTCCCAGAGGGAGACATTTTGTCTCCTAGAGGGAGACAAATGTTGTCTCTCGGAGGGAGACAAAGGTTGTCTCCCGGAGGGAGACAAATGTTGTCTCCCGGAGGGAGACATTTTGCCTCCTAGAGGGAGACAAATGTTGTCTCCCGGAGGGAGACAAAGGTTGTCTCCCGGAGGGAGACAAAGGTTGTCTCCCGGAGGGAGACAAAGGTTGTCTCCCGGAGGGAGACAAAGGTTGTCTCCCGGAGGGAGACAAATTTTGTCTCCCGGAGGGAGACAAAGGTTGTCTCCCGGAGGGAGACAAATGTTGTCTCCCGGAGGAAGACAAATGTTGTCTCCCTCCGGGAGACAAATGTTGTCTCCCGGAGGGAGACATTTTGCCTCCTAGAGGGAGACAAATGTTGTCTCCCGGAGGGAGACAAAGGTTGTCTCCCGGAGGGAGACAAATGTTGTCTCCCGGAGGAAGACAAATGTTGTTTCCCGGAGGTAGACAAAGGTTGTCTCCCGGAGGGAGACAAAGGTTGTCTCCCGGAGGGAGACAAATTTTGTCTCCCTGAGGGAGACAAAGGTTGTCTCCCGGAGGGAGACAAATGTTGTCTCCCGGAGGAAGACAAATGTTGCCTCCCTGAGGGAGACAAATGTTGTCTCCCGGAGGGAGACAAAGGTTGTCTCCCAGAGGGAGACAATTATTGTCTCCCGGAGGGAGACATTTTGTCTCCTAGAGGGAGACAAATGTTGTCTCCCAGAGGGAGACAAGGGTTGTCTCCCGGAGGGAGACAAAGGTTGTCTCCCGGAGGGAGACAAATGTTGTCTCCCGGAGGGAGACAAAGGTTGTCTCCCGGAGGGAGACAAAGGTTGTCTCCTGGAGGGAGACAAATGTTGTCTCCCGGAGGGAGACAAAGGTTGTCTCCCGGAGGGAGACAAATGTTGTCTCCCGGAGGGAGACAAAGGTTGTCTCCCGGAGGGGTACAAATGTTGTCTCCCAGAGGGAGACAAATGTTGTCTCCCGGAGGGAGACAAAGTTTGTCTCCCGGAGGGAGACAACTGTTGTCTCCCGGAGGGAGACAAAGGTTGTCTCCCGGAGGGAGACAGTTGGTCTCATAGAGGGAGTCAAAGGTTGTCTCCCGGAGGGAGACAAATGTTGTCTCCCGGAGGGAGACAAAGGTTGTCTCCCGGAGGGGTACAAATGTTGTCTCCCGGAGGGAGACAAAGGTTGTCTCTCGGAGGGGTACAAATGTTGTCTCCCGGAGGGAGACAAATGTTGTCTCCCGGAGGGAGACAAAGGTTGTCTCCCGGAGGGAGACAAATGTTGTCTCCCGAAGGGAGACAAATGTTGTCTCCCGGAGGGAGACAAAGGTTGTCTCCCGGAGGGAGACAAAGGTTGTCTCCCGGAGGGTGACAAAGGTTGTCTCCCGGAGGGAGACAAATGTTGTCTCCCGGAGGGAGACAAAGGTTGTCTCCCGGAGGGAGACAAAGGTTGTCTCCCGGAGGGAGACAAATGTTGTCTCCCGGAGGGAGACAGTTTGTCTCATAGAGGGAGACAAAGGTTGTCTCCCGGAGGGAGACAATTGTTGTCTCCCGGAGGGAGACAAAGGTTATCTCCGGGAGGGAGACAAAGGTTGTCTCCCGGAGGGAGACAAATGTTGTCTCCCGGAGGGAGACAAAGGTTGTCTCCCGGAGGGAGACAAAGGTTGTCTCCTGGAGGGAGACAAAGGTTGTCTCCCGGAGGGAGACAAATGTTGTCTCCCGGAGGGAGACAAATGTTGTCTCCCGGAGGGAGACAAAGGTTGTCTCCCGGAGGGAGACAAATGTTGTCTCCCGGAGGGAGACAAAGGTTGTCTCCCGGAGGGAGACAAATGTTGCCTCCCTGAGGGAGACAAATGTTGTCTCCCGGAGGGAGACAAAGGTTGTCTCCCAGAGGGAGACAATTATTGTCTCCCGGAGGGAGACATTTTGTCTCCTAGAGGGAGACAAATGTTGTCTCCCAGAGGGAGACAAGGGTTGTCTCCCGGAGGGAGACAAAGGTTGTCTCCCGGAGGGAGACAAATGTTGTCTCCCGGAGGGAGACAAAGGTTGTCTCCCGGAGGGAGACAAAGGTTGTCTCCTGGAGGGAGACAAATGTTGTCTCCCGGAGGGAGACAAAGGTTGTCTCGCGGAGGGAGACAAATGTTGTCTCCCGGAGGGAGACAAATGTTGTCTCCCGGAGGGAGACAAATTTTGTCTCCCGAAGGGAGACAAATGTTGTCTCCCGGAGGGAGACAAATGTTGTCACCTGGAGGGAGACAAAGGTTATCTCCGGGAGGGAGACAAAGGTTGTCTCCCGAAGGGAGACAAATGTTGTCTCCCGGAGGGAGACAAAAATTGTCTCCCGGAGGGAGACAAATGTTGTCTCCCGGAGGGAGACAAAGGTTGTCTCCCGGAGGGAGACAAAGGTTGTCTCCCGGAGGGAGACAAATGTTGTCTCCCGGAGGGAGACAAATGTTGTCTCCCGGAGGGAGACAAATTTTGTCTCCCGGAGGGAGACAAATGTTGTCTCCCGGAGGGAGACAAATGTTGTCACCCGGAGGGAGACAAAGGTTGTCTCCCGGAGGGAGACAATTGTTGTCTCCCGGAGGGAGACAAAGGTTATCTCCGGGAGGGAGACAAAGGTTGTCTCCCGGAGGGAGACAAATGTTGTCTCCCGGAGGGAGACAAAGGTTGTCTCCCGGAGGGAGACAAAGGTTGTCTCCCGGAGGGAGACAAAGGTTGTCTCCCGGAGGGAGACAAATGTTGTCTCCCGGAGGGAGACAAATGTTGCCTCCCGGAGGGAGACAAATGTTGTCTCCCGGAGGGAGACAAATGTTGTCTCCCAGAGGGAGACAAATATTGTCTCCCGGAGGGAGACATTTTGTCTCCTAGAGGGAGACAAATGTTGTCTCCCAGAGGGAGACAAAGGTTGTCTTCCTCCGGGAGACAACATTTGTCTCCCTCCGGGAGACAACCTTTATCTCCCTCTGGGAGACAACATTTGTCTCCCTCCAGGAGACAACCTTTGTTTCCCTCCGGGAGACAACATTTGTCTCCCTCCGGGAGACAACATTTGTCTCCCTCCGGGAGACAACATTTGTCTCCCCCCGGGAGAGACAGGTTGTCTCCCGGAGGGAGACAAAGGTTGTCTCCCGGAGGGAGACAAATGTTGTCTCTTGGAGGGAGACAGTTTGTCTCATAAAGGGAGACAAAGGTTGTCTCCCGGGGGGAGACAAATGTTGTCTCCCGGAGGGAGACAAATGTTGTCTCCCGGAGGGAGACAAATGTTGTCTCCCGGAGGGAGACAAATGTTGTCACCCGGAGGGAGACAAAGGTTGTCTCCCGGAGGAAGACAGTTTGTCTCATAGAGGGAGACAAATGTTGTCTCCCAGAGGGAGACAAATGTTGTCTCCCGGAGGGAGACAAAGATTGTCTCCCGGAGGGAGACAAATGTTGTCTCCCAAAGGGAGACAAAGGTTGTCTCCCGGAGGGAGACAAAGGTTGTCTCCCGGAGGGAGACAAAGGTTGTCTCCCGGAGGGAGACAAAGGTTGTCTCCCGGAGGGAGACAAATTTTGTCTCCCTGAGGGAGACAAAGGTTGTCTCCCGGAGGGAGACAAATGTTGTCTCCCGGAGGAAGACAAATGTTGCCTCCCTGAGGGAGACAAATGTTGTCTCCCGGAGGGAGACAAAGGTTGTCTCCCAGAGGGAGACAATTACTGTCTCCCGGAGGGAGACATTTTGTCTCCTAGAGGGAGACAAATGTTGTCTCCCAGAGGGAGACAAGGGTTGTCTCCCGGAGGGAGACAAAGGTTGTCTCCCGGAGGGAGACAAATGTTGTCTCCCGGAGGGAGACAAAGGTTGTCTCCCGGAGGGAGACAAAGGTTGTCTCCTGGAGGGAGACAAATGTTGTCTCCCGGAGGGAGACAAAGGTTGTCTCCCGGAGGGAGACAAATGTTGTCTCCCGGAGGGAGACAAAGGTTGTCTCCCGGAGGGGTACAAATGTTGTCTCCCAGAGGGAGACAAATGTTGTCTCCCGGAGGGAGACAAAGTTTGTCTCCCGGAGGGAGACAACTGTTGTCTCCCGGAGGGAGACAAAGGTTGTCTCCCGGAGGGAGACAGTTGGTCTCATAGAGGGAGTCAAAGGTTGTCTCCCGGAGGGAGACAAATGTTGTCTCCCGGAGGGAGACAAAGGTTGTCTCCCGGAGGGGTACAAATGTTGTCTCCCGGAGGGAGACAAAGGTTGTCTCTCGGAGGGGTACAAATGTTGTCTCCCGGAGGGAGACAAATGTTGTCTCCCGGAGGGAGACAAAGGTTGTCTCCCGGAGGGAGACAAATGTTGTCTCCCGGAGGGAGACAAATGTTGTCTCCCGGAGGGAGACAAAGGTTGTCTCCCGGAGGGAGACAAAGGTTGTCTCCCGGAGGGTGACAAAGGTTGTCTCCCGGAGGGAGACAAATGTTGTCTCCCGGAGGGAGACAAAGGTTGTCTCCCGGAGGGAGACAAAGGTTGTCTCCCGGAGGGAGACAAATGTTGTCTCCCGGAGGGAGACAGTTTGTCTCATAGAGGGAGACAAAGGTTGTCTCCCGGAGGGAGACAATTGTTGTCTCCCGGAGGGAGACAAAGGTTATCTCCGGGAGGGAGACAAAGGTTGTCTCCCGGAGGGAGACAAATGTTGTCTCCCGGAGGGAGACAAAGGTTGTCTCCCGGAGGGAGACAAAGGTTGTCTCCTGGAGGGAGACAAAGGTTGTCTCCCGGAGGGAGACAAATGTTGTCTCCCGGAGGGAGACAAATGTTGTCTCCCGGAGGGAGACAAAGGTTGTCTCCCGGAGGGAGACAAATGTTGTCTCCCGGAGGGAGACAAAGGTTGTCTCCCGGAGGGAGACAAATGTTGCCTCCCTGAGGGAGACAAATGTTGTCTCCCGGAGGGAGACAAAGGTTGTCTCCCAGAGGGAGACAATTATTGTCTCCCGGAGGGAGACATTTTGTCTCCTAGAGGGAGACAAATGTTGTCTCCCAGAGGGAGACAAGGGTTGTCTCCCGGAGGGAGACAAAGGTTGTCTCCCGGAGGGAGACAAATGTTGTCTCCCGGAGGGAGACAAAGGTTGTCTCCCGGAGGGAGACAAAGGTTGTCTCCTGGAGGGAGACAAATGTTGTCTTCCGGAGGGAGACAAAGGTTGTCTCGCGGAGGGAGACAAATGTTGTCTCCCGGAGGGAGACAAATGTTGTCTCCCGGAGGGAGACAAATTTTGTCTCCCGAAGGGAGACAAATGTTGTCTCCCGGAGGGAGACAAATGTTGTCACCCGGAGGGAGACAAAGGTTATCTCCGGGAGGGAGACAAAGGTTGTCTCCCGAAGGGAGACAAATGTTGTCTCCCGGAGGGAGACAAAAATTGTCTCCCGGAGGGAGACAAATGTTGTCTCCCGGAGGGAGACATAGGTTGTCTCCCGGAGGGAGACAAAGGTTGTCTCCCGGAGGGAGACAAATGTTGTCTCCCGGAGGGAGACAAATGTTGTCTCCCGGAGGGAGACAAATTTTGTCTCCCGGAGGGAGACAAATGTTGTCTCCCGGAGGGAGACAAATGTTGTCACCCGGAGGGAGACAAAGGTTGTCTCCCGGAGGGAGACAATTGTTGTCTCCCGGAGGGAGACAAAGGTTATCTCCGGGAGGGAGACAAAGGTTGTCTCCCGGAGGGAGACAAATGTTGTCTCCCGGAGGGAGACAAAGGTTGTCTCCCGGAGGGAGACAAAGGTTGTCTCCCGGAGGGAGACAAAGGTTGTCTCCCGGAGGGAGACAAATGTTGTCTCCCGGAGGGAGACAAATGTTGTCTCCCGGAGGGAGACAAAGGTTTTCTCCAGGAGGGAGACAAATGTTGTCTCCCGGAGGGAGACAAAGGTTGTCTCCCGGAGGGAGACAAATGTTGTCTCCCGGAGGGAGACAAAGGTTGTCTCCCGGAGGGAGACAAATGTTGCCTCCCGGAGGGAGACAAATGTTGTCTCCCGGAGGGAGACAAATGTTGTCTCCCAGAGGGAGACAAATATTGTCTCCCGGAGGGAGACATTTTGTCTCCTAGAGGGAGACAAATGTTGTCTCCCAGAGGGAGACAAAGGTTGTCTTCCTCCGGGAGACAACATTTGTCTCCCTCCGGGAGACAACCTTTGTCTCCCTCTGGGAGACAACATTTGTCTCCCTCCAGGAGACAACCTTTGTTTCCCTCCGGGAGACAACATTTGTCTCCCTCCGGGAGACAACATTTGTCTCCCTCCGGGAGACAACATTTGTCTCCCCCCGGGAGAGACAGGTTGTCTCCCGGAGGGAGACAAAGGTTGTCTCCCGGAGGGAGACAAAGGTTGTCTTTGGGAGGGAGACAAATGTTGTCTCCCGGAGGGAGACAAATGTTGTCTCTTGGAGGGAGACAGTTTGTCTCATAAAGGGAGACAAAGGTTGTCTCCCGGGGGGAGACAAATGTTGTCTCCCGGAGGGAGACAAATGTTGTCTCCCGGAGGGAGACAAATGTTGTCTCCCGGAGGGAGACAAATGTTGTCACCCGGAGGGAGACAAAGGTTGTCTCCCGGAGGAAGACAGTTTGTCTCATAGAGGGAGACAAATGTTGTCTCCCAGAGGGAGACAAATGTTGTCTCCCGGAGGGAGACAAAGATTGTCTCCCGGAGGGAGACAAATGTTGTCTCCCAAAGGGAGACAAAGGTTGTCTCCCGGAGGGAGACAAAGGTTGTCTCCCGGAGGGAGACAAAGGTTGTCTCCCGGAGGGAGACAAAGGTTGTCTTTGGGAGGGAGACAAATGTTGTCTCCCGGAGGGAGACAAATTTTGTCTCCTGGAGGGAGACAAAGGTTGTCTCCCGGAGGGAGACAAATGTTGTCTCCCGGAGGGAGACAAATGTTGTCTCCCGGAAGGAGACATTTTGTCTCCTAGAGGGAGACAAATGTTGTCTCCCGGAGGGAGACATAGGTTGTCTCCCGGAGGGAGACAAATGTTGTCTCCCGGAGGGAGACAAATTTTGTCTCCCGGAGGGAGACAAAGGTTGTCTCCCGAAGGGAGACAAATGTTGTCTCCCGGAGGAAGACAAATGTTGTCTCCCGGAGGGAGACAAAGTTTGTCTCCCGGAGGGAGACAAAGGTTGTCTCCCGGAGGGAGACAAAGGTTGTCTCCCGGAGGGAGACAAATGTTGTCTCCCGAAGGAAGACAAATGTTGTCTCCCGGAGGGAGACAAAGGTTGTCTCCCGGAAGGAGACAAATGTTGTCTCCTAGAGGGAGACAAATGTTGTCTCCCGGAGGGAGACAAATGTTGTCTCCCGGAGGGAGACAAAGGTTGTCTCCTAGAGGAAGACGAATGTTGTCTCCCGCAGGGAGACAAAGGTTGTCTCCCGGAGGGAGACAAATGTTGTCTCCCGGAGGGAGACAAAGGTTGTCTCCCGGAGGGAGACAAATGTTGTCTCCCGGAGGGAGACATTTTGCCTCCTAGAGGGAGACAAATGTTGTCTCCCGGAGGGAGACAAAGGTTGTCTCCCGGAGGGAGACAAATGTTGTCTCCCGGAGGAAGACAAATGTTGTCTCCCGGAGGGAGACAAATGTTGTCTCCCAGAGGGAGACAAATTTTGTCTCCCGGAGGGAGGCAAAGGTTGTCTCCCGGAGGGAGACAAAGGTTGTCTCCCGGAGGGAGACAGTTTGTCTCATAAAGGGAGACAAAGGTTGTCTCCCGGGGGGAGACAAATGTTTTCTCCCGGAGGGAGACAAAGGTTGTCTCCCTGAGGGAGACATTTTGCCTCCTAGAGGGAGACAAATGTTGTCTCCCGGAGGGAGACAAAGGTTGTCTCCCGGAGGGAGACAATTGTTGTCTCCCGGAGGAAGACAAATGTTGTCTCCCGGAGGGAGACAAATGTTGTCTCCCAGAGGGAGACAAATTTTGTCTCCCGGAGGGAGGCAAAGGTTGTCTCCCGGAGGGAGACAAAGGTTGTCTCCCGGAGGGAGACAGTTTGTCTCATAAAGGGAGACAAAGGTTGTCTCCCGGGGGGAGACAAATGTTGTCTCCCGGAGGGAGACAAAGGTTGTCTCCCTGAGGGAGACAAATGTTGTCTCCTAGAGGGAGACAAATGTTGTCTCCCGGAGGGAGACAAATGTTGTCTCCCGGAGGGAGACAAATGTTGTCTCCCGGAGGAAGACAAAAGGTTGTCTCCCGGAAGGAGACAGTTTGTCTTATAGAGGGAGACAAAGGTTGTCTCCCGGGGGGAGACAAATGTTGTCTCCCGGAGGGAGACAAAGGTTGTCTCCCTGAGGGAGACAAATGTTGTCTCCTAGAGGGAGACAAATGTTGTCTCCCGGAGGGAGACAAATGTTGTCTCCCGGAGGGAGACAAATGTTGTCTCCCGGAGGAAGACAAAAGGTTGTCTCCCGGAAGGAGACAGTTTGTCTTATAGAGGGAGACAAATGTTGTCTCCCGGAGGGAGACAAAGGTTGTCTCCCGGAGGGAGACAAATGTTGTCTCCCGGAGGGAGACAAATGTTGTCTCCCGGAGGGAGACAAATGTTGTCTCCCAGAGGGAGACAAATTTTGTCTCCCGGAGGGAGGCAAAGGTTGTCTCCCGGAGGGAGACAAAGGTTGTCTCCGGGAGGGAGACAGCTTGTCTCATAAAGGGAGACAAAAGTTGTCTCCCGGGGGGAGACAAATGTTTTCTCCCGGAGGGAGACAAAGGTTGTCTCCCTGAGGGAGACAGTTTGTCTCATAGAGGGAGACAAATGTTGTCTCCCGGAGGGAGACAAAGGTTGTCTCCCGGAGGGAGACAAATGTTGTCTCCCGGAAGGAGACAAATGTTGTCTCCCGGAGGGAGACAAAGGTTGTCTCCCGGTGGGAGACAAATGTTGTCTCCCGGAGGGAGACAAATGTTGTCTCCCGGAGGGAGACAAAGGTTGTCTCCCGGAGGGAGACAAAGGTTGTCTCCCGGAGGGAGACAAATGTTGTCTCCCGGAGGGAGACAAAGGTTGTCTCCCGGAGGGAGACAAATTTTGTCTCCCGGAGGGAGACAAAGGTTGTCTCCCGGAGGGAGACAAATGTTGTCTCCCGGAGGAAGACAAATGTTGTCTCCCTCCGGGAGACAAATGTTGTCTCCCGGAGGGAGACATTTTGCCTCCTAGAGGGAGACAAATGTTGTCTCCCGGAGGGAGACAAAGGTTGTCTCCCGGAGGGAGACAAATGTTGTCTCCCGGAGGAAGACAAATGTTGTTTCCCGGAGGTAGACAAAGGTTGTCTCCCGGAGGGAGACAAAGGTTGTCTCCCGGAGGGAGACAAATTTTGTCTCCCTGAGGGAGACAAAGGTTGTCTCCCGGAGGGAGACAAATGTTGTCTCCCGGAGGGAGACAAAGGTTGTCTCCCGGAGGGAGACAAATTTTGTCTCCCGGAGGGAGACAAATGTTGTCTCCCGGAGGGAGACAAAGGTTGTCTCCCGGAGGGAGACAAATGTTGTCTCCCGGAGGGAGACAAAGGTTGTCTCCCGGAGGGAGACAAATGTTGTCTCCCGGAGGAAGACAAATGTTGTTTCCCGGAGGGAGACAAAGGTTGTCTCCCGGAGGGAGAAAAAGGTTGTCTCCCGGAGGGAGACAAATGTTGTCTCCCGGAGGAAGACAAATGTTGTCTCCCGGAGGGAGACAAAGTTTGTCTCCCGGAGGGAGACAAAGGTTGTCTCCCGGAGGGAGACAAAGGTTGTCTCCCGGAGGGAGACAAATGTTGTCTCCCGGAGGAAGACAAATGTTGTCTCCCGGAGGGAGACAAAGGTTGTCTCCCGGAGGGAGACAAAGGTTGTCTCCCGGAGGGAGACAAATGTTGTCTCCCGGAGGGAGACAAAGGTTGTCTCCCGGAGGGAGACAAATGTTGTCTCCCGGAGGGAGACATTTTGCCTCCCCGGAGGGAGACAAAGGTTGTCTCCCGGAGGGAGACAAATGTTATCTCCCGGAGGAAGACAAATGTTGTTTCCCGGAGGGAGACAAAGGTTGTCTCCCGGAGGGAGACAAAGGTTGTCTCCCGGAGGGAGACAAATTTTGTCTCCCGGAGGGAGACAAAGGTTGTCTCCTGGAGGGAGACAAATGTTGTCTCCCGGAGGAAGACAAATGTTGTCTCCCGGAGGGAGACAAAGTTTGTCTCCCGGAGGGAGACAAAGGTTGTCTCCCGGAGGGAGACAAAGGTTGTCTCCCGGAGGGAGACAAATGTTGTCTCCCGGAGGAAGACAAATGTTGTCTCCCGGAGGGAGACAAAGGTTGTTTCCCGGAAGGAGACAAATGTTGTCTCCTAGAGGGAGACAAATGTTGTCTCCCGGAGGGAGACAAAGGTTGTCTCCCGGAGGAAGACAAATGTTGTCTCACGGAGGGAGACAAAGGTTGTCTCCCGGAGGGAGAAAAAGGTTGTCTCCCAAGGGGAGACAAACGTTGTCTCACGGAGGGAGACAAAGGTTGTCTCCCCGAGGGAGACAAATGTTGTCTCCCGGAGGGAGAAAAAGGTTGTCTCCCGGAGGGAGACAAAGGTTGTCTCCCGGAAGGAGACAAATGTTGTCTCCCGGAGGAAGACAAATGTTGTCTCCCGGAGGGAGACAAAGGTTGTTTCCCGGAAGGAGACAAATGTTGTCTCCTAGAGGGAGACAAATGTTGTCTCCCGGAGGGAGACAAAGGTTGTCTCCCGGAGGAAGACAAATGTTGTCTCACGGAGGGAGACAAAGGTTGTCTCCCGGAGGGAGAAAAAGGTTGTCTCCCAAGGGGAGACAAACGTTGTCTCACGGAGGGAGACAAAGGTTGTCTCCCCGAGGGAGACAAATGTTGTCTCCCGGAGGGAGAAAAAGGTTGTCTCCCGGAGGGAGACAAAGGTTGTCTCCCGGAGGGAGACAAATGTTGTCTCCCGGAGGGAGACATTTTGTCTCCTAGAGGGAGACAAATGTTGTCTCCCGGAGGGAGACAAAGGTTGTCTCCCGGAGGGAGACAAATGTTGTCTCTCGGAGGGAGACAAATGTTGTCTCCCGGAGGGAGACAAAGGTTGTCTCCCGGAGGGAGACAAAGGTTGTCTCCCGGAGGGAGACAAATTTTATCTCCCGGAGGGAGACAAATGTTGTCTCCCAGAGGGAGACAAATTTTGTCTCCCGGAGGGAGACAAAGGTTGTCTCCCGGAGGGAGACAAATGTTGTCTCCCGGAGGGAGACAAAGGTTGTCTCCCGGAGGGAGACAAAGGTTGTCTCCCGGAGGGAGACATATTTTGTCTCCCGGAGGGAGACAAAGGTTGTCTTCCGGAGGGAGACAAATGTTGTCTCCCGGAGGAAGACAAATGTTGTCTCCCGGAGGGAGACAAAGTTTGTCTCCCGGAGGGAGACAAAGGTTGTCTCCCGGAGGGAGACAAAGGTTGTCTCCCGGAGGGAGACAAATGTTGTCTCCCGGAGGAAGACAAATGTTGTCTCCCGGAGGGAGACATTTTGTCTCCTAGAGGGAGACAAATGTTGTCTCCCGGAGGGAGACAAAGGTTGTCTCCCGGAGGGAGACAAATGTTGTCTCTCGGAGGGAGACAAATGTTGTCTCCCGGAGGGAGACAAAGGTTGTCTCCCGGAGGGAGACAAAGGTTGTCTCCCGGAGGGAGACAAATTTTATCTCCCGGAGGGAGACAAATGTTGTCTCCCAGAGGGAGACAAATTTTGTCTCCCGGAGGGAGACAAAGGTTGTCTCTCGGAGGGAGACAAATGTTGTCTCCCGGAGGGAGACAAAGGTTGTCTCCCGGAGGGAGACAAAGGTTGTCTCCCGGAGGGAGACATATTTTGTCTCCCGGAGGGAGACAAAGGTTGTCTTCCGGAGGGAGACAAATGTTGTCTCCCGGAGGAAGACAAATGTTGTCTCCCGGAGGGAGACAAAGTTTGTCTCCCGGAGGGAGACAAAGGTTGTCTCCCGGAGGGAGACAAAGGTTGTCTCCCGGAGGGAGACAAATGTTGTCTCCCGGAGGAAGACAAATGTTGTCTCCCGGAGGGAGACAAAGGTTGTCTCCCGGAAGGAGACAAATGTTTTCTCCTAGAGGGAGACAAATGTTGTCTCCCGGAGGGAGACAAAGGTTGTCTCCCGGAGGGAGACAGATGTTGTCTCCCGGAGGGAGACAAATGTTGTCTCCCGGAGGGAGACAAAGGTTGTCTCCTAGAGGAAGACGAATGTTGTCTCCCGCAGGGAGACAAAGGTTGTCTCCCGGAGGGAGACAAAGGTTGTCTCCCGGAAGGAGACAAATGTTGTCTCCTAGAGGGAGACAAATGTTGTCTCCCGGAGGGAGACAAAGGTTGTCTCCCGGAGGGAGACAGATGTTGTCTCCCGGAGGGAGACAAATGTTGTCTCCCGGAGGGAGACAAAGGTTGTCTCCTAGAGGAAGACGAATAGTGTCTCCCGCAGGGAGACAAAGGTTGTCTCCCGGAGGGAGACAAATGTTGTCTCCCGGAGGGAGACAAAGGTTGTCTCCCGGAGGGAGACAAATGTTGTCTCCCGGAGGGAGACAAATGTTGTCTCCCGGAGGAAGACAAATGTTGTTTCCCGGAGGGAGACAAAGGTTGTCTCCCGGAGGGAGACAAAGGTTGTCTCCCGGAGGGAGACAAATGTTGTCTCCCAGAGGAAGACAAATGTTGTCTCCCGGAGGGAGACAAAGTTTGTCTCCCGGAGGGAGACAAAGGTTGTCTCCCGGAGGGAGACAAAGGTTGTCTCCCGGAGGGAGACAAATGTTGTCTCCCGGAGGAAGACAAATGTTGTCTCCCGGAGGGAGACAAAGGTTGTCTCCCGTAGGGAGACAAATGTTGTCTCCTAGAGGGAGACAAATGTTGTCTCCCGGAGGGAGACAAAGGTTGTCTCCCGGAGGGAGACAAATGTTGTCTCCCGGAGGGAGACAAATGTTGTCTCCCGGAGGGAGACAAAGGTTGTCTCCTAGAGGGAGACAAAAGTTGTCTCCCGGAGGGAGACAAAGGTTGTCTCCTAGAGGGAGACAAATGTTGTCTCCCGGAGGGAGACAAATGTTGTCTCCCGGAGGGAGACAAAGGTTGTCTCCTAGAGGGAGACAAATGTTGTCTCCCGGAGGGAGACAAAGGTTGTCTCCTAGAGGGAGACAAATGTTGTCTCCCGGAGGGAGACAAATATTGTCTCCCGGAGGGAGACAAAGGTTGTCTCCCGGAGGGAGACAAAGGTTGTCTCCTAGAGGGAGACAAATGTTGTCTCCCGGAGGGAGACAAAGGTTGTCTCCCCGAGGGAGACAAATGTTGTCTCCCGGAGGGAGAAATGTTGTCTCACGGAGGGAGACAAAGGTTGTCTCCCGGAGGGAGAAAAAGGTTGTCTCCCAAGGGGAGACAAACGTTGTCTCACGGAGAGAGACAAAGGTTGTCTCCCCGAGGGAGACAAATGTTGTCTCCCGGAGGGAGAAAAAGGTTGTCTCCCGGAGGGAGACAAAGGTTGTCTCCCGGAGGGAGACAAATGTTGTCTCCCGGAGGGAGACATTTTGTCTCCTAGAGGGAGACAAATGTTGTCTCCCGGAGGGAGACAAAGGTTGTCTCCCGGAGGGAGACAAATGATGTCTCTCGGAGGGAGACAAATGTTGTCTCCCGGAGGGAGACAAAGGTTGTCTCCCGGAGGGAGACAAAGGTTGTCTCCCGGAGGGAGACAAATTTTATCTCCCGGAGGGAGACAAATGTTGTCTCCCAGAGGGAGACAAATTTTGTCTCCCGGAGGGAGACAAAGGTTGTCTCCCGGAGGGAGACAAAGGTTGTCTCTTAGAGGGAGAAAAAGGATGTCTCCCAAGGGGAGACAAACGTTGTCTCACGGAGGGAGACAAAGGTTGTCTCCCCGAGGGAGACAAATGTTGTCTCCCGGAGGGCTAAAAAGGTTGTCTCCCGGAGGGAGACAAAGGTTGTCTCCCGGAGGGAGACAAATGTTGTCTCCCGGAGGGAGACATTTTGTCTCCTAGAGGGAGACAAATGTTGTCTCCCGGAGGGAGACAAAGGTTGTCTCCCGGAGGGAGACAAAGGTTGTCCCCCGGAGGGAGAAAAATGTTATCTCCCGGAGGGAGACAAATGTTGTCTCCCAGAGGGAGACAAATTTTGTCTCCCGGAGGGAGACAAAGGTTGTCTCCCGGAGGGAGACAAAGGTTGTCTCTTAGAGGGAGAAAAAGGTTGTCTCCCGGGGGGAGACAAATGTTGTCTCACGGAGGGAGACAAAGGTTGTCTCCCGGAGGGAGACAAATGTTGTCTCCCGGAGGAGGACAAATATTGTCTCCCGGAGGGAGAAAAATGTTGTCTCCCGGGGGGAGACAAAGGTTGTCTCCCGGAGGGAGACAAAGGTTGTCTCCCGGAGGGGGACAAAGGTTGTCTCCCGGAGGGAGACAGTTTGTCTCATAGAGGGAGAAAAATGTTGTCTCCCGGGGGGAGACAAATGTTGTCTCACGGAGGGAGACAAAAGTTGTCTCCTGGAGGGAGAAAAAGGTTGTCTCCCGGGGGGAGACAAATGTTGTCTCACGGAGGGAGACAAAGGTTGTCTCCCCGAGGGAGACAAATGTTGTCTCCCGGAGGGAGAAAAAGGTTGTCTCCCGGAGGGAGACAAAGGTTGTCTCTCGGAGGGAGACAAATGTTGTCTCCCGGAGGGAGACATTTTGTCTCCTAGAGGGAGACAAATGTTGTCTCCCGGAGGGAGACAAAGGTTGTCTCCCGGAGGGAGACAAATGTTGTCTCTCGGAGGGAGACAAAGGTTGTCTCCCGGAGGGAGACAAAGGTTGTCTCATAGAGGGAGAAAAAGGTTGTCTCCCGGGGGGAGACAAATGTTGTCTCACGGAGGGAGACAAAGGTTGTCTCCCGGAGGGAGACAAATGTTGTCTCCCAGAGGAGGACAAATATTGTCTCCCGGAGGGAGACAAAGGTTGTCTCCCGGAGGGAGACAAAGGTTGTCTCATAGAGGGAGAAAAAGGTTGTCTCCCGGGGGGAGACAAATGTTGTCTCACGGAGGGAGACAAATGTTGTCTCCCGGAGGGAGACAAAAGGTTGTCTCCGGAGGGAGACAATGGTTGTCTCCCGGAGGGAGACAAAGGTTGTCTCCCGGAGGGAGACAAAGGTTGTCTCCCGGAGGGAGACAGTTTGTCTCATAAAGGGAGACAAAGGTTGTCTCCCGTGGCTCCCGGAGGGAGACAAATGTTGTCTCCTGGAGGGAGACAAATGTTGTCTCCCGGAGGGAGACAAATGTTGTCTCCCGGAGGGAGACAAATGTTGTCACCCGGAGGGAGAGAAAGGTTGTCTCCCGGAGGGAGACAAAAGGTTGTCTTCCGGAGGGAGACAAAGGTTGTCTTCCGGAGGGAGACAAATTTTGTCTTCTGGAGGGAGACAAAGGTTGTCTCCCGGAGGGAGACAAAGGTTGTCTCCCGGAGGGAGACAAATGTTGTCTCCCGGAGGGAGACAAATGTTGTCTCCCGGAGGGAGACAAAGTTTGTCTCCCGGAGGGAGACAACTGTTGTCTCCCGGAGGGAGACAAATATTGTCTCCCGGAGGGAGACAAATATTGTCTCCCGGAGGGAGATAAAGGTTGTCTCCCGGAGGGAGACAAATGTTATCTCCCGGAGGGAGACAAAGGTTGTCTCCCGGAGGGAGACAAACGTTGTCTCCCGGAGGGAGACAAAAGGTTGTCTTCCGGAGGGAGACAAAGGTTGTCTCCCGGAGGGAGACAAATGTTGTCTCCCGGAGGGAGACAAATGTTGTCTCCCGGAGGGAGACAAAGGTTGTCTCCCGGAGGGAGACAAATGTTGTCTCCCGGAGAGAGACAAAGGTTGTCTCCCGGAGGGAGACAAAGGTTGTCTCCCGGAGGGAGACAAATGTTGTCTCCCGGAGGGAGACAAAAGGTAGTCTTCCGGAGGGAGACAAATGTTGTCTCCCGGAGGGAGACAAATGTTGTCTCCCGGAGGGAGACAAAGGTTGTCTCCCGGAGGGAGACAAATGTTGTCTCCCGGAGGGAGACAAAAGGTTGTCTTCCGGAGGGAGACAAAGGTTGTCTCCCGGAGGGAGACAAATGTTGTCTCCCGGAGGGAGACAAATGTTGTCTCCCGGAGGGAGACAAATGTTGTCTCCCGGAGGGAGACAAATGTTGTCACCCGGAGGGAGACAAAGGTTGTCTCCCGGAGGGAGACAAATGTTGTCTCCCGGAGGGAGACAAAGGTTGTCTCCCGGAGAGAGACAAATTTTGTCTCCCAGAGGGAGACAAAGGTTGTCTCCCGGAGGGAGACAAAAGGTTGTCTTCCGGAGGGAGACAAAGGTTGTCTCCCGGAGGGAGACAAATGTTGTCTCCCGGAGGGAGACAAATGTTGTCTCCCGGAGGGAGACAAAAGGTTGTCTTCCGGAGGGAGACAAAGGTTGTCTCCCGGAGGGAGACAAATGTTGTCTCCCGGAGGGAGACAAATGTTGTCTCCCGGAGGGAGACAAATGTTGTCTCCCGGAGGGAGACAAAGGTTGTCTCCCGGAGGGAGACAAAGGTTGTCTCCCGGAGGGAGACAGTTTGTCTTATAGAGGGAGACAAAGGTTGTCTCCCGGGGGGAGACAAATGTTGTCTCCCGGAGGGAGACAAATGTTGTCTTCCGGAGGGAGACAAAGGTTGTCTCCCGGAGGGAGACAAATGTTGTCTCCCGGAGGGAGACAAAGGTTGTCTCCCGGAGGGAGACAAATGTTGTCTCCCGGAGGGAGACAAAAGGTTGTCTTCCGGAGGGAGACAAAGGTTGTCTCCCAGAGGGAGACAAATGTTGTCTCCCGGAGGGAGACAAATGTTGTCTCCCGGAGAGAGACAAAGGTTGTCTCCCGGAGGGAGACAGTTTGTCTCATAGAGGGAGACAAAGGTTGTCTCCCGGGGGGAGACAAATGTTGTCTCCCGGAGGGAGACAAATGTTGTCTTCCGGAGGGAGACAAAGGTTGTCTCCCGGAGGGAGACAAAGGTTGTCTCCCGGAGGGAGACAAATGTTGTCTCCCGGAGGGAGACAAAGGTTGTCTCCCGAAGGGAGACAAATGTTGTCTCCCGGAGGGAGACAAAAGGTTGTCTTCCGGAGGGAGACAAAGGTTGTCTCCCGGAGGGAGACAAATGTTGTCTCCCGGAGGGAGACAAAGGTTGTCTCCCGGAGGGAGACAAATGTTGTCTCCCGGAGGGAGACAAAAGGTTGTCTTCCGGAGGGAGACAAAGGTTGTCTCTCAGAGGGAGACAAATGTTGTCTCCCGGAGGGAGACAAATGTTGTGTCCCGGAGGGAGACAATTGTTGTCTCCCGGAGGGAGACAAAGGTTGTCTCCAGGAGGGAGACAAATGTTGTCTGCCGGAGGGAGACATTTTGCCTCCTAGAGGGAGACAAATGTTGTCTCCCGGAGGGAGACAAAGGTTGTCTCCCGGAGAGAGACAAATTTTGTCTCCCAGAGGGAGACAAAGGTTGTCTCCCGGAGGGAGACAAAGGTTGTCTCCCGGAGGGAGACAAAGGTTGTCTCCCGGAGGGAGACAGTTTGTCTCATAGAGGGAGACAAAGGTTGTCTCCCGGGGGGAGACAAATGTTGTCTCCCGGAGGGAGACATTTTGCCACCTAGAGGGAGACAAATGTTGTCTCCCGGAGGTAGACAAAGGTTGTCTCCCGGAGGGAGACAAATTTTGTCTCCCAGAGGGAGACAAAGGTTGTTTCCCTGAGGGAGACAAAGGTTGTCTCCCGGAGGGAGACAGTTTGTCTCATAGAGGGAGACAAATGTTGTCTCCCGGAGGGAGACAAAAGTTGTCTCCCGGAGGGAGACAAATGTTGTCTCCCGGAGGGAGACAAATGTTGTCTCCCGGAGGGAGACAAATGTTGTCACCCGGAGGGAGACAAAGGTTGTCTCCCGGAGGGAGACAAATGTTGTCTCCCGGAGGGAGACAAAGGTTGTCTCCCGGAGAGAGACAGTTTGACTCATAAAGGGAGACAAAGGTTGTCTCCCGGGGGAGAAAAATGTTGTCTCCCGGAGGGAGACAAATGTTGTGTCCCGGAGGGAGACAATTGTTGTCTCCCGGAGGGAGACAAAGGTTGTCTCCAGGAGGGAGACAAATGTTGTCTGCCGGAGGGAGACATTTTGCCTCCTAGAGGGAGACAAATGTTGTCTCCCGGAGGGAGACAAAGGTTGTCTCCCGGAGAGAGACAAATTTTGTCTCCCAGAGGGAGACAAAGGTTGTCTCCCGGAGGGAGACAAAGGTTGTCTCCCGGAGGGAGACAGTTTGTCTCATAGAGGGAGACAAAGGTTGTCTCCCGGGGGGAGACAAATGTTGTCTCCCGGAGGGAGACATTTTGCCACCTAGAGGGAGACAAATGTTGTCTCCCGGAGGTAGACAAAGGTTGTCTCCCGGAGGGAGACAAATTTTGTCTCCCAGAGGGAGACAAAGGTTGTCTCCCGGAGGGAGACAAAGGTTGTCTCCCGGAGGGAGACAAAGGTTGTCTCCAGGAGGGAGACAAATGTTGTCTGCCGGAGGGAGACATTTTGCCTCCTAGAGGGAGACAAATGTTGTCTCCCGGAGGGAGACAAAGGTTGTCTTCCGGAGGGAGACAAAGGTTGTCTCTCAGAGGGAGACAAATGTTGTCTCCCGGAGGGAGACAAATGTTGTGTCCCGGAGGGAGACAATTGTTGTCTCCCGGAGGGAGACAAAGGTTGTCTCCAGGAGGGAGACAAATGTTGTCTGCCGGAGGGAGACATTTTGCCTCCTAGAGGGAGACAAATGTTGTCTCCCGGAGGGAGACAAAGGTTGTCTCCCGGAGAGAGACAAATTTTGTCTCCCAGAGGGAGACAAAGGTTGTCTCCCGGAGGGAGACAAAGGTTGTCTCCCGGAGGGAGACAAAGGTTGTCTCCCGGAGGGAGACAGTTTGTCTCATAGAGGGAGACAAAGGTTGTCTCCCGGGGGGAGACAAATGTTGTCTCCCGGAGGGAGACATTTTGCCACCTAGAGGGAGACAAATGTTGTCTCCCGGAGGTAGACAAAGGTTGTCTCCCGGAGGGAGACAAATTTTGTCTCCCAGAGGGAGACAAAGGTTGTTTCCCTGAGAGAGACAAAGGTTGTCTCCCGGAGGGAGACAGTTTGTCTCATAGAGGGAGACAAATGTTGTCTCCCGGAGGGAGACAAAAGTTGTCTCCCGGAGGGAGACAAATGTTGTCTCCCGGAGGGAGACAAATGTTGTCTCCCGGAGGGAGACAAATGTTGTCACCCGGAGGGAGACAAAGGTTGTCTCCCGGAGGGAGACAAATGTTGTCTCCCGGAGGGAGACAAAGGTTGTCTCCCGGAGAGAGACAGTTTGACTCATAAAGGGAGACAAAGGTTGTCTCCCGGGGGAGAAAAATGTTGTCTCCCGGAGGGAGACAAATGTTGTGTCCCGGAGGGAGACAATTGTTGTCTCCCGGAGGGAGACAAAGGTTGTCTCCAGGAGGGAGACAAATGTTGTCTGCCGGAGGGAGACATTTTGCCTCCTAGAGGGAGACAAATGTTGTCTCCCGGAGGGAGACAAAGGTTGTCTCCCGGAGAGAGACAAATTTTGTCTCCCAGAGGGAGACAAAGGTTGTCTCCCTGAGGGAGACAAAGGTTGTCTCCCGGAGGGAGACAGTTTGTCTCATAGAGGGAGACAAAGGTTGTCTCCCGGGGGGAGACAAATGTTGTCTCCCGGAGGGAGACATTTTGCCACCTAGAGGGAGACAAATGTTGTCTCCCGGAGGTAGACAAAGGTTGTCTCCCGGAGGGAGACAAATTTTGTCTCCCAGAGGGAGACAAAGGTTGTCTCCCGGAGGGAGACAAAGGTTGTCTCCCGGAGGGAGACAAAGGTTGTCTCCAGGAGGGAGACAAATGTTGTCTGCCGGAGGGAGACATTTTGCCTCCTAGAGGGAGACAAATGTTGTCTCCCGGAGGGAGACAAAGGTTGTCTTCCGGAGGGAGACAAAGGTTGTCTCTCAGAGGGAGACAAATGTTGTCTCCCGGAGGGAGACAAATGTTGTGTCCCGGAGGGAGACAATTGTTGTCTCCCGGAGGGAGACAAAGGTTGTCTCCAGGAGGGAGACAAATGTTGTCTGCCGGAGGGAGACATTTTGCCTCCTAGAGGGAGACAAATGTTGTCTCCCGGAGGGAGACAAAGGTTGTCTCCCGGAGAGAGACAAATTTTGTCTCCCAGAGGGAGACAAAGGTTGTCTCCCGGAGGGAGACAAAGGTTGTCTCCCGGAGGGAGACAAAGGTTGTCTCCCGGAGGGAGACAGTTTGTCTCATAGAGGGAGACAAAGGTTGTCTCCCGGGGGGAGACAAATGTTGTCTCCCGGAGGGAGACATTTTGCCACCTAGAGGGAGACAAATGTTGTCTCCCGGAGGTAGACAAAGGTTGTCTCCCGGAGGGAGACAAATTTTGTCTCCCAGAGGGAGACAAAGGTTGTTTCCCTGAGAGAGACAAAGGTTGTCTCCCGGAGGGAGACAGTTTGTCTCATAGAGGGAGACAAATGTTGTCTCCCGGAGGGAGACAAAAGTTGTCTCCCGGAGGGAGACAAATGTTGTCTCCCGGAGGGAGACAAATGTTGTCTCCCGGAGGGAGACAAATGTTGTCACCCGGAGGGAGACAAAGGTTGTCTCCCGGAGGGAGACAAATGTTGTCTCCCGGAGGGAGACAAAGGTTGTCTCCCGGAGAGAGACAAATTTTGTCTCCCCGAGGGAGACAAAGGTTGTCTCCCGGAGGGAGACAAAGCTTGTCTCCCGGATGGAGACCAATGTTGTCTCCCGGAGGAAGACAGTTTGACTCATAAAGGGAGACAAAGGTTGTCTCCCGGGGGAGACAAATGTTGTCTCCCGGAGGGAGACAAATGTTGTGTCCCGGAGGGAGACAATTGTTGTCTCCCGGAGGGAGACAAAGGTTGTCTCCAGGAGGGAGACAAATGTTGTCTGCCGGAGGGAGACATTTTGCCTCCTAGAGGGAGACAAATGTTGTCTCCCGGAGGGAGACAAAGGTTGTCTCCCGGAGAGAGACAAATTTTGTCTCCCAGAGGGAGACAAAGGTTGTCTCCCGGAGGGAGACAAAGGTTGTCTCCCGGAGGGAGACAGTTTGTCTCATAGAGGGAGACAAAGGTTGTCTCCCGGGGGGAGACAAATGTTGTCTCCCGGAGGGAGACATTTTGCCACCTAGAGGGAGACAAATGTTGTCTCCCGGAGGTAGACAAAGGTTGTCTCCCGGAGGGAGACAAATTTTGTCTCCCAGAGGGAGACAAAGGTTGTTTTCCTGAGGGAGACAAAGGTTGTCTCCCGGAGGGAGACAATTTGTCTCATAGAGGGAGACAAATGTTGTCTCCCGGAGGGAGACAAAAGTTGTCTCCCGGAGGGAGACAAATGTTGTCTCCCGGAGGGAGACAAATGTTGTCTCCCGGAGGGAGACAAATGTTGTCACCCGGAGGGAGACAAAGGTTGTCTCCCGGAGGGAGACAAATGTTGTCTCCCGGAGGGAGACAAAGGTTGTCTCCCGGAGAGAGACAAATTTTGTCTCCCCGAGGGAGACAAAGGTTGTCTCCCGGAGGGAGACAAAGCTTGTCTCCCGGATGGAGACCAATGTTGTCTCCCGGAGGAAGACAGTTTGACTCATAAAGGGAGACAAAGGTTGTCTCCCGGGGGAGACAAATGTTGTCTCCCGGAGGGAGACAAATGTTGTCTCCCGGAGGGAGACAAATGTTGTCTCCCGGAGGGAGACAAAGGTTGTCTCCCGGAGGGAGACAAAGGTTGTCTCCCGGAGGGAGACAACATTTGTCTCCCGGAGGAAGACAAATGTTGTCTCCCGGAGGGAGACAAAGTTTGTCTCCCGGAGGGAGACAAAGGTTGTCTCCCGGAGGAAGACAAAGGTTCTCTCCCGGAGGGAGACAAATGTTGTCTCCCGGAGGGAGACAAAGGTTGTCTCCCGGAGGGAGACAAATGTTGTCTCCCGAAGGGAGACAAAAGGTTGTCTTCCGGAGGGAGACAAAGGTTGTCTCCCGGAGGGAGACAAATGTTGTCTCCCGGAGGGAGACAAATGTTGTCTCCCGGAGGGAGACAAAGGTTGTCTCCCGGAGGGAGACAAAGGTTGTCTCCCGAAGGGAGACAAAGGTTGTCTCCCGGAGGGAGACAGTTTGTCTCATAGAGGGAGACAAAGGTTGTCTCCCGGGGGGAGACAAATGTTGTCTCCCGGAGGGAGACAAATGTTGTCTCCCGGAAGGAGACAAAGGTTGTCTCCCGGGCGGAGACAAATAATGTCTCCCCCAGGGAGACAAAGGTTGTCTCCCGGAGAGAGACAAATTTTGTCTCCCCGAGGGAGACAAAGGTTGTCTCCCGGGGGGAGACAAATGTTGTCTCCCGGAGGGAGACAAATGTTGTCTCCCGGAAGGAGACAAAGGTTGTCTCCCGGGAGGAGACAAATAATGTCTCCCCCCGGGAGACAAAGGTTGTCTCCCGGAGAGAGACAAATTTTGTCTCCCCGAGGGAGACAAAGGTTGTCTCCCGGAGGGAGACAAATGTTGTCTCCCGGAGGGAGACAAATGTTGTCTCCCGGAGGGAGACAAAGGTTGTCTCCCGGAGGGAGACAAAGGTTGTCTCCCGGAGGAAGACAAAGGTTGTCTCCCGGAGGGAGACAAATGTTGTCTCCCGGAGGAAGACAAATGTTGTCTCCCGGAGGGAGACAAAGTTTGTCTCCCGGAGGGAGACAGTTTGTCTCATAAAGGGAGACAAAGGTTGTCTCCCGGGGGGAGACAAATGTTGTCTCCCGGAGGGAGACAAATGTTGTCTCCCGGAGGGAGACAAATGTTGTCACCCGGAGGGAGGCAAAGGTTGTCTCCCGGAGGGAGACAAAGGTTGTCTCCCGGAGGGAGACAAAGGTTGTCTCCCGGAGGGAGACAGTTTGTCTCATAGAGGGAGACAAATGTTGTCTCCCGGAGTGAGACAAATGTTGTCTCCCGGAGGGAGACAAAGGTTGTCTCCCGGAGGGAGACAAAGGTTGTCTCCCGGAGGGAGTCAAAGGTTGTCTCCCGGAGGGAGACAGTTTGTCTCATAGAGGGAGACAAATGTTGTCTCCCGGAGGGAGACAAATGTTGTCTCCCGGAGGGAGACAAATGTTGTCACCCGGAGGGAGGCAAAGGTTGTCTCCCGGGAGGAGACAAATAATGTCTCCCCCCGGGAGACAAAGGTTGTCTCCCGGAGAGAGACAAATTTTGTCTCCCCGAGGGAGACAAAGGTTGTCTCCCGGAGGGAGACAAATGTTGTCTCCCGGAGGGAGACAAATGTTGTCTCCCGGAGGGAGACAAATGTTGTCTCCCGGAGGGAGACAAAGGTTGTCTCCCGGAGGGAGACAAAGGTTGTCTCCCGGAGGAAGACAAAGGTTGTCTCCCGGAGGGAGACAAATGTTGTCTCCCGGAGGAAGACAAATGTTGTCTCCCGGAGGGAGACAAAGTTTGTCTCCCGGAGGGAGACAGTTTGTCTCATAAAGGGAGACAAAGGTTGTCTCCCGGGGGGAGACAAATGTTGTCTCCCGGAGGGAGACAAATGTTGTCTCCCGGAGGGAGACAAATGTTGTCACCCGGAGGGAGGCAAAGGTTGTCTCCCGGAGGGAGACAAAGGTTGTCTCCCGGAGGGAGACAAAGGTTGTCTCCCGGAGGGAGACAGTTTGTCTCATAGAGGGAGACAAATGTTGTCTCCCGGAGTGAGACAAATGTTGTCTCCCGGAGGGAGACAAAGGTTGTCTCCCGGAGGGAGACAAAGGTTGTCTCCCGGAGGGAGTCAAAGGTTGTCTCCCGGAGGGAGACAAATGTTGTCTCCCGGAGAGAGACAAAGGTTGTCTCCCGGAGGGAGACAAATATTGTCTCCCCCCGGGAGACAAAGTTTGTCTCCCGGAGGGAGACAAAGGTTGTCTCCCGGAGGGAGACAAATGTTGTCTCCCGGAGGAAGACAAATGTTGTCTCCCGGAGGGAGACAAAGTTTGTCTCCCGGAGGGAGACAGTTTGTCTCATAAAGGGAGACAAATGTTGTCTCCCGGAGGGAGACAAAGGTTGTCTCCCGGAGAGAGACAAATTTTGTCTCCCCGAGGGAGACAAAGGTTGTCTCCCGGAGGGAGACAAAGGTTGTCTCCCGGAGGGAGACAAAGGTTGTCTCCCGGAGGGAGACAAATGTTGTCTCCCGGAGGGAGACAAATGTTGTCTCCCGGAGGAAGACAAATGTTGTCTCCCGGAGGGAGACAGTTTGTCTCATAGAGGGAGACAAAGGTTGTCTCCCGGGGGGAGACAAATGTTGTCTCCCGGAGGGAGACAAATGTTCTCTCTCGGACGGAGACAAAGGTTGTCTCCCGGAGGGAGACAAATGTTGTCTCCCGGAGGGAGACAAAAGGTTGTCTTCCGGCGGGAGACAAAGGTTGTCTCCCGGAGGGAGACAAATGTTGTCTCCCGGAGGGAGACAAATGTTCTCTCTCGGACGGAGACAAAGGTTGTCTCCCGGAGGGAGACAAATGTTGTCTCCCGGAGGGAGACAAAAGGTTGTCTTCCGGAGGGAGACAAAGGTTGTCTCCCGGAGGGAGACAAATGTTGTCTCCCGGAGGGAGACAAATGTTGTCTCCCGGAGGGAGACAAATGTTGTCTCCCGGAGGGAGACAAAGGTTGTCTCCCGGAAGGAGACAAAGGTTGTCTCCCGGAGGGAGACAGTTTGTCTCATAGAGGGAGACAAAGGTTGTCTCCCGGGGGGAGACAAATGTTGTCTCCCGGAGGGAGACAAAGGTTGTCTCCCGGAGGGAGACAAATGTTGTCTCCCGGAAGGAGACAAAGGTTGTCTCCCGGAAGGAGACAAATAATGTCTCCCCCCGGGAGACAAAGGTTGTCTCCCGGAGGGAGACAAAAGTTGTCTCCCGGAGGAAGACAAATGTTGTCTCCCGGAGGGAGACAAAGTTTGTCTCCCGGAGGGAGACAGTTTGTCTCATAAAGGGAGACAAATGTTGTCTCCCGGAGGGAGACAAAGGTTGTCTCCCGGAGAGAGACAAATTTTGTCTCCCCGAGGGAGACAAAGGTTGTCTCCCGGAGGGAGACAAAGGTTGTCTCCCGGAGGGAGACAAAGGTTGTGTCCCGGAGGGAGACAAAGGTTGTCTCCCGGAGGGAGACAAATGTTGTCTCCCGGAGGAAGACAAAATGTTGTCTCCCGGAGGGAGACAAAGTTTGTCTCCCGGAGGGAGACAAAGGTTGTCTCCCGGAG
The DNA here is from genome assembly GCA_964019985.1 of Aurelia sp. 4 Dawson et al 2005. Taxonomy (NCBI): domain Eukaryota; kingdom Metazoa; phylum Cnidaria; class Scyphozoa; order Semaeostomeae; family Ulmaridae; genus Aurelia; species Aurelia sp. 4 Dawson et al 2005. Next base: position 4,868,056 of record OZ026495.1, read on the forward strand.
GAAGACAAATGTTGTCTCCCGGAGGAAGACAAAATGTTGTCTCCCGGAGGGAGACAAAGGTTGTCTCCCGGAGGGAGACAGTTTGTCTCATAGAGGGAGACAAATGTTGTCTCCCGGAGTGAGACAAATGTTGTCTCCCGGAGGGAGACAAAGGTTGTCTCCCGGAGGGAGACAAAGGTTGTCTCCCGGAGGGAGACAAAGGTTGTCTCCCGGAGGGAGACAAAGGTTGTCTCCCGGAGGGAGACAGTTTGTCTCATAGAGGGAGACAAATGTTGTCTCCCGGAGGGAGACAAAGGTTGTCTCCCGGAGGGAGACAAAGGTTGTCTCCCGGAGGGAGACAAAGGTTGTCTCCCGGAGGGAGACAAAGGTTGTCTCCCGGAGGGAGACAAATGTTGTCTCCCGGAGGAAGACAAAATGTTGTCTCCCGGAGGGAGACAAAGTTTGTCTCCCGGAGGGAGACAAAGGTTGTCTCCCGGAGGAAGACAAATGTTGTCTCCCGGAGGAAGACAAAATGTTGTCTCCCGGAGGGAGACAAAGGTTGTCTCCCGGAGGGAGACAGTTTGTCTCATAGAGGGAGACAAATGTTGTCTCCCGGAGTGAGACAAATGTTGTCTCCCGGAGGGAGACAAAGGTTGTCTCCCGGAGGGAGACAAAGGTTGTCTCCCGGAGGGAGACAAAGGTTGTCTCCCGGAGGGAGACAGTTTGTCTCATAGAGGGAGACAAATGTTGTCTCCCGGAGGGAGACAAAGGTTGTCTCCCGGAGGGAGACAAATTTTGTCTCCCAGAGGGAGACAAAGGTTGTCTCCCGGAGGGAGACAAAGGTTGTCTCCCGGAGGGAGACAGTTTGTCACATAAAGGTAGACAAAGGTTGTCTCCCGGGGGGAGACAAATGTTGTCTCCCGGAGGGAGACAAATGTTGTCTCCCGGAGGGAGACAAATGTTGTCTCCCGGAGGGAGACAAATGTTGTCACCCGGAGGGAGACAAAGGTTGTCTCCCGGAGGGAGACAAATGTTGTCTCCCGGAGGGAGACAAAGGTTGTCTCCCGGAGGGAGACAAAGGTTGTCTCCCGGAGGGAGACAAATGTTGTCTCCCGGAGGGAGACAAAAGGTTGTCTTCCGGAGGGAGACAAAGGTTGTCTCCCGGAGGGAGACAAATGTTGTCTCCCGGAGGGAGACAAATGTTGTCTCCCGGAGGGAGACAAATGTTGTCACCCGGAGGGAGACAAAGGTTGTCTCATAGAGGGAGACAAATGTTGTCTCCCGGTGTGAGACAAATGTTGTCTCCCGGAGGGAGACAAAGGTTGTCTCCCGGAGGGAGACAGTTTGTCTCATAGAGGGAGAAAAATGTTGTCTCCCGGAGGGAGACAAAGGTTGTCTCCCGGAGGGGGACAAATTTTGTCTCCCAGAGGGAGACAAAGGTTGTCTCCCGAAGGGAGACAAAGGTTGTCTCCCGGAGGGAGACAGCTTGTCACATAAAGGTAGACAAAGGTTGTCTCCCGGGGGGAGACAAATGTTGTCTCCTGGAGGGAGACAAATGTTGTCTCCCGGAGGGAGACAAATGTTGTCTCCCGGAGGGAGACAAATGTTGTCACCCGGAGGGAGACAAAGGTTGTCTCCCGGAGGGAGACAAATGTTGTCTCCCGGAGGGAGACAAAGGTTGTCTCCCGGAGGGAGACAAAGGTTGTCTCCCGGAGGGAGACAAATGTTGTCTCCCGGAGGGAGACAAAAGGTTGTCTTCCGGAGGGAGACAAAGGTTGTCTCCCGGAGGGAGACAAATGTTGTCTCCCGGAGGGAGACAAATGTTGTCTCCCGGAGGGAGACAAATGTTGTCACCCGGAGGGAGACAAAGGTTGTCTCCCGGAGGGAGACAAATGTTGTCTCCCGGAGGGAGACAAAGGTTGTCTCCCGGAAGGAGACAAAGGTTGTCTCCCGGAGGGAGACAAATGTTGTCTCCCGGAGGGAGACAAAAGGTTGTCTTCCGGAGGGAGACAAAGGTTGTCTCCCGGAGGGAGACAAATGTTGTCTCCCGGAGGGAGACAAAGGTTGTCTCCCGGAGGGAGACAAAGGTTGTCTTCCGGAGGGAGACAAAGGTTGTCTCCCGGAGGGAGACAAAGGTTGTCTCCCGGAGGGAGACAGTTTGTCTCATAGAGGGAGACAAATGTTGTCTCCCGGAGGGAGACAAAGGTTGTCTCCCGGAGGGAGACAAATTTTGTCTCCCAGAGGGAGACAAAGGTTGTCTCCCGGAGGGAGACAAAGGTTGTCTCCCGGAGGGAGACAGTTTGTCACATAAAGGTAGACAAAGGTTGTCTCCCGGGGGGAGACAAATGTTGTCTCCCGGAGGGAGACAAATGTTGTCTCCCGGAGGGAGACAAATGTTGTCTCCCGGAGGGAGACAAATGTTGTCACCCGGAGGGAGACAAAGGTTGTCTCCCGGAGGGAGACAAATGTTGTCTCCCGGAGGGAGACAAAGGTTGTCTCCCGGAGGGAGACAAAGGTTGTCTCCCGGAGGGAGACAAATGTTGTCTCCCGGAGGGAGACAAAAGGTTGTCTTCCGGAGGGAGACAAAGGTTGTCTCCCGGAGGGAGACAAATGTTGTCTCCCGGAGGGAGACAAATGTTGTCTCCCGGAGGGAGACAAATGTTGTCACCCGGAGGGAGACAAAGGTTGTCTCATAGAGGGAGACAAATGTTGTCTCCCGGTGTGAGACAAATGTTGTCTCCCGGAGGGAGACAAAGGTTGTCTCCCGGAGGGAGACAGTTTGTCTCATAGAGGGAGAAAAATGTTGTCTCCCGGAGGGAGACAAAGGTTGTCTCCCGGAGGGAGACAAATTTTGTCTCCCAGAGGGAGACAAAGGTTGTCTCCCGAAGGGAGACAAAGGTTGTCTCCCGGAGGGAGACAGCTTGTCACATAAAGGTAGACAAAGGTTGTCTCCCGGGGGGAGACAAATGTTGTCTCCTGGAGGGAGACAAATGTTGTCTCCCGGAGGGAGACAAATGTTGTCTCCCGGAGGGAGACAAATGTTGTCACCCGGAGGGAGACAAAGGTTGTCTCCCGGAGGGAGACAAATGTTGTCTCCCGGAGGGAGACAAAGGTTGTCTCCCGGAGGGAGACAAAGGTTGTCTCCCGGAGGGAGACAAATGTTGTCTCCCGGAGGGAGACAAAAGGTTGTCTTCCGGAGGGAGACAAAGGTTGTCTCCCGGAGGGAGACAAATGTTGTCTCCCGGAGGGAGACAAATGTTGTCTCCCGGAGGGAGACAAATGTTGTCACCCGGAGGGAGACAAAGGTTGTCTCCCGGAGGGAGACAAATGTTGTCTCCCGGAGGGAGACAAAGGTTGTCTCCCGGAAGGAGACAAAGGTTGTCTCCCGGAGGGAGACAAATGTTGTCTCCCGGAGGGAGACAAAAGGTTGTCTTCCGGAGGGAGACAAAGGTTGTCTCCCGGAGGGAGACAAATGTTGTCTCCCGGAGGGAGACAAAGGTTGTCTCCCGGAGGGAGACAAAGGTTGTCTTCCGGAGGGAGACAAAGGTTGTCTCCCGGAGGGAGACAAATGTTGTCTCCCGGAGGGAGACAAATGTTGTCTCCCGGAGGGAGACAAATGTTGTCACCCGGAGGGACACAAAGGTTGTCTCCCGGAGGGAGACAAAGGTTGTCTCCCGGAGGGAGACAAAAGGTTGTCCTCCGGAGGGAGACAAAGGTTGTCTCCCGGAGGGAGACAAAGGTTGTCTCCCGGAGGGAGACAAAGGTTGTCTCCCGGAGGGAGACAAAGGTTGTCTCCCTTAGGGAGACAAAGGTTGTCTCCCGGAGGGAGACAAAGGTTGTCTCCCGGAGGGAGACAAATTTTGTCTCCCAGAGGGAGACAAAGGTTGTCTCCCGGAGGGAGACAAAGGTTGTCTCCCGGAGGGAGACAGTTTGTCACATAAAGGAAGACAAAGGTTGTCTCCCGGGGGGAGACAAATGTTGTCTCCCGGAGGGAGACAAATGTTGTCTCCCGGAGGGAGACAAATGTTGTCTCCCGGAGGGAGACAAATGTTGTCACCCGGAGGGAGACAAAGGTTGTCTCCCGGAGGGAGACAAAGGTTGTCTCCCGGAGGGAGACAGTTTGTCTCATAGAGGGAGACAAATGTTGTCTCCCGGAGGGAGACAATTGTTGTCTCCCGGAGGGAGACAAAGGTTGTCTCCCGGAGGGAGACAAAGGTTGTCTCCCGGAGGGAGACAATGGTTGTCTCCCGGAGGGAGACAAAGGTTGTCTCCCGGAGGGAGACAAAGGTTGTCTCCCGGAGGGAGACAAAGGTTGTCTCCCTTAGGGAGACAAAGGTTGTCTCCCGGAGGGAGACAAATTTTGTCTCCCAGAGGGAGACAAAGGTTGTCTCCCGGAGGGAGACAAAGGTTGTCTCCCGGAGGGAGACAAAGGTTGTCTCCCGGAGGGAGACAAAGGTTGTCTCCCTTAGGGAGACAAAGGTTGTCTCCCGGAGGGAGACAAAGGTTGTCTCCCGGAGGGAGACAAATTTTGTCTCCCAGAGGGAGACAAAGGTTGTCTCCCGGAGGGAGACAAAGGTTGTCTCCCGGAGGGAGACAAAGGTTGTCTCCCGGAGGGAGACAGTTTGTCACATAAAGGAAGACAAATGTTGTCTCCCGGAGGGAGACAAATGTTGTCTCCCGGAGGGAGACAAATGTTGTCTCCCGGAGGGAGACAAATGTTGTCACCCGGAGGGAGACAAAGGTTGTCTCCCGGAGGGAGACAAGTGTTGTCTCCCGGAGGGAGACAAATGTTGTCACCCGGAGGGAGACAAAGGTTGTCTGCCGGAGGGAGACAAATGTTGTCTCCCGGAGAGAGACAAAGGTTGTCTCCCGGAGGGAGACAAAAGGTTGTCTTCCGGAGGGAGACAAAGGTTGTCTCCCGGAGGGAGACAAAGGTTGTCTCCCGGAGGGAGACAAAGGTTGTCTCCCGGAGGGAGACAGTTTGTCACATAAAGGAAGACAAAGGTTGTCTCCCGGGGGGAGACAAATGTTGTCTCCCGGAGGGAGACAAATGTTGTCACCCGGAGGGAGACAAAGGTTGTCTCCCGGAGGGAGACAAATGTTGTCTCCCGGAGGGAGACAAAGGTTGTCTCCCGGAGGGAGACAAAGGTTGTCTCCCGGAGGGAGACAAAGGTTGTCTCCCGGAGGGAGACAAAAGGTTGTCTTCCGGAGGGAGACAAAGGTTGTCTCCCGGAGGGAGACAAATGTTGTCTCCCGGAGGGAGACATTTTGCCACCTAGAGGGAGACAAATGTTGTCTCCCGGAGGGAGACAAAGGTTGTCTCCCGGAGGGAGACAAATTTTGTCTCCCGGAGGGAGACAAATGTTGTCTCCCGGAGAGAGACAAATTTTGTCTCCCAGAGGGAGACAAATGTTGTCTCCCGGAAGGAGACAAATGTTGTCTCCCGGAGGGAGACAAATGTTGTCACCCGGAGGGAGACAAAGGTTGTCTCCCGGAGGGAGACAAAGGTTGTCTCCCAGAGGGAGACAAAGGTTGTCTCCCGGAGGGAGACAAAGGTTGTCTCCCGGAGGGAGACAGTTTGTCACATAAAGGAAGACAAATGTTGTCTCCCGGGGGGAGACAAATGTTGTCTCCCGGAGGGAGACAAATGTTGTCTCCCGGAGGGAGACAAATGTTGTCTCCCGGAGGGAGACAAATGTTGTCACCCGGAGGGAGACAAAGGTTGTCTCCCGGAGGGAGACAAGTATTGTCTCCCGGAGGGAGACAAATGTTGTCACCCGGAGGGAGACAAAGGTTGTCTGCCGGAGGGAGACAAATGTTGTCTCCCGGAGAGAGACAAAGGTTGTCTCCCGGAGGGAGACAAAAGGTTGTCTTCCGGAGGGAGACAAAGGTTGTCTCCCGGAGGGAGACAAAGGTTGTCTCCCGGAGGGAGACAAAGGTTGTCTCCCGGAGGGAGACAGTTTGTCACATAAAGGAAGACAAAGGTTGTCTCCCGGGGGGAGACAAATGTTGTCTCCCGGAGGGAGACAAATGTTGTCACCCGGAGGGAGACAAAGGTTGTCTCCCGGAGGGAGACAAATGTTGTCTCCCGGAGGGAGACAAAGGTTGTCTCCCGGAGGGAGACAAAGGTTGTCTCCCGGAGGGAGACAAAGGTTGTCTCCCGGAGGGAGACAAAAGGTTGTCTTCCGGAGGGAGACATTTTGCCACCTAGAGGGAGACAAATGTTGTCTCCCGGAGGGAGACAAAGGTTGTCTCCCGGAGGGAGACAAATTTTGTCTCCCGGAGGGAGACAAATGTTGTCTCCCGGAGAGAGACAAATTTTGTCTCCCAGAGGGAGACAAATGTTGTCTCCCGGAAGGAGACAAATGTTGTCTCCCGGAGGGAGACAAATGTTGTCACCCGGAGGGAGACAAAGGTTGTCTCCCGGAGGGAGACAAAGGTTGTCTCCCGGAGGGAGACAAAGGTTGTCTCCCGGAGGGAGACAAATGTTGTCTCCCGGAGGGAGACAAAGGTTGTCTCCCGGAGAGAGACAAATTTTGTCTCCCAGAGGGAGACAAAGGTTGTCTCCCGGAGGGAGACAAAGGTTATCTCCCGGAGGGAGACAGTTTGTCTCATAGAGGGAGACAAAGGTTGTCTCCCGGGGGGAGACAAATGTTGTCTCCCGGAGGGAGACAGTTTGTCTCATAGAGGGAGACAAATGTTGTCTCCCGGAGGGAGACAAAGGTTGTCTCCCGGAGGGAGACAAATTTTGTCTCCCAGAGGGAGACAAAGGTTGTCTCCCGGAGGGAGACAAAGGTTGTCTCCCGGAGGGAGACAAAGGTTGTCTCCCGGAGGGAGACAAAGGTTGTCTCCCGGAGGGAGACAGTTTGTCACATAAAGGTAGACAAAGGTTGTCTCCCGGGGGGAGACAAATGTTGTCTCCCGGAGGGAGACAAATGTTGTCACCCGGAGGGAGATAAAGGTTGTCTCCCGGAGGGAGACAAATGTTGTCTCCCGGAGGGAGACAAAGGTTGTCTCCCGGAGGGAGACAAAGGTTGTCTCCCGGAGGGAGACAAATGTTGTCTCCCGGAGGGAGACAAAGGTTGTCTCCCGGAGGGAGACAGTTTGTCTCATAAAGGGAGACAAATGTTGTCTCCCGGAGGAAGACAAATGTTGTCTCCCGGAGGGAGACAAATGTTGTCACCCGGAGGGAGACAAAGGTTGTCTCCCGGAGGGAGACAAAGGTTGTCTCCCGGAGGGAGACAAAGGTTGTCTCCCGGAGGGAGACAAATGTTGTCTCCCGGAGGGAGACTTAGGTTGTCTCCCGGAGGGAGACAAAGGTTGTCTCCCGGAGGGAGACAAATGTTGTCTCCCGGAGGGAGACAAAAGTTTGTCTTCCGGAGGGAGACAAAGGTTGTCTCCCGGAGGGAGACAAATGTTGTCTCCCGGAGGGAGACAAAGGTTGTCTCCCGGAGGGAGACAAATGTTGTCTCCCGGAGGGAGACAAAGGTTGTCTCCCGGAAAGAGACAAATGTTGTCTCCCGGAGGGAGACTTAGGTTGTCTCCCGGAGGGAGACAAATGTTGTCTCCCGGAGGGAGACAAATGTTGTCTCCCGGAGAGAGACAAATTTTGTCTCCCAGAGGGAGACAAAGGTTGTCTCCCGGAGGGAGACAGTTTGTCACATAAAGGAAGACAAAGGTTGTCTCCCGGGGGGAGACAAATGTTGTCTCCCGGAGGGAGACAAATGTTGTCACCCGGAGGGAGACAAAGGTTGTCTCCCGGAGGGAGACAAATGTTGTCTCCCGGAGGGAGACAAAGGTTGTCTCCCGGAGGGAGACAAAGGTTGTCTCCCGGAGGGAGACAAATGTTGTCTCCCGGAGGGAGACAAATGTTGTCACCCGGAGGGAGACAAAGGTTGTCTCCCGGAAGGAGACAAAGGTTGTCTCCCGGAGGGAGACAAAGGTTGTCTTCCGGAGGGAGACAAATGTTGTCTCCCGGAGGGAGACTTAGGTTGTCTCCCGGAGGGAGACAAAGGTTGTCTCCCGGAGGGAGACAAATGTTGTCTCCCGGAGGGAGACAAAGGTTGTCTCCCGGAGAGAGACAAATTTTGTCTCCCAGAGGGAGACAAAGGTTGTCTCCCGGAGGGAGACAAAGGTTGTCTCCCGGAGGGAGACAAATGTTGTCTCCCGGAGTAAGACAAATGTTGTCTCCCGGAGGGAGACAATTCTTGTCTCCCGGAAGAAGACAAATGTTGTCTCCCGGAGGGAGACAAAAGGTTGTCTTCCGGAGGGAGACAAAGGTTGTCTCCCGGAGTAAGACAAATGTTGTCTCCCGGAGGGAGACTTAGGTTGTCTCCCGGAGGGAGACAAATGTTGTCTCCCGGAGGGAGACAAATGTTGTCTCCCGGAGGGAGACAAATGTTGTCTCCCGGAGGGAGACATTTTGCCACCTAGAAGGAGACAAATGTTGTCTCCCGGAGGGAGACAAAGGTTGTCTCCCGGAGGGAGACAAATGTTGTCTCCCGGAGGGAGACAAATGTTGTCTCCCGGAGAGAGACAAATTTTGTCTCCCAGAGAGAGACAAAGGTTGTCTCCCGGAGGGAGACAAAGGTTGTCTCCCGGAGGGAGACAGTTTGTCTCATAGAGGGAGACAAAGGTTGTCTCCCGGGGAGAGACAAATGTTGTCTCCCGGAGGGAGACAAAGGTTGTCTCCCGGAGGGAGACAGTTTGTCTCATGAAGGGAGACAAAGGTTGTCTCCCGGGGGGAGACAAATGTTGTCTCCCGGAGGAAGACAAATGTTGTCTCCCGGAGGGAGACAAATGTTGTCACCCGGAGGGAGACAAAGGTTGTCTCCCGGAAGGAGACAAAGGTTGTCTCCCGGAGGGAGACAAAGGTTGTCTCCCGGAGGGAGACAAATGTTGTCTCCCGGAGGGAGACTTAGGTTGTCTCCCGGAGGGAGACAAAGGTTGTCTCCCGGAGGGAGACAAATGTTGTCTCCCGGAGGGAGACAAAGGTTGTCTCCCGGAGAGAGACAAATTTTGTCTCCCAGAGGGAGACAAAGGTTGTCTCCCGGAGGGAGACAAAGGTTATCTCCCGGAGGGAGACAAATGTTGTCTCCCGGAGTAAGACAAATGTTGTCTCCCGGAGGGAGACAATTCTTGTCTCCCGGAAGAAGACAAATGTTGTCTCCCGGAGGGAGACAAAAGGTTGTCTTCCGGAGGGAGACAAAGGTTGTCTCCCGGAGTAAGACAAATGTTGTCTCCCGGAGGGAGACTTAGGTTGTCTCCCGGAGGGAGACAAAGGTTGTCTCCCGGAGGGAGACAAATGTTGTCTCCCGGAGGGAGACAAAAGGTTGTCTTCCGGAGGGAGACAAAGGTTGTCTCCCGGAGGGAGACAAATGTTGTCTCCCGGAGGGAGACAAAGGTTGTCTCCCGGAGAGAGACAAATTTTGTCTCCCAGAGGGAGACAGTTTGTCTCATAGAGGGAGACAAAGGTTGTCTCCCGGGGGGAGACAAATGTTGTCTCCCGGAGGGAGACAAATGTTGTCTCCCGGAGGGAGACAAAGGTTGTCTCCCGGAGGGAGACAAATTTTGTCTCCCGGAGGGAGACAAAGGTTGTCTCCCTATGTTGTCTCCCGGAGTAAGACAAATGTTGTCTCCCGGAGGGAGACAATTGTTGTCTCCCGGAAGAAGACAAATGTTGTCTCCCGGAGGGAGACAAAAGGTTGTCTTCCGGAGGGAGACAAAGGTTGTCTCCCGGAGGGAGACAAATGTTGTCTCCCGGAGGGAGACAAAGGTTGTCTCCCGGAGAGAGACAAATTTTGTCTCCCAGAGGGAGACAAAGGTTGTCTCCCGGAGGGAGACAAAGGTTGTCTCCCGGAGGGAGACAGTTTGTTTCATAGAGGGAGACAAAGGTTGTCTCCCGGAGAGAGACAAATTTTGTCTCCCAGAGGGAGACAAAGGTTGTCTCCCGGAGGGAGACAAATTTTGTCTCCCGGAGGGAGACAAAGGTAGTCTCCCGGAGGGAGACAAATGTTGTCTTCCGGAGGGAGACAAAGTTTGTCTCCCGGAGGGAGACAAATGTTCTCTCCCGGAGGGAGACAAAGGTTGCCTCCCGGAGAGAGACAAATTTTGTCTCCCAGAGGGAGACAAAGGTTGTCTCCCGGAGGGAGACAAAGGTTGTCTCCCGGAGGGAGACAGTTTGTCTCATAGAGGGAGACAAAGGTTGTCTCCCGGGGGGAGACAAATGTTGTCTCCCTCCGGGAGACAAATGTTGTCTCCCGGAGGGAGACAAATGTTGTCTCCCGGAGTAAGACAAATGTTGTCTCCCGGAGGGAGACAAAGGTTGTCTCCCGGAGGGAGACAAAGGTTGTCTCCCGGAGGGAGACAGTTTGTCTCATAGAGGGAGACAAAGGTTGTCTCCCGGGGGGAGACAAATGTTGTCTCCCTCCGGGAGACAAATGTTGTCTCCCGGAGGGAGACAAATGTTGTCTCCCGGAGTAAGACAAATGTTGTCTCCCGGAAGGAGACAAAGGTTGTCTCCCGGAGGAAGACAAATGTTGTCTCCCGGAGGGAGACAAAGGTTGTCTCCCGGAGGGAGACATTTTGTCTCCTAGAGGGAGACAAATGTTGTTTCCCGGAGTAAGACAAATGTTGTCTCCCGGAGGGAGACAAAGGTTGTCTCCCGGAGGGAGACAAATGTTGTCTCCCGGAGGAAGACAAAGGTTGTCTCCCGGAGGGAGACAAAGTTTGTCTCCCGGAGGGACACAAAGGTTGTCTCCCGGAGGAAGACAAAGGTTGTCTCCCGGAGGGAGACAAATGTTGTCTCCCGGAGGAAGACAAATGTTGTCTCCCGGAGGGAGACAAATGTTGTCACCCGGAGGGAGACAAAGGTTGTCTCCCGGAGGAAGACAAAGGTTGTCTCCCGGAGGGAGACAGTTTGTCTCATAAAGGGAGACAAAGGTTGTCTCCCGGGGGGAGACAAATGTTGTCTCCCGGAGGGAGACAAATGTTGTCTCCCGGAGGGAGACAAATGTTGTCACCCGGAGGGAGACAAAGGTTGTCTCTCGGAGGGAGACAAAGGTTGTCTCCCGGAGGGAGACAAATGTTGTCTCCCGGAGGGAGACAAAAGGTTGTCTTCCGGAGGGAGACAAAGGTTGTCTCCCGGAGGGAGACAAATGTTGTCTCCCGGAGGGAGACAAAGGTTGTCTCCCGGAGAGAGACAAATTTTGTCTCCCAGAGGGAGACAAAGGTTGTCTCCCGGAGGGAGACAGTTTGTCTCATAAAGGGAGACAAAGGTTGTCTCCCGGGGGGAGACAAATGTTGTCTCCCGGAGGGAGACAAATGTTGTCTCCCGGAGGGAGACAAATGTTGTCACCCGGAGGGAGACAAAGGTTGTCTCCCGGAGGGAGACAAAGGTTGTCTCCCGGAGGGAGACAAAAGGTTGTCTTCCGGAGGGAGACAAAGGTTGTCTCCCGGAGGGAGACAAATGTTGTCTCCCAGAGGGAGACAAAGGTTGTCTCCCGGAGAGAGACAAATTTTGTCTCCCAGAGGGAGACAAAGGTTGTCTCCCGGAGGGAGACAAAGGTTGTCTCCCGGAGGGAGACAGTTTGTCTCATAGAGGGAGACAAAGGTTGTCTCCCGGAGGGAGACAGTATGTCTCATAGAGGGAGACAAAGGTTGTCTCCCGGGGGGAGACAAATGTTGTCTCCCGGAGGGAGACAAAGGTTGTCTCCCGGAGGGAGACAAATTTTGTCTCCCGGAGGGAGACAAAGGTTGTCTCCCGGAGGGAGACAAATGTTGTCACCCGGAGGGAGACAAATGTTGTCACCCGGAGGGAGACAAAGGTTGTCTCTCGGAGGGAGACAAAGGTTGTCTCCCGGAGGGAGACAAATGTTGTCTCCCGGAGGGAGACAAAAGGTTGTCTTCCGGAGGGAGACAAAGGTTGTCTCCCGGAGGGAGACAAATGTTGTCTCCCGGAGGGAGACAAAGGTTGTCTCCCGGAGAGAGACAAATTTTGTCTCCCAGAGGGAGACAAAGGTTGTCTCCCGGAGGGAGACAGTTTGTCTCATAAAGGGAGACAAAGGTTGTCTCCCGGGGGGAGACAAATGTTGTCTCCCGGAGGGAGACAAATGTTGTCTCCCGGAGGGAGACAAATGTTGTCACCCGGAGGGAGACAAAGGTTGTCTCCCGGAGGGAGACAAAGGTTGTCTCCCGGAGGGAGACAAAAGGTTGTCTTCCGGAGGGAGACAAAGGTTGTCTCCCGGAGGGAGACAAATGTTGTCTCCCGGAGGGAGACAAAGGTTGTCTCCCGGAGAGAGACAAATTTTGTCTCCCAGAGGGAGACAAAGGTTGTCTCCCGGAGGGAGACAAAGGTTGTCTCCCGGAGGGAGACAGTTTGTCTCATAGAGGGAGACAAAGGTTGTCTCCCGGAGGGAGACAGTATGTCTCATAGAGGGAGACAAAGGTTGTCTCCCGGGGGGAGACAAATGTTGTCTCCCGGAGGGAGACAAAGGTTGTCTCCCGGAGGGAGACAAATTTTGTCTCCCGGAGGGAGACAAATTTTGTCTCCCGGAGGGAGACAAAGGTTGTCTCCCGGAGGGAGACAAATGTTGTCTTCCGGAGGGAGACAAAGGTTGTCTCCCGGAGGGAGACAAATGTTGTCTCCCGGAGGGAGACAAAGGTTGTCTCCCGGAGGGAGACAAAGGTTGTCTCCCGGAGAGAGACAAATTTTGTCTCCCAGAGGGAGACAAAGGTTGTCTCCCGGAGGGAGACAAAGGTTGTCTCCCGGAGGGAGACAGTTTGTCTCATAGAGGGAGACAAAGGTTGTCTCCCGGGGGGAGACAAATGTTGTCTCCCGGAGGGAGACAAATGTTGTCTCCCGGAGTAAGACAAATGTTGTCTCCCGGAGGGAGACAAAGGTTGTCTCCCGGAGGGAGACAAAGGTTGTCTCCCGGAGGGAGACAAATGCTGTCTCCCGGAGGAAGACAAATGTTGTCTCCCGGAGGGAGACAAAGGTTGTCTCCCGGAGGGAGACAAATGTTGTCTCCCGGAGGGAGACAAATGTTGTCTCCCGGAGGGAGACATTTTGTCTCCTAGAGGGAGACAAATGTTGTTTCCCGGAATAAGTCAAATGTTGTCTCCCGGAGGGAGACAAAGGTTGTCTCCCGGAGGGAGACAAAGGTTGTCTCCCGGAGGGAGACAAATGTTGTCTCCCGGAGGAAGACAAATGTTGTCTCCCGGAGGGAGACAAAGGTTGTCTCCCGGAGGCAGACAAATGTTGTCTCCCGGAGGGAGACAAATTTTGTCTCCCGGAGGGAGACAAAGGTTGTCTCCCGGAGGGAAACAGTTTGTCTCATAGAGGGAGAAAAAGGTTGTCTCCCGGGGGGAGACAAATGTTGTCTCACGGAGGGAGACAAAGTTTGTCTCCCGGAGGGAGACAAATGTTGTCTCCTAGAGGGAGACAAATGTTGTCTCCCGGAGGGAGACAAAGGTTGTCTCCCGGAGGGAGACAAATGTTGTCTCCCGGAGGAAGACAAATGTTGTCTCCAGGAGGGAGAAAAAAGCTTGTCTTCCGGAGGGAGACAAAGGTTGTCTCCCGGAGGGAGACAAATGTTGTCTCCCGATGGGAGACAAAGGTTGTCTCCCGGAGAGAGACAAATTTTGTCTCCCAGAGGGAGACAAAGGTTGTCTCCCGGAGGGAGACAGATTGTCTCATAGAGGGAGACAAAGGTTGTTTCCCGGGGGGAGACAAATGTTGTCTCCCGGAGGGAGACAAATGTTGTGTCCCGGAAAGAGACAAAGGTTGTCTCCCGTCTCCCTCCGGGAGACAATTGTTGTCTCCCGGAAGAAGACAAATGTTGTCTCCCGGAGGGAGACAAAAGGTTGTCTTCCGTAGGGAGACAAAGGTTGTCTCCCGGAGGGAGACAAATGTTGTCTCCCGGAGGGAGACAAAGGTTGTCTCCCGGAGGGAGACAAATGTTGTCTCCCGGAGTAAGACAAATGTTGTCTCCCGGAGGAAGACAAAGGTTGTCTCCCGGAGGGAGACAAAGGTTGTCTCCCGGAGGGAGACAAACGTTGTCTCCCGGAGGGAGACAAATTTTGTCTCCCGGAGGGAGACAAAGGTCGTCTCCCGGAGGGAAACAGTTTGTCTCATAGAGGGAGAAAAGGTTGTCTCCCGGGGGGAGACAAATGTTGTCTCACGGAGGGAGACAAAGGTTGTCTCCCGGAGGGAGACAAATGTTGTCTCCGAGAGGGAGACAAATGTTGTCTCCCGGAGGGAGACAAAGGTTGTCTCCCGGAGGGAGACAAATGTTGTCTCCCGGAGGAAGACAAATGTTTTCTCCCGGAGGGAGACAAAAGGTTGTCTTCCGGAGGGAGACAAAGGTTGTCTCCCGGAGGGAGACAAATGTTGTCTCCCGATGGGAGACAAAGGTTGTCTCCCGGAGAGAGACAAATTTTGTCTCCCAGAGGGAGACAAAGGTTGTCTCCCGGAGGGAGACAAAGGTTGTCTCCCGGAGGGAGACAGTTTGTCTCATAGAGGGAGACAAAGGTTGTCTCCCGGAAGGAGACAAAGGTTGTCTCCCGGAGGGAGACAAATGTTGTCTCCCGGAGGGAGACAAATGTTGTATCTCGGAGGGAGACATTTTGTCTCCTAGAGGGAGACAAAGGTTGTCTCCCGGAGGGAGACAAAGGTTGTCTCCCGGAGGGAGACAAATGTTGTCTCCTGGAGGGAGACAAATGGTGTCTCCCGGAGGAAGACAAGGGTTGTCTCCCGGAGGGAGACAAAGGTTGTCTCCCGGAGGGACACATTTTGTCTCCTAGAGGGAGACAAAGGTTGTCTCCCGGAGGGAGACAAAAGGTTGTCTCCCGGAGGGAGACAAAGGTTGTCTCTCGGAGGGAGACAAATGTTGTCTCCCTCTGGAAGACAAATGTTGTCCCCGGAGGGAGACAAAGGTTGTCTCCCGGAGGGAGACAAATGTTGTCTCCCGGGGGGAGACAAATGTTGTCTCCCGGAGGGAGACAGTTTTTCTCAAAGAGGGAGACAAATGTTGTCCCCCGGAGGGAGACAAAGCTTGTCTCCCGGAGGGAGACAGTTTGTCTCATAGAGGGAGACAAATGTTGTCTCCCGGAGGGAGACAAAGGTTGTCTTCCGGAGGGAGACAAATGTTGTATCCCGGAGGGAGACAAAGATTGTCTCCCGGAGGGAGACAAATGTTGTCTCCCGGAGGGAGACAAAGGTTGTCTCCCGGAGGGAGACAAAGGTTGTCTCCCGGAGGGAGACAAATGTTGTCTCCCAGAGGGAGACAAAGGTTGTCTCCCGGAGGGAGACAAAGGTTGTCTCATGGGAAGGAGACAAAGGTTGTCTCCCGGAGGGAGACAAAGGTTGTCTCCCTGAGGGAGACAAATGTTGTCTCCCGGAGGGAGACAAATGTTATCTCCCGGAGGGAGACAAATGTTGTCTCCCGGAGGGAGACAAAGGTTGTCTCCCGGAGGGAGACAAATGTTGTCTCCTTAAGGAAGACATATGTTGTCTCCCGGAGGGAGACAAATGTTGTCTCCCGGAGGGAGACAAAGGTTGTCTCCCGGAGGGAGACAAAGGTTGTCTCCCGGAGGGAGACAAATGTTGTCTCCCGGAGGGAGACAAATGTTGTCTCCCAGAGGGAGACAAATGTTGTCTCCCGGAGGAAGACAAAGGTTGTCTCCCGGAGGGAGACAAAGGCTGTCTCCCGGAGGGAGACAAATGTTGTCTCCCGGAGGGAGACAAAGGTTGTCTCCCGGAGGGAGACAGTTTGTCCCATAGAGGGAGACAAAGGTTGTCTCCCGGAGGGAGACAAATGTTGTCTCCCGGAGGGAGACAAAGTGTGTCCCCCGGAGGGAGACAAAGGTTGTCTCCCGGAGGGAGACAAATGTTGTCTCCCGGACGGAGACAAAGGTTGTCTCCCGGAAGGAGACAAAGGTTGTCTCCCGGAGGGAGACAAATGTTGTCTTCCGGAGGGAGACAAATGTTGTCTCCCGGAGGGAAACATTTTGTCTCCTAGAGGGAGACAAAGGTTGTCTCCCGGAGGGAGACAATGGTTGTCTCCCGGAGAGAGACAAATGTTGTCTCCTGGAGGGAGACAAATGTTGTCTCCCGGAGGGAGACAAGGGTTGTCTCCCGGAGGGAGACAAAGGTTGTCTCCCGGAGGGAGACAAAGGTTGTCTCCCAGAGGGAGACAAAGGTTGTCTCCCGGAGGGAGACAAAGGTTGTCTCCCGGAGGGAGACAGTTTGTCTCATAGAGGGAGACAAAGGTTGTCTCCCGGGGGGAGGGAGACAAAGGTTGTCTCCCGGAGGGAGACAAAGTTTTTCTCCCGGAGGGAGACAAAGGTTGTCTCCTGGAGGGAGACAAATGTTGTCTGCCGGAGGGAGACAAATGTTGTCTCCCGGAGGGAGACATTTTGTCTCCTAGAGGGAGACAAAGGTTGTCTCCCGGAGGGAGACAAAGTTTGTCTCCCGGAGGGAGACAAATGTTGTCTCCCGGAGGGAGACAAATGTTGTCTCCCAGAGGGAGACAAAGGTTGTCTCCCGGAGGGAGACAGTTTGTCTCATAGAGGGAGACAAAGGTTGTCTCCCGGGGGGAGACAAAGGTTGTCTCCCGGGGGGAGACAAAGGTTGTCTCCCGGGGGGAGACAAAGGTTGTCTCCCGGGGGGAGACAAAGGTTGTCTCCCGGAAGGAGACAAAGGTTGTCTCCCGGAGAGAGACAAAGGTTGTCTCCTGGAGGAAGACAAATGTTGTCTCCCGGAGGGAGACAAATGTTGTCTCCCAGAGGGAGACAAAGGTTGTCTCCCGGAGGGAGACAAATGTTGTCTCCCGGAGGGAGACAAATGTTGTCTCCCTCCGGGAAACAAAGGTTGTCTCCCGGAAGGAGACAAAGGTTGTCTCCCAGAGGGAGACAAATGTTGTCTCCCGGAGGGAGACAAAGTTTGTCTCCCGGAGGGAGACAAATGTTGTCTCCCGGAGGGAGACAAATGTTGTCTCCCGGAGGGAGACAAAGGTTGTCGGGAGACAAAGGTTGTCTCCCGGAGGGAGACAAAGGTTGTCTCCCGGAGGGAGACAAAGGTTGTCTCCTGGAGGGAGACAAATGCTGTCTCCCGGAGGGAGACAAATGTTGTCTCCCGGAGGGAGACAAAGGTTGTCTCCCGGAGGGAGACAAAGGTTGTCTCCCGGAAGGAGACAAAGGTTGTCTCCCGGAGGGAGACAAATGTTGTCTCCCGGAGGGAGACAAAGGTTGTCTCCCGGAGGGAGACAGTTTGTCTCATAGAGGGAGACAAAGGTTGTCTCCCGGGGGGAGACAAATGTTGTCTTCCGGAGGGAGACAAATGTTGTCTCCCGGAGGGAGACAAAGGTTGTCTCCCGGAGGGAGACAAATGTTGTCTCCCGGAGGGAGACAAAGGTTGTCTCCCGGAGGGAGACAAAGGTTGTCTCCCGGAGGGAGACAAATGTTGTCTCCCGGAAAAGACAAGGGTTGTCTCCCGGAGGGAGACAAATGTTGTCTCCCGGAGGGAGACAAAGGTTGTCTCCCGGAGGGAGACAAAGGTTGTCTCCCAAAGGGAGACAAAGGTTGTCTCCCGGAGGGAGACAAAGGTTGTCTCCCGGAGGGAGACAAAGGTTGTCTCCCGGAGGGAGACAGTTTGTCTCATAGAGGGAGACAAAGGTTGTCTCCCGGGGGGAGGGAGACAAAGGTTGTCTCCCGGGGGGAGGGAGACAAATGTTGTCTCCCGGAGGGAGACAAATGTTGTCTCCCAGAGGGAGACAAATGTTGTCTCCCGGAGGGAGACAAAGGTTGTCTCCCGGAGGGAGACAAAGGTTGTCTCCCGGAGGGAGACAAAGGTTGTCTCCCGGAGGGAGACAAAGTTTTTCTCCCGGAGGGAGACGAAGGTTGTCTCCTGGAGGGAGACAAATGTTGTCTGCCGGAGGGAGACAAATGTTGTCTCCCGGAGGGAGACAAAGGTTGTCTCCCGGGGGGAGACAAAGGTTGTCTCCCGGGGGGAGACAAAGGTTGTCTCCCGGGGGGAGACAAAGGTTGTCTCCCGGAAGGAGACAAAGGTTGTCTCCCGGAGGGAGACAAAGGTTGTCTCCTGGAGGGAGACAAATGTTGTCTCCCGGAGGGAGACAAATGTTGTCTCCCAGAGGGAGACAAAGGTTGTCTCCCGGAGGGAGACAAATGTTGTCTCCCGGAGGGAGACAAATGTTTGTCTCCCTCCGGGAGACAAAGGTTGTCTCCCGGAAGGAGACAAAGGTTGTCTCCCAGAGGGAGACAAATGTTGTCTCCCGGAGGGAGACAAAGTTTGTCTCCCGGAGGGAGACAAATGTTGTCTCCCGGAGGGAGACAAATGTTGTCTCCCGGAGGGAGACAAAGGTTGTCTCCCGGAGGGAGACAAAGGTTGTCTCCCGGAGGGAGACAAAGGTTGTCTCCCGGAGGGAGACAAAGGTTGTCTCCTGGAGGGAGACAAATGCTGTCTCCCGGAGGGAGACAAATGTTGTCTCCCGGAGGGAGACAAAGGTTGTCTCCCGGAGGGAGACAAAGGTTGTCTCCCGGAAGGAGACAAAGGTTGTCTCCCGGAGGGAGACAAATGTTGTCTCCCGGAGGGAGACAAAGGTTGTCTCCCGGAGGGAGACAGTTTGTCTCATAGAGGGAGACAAAGGTTGTCTCCCGGGGGGAGACAAATGTTGTCTTCCGGAGGGAGACAAATGTTGTCTCCCGGAGGGAGACAAAGGTTGTCTCCCGGAGGGAGACAAATGTTGTCTCCCGGAGGGAGACAAAGGTTGTCTCCCAGAGGGAGACAAATGTTGTCTCCCGGAGGGAGACAAAGGTTGTCTCCCGGAGGGAGACAAAGGTTGTCTCCCGGAGGGAGACAAATGTTGTCTCCCGGAGGGAGACAAGGGTTGTCTCCCGGAGGGAGACAAATGTTGTCTCCCGGAGGGAGACAAAGGTTGTCTCCCGGAGGGAGACAAAGGTTGTCTCCCGGAGGGAGACAAAGGTTGTCTCCCGGAGGGAGACAAAGGTTGTCTCCCGGAGGGAGACAAAGGTTGTCTCCTGGAGGGAGACAAATGCTGTCTCCCGGAGGGAGACAAAGTTTGTCTCCCGGAGGGAGACAAAGGTTGTCTCCTGGAGGGAGACAAATGTTGTCTCCCGGAGGGAGACAAAGGTTGTCTCCCGGAGGGAGACAAAGGTTGTCTCCCGGAAGGAGACAAAGGTTGTCTCCCGGAGGGAGACAGTTTGTCTCATAGAGGGAGACAAAGGTTGTCTCCCGGGGGGAGACAAATGTTGTCTCCCGGAGGGAGACAAATGTTGTCTTCCGGAGGGAGACAAATGTTGTCTCCCGGAGGGAGACAAAGGTTGTCTCCCGGAGGGAGACAAAGGTTGTCTCCCGGAGGGAGACAAATGTTGTCTCCCGGGGGGAGACAAAGGTTGTCTCCCGGAGGGAGACAAATGTTGTCTCCCGGAGGGAGACAAAGGTTGTCTCCCGGAGGGAGACAAAGGTTGTCTCCCGGAGGGAGACAAATGTTGTCTCCCGGAGGGAGACAAGGGTTGTCTCCCGGAGGGAGACAAATGTTGTCTCCCGGAGGGAGACAAAGGTTGTCTCCCGGAGGGAGACAAATGTTGTCTCCCGGAGGGAGACAAAGGTTGTCTCCCGGAGGGAGACAAAGGTTGTCTCCCGGAGGGAGACAAATGTTGTCTCCCGGAGGGAGACAAGGGTTGTCTCCCGGAGGGAGACAAATGTTGTCTCCCGGAGGGAGACAAAGGTTGTCTCCCGGAGGGAGACAAAGGTTGTCTCCCGGAGGGAGACAAAGGTTGTCTCCCGGAGGGAAACAGTTTTTCTCAAAGAGGGAGACAAATGTTGTCTCCCGGAGGGAGACAAAGGTTGTCTCCCGGAGGGAGACAAATGTTGTCTCCCGGAGGGAGCCAAACGTTGTCTCCCGGAGGGAGACAAAGGTTGTCTCCCGGAGGGAGACAAAGGTTGTCTCCCTCTGGAAGACAAATGTTGTCCCCGGAGGGAGACAAAGGTTGTCTCCCGGAGGGAGACCAATGTTGTCTCCCGGAGGGAGACAAATGTTGTCTCCCGGAGGGAGACAGTTTTTCTCAAAGAGGGAGACAAATGTTGTCTCCCGGAGGGAGACAAAGGTTGTCTCCCGGAGGGAGACAAATGTTGTCTCCCGGAGGGAGACAAAGCTTGTCTCCCGGAGGGAGACAGTTTGTCTCATAGAGGGAGACAAATGTTGTCTCCCGGAGGGAGACAAAGGTTGTCTCCCGGAGGGAGACAAAGGTTGTCTCCCGGAGGGAGACAAATGTTGTCTCCCGGAGGGAGACAAGGGTTGTCTCCCGGAGGGAGACAAATGTTGTCTCCCGGAGGGAGACAAAGGTTGTCTCCCGGAGGGAGACAAATGTTGTCTCCCGGAGGGAGACAAAGGTTGTCTCCCGGAGGGAGACAAAGGTTGTCTCCCGGAGGGAGAGAAATGTTGTCTCCCGGAGGGAGACAAAGGTTGTCTCCCGGAGGGAGACAAAGGTTGTCTCCCGGAGGGAGACAAAGGTTGTCTCCCGGGGGGAGACAAAGGTTGTCTCCCGGGGGGAGACAAAGGTTGTCTCCCGGGGGGAGACAAAGGTTGTCTCCCGGAAGGAGACAAAGGTTGTCTCCCGGAGGGAGACAAAGGTTGTCTCCTGGAGGGAGACAAATGGTGTCTCCCGGAGGGAGACAAATGTTGTCTCCCAGAGGGAGACAAAGGTTGTCTCCCGGAGGGAGACAAATGTTGTCTCCCGGAGGGAGACAAATGTTTGTCTCCCTCCGGGAGACAAAGGTTGTCTCCCGGAAGGAGACAAAGGTTGTCTCCCAGAGGGAGACAAATGTTGTCTCCCGGAGGGAGACAAAGTTTGTCTCCCGGAGGGAGACAAATGTTGTCTCCCGGAGGGAGACAAATGTTGTCTCCCGGAGGGAGACAAAGGTTGTCTCCCGGAGGGAGACAAAGGTTGTCTCCCGGAGGGAGACAAAGGTTGTCTCCCGGAGGGAGACAAAGGTTGTCTCCTGGAGGGAGACAAATGCTGTCTCCCGGAGGGAGACAAATGTTGTCTCCCGGAGGGAGACAAAGGTTGTCTCCCGGAGGGAGACAAAGGTTGTCTCCCGGAAGGAGACAAAGGTTGTCTCCCGGAGGGAGACAAATGTTGTCTCCCGGAGGGAGACAAAGGTTGTCTCCCGGAGGGAGACAGTTTGTCTCATAGAGGGAGACAAAGGTTGTCTCCCGGGGGGAGACAAATGTTGTCTTCCGGAGGGAGACAAATGTTGTCTCCCGGAGGGAGACAAAGGTTGTCTCCCGGAGGGAGACAAATGTTGTCTCCCGGAGGGAGACAAAGGTTGTCTCCCGGAGGGAGACAAATGTTGTCTCCCGGAGGGAGACAAAGGTTGTCTCCCGGAGGGAGACAAAGGTTGTCTCCCGGAGGGAGACAAATGTTGTCTCCCGGAGGGAGACAAGGGTTGTCAACCGGAGGGAGACAAATGTTGTCTCCCGGAGGGAGACAAAGGTTGTCTCCCGGAGGGAGACAAAGGTTGTCTCCCGGAGGGAGACAAAGGTTGTCTCCCGGAGGGAGACAAAGGTTGTCTCCCGGAGGGAGACAAAGGTTGTCTCCCGGAGGGAGACAAAGGTTGTCTCCTGGAGGGAGACAAATGCTGTCTCCCGGAGGGAGACAAAGTTTGTCTCCCGGAGGGAGACAAAGGTTGTCTCCTGGAGGGAGACAAATGTTGTCTCCCGGAGGGAGACAAAGGTTGTCTCCCGGAGGGAGACAAAGGTTGTCTCCCGGAAGGAGACAAAGGTTGTCTCCCGGAGGGAGACAGTTTGTCTCATAGAGGGAGACAAAGGTTGTCTCCCGGGGGGAGACAAATGTTGTCTCCCGGAGGGAGACAAATGTTGTCTTCCGGAGGGAGACAAATGTTGTCTCCCGGAGGGAGACAAAGGTTGTCTCCCGGAGGGAGACAAAGGTTGTCTCCCGGAGGGAGACAAATGTTGTCTCCCGGAGGGAGACAAAGGTTGTCTCCCGGAGGGAGACAAATGTTGTCTCCCGGAGGGAGACAAAGGTTGTCTCCCGGAGGGAGACAGTTTTTCTCAAAGAGGGAGACAAATGTTGTCTCCCGGAGGGAGACAAAGGTTGTCTCCCGGAGGGAGACAAATGTTGTCTCCCGGAGGGAGACAAAGCTTGTCTCCCGGAGGGAGACAGTTTGTCTCATAGAGGGAGACAAATGTTGTCTCCCGGAGGGAGACAAAGGTTGTCTCCCGGAGGGAGACAAAGGTTGTCTCCCGGAGGGAGACAAATGTTGTCTCCCGGAGGGAGACAAGGGTTGTCTCCCGGAGGGAGACAAATGTTGTCTCCCGGAGGGAGACAAAGGTTGTCTCCCGGAGGGAGACAAATGTTGTCTCCCGGAGGGAGACAAAGGTTGTCTCCCGGAGGGAGACAAAGGTTGTCTCCCGGAGGGAGACAAATGTTGTCTCCCGGAGGGAGACAAGGGTTGTCTCCCGGAGGGAGACAAATGTTGTCTCCCGGAGGGAGACAAAGGTTGTCTCCCGGAGGGAGACAAAGGTTGTCTCCCGGAGGGAGACAAAGGTTGTCTCCCTCTGGAAGACAAATGTTGTCCCCGGAGGGAGACAAAGGTTGTCTCCCGGAGGGAGACAAATGTTGTCTCCCGGAGGGAGACAAATGTTGTCTCCCGGAGGGAGACAGTTTTTCTCAAAGAGGGAGACAAATGTTGTCTCCCGGAGGGAGACAAAGGTTGTCTCCCGGAGGGAGACAAATGTTGTCTCCCGGAGGGAGCCAAACGTTGTCTCCCGGAGGGAGACAAAGGTTGTCTCCCGGAGGGAGACAAAGGTTGTCTCCCTCTGGAAGACAAATGTTGTCCCCGGAGGGAGACAAAGGTTGTCTCCCGGAGGGAGACCAATGTTGTCTCCCGGAGGGAGACAAATGTTGTCTCCCAGAGGGAGACAGTTTTTCTCAAAGAGGGAGACAAATGTTGTCTCCCGGAGGGAGACAAAGGTTGTCTCCCGGAGGGAGACAAATGTTGTCTCCCGGAGGGAGACAAAGCTTGTCTCCCGGAGGGAGACAGTTTGTCTCATAGAGGGAGACAAATGTTGTCTCCCGGAGGGAGACAAAGGTTGTCTCCCGGAGGGAGACAAATGTTGTATCCCGGAGGGAGACAAAGATTGTCTCCCGGAGGGAGACAAATGTTGTCTCCCGGAGGGAGACAAAGGTTGTCTCCCGGAGGGAGACAAAGGTTGTCTCCCGGAGGGAGACAAATGTTGTCTCCCAGAGGGAGACAAAGGTTGTCTCCCGGAGGGAGACAAAGGTTGTCTCCCGGAGGGAGACAAAGGTTGTCTCCCGGAAGGAGACAAAGGTTGTCTCCCGGAGAGAGACAAATGTTGTCCCCCGGAGGGAGACAAATGTTGTCTCCCGGAGGGAGACAAATGTTGTCTTCCGGAGGGAGACAAAGGTTGTCTCCCGGAGGGAGACAAAGGTTGTCTCCCGGAGGGAGACAAAGGTTGTCTCCCGGAGGGAGACAAATGTTTTCTCCCGGATGGAGACAAAGGTTGTCTCCCGGAGGGAGACAAATGTTGTCTCCCGGAGGGAGACAAAGGTTGTCTCCCGGAGGGAGACAAAGGTTGTCTCCCGGAGGGAGACAAATGTTGTCTTCCGGAGGGAGACAAAGGTTGTCTCCCGGAGGGAGACAAAGGTTGTCTCCCGGAGGGAGACAAAGGTTGTCTCCTGGAGGGAGACAAATGTTGTCTCCCGGAGGGAGACAAATGTTGTCTCCCAGAGGGAGACAAATGTTGTCTCCCGGAGGGAGACAAAGGTTGTCTCCCGGAGGGAGACAAAGGTTGTCTCCCGGAGGGAGACAAATGTTTTCTCCCGGAGGGAGACAAAGGTTGTCTCCCGGAGGGAGACAAAGGTTGTCTCCGGAGGGAGACAAATGTTGTATCCCGGAGGGAGACAAACGTTGTCTCCCGGAGGGAGACAAATGTTGTCTTCCGGAGGGAGACAAATGTTGTCTCCCGGAGGGAGACATATGTTGTCTCCCGGAGGGAGACAGAGGTTGTCTCCTGGAGGGAGACAAATGAAGTCTCCCGGAGGGAGACAAAGGTTGTCTCCCGGAGGGAGACAAAGGTTGTCTCCCGGAGGGAGACAAAGGTTGTCTCCCTCTGGAAGACAAATGTTGTCCCCGGAGGGAGACAAATGTTGTCTCCCGGAGGGAGACAAATGTTGTCTCCCGGAGGGAGACAAATGTTGTCTCCCGGAGGGAGACAAATGTTGTCTCCCGGAGGGAGACAGTTTGTCTCATAGAGGGAGACAAATGTTGTCTCCCGGAGGGAGACAAAGGTTGTCTCCGGAGGGAGACAAATGTTGTATCCCGGAGGGAGACAAAGATTGTCTCCCGGAGGGAGACAAATGTTGTCTCCCGGAGGGAGACAAAGGTTGTCTCCCGGAGGGAGACAAAGGTTGTCTCCCGGAGGGAGACAAATGTTGTCTCCCAGAGGGAGACAAAGGTTGTCTCCCGGAGGGAGACAAAGGTTGTCTCCCGGAAGGAGACAAAGGTTGTCTCCCGGAGGGAGACAAATGTTGTCCCCCGGAGGGAGACAAATGTTGTCTCCCGGAGGGAGACAAATGTTGTCTTCCGGAGGGAGACAAAGGTTGTCTCCCGGAGGGAGACAAACGTTGTCTCCCGGAGGGAGAAAAATGTTGTCTTCCGGAGGGAGACAAATGTTGTCTTCCGGAGGGAGACAAAGGTTGTCTCCCGGAGGGAGACAAAGGTTGTCTCCCGGAGGGAGACAAAGGTTGTCTCCCGGAGGGAGACAAAGGTTGTCTCCTGGAGGGAGACAAAGGTTGTCTCCTGGAGGGAGACAAATGTTGTCTCCCGGAGGGAGACAAATGTTGTCTCCCAGAGGGAGACAAATGTTGTCTCCCGGAGGGAGACAAAGGTTGTCTCCCGGGGGGAGACAGTTTGTCTCATAGAGGGAGACAAAGGTTGTCTCCCGGGGGGAGACAAATGTTGTCTCCCGGAGGGAGCCAAACGTTGTCTCCCGGAGTGAGACAAAGGTTGTCTCCCGGAGGGAGACAAAGGTTGTCTCCCTCTGGAAGACAAATGTTGTCCCCGGAGGGAGACAAAGGTTGTCTCCCGGAGGGAGACCAATGTTGTCTCCCGGAGGGAGACAAATGTTGTCTCCCGGAGGGAGACAGTTTTTCTCAAAGAGGGAGACAAATGTTGTCTCCCGGAGGGAGACAAAGGTTGTCTCCCGGAGGGAGACAAATGTTGTCTCCCGGAGGGAGACAAAGCTTGTCTCCCGGAGGGAGACAGTTTGTCTCATAGAGGGAGACAAATGTTGTCTCCCGGAGGGAGACAAAGGTTGTCTCCCGGAGGGAGACAAATGTTGTATCCCGGAGGGAGACAAAGATTGTCTCCCGGAGGGAGACAAATGTTGTCTCCCGGAGGGAGACAAATGTTGTCTCCCAGAGGGAGACAAAGGTTGTCTCCCGGAGGGAGACAAAGGTTGTCTCCCGGAAGGAGACAAAGGTTGTCTCCCGGAGAGAGACAAATGTTGTCCCCCGGAGGGCGATAAAGGTTTTCTCCCGGAGGGAGACAAATGTTTTCTCCCGGAGGGAGACAAATGTTGTCTCCCAGAGGGAGACAAAGGTTGTCTTCCGGAGGGAGACAAATGTTGTCTCCCGGAGGGAGACAAAGGTTGTCTCCCGGAGGGAGACAAAGGTTGTCTCCCGGAGGGAGACAAAGGTTGTCTCCCGGAGGGAGACAAAGATTGTCTCCCGGAGGGAGACAAATGTTGTCTCCAGGAGGGAGACAAAGGTTGTCTCCCGGAGGGAGACAAAGGTTGTCTCCCGGAGGGAGACAAATGTTGTCTCCCAGAGGGAGACAAAGGTTGTCTCCCGGAGGGAGACAAAGGTTGTCTCCCGGAAGGAGACAAAGGTTGTCTCCCGGAGGGAGACAAATGTTGTCCCCCGGAGGGAGACAAATGTTGTCTCCCGGAGGGAGACAAATGTTGTCTTCCGGAGGGAGACAAAGGTTGTCTCCCGGAGGGAGACAAACGTTGTCTCCCGGAGGGAGACAAATGTTGTCTTCCGGAGGGAGACAAATGTTGTCTCCCGGAGGGAGACAAAGGTTGTCTCCCGGAGGGAGACAAAGGTTGTCTCCCGGAGGGAGACAAAGGTTGTCTCCCGGAGGGAGACAAAGGTTGTCTCCCGGAGGGAGACAAAGGTTGTCTCCCGGAGGGAGACAAAGCTTGTCTCCCGGAGGGAGACAAAGCTTGTCTCCCGGAGGGAGACAGTTTGTCTCATAGAGGGAGACAAATGTTGTCTCCCGGAGGGAGACAAAGGTTGTCTCCGGAGGGAGACAAATGTTGTATCCCGGAGGGAGACAAAGATTGTCTCCCGGAGGGAGACAAAGGTTGTCTCCCGGAGGGAGACAAAGGTTGTCTCCCGGAGGGAGACAAAGGTTGTCTCCCGGAGGGAGACAAATGTTGTCTCCCAGAGGGAGACAAAGGTTGTCTCCCGGAGGGAGACAAAGGTTGTCTCCCGGAAGGAGACAAAGATTGTCTCCCGGAGGGAGACAAATGTTGTCCCCCGGAGGGAGACAAATGTTGTCTCCCGGAGGGAGACAAATGTTGTCTTCCGGAGGGAGACAAAGGTTGTCTCCCGGATGGAGACAAACGTTGTCTCCCGGAGGGAGACAAATGTTGTCTTCCGGAGGGAGACAAAGGTTGTCTCCCGGAGGGAGACAAAGGTTGTCTCCCGGAGGGAGACAAAGGTTGTCTCCTGGAGGGAGACAAATGTTGTCTCCCGGAGGGAGACAAATGTTGTCTCCCAGAGGGAGACAAATGTTGTCTCCTGGAGGGAGACAAAGGTTGTCTCCCGGGGGGAGATAGTTTGTCTCATAGAGGGAGACAAAGGTTGTCTCCGGGGGGGAGACAAATGTTGTCTCCCGGAGGGAGACATATGTTGTCTCCCGGAGGGAGACAAATGTTGTCTCCCGGAGGGAGACAAAGGTTGTCTCCCGGAGGGAGACAAAGGTTGTCTCCCGGTGGGAGACAAAGGTTGTCTCCCTCTGGAAGACAAATGTTGTCCCCGGAGGGAGACAAAGGTTGTCTCCCGGAGGGAGACAAATGTTGTCTCCCGTAGGGAGACAAAGGTTGTCTCCCAGAGGGAGACAAATGTTGTCTCCCGGAGGGAGACAAAGGTTGTCTCCTGGAGGGAGACAAATGTTGTCTCCCGGAGGGAGACAAATGTTGTCTCCCAGAGGGAGACAAATGTTGTCTCCCGGAGGGAGACAAAGGTTGTCTCCCGGAGGGAGACAAATGTTGTCTCCCGGAGGGCGATAAAGGTTTTCTCCCGGAGGGAGACAAATGTTGTCTCCCGGAGGGAGACAAAGGTTGTCTTCCGGAGGGAGACAAATGTTGTCTCCCGGAGGGAGACAAAGGTTGTCTCCCGGAGGGAGACAAAGGTTGTCTCCCGGAGGGAGACAAATGTTGTCTCCCGGAGGGAGACAAAGGTTGTCTCCGGAGGGAGACAAATGTTGTATCCCGGAGGGAGACAAAGATTGTCTCCCGGAGGGAGACAAATGTTGTCTCCCGGAGGGAGACAAAGGTTGTCTCCCGGAGGGAGACAAAGGTTGTCTCCCGGAGGGAGACAAATGTTGTCTCCCAGAGGGAGACAAAGGTTGTCTCCCGGAGGGAGACAAAGGTTGTCTCCCGGAAGGAGACAAAGATTGTCTCCCGGAGGGAGACAAATGTTGTCCCCCGGAGGGAGACAAATGTTGTCTCCCGGAGGGAGACAAATGTTGTCTTCCGGAGGGAGACAAAGGTTGTCTCCCGGATGGAGACAAACGTTGTCTCCCGGAGGGAGACAAATGTTGTCTTCCGGAGGGAGACAAAGGTTGTCTCCCGGAGGGAGACAAAGGTTGTCTCCCGGAGGGAGACAAAGGTTGTCTCCTGGAGGGAGACAAATGTTGTCTCCCGGAGGGAGACAAATGTTGTCTCCCAGAGGGAGACAAATGTTGTCTCCCGGAGGGAGACAAAGGTTGTCTCCCGGGGGAAGACAGTTTGTCTCACAGAGGGAGACAAAGGTTGTCTCCGGGGGGGAGACAAATGTTGTCTCCCGGAGGGAGACATATGTTGTCTCCCGGAGGGAGACAAAGGTTGTCTCCTGGAGGGAGACAAATGTTGTCTCCTGGAGGGAGACAAAGGTTGTCTCCCGGAGGGAGACAAAGGTTGTCTCCCGGTGGGAGACAAAGGTTGTCTCCCTCTGGAAGACAAATGTTGTCCCCGGAGGGAGACAAAGGTTGTCTCCCGGAGGGAGACAAATGTTGTCTCCCGGAGGGAGACAAAGGTTGTCTCCCGGAGGGAGACAAATGTTGTCTCCCGGAGGGCGATAAAGGTTTTCTCCCGGCGGGAGACAAATGTTGTCTCCCGGAGGGAGACAAAGGTTGTCTTCCGGAGGGAGACAAATGTTGTCTCCCGGAGGGAGACAAAGGTTGTCTCCCGGAGGGAGACAAAGGTTGTCTCCCGGAGGGAGACAAATGTTTTCTCCCGGAGGGAGACAAAGGTTGTCTCCCGGAGGGAGACAAATGTTGTCTCCCGGAGGGAGACAAAGGTTGTCTCCCGGAGGGAGACAAATGTTGTCTCCCGGAGGGAGACAAAGGTTGTCTCCCGGAGGGAGACAAAGGTTGTCTCCCGGAGGGAGACAAAGGTTGTCTCCCGGAGGGAGACAAATGTTGTCTCCCGGAGGGAGACAAAGCTTGTCTCCCGGAGGGAGACAAAGCTTGTCTCCCGGAGGGAGACAAAGCTTGTCTCCCGGAGGGAGACAAATGTTGTATCCCGGAGGGAGACAAAGATTGTCTCCCGGAGGGAGACAAATGTTGTCTCCCGGAGGGAGACAAAGGTTGTCTCCCGGAGGGAGACAAAGGTTGTCTCCCGGAGGGAGACAAAGGTTGTCTCCCGGAGGGAGACAAAGGTTGTCTCCCGGGAGGAGACAAAGGTTGTCTCCCGGAGGGAGACAAATGTTGTCCCCCGGAGGGAGACAAATGTTGTCTCCCGGAGGGAGACAAATGTTGTCTTCCGGAGGGAGACAAAGGTTGTCTCCCGGAGGGAGACAAACGTTGTCTCCCGGAGGGAGACAAATGTTGTCTTCTGGAGGGAGACAAAGGTTGTCTCCCGGAGGGAGACAAAGGTTGTCTCCCGGAGGGAGACAAAGGTTGTCTCCTGGAGGGAGACAAATGTTGTCTCCCGGAGGGAGACAAATGTTGTCTCCCAGAGGGAGACAAAGGTTGTCTCCCGGAGGGAGACAAAGGTTGTCTCCTGGAGGGAGACAAATGTTGTCTCCCGGAGGGAGACAAAGGTTGTCTCCGGAGGGAGACAAATGTTGTATCCCGGAGGGAGACAAAGATTGTCTCCCGGAGGGAGACAAATGTTGTCTCCCGGAGGGAGACAAAGGTTGTCTCCCGGAGGGAGACAAAGGTTGTCTCCCGGAGGGAGACAAATGTTGTCTCCCAGAGGGAGACAAAGGTTGTCTCCCGGAGAGAGACAAAGGTTGTCTCCCGGAAGGAGACAAAGGTTGTCTCCCGGAGGGAGACAAATGTTGTCTCCCGGAGGGAGACAAATGTTGTCTCCCGGAGGGAGACAAATGTTGTCTTCCGGAGGGAGACAAAGGTTGTCTCCCGGAGGGAGACAAACGTTGTCTCCCGGAGGGAGACAAATGTTGTCTTCCGGAGGGAGACAAAGGTTGTCTCCCGGAGGGAGACAAAGGTTGTCTCCCGGAGGGAGACAAAGGTTGTCTCCTGGAGGGAGACAAATGTTGTCTCCTGGAGGGAGACAAATGTTCTCTCCCAGAGGGAGACAAATGTTGTCTCCCGGAGGGAGACAAAGGTTGTCTCCCGGGGGGAGACAGTTTGTCTCATAGAGGGAGACAAAGGTTGTCTCCCGGGGGGAGACAAATGTTGTTTCCCGGAGGGAGACATATGTTGTCTCCCGGAGGGAGACAAAGGTTGTCTCCTGGAGGGAGACAAATGTTGTCTCCCGGAGGGAGACAAAGGTTGTCTCCCGGAGGGAGACAAAGGTTGTCTCCCGGAGGGAGACAAAGGTTGTCTCCCTCTGGAAGACAAATGTTGTCCCCGGAGGGAGACAAAGGTTGTCTCCCGGAGGGAGACAAATGTTGTCTCCCGGAGGGAGACAAATGTTGTCTAACGGAGGGAGACAGTTTGTCTCATAGAGGGAGACAAATGTTGTGTCTCGGAGGGAGACAAAGGTTGTCTCCGGAGGGAGACAAATGTTGTATCCCGGAGGGAGACAAAGATTGTCTCCCGGAGGGAGACAAATGTTGTCTCCCGGAGGGAGACAAAGGTTGTCTCCCGGAGGGAGACAAAGGTTGTCTCCCGGAGGGAGACAAATGTTGTCTCCCAGAGGGAGACAAAGGTTGTCTCCCGGAGGTAGACAAAGGTTGTCTCTTGGAAGGAGACAAAGGTTGTCTCCCGGAGGGAGACAAATGTTGTCCCCCGGAGGGAGACAAATGTTGTCTCCCGGAGGGAGACAAATGTTGTCTTCCGGAGGGAGACAAAGGTTGTCTCCCGGAGGGAGACAAAGGTTGTCTCCGGAGGGAGACAAATGTTGTATCCCGGAGGGAGACAAAGATTGTCTCCCGGAGGGAGACAAATGTTGTCTCCCGGAGGGAGACAAAGGTTGTCTCCCGGAGGGAGACAAAGGTTGTCTCCCGGAGGGAGACAAATGTTGTCTCCCAGAGGGAGACAAAGGTTGTCTCCCGGAGAGAGACAAAGGTTGTCTCCCGGAAGGAGACAAAGGTTGTCTCCGGAGGGAGACAAATGTTGTCTCCCGGAGGGAGACAAATGTTGTCTCCCGGAGGGAGACAAATGTTGTCTTCCGGAGGGAGACAAAGGTTGTCTCCCGGAGGGAGACAAACGTTGTCTCCCGGAGGGAGACAAATGTTGTCTTCCGGAGGGAGACAAAGGTTGTCTCCCGGAGGGAGACAAAGGTTGTCTCCCGGAGGGAGACAAAGGTTGTCTCCTGGAGGGAGACAAATGTTGTCTCCCGGAGGGAGACAAATGTTCTCTCCCAGAGGGAGACAAATGTTGTCTCCCGGAGGGAGACAAAGGTTGTCTCCCGGGGGGAGACAGTTTGTCTCATAGAGGGAGACAAAGGTTGTCTCCCGGGGGGAGACAAATGTTGTTTCCCGGAGGGAGACATATGTTGTCTCCCGGAGGGAGACAAAGGTTGTCTCCTGGAGGGAGACAAATGTTGTCTCCCGGAGGGAGACAAAGGTTGTCTCCCGGAGGGAGACAAAGGTTGTCTCCCGGAGGGAGACAAAGGTTGTCTCCCTCTGGAAGACAAATGTTGTCCCCGGAGGGAGACAAAGGTTGTCTCCCGGAGGGAGACAAATGTTGTCTCCCGGAGGGAGACAAATGTTGTCTAACGGAGGGAGACAGTTTGTCTCATAGAGGGAGACAAATGTTGTGTCTCGGAGGGAGACAAAGGTTGTCTCCGGAGGGAGACAAATGTTGTATCCCGGAGGGAGACAAAGATTGTCTCCCGGAGGGAGACAAATGTTGTCTCCCGGAGGGAGACAAAGGTTGTCTCCCGGAGGGAGACAAAGGTTGTCTCCCGGAGGGAGACAAATGTTGTCTCCCAGAGGGAGACAAAGGTTGTCTCCCGGAGGTAGACAAAGGTTGTCTCTTGGAAGGAGACAAAGGTTGTCTCCCGGAGGGAGACAAATGTTGTCCCCCGGAGGGAGACAAATGTTGTCTCCCGGAGGGAGACAAATGTTGTCTTCCGGAGGGAGACAAAGGTTGTCTCCCGGAGGGAGACAAACGTTGTCTCCCGGAGGGAGACAAATGTTGTCTCCCGGAGGGAGACAAATGTTGTCTCCCGGAGGGAGACAAATGTTGTCTCCCGGAGGGAGACAGTTTGTCTCATAGAGGGAGACAAATGTTGTCTCCCGGAGGGAGACAAAGGTTGTCTCCGGAGGGAGACAAATGTTGTATCCCGGAGGGAGACAAAGATTGTCTCCCGGAGGGAGACAAATGTTGTCTCCCGGAGGGAGACAAAGGTTGTCTCCCGGAGGGAGACAAAGGTTGTCTCCCGGATGGAGACAAATGTTGTCTCCCAGAGGGAGACAAAGGTTGTCTCCCGGAGGGAGACAAAGGTTGTCTCCCGGAAGGAGACAAAGGTTGTCTCCCGGAGGGAGACAAATGTTGTCCCCCGGAGGGAGACAAATGTTGTCTCCCGGAGGGAGACAAATGTTGTCTTCCGGAGGGAGACAAACGTTGTCTCCCGGAGGGAGACAAATGTTGTCTTCCGGAGGGAGACAAATGTTGTCTCCCGGAGGGAGACAAAGGTTGTCTCCCGGAGGGAGACAAAGGTTGTCTCCCGGAGGGAGACAAAGGTTGTCTCCCGGAGGGAGACAAATGTTGTCTCCCGGAGGGAGACAAAGGTTGTCTCCCGGAGGGAGACAAAGGTTGTCTCCCGGAGGGAGACAAATGTTGTCTCCCGGAGGGAGACAAAGGTTGTCTCCCGGAGGGAGACAAATGTTGTCTCCCGGAGGGAGACAAAGCTTGTCTCCCGGAGGGAGACAAAGCTTGTCTCCCGGAGGGAGACAGTTTGTCTCATAGAGGGAGACAAATGTTGTCTCCCGGAGGGAGACAAAGGTTGTCTCCGGAGGGAGACAAATGTTGTATCCCGGAGGGAGACAAAGATTGTCTCCCGGAGGGAGACAAATGTTGTCTCCCGGAGGGAGACAAAGGTTGTCTCCCGGAGGGAGACAAAGGTTGTCTCCCGGAGGGAGACAAAGGTTGTCTCCCGGAGGGAGACAAATGTTGTTTCCCAGAGGGAGACAAAGGTTGTCTCCCGGAGGGAGACAAAGGTTGTCTCCCGGAAGGAGACAAAGATTGTCTCCCGGAGGGAGACAAATGTTGTCCCCCGGAGGGAGACAAATGTTGTCTCCCGGAGGGAGACAAATGTTGTCTTCCGGAGGGAGACAAAGGTTGTGTCCCGGAGGGAGACAAACGTTGTCTCCCGGAGGGAGACAAATGTTGTCTTCCGGAGGGAGACAAAGGTTGTCTCCCGGAGGGAGACAACGGTTGTCTCCCGGAGGGAGACAAAGGTTGTCTCCTGGAGGGAGACAAATGTTGTCTCCCGGAGGGAGACAAAGGTTGTCTCCTGGAGGGAGACAAATGTTGTCTCCCGGAGGGAGACAAATGTTGTCTCCCAGAGGGAGACAAAGGTTGTCTCCCGGAGGGAGACAAAGGTTGTCTCCCGGAAGGAGACAAAGATTGTCTCCCGGAGGGAGACAAATGTTGTCCCCCGGAGGGAGACAAATGTTGTCTCCCGGAGGGAGACAAATGTTGTCTTCCGGAGGGAGACAAAGGTTGTCTCCCGGAGGGAGACAAATGTTGTCTTCCGGAGGGAGACAAAGGTTGTCTCCCGGAGGGAGACAAAGGTTGTCTCCCGGGGGGAGACAGTTTGTCTCATAGAGGGAGACAAAGGTTGTCTCCCGGGGGGAGACAAATGTTGTCTCCTGGAGGGAGACAAAGGTTGTCTCCGGAGGGAGACAAATGTTGTATCCCGGAGGGAGACAAAGATTGTCTCCCGGAGGGAGACAAAGGTTGTCTCCCGGAAGGAGACAAAGGTTGTCTCCCGGAGGGAGACAAATGTTGTCCCCCGGAGGGAGACAAATGTTGTCTCCCGGAGGGAGACAAAGGTTTTCTCCCGGAGGGAGACAAATGTTGTCTCCCGGAGGGAGACAAATGTTGTCTTCCGGAGGGAGACAAATGTTGTCTCCCGGAGGGAGACAAAGGTTGTCTCCCGGAGGGAGACAAAGGTTGTCTCCCGGAGGGAGACAAATGTTGTCTCCCAAAGGGAGACAAATGTTGTCTCCTGGAGGGAGACAAAGTTTGTCTCCCAGAGGGAGACAACATTTGTCTCCCGGAGGGAGACAAAGGTTTTCTCCCGGAGGGAGACAAATGTTGTCTCCCGGAGAGAGACAAATGTTTTTTCCCGGAGGGAGACAAATGTTGTCTCCCGGAGGGAGACAAAGGTTGTCTCCCGGGGGGAGACAGTTTGTCTCATAGAGGGAGACAAAGGTTGTCTCCCGGGGGGAGACAAATGTTGTCTCCCGGAGGGAGACAAAGGTTGTCTCCGGAGGGAGACAAATGTTGTATCCCGGAGGGAGACAAAGATTGTCTCCCGGAGGGAGACAAAGGTTGTCTCCCGGAAGGAGACAAAGGTTGTCTCCCGGAGGGAGACAAATGTTGTCCCCCGGAGGGAGACAAATGTTGTCTCCCGGAGGGAGACAAAGGTTTTCTCCCGGAGGGAGACAAATGTTGTCTCCTGGAGGGAGACAAATGTTGTCTTCCGGAGGGAGACAAATGTTGTCTCCCGGAGGGAGACAAAAGTTGTCTCCCGGAGGGAGACAAAGGTTGTCTCCCGGAGGGAGACAAATGTTGTCTCCCGGAGGGAGACAAATGTTGTCTTCCGGAGGGAGACAAAGGTTGTCTCCCGGAGGGAGACAAAGGTTGTCTCCCGGAGGGAGACAAAGGTTGTCTCCTGGAGGGAGACAAATGTTGTCTCCCGGAGGGAAACAAATGTTGTCTCCCGGAGGGAGACAAATGTTGTCTCCCGGAGGGAGACAAATGTTGTCTCCCGGAGGGAGGCAAAGGTTGTCTCCCGGAGGGAGACAAAGGTTGTCTCCCTCTGGGAGACAAAGTTTGTCTCCCGGAGGGAGACAAAGGTTGTCTCCCGGAGGGAAACAAATGTTGTCTCCCGGAGGGAGACAAATGTTGTCTCCCGGAGGGAGACAAAGTTTGTCTCCCGGAGGGAGACAAATGTTGTCTCCCGGAGGGAGACAAAGGTTGTCTCCCGGGGGGAGACAAATGTTGTCTCCCGGAGGGAGACAAAGGTTGTCTCCGGAGGGAGACAAATGTTGTATCCCGGAGGGAGACAAAGATTGTCTCCCGGAGGGAGACAAAGGTTGTCTCCCGGAAGGAGACAAAGGTTGTCTCCCGGAGGGAGACAAATGTTGTCCCCCGGAGGGAGACAAATGTTGTCTCCCGGAGGGAGACAAAGGTTTTCTCCCGGAGGGAGACAAATGTTGTCTCCCGGAGGGAGACAAATGTTGTCTTCCGGAGGGAGACAAATGTTGTCTCCCGGAGGGAGACAAAGGTTGTCTCCCGGAGGGAGACAAAGGTTGTCTCCCGGAGGGAGACAAATGTTGTCTCCCGGAGGGAGACAAATGTTGTCTCCAGGAGGGAGACAAAGTTTGTCTCCCAGAGGGAGAAAAATGTTGTCTCCCGGAGGGAGACAAATGTTTTTTCCCGGAGGGAGACAAATGTTGTCTCCCGGAGGGAGACAAAGGTTGTCTCCCGGGGGGAGACAGTTTGTCTCATAGAGGGAGACAAAGGTTGTCTCCCGGGGGGAGACAAATGTTGTCTCCCGGAGGGAGACAAAGGTTGTTTCCGGAGGGAGACAAATGTTGTATCCCGGAGGGAGACAAAGATTGTCTCCCGGAGGGAGACAAAGGTTGTCTCCCGGAAGGAGACAAAGGTTGTCTCCCGGAGGGAGACAAATGTTGTCCCCCGGAGGGAGTCAAATGTTGTCTCCCGGAGGGAGACAAAGGTTTTCTCCCGGAGGGAGACAAATGTTGTCTCCCGGAGGGAGACAAATGTTGTCTTCCGGAGGGAGACAAATGTTGTCTCCCGGAGAGAGACAAAGGTTGTCTCCCGGAGGGAGACAAAGGTTGTCTCCCGGAGGGAGACAAATGTTGTCTCCCGGAGGGAGACAAATGTTGTCTCCAGGAGGGAGACAAAGTTTGTCTCCCAGAGGGAGACAACATTTGTCTCCCGGAGGGAGACAAAGGTTTTCTCCCGGAGGGAGACAAATGTTGTCTCCCGGAGGGAGACAAATGTTGTTTCCCGGAGGGAGACAAATGTTGTCTCCCGGAGGGAGACAAAGGTTGTCTCCCGGGGGGAGACAGTTTGTCTCATAGAGGGAGACAAAGGTTGTCTCCCGGGGGGAAACAAATGTTGTCTCCCGGAGGGAGACAATTGTTGTCTTCCGGAGGGAGACAAATGTTGTCTCCCGGAGGGAGACAAAGGTTGTCTTCCGGAGGGAGACAAAGGTTGTCTCCCGGAGGGAGACAAATGTTGTCTCCCGGAGGGAGACAAAGTTTGTCTCCCGGAGGGAGACAAAGGTTGTCTCCACGAGGGAGACAAAGGTTGTCTCCCGGAGGGAGAAAGTTTGTCTCATAGAGGGAGACAAAGGTTGTCTCCCGGGGGGAGACAAATGTTGTCTCCCGGAGGGAGACAAATGTTGTCTCCCGGAGGGAGACAAAGGTTGTCTCCCGGGGGGAGACAGTTTGTCTCATAGAGGGAGACAAAGGTTGTCTCCCGGGGGAGACAAATGTTGTCTCCTGGAGGGAGACAAATGTTTTTTCCCGGAGGGAGACAAATGTTGTCTCCCGGAGGGAGACAAAGGTTGTCTCCCGGGGGGAGACAGTTTGTCTCATAGAGGGAGACAAAGGTTGTCTCCCGGGGGGAGACAAATGTTGTCTCCCGGAGGGAGACAAAGGTTGTCTCCGGAGGGAGACAAATGTTGTATCCCGGAGGGAGACAAAGATTGTCTCCCGGAGGGAGACAAAGGTTGTCTCCCGGAAGGAGACAAAGGTTGTCTCCCGGAGGGAGACAAAGGTTGTCTCCCGGAGGGAGACAAAGTTTGTCTCCCGGAGGGAGACAAATGTTGTCTCCCGGAGGGAGACAAAGGTTTTCTCCCGGAGGGAGATAAATGTTGTCTCCCGGAGGGAGACAAATGTTGTTTCCCGGAGGGAGACAAAGGTTGTCTCCCGGAGGGAGACGGTTTGTCTCATAGAGGGAGACAAAGGTTGTCTCCCGGAGGGAGACAAAGGTTGTCTCCCGGAGGGAGACAAATGTTGTCTCCCAGAGGGAGACAAATGTTGTCTCCCGGAGGGAGACAAAGGTTGTCTCCCGGAGGGAGACAAAGGTTGTCTCCCGGAGGGAGACAAATGTTGTCTCCCGGAGGGAGACAAAGGTTGTCTCCCGGAGGGAGACAAATGTTGTCTCCCGGAGGGAGACAAATGTTGTCTCCCGGAGGGAGACAAAGGTTGTCTCCCGGAGGGAGACAAAGGTTGTCTCCGGGAGGGAGACAAAGGTTGTCTCCCGGAGGGAGACAAAGGTTGTCTCACGGAGGGAGACAAAGGTTGTCTCCCGGAGGGAGACAAATGTTGTCTCCCGGAGGGAGACAAAGTTTGTCTCCCGGAGGGAGACAAATGTTGTCTCCCGGAGGGAGACAAAGTTTGTCTCCCTGAGGGAGACAAAGGTTGTCTCCCGGAGGGAGACAAATGTTGTCCCCTGGAGGAAGACAAAGGTTGTCTCCCGGAGGGAGACAAAGGTTGTCTCCCGGAGGGAGACAAAGGTTGTCTCCCGGAGGGAGACAAAGATTGTCTCCCGGAGGGAGACAAAGTTTGTCTCCCGGAGGGAGACAAATGTTGTCTCCCGGAGGGAGACAAAGGTTGTCTCCCGGAGGGAAACAAAGGTTGTCTCCCGGAGGGAGACAAATGTTGTCTCCTGGAGGAAGACAAAGGTTGTCTCCCGGAGGGAGACAAAGGTTGTCTCCCGGAGGGAGACAAAGGTTGTCTCCCGGAGGGAGACAAAGATTGTCTCCCGGAGGGAGACAAAGTTTGTCTCCCGGAGGGAGACAAATGTTGTCTCCCGGAGGGAGACAAAGGTTGTCTCCCGGAGGGAGACAAAGGTTGTCTCCCGGAGGGAGACAAAGGTTGTCTCCCGGAGGGAGACAAAGGTTGTCTCCCGGAGGGAGACAAAGATTGTCTCCCGGAGGGAGACAAAGTTTGTCTCCCGGAGGGAGACAAATGTTGTCTCCCGGAGGGAGACAAAGGTTGTCTCCCGGAGGGAAACAAAGGTTGTCTCCCGGAGGGAGACAAATGTTGTCTCCTGGAGGAAGACAAAGGTTGTCTCCCGGAGGGAGACAAAGGTTGTCTCCCGGAGGGAGACAAAGGTTGTCTCCCGGAGGGAGACAAAGATTGTCTCCCGGAGGGAGACAAAGTTTGTCTCCCGGAGGGAGACAAATGTTGTCTCCCGGAGGGAGACAAAGGTTGTCTCCCGGAGGGAGACAAAGGTTGTCTCCCGGAGGGAGAAAAATGTTGTCTCCCGGAGGGAGACAAATGTTGTCTCCCAGAGGGAGACAAAGGTTGTCTCCCGGAGGGAGACAAAGGTTGTCTCCCGGAGGGAGACAAAGTTTGTCTCCCGGAGGGAGACAAATGTTGTCTCCCGGAGGGAGACAAATATTGTCTCCCGGAGGGAGACAAATGTTGTCTCCCGGAGGGAGACAAAGGTTGTCTCCCGGAGGGAGACAGTTTGTCTCACAGAGGGAGACAAATGTTGTCTCCCGGAGGGAGACAAAGGTTGTCTCCCGGAGGGAGACAAATGTTGTCTCCCGGAGGGAGACAAATGTTGTTTCCCGGAGGGAGACAAAGGTTGTCTCCCGGAGGGAGACAGTTTGTCTCATAGAGGGAGACAAAGGTTGTCTCCCGGAGGGAGACAAATGTTGTCTCCCGGAGGGAGACAAAGGTTGTCTCCCGGAAGGAGACAAAGGTTGTCTCCCGGAGGGAGACAAATGTTGTCTCCCGGAGGGAGACATTTTGTCTGCTAGAGGGAGACAAAGGTTGTCTCCCGGAGGGAGACAAAAGGTTGTCTCCCGGAGGGAGACAAAGGTTGTCTCCCGGAGGGAGACAAATGTTGTCTCCCGGAGGGAGACAAAGGTTGTCTCCCGGAGGGAGACAAATGTTGTCTCCCGGAGGGAGACAAATGTTGTCTCCCGGAAGGAGACAAAGGTTGTCTCCCGGAGGGAGACAAATGTTGTCTCCTGGTGGGAGACAAATGTTGTCTCCCGGATGGAGACAAATGTTGTCTCCCGGAGGGAGACAATTTTTGTCTCCCAAAGGGAGACAAAGGTTGTCTCCCGGGGGGAGACAAATGTTGTCTCCCGGAGGGAGACAAAGGTTGTCTCCCGGAGGGAGACAAAGGTTGTCTCCCGGAGGGAGACAAAGGTTGTCTCCCGGAGGGAGACAAATGTTGTCTTCCGGAGGGAGACAAAGGTTGTCTCCCGGAGGGAGACAAAGGTTGTCTCCCGGAGGGAGACAAAGGTTGTCTCCCGGAAGGAGAAAAAGGTTGTCTCCCGGAGGGAGACAAATGTTGTCTCCCGGAGGGAGACAAATGTTGTCTCCCGGAGGGAGACAAATGTTGTCTCCCGGAGGGAGACAAAGGTTGTCTCCCGGAGGGAGACAAATGTTGTCTCCCGGAGGGAGACAAAGGTTGTCTCCCGGAGGGAGACAAATGTTGTCTTCCGGAGGGAGACAAATGTTGTCTCCCGGAGGGAGACAAATGTTGTCTTCCGGAGGGAGACAAATGTTGTCTTCCGGAGGGAGACAAATGTTGTCTCCCGGAGGGAGACAAAGGTTGTCTCCCGGAGGGAGACAAATGTTGTCTCCCGGAGGGAGACAAATGTTGTCTCCAGGAGGGAGACAAAGTTTGTCTCCCAGAGGGAGACAACATTTGTCTCCCGGAGGGAGACAAAGGTTTTCTCCCGGAGGGAGACAAATGTTGTCTCCCGGAGGGAGACAAATGTTGTTTCCCGGAGGGAGACAAATGTTGTCTCCCGGAGGGAGACAAATGTTGTCTCCCGGAGGGAGACAAAGGTTGTCTCCCGGGGGGAGACAGTTTGTCTCATAGAGGGAGACAAAGGTTGTCTCCCGGGGGGAAACAAATGTTGTCTCCCGGAGGGAGACAATTTTTGTCTTCCGGAGGGAGACAAATGTTGTCTCCCGGAGGGAGACAAAGGTTGTCTCCCGGAGGGAGACAAAGGTTGTCTCCCGGAGGGAGACCATTTTTTTGTCTCCCGGAGGGAGACTATGTTGTCTCCCGGAGGGAGACAAAGGTTGTCTCCAGGAGGGAGACAAAGGTTGTCTCCCGGAGGGAGAAAGTTTGTCTCATAGAGGGAGACAAAGGTTGTCTCCCGGGGGGAGACAAATGTTGTCTCCCGGAGGAAGACAAATGTTGTCTCCCGGAGGGAGACAAAGGTTGTCTCCCGGGGGGAGACAGTTTGTCTCATAGAGGGAGACAAAGGTTGTCTCCCGGGGGAGACAAATGTTGTCTCCTGGAGGGAGACAATTGTTGTCTTCCGGAGGGAGACAAATGTTGTCTCCCGGAGGGAGACAAAGGTTGTCTCCCGGAGGGAGACAAGGTTGTCTCCTGGAGGGAGACAAATGTTGTCTCCCGGAGGGAGACAAATGTTGTCTCCCGGAGGGAGACAAATGTTGTCTCCCGGAGGGAGACAAATGTTGTCTTCCGGAGGGAGACAAATGTTGTCTCCCGGAGGGAGACAAATGTTTTCTCCCGGAGGGAGACAAATGTTGTCTTCCGGTGGGAGACAAATGTTGTCTCCCGGAGGGAGACAAATGTTGTCTTCCGGAGGGAGACAAAGGTTGTCTCCCGGAGGGAGACAAATGTTGTCTCCCGGAGGGAGACAAATGTTGTCTTCCGGAGGGAGACAAATGTTGTCTCCCGGAGGGAGACAAAGGTTGTCTCCCGGAGGGAGACAAAGGTTGTCTCCCGGAGGGAGACAAAGGTTGTCTCCCGGAGGGAGACAAAGGTTGTCTCCCGGAGGGAGACAAAGGTTGTCTCCCGGAGGGAGACAAAGGTTGTCTCCCGGAGGGAGACAAATGTTGTCTCCCGGAGGGAGACAAATGTTGTCTCCCAGAGGGAGACAAAGGTTGTCTCCCGGAGGGAGACAAAGTTTGTCTCCCGGAGGGAGACAAAGTTTGTCTCCCGGAGGGAGACAAATGTTGTCTCCCGGAGGGAGACAAATATTGTCTCCCGGAGGGAGACAAATGTTGTCTCCCGGAGGGAGACAAAGGTTGTCTCCCGGAGGGAGACAGTTTGTCTCACAGAGGGAGACAAATGTTGTCTCCCAGAGGGAGACAAAGGTTGTCTCCCGGAGGGAGACAAAGGTTGTCTCCCGGAGGGAGACAAAGTTTGTCTCCCGGAGGGAGACAAATGTTGTCTCCCGGAGGGAGACAAAGGTTTTCTCCCGGAGGGAGACAAATGTTGTCTCCCGGAGGGAGACAAAGGTTGTCTCCCGCAGGGAGACAAAGGTTGTCTCCCGGAGGGAGACAAATGTTGTCTCCCGGAGGGAGACAAATGTTGTCTCCCAGAGGGAGACAAAGGTTGTCTCCCGGAGGGAGACAAAGTTTGTCTCCCGGAGGGAGACAAATGTTGTCTCCCGGAGGGAGACAAATATTGTCTCCCGGAGGGAGACAAATGTTGTCTCCCGGAGGGAGACAAAGGTTGTCTCCCGGAGGGAGACAGTTTGTCTCACAGAGGGAGACAAATGTTGTCTCCCAGAGGGAGACAAAGGTTGTCTCCCGGAGGGAGACAAAGGTTGTCTCCCGGAGGGAGACAAAGTTTGTCTCCCGGAGGGAGACAAATGTTGTCTCCCGGAGGGAGACAAATGTTGTCTCCCGGAGGGAGACAAAGGTTTTCTCCCGGAGGGAGACAAATGTTGTCTCCCGGAGGGAGACAAATGTTGTTTCCCGGAGGGAGACAAAGGTTGTCTCCCGGAGGGAGACAAATGTTGTCTCCCGGAGGGAGACAAATGTTGTTTCCCGGAGGGAGACAAAGGTTGTCTCCCGGAGGGAGACAGTTTGTCTCATAGAGGGAGACAAAGGTTGTCTCCCGGAGGGAGACAAATGTTGTCTCCCGGAGGGAGACAAAGGTTGTCTCCCGGAGGGAGACAAATGTTGTCTCCCGGAGGGAGACAAAGGTTGTCTCCCGGAGGGAGACAAATGTTGTCTCCCGGAGGGAGACAAATGTTGTCTCCCGGAGGGAGACAAAGGTTGTCTCCCGGAGGGAGACAGTTTGTCTCATAGAGGGAGACAAAGGTTGTCTACCGGGGGGAGACAAATGTTGTCTCCCGGAGGGAGACAAATGTTGTCTCCCGGAGGAAGACAAATGTTGTCTCCTGGTGGGAGACAAATGTTGTCTCCCGGAGGGAGACAAATGTTGTCTCCCGGAGGGAGACAATTTTTGTCTCCCAAAGGGAGACAAAGGTTGTCTCCCGGGGGGAGACAAATGTTGTCTCCCGGAGGGAGACAAAGGTTGTCTCCCGGAGGGAGACAAATGTTGTCTTCCGGAGGGAGACAAAGGTTGTCTCCCGGAGGGAGACAAATGTTGTCTCCCGGAGGGAGACAAAGGTTGTCTCCCGGAGGGAGACAAATGTTGTCTCCCGGAGGGAGACAAAGGTTGTCTCCCGGAGGGAGACAAATGTTGTCTTCCCGAGGGAGACAAAGGTTGTCTCCCGGAGGGAAACAAAGGTTGTCTCCCGGAGGGAGACAAATGTTGTCTCCTGGAGGAAGACAAAGGTTGTCTCCCGGAGGGAGACAAAGGTTGTCTCCCGGAGGGAGACAAAGGTTGTCTCCCGGAGGGAGACAAAGATTGTCTCCCGGAGGGAGACAAAGTTTGTCTCCCGGAGGGAGACAAATGTTGTCTCCCGGAGGGAGACAAAGGTTGTCTCCCGGAGGGAGACAAAGGTTGTCTCCCGGAGGGAGAAAAATGTTGTCTCCCGGAGGGAGACAAATGTTGTCTCCCAGAGGGAGACAAAGGTTGTCTCCCGGAGGGAGACAAAGGTTGTCTCCCGGAGGGAGACAAAGTTTGTCTCCCGGAGGGAGACAATTTTTGTCTCCCAAAGGGAGACAAAGGTTGTCTCCCGGAGGGAGACAAATGTTGTCTCCCGGAGGGAGACAAAGGTTGTCTCCCGGAGGGAGACAAATGTTGTCTCCCGGAGGGAGACAAAGGTTGTCTCCCGGAGGGAGACAAATGTTGTCTTCCCGAGGGAGACAAAGGTTGTCTCCCGGAGGGAAACAAAGGTTGTCTCCCGGAGGGAGACAAATGTTGTCTCCTGGAGGAAGACAAAGGTTGTCTCCCGGAGGGAGACAAAGGTTGTCTCCCGGAGGGAGACAAAGGTTGTCTCCCGGAGGGAGACAAAGATTGTCTCCCGGAGGGAGACAAAGTTTGTCTCCCGGAGGGAGACAAATGTTGTCTCCCGGAGGGAGACAAAGGTTGTCTCCCGGAGGGAGACAAAGGTTGTCTCCCGGAGGGAGAAAAATGTTGTCTCCCGGAGGGAGACAAATGTTGTCTCCCAGAGGGAGACAAAGGTTGTCTCCCGGAGGGAGACAAAGGTTGTCTCCCGGAGGGAGACAAAGTTTGTCTCCCGGAGGGAGACAAATGTTGTCTCCCGGAGGGAGACAAATATTGTCTCCCGGAGGGAGACAAATGTTGTCTCCCGGAGGGAGACAAAGGTTGTCTCCCGGAGGGAGACAGTTTGTCTCACAGAGGGAGACAAATGTTGTCTCCCGGAGGGAGACAAAGGTTGTCTCCCGGAGGGAGACAAATGTTGTCTCCCGGAGGGAGACAAATGTTGTTTCCCGGAGGGAGACAAAGGTTGTCTCCCGGAGGGAGACAGTTTGTCTCATAGAGGGAGACAAAGGTTGTCTCCCGGAGGGAGACAAATGTTGTCTCCCGGAGGGAGA
Organism: Aurelia sp. 4 Dawson et al 2005; assembly: GCA_964019985.1. Classification (NCBI taxonomy): domain Eukaryota; kingdom Metazoa; phylum Cnidaria; class Scyphozoa; order Semaeostomeae; family Ulmaridae; genus Aurelia; species Aurelia sp. 4 Dawson et al 2005. The sequence continues at coordinate 4,911,709 of OZ026495.1, forward strand.
CAAAGGTTGTCTCCCGGAAGGAGACAAAGGTTGTCTCCCGGAGGGAGACAAATGTTGTCTCCCGGAGGGAGACATTTTGTCTGCTAGAGGGAGACAAAGGTTGTCTCCCGGAGGGAGACAAAAGGTTGTCTCCCGGAGGGAGACAAAGGTTGTCTCCCGGAGGGAGACAAATGTTGTCTCCCGGAGGGAGACAAAGGTTGTCTCCCGGAGGGAGACAAATGTTGTCTCCCGGAGGGAGACAAATGTTGTCTCCCGGAAGGAGACAAAGGTTGTCTCCCGGAGGGAGACAAATGTTGTCTCCTGGTGGGAGACAAATGTTGTCTCCCGGATGGAGACAAATGTTGTCTCCCGGAGGGAGACAATTTTTGTCTCCCAAAGGGAGACAAAGGTTGTCTCCCGGGGGGAGACAAATGTTGTCTCCCGGAGGGAGACAAAGGTTGTCTCCCGGAGGGAGACAAAGGTTGTCTCCCGGAGGGAGACAAAGGTTGTCTCCCGGAGAAAGACAAATGTTGTCTTCCGGAGGGAGACAAAGGTTGTCTCCCGGAGGGAGACAAAGGTTGTCTCCCGGAGGGAGACAAAGGTTGTCTCCCGGAAGGAGAAAAAGGTTGTCTCCCGGAGGGAGACAAATCTTGTCTCCCGGAGGGAGACAAATGTTGTCTCCCGGAGGGAGACAAATGTTGTCTCCCGGAGGGAGACAAAGGTTGTCTCCCGGAGGGAGACAAATGTTGTCTCCCGGAGGGAGACAAAGGTTGTCTCCCGGAGGGAGACAAATGTTGTCTTCCGGAGGGAGACAAATGTTGTCTCCCGGAGGGAGACAAATGTTGTCTTCCGGAGGGAGACAAATGTTGTCTTCCGGAGGGAGACAAAGGTTGTCTCCCGGAGGGAGACAAATGTTGTCTCCCGGAGGGAGACAAATGTTGTCTCCAGGAGGGAGACAAAGTTTGTCTCCCAGAGGGAGACAACATTTGTCTCCCGGAGGGAGACAAAGGTTTTCTCCCGGAGGGAGACAAATGTTGTCTCCCGGAGGGAGACAAATGTTGTTTCCCGGAGGGAGACAAATGTTGTCTCCCGGAGGGAGACAAATGTTGTCTCCCGGAGGGAGACAAAGGTTGTCTCCCGGGGGGAGACAGTTTGTCTCATAGAGGGAGACAAAGGTTGTCTCCCGGGGGGAAACAAATGTTGTCTCCCGGAGGGAGACAATTGTTGTCTTCCGGAGGGAGACAAATGTTGTCTCCCGGAGGGAGACAAAGGTTGTCTCCCGGAGGGAGACAAAGGTTGTCTCCCGGAGGGAGACCATTTTTTTGTCTCCCGGAGAGAGACTATGTTGTCTCCCGGAGGGAGACAAAGGTTGTCTCCAGGAGGGAGACAAAGGTTGTCTCCCGGAGGGAGAAAGTTTGTCTCATAGAGGGAGACAAAGGTTGTCTCCCGGGGGGAGACAAATGTTGTCTCCCGGAGGAAGACAAATGTTGTCTCCCGGAGGGAGACAAAGGTTGTCTCCCGGGGGGAGACAGTTTGTCTCATAGAGGGAGACAAAGGTTGTCTCCCGGGGGAGACAAATGTTGTCTCCTGGAGGGAGACAATTGTTGTCTTCCGGAGGGAGACAAATGTTGTCTCCCGGAGGGAGACAAAGGTTGTCTCCCGGAGGGAGACAAGGTTGTCTCCTGGAGGGAGACAAATGTTGTCTCCCGGAGGGAGACAAATGTTGTCTCCCGGAGGGAGACAAATGTTGTCTCCCGGAGGGAGACAAATGTTGTCTTCCGGAGGGAGACAAATGTTGTCTCCCGGAGGGAGACAAATGCTTTCTCCCGGAGGGAGACAAATGTTGTCTTCCGGAGGGAGAGAAAGGTTGTCTCCCGGAGGGAGACAAATGTTGTCTCCCGGAGGGAGACAAATGTTGTCTCCCGGAGGGAGACAAATGTTGTCTTCCGGAGGGAGACAAAGGTTGTCTCCCGGAGGGAGACAAATGTTGTCTCCCGGAGGGAGACAAATGTTGTCTTCCGGAGGGAGACAAATGTTGTCTCCCGGAGGGAGACAAAGGTTGTCTCCCGGAGGGAGACAAAGGTTGTCTCCCGGAGGGAGACAAAGGTTGTCTCCCGGAGGGAGACAAAGGTTGTCTCCCGGAGGGAGACAAAGGTTGTCTCCCGGAGGGAGACAAAGGTTGTCTCCCGGAGGGAGACAAATGTTGTCTCCCGGAGGGAGACAAATGTTGTCTCCCAGAGGGAGACAAAGGTTGTCTCCCGGAGGGAGACAAAGTTTGTCTCCCGGAGGGAGACAAAGTTTGTCTCCCGGAGGGAGACAAATGTTGTCTCCCGGAGGGAGACAAATATTGTCTCCCGGAGGGAGACAAATGTTGTCTCCCGGAGGGAGACAAAGGTTGTCTCCCGGAGGGAGACAGTTTGTCTCACAGAGGGAGACAAATGTTGTCTCCCAGAGGGAGACAAAGGTTGTCTCCCGGAGGGAGACAAAGGTTGTCTCCCGGAGGGAGACAAAGTTTGTCTCCCGGAGGGAGACAAATGTTGTCTCCCGGAGGGAGACAAAGGTTTTCTCCCGGAGGGAGACAAATGTTGTCTCCCGGAGGGAGACAAATGTTGTTTCCCGGAGGGAGACAAAGGTTGTCTCCCGGAGGGAGACAGTTTGTCTCATAGAGGGAGACAAAGGTTGTCTCCCGGAGGGAGACAAATGTTGTCTCCCGGAGGGAGAAAAAGGTTGTCTCCCGGAAGGAGACAAAGGTTGTCTCCCGGAGGGAGACAAAGGTTGTCTCCCGCAGGGAGACAAAGGTTGTCTCCCGGAGGGAGACAAATGTTGTCTCCCGGAGGGAGACAAATGTTGTCTCCCAGAGGGAGACAAAGGTTGTCTCCCGGAGGGAGACAAATGTTGTCTCCCGGAGGGAGACAAATATTGTCTCCCGGAGGGAGACAAATGTTGTCTCCCGGAGGGAGACAAAGGTTGTCTCCCGGAGGGAGACAGTTTGTCTCACAGAGGGAGACAAATGTTGTCTCCCAGAGGGAGACAAAGGTTGTCTCCCGGAGGGAGACAAAGGTTGTCTCCCGGAGGGAGACAAAGTTTGTCTCCCGGAGGGAGACAAATGTTGTCTCCCGGAGGGAGACAAATGTTGTCTCCCGGAGGGAGACAAAGGTTTTCTCCCGGAGGGAGACAAATGTTGTCTCCCGGAGGGAGACAAATGTTGTTTCCCGGAGGGAGACAAAGGTTGTCTCCCGGAGGGAGACAAATGTTGTCTCCCGGAGGGAGACAAATGTTGTTTCCCGGAGGGAGACAAAGGTTGTCTCCCGGAGGGAGACAGTTTGTCTCATAGAGGGAGACAAAGGTTGTCTCCCGGAGGGAGACAAATGTTGTCTCCCGGAGGGAGACAAAGGTTGTCTCCCGGAGGGAGACAAATGTTGTCTCCCGGAGGGAGACAAAGGTTGTCTCCCGGAGGGAGACAAATGTTGTCTCCCGGAGGGAGACAAAGGTTGTCTCCCGGAGGGAGACAAATGTTGTCTCCCGGAGGGAGACAAATGTTGTCTCCCGGAGGGAGACAAAGGTTGTCTCCCGGAGGGAGACAGTTTGTCTCATAGAGGGAGACAAAGGTTGTCTACCGGGGGGAGACAAATGTTGTCTCCCGGAGGGAGACAAATGTTGTCTCCCGGAGGAAGACAAATGTTGTCTCCTGGTGGGAGACAAATGTTGTCTCCCGGAGGGAGACAAATGTTGTCTCCCGGAGGGAGACAATTTTTGTCTCCCAAAGGGAGACAAAGGTTGTCTCCCGGGGGGAGACAAATGTTGTCTCCCGGAGGGAGACAAAGGTTGTCTCCCGGAGGGAGACAAATGTTGTCTTCCGGAGGGAGACAAAGGTTGTCTCCCGGAGGGAGACAAATGTTGTCTCCCGGAGGGAGACAAAGGTTGTCTCCCGGAGGGAGACAAATGTTGTCTCCCGGAGGGAGACAAATGTTGTCTCCCGGAGGGAGACAAATGTTGTCTCCCGGAGGGAGACAAATGTTGTCTTCCGGAGGGAGACAAATGTTGTCTCCCGGAGGGAGACAACATTTGTCTCCCGGAGGGAGACAAATGTTGTCTTCCGGAGGGAGACAAAGGTTGTCTCCCGGAGGGAGACAAATGTTGTCTCCCGGAGGGAGACAAATGTTGTCTCCCGGAGGGAGACAATTGTTGTCTTCCGGAGGGAGACAAAGGTTGTCTCCCGGAGGGAGACAAATGTTGTCTCCCGGAGGGAGACAAATGTTGTCTTCCGGAGGGAGACAAATGTTGTCTCCCGGAGGGAGACAAAGGTTGTCTCCCGGAGGGAGACAAAGGTTGTCTCCCGGAGGGAGACAAAGGTTGTCTCCCGGAGGGAGACAAAGGTTGTCTCCCGGAGGGAGACAAAGGTTGTCTCCCGGAGGGAGACAAAGGTTGTCTCCCGGAGGGAGACAAATGTTGTCTCCCGGAGGGAGACAAAGGTTGTCTCCCGGAGGGAGACAGTTTGTCTCACAGAGGGAGACAAATGTTGTCTCCCAGAGGGAGACAAAGGTTGTCTCCCGGAGGGAGACAAAGGTTGTCTCCCGGAGGGAGACAAAAGTTGTCTACCGGAGGGAGACAAATGTTGTCTTCCGGAGGGAGACAAATGTTGTCTCCCGGAGGGAGACAAAGGTTGTCTCCCGGAGGGAGACAAAGGTTGTCTCCCGGAGGGAGACAAATGTTGTCTCCCGGAGGGAGACAAATGTTGTCTCCCGAAGGGAGACAAATGTTGTCTCCCGGAGGGAGACAAAGGTTGTCTCCAGGAGGGAGACAAAGGTTGTCTCCCGGAGGGAGAAAGTTTGTCTCATAGAGGGAGACAAAGGTTGTCTCCCGGGGGGAGACAAATGTTGTCTCCCAGAGGGAGACAAAGGTTGTCTCCCGGAGGGAGACAAAGGTTGTCTCCCGGAGGGAGACAAAAGTTGTCTACCGGAGGGAGACAAATGTTGTCTTCCGGAGGGAGACAAATGTTGTCTCCCGGAGGGAGACAAAGGTTGTCTCCCGGAGGGAGACAAAGGTTGTCTCCCGGAGGGAGACAAATGTTGTCTCCCGGAGGGAGACAAATGTTGTCTCCCTCCGGGAGACAAAGTTTGTCTCCCAGAGGGAGACAACATTTGTCTCCCGGAGGGAGACAAAGGTTTTCTCCCGGAGGGAGACAAATGTTGTCTCCCGGAGGGAGACAAATGTTGTTTTCCGGAGGGAGACAAAGTTTGTCTCCCGGAGGGAGACCATTTTTTTGTCTCCCGGAGGGAGAATATGTTGTCTCCCGGAGGGAGACAAAGGTTGTCTCCCGGAGGGAGACCAAGGTTGTCTCCCGAAGGGAGACAAATGTTGTCTCCCGGAGGGAGACAAAGGTTGTCTCCAGGAGGGAGACAAAGGTTGTCTCCCGGAGGGAGAAAGTTTGTCTCATAGAGGGAGACAAAGGTTGTCTCCCGGGGGGAGACAAATGTTGTCTCCCGGAGGAAGACAAATGTTGTCTCCCGGAGGGAGACAAAGGTTGTCTCCCGGGGGGAGACAGTTTGTCTCATAGAGGGAGACAAAGGTTGTCTCCCGGGGGAGACAAATGTTGTCTCCTGGAGGGAGACAATTGTTGTCTTCCGGAGGGAGACAAATGTTGTCTCCCGGAGGGAGACAAAGGTTGTCTCCCGGAGGGAGACAAGGTTGTCTCCTGGAGGGAGACAAATGTTGTCTCCCGGAGGGAGACAAATGTTGTCTCCCGGAGGGAGACAAATGTTGTCTCCCGGAGGGAGACAAATGTTGTCTTCCGGAGGGAGACAAATGTTGTCTCCCGGAGGGAGACAAATGTTTTCTCCCGGAGGGAGACAAATGTTGTCTTCCGGAGGGAGACAAAGGTTGTCTCCCGGAGGGAGACAAATGTTGTCTCCCGGAGGGAGACAAATTTTGTCTCCCGGAGGGAGACAAATGTTGTCTTCCGGAGGGAGACAAATGTTGTCTCCCGGAGGGAGACAAAGGCTGTCTCCCGGAGGGAGACCAAGGTTGTCTCCCGAAGGGAGACAAATGTTGTCTCCCGGAGGGAGACAAAGGTTGTCTCCAGGAGGGAGACAAAGGTTGTCTCCCGGAGGGAGAAAGTTTGTCTCATAGAGGGAGACAAAGGTTGTCTCCCGGGGGGAGACAAATGTTGTCTCCCGGAGGAAGACAAATGTTGTCTCCCGGAGGGAGACAAAGGTTGTCTCCCGGGGGGAGACAGTTTGTCTCATAGAGGGAGACAAAGGTTGTCTCCCGGGGGAGACAAATGTTGTCTCCTGGAGGGAGACAAATGTTGTCTTCCGGAGGGAGACAAATGTTGTCTCCCGGAGCGAGACAAAGGTTGTCTCCCGGAGGGAGACCAAGGTTGTCTCCCGAAGGGAGACAAATGTAGTCTCCCGGAGGGAGACAAAGGTTGTCTCCAGGAGGGAGACAAAGGTTGTCTCCCGGAGGGAGAAAGTTTGTCTCATAGAGGGAGACAAAGGTTGTCTCCCGGGGGTAGACAAATGTTGTTTCCCGGAGGAAGACAAATGTTGTCTCCCGGAGGGAGACAAAGGTTGTCTCCCGGGGGGAGACAGTTTGTCTCATAGAGGGAGACAAAGGTTGTCTCCCGGGGGAGACAAATGTTGTCTCCTGGAGGGAGACAATTGTTGTCTTCCGGAGGGAGACAAATGTTGTCTCCCGGAGGGAGACAAAGGTTGTCTCCCGGAGGGAGACAAGGTTGTCTCCTGGAGGGAGACAAATGTTGTCTCCCGGAGGGAGACAAATGTTGTCTCCCGGAGGGAGACAAATGTTGTCTCCCGGAGGGAGACAAATGTTGTCTTCCGGAGGGAGACAAATGTTGTCTCCCGGAGGGAGACAAATGTTTTCTCCCGGAGGGAGACAAATGTTGTCTTCCGGAGGGAGACAAATTTTGTCTCCCGGAGGGAGACAAAGGTTGTCTCCCGGAGGGAGACAAAGGTTGTCTCCCGGAGGGAGACAAATGTTGTCTCCCGGAGGGAGACAAATGTTGTCTTCCGGAGGGAGACAAATGTTGTCTCCCGGAGGGAGACAAAGGTTGTCTCCCGGAGGGAGACAAAGGTTGTCTCCCGGAGGGAGACAAAGGTTGTCTCCCGGAGGGAGACAAAGGTTGTCTCCCGGAGGGAGACAAAGGTTGTCTCCCGGAGGGAGACAAAGGTTGTCTCCCGGAGGGAGACAAATGTTGTCTCCCGGAGGGAGACAAATGTTGTCTCCCAGAGGGAGACAAAGGTTGTCTCCCTGAGGGAGACAAAGGTTGTCTCCCGGAGGGAGACAACATTTGTCTCCCGGAGGGAGACAAAGGTTTTCTCCCGGAGGGAGACAAATGTTGTCTCCCGGAGGGAGACAAATGTTGTTTTCCGGAGGGAGACAAATGTTGTCTCCCGGAGGGAGACAAATGTTGTCTCCCGGGGGGAGACAGTTTGTCTCATAGAGGGAGACAAAGGTTGTCTCCCGGGGGGAGACAAATGTTGTCTCCCGGAGGGAGACAATTGTTGTCTTCCGGAGGGAGACAAATGTTGTCTCCCGGAGGGAGACAAAGGTTGTCTCCCGGAGGGAGACAAAGGTTGTCTCCCGGAGGGAGACCATTTTTTTGTCTCCCGGAGGGAGACAAAGTTTGTCTCCCGGAGGGAGACCATTTTTTTGTCTCCCGGAGGGAGACTATGTTGTCTCCCGGAGGGAGACAAAGGTTGTCTCCCGGAGGGAGACCAAGGTTGTCTCCCGAAGGGAGACAAATGTTGTCTCCCGGAGGGAGACAAAGGTTGTCTCCAGGAGGGAGACAAAGGTTGTCTCCCGGAGGGAGACAAATGTTGTCTCCAGGAGGGAGACAAAGTTTGTCTCCCAGAGGGAGACAACATTTGTCTCCCGGAGGGAGACAAAGGTTTTCTCCCGGAGGGAGACAAATGTTGTCTCCCGGAGGGAGACAAAGGTTGTCTCCCGGAGGGAGACAAATGTTGTCTTCCGGAGGGAGACAAAGGTTGTCTCCCGGAGGGAGACAAATGTTGTCTCCCGGAGGGAGACAAATGTTGTCTTCCGGAGGGAGACAAATGTTGTCTCCCGGAGGGAGACAAAGGTTGTCTCCCGGAGGGAGACAAAGGTTGTCTCCCGGAGGGAGACAAAGGTTGTCTCCCGGAGGGAGACAAAGGTTGTCTCCCGGAGGGAGACAAAGGTTGTCTCCCGGAGGGAGACAAATGTTGTCTCCCGGAGGGAGACAAATGTTGTCTCCCAGAGGGAGACAAAGGTTGTCTCCCTGAGGGAGACAAAGGTTGTCTCCCGGAGGGAGACAACATTTGTCTCCCGGAGGGAGACAAAGGTTTTCTCCCGGAGGGAGACAAATGTTGTCTCCCGGAGGGAGACAAATGTTGTTTTCCGGAGGGAGACAAATGTTGTCTCCCGGAGGGAGACAAATGTTGTCTCCCGGGGGGAGACAGTTTGTCTCATAGAGGGAGACAAAGGTTGTCTCCCGGGGGGAGACAAATGTTGTCTCCCGGAGGGAGACAATTGTTGTCTTCCGGAGGGAGACAAATGTTGTCTCCCGGAGGGAGACAAAGGTTGTCTCCCGGAGGGAGACAAAGGTTGTCTCCCGGAGGGAGACCATTTTTTTGTCTCCCGGAGGGAGACAAAGTTTGTCTCCCGGAGGGAGACCATTTTTTTGTCTCCCGGAGGGAGACTATGTTGTCTCCCGGAGGGAGACAAAGGTTGTCTCCCGGAGGGAGACCAAGGTTGTCTCCCGAAGGGAGACAAATGTTGTCTCCCGGAGGGAGACAAAGGTTGTCTCCAGGAGGGAGACAAAGATTGTCTCCCGGAGGGAGACAAATGTTGTCTCCCGGAGGGAGACAAAGGTTGTCTCCCGGAGGGAGACAAGGTTGTCTCCTGGAGGGAGACAAATGTTGTCTCCCGGAGGGAGACAAATGTTGTCTCCCGGAGGGAGACAAATGTTGTCTCCCGGAGGGAGACAAATGTTGTCTTCCGGAGGGAGACAAATGTTGTCTCCCGGAGGGAGACAAATGTTTTCTCCCGGAGGGAGACAAATGTTGTCTTCCGGAGGGAGACAAATTTTGTCTCCCGGAGGGAGACAAAGGTTGTCTCCCGGAGGGAGACAAAGGTTGTCTCCCGGAGGGAGACAAATGTTGTCTCCCGGAGGGAGACAAATGTTGTCTTCCGGAGGGAGACAAATGTTGTCTCCCGGAGGGAGACAAAGGTTGTCTCCCGGAGGGAGACAAAGGTTGTCTCCCGGAGGGAGACAAAGGTTGTCTCCCGGAGGGAGACAAAGGTTGTCTCCCGGAGGGAGACAAAGGTTGTCTCCCGGAGGGAGACAAAGGTTGTCTCCCGGAGGGAGACAAATGTTGTCTCCCGGAGGGAGACAAATGTTGTCTCCCAGAGGGAGACAAAGGTTGTCTCCCTGAGGGAGACAAAGGTTGTCTCCCGGAGGGAGACAACATTTGTCTCCCGGAGGGAGACAAAGGTTTTCTCCCGGAGGGAGACAAATGTTGTCTCCCGGAGGGAGACAAATGTTGTTTTCCGGAGGGAGACAAATGTTGTCTCCCGGAGGGAGACAAATGTTGTCTCCCGGGGGGAGACAGTTTGTCTCATAGAGGGAGACAAAGGTTGTCTCCCGGGGGGAGACAAATGTTGTCTCCCGGAGGGAGACAATTGTTGTCTTCCGGAGGGAGACAAATGTTGTCTCCCGGAGGGAGACAAAGGTTGTCTCCCGGAGGGAGACAAAGGTTGTCTCCCGGAGGGAGACCATTTTTTTGTCTCCCGGAGGGAGACAAAGTTTGTCTCCCGGAGGGAGACCATTTTTTTGTCTCCCGGAGGGAGACTATGTTGTCTCCCGGAGGGAGACAAAGGTTGTCTCCCGGAGGGAGACCAAGGTTGTCTCCCGAAGGGAGACAAATGTTGTCTCCCGGAGGGAGACAAAGGTTGTCTCCAGGAGGGAGACAAAGGTTGTCTCCCGGAGGGAGACAAATGTTGTCTCCAGGAGGGAGACAAAGTTTGTCTCCCAGAGGGAGACAACATTTGTCTCCCGGAGGGAGACAAAGGTTTTCTCCCGGAGGGAGACAAATGTTGTCTCCCGGAGGGAGACAAAGGTTGTCTCCCGGAGGGAGACAAATGTTGTCTTCCGGAGGGAGACAAAGGTTGTCTCCCGGAGGGAGACAAATGTTGTCTCCCGGAGGGAGACAAATGTTGTCTTCCGGAGGGAGACAAATGTTGTCTCCCGGAGGGAGACAAAGGTTGTCTCCCGGAGGGAGACAAAGGTTGTCTCCCGGAGGGAGACAAAGGTTGTCTCCCGGAGGGAGACAAAGGTTGTCTCCCGGAGGGAGACAAAGGTTGTCTCCCGGAGGGAGACAAATGTTGTCTCCCGGAGGGAGACAAATGTTGTCTCCCAGAGGGAGACAAAGGTTGTCTCCCTGAGGGAGACAAAGGTTGTCTCCCGGAGGGAGACAACATTTGTCTCCCGGAGGGAGACAAAGGTTTTCTCCCGGAGGGAGACAAATGTTGTCTCCCGGAGGGAGACAAATGTTGTTTTCCGGAGGGAGACAAATGTTGTCTCCCGGAGGGAGACAAATGTTGTCTCCCGGGGGGAGACAGTTTGTCTCATAGAGGGAGACAAAGGTTGTCTCCCGGGGGGAGACAAATGTTGTCTCCCGGAGGGAGACAATTGTTGTCTTCCGGAGGGAGACAAATGTTGTCTCCCGGAGGGAGACAAAGGTTGTCTCCCGGAGGGAGACAAAGGTTGTCTCCCGGAGGGAGACCATTTTTTTGTCTCCCGGAGGGAGACAAAGTTTGTCTCCCGGAGGGAGACCATTTTTTTGTCTCCCGGAGGGAGACTATGTTGTCTCCCGGAGGGAGACAAAGGTTGTCTCCCGGAGGGAGACCAAGGTTGTCTCCCGAAGGGAGACAAATGTTGTCTCCCGGAGGGAGACAAAGGTTGTCTCCAGGAGGGAGACAAAGGTTGTCTCCCGGAGGGAGACAAATGTTGTCTCCAGGAGGGAGACAAAGTTTGTCTCCCAGAGGGAGACAACATTTGTCTCCCGGAGGGAGACAAAGGTTTTCTCCCGGAGGGAGACAAATGTTGTCTCCCGGAGGGAGACAAAGGTTGTCTCCCGGGGGGAGACAGTTTGTCTCATAGAGGGAGACAAAGGTTGTCTCCCGGGGGGAGACAAATGTTGTCTCCCGGAGGGAGACATTTGTTGTCTTCCGGAGGGAGACAAATGTTGTCTCCCGGAGGGAGACAAAGGTTGTCTCCCGGAGGGAGACAAAGGTTGTCTCCCGGAGGGAGACAAATGTTGTCTCCCGGAGGGAGACCATTTTTTTGTCTCCCGGAGGGAGACAAATGTTGTCTCCCGGAGGGAGACAAAGGTTGTCTCCCGGAGGGAGACAAATGTTGTCTCCCGGAGGGAGACTATGTTGTCTCCCGGAGGGAGACAAATGTTGTCTCCCAGAGGGAGACAAAGGTTGTCTCCCTGAGGGAGACAAAGGTTGTCTCCCGGAGGGAGACAAATGTTGTCTCCCGGAGGGAGACAAATGTTGTTTTCCGGAGGGAGACAAATGTTGTCTCCCGGGGGGAGACAGTTTGTCTCATAGAGGGAGACAAAGGTTGTCTCCCGGGGGGAGACAAATGTTGTCTCCCGGAGGGAGACAATTGTTGTCTTCCGGAGGGAGACAAATGTTGTCTCCCGGAGGGAGACATTTGTTGTCTTCCGGAGGGAGACAAATGTTGTCTCCCGGAGGGAGACAAAGGTTGTCTCCCGGAGGGAGACAAAGGTTGTCTCCCGGAGGGAGACAAATGTTGTCTCCCGGAGGGAGACCATTTTTTTGTCTCCCGGAGGGAGACAAATGTTGTCTCCCGGAGGGAGACAAAGGTTGTCTCCCGGAGGGAGACAAATGTTGTCTCCCGGAGGGAGACTATGTTGTCTCCCGGAGGGAGACAAATGTTGTCTCCCAGAGGGAGACAAAGGTTGTCTCCCTGAGGGAGACAAAGGTTTTCTCCCGGAGGGAGACAAATGTTGTCTCCCGGAGGGAGACAAATGTTGTTTTCCGGAGGGAGACAAATGTTGTCTCCCGGAGGGAGACAAATGTTGTCTCCCGGGGGGAGACAGTTTGTCTCATAGAGGGAGACAAAGGTTGTCTCCCGGGGGGAGACAAATGTTGTCTCCCGGAGGGAGACAATTGTTGTCTTCCGGAGGGAGACAAATGTTGTCTCCCGGAGGGAGACAAAGGTTGTCTCCCGGAGGGAGACAAAGGTTGTCTCCCGGAGGGAGACCATTTTTTTGTCTCCCGGAGGGAGACAAAGTTTGTCTCCCGGAGGGAGACCATTTTTTTGTCTCCCGGAGGGAGACTATGTTGTCTCCCGGAGGGAGACAAAGGTTGTCTCCCGGAGGGAGACCAAGGTTGTCTCCCGAAGGGAGACAAATGTTGTCTCCCGGAGGGAGACAAAGGTTGTCTCCAGGAGGGAGACAAAGGTTGTCTCCCGGAGGGAGACAAATGTTGTCTCCAGGAGGGAGACAAAGTTTGTCTCCCAGAGGGAGACAACATTTGTCTCCCGGAGGGAGACAAAGGTTTTCTCCCGGAGGGAGACAAATGTTGTCTCCCGGAGGGAGACAAAGGTTGTCTCCCGGGGGGAGACAGTTTGTCTCATAGAGGGAGACAAAGGTTGTCTCCCGGGGGGAGACAAATGTTGTCTCCCGGAGGGAGACATTTGTTGTCTTCCGGAGGGAGACAAATGTTGTCTCCCGGAGGGAGACAAAGGTTGTCTCCCGGAGGGAGACAAAGGTTGTCTCCCGGAGGGAGACAAATGTTGTCTCCCGGAGGGAGACCATTTTTTTGTCTCCCGGAGGGAGACAAATGTTGTCTCCCGGAGGGAGACAAAGGTTGTCTCCCGGAGGGAGACAAATGTTGTCTCCCGGAGGGAGACTATGTTGTCTCCCGGAGGGAGACAAAGGTTGTCTCCCAGAGGGAGACCAAGGTTGTCTCCCGAAGGGAGACAAATGTTGTCTCCCGGAGGGAGACAAAGGTTGTCTCCCGGAGGGAGACAAATGTTGTCTCCCGGAGGGAGACAAATGTTGTCTCCCGGAGGGAGACAAAGGTTGTCTCCCGGAGGGAGACCAAGGTTGTCTCCCGAAGGGAGAGAAATGTTGTCTCCCGGAGGGAGACAAATTTTGTCTCCAGGATGGAGACAAAGGCTGTCTCCCGGAGGGAGAAAGTTTGTCTCATAGAGGGAGACAAAGGTTGTCTCCCAGGGGGAGACAAATGTTGTCTCCCGGAGGGAGACATTTTGTCTCCTAGAGGGAGACAAGGTTGTCTCCCGGAGGGAGACAAAGGTTGTCTCCCGGAGGGAGACAAATGTTGTCTCCCGGAGGGAGACAAATGTTGTCTCCCGGAGGGAGACAAAGTTTGTCTCCCGGAGGGAGACAAAGGTTGTCTCCCGGAGGGAAACAAATGTTGTCTCCCGGAGGGAGACAAATGTTGTCTCCCGGAGGGAGACAAAGGTTGTCTCCCGGAGGGAGACAAATGTTGTCTCCCGGAGGGAGACAAAGGTTGTCTCCCAATGTTGTCTCCCGGAGGGAGACAAATGTTGTCTCCCGGAGGGAGACAAAGGTTGTCTCCCGGAGGGAGACAGTTTGTCTCATAGAGGGAGACAAAGGTTGTCTACCGGGGGGAGACAAATGTTGTCTCCCGGAGGGATACAAATGTTGTCTCCCGGAGGGAGACAAATGTTGTCTCCTGGTGGGAGACAAATGTTGTCTCCCGGAGGGAGACAAAGGTTTTCTCCCGGAGGGAGACAAATGTTGTCTTCCGGAGGGAGACAAATGTTGTCTCCCGGAGGGAGACAAAGGCTGTCTCCCTCTGGGAGACAAATGTTGTCCCCGGAGGGAGACAAATGTTGTCTCCCGGAGGGAGACAAAGTTTGTCTCCCGGAGGGAGACAAATGTTGTCTCCCGGAGGGAGACAAAGGTTGTCTCCCGGAGGGAGACAAATGTTGTCTCCCGGAGGGAGACAAAGGTTGTCTCCCGAAGGGAGACAAAGGTTGTCTCCCGGAGGGAGACAAAGGTTGTCTCCCTCTGGGAGACAAATGTTGTCCCCGGAGGGAGACCATTTTTTTGTCTCCCGGAGGGAGACAAATGTTGTCTCCCGGAGGGAGACAAAGGTTGTCTCCCGGAGGGAGACAAATGTTGTCTCCCGGAGGGAGACAAATGTTGTTTCCCGGAGGGAGACAAATGTTGTCTCCCGGAGGGAGACAAATGTTGTCTCCCGGAGGGAGACAAAGGTTGTCTCCCGGGGGGAGACAGTTTGTCTCATAGAGGGAGACAAAGGTTGTCTCCCGGGGGGAGACAAATGTTGTCTCCTGGAGGGAGACAATTGTTGTCTTCCGGAGGGAGACAAATGTTGTCTCCCGGAGGGAGAAAAAGGTTGTCTCCCGGAGGGAGACAAAGGTTGTCTCCAGGAGGGAGACAAATGTTGTCTCCCGGAGGGAGACAAATGTTGTCTCCCGGAGGGAGACAAATGTTGTCTCCAGGATGGAGACAAAGGCTGTCTCCCGGAGGGAGAAAGTTTGTCTCATAGAGGGAGACAAAGGTTGTCTCCCAGGGGGAGACAAATGTTGTCTCCCGGAGGGAGACATTTTGTCTCCTAGAGGGAGACAAGGTTGTCTCCCGGAGGGAGACAAAGGTTGTCTCCCAGAGGGAGACAAATGTTGTCTCCCGGAGGGAGACAAATGTTGTCTCCCGTAGGGAGACAAAGTTTGTCTCCCGGAGGGAGACAAAGGTTGTCTCCCGGAGGGAAACAAATGTTGTCTCCCGGAGGGAGACAAATGTTGTCTCCCGGAGGGAGACAAATGTTGTCTCCCGGAGGGAGGCAAAGGTTGTCTCCCGGAGGGAGACAAAGGTTGTCTCCCTCTGGGAGACAAAGTTTGTCTCCCGGAGGGAGACAAAGGTTGTCTCCCGGAGGGAAACAAATGTTGTCTCCCGGAGGGAGACAAATGTTGTCTCCCGGAGGGAGACAAAGTTTGTCTCCCGGAGGGAGACAAATGTTGTCTCCCGGAGGGAGACAAAGGTTGTATCCCGGAGGGAGACAAAGGTTGTCTCCCTCTGGGAGACAAATGTTGTCTCCCGGAGGGAGACAAAGGTTGTCTCCCGGAGGGAGACAAATGTTGTCTCCCGGAGGGAGACAAATGTTGTCTCCCGGAGGGAGACAAAGTTTGTCTCCCGGAGGGAGACAAAGGTTGTCTCCCGGAGGGAGACCAAGGTTGTATCCCGAAGGGAGACAAATGTTTTCTCCCGGAGGGAGACAAATGCTGTCTCCAGGATGGAGACAAAGGTTGTCTCCCGGAGGGAGAAAGTTTGTCTCATAGAGGGAGACAAAGGTTGTCTCCCGGGGGGAGACAAATGTTGTCTCCCGGAGGGAGACAAATGTTGTCTCCCGGAGGGAGACAAAGGTTGTCTCCCGGAGGGAGACAAATGTTGTCTCCCGGAGGGAGACAAAGGTTGTCTCCCGGAGGGAGACAAAGGTTGTCTCCCTCAGGGAGACAAAGGTTGTCTTCCGAAGGGAGACAAAGGTTGTCTCCCGGAGGGAGACAAAGGCTGTCTCCCTCTGAGAGACAAATGTATTGGAGGGAGACAAATGTTGTCTCCCGGAGGGAGACAAAGTTTGTCTCCCGGAGGGAGACAAATGTTGTCTCCCGGAGGGAGACAAAGGTTGTCTCCCGGAGGGACACAAATGTTGTCTCCCGGAGGGAGACAAAGGTTGTCTCCCGAAGGGAGACAAAGGTTGTCTCCCGGAGGGAGACAAAGGTTGTCTCCCTCTGGGAGACAAATGTTGTCCCCGGAGGGAGACCATTTTTTTGTCTCCCGGAGGGAGACAAATGTTGTCTCCCGGAGGGAGACAAAGGTTGTCTCCCGGAGGGAGACAAATGTTGTCTCCCGGAGGGAGACAAATGTTGTTTCCCGGAGGGAGACAAATGTTGTCTCCCGGAGGGAGACAAATGTTGTCTCCCGGAGGGAGACAAAGGTTGTCTCCCGGGGGGAGACAGTTTGTCTCATAGAGGGAGACAATGGTTGTCTCCCGGGGGGAGACAAATGTTGTCTCCTGGAGGGAGACAATTGTTGTCTTCCGGAGGGAGACAAATGTTGTCTTCCGGAGGGAGAAAAAGGTTGTCTCCCGGAGGGAGACAAAGGTTGTCTCCAGGAGGGAGACAAATGTTGTCTCCCGGAGGGAGACAAATGTTGTCTCCCGGAGGGAGACAAATGTTGTCTCCAGGATGGAGACAAAGGCTGTCTCCCGGAGGGAGAAAGTTTGTCTCATAGAGGGAGACAAAGGTTGTCTCCCAGGGGGAGACAAATGTTGTCTCCCTCCGGGAGACATTTTGTCTCCTAGAGGGAGACAAGGTTGTCTCCCGGAGGGAGACAAAGGTTGTCTCCCGGAGGGAGACAAATGTTGTCTCCCGGAGGGAGACAAATGTTGTCTCCCGGAGGGAGACAAAGGTTGTCTCCCGGAGGGAAACAAATGTTGTCTCCCGGAGGGAGACAAATGTTGTCTCCCGGAGGGAGACAAAGGTTGTCTCCCGGAGGGAGACAAAGGTTGTCTCCCTCTGGGAGACAAAGTTTGTCTCCCGGAGGGAGACAAAGGTTGTCTCCCGGAGGGAAACAAATGTTGTCTCCCGGAGGGAGACAAATGTTGTCTCCCGGAGGGAGACAAAGTTTGTCTCCCGGAGGGAGACAAATGTTGTCTCCCGGAGGGAGACAAAGGTTGTCTCCCGGAGGGAGACAAAGGTTGTCTCCCTCTGGGAGACAAATGTTGTCTCCCGGAGGGAGACAAAGGTTGTCTCCCGGAGGGAGACAAATGTTGTCTCCCGGAGGGAGACAAATGTTGTCTCCCGGAGGGAGACAAAGTTTGTCTCCCGGAGGGAGACAAAGGTTGTCTCCCGGAGGGAGACCAAGGTTGTCTCCCGAAGGGAGACAAATGTTGTCTCCCGGAGGGAGACAAATGCTGTCTCCAGGATGGAGACAAAGGTTGTCTCCCGGAGGGAGAAAGTTTGTCTCATAGAGGGAGACAAAGGTTGTCTCCCGGGGGGAGACAAATGTTGTCTCCCGGAGGGAGACATTTTGTCTCCTAGAGGGAGACAAGGTTGTCTCCCGGAGGGAGACAAATGTTGTCTCCCGGAGGGAGACAAATGTTGTCTCCCGGAGGGAGACAAATGTTGTCTCCCGGAGGGAGACAAATGTTGTCTCCCGGAGGGAGACAAATGTTGTCTCCCGGAGGGAGACAAAGTTTGTCTCCCGGAGGGAGACAAATTTTGTCTCTCGGAGGGAGACAAAGGTTGTCTCCCGGAGGGAAACAAAAGTTTGTCTCCCGGAGGGAGACAAATGTATTCTCCCGGAGGGAGACAAAGGTTGTTTCCCGGAGGGAGACAAAGGTTGTCTCCCTCTGGGAGACAAATGTTGTCCCCGAAGGGAGACCATTTTTTTGTCTCCCGGAGGGAGACAAATGTTGTCTCCCGGAGGGAGATAAAAGGTTGTCTCCCGGAGGGAGACAAAGGTTGTCTCCTGGAGGGAGACAAATGTTGTCTCCCGGAGGGAGACAAATGTTGTCTCCCGGAGGGAGACAAAGGTTGTCTCCCGGAGGGAGACAGTTTGTCTCATAGAGGGAGACAAAGGTTGTCTACCGGGGGGAAACAAATGTTGTCTCCCGGAGGGAGACAAATGTTGTCTCCCGGAGGGAGACAAATGTTGTCTCCTGGTGGGAGACAAATGTTGTCTCCCGGAGGGAGACAAAGGTTTTCTCCCGGAGGGAGACAAATGTTGTCTCCCGGAGGGAGACAAATGTTGTCTCCCGGAGGGAGACAAAGGTTGTCTCCCGGAGGGAGACAAAGGCTGTCTCCCTCTGGGAGACAAATGTTGTCCCCGGAGGGAGACCATATTTTTGTCTCCTGGAGGGAGACAAAGTTTGTCTCCCGGAGGGAGACAAAGTTTGTCTCCCGGAGGGAGACAAATGTTGTCTCCCGGAGGGAGACAAAGGTTGTCTCCCGGAGGGAGACAAAGGTTGTCTCCCTCTGGGAGACAAAGTTTGTCTCCCGGAGGGAGACAAAGGTTGTCTCCCGGAGGGAAACAAATGTTGTCTCCCGGAGGGAGAGAAATGTTGTCTCCCGGAGGGAAACAAATGTTGTCTCCCGGAGGGAGACAAAGGTTGTCTCCCGGAGGGAGACAAAGGCTGTCTCCCTCTGGGAGACAAATGTTGTCCCCGGAGGGAGACCATATTTTTGTCTCCCGGAGGGAGACAAATGTTGTCTCTCGGAGGGAGACAAAGGTTGTCTCCCGGAGGGAGACAAAGTTTGTCTCCCGGAGGGAGACAAATGTTGTCTCCCGGAGGGAGACAAAGGTTGTCTCCCGGAGGGAGACAAATGTTGTCTCCCGGAGGGAGACAAAGGTTGTCTCCCGGAGGGAGACAAAGGTTGTCTCCCGGAGGGAGACAAAGGTTGTCTCCCTCTGGGAGACAAATGTTGTCCCCGGAGGGAGACCATTTTTTTGTCTCCCGGAGGGAGACAAATGTTGTCTCCCGGAGGGAGACAAATGTTGTCTCCCGGAGGGAGACAAATGTTGTCTCCCGGAGGGAGACAAATGTTGTCTCCCGGAGGGAGACAAAGGTTGTCTCCCGGGGGGAGACAAATGTTGTCTCCCGGAGGGAGACAAAGGTTGTCTCCCGGGGGGAGACAGTTTGTCTCATTGAGGGAGACAAAGGTTGTCTCCCGGGGGGAGACAAATGTTGTCTCCCGGAGGGAGACAACTGTTGTCTTCCGGAGGGAGACAAATGTTGTCTCCCGGAGGGAGACAAAGGTTGTCTCCCGGAGGGAGACAAAGGTTGTCTCCCGGAGGGAGACAAATGTTGTCTCCCGGAGGGAGACAAATGTTGTCTCCCGGAGGGAGACAAAGGTTGTCTCCCGGAGGGAGACAAAGGTTGTCTCCCTCTGGGAGACAAAATGTTGTCCCCTGAGGGAGACCATTTTTTTGTCTCCCGGAGGGAGACAAATGTTGTCTCCCGGAGGGAGACCATTTTTTTGTCTCCCGGAGGGAGACAAATGTTGTCTCCTGGAGGGAGACAAAGGTTGTCTCCCGGAGGGAGACAAATGTTGTCTCCCGGAGGGAGACAAATGTTGTTTCCCGGAGGGAGACAAATGTTGTCTCCCGGAGGGAGACAAATGTTGTCTCCCGGAGGGAGACAAAGGTTGTCTCCCGGGGGGAGACAAATGTTGTCTCCCGGAGGGAGACAAAGGTTGTCTCCCGGGGGGAGACAAATGTTGTCTCCCGGAGGGAGACAAAGGTTGTCTCCCGGGGGGAGACAGTTTGTCTCATTGAGGGAGACAAAGGTTGTCTCCCGGGGGGAGACAAATGTTGTCTCCCGGAGGGAGACAACTGTTGTCTTCCGGAGGGAGACAAATGTTGTCTCCCGGAGGGAGACAAAGGTTGTCTCCCGGAGGGAGACAAAGGTTGTCTCCCGGAGGGAGACAAATGTTGTCTCCCGGAGGGAGACAAATGTTGTCTCCCGGAGGGAGACAAAGGTTGTCTCCCGGAGGGAGACAAAGGTTGTCTCCCTCTGGGAGACAAAATGTTGTCCCCTGAGGGAGACCATTTTTTTGTCTCCCGGAGGGAGACAAATGTTGTCTCCCGGAGGGAGACCATTTTTTTGTCTCCCGGAGGGAGACAAATGTTGTCTCCTGGAGGGAGACAAAGGTTGTCTCCCGGAGGGAGACAAATGTTGTCTCCCGGAGGGAGACAAATGTTGTTTCCCGGAGGGAGACAAATGTTGTCTCCCGGAGGGAGACAAATGTTGTCTCCCGGAGGGAGACAAAGGTTGTCTTCCGGTGGGAGACAGTTTGTCTCATTGAGGGAGACAAAGGTTGTCTCCCGGGGGGAGACAAATGTTGTCTCCCGGAGGGAGACAACTGTTGTCTTCCGGAGGGAGACAAATGTTGTCTCCCGGAGGGAGACAAAGGTTGTCTCCCGGAGGGAGACAAAGGTTGTCTCCCGGAGGGAGACAAATGTTGTCTCCCGGAGGGAGACAAATGTTGTCTCCCGAAGGGAGACAAAGGTTGTCTCCCGGAGGGAGACAAAGGTTGTCTCCCTCTGGGAGACAAATGTTGTCCCCGGAGGGAGACCATTTTTTTGTCTCCCGGAGGGAGACAAATGTTGTCTCCCGGAGGGAGACAAAGGTTGTCTCCCGGAGGGAGACAAATGTTGTCTCCCGGAGGGAGACAAATGTTGTTTCCCGGAGGGAGACAAATGTTGTCTCCCGGAGGGAGACAAATGTTGTCTCCCGGAGGGAGACTAAGGTTGTCTCCCGGGGGGAGACAGTTTGTCTCATAGAGGGAGACAAAGGTTGTCTCCCGGGGGGAGACAAATGTTGTCTCCTGGAGGGAGACAATTGTTGTCTTCCGGAGGGAGACAAATGTTGTCTCCCGGAGGGAGAAAAAGGTTGTCTCCCGGAGGGAGACAAAGGTTGTCTCCAGGAGGGAGACAAATGTTGTCTCCCGGAGGGAGACAAATGTTGTCTCCCGGAGGGAGACAAATGTTGTCTCCAGGATGGAGACAAAGGCTGTCTCCCGGAGGGAGAAAGTTTGTCTCATAGAGGGAGACAAAGGTTGTCTCCCAGGGGGAGACAAATGTTGTCTCCCGGAGGGAGACATTTTGTCTCCTAGAGGGAGACAAGGTTGTCTCCCGGAGGGAGACAAAGGTTGTCTCCCAGAGGGAGACAAATGTTGTCTCCCGGAGGGAGACAAATGTTGTCTCCCGGAGGGAGACAAAGTTTGTCTCCCGGAGGGAGACAAAGGTTGTCTCCCGGAGGGAAACAAATGTTGTCTCCCGGAGGGAGACAAATGTTGTCTCCCGGAGGGAGACAAATGTTGTCTCCCGGAGGGAGGCAAAGGTTGTCTCCCGGAGGGAGACAAAGGTTGTCTCCCTCTGGGAGACAAAGTTTGTCTCCCGGAGGGAGACAAAGGTTGTCTCCCGGAGGGAAACAAATGTTGTCTCCCGGAGGGAGACAAATGTTGTCTCCCGGAGGGAGACAAAGTTTGTCTCCCGGAGGGAGACAAATGTTGTCTCCCGGAGGGAGACAAAGGTTGTCTCCCGGAGGGAGACAAAGGTTGTCTCCCTCTGGGAGACAAATGTTGTCTCCCGGAGGGAGACAAAGGTTGTCTCCCGGAGGGAGACAAATGTTGTCTCCCGGAGGGAGACAAATGTTGTCTCCCGGAGGGAGACAAAGTTTGTCTCCCGGAGGGAGACAAAGGTTGCCTCCCGGAGGGAGACCAAGGTTGTCTCCCGAAGGGAGACAAATGTTGTCTCCCGGAGGGAGACAAATGCTGTCTCCAGGATGGAGACAAAGGTTGTCTCCCGGAGGGAGAAAGTTTGTCTCATAGAGGGAGACAAAGGTTGTCTCCCGGGGGGAGACAAATGTTGTCTCCCGGAGGGAGACAAATGTTGTTTCCCGGAGGGAGACAAATGTTGTCTCCCGGAGGGAGACAAATGTTGTCTCCCGGAGGGAGACAAAGGTTGTCTTCCGGGGGGAGACAAATGTTGTCTCCCGGAGGGAGACAAAGGTTGTCTCCCGGTGGGAGACAGTTTGTCTCATTGAGGGAGACAAAGGTTGTCTCCCGGAGGGAGACAAAGGTTGTCTCCCGGGGGGAGACAGTTTGTCTCATAGAGGGAGACAAAGGTTGTCTCCCGGGGGGAGACAAATGTTGTCTCCTGGAGGGAGACAATTGTTGTCTTCCGGAGGGAGACAAATGTTGTCTCCCGGAGGGAGAAAAAGGTTGTCTCCCGGAGGGAGACAAAGGTTGTCTCCAGGAGGGAGACAAATGTTGTCTCCCGGAGGGAGACAAATGTTGTCTCCCGGAGGGAGACAAATGTTGTCTCCAGGATGGAGACAAAGGCTGTCTCCCGGAGGGAGAAAGTTTGTCTCATAGAGGGAGACAAAGGTTTTCTCCCAGGGGGAGACAAATGTTGTCTCCCGGAGGGAGACATTTTGTCTCCTAGAGGGAGACAAGGTTGTCTCCCGGAGGGAGACAAAGGTTGTCTCCCAGAGGGAGACAAATGTTGTCTCCCGGAGGGAGACAAATGTTGTCTCCCGGAGGGAGACAAAGTTTGTCTCCCGGAGGGAGACAAAGGTTGTCTCCCGGAGGGAAACAAATGTTGTCTCCCGGAGGGAGACAAATGTTGTCTCCCGGAGGGAGACAAATGTTGTCTCCCGGAGGGAGGCAAAGGTTGTCTCCCGGAGGGAGACAAAGGTTGTCTCCCTCTGGGAGACAAAGTTTGTCTCCCGGAGGGAGACAAAGGTTGTCTCCCGGAGGGAAACAAATGTTGTCTCCCGGAGGGAGACAAATGTTGTCTCCCGGAGGGAGACAAAGTTTGTCTCCCGGAGGGAGACAAATGTTGTCTCCCGGAGGGAGACAAAGGTTGTCTCCCGGAGGGAGACAAAGGTTGTCTCCCGGAGGGAGACAAATGTTGTCTCCCGGAGGGAGACAAAGGTTGTCTCCCGGAGGGAGACAAATGTTGTCTCCCGGAGGGAGACAAATGTTGTCTCCCGGAGGGAGACAAAGTTTGTCTCCCGGAGGGAGACAAAGGTTGTCTCCCGGAGGGAGACCAAGGTTGTCTCCCGAAGGGAGACAAATGTTGTCTCCCGGAGGGAGACAAATGCTGTCTCCAGGATGGAGACAAAGGTTGTCTCCCGGAGGGAGAAAGTTTGTCTCATAGAGGGAGACAAAGGTTGTCTCCCGGGGGGAGACAAATGTTGTCTCCCGGAGGGAGACAAATGTTGTTTCCCGGAGGGAGACAAATGTTGTCTCCCGGAGGGAGACAAATGTTGTCTCCCGGAGGGAGACAAAGGTTGTCTTCCGGGGGGAGACAAATGTTGTCTCCCGGAGGGAGACAAAGGTTGTCTCCCGGTGGGAGACAGTTTGTCTCATTGAGGGAGACAAAGGTTGTCTCCCGGGGGAGACAAATGTTGTCTCCCGGAGGGAGACAACTGTTGTCTTCCGGAAGGAGACAAATGTTGTCTCCCGGAGGGAGACAAAGGTTGTCTCCCGGAGGGAGACAAAGGTTGTCTCCCGGAGGGAGACAAATGTTGTCTCCCGGAGGGAGACAAATGTTGTCTCCCGGAGGGAGACAAAGGTTGTCTCCCGGAGGGAGACAAATGTTGTCTCCCGGAGGGAGACAAAGGTTGTCTCCCGGAGGGAGACAAAGGTTGTCTCCCGGAGGGAGACAAAGGTTGTCTCCCTCAGGGAGACAAAGGTTGTCTTCCGGAGGGAGACAAAGGTTGTCTCCCGGAGGGAGACAAAGGCTGTCTCCCTCTGGGAGACAAATGTTGTCCCCGGAGGGAGACAAATGTTGTCTCCCGGAGGGAGACAAAGTTTGTCTCCCGGAGGGAGACAAATGTTGTCTCCCGGAGGGAGACAAAGGTTGTCTCCCGGAGGGAGACAAATGTTGTCTCCCGGAGGGAGACAAAGGTTGTCTCCCGAAGGGAGACAAAGGTTGTCTCCCGGAGGGAGACAAAGGTTGTCTCCCTCTGGGAGACAAATGTTGTCCCCGGAGGGAGACCATTTTTTTGTCTCCCGGAGGGAGACAAATGTTGTCTCCCGGAGGGAGACAAAGGTTGTCTCCCGGAGGGAGACAAATGTTGTCTCCCGGAGGGAGACAAATGTTGTTTCCCGGAGGGAGACAAATGTTGTCTCCCGGAGGGAGACAAATGTTGTCTCCCGGAGGGAGACAAATGTTGTCTCCCGGAGGGAGACAAAGGTTGTCTCCCGGGGGGAGACAGTTTGTCTCATAGAGGGAGACAAAGGTTGTCTCCCGGGGGGAGACAAATGTTGTCTCCTGGAGGGAGACAATTGTTGTCTTCCGGAGGGAGACAAATGTTGTCTCCCGGAGGGAGAAAAAGGTTGTCTCCCGGAGGGAGACAAAGGTTGTCTCCAGGAGGGAGACAAATGTTGTCTCCCGGAGGGAGACAAATGTTGTCTCCCGGAGGGAGACAAATGTTGTCTCCAGGATGGAGACAAAGGCTGTCTCCCGGAGGGAGAAAGTTTGTCTCATAGAGGGAGACAAAGGTTGTCTCCCAGGGGGAGACAAATGTTGTCTCCCGGAGGGAGACATTTTGTCTCCTAGAGGGAGACAAGGTTGTCTCCCGGAGGGAGACAAAGGTTGTCTCCCGGAGGGAGACAAATGTTGTCTCCCGGAGGGAGACAAATGTTGTCTCCCGGAGGGAGACAAAGTTTGTCTCCCGGAGGGAGACAAAGGTTGTCTCCCGGAGGGAAACAAATGTTGTCTCCCGGAGGGAGACAAATGTTGTCTCCCGGAGGGAGACAAAGGTTGTCTCCCGGAGGGAGACAAAGGTTGTCTCCCTCTGGGAGACAAAGTTTGTCTCCCGGAGGGAGACAAAGGTTGTCTCCCGGAGGGAAACAAATGTTGTCTCCCGGAGGGAGACAAATGTTGTCTCCCGGAGGGAGACAAATGTTGTCTCCCGGAGGGAGACAAATGTTGTCTCCAGGATGGAGACAAAGGCTGTCTCCCGGAGGGAGAAAGTTTGTCTCATAGAGGGAGACAAAGGTTGTCTCCCAGGGGGAGACAAATGTTGTCTCCCGGAGGGAGACATTTTGTCTCCTAGAGGGAGACAAGGTTGTCTCCCGGAGGGAGACAAAGGTTGTCTCCCGGAGGGAGACAAATGTTGTCTCCCGGAGGGAGACAAATGTTGTCTCCCGGAGGGAGACAAAGTTTGTCTCCCGGAGGGAGACAAAGGTTGTCTCCCGGAGGGAAACAAATGTTGTCTCCCGGAGGGAGACAAATGTTGTCTCCCGGAGGGAGACAAAGGTTGTCTCCCGGAGGGAGACAAAGGTTGTCTCCCTCTGGGAGACAAAGTTTGTCTCCCGGAGGGAGACAAAGGTTGTCTCCCGGAGGGAAACAAATGTTGTCTCCCGGAGGGAGACAAATGTTGTCTCCCTCTGGGAGACAAATGTTGTCTCCCGGAGGGAGACAAAGGTTGTCTCCCGGAGGGAGACAAATGTTGTCTCCCGGAGGGAGACAAATGTTGTCTCCCGGAGGGAGACAAAGTTTGTCTCCCGGAGGGAGACAAAGGTTGTCTCCCGGAGGGAGACCAAGGTTGTCTCCCGAAGGGAGACAAATGTTGTCTCCCGGAGGGAGACAAATGCTGTCTCCAGGATGGAGACAAAGGTTGTCTCCCGGAGGGAGAAAGTTTGTCTCATAGAGGGAGACAAAGGTTGTCTCCCGGGGGGAGACAAATGTTGTCTCCAGGAGGGAGACAAAGGTTGTCTCCCGGAGGGAAACAAAAGTTTGTCTCCCGGAGGGAGACAAATGTATTCTCCCGGAGGGAGACAAAGGTTGTTTCCCGGAGGGAGACAAAGGTTGTCTCCCTCTGGGAGACAAATGTTGTCTCCCGGAGGGAGACAAATGTTGTCTCCCGGAGGGAGACAAAGGTTGTCTCCCGGAGGGAGACAAAGGCTGTCTCCCTCTGGGAGACAAATGTTGTCCCCGGAGGGAGACCATATTTTTGTCTCCCGGAGGGAGACAAAGTTTGTCTCCCGGAGGGAGACAAAGTTTGTCTCCCGGAGGGAGACAAATGTTGTCTCCCGGAGGGAGACAAAGGTTGTCTCCCGGAGGGAGACAAAGGTTGTCTCCCTCTGGGAGACAAAGTTTGTCTCCCGGAGGGAGACAAAGGTTGTCTCCCGGAGGGAAACAAATGTTGTCTCCCGGAGGGAGACAAATGTTGTCTCCCGGAGGGAGACAAATGTTGTCTCCCGGAGGGAAACAAATGTTGTCTCCCGGAGGGAGACAAATGTTGTCTCCCGGAGGGAGACAAAGTTTGTCTCCCGGAGGGAGACAAATGTTGTCTCCCGGAGGGAGACAAAGGTTGTCTCCCGGAGGGAGACAAAGGTTGTCTCCCTCTGGGAGACAAATGTTGTCTCCCGGAGGGAGACAAAGGTTGTCTCCCGGAGGGAGACAAATGTTGTCTCCCGGAGGGAGAAAAATGTTGTCTCCCGGAGGGAGACAAAGTTTGTCTCCCGGAGGGAGACAAAGGTTGTCTCCCGGAGGGAGACCAAGGTTGTCTCCCGAAGGGAGACAAATGTTGTCTCCCGGAGGGAGACAAATGCTGTCTCCAGGATGGAGACAAAGGTTGTCTCCCGGAGGGAGAAAGTTTGTCTCGTAGAGGGAGACAAAGGTTGTCTCCCGGGGGGAGACAAATGTTGTCTCCCGGAGGGAGACATTTTGTCTCCTAGAGGGAGACAAGGTTGTCTCCCGGAGGGAGACAAAAGTTGTCTCCCGGAGGGAGACAAATGCTGTCTCCCGGAGGGAGACAAATGTTGTCTCCCGGAGGGAGACAAAGTTTGTCTCCCGGAGGGAGACAAATGTTGTCTCCCGGAGGGAGACAAAGGTTGTCTCCCGGAGGGAAACAAAAGTTTGTCTCCCGGAGGGAGACAAATGTATTCTCCCGGAGGGAGACAAAGGTTGTTTCCCGGAGGGAGACAAAGGTTGTCTCCCTCTGGGAGACAAATGTTGTCCCCGGAGGGAGACCATTTTTTTGTCTCCCGGAGGGAGACAAATGTTGTCTCCCGGAGGGAGACAAATGTTGTCTCCCGGAGGGAGACAAATGTTGTCTCCTGGTGGGAGACAAATGTTGTCTCCCGGAGGGAGACAAAGGTTGTCTCCCGGAGGGAGACAACTGTTGTCTTCCGGAGGGAGACAAATGTTGTCTCCCGGAGGGAGACAAAGGTTGTCTCCCGGAGGGAGACAAAGGTTGTCTCCCGGAGGGAGACAAATGTTGTCTCCCGGAGGGAGACAAATGTTGTCTCCCGGAGGGGGACAAAGGTTGTCTCCCGGAGGGAGACAAATGTTGTCTCCCGGAGGGAGACAAAGGTTGTCTCCCGGAGGGAGACAAAGGTTGTCTCCCGGAGGGAGACAAAGGTTGTCTCCCTCAGGGAGACAAAGGTTGTCTTCCGGAGGGAGACAAAGGTTGTCTCCCGGAGGGAGACAAAGGCTGTCTCCCTCTGGGAGACAAATGTTGTCCCCGGAGGGAGACAAATGTTGTCTCCCGGAGGGAGACAAAGTTTGTCTCCCGGAGGGAGACAAATGTTGTCTCCCGGAGGGAGACAAAGGTTGTCTCCCGGAGGGAGACAAATGTTGTCTCCCGGAGGGAGACAAAGGTTGTCTCCCGAAGGGAGACAAAGGTTGTCTCCCGGAGGGAGACAAAGGTTGTCTCCCTCTGGGAGACAAATGTTGTCCCCGGAGGGAGACAAATGTTGTTTCCCGGAGGGAGACAAATGTTGTCTCCCGGAGGGAGACAAATGTTGTCTCCCGGAGGGAGACAGTTTGTCTAATAGAGGGAGACAAAGGTTGTCTCCCGGGGGGAGACAAATGTTGTCTCCTGGAGGGAGACAATTGTTGTCTTCCGGAGGGAGACAAATGTTGTCTCCCGGAGGGAGAAAAAGGTTGTCTCCCGGAGGGAGACAAAGGTTGTCTCCAGGAGGGAGACAAATGTTGTCTCCCGGAGGGAGACAAAGTTTGTCTCCCGGAGGGAGACAAATGTTGTCTCCCGGAGGGAGACAAAGGTTGTCTCCCGGAGGGAGACAAATGTTGTCTCCCGGAGGGAGACAAATGTTGTCTCCAGGAGGGAGACAAAGGTTGTCTCCAGGAGGGAGACAAATGTTGTCTCCCGGAGGGAGACAAAGTTTGTCTCCCGGAGGGAGACAAATGCTGTCTCCAGGATGGAGACAAAGGTTGTCTCCCGGAGGGAGAAAGTTTGTCTCATAGAGGGAGACAAAGGTTGTCTCCCGGGGGGAGACAAATGTTGTCTCCCGGAGGGAGACATTTTGTCTCCTAGAGGAAGACAAGGTTGTCTCCCGGAGGGAGACAAAAGTTGTCTCCCGGAGGGAGACAAATGTTGTCTCCCGGAGGGAGACAAAAGTTTTGTCTCCTGGAGGGAGACAAAGTTTGTCTCCCGGAGGGAGACAAATGTTGTCTCCCGGAGGGAGACAAAGGTTGTCTCCCGGAGGGAAACAAAAGTTTGTCTCCCGGAGGGAGACAAATGTATTCTCCCGTAGGGAGACAAAGGTTGTTTCCCGGAGGGAGACAAAGGTTGTCTCCCTCTGGGAGACAAATGTTGTCCCCGGAGGGAGACCATTTTTTTGTCTCCCGGAGGGAGACAAATGTTGTCTCCCGGAGGGAGATAAAAGGTTGTCTCCCGGAGGGAGACAAAGGTTGTCTCCTGGAGGGAGACAAATGTTGTCTCCCGGAGGGAGACAAAGGTTGTCTCCCGGAGGGAGACAAATGTTGTCTCCCGAAGGGAGACAAATGTTGTCTCCCGGAGGGAGACAAAGGTTGTCTCCCGGAGGGAGACAGTTTGTGTCATAGAGGGAGACAAAGGTTGTCTACCGGGGGGAGACAAATGTTGTCTCCCGGAGGGAGACAAATGTTGTCTCCCGGAGGGAGACAAATGTTGTCTCCTGGTGGGAGACAAATGTTGTCTCCCGGAGGGAGACAAAGGTTTTCTCCCGGAGGGAGACCATATTTTTGTCTCCTGGAGGGAGACAAAGTTTGTCTCCCGGAGGGAGACAAATGTTGTCTCCCGGAGGGAGACAAAGGTTGTCTCCCGGAGGGAGACAAAGGTTGTCTCCCTCTGGGAGACAAAGTTTGTCTCCCGGAGGGAGACAAAGGTTGTCTCCCGGAGGGAAACAAATGTTGTCTCCCGGAGGGAGACAAAGGTTGTCTCCCGGAGGGAGACCAAGGTTGTCTCCCGAAGGGAGACAAATGTTGTCTCCCGGAGGGAGACAAATGCTGTCTCCAGGATGGAGACAAAGGTTGTCTCCCGGAGGGAGAAAGTTTGTCTCATAGAGGGAGACAAAGGTTGTCTCCCGGGGGGAGACAAATGTTGTCTCCCGGAGGGAGACATTTTGTCTCCTAGAGAGAGACAAGGTTGTCTCCCGGAGGGAGACAAAAGTTGTCTCTCGGAGGGAGACAAATGTTGTCTCCCGGGGGGAGACAAATGTTGTCTCCCGGAGGGAGACATTTTGTCTCCTAGAGGGAGACAAGGTTGTCTCCCGGAGGGAGACAAAAGTTGTCTCCCGGAGGGAGACAAATGTTGTCTCCCGGAGGGAGACAAATGTTGTCTCCCGGAGGGAGACAAAGTTTGTCTCCCGGAGGGAGACAAATGTTGTCTCCCGGAGGGAGACAAAGGTTGTCTCCCGGAGGGAAACAAAAGTTTGTCTCCCGGAGGGAGACAAATGTATTCTCCCGGAGGGAGACAAAGGTTGTTTCCCGGAGGGAGACAAAGGTTGTCTCCCTCTGGGAGACAAATGTTGTCCCCGGAGGGAGACCATTTTTTTGTCTCCCGGAGGGAGACAAATGTTGTCTCCCGGAGGGAGATAAAAGGTTGTCTCCCGGAGGGAGACAAAGGTTGTCTCCTGGAGGGAGACAAATGTTGTCTCCCGGAAGGAGACAAAGGTTGTCTCCCGGGGGGAGACAAATGTTGTCTCCCGGAGGGAGACAACTGTTGTCTTCCGGAAGGAGACAAATGTTGTCTCCCGGAGGGAGACAAAGGTTGTCTCCCGGAGGGAGACAAAGGTTGTCTCCCGGAGGGAGACAAATGTTGTCTCCCGGAGGGAGACAAATGTTGTCTCCCGGAGGGAGACAAAGGTTGTCTCCCGGAGGGAGACAAATGTTGTCTCCCGGAGGGAGACAAAGGTTGTCTCCCGGAGGGAGACAAAGGTTGTCTCCCGGAGGGAGACAAAGGTTGTCTCCCTCAGGGAGACAAAGGTTGTCTTCCGGAGGGAGACAAAGGTTGTCTCCCGGAGGGAGACAAAGGCTGTCTCCCTCTGGGAGACAAATGTTGTCCCCGGAGGGAGACAAATGTTGTCTCCCGGAGGGAGACAAAGTTTGTCTCCCGGAGGGAGACAAATGTTGTCTCCCGGAGGGAGACAAAGGTTGTCTCCCGGAGGGAGACAAATGTTGTCTCCCGGAGGGAGACAAAGGTTGTCTCCCGAAGGGAGACAAAGGTTGTCTCCCGGAGGGAGACAAAGGTTGTCTCCCTCTGGGAGACAAATGTTGTCCCCGGAGAAGACCATTTTTTTGTCTCCCGGAGGGAGACAAATGTTGTCTCCCGGAGGGAGACAAAGGTTGTCTCCCGGAGGGAGACAAATGTTGTCTCCCGGAGGGAGACAAATGTTGTTTCCCGGAGGGAGACAAATGTTGTCTCCCGGAGGGAGACAAATGTTGTCTCCCGGAGGGAGACAAAGGTTGTCTCCCGGGGGGAGAAAAAGGTTGTCTCCCGGAGGGAGACAAAGGTTGTCTCCAGGAGGGAGACAAATGTTGTCTCCCGGAGGGAGACAAATGTTGTCTCCCGGAGGGAGACAAATGTTGTCTCCAGGATGGAGACAAAGGCTGTCTCCCGGAGGGAGAAAGTTTGTCTCATAGAGGGAGACAAAGGTTGTCTCCCAGGGGGAGACAAATGTTGTCTCCCGGAGGGAGACATTTTGTCTCCTAGAGGGAGACAAGGTTGTCTCCCGGAGGGAGACAAAGGTTGTCTCCCGGAGGGAGACCAAGGTTGTCTCCCGAAGGGAGACAAATGTTGTCTCCCGGAGGGAGACAAATGCTGTCTCCAGGATGGAGACAAAGGTTGTCTCCCGGAGGGAGAAAGTTTGTCTCGTAGAGGGAGACAAAGGTTGTCTCCCGGGGGGAGACAAATGTTGTCTCCCGGAGGGAGACAAAGGTTGTCTCCCGGAGGGAAACAAAAGTTTGTCTCCCGGAGGGAGACAAATGTATTCTCCCGGAGGGAGACAAAGGTTGTTTCCCGGAGGGAGACAAAGGTTGTCTCCCTCTGGGAGACAAATGTTGTCCCCGGAGGGAGACCATTTTTTTGTCTCCCGGAGGGAGACAAATGTTGTCTCCCGGAGGGAGATAAAAGGTTGTCTCCCGGAGGGAGACAAAGGTTGTCTCCCGGAGGGAGACAAATGTTGTCTCCCGGAGGGAGACAAAGGTTGTCTCCCGGAGGGAGACAAATGTTGTCTCCCGGAGGGAGACAAATGTTGTCTCCCGGAGGGAGACAAAGGTTGTCTCCCGGAGGGAGACAGTTTGTCTCATAGAGGGAGACAAAGGTTGTCTACCGGGGGGAGACAAATGTTGTCTCCCGGAGGGAGACAAATGTTGTCTCCCGGAGGGAGACAAATGTTGTCTCCTGGTGGGAGACAAATGTTGTCTCCCGGAGGGGGACAAAGGTTGTCTCCCGGAGGGAGACAAAGGTTGTCTCCCGGAGGGAGACAAATGTTGTCTCCCGGAGGGAGACAAATGTTGTCTCCCGGAGGGGGACAAAGGTTGTCTCCCGGAGGGAGACAAATGTTGTCTCCCGGAGGGAGACAAAGGTTGTCTCCCGGAGGGAGACAAAGGTTGTCTCCCGGAGGGAGACAAAGGTTGTCTCCCTCAGGGAGACAAAGGTTGTCTTCCGGAGGGAGACAAAGGTTGTCTCCCGGAGGGAGACAAAGGCTGTCTCCCTCTGGGAGACAAATGTTGTCCCCGGAGGGAGACAAATGTTGTCTCCCGGAGGGAGACAAAGTTTGTCTCCCGGAGGGAGACAAATGTTGTCTCCCGGAGGGAGACAAAGGTTGTCTCCCGGAGGGAGACAAATGTTGTCTCCCGGAGGGAGACAAAGGTTGTCTCCCGAAGGGAGACAAAGGTTGTCTCCCGGAGGGAGACAAAGGTTGTCTCCCTCTGGGAGACAAATGTTGTCCCCGGAGGGAGACAAATGTTGTTTCCCGGAGGGAGACAAATGTTGTCTCCCGGAGGGAGACAGTTTGTCTAATAGAGGGAGACAAAGGTTGTCTCCCGGGGGGAGACAAATGTTGTCTCCTGGAGGGAGACAATTGTTGTCTTCCGGAGGGAGACAAATGTTGTCTCCCGGAGGGAGAAAAAGGTTGTCTCCCGGAGGGAGACAAAGGTTGTCTCCAGGAGGGAGACAAATGTTGTCTCCCGGAGGGAGACAAAGTTTGTCTCCCGGAGGGAGACAAATGTTGTCTCCCGGAGGGAGACAAAGGTTGTCTCCCGGAGGGAGACAAATGTTGTCTCCCGGAGGGAGACAAATGTTGTCTCCAGGATGGAGACAAAGGCTGTCTCCCGGAGGGAGAAAGTTTGTCTCATAGAGGGAGACAAAGGTTGTCTCCCAGGGGGAGACAAATGTTGTCTCCCGGAGGGAGACATTTTGTCTCCTAGAGGGAGACAAGGTTGTCTCCCGGAGGGAGACAAAGGTTGTCTCCCGGAGGGAGACAAATGTTGTCTCCCGGAGGGAGACAAATGTTGTCTCCCGGAGGGAGACAAAGTTTGTCTCCCGGAGGGAGACAAAGGTTGTCTCCCGGAGGGAAACAAATGTTGTCTCCCGGAGGGAGACAAATGTTGTCTCCCGGAGGGAGACAAATGTTGTCTCCCGGAGGGAGACAAATGTTGTCTCCCGGAGGGAGACAAAGGTTGTCTCCCGGAGGGAGACAAAGGTTGTCTCCCTCTGGGAGACAAAGTTTGTCTCCCGGAGGGAGACAAAGGTTGTCTCCCGGAGGGAAACAAATGTTGTCTCCCGGAGGGAGACAAATGTTGTCTCCCGGAGGGAGACAAAGTTTGTCTCCCGGAGGGAGACAAATGTTGTCTCCCGGAGGGAGACAAAGGTTGTCTCCCGGAGGGAGACAAAGGTTGTCTCCCGGAGGGAGACAAATGTTGTCTCCCGGAGGGAGACAAAGGTTGTCTCCCGGAGGGAGACTAATGTTGTCTCCCGGAGGGAGACAAATGTTGTCTCCCGGAGGGAGACAAATGCTGTCTCCAGGATGGAGACAAAGGTTGTCTCCCGGAGGGAGAAAGTTTGTCTCATAGAGGGAGACAAAGGTTGTCTCCCGGGGGGAGACAAATGTTGTCTCCCGGAGGGAGACATTTTGTCTCCTAGAGGGAGACAAGGTTGTCTCCCGGAGGGAGACAAAAGTTGTCTCCCGGAGGGAGACAAATGTTGTCTCCCGGAGGGAGACAAATGTTGTCTCCCGGAGGGAGACAAAGTTTGTCTCCCGGAGGGAGACAAATGTTGTCTCCCGGAGGGAGACAAAGGTTGTCTCCCGGAGGGAAACAAAAGTTTGTCTCCCGGAGGGAGACAAATGTATTCTCCCGTAGGGAGACAAAGGTTGTTTCCCGGAGGGAGACAAAGGTTGTCTCCCTCTGGGAGACAAATGTTGTCCCCGGAGGGAGACCATTTTTTTGTCTCCCGGAGGGAGACAAATGTTGTCTCCCGGAGGGAGATAAAAGGTTGTCTCCCGGAGGGAGACAAAGGTTGTCTCCTGGAGGGAGACAAATGTTGTCTCCCAGAGGGAGACAAAGGTTGTCTCCCGGAGGGAGACAAATGTTGTCTCCCGGAGGGAGACAAATGTTGTCTCCCGGAGGGAGACAAAGGTTGTCTCCCGGAGGGAGACAGTTTGTGTCATAGAGGGAGACAAAGGTTGTCTACCGGGGGGAGACAAATGTTGTCTCCCGGAGGGAGACAAATGTTGTCTCCCGGAGGGAGACAAATGTTGTCTCCTGGTGGGAGACAAATGTTGTCTCCCGGAGGGAGACAAAGGTTTTCTCCCGGAGGGAGACCATATTTTTGTCTCCTGGAGGGAGACAAATGTTGTCTCCCGGAGGGAGACAAAGGTTGTCTCCCGGAGGGAGACAAAGGTTGTCTCCCTCTGGGAGACAAAGTTTGTCTCCCGGAGGGAGACAAAGGTTGTCTCCCGGAGGGAAACAAATGTTGTCTCCCGGAGGGAGACAAATGTTGTCTCCCGGAGGGAAACAAAGTTTGTCTCCCGGAGGGAGACAAATGTTGTCTCCCGGAGGGAGACAAAGGTTGTCTCCCGGAGGGAGACAAAGGTTGTCTCCCTCTGGGAGACAAATGTTGTCTCCCGGAGGGAGACAAAGGTTGTCTCCCGGAGGGAAACAAAAGTTTGTCTCCCGGAGGGAGACCAAGGTTGTCTCCCGAAGGGAGACAAATGTTGTCTCCCGGAGGGAGACAAATGCTGTCTCCAGGATGGAGACAAAGGTTGTCTCCCGGAGGGAGAAAGTTTGTCTCATAGAGGGAGACAAAGGTTGTCTCCCGGGGGGAGACAAATGTTGTCTCCCGGAGGGAGACATTTTGTCTCCTAGAGGGAGACAAGGTTGTCTCCCGGAGGGAGACAAATGTTGTCTCCCGGAGGGAGACATTTTGTCTCCTAGAGGGAGACAAGGTTGTCTCCCGGAGGGAGACAAATGTTGTCTCCCGGAGGGAGACAAATGTTGTCTCCCGGAGGGAGACAAATGTTGTCTCCCGGAGGGAGACAAAGTTTGTCTCCCGGAGGGAGACAAATGTTGTCTCCCGGAGGGAGACAAAGGTTGTCTCCCGGAGGGAAACAAAAGTTTGTCTCCCGGAGGGAGACAAATGTATTCTCCCGGAGGGAGACAAAGGTTGTTTCCCGGAGGGAGACAAAGGTTGTCTCCCTCTGGGAGACAAATGTTGTCTCCCGGAGGGAGACAAATGTTGTCTCCCGGAGGGAGACAAAGGTTGTCTCCCGGAGGGAGACAAAGGCTGTCCCCCTCTGGGAGACAAATGTTGTCCCCGGAGGGAGACCATATTTTTGTCTCCCGGAGGGAGACAAAGTTTGTCTCCCGGAGGGAGACAAAGTTTGTCTCCCGGAGGGAGACAAATGTTGTCTCCCGGAGGGAGACAAAGGTTGTCTCCCTCTGGGAGACAAAGGTTGTCTCCCTCTGGGAGACAAAGTTTGTCTCCCGGAGGGAGACAAAGGTTGTCTCCCGGAGGGAAACAAATGTTGTCTCCCGGAGGGAGACAAATGTTGTCTCCCGGAGGGAAACAAATGTTGTCTCCCGGAGGGAGACAAATGTTGTCTCCCGGAGGGAGACAAAGTTTGTCTCCCGGAGGGAGACAAATGTTGTCTCCCGGAGGGAGACAAAGGTTGTCTCCCGGAGGGAGACAAATGTTGTCTCCCGGAGGGAAACAAATGTTGTCTCCCGGAGGGAGACAAATGTTGTCTCCCGGAGGGAGACAAAGTTTGTCTCCCGGAGGGAGACAAATGTTGTCTCCCGGAGGGAGACAAAGGTTGTCTCCCGGAGGGAGACAAAGGTTGTCTCCCTCTGGGAGACAAATGTTGTCTCCCGGAGGGAGACAAAGGTTGTCTCCCGGAGGGAGACAAATGTTGTCTCCCGGAGGGAGACAAATGTTGTCTCCCGGAGGGAGACAAAGTTTGTCTCCCGGAGGGAGACAAAGGTTGTCTCCCGGAGGGAGACCAAGGTTGTCTCCCGAAGGGAGACAAATGTTGTCTCCCGGAGGGAGACAAATGCTGTCTCCAGGATGGAGACAAAGGTTGTCTCCCGGAGGGAGAAAGTTTGTCTCGTAGAGGGAGACAAAGGTTGTCTCCCGGGGGGAGACAAAGGTTGTCTCCCGGAGGGAGAAAGTTTGTCTCGTAGAGGGAGACAAAGGTTGTCTCCCGGGGGGAGACAAATGTTGTCTCCCGGAGGGAGACATTTTGTCTCCTAGAGGGAGACAAGGTTGTCTCCCGGAGGGAGACAAAAGTTGTCTCCCGAAGGGAGACAAATGCTGTCTCCCGGAGGGAGACAAATGTTGTCTCCCGGAGGGAGACAAAGTTTGTCTCCCGGAGGGAGACAAATGTTGTCTCCCGGAGGGAGACAAAGGTTGTCTCCCGGAGGGAAACAAAAGTTTGTCTCCCGGAGGGAGACAAATGTATTCTCCCGGAGGGAGACAAAGGTTGTTTCCCGGAGGGAGACAAAGGTTGTCTCCCTCTGGGAGACAAATGTTGTCCCCGGAGGGAGACCATTTTTTTGTCTCCCGGAGGGAGACAAATGTTGTCTCCCGGAGGGAGATAAAAGGTTGTCTCCCGGAGGGAGACAAAGGTTGTCTCCCGGAGGGAGACAAATGTTGTCTCCCGGAGGGAGACAAAGGTTGTCTCCCGGAGGGAGACAAATGTTGTCTCCCGGAGGGAGACAAATGTTGTCTCCCGGAGGGAGACAAAGGTTGTCTCCCGGAGGGAGACAGTTTGTCTCATAGAGGGAGACAAAGGTTGTCTACCGGGGGGAGACAAATGTTGTCTCCCGGAGGGAGACAAATGTTGTCTCCCGGAGGGAGACAAATGTTGTCTCCTGGTGGGAGACAAATGTTGTCTCCCGGAGGGAGACAAAGGTTGTCTCCCGGAGGGAGACAACTGTTGTCTTCCGGAGGGAGACAAATGTTGTCTCCCGGAGGGAGACAAAGGTTGTCTCCCGGAGGGAGACAAAGGTTGTCTCCCGGAGGGAGACAAATGTTGTCTCCCGGAGGGAGACAAATGTTGTCTCCCGGAGGGGGACAAAGGTTGTCTCCCGGAGGGAGACAAATGTTGTCTCCCGGAGGGAGACAAAGGTTGTCTCCCGGAGGGAGACAAAGGTTGTCTCCCGGAGGGAGACAAAGGTTGTCTCCCTCAGGGAGACAAAGGTTGTCTTCCGGAGGGAGACAAAGGTTGTCTCCCGGAGGGAGACAAAGGCTGTCTCCCTCTGGGAGACAAATGTTGTCCCCGGAGGGAGACAAATGTTGTCTCCCGGAGGGAGACAAAGTTTGTCTCCCGGAGGGAGACAAATGTTGTCTCCCGGAGGGAGACAAAGGTTGTCTCCCGGAGGGAGACAAATGTTGTCTCCCGGAGGGAGACAAAGGTTGTCTCCCGAAGGGAGACAAAGGTTGTCTCCCGGAGGGAGACAAAGGTTGTCTCCCTCTGGGAGACAAATGTTGTCCCCGGAGGGAGACAAATGTTGTTTCCCGGAGGGAGACAAATGTTGTTTCCCGGAGGGAGACAAATGTTGTCTCCCGGAGGGAGACAGTTTGTCTAATAGAGGGAGACAAAGGTTGTCTCCCGGGGGGAGACAAATGTTGTCTCCTGGAGGGAGACAATTGTTGTCTTCCGGAGGGAGACAAATGTTGTCTCCCGGAGGGAGACAAAGGTTGTCTCCCGGAGGGAGACAAATGTTGTCTCCCGGAGGGAGACAAAGGTTGTCTCCCGAAGGGAGACAAAGGTTGTCTCCCGGAGGGAGACAAAGGTTGTCTCCCTCTGGGAGACAAATGTTGTCCCCGGAGGGAGACAAATGTTGTTTCCCGGAGGGAGACAAATGTTGTCTCCCGGAGGGAGACAGTTTGTCTAATAGAGGGAGACAAAGGTTGTCTCCCGGGGGGAGACAAATGTTGTCTCCTGGAGGGAGACAATTGTTGTCTTCCGGAGGGAGACAAATGTTGTCTCCCGGAGGGAGAAAAAGGTTGTCTCCCGGAGGGAGACAAAGGTTGTCTCCAGGAGGGAGACAAATATTGTCTCCCGGAGGGAGACAAAGTTTGTCTCCCGGAGGGAGACAAATGTTGTCTCCCGGAGGGAGACAAAGGTTGTCTCCCGGAGGGAGACAAATGTTGTCTCCCGGAGGGAGACAAATGTTGTCTCCAGGATGGAGACAAAGGCTGTCTCCCGGAGGGAGAAAGTTTGTCTCATAGAGGGAGACAAAGGTTGTCTCCCAGGGGGAGACAAATGTTGTCTCCCTGAGGGAGACATTTTGTCTCCTAGAGGGAGACAAGGTTGTCTCCCGGAGGGAGACAAAGGTTGTCTCCCGGAGGGAGACAAATGTTGTCTCCCGGAGGGAGACAAATGTTGTCTCCCGGAGGGAGACAAAGTTTGTCTCCCGGAGGGAGACAAAGGTTGTCTCCCGGAGGGAAACAAATGTTGTCTCCCGGAGGGAGACAAATGTTGTCTCCCGGAGGGAGACAAATGTTGTCTCCCGGAGGGAGACAAATGTTGTCTCCCGGAGGGAGACAAAGGTTGTCTCCCGGAGGGAGACAAATGTTGTCTCCCGGAGGGAGACAAAGGTTGTCTCCCGGAGGGAGACAAAGGTTGTCTCCCGGAGGGAGACAAATGTTGTCTCCCGGAGGGAGACAAAGGTTGTCTCCCGGAGGGAGACTAATGTTGTCTCCCGGAGGGAGACAAATGTTGTCTCCCGGAGGGAGACAAATGCTGTCTCCAGGATGGAGACAAAGGTTGTCTCCCGGAGGGAGAAAGTTTGTCTCATAGAGGGAGACAAAGGTTGTCTCCCGGGGGGAGACAAATGTTGTCTCCCGGAGGGAGACATTTTGTCTCCTAGAGGGAGACAAGGTTGTCTCCCGGAGGGAGACAAAAGTTGTCTCCCGGAGGGAGACAAATGTTGTCTCCCGGAGGGAGACAAATGTTGTCTCCCGGAGGGAGACAAAGTTTGTCTCCCGGAGGGAGACAAATGTTGTCTCCCGGAGGGAGACAAAGGTTGTCTCCCGGAGGGAAACAAAAGTTTGTCTCCCGGAGGGAGACAAATGTATTCTCCCGTAGGGAGACAAAGGTTGTTTCCTGGAGGGAGACAAAGGTTGTCTCCCTCTGGGAGACAAATGTTGTCCCCGGAGGGAGACCATTTTTTTGTCTCCCGGAGGGAGACAAATGTTGTCTCCCGGAGGGAGATAAAAGGTTGTCTCCCGGAGGGAGACAAAGGTTGTCTCCTGGAGGGAGACAAATGTTGTCTCCCGGAGGGAGACAAAGGTTGTCTCCCGGAGGGAGACAAATGTTGTCTCCCGGAGGGAGACAAATGTTGTCTCCCGGAGGGAGACAAAGGTTGTCTCCCGGAGGGAGACAGTTTGTGTCATAGAGGGAGACAAAGGTTGTCTACCGGGGGGAGACAAATGTTGTCTCCCGGAGGGAGACAAATGTTGTCTCCCGGAGGGAGACAAATGTTGTCTCCTGGTGGGAGACAAATGTTGTCTCCCGGAGGGAGACAAAGGTTTTCTCCCGGAGGGAGACCATATTTTTGTCTCCTGGAGGGAGACAAAGTTTGTCTCCCGGAGGGAGACAAATGTTGTCTCCCGGAGGGAGACAAAGGTTGTCTCCCGGAGGGAGACAAAGGTTGTCTCCCTCTGGGAGACAAAGTTTGTCTCCCGGAGGGAGACAAAGGTTGTCTCCCGGAGGGAAACAAATGTTGTCTCCCGGAGGGAGACAAATGTTGTCTCCCGGAGGGAAACAATGTTTGTCTCCCGGAGGGAGACAAATGTTGTCTCCCGGAGGGAGACAAAGGTTGTCTCCCGGAGGGAGACAAAGGTTGTCTCCCTCTGGGAGACAAATGTTGTCTCCCGGAGGGAGACAAAGGTTGTCTCCCTCTGGGAGACAAATGTTGTCTCCCGGAGGGAGACAAAGTTTGTCTCCCGGAGGGAGACAAAGGTTGTCTCCCGGAGGGAGACCAAGGTTGTCTCCCGAAGGGAGACAAATGTTGTCTCCCGGAGGGAGACAAATGCTGTCTCCAGGATGGAGACAAAGGTTGTCTCCCGGAGGGAGAAAGTTTGTCTCATAGAGGGAGACAAAGGTTGTCTCCCGGGGGGAGACAAATGTTGTCTCCCGGAGGGAGACATTTTGTCTCCTAGAGGGAGACAAGGTTGTCTCCCGGAGGGAGACAAAAGTTGTCTCTCGGAGGGAGACAAATGTTGTCTCCCGGAGGGAGACAAATGTTGTCTCCCGGAGGGAGACAAAGTTTGTCTCCCGGAGGGAGACAAATGTTGTCTCCCGGAGGGAGACAAAGGTTGTCTCCCGGAGGGAAACAAAAGTTTGTCTCCCGGAGGGAGACAAATGTATTCTCCCGGAGGGAGACAAAGGTTGTTTCCCGGAGGGAGACCATTTTTTTGTCTCCCGGAGGGAGACAAATGTTGTCTCCCGGAGGGAGATAAAAGGTTGTCTCCCGGAGGGAGACAAAGGTTGTCTCCTGGAGGGAGACAAATGTTGTCTCCCGGAGGGAGACAAAGGTTGTCTCCCGGAGGGAGACAAATGTTGTCTCCCGGAGGGAGACAAATGTTGTCTCCCGGAGGGAGACAATGGTTGTCTCCCGGAGGGAGACAGTTTGTCTCATAGAGGGAGACAAAGGTTGTCTACCGGGGGGAGACAAATGTTGTCTCCCGGAGGGAGACAAATGTTGTCTCCCGGAGGGAGACAAATGTTGTCTCCTGGTGGGAGACAAATGTTGTCTCCCGGAGGGAGACAAAGGTTTTCTCCCGGAGGGAGACAAATGTTGTCTCCCGGAGGGAGACAAATGTTGTCTCCCGGAGGGAGACAAAGGTTGTCTCCCGGAGGGAGACAAAGGCTGTCTCCCTCTGGGAGACAAAGTTTGTCTCCCGGAGGGAGACAAAGGTTGTCTCCCGGAGGGAAACAAATGTTGTCTCCCGGAGGGAGACAAATGTTGTCTCCCGGAGGGAGACAAATGTTGTCTCCCGGAGGGAGACAAAGGTTGTCTCCCGGAGGGAGACAAAGGTTGTCTCCCTCTGGGAGACAAATGTTGTCTCCCGGAGGGAGACAAATGTTGTCTCCCGGAGGGAGACAAAGTTTGTCTCCCGGAGGGAGACAAAGGTTGTCTCCCGGAGGGAGACCAAGGTTGTCTCCCGAAGGGAGACAAATGTCTCCCGGAGGGAGACAAATGCTGTCTCCAGGATGGAGACAAAGGTTGTCTCCCGGAGGGAGAAAGTTTGTCTCATAGAGGGAGACAAAGGTTGTCTCCCGGGGGGAGACAAATGTTGTCTCCCGGAGGGAGACATTTTGTCTCCTAGAGGGAGACAAGGTTGTCTCCCGGAGGGAGACAAAAGTTGTCTCTCGGAGGGAGACAAATGTTGTCTCCCGGAGGGAGACAAATGTTGTCTCCCGGAGGGAGACAAAGTTTGTCTCCCGGAGGGAGACAAATGTTGTCTCCCGGAGGGAGACAAAGGTTGTCTCCCGGAGGGAAACAAAAGTTTGTCTCCCGGAGGGAGACAAATGTATTCTCCCGGAGGGAGACAAAGGTTGTTTCCCGGAGGGAGACAAAAGTTGTCTCTCGGAGGGAGACAAATGTTGTCTCCCGGAGGGAGACAAATGTTGTCTCCCGGAGGGAGACAAAGTTTGTCTCCCGGAGGGAGACAAATGTTGTCTTCCGGAGGGAGACAAAGGTTGTCTCCCGGAGGGAAACAAAAGTTTGTCTCCCGGAGGGAGACAAATGTATTCTCCCGGAGGGAGACAAAGGTTGTTTCCCGGAGGGAGACAAAGGTTGTCTCCCTCTGGGAGACAAATGTTGTCCCCGGAGGGAGACAAATGCTGTCTCCAGGATGGAGACAAAGGTTGTCTCCCGGAGGGAGAAAGTTTGTCTCATAGAGGGAGACAAAGGTTGTCTCCCGGGGGGAGACAAATGTTGTCTCCCGGAGGGAGACATTTTGTCTCCTAGAGGGAGACAAGGTTGTCTCCCGGAGGGAGACAAAAGTTGTCTCTCGGAGGGAGACAAATGTTGTCTCCCGGAGGGAGACAAATATTGTCTCCCGGAGGGAGACAAAGTTTGTCTCCCGGAGGGAGACAAATGTTGTCTCCCGGAGGGAGACAAAGGTTGTCTCCCGGAGGGAAACAAAAGTTTGTCTCCCGGAGGGAGACAAATGTATTCTCCCGGAGGGAGACAAAGGTTGTTTCCCGGAGGGAGACAAAAGTTGTCTCTCGGAGGGAGACAAATGTTGTCTCCCGGAGGGAGACAAATGTTGTCTCCCGGAGGGAGACAAAGTTTGTCTCCCGGAGGGAGACAAATGTTGTCTTCCGGAGGGAGACAAAGGTTGTCTCCCGGAGGGAAACAAAAGTTTGTCTCCCGGAGGGAGACAAATGTATTCTCCCGGAGGGAGACAAAGGTTGTTTCCCGGAGGGAGACAAAGGTTGTCTCCCTCTGGGAGACAAATGTTGTCCCCGGATGGAGACCATTTTTTTGTCTCCCGGAGGGAGACAAAGGTTTTCTCCCGGAGGGAGACCAAGGTTGTCTCCCGAAGGGAGACAAATGTTGTCTCCCGGAGGGAGACAAATGTTGTCTCCAGGATGGAG
Organism: Aurelia sp. 4 Dawson et al 2005; assembly: GCA_964019985.1. NCBI lineage: Eukaryota > Metazoa > Cnidaria > Scyphozoa > Semaeostomeae > Ulmaridae > Aurelia > Aurelia sp. 4 Dawson et al 2005. The sequence goes on from OZ026495.1 coordinate 4,953,653, forward strand.
ACAAATGTTGTCTCCAGGATGGAGAAAAAGGTTGTCTCCCGGAGGGAGAAAGTTTGTCTCATAGAGGGAGACAAAGGTTTTTTTTTTTTTTTTTTTTTTTTTCTACATCAGTCTAAAATTTTACAATGACAGAACATAGTTACAAGACGATGCCACAAGGAGAATGAGAATACATTGCAACCCTGTGGCATTAACAATTAACATAAAACATTTACAAGAATAATGAACGGACAGTACATTACAGCATAAACTACAAACTACGAAAAGAAATAAAATGATACAAAGGTGGGAGGAGGAGAGGAAATTTCATTGAAATGATTTACGAGAATCTTTTTGATGATTCGATGAACTCTAGTGTTGCTTTAATGATCGCTTTATTTGATTCAATAGGTAACCTTTCATCACCATACAAGATTATCGAAACCAATTCCTCATTGGAAAGGTTCAACAAACCGTATGACAGCAAAATTGCTTGTACGCGGCTGAGGAGACTATTTCTCTGCAGATGGTGAGAGTGGCAATGCAGCAAGAAATGTTCCGTGTCCTCAACGCCATCGTTTATAGGACACATCGGGTTTAATGTGTCATTGAAATTGTGCCTGAACTTGTGAAAATTAAGTGCACTTAACCCAACTCGAAGCTGTGTGAGAGCGGCTAGTCCTTTAGGGTCATGAATACCAAAGACTTGTTTTGGAGTGGGACGGATAATCTTATTTAATTTTTCCTTGAAGATACCTAATGAGGGTGCGTTTCGTGTTTCTGGATCAATATTCTCCCATTCTGCCAGACAATTAGGATAGAACGTTGACTCATATTTGTCAGTTCTTGCATATATTTGCCCAGTCGCTGGTCTCGTTCGAAAAGAATAAGGAAGTTCATGAAGAAGAGGAATAGGGTCTCTAGTATAGGCAGGTGTAATATTATTGACAATTTTATAGAAAAGGACAAGACGTCTGCTCCATCGCCGAAGATCTAAGGTCTCCCAACCAAGCTCTTCGAGAAGTTTCTTTCGAGAAGTACCTTTCCATGCACCTGTTATTGCTCGAGCAGCAGAGTATTGCACAGACTCTAGTTTTTCCATGAAGTTATTCAGTGTATGGCTGTTAGTGAGGTCACACTTTTTAGATGGAATATGGTATATAACATCACCATAATCAAGATGTGGGCGAACATATAACTTATACAGTTCATTAAGTGTTTTCCGAGGCAGGTATCTGGACATAAAGCGTAACATCCCAACACCTTGTCTGGTTTTAGAAATAATTGATTGAATATGACTAGAGAATGTCAGTTTAGAGTCCAATATGATGCCAAGATGTTTATGCTCGTTAACTCGTACAACTTGCGTGTCATTGAAAGAGACAGGGGGATGATTTACTGTGGTGCGTTTCCTGGAGAATATGACCTCAACAGCTTGCTTCTTGGGGTCAGGATTAAAAGACATTCTCCACTTGTACGCCCACTCTTGTATGATCCTTAAATCGTGATTCATATCCAAAGCAGCTTGCTCAGTATCACAAACAACGGTGAAGAGTGATGTATCGTCAGCAAATAGCTTCACTTTACACTTGATGTTATCTGCCAGATCATTTATATAAACCAGAAAGAATATAGGTCCTAAGATAGATCCTTGAGGGACGCCGGCTGTTATATTTCCCCATTCTGATGTTTTGCCATTGAGGAGTGTCCGCTGTTTTCTATTTGCTAGGAAACTTTGAATAAGGGATAGCAGGTTGCCAGAGACTCCACACCGACGTAGCTTGTATATTAAGCCTTTGTGCCACACACGATCAAAAGCTTTTGAAATATCAAGGAAGACAGAGCGAACATCGAGTGTAGGGTTACAGTCGAAAGCAGCAGAGATTGTATGAACTATGGAGAGTAGCTGGTTAATGGTTGAGTCACCGGGCCGAAAGCCTGACTGGTTAGGATTGAGTAAGCCGTTGACATTCAGGTGTTGGTAGAGACTGTCAAAAATGAGTTTTTCAAAGATCTTTCCAAATATTGGAAGCAGTGAAATAGGTCTGTAATTTTGTTTAAGGTTTTTGCTGTTTTTCTTATGAATTGGAACAACGTTAGCTCTTTTCCAAGCCTCAGGAAAGGAACCATGTATCATACAAGAATGGAATATCATTTTCAAAGGTACTAAAAGAGAACTGTCACATATTTTTATCATTCGTACCGAGATGCCATCCCACCCGTGCGCTTTTTTTGGATTTAGTGATGGAATAATTTTGAGCAACTTTTCATCTGAAATGGCAATGTTAACAAGTGGTGGTACATCCGAGATAACTTCATCAGGAATTTCACTTCCTGTATCTAAAGTACTACATTGAAGGATGAAATAATCATTGAATATTTTGGCCTTGGCTTCAAAGTCTAAAACGAAGACATCATTTTCTAACAAGGGGGGAATTTGTGGCACTTTCGTTTTGTTTAATATCTTGTTAATTAAGGACCAATATCTCTTATTACCAGTGTCAGAATTTGAGAGAGTTTCTCCTATTTTCATAAAATATTTATGCTTAGCATCCTCGATAGTTTTTGATGTACGGTTTATCAAATCCTGGATACCTTCCACTTTGTCATCTGGCTGGCCGTTTTTCATAAAAGTCTTGTAAGCACGATTCTTTTTCTGGATCATGCTCTTTATAGAGCGAGTTATCCATGGCACGTCTTTGGGCTTTACAGTGACAAATTCGTTTGGGATGAAATTGGAGAATATATTCAGCAAGACTTCATTCAGGATTTCGACTTGATGGCTTGGGCAAGTGATATTCTCTAAGGCCTCGCGCCAGTGAAACATTTCAATACTTTTCCTGATTGCCGCAATGTTCGCTTTATCATAATACCATAGCCTGCGTTTATAAGGGGGTGGGGCAGGATTTTTGATGGAGAGCAACCCATAGATGATTTGATGGTGGCATTGATCATGCAACGTTGGATGAACACCAGACTCAAGAAAGAGATTCGGCTGGTCCGTAAATATTAGATCTATACAAGATTTAGATTCACCCATAAGGTGAGTTGGCTCGGTAATCAGCTGGTTTAGACCAAAGTCAGATGTAAATGGCTCAAAAAGTTTACCCTCGTAATTATCAATATCGTTTTCCCACCACTGAGACGAACGACAGTTGAAATCTCCAGTTATTATCGTACTATAAGGGTTCTCCGCAGCCAAAATAGTCAGCATTTGTTCAAAAGTGTTCATAAAATTTTCAAACTCAAAATGACTTTGACTAGGGCTCCTATAAACCACAACAAAGAAATACTTTTTCCTATCAAGCTGGATTTCGCAGATGATGCATTCTGGGAGAATCTCCAACTCAGGACGCCTGATAGCAGGAAAAGAACCTTTTACATAAAGCCCGAATCCGCCACGTTTAATATCTAAGGGGTGGTTGTTGTTGAAAAAGGTGTACCCATCAATATATAGTTTGTTTTTATCCACGTTGCTGTCGAGGTGAGTCTCTGTAATTGCCATTAAGTCATAGTTATATACTGAATTGTAGGCCTCAAGGAGAGAAACACGGAAAAAATCATGGGCCACGATGCTGTTTAGGTTCCAAGTGCAAAACTTAAATATCCCGGAATCTGGACCAGGATTTTCCTCAACGTCACCGCTTAAAAGAATTGACTTAAAAGTGATCCATTGAGTGTAGTGCATGTAGAGAAACGCGCACACTAAATAACCATGAAAATACAGAAACACTATTTTTCGTATAACAGCACAACTGCAGTTACTACGGAGGTGAATCAGAATTAAAAATGTCAAATTCCAAGTCAAATGAAACATCTTTTTGCAACAGGAGTAAGAGTGAGCAAAAATGTGCAAGAAACTGAACTGCAAGTAGCCGAAATACTGTAAGGTTCCCTGGGTGATCATGGAAAATGGAAATATATATATAGCTAGAAAAATGAAAATGTAGCAAAAGGTATACAGCCTAAGGACATGCCACATCATCAAACTTGGCCGAAAAGATAAAGACATACGCAAACTAACGCACGAGGACAGCCGGAACAAACCTATTGCCGCGCGCCACTGATTTGTGTCAACCGACATGAGCCCAACATCTCCCCAACCGCACAAAGCAAGAAACAAAGCGTTCCATAAGACAAACCCTGAATAGAAATTTCACAAGATTTCCTCCCAACCTAAGTAAAAAGATGACAAAGAAGACACGGAAAAATACAAAACTAAAAACAACATTTAACCAAGACCGCGGCAGAAACAGTATCCCAAAGGGATGCTGTTTGGTGGTTGGTAGGGGCATCCGTTTCATTTGATTGTGCTGTACAAAGGGACAAATGTTCTTCATATTCCCTTGTGCTTCAGCTAAATGATCACGTACCGAAAAAGGAATTTGTCTGTTTGCATTCATGAAAAGGAATCGTACAGAAAGAGCAATTCTATTACCTGCTGGGGAGAGGAATCCCTTGAGTTGTGATGAACAAGTTTTCTTGTTGATGTGTTAGTTATTGGACAAAGGGTATTTGACAAAGTTATTGGACAAAGGTTGTCTCCCGGGGGGAGGCAAATGTTGTCTCCCGGAGGGAGACATTTTGTCTCCTAGAGGGAGACAAGGTTGTCTCCCGGAGGGAGACAAAGGTTGTCTCCCGGAGGGAGACAAAGGTTGTCTCCCGGAGGGAGACAAATGTTGTCTCCCGGAGGGAGACAAAGTTTGTCTCTCGGAGGGAGACAAATGTTGTCTCCCGGAGGGAGACAAAGGTTGTCTCCCGGAGGGAAACAAATGTTGTCTCCCGGAGGGAGACAAATGTTGTCTCCCGGAGGGAGACAAAGTTTGTCTCCCGGAGGGAGACAAATGTTGTCTCCCGGAGGGAGACAAATGTTGTTTCCCGGAGGGAGACAAATGTTGTCTCCCGGAGGGAGACAAATGTTGTCTCCCGGAGGGAGACAAAGGTTGTCTCCCGGGTGGAGACAGTTTGTCTCATTGAGGGAGACAAAGGTTGTCTTCCGGAGGGAGACAAATGTTGTCTCCCGGAGGGAGACAAAGGTTGTCTCCCGGAGGGAGACAAAGGTTGTCTCCCGGAGGGAGACAAAGGTTGTCTCCCGGAGGGAGACAAATGTTGTCTCCCGGAGGGAGACAAAGGTTGTCTCCCGGAGGGAGACCATTTTTTTGGCTCCCGGAGGGAGACAAATGTTGTCTCCCGGAGGGAGACAAAGGTTGTCTCCCGGAGGGAGACAAATGTTGTCTCCCGGAGGGAGACAAATGTTGTCTCCCGGAGGGAGACAAAGGTTGTCTCCCGGAGGGAGACAAATGTTGTCTCCCGGAGGGAAACAAATGTTGTCTCCCGGAGGGAGACAAATGTTGTCTCCCGGAGGGAGACAAAGTTTGTCTCCCGGAGGGAGACAAATGTTGTCTCCCGGAGGGAGACAAATGTTGTCTCCCAGAGGGAGACAAATGTTGTCTCCTGGAGGGAGACAATTGTTGTCTTCCGGAGGGAGACAAATGTTGTCTCCCGGAGGGAGACAAAGGTTGTGTCCCGGAGGGAGACAAATGTTGTTTCCCGGAGGGAGACAAATGTTGTCTCCCGGAGGGAGACAAATGTTGTCTCCCGGAGGGAGACAAAGGTTGTCTCCCGGAAAGAAGACAAATGTTGTCTCCCGGAGGGAGACAAAGGTTGTCTCCCGGAGGGAGACATATGTTGTCTCCCGAAGGGAGACCATTTTTTTGTCTCCCGGAGGGAGACAAATGTTGTCTCCCGGAGGGAGACAAAGGTTGTCTCCCGGAGGGAGACAAATGTTGTCTCCCGGAGGGAGACAAATGTTGTCTCCCGGAGGGAGACAAAGGTTGTCTCCCTCTGGGAGACAAATGTTGTCCCCGGAGGGAGACCATTTTTTTGTCTCCCGGAGGGAGACAAAGTTTGTCTCCCGGAGGGAGACAAATGATGTCTCCCGGAGGGAGACAAAGGTTGTCTCCCGGAGGGAGACGAATGTTGTCTCCCGGAGGGAGACAAAGGTTGTCTCCCGAAGGGAGACAAAGGTTGTCTCCCGGAGGGAGACAAAGGTTGTCTCCCGAAGGGAGACAAAGGTTGTCTCCCGGAGGGAGACAAAGGTTGTCTCCCTCTGGGAGACAAATGTTGTCCCCGGAGGGAGACCATTTTTTTGTCTCCCGGAGGGAGACAAATGTTGTCTCCCGGAGGGAGACAAAGATTGTCTCCCGGAGGGAGACAAATGTTGTCTCCCGGAGGGAGACAAATGTTGTTTCCCGGAGGGAGACAAATGTTGTCTCCCGGAGGGAGACAAATGTTGTCTCCCGGAGGGAGACAAAGGTTGTCTCCCGGGGGGAGACAGTTTGTCTCATTGAGGGAGACAAAGGTTGTCTCCCGGGGGGAGACAAATGTTGTCTCCCGGTGGGAGACAATTGTTGTCTTCCGGAGGGAGACAAATGTTGTCTCCCGGAGGGAGACCAAGGTTGTCTCCCGAAGGGAGACTAATGTTGTCTCCCGGAGGGAGACAAATGTTGGTTCCAGGATGGAGACAAAGGTTGTCTCCCGGAGGGAGAAAGTTTGTCTCATAGAGGGAGACAAAGGTTGTCTCCCGGGGGGAGACAAATGTTGTCTTCCGGAGGGAGACAAATGTTGTCTAACGGAGGGAGACCAAGGTTGTCTCCCGAAGGGAGACAAATGTTGTCTCCCGGAGGGAGACAAATGTTGTCTCCAGGATGGAGACAAAGGTTGTCTCCCGGAGGGAGAAAGTTTGTCTCATAGAGGGAGACAAAGGTTGTCTCCCGGGGGGAGACAAATGTTGTCTCCCGGAGGGAGACATTTTGTCTCCTAGAGGGAGACAAGGTTGTCTCCCGGAGGGAGACAAAGGTTGTCTCCCGGAGGGAGACAAATGTTGTCTCCCCGAGGGAGACAAATGTTGTCTCCCGGAGGGAGACAAAGTTTGTCTCCCGGAGGGAGACAAATGTTGTCTCCCGGAGGGAGACAAAGGATGTCTCCCGGAGGGAAACAAAAGTTTGTCTCCCGGAGGGAGACAAATGTATTCTCCCGGAGGGAGACAAAGGTTGTTTCCCGGAAAGAAGACAAATGTTGTCTCCCGGAGGGAGACAAAGGTTGTCTCCCGGAGGGAGACAAATGTTGTCTCCCGGAGGGAGACAAAGGTTGTCTCCCTCTGGGAGACAAATGTTGTCCCCGGAGGGAGACCATTTTTTTGTCTCCCGGAGGGAGACAAATGTTGTCTCCCGGAGGGAGACAAATGTTGTCTCCCGGAGGGAGACAAATGTTGTCTCCCGGAGGGAGACAAAGTTTGTCTCCCGGAGGGAGACAAATGTTGTCTCCCGGAGGGAGACAAAGGTTGTCTCCCGGAGGGAGACAAAGTTTGTCTCCCGGAGGGAGACAAATGTTGTCTCCCGGATGGAGACAAAGGTTGTCTCCCGGAGGGAGAAAGTTTGTCTCATAGAGGGAGACAAAGGTTGTCTCCCGGGGGGAGACAAATGTTGTCTTCCGGAGGGAGACAAATGTTGTCTAACGGAGGGAGACCAAGGTTGTCTCCCGAAGGGAGACAAATGTTGTCTCCCGGAGGGAGACAAATGTTGTCTCCAGGATGGAGACAAAGGTTGTCTCCCGGAGGGAGAAAGTTTGTCTCATAGAGGGAGACAAAGGTTGTCTCCCGGGGGGAGACAAATGTTGTCTCCCGGAGGGAGACATTTTGTCTCCTAGAGGGAGACAAGGTTGTCTCCCGGAGGGAGACAAAGGTTGTCTCCCGGAGGGAGACAAATGTTGTCTCCCCGAGGGAGACAAATGTTGTCTCCCGGAGGGAGACAAAGTTTGTCTCCCGGAGGGAGACAAATGTTGTCTCCCGGAGGGAGACAAAGGATGTCTCCCGGAGGGAAACAAAAGTTTGTCTCCCGGAGGGAGACAAATGTATTCTCCCGGAGGGAGACAAAGGTTGTTTCCCGGAAAGAAGACAAATGTTGTCTCCCGGAGGGAGACAAAGGTTGTCTCCCGGAGGGAGACAAATGTTGTCTCCCGGAGGGAGACAAAGGTTGTCTCCCTCTGGGAGACAAATGTTGTCCCCGGAGGGAGACCATTTTTTTGTCTCCCGGAGGGAGACAAATGTTGTCTCCCGGAGGGAGACAAATGTTGTCTCCCGGAGGGAGACAAATGTTGTCTCCCGGAGGGAGACAAAGTTTGTCTCCCGGAGGGAGACAAATGTTGTCTCCCGGAGGGAGACAAAGGTTGTCTCCCGGAGGGAGACAAAGTTTGTCTCCCGGAGGGAGACAAATGTTGTCTCCCGGAGGGAGACAAAGGTTGTCTCCCGGAGGGAAACAAAAGTTTGTCTCCCGGAGGGAGACAAATGTATTCTCCCGGAGGGAGACAAAGGTTGTTTCCCGAAAAGAAGACAAATGTTGTCTCCCGGAGGGAGACAAAGGTTGTCTCCCGGAGGGAGACAAATGTTGTCTCCCGGAGGGAGACAAATAATGTCTCCCGGAGGGAGACAAATGTTGTCACTCGGAGGGAGACAAAGGTTGTCACCCGGAGGGAGACAAAGGTTGTCTCCCGGAGGGAGACAAATGTTGTCTCCCGGAGGGAGACAAATGTTGTCAGCCGGGGGGAGACAAAGGTTGTCTCCCAGAGGGAGACAAAGGTTGTCTCCCGGAGGGAGACAAAGGTGGTCTCCCGGAGGGAGACAAATGTTGTCTCCCGGAGGGAGACAAATGTTGTCTCCCGGAGGGAGACAGTTTGTCTCATAGAGGGAGACAAATGTTGTCTCCCGGAGGGAGACAAATGTTGTCTCCCGGAGGGAGACAAAGGTTGTCTCCCGGAGGAAGACAAATGTTGTCTCCCGGAGGGAGACAAATGTTGTCACCCGGAGGGAGACAAAGGTTGTCTCCCGGAGGGAGACAAATGTTGTCTCCCGGAGGGAGACAAATGTTGTCAGCCGGGGGGAGACAAAGGTTGTCTCCCAGAGGGAGACAAAGGTTGTCTCCCGGAGGGAGACAAAGGTGGTCTCCCGGAGGGAGACAAATGTTGTCTCCCGGAGGGAGACAAATGTTGTCTCCCGGAGGGAGACAAATGTTGTCTCCCGGAGGGAGACAAATGTTGTCTCCCGGAGGGAGACAAATGTTGTCAGCCGGAGGGAGACAAAGGTTGTCTCCCGGAGGGAGACAAAGGTTGTCACCCGGAGGGAGACAAATGTTGTCTCCCGGAGGGAGGCAAATGTTGTCTCCCGGAGGGAGACAAAGGTTGTCTCCCGGAGGGAGTGAAAGGTTGTCTCCCGGAGGGAGACAAAGGTTGTCTCCCGGAGGGGTACAAATGTTGTCTCCCGGAGGGAGACAAAGGTTGTCTCCCGGAGGGAGAGAAATGTTGTCAGCCGGAGGGAGACAAAGGTTGTCAGCCGGAGGAAGACAAAGGTTGTCTCCCGGAGGGAGACAAAGGTTGTCTCCCGGAGGGAGACAAAGGTTGTCTCCCGGAGGGAGACAAAGGTTGTCTCCCTCTGGGAGACAAATGTTGTCCCCGGAGGGAGACCATTTTTTTGTCTCCCGGAGGGAGACAAATGTTGTCTCCCGGAGGGAGACAAAGATTGTCTCCCGGAGGGAGACAAATGTTGTCTCCCGGAGGGAGACAAATGTTGTTTCCCGGAGGGAGACAAATGTTGTCTCCCGGAGGGAGACAAATGTTGTCTCCCGGAGGGAGACAAAGGTTGTCTCCCGGGGGGAGACAGTTTGTCTCATTGAGGGAGACAAAGGTTGTCTCCCGGGGGGAGACAAATGTTGTCTCCCGGTGGGAGACAATTGTTGTCTTCCGGAGGGAGACAAATGTTGTCTCCCGGAGGGAGACCAAGGTTGTCTCCCGAAGGGAGACTAATGTTGTCTCCCGGAGGGAGACAAATGTTGGTTCCAGGATGGAGACAAAGGTTGTCTCCCGGAGGGAGAAAGTTTGTCTCATAGAGGGAGACAAAGGTTGTCTCCCGGGGGGAGACAAATGTTGTCTTCCGGAGGGAGACAAATGTTGTCTAACGGAGGGAGACCAAGGTTGTCTCCCGAAGGGAGACAAATGTTGTCTCCCGGAGGGAGACAAATGTTGTCTCCAGGATGGAGACAAAGGTTGTCTCCCGGAGGGAGAAAGTTTGTCTCATAGAGGGAGACAAAGGTTGTCTCCCGGGGGGAGACAAATGTTGTCTCCCGGAGGGAGACATTTTGTCTCCTAGAGGGAGACAAGGTTGTCTCCCGGAGGGAGACAAAGGTTGTCTCCCGGAGGGAGACAAATGTTGTCTCCCCGAGGGAGACAAATGTTGTCTCCCGGAGGGAGACAAAGTTTGTCTCCCGGAGGGAGACAAATGTTGTCTCCCGGAGGGAGACAAAGGATGTCTCCCGGAGGGAAACAAAAGTTTGTCTCCCGGAGGGAGACAAATGTATTCTCCCGGAGGGAGACAAAGGTTGTTTCCCGGAAAGAAGACAAATGTTGTCTCCCGGAGGGAGACAAAGGTTGTCTCCCGGAGGGAGACAAATGTTGTCTCCCGGAGGGAGACAAAGGTTGTCTCCCTCTGGGAGACAAATGTTGTCCCCGGAGGGAGACCATTTTTTTGTCTCCCGGAGGGAGACAAATGTTGTCTCCCGGAGGGAGACAAATGTTGTCTCCCGGAGGGAGACAAATGTTGTCTCCCGGAGGGAGACAAAGTTTGTCTCCCGGAGGGAGACAAATGTTGTCTCCCGGAGGGAGACAAAGGTTGTCTCCCGGAGGGAGACAAAGTTTGTCTCCCGGAGGGAGACAAATGTTGTCTCCCGGAGGGAGACAAAGGTTGTCTCCCGGAGGGAAACAAAAGTTTGTCTCCCGGAGGGAGACAAATGTATTCTCCCGGAGGGAGACAAAGGTTGTTTCCCGGAAAGAAGACAAATGTTGTCTCCCGGAGGGAGACAAAGGTTGTCTCCCGGAGGGAGACAAATGTTGTCTCCCGGAGGGAGACAAATAATGTCTCCCGGAGGGAGACAAATGTTGTCACTCGGAGGGAGACAAAGGTTGTCACCCGGAGGGAGACAAAGGTTGTCTCCCGGAGGGAGACAAATGTTGTCTCCCGGAGGGAGACAAATGTTGTCAGCCGGGGGGAGACAAAGGTTGTCTCCCAGAGGGAGACAAAGGTTGTCTCCCGGAGGGAGACAAAGGTGGTCTCCCGGAGGGAGACAAATGTTGTCTCCCGGAGGGAGACAAATGTTGTCTCCCGGAGGGAGACAGTTTGTCTCATAGAGGGAGACAAATGTTGTCTCCCGGAGGGAGACAAATGTTGTCTCCCGGAGGGAGACAAAGGTTGTCTCCCGGAGGAAGACAAATGTTGTCTCCCGGAGGGAGACAAATGTTGTCACCCGGAGGGAGACAAAGGTTGTCTCCCGGAGGGAGACAAATGTTGTCTCCCGGAGGGAGACAAATGTTGTCAGCCGGGGGGAGACAAAGGTTGTCTCCCAGAGGGAGACAAAGGTTGTCTCCCGGAGGGAGACAAAGGTGGTCTCCCGGAGGGAGACAAATGTTGTCTCCCGGAGGGAGACAAATGTTGTCTCCCGGAGGGAGACAAATGTTGTCTCCCGGAGGGAGACAAATGTTGTCTCCCGGAGGGAGACAAATGTTGTCAGCCGGAGGGAGACAAAGGTTGTCTCCCGGAGGGAGACAAAGGTTGTCACCCGGAGGGAGACAAATGTTGTCTCCCGGAGGGAGGCAAATGTTGTCTCCCGGAGGGAGACAAAGGTTGTCTCCCGGAGGGAGTGAAAGGTTGTCTCCCGGAGGGAGACAAAGGTTGTCTCCCGGAGGGGTACAAATGTTGTCTCCCGGAGGGAGACAAAGGTTGTCTCCCGGAGGGAGAGAAATGTTGTCAGCCGGAGGGAGACAAAGGTTGTCAGCCGGAGGAAGACAAAGGTTGTCTCCCGGAGGGAGACAAAGGTTGTCTCCCGGAGGGAGACAAATGTTGTCTCCCGGAGGGAGACAAATGTTGTCTCCCGGAGGGAAACAAAGGTTGTCTCCCGGAGGGAGACAAAGGTTGTATCCCGGAGGGAGACAAAGGTTGTCTCCCGGAGGGAGACAAAGGTTGTCTCCCGGAGGGGTACAAATGTTGTCTCCCGGAGGGAGACAGTTGGTCTCATAAAGGGAGACAAAGGTTGTCTCCCGGGGGGAGACAAATGTTGTCTCCCGGAGGGAGACAAATGTTGTCTCCCGGAGGGAGACAAATGTTGTCTCCCGGAGGGAGACAAATGTTGTCACTCGGAGGGAGACAAATGTTGTCTCCCCCCGGGAGACAAATATTGTCTCCCGGAGGGAGACAAAGGTTGGGCTCCCGGAGGGAGACAAATGTTGTCTCCCGGAGGGAGACAAAGGTTGTCTCCCGGAGGGAGACAAAAGTTGTCTCCCGGAGGGAGACAAAGGTTGTCTCCCGGTGGGAGACAAATGTTGTCTCCCGGAGGGAGACAAATGTCACTCGGAGGGAGACAAATGTTGTCTCCCCCCGGGAGACAAATATTGTCTCCCGGAGGGAGACGAAGGTTGGGCTCCCGGAGGGAGACAAATGTTGTCTCCCGGAGGGAGACAAAGGTTGTCTCCCGGAGGGAGACAAATGTTGTCTCCCGGAGGGAGACAAAGGTTGTCTCCCGGAGGGAGACAAAGGTTGTCTCCCGGAGGGAGACAAAGGTTGTCTCCCAGAGGGAGACAAATGTTGTCTCCCTGAGGGAGACAAATGTTGTCAGCCGGAGGAAGACAAAGGTTGTCTCCCGGAGGGAGACAAAGGTTGTCTCCCGGAGGGAGACAAATGTTGTCTCCCGGAGGGAGACAAATGTTGTCTCCCGGAGGGAAACAAAGGTTGTCTCCCGGAGGGAGACAAAGGTTGTATCCCGGAGGGAGACAAAGGTTGTCTCCCGGAGGGAGACAAAGGTTGTCTCCCGGAGGGGTACAAATGTTGTCTCCCGGAGGGAGACAAATGTTGTCTCCCGGAGGGAAACAAAGGTTGTCTCCCGGAGGGAGACAAAGGTTGTCTCCCGGAGGGAGACAAAGGTTGTCTCCCGGAGGGGTACAAATGTTGTCTCCCGGAGGGAGACAAATGTTGTCACCCGGAGGGAGACAAAGGTTGTCTCCCGGAGGGAGACAAAGGTTGTCTCCCGGAGGGAGACAAAGGTTGTCTCCCGGGGGGAGACAAATGTTGTCTCCCTGGGAGACAAATGTTGTCTCCCGGAGGGAGACAAATGTTGTCTCCCGGAGGGAGACAAATGTTGTCACCCGGAGGGAGACAAATGTTGTCTCCCGGAGGGAGACAAATGTTGTCTCCCGGAGGGAGACAAATGTTGTCTCCCGGAGGGAAACAAAGGTTGTCTCCCGGAGGGAGACAAAGGTTGTATCCCGGAGGGAGACAAAGGTTGTCTCCCGGAGGGAGACAAAGGTTGTCTCCCGGAGGGGTACAAATGTTGTCTCCCGGAGGGAGACAAATGTTGTCTCCCGGAGGGAAACAAAGGTTGTCTCCCGGAGGGAGACAAAGGTTGTCTCCCGGAGGGAGACAAAGGTTGTCTCCCGGAGGGGTACAAATGTTGTCTCCCGGAGGGAGACAAATGTTGTCACCCGGAGGGAGACAAAGGTTGTCTCCCGGAGGGAGACAAAGGTTGTCTCCCGGAGGGAGACAAAGGTTGTCTCCCGGGGGGAGACAAATGTTGTCTCCCTGGGAGACAAATGTTGTCTCCCTGGGAGACAAATGTTGTCTCCCGGAGGGAGACAAATGTTGTCTCCCGGAGGGAGACAAATGTTGTCACCCGGAGGGAGACAAATGTTGTCTCCCGGAGGGAGACAAAGTTGTCTCCCGGAAGGAGACAAAGGTTGTCTCCCGGAGGGAGACAAAGGTTGTCTCCCGGAGGGAGACAAATGTTGTCTCCCGGAGGGAGACAAATGTTGTCTCCCGGAGGGAGACAAAGGTTGTCTCCCGGAGGGAGACAAAGGTTGTCTCCCGGAGGGAGACAAAGGTTGTCTCCCGGAGGGAGACAAATGTTGTCTCCCGGAGGGAGACAAATGTTGTCAGCCGGAGGGAGACAAATGTTGTCTCCCGGAGGGAGACAAAGTTTGTCTCCCGGAGGGAGACAGTTTGTCTCCAGGAGGGAGACAGTTTATCTCATAGAGGGAGACAAATGTTGTCTCCCGGAGGGAAACAAAGGTTGTCTCCCGGAGGGAGACAAATGTTGTCTCCCGGAGGGAGACAAATGTTGTCTCCCGGAGGGAGACAAAGATTGTCTCCCGGAGGGAGACAAAGGTTGTCTCCCGGAGGGAGACAAAGGTTGTCTCCCGGAGGGAGACAAATGTTGTCTCCCGGAGGGAGACAAATGTTGTCTCCCGGAGGGAGACAAATGTTGTCAGCCGGAGGGAGACAAAGGTTGTCTCCCGGAGGGAGACAAAGGTTGTCTCCCGGAGGGAGACAAATGTTGTCTCCCGCCGGGAGACAAATGTTGTCTCCCGGAGGGAGACAAAGGTTGTCTCCCGGAGGGAGACAAAGGTTGTCTCCCGGAGGGAGACAAAGGTTGTCTCCCGGAGGGGTACAAGTGTTGTCTCCCGGAGGGAGACAAATGTTGTCTCCCGGAGGGAGACAAAGATTGTCTCCCGGAGGGAGACGACTGTTGTCTCCCGGAGGGAGACAAAGGTTGTCTCCCGGAGGGAGACAAAGGTTGTCTCCTGGGGGGAGACAAATGTTGTCTCCCTGGGAGACAAATGTTGTCTCCCGGAGGGAGACAAATGTTGTCTCCCGGAGGGAGACAAATGTTGTCTCCCGGAGGGAGACAAAGGTTGTCTCCCGGAGGGAGACAAAGGTTGTCTCCCGGAGGGAGACAAAGGTTGTCTCCCGGAGGGAGACAAATGTTGTCTCCCAAAGGGAGACAAATGTTGTCAGCCGGAGGGAGACAAATGTTGTCAGCCGGAGGGAGACAAAGGTTGTCTCCCGGAGGGAGACTATGTTTGTCTCCCGGAGGGAGACAAATGTTGTCTCCCGGAGGGAGACAAAGGTTGTCAGCCGGAGGGAGACAAAGGTTGTCTCCCGGAGGGAGACAAAGGTTGTCTCCCGGAGGGAGAAAAATGTTGTCTCCCGGATAGAGACAAATGTTGTCTCCCGGGGGGAGACAAAGGTTGTCTCCCGGAGGGAGACAAATGTTGTCTCCCAGTGGGAGACAAATGTTGTCTCCCGGAGGGAGACAAATGTTGTCTCCCGGACGGAGACAAATGTTGTCAGACGGAGGGAGACAAAGGTTGTCTCCCGGAGGGAGACAAAGGTTGTCTCCCGGAGGGAGACAAAGGTTGTCTCCCGGAGGGGTACAAATGTTGTCTCCCGGAGGGAGACAAATGTTGTCTCCCGGAGGGAGACAAAGTTTGTCTCCCGGAGGGAGACAAATGTTGTCTCCCGGAGGGAGACAAATGTTGTCTCCCGGAGGGAAACAAAGGTTGTCTCCCGGAGGGAGACAAAGGTTGTCTCCCGGAGGGAGACAAAGGTTGTCTCCCGGAGGGGTACAAATGTTGTCTCCCGGAGGGAGACAAATGTTGTCACCCGGAGGGAGACAAAGGTTGTCTCCCGGAGGGAGACAAAGGTTGTCTCCCGGAGGGAGACAAAGGTTGTCTCCCGGGGGGAGACAAATGTTGTCTCCCTGGGAGACAAATGTTGTCTCCCTGGGAGACAAATGTTGTCTCCCGGAGGGAGACAAATGTTGTCTCCCGGAGGGAGACAAATGTTGTCACCCGGAGGGAGACAAATGTTGTCTCCCGGAGGGAGACAAAGTTGTCTCCCGGAAGGAGACAAAGGTTGTCTCCCGGAGGGAGACAAAGGTTGTCTCCCGGAGGGAGACAAATGTTGTCTCCCGGAGGGAGACAAATGTTGTCTCCCGGAGGGAGACAAAGGTTGTCTCCCGGAGGGAGACAAAGGTTGTCTCCCGGAGGGAGACAAAGGTTGTCTCCCGGAGGGAGACAAATGTTGTCTCCCGGAGGGAGACAAATGTTGTCAGCCGGAGGGAGACAAATGTTGTCTCCCGGAGGGAGACAAAGTTGTCTCCCG
The DNA here is from genome assembly GCA_964019985.1 of Aurelia sp. 4 Dawson et al 2005. Classification (NCBI taxonomy): domain Eukaryota; kingdom Metazoa; phylum Cnidaria; class Scyphozoa; order Semaeostomeae; family Ulmaridae; genus Aurelia; species Aurelia sp. 4 Dawson et al 2005. The sequence continues at coordinate 4,969,665 of OZ026495.1, forward strand.
GAAGGAGACAAAGGTTGTCTCCCTGGGAGACAAATGTTGTCTCCCGGAGGGAGACAAATGTTGTCTCCCGGAGGGAGACAAATGTTGTCACCCGGAGGGAGACAAATGTTGTCTCCCGGAGGGAGACAAATGTTGTCTCCCGGAGGGAGACAAATGTTGTCTCCCGGAGGGAAACAAAGGTTGTCTCCCGGAGGGAGACAAAGGTTGTATCCCGGAGGGAGACAAAGGTTGTCTCCCGGAGGGAGACAAAGGTTGTCTCCCGGAGGGGTACAAATGTTGTCTCCCGGAGGGAGACAAATGTTGTCTCCCGGAGGGAAACAAAGGTTGTCTCCCGGAGGGAGACAAAGGTTGTCTCCCGGAGGGAGACAAAGGTTGTCTCCCGGAGGGGTACAAATGTTGTCTCCCGGAGGGAGACAAATGTTGTCACCCGGAGGGAGACAAAGGTTGTCTCCCGGAGGGAGACAAAGGTTGTCTCCCGGAGGGAGACAAAGGTTGTCTCCCGGGGGGAGACAAATGTTGTCTCCCTGGGAGACAAATGTTGTCTCCCTGGGAGACAAATGTTGTCTTCCGGAGGGAGACAAATGTTGTCTCCCGGAGGGAGACAAATGTTGTCACCCGGAGGGAGACAAATGTTGTCTCCCGGAGGGAGACAAAGTTGTCTCCCGGAAGGAGACAAAGGTTGTCTCCCGGAGGGAGACAAAGGTTGTCTCCCGGAGGGAGACAAATGTTGTCTCCCGGAGGGAGACAAATGTTGTCTCCCGGAGGGAGACAAAGGTTGTCTCCCGGAGGGAGACAAAGGTTGTCTCCCGGAGGGAGACAAAGGTTGTCTCCCGGAGGGAGACAAATGTTGTCTCCCGGAGGGAGACAAATGTTGTCAGCCGGAGGGAGACAAATGTTGTCTCCCGGAGGGAGACAAAGTTTGTCTCCCGGAGGGAGACAGTTTGTCTCCAGGAGGGAGACAGTTTATCTCATAGAGGGAGACAAATGTTGTCTCCCGGAGGGAAACAAAGGTTGTCTCCCGGAGGGAGACAAATGTTGTCTCCCGGAGGGAGACAAATGTTGTCTCCCGGAGGGAGACAAAGATTGTCTCCCGGAGGGAGACAAAGGTTGTCTCCCGGAGGGAGACAAAGGTTGTCTCCCGGAGGGAGACAAATGTTGTCTCCCGGAGGGAGACAAATGTTGTCTCCCGGAGGGAGACAAATGTTGTCAGCCGGAGGGAGACAAAGGTTGTCTCCCGGAGGGAGACAAAGGTTGTCTCCCGGAGGGAGACAAATGTTGTCTCCCGCCGGGAGACAAATGTTGTCTCCCGGAGGGAGACAAAGGTTGTCTCCCGGAGGGAGACAAAGGTTGTCTCCCGGAGGGAGACAAAGGTTGTCTCCCGGAGGGGTACAAGTGTTGTCTCCCGGAGGGAGACAAATGTTGTCTCCCGGAGGGAGACAAAGATTGTCTCCCGGAGGGAGACGACTGTTGTCTCCCGGAGGGAGACAAAGGTTGTCTCCCGGAGGGAGACAAAGGTTGTCTCCTGGGGGGAGACAAATGTTGTCTCCCTGGGAGACAAATGTTGTCTCCCGGAGGGAGACAAATGTTGTCTCCCGGAGGGAGACAAATCTTGTCTCCCGGAGGGAGACAAAGGTTGTCTCCCGGAGGGAGACAAAGGTTGTCTCCCGGAGGGAGACAAAGGTTGTCTCCCGGAGGGAGACAAATGTTGTCTCCCGGAGGGAGACAAATGTTGTCTCCCAAAGGGAGACAAATGTTGTCAGCCGGAGGGAGACAAATGTTGTCAGCCGGAGGGAGACAAAGGTTGTCTCCCGGAGGGAGACTATGTTTGTCTCCCGGAGGGAGACAAATGTTGTCTCCCGGAGGGAGACAAAGGTTGTCAGCCGGAGGGAGACAAAGGTTGTCTCCCGGAGGGAGACAAAGGTTGTCTCCCGGAGGGAGAAAAATGTTGTCTCCCGGATAGAGACAAATGTTGTCTCCCGGGGGGAGACAAAGGTTGTCTCCCGGAGGGAGACAAATGTTGTCTCCCAGTGGGAGACAAATGTTGTCTCCCGGAGGGAGACAAATGTTGTCTCCCGGACGGAGACAAATGTTGTCAGACGGAGGGAGACAAAGGTTGTCTCCCGGAGGGAGACAAAGGTTGTCTCCCGGAGGGAGACAAAGGTTGTCTCCCGGAGGGGTACAAATGTTGTCTCCCGGAGGGAGACAAATGTTGTCTCCCGGAGGGAGACAAAGTTTGTCTCCCGGAGGGAGACAAATGTTGTCTCCCGGAGGGAGACAAATGTTGTCTCCCGGAGGGAAACAAAGGTTGTCTCCCGGAGGGAGACAAAGGTTGTCTCCCGGAGGGAGACAAAGGTTGTCTCCCGGAGGGGTACAAATGTTGTCTCCCGGAGGGAGACAAATGTTGTCACCCGGAGGGAGACAAAGGTTGTCTCCCGGAGGGAGACAAAGGTTGTCTCCCGGAGGGAGACAAAGGTTGTCTCCCGGGGGGAGACAAATGTTGTCTCCCTGGGAGACAAATGTTGTCTCCCTGGGAGACAAATGTTGTCTCCCGGAGGGAGACAAATGTTGTCTCCCGGAGGGAGACAAATGTTGTCACCCGGAGGGAGACAAATGTTGTCTCCCGGAGGGAGACAAAGTTGTCTCCCGGAAGGAGACAAAGGTTGTCTCCCGGAGGGAGACAAAGGTTGTCTCCCGGAGGGAGACAAATGTTGTCTCCCGGAGGGAGACAAATGTTGTCTCCCGGAGGGAGACAAAGGTTGTCTCCCGGAGGGAGACAAAGGTTGTCTCCCGGAGGGAGACAAAGGTTGTCTCCCGGAGGGAGACAAATGTTGTCTCCCGGAGGGAGACAAATGTTGTCAGCCGGAGGGAGACAAATGTTGTCTCCCGGAGGGAGACAAAGTTGTCTCCCGGAAGGAGACAAAGGTTGTCTCCCGGAGGGAGACAAAGGTTGTCTCCCGGAGGGAGACAAATGTTGTCTCCCGGAGGGAGACAAATGTTGTCTCCCGGAGGGAGACAAAGGTTGTCTCCCGGAGGGAGACAAAGGTTGTCTCCCGGAGGGAGACAAAGGTTGTCTCCCGGAGGGAGACAAATGTTGTCTCCCGGAGGGAGACAAATGTTGTCAGCCGGAGGGAGACAAATGTTGTCTCCCGGAGGGAGACAAAGTTTGTCTCCCGGAGGGAGACAGTTTGTCTCCAGGAGGGAGACAGTTTATCTCATAGAGGGAGACAAATGTTGTCTCCCGGAGGGAAACAAAGGTTGTCTCCCGGAGGGAGACAAATGTTGTCTCCCGGAGGGAGACAAATGTTGTCTCCCGGAGGGAGACAAAGATTGTCTCCCGGAGGGAGACAAAGGTTGTCTCCCGGAGGGAGACAAAGGTTGTCTCCCGGAGGGAGACAAATGTTGTCTCCCGGAGGGAGACAAATGTTGTCTCCCGGAGGGAGACAAATGTTGTCAGCCGGAGGGAGACAAAGGTTGTCTCCCGGAGGGAGACAAAGGTTGTCTCCCGGAGGGAGACAAATGTTGTCTCCCGGAGGGAGACAAATGTTGTCTCCCGGAGGGAGACAAAGGTTGTCTCCCGGAGGGAGACAAAGGTTGTCTCCCGGAGGGAGACAAAGGTTGTCTCCCGGAGGGGTACAAGTGTTGTCTCCCGGAGGGAGACAAATGTTGTCTCCCGGAGGGAGACAAAGATTGTCTCCCGGAGGGAGACGACTGTTGTCTCCCGGAGGGAGACAAAGGTTGTCTCCCGGAGGGAGACAAAGGTTGTCTCCTGGGGGGAGACAAATGTTGTCTCCCTGGGAGACAAATGTTGTCTCCCGGAGGGAGACAAATGTTGTCTCCCGGAGGGAGACAAATGTTGTCTCCCGGAGGGAGACAAAGGTTGTCTCCCGGAGGGAGACAAAGGTTGTCTCCCGGAGGGAGACAAAGGTTGTCTCCCGGAGGGAGACAAATGTTGTCTCCCAAAGGGAGACAAATGTTGTCAGCCGGAGGGAGACAAATGTTGTCAGCCGGAGGGAGACAAAGGTTGTCTCCCGGAGGGAGACTATGTTTGTCTCCCGGAGGGAGACAAATGTTGTCTCCCGGAGGGAGACAAAGGTTGTCAGCCGGAGGGAGACAAAGGTTGTCTCCCGGAGGGAGACAAAGGTTGTCTCCCGGAGGGAGAAAAATGTTGTCTCCCGGATAGAGACAAATGTTGTCTCCCGGGGGGAGACAAAGGTTGTCTCCCGGAGGGAGACAAATGTTGTCTCCCAGTGGGAGACAAATGTTGTCTCCCGGAGGGAGACAAATGTTGTCTCCCGGACGGAGACAAATGTTGTCAGACGGAGGGAGACAAAGGTTGTCTCCCGGAGGGAGACAAAGGTTGTCTCCCGGAGGGAGACAAAGGTTGTCTCCCGGAGGGGTACAAATGTTGTCTCCCGGAGGGAGACAAATGTTGTCTCCCGGAGGGAGACAAAGTTTGTCTCCCGGAGGGAGACAGTTGGTCTCATAGAGGGAGACAAATGTTGTCAACCGGAGGGAGTCAAAGGTTGTCTCCCGGAGGGAGACAAAGGCTGTCTCCGGAGGGAGACAAATGTTGTCTCCCGGAGGGAGACAATTGTTGTCTCCCGGAGGGAGACAAATGTTGTCTCCCGGAGGGAGACAACTGTTGTCTCCCGGAGGGAGACAAAGGGTGTCTCCCGGAGGGAGACAAATGTTGTCTCCCGGAGGGAGACAAAGGTTGTCTCCCGGAGGGGTACAAATGTTGTCTCCCGGAGGGAGACAAATGTTGTCTCCCGGAGGGAGACTATGTTTGTCTCCCGGAGGGAGACAACTGTTGTCTCCCGGAGGGAGACAAATGTTGTCAGCCGGAGGGAGAAAAATGTTGTCTCCCGGAGAGAGACAAATGTTGTCTCCCGGAGGGAGACAAAGGTTGTCTCCCGGAGGGAGACAAATGTTGTCTCCCGGAGGGAGACAAAGGTTGTCTCCCGGAGGGAGACAAAGGTTGTCTCCCGGAGGGAGACAAAGGTTGTCTCCCGGAGGGAGACAAATGTTGTCTCCCGGAGGGAGACAAATGTTGTCAGCCGGAGGGAGACAAATGTTGTCTCCCGGAGGGAGACAATGTTTGTCTCCCGGAGGGAGACAAATGTTGTCTCCCGGAGGGAGACAAAGGTTGTCTCCCGGAGGGAGACAAAGGTTGTCTCCCGGAGGGAGACAAAGGTTGTCTCCCGGAGGGAGACAAATGTTGTCTCCCGGAGGGAGACAAATGTTGTCTCCCGGAGGGAGACAAATGTTGTCAGCCGGAGGGAGACAAAGGTTGTCAGCCGGAGGGAGACAAAGGTTGTCTCCCGGAGGGGTACAAATGTTGTCTCCCGGAGGGAGACAAATGTTGTCTCCCGGAGGGAGACAAAGGTTGTCTCCCGGAGGGAGACAAATGTTGTCTCCCGGAGGGAGACAAAGGTTGTCTCCCGGAGGGAGACAAAGGTTGTCTCCCGGAGGGAGACAAAGGTTGTCTCCCGGAGGGAGACAAATGTTGTCTCCCGGAGGGAGACAAATGTTGTCAGCCGGAGGGAGACAAATGTTGTCTCCCGGAGGGAGACAAAGTTTGTCTCCCGGAGGGAGACAGTTTGTCTCCCGGAGGGAGACAGTTTGTCTCATAGAGGGAGACAAATGTTGTCTCCCGGAGGGAAACAAAGGTTGTCTCCCGGAGGGAGACAAATGTTGTCTCCCGGAGGGAGACAAATGTTGTCTCCCGGAGGGTGACAAAGGTTGTCCCCCGGAGGGAGACAAAGGTTGTCTCCCGGAGGGAGACAAAGGTTGTCTCCCGGAGGGAGACAAATGTTGTCTCCCGGAGGGAGACAAATGTTGTCTCCCGGAGGGAGACAAAGGTTGTCTCCCGGAGGGAGACAAAGGTTGTCTCCCGGAGGGAGACAAAGGTTGTCTCCCGGAGGGGTACAAATGTTGTCTCCCGGAGGGAGACAAATGTTGTCTCCCGGAGGGAGACAAAGTTTGTCTCCCTGAGGGAGACGACTGTTGTCTCCCGGAGGGAGACAAAAGTTGTCTCGCGGAGGGAGACAGTTGGTCTCAGAGAGGGAGACAAATGTTGTCTCCCGGAGGGAGACAAAGGTTGTCTCCCGGAGGGAGACAAAGGTTGTCTCCCGGGGGGAGACAAATGTTGTCTCCCTGGGAGACAAATGTTGTCAGCCGGAGGGAGACAAAGGTTGTCTCCCGGAGGGAGACAAAGGTTGTCTCCCGGAGGGAGACAAATGTTGTCTCCCGGAGGGAGACAAATGTTGTCTCCCGGAGGGAGACAAAGGTTGTCTCCCGGAGGGAGACAAAGGTTGTCTCCCGGAGGGAGAGAAAGGTTGTCTCCCGGAGGGGTACAAATGTTGCCTCCCGGAGGGAGACAAATGTTGTCTCCCGGAGGGAGACAAAGTTTGTCTCCCGGAGGGAGACGACTGTTGTCTCCCGGAGGGAGACAAAAGTTGTCTCCCGGAGGGAGACAGTTGGTCTCAGAGAGGGAGACAAATGTTGTCACCCGGAGGGAGACAAAGGTTGTCTCTCGGAGGGAGACAAAGGTTGTCTCCTGGGGGGAGACAAATGTTGTCTCCCTGGGAGACAAATGTTGTCTCCCGGAGGGAGACAAATGTTGTCTCCCGGAGGGAGACAAATGTTGTCACCCGGAGGGAGACAAAGGTTGTCTCCCGGAGGGAGACAAATGTTGTCTCCCGGAGGGAGACAAAGGTTGTCTCCCGGAGGGAGACAAAGGTTGTCTCCCGGAGGGAGACAAAGGTTGTCTCCCGGAGGGAGACAAAGGTTGTCTCCCGGAGGGAGACAAATGTTGTCTCCCGGAGGGAGACAAATGTTGTCAGCCGGAGGGAGACAAATGTTGTCTCCCGGAGGGAGACAAAGTTTGTCTCCCGGAGGGAGACAGTTTGTCTCCCGGAGGGAGACAGTTTGTCTCATAGAGGGAGACAAATGTTGTCTCCCGGAGGGAAACAAAGGTTGTCTCCCGGAGGGAGACAAATGTTGTCTCCCGGAGGGAGACAAATGTTGTCTCCCGGAGGGAGACAAAGGTTGTCCCCCGGAGGGAGACAAAGGTTGTCTCCCGGAGGGAGACAAAGGTTGTCTCCCGGAGGGAGACAAAGGTTGTCTCCCGGAGGGAGAGAAAGGTTGTCTCCCGGAGGGGTACAAATGTTGCCTCCCGGAGGGAGACAAATGTTGTCTCCCGGAGGGAGACAAAGTTTGTCTCCCGGAGGGAGACGACTGTTGTCTCCCGGAGGGAGACAAAAGTTGTCTCCCGGAGGGAGACAGTTGGTCTCAGAGAGGGAGACAAAGGTTGTCTCCCGGAGGGAGACAAATGTTGTCTCCCGGAGGGAGACAAATGTTGTCTCCCGGAGGGAGACAAAGGTTGTCTCCCGGAGGGAGACAAAGGTTGTCTCCCGGAGGGAGACAAAGGTTGTCTCCCGGAGGGGTACAAATGTTGTCTCCCGGAGGGAGACAAATGTTGTCTCCCGGAGGGAGACAAAGTTTGTCTCCCGGAGGGAGACGACTGTTGTCTCCCGGAGGGAGACAAAAGTTGTCTCCCGGAGGGAGACAGTTGGTCTCAGAGAGGGAGACAAATGTTGTCTCCCGGAGGGAGACAAAGGTTGTCTCCCGGAGGGAGACAAAGGTTGTCTCCCGGGGGGAGACAAATGTTGTCTCCCTGGGAGACAAATGTTGTCAGCCGGAGGGAGACAAAGGTTGTCTCCCGGAGGGAGACAAAGGTTGTCTCCCGGAGGGAGACAAATGTTGTCTCCCGGAGGGAGACAAATGTTGTCTCCCGGAGGGAGACAAAGGTTGTCTCCCGGAGGGAGACAAAGGTTGTCTCCCGGAGGGAGAGAAAGGTTGTCTCCCGGAGGGGTACAAATGTTGCCTCCCGGAGGGAGACAAATGTTGTCTCCCGGAGGGAGACAAAGTTTGTCTCTCGGAGGGAGACGACTGTTGTCTCCCGGAGGGAGACAAAAGTTGTCTCCCGGAGGGAGACAGTTGGTCTCAGAGAGGGAGACAAATGTTGTCACCCGGAGGGAGACAAAGGTTGTCTCCCGGAGGGAGACAAAGGTTGTCTCCTGGGGGGAGACAAATGTTGTCTCCCTGGGAGACAAATGTTGTCTCCCGGAGGGAGACAAATGTTGTCTCCCGGAGGGAGACAAATGTTGTCACCCGGAGGGAGGCAAATGTTGTCTCCCAGAGGGAGACAAAGTTGTCTCCCGGAAGGAGACAAAGGTTGTCTCCCGGAGGGAGACAAAGGTTGTCTCCCGGAGGGAGACAAATGTTGTCTCCCGGAGGGAGACAAATGTTGTCTCCCGGAGGGAGACAAAGGTTGTCTCCCGGAGGGAGACAAAGGTTGTCTCCCGGAGGGAGACAAAGGTTGTCTCCCGGAGGGAGACAAATGTTGTCTCTCGGAGGGAGACAAATGTTGTCAGCCGGAGGGAGACAAATGTTGTCAGCCGGAGGGAGACAAAGGTTGTCTCCCGGAGGGAGACTATGTTTGACTCCCGGAGGGAGACAAATGTTGTCTCCCGGAGGGAGACAAAGATTGTCAGCCGGAGGGAGACAAAGGTTGTCTCCCGGAGGGAGACAAAGGTTGTCTCCCGGAGGGAGAAAAATGTTGTCTCCCGGAGAGAGACAAATGTTGTCTCCCGGAGGGAGACAAAGGTTGTCTCCCGGAGGGAGACAAATGTTGTCTCCCGGAGGGAGACAAATGTTGTCAGACGGAGGGAGACAAAGGTTGTCTCCCGGAGGAAGACAAAGGTTGTCTCCCGGAGGGAGACAAAGGTTGTCTCCCGGAGGGGTACAAATGTTGTCTCCCGGAGGGAGACAAATGTTGTCTCCCGGAGGGAGACAAAGTTTGTCTCCCGGAGGGAAACAGTTGGTCTCATAGAGGGAGACAAATGTTGTCACCCGGAGGGAGTCAAAGGTTGTCTCCCGGAGGGAGACAAAGGCTGTCTCCGGAGGGAGACAAATGTTGTCTCCCGGAGGGAGACAAATTTTGTCTCCCGGAGGGAGACAAAGGTTGTCTCCCGGAGGGAGACAAAGGTTGTCTCCCGGAGAGAGACAAATGTTGTCTCCCGGAGGGAGACAAATGTTGTCTCCCGGAGGGAGACAAAGTTTGTCTCCCGGAGGGAGACAGTTGGTCTCATAGAGGGAGACAAATGTTGTCACCCGGAGGGAGTCAAAGGTTGTCTCCCGGAGGGAGACAAAGGCTGTCTCCGGAGGGAGACAAATGTTGTCTCCCGGAGGGAGACAAATGTTGTCTCCCGGAGGGAGACAAATGTTGTCTCCCGGAGGGAGACAAATATTGTCTCCCGGAGGGAGACAAATGTTGTCTCCCGGAGGGAGACAAATGTTGTCAGACGGAGGGAGACAAAGGTTGTCTCCCGGAGGGGTACAAATGTTGTCTCCCGGAGGGAGACAGTTGGTCTCAGAGAGGGAGACAAATGTTGTCACCCGGAGGGAGACAAAGGTTGTCTCCCGGAGGGAGACAAAGGTTGTCTCCTGGGGGGAGACAAATGTTGTCTCCCTGGGAGACAAATGTTGTCTCCCGGAGGGAGACAAATGTTGTCTCCCGGAGGGAGACAAATGTTGTCACCCGGAGGGAGGCAAATGTTGTCTCCCAGAGGGAGACAAAGTTGTCTCCCGGAAGGAGACAAAGGTTGTCTCCCGGAGGGAGACAAAGGTTGTCTCCCGGAGGGAGACAAATTTTGTCTCCCGGAGGGAGACAAATGTTGTCTCCCAGAGGGAGACAAAGGTTGTCTCCCGGAGGGAGACAAAGGTTGTCTCCCGGAGGGAGACAAAGGTTGTCTCCCGGAGGGAGACAAATGTTGTCTCTCGGAGGGAGACAAATGTTGTCAGCCGGAGGGAGACAAATGTTGTCAGCCGGAGGGAGACAAAGGTTGTCTCCCGGAGGGAGACTATGTTTGTCTCCCGGAGGGAGACAAATGTTGTCTCCCGGAGGGAGACAAAGGTTGTCAGCCGGAGGGAGACAAAGGTTGTCTCCCGGAGGGAGAAAAATGTTGTCTCCCGGAGAGAGACAAATGTTGTCTCCCGGAGGGAGACAAAGGTTGTCTCCCGGAGGGGGACAAATGTTGTCTCCCAGAGGGAGACAAATGTTGTCTCCCGGAGGGAGACAAATGTTGTCTCCCGGAGGGAGACAAATGTTGTCAGACGGAGGGAGACAAAGGTTGTCTCCCGGAGGAAGACAAAGGTTGTCTCCCGGAGGGAGACAAAGGTTGTCTCCCGGAGGGGTACAAATGTTGTCTCCCGGAGGAAGACAAATGTTGTCTCCCGGAGGGAGATAAAGTTTGTCTCCCGGAGGGAGACAGTTGGTCTCATAGAGGGAGACAAATGTTGTCACCCGGAGGGAGTCAAAGGTTGTCTCCCGGAGGGAGACAAAGGCTGTCTCCGGAGGGAGACAAATGTTGTCTCCCGGAGGGAGACAAATGTTGTCTCCCGGAGGGAGACAGTTTGTCACCTGGAGAGAGACAAATGTTGTCTCCCGGAGGGAGACAAAGGTTGTCTCCCGGAGGGAGACAAATGTTGTCTCCCGGAGGGAGACAAATATTGTCTCCAGGAGGGAGACAAATGTTGTCTCCCGGAGGGAGACAAATGTTGTCAGACGGAGGGAGACAAAGGTTGTCTCCCGGAGGGGTACAAATGTTGTCTCCCGGAGGGAGACAAAGTTTGTCTCCCGGAGGGAGACAAAGTTTGTCTCCCGGAGGGAGACAACTGTTGTCTCCCGGAGGGAGACAAAGGTTGTCTCCCGGAGGGAGACAGTTGGTCTCATAGAGGGAGACAAATGTTGTCACCCGGAGGGAGTCAAAGGTTGTCTCCCGGAGGGAGACAAAGGCTGTCTCCCGGAGGGAGACAAATGTTGTCTCCCGGAGGGAGACAAAGGTTGTCTCCCGGAGGGAGACAAATGTTGTCTCCCGGAGGGAGACAAATGTTGTCTCCCGGAGGGAGACAAATGTTGTCAGCCGGAGGGAGACAAATGTTGTCTCCCGGAGGGAGACAAAGGTTGTCTCCCGGAGGGGTACAAATGTTGTCTCCCGAAGGGAGACAAATGTTGTCTCCCGGAGGGAGACAAATGTTGTCTCCCGGAGGGAGACAAAGGTTGTCTCCCGGAGGGGTACAAATGTTGTCTCCCGGAGGGAGACAAATGTTGTCTCCCGGAGGGAGACAAAGTTTGTCTCCCGGAGGGAGACAGTTGGTCTCATAGAGGGAGACAAATGTTGTCACCCGGAGGGAGTCAAAGGTTGTCTCCCGGAGGGAGACAAAGGCTGTCTCCGGAGGGAGACAAATGTTGTCTCCCGGAGGGAGACAAATGTTGTCTCCCGGAGGGAGACAAAGGTTGTCTCCCGGAGGGAGACAAAGGTTGTCTCCCGGAGAGAGAGAAATGTTGTCTCCCGGAGGGAGACAAATGTTGTCTCCCGGAGGGAGACAAAGTTTGTCTCCCGGAGGGAGACAGTTGGTCTCATAGAGGGAGACAAATGTTGTCACCCGGAGGGAGTCAAAGGTTGTCTCCCGGAGGGAGACAAAGGCTGTCTCCGGAGGGAGACAAATGTTGTCTCCCGGAGGGAGACAAATGTTGTCTCCCGGAGGGAGACAAATGTTGTCTCCCGGAGGGAGACAGTTTGTCTCCCGGAGAGAGACAAATGTTGTCTCCCGGAGGGAGACAAAGGTTGTCTCCCGGAGGGAGACAAATGTTGTCTCCCGGAGGGAGACAAATATTGTCTCCCGGAGGGAGACAAATGTTGTCTCCCGGAGGGAGACAAATGTTGTCAGACGGAGGGAGACAAAGGTTGTCTCCCGGAGGGGTACAAATGTTGTCTCCCGGAGGGAGACAGTTGGTCTCAGAGAGGGAGACAAATGTTGTCACCCGGAGGGAGACAAAGGTTGTCTCCCGGAGGGAGACAAAGGTTGTCTCCTGGGGGGAGACAAATGTTGTCTCCCTGGGAGACAAATGTTGTCTCCCGGAGGGAGACAAATGTTGTCTCCCGGAGGGAGACAAATGTTGTCACCCGGAGGGAGGCAAATGTTGTCTCCCAGAGGGAGACAAAGTTGTCTCCCGGAAGGAGACAAAGGTTGTCTCCCGGAGGGAGACAAAGGTTGTCTCCCGGAGGGAGACAAATTTTGTCTCCCGGAGGGAGACAAATGTTGTCTCCCAGAGGGAGACAAAGGTTGTCTCCCGGAGGGAGACAAAGGTTGTCTCCCGGAGGGAGACAAAGGTTGTCTCCCGGAGGGAGACAAATGTTGTCTCTCGGAGGGAGACAAATGTTGTCAGCCGGAGGGAGACAAATGTTGTCAGCCGGAGGGAGACAAAGGTTGTCTCCCGGAGGGAGACTATGTTTGTCTCCCGGAGGGAGACAAATGTTGTCTCCCGGAGGGAGACAAAGGTTGTCAGCCGGAGGGAGACAAAGGTTGTCTCCCGGAGGGAGAAAAATGTTGTCTCCCGGAGAGAGACAAATGTTGTCTCCCGGAGGGAGACAAAGGTTGTCTCCCGGAGGGGGACAAATGTTGTCTCCCAGAGGGAGACAAATGTTGTCTCCCGGAGGGAGACAAATGTTGTCTCCCGGAGGGAGACAAATGTTGTCAGACGGAGGGAGACAAAGGTTGTCTCCCGGAGGAAGACAAAGGTTGTCTCCCGGAGGGAGACAAAGGTTGTCTCCCGGAGGGGTACAAATGTTGTCTCCCGGAGGGAGACAAATGTTGTCTCCCGGAGGGAGATAAAGTTTGTCTCCCGGAGGGAGACAGTTGGTCTCATAGAGGGAGACAAATATTGTCACCCGGAGGGAGTCAAAGGTTGTCTCCCGGAGGGAGACAAAGGCTGTCTCCGGAGGGAGACAAATGTTGTCTCCCGGAGGGAGACAAATGTTGTCTCCCGGAGGGAGACAGTTTGTCACCCGGAGAGAGACAAATGTTGTCTCCCGGAGGGAGACAAAGGTTGTCTCCCGGAGGGAGACAAATGTTGTCTCCCGGAGGGAGACAAATATTGTCTCCAGGAGGGAGACAAATGTTGTCTCCCGGAGGGAGACAAATGTTGTCAGACGGAGGGAGACAAAGGTTGTCTCCCGGAGGGAGACAAATGTTGTCAGCCGGAGGGAGACAAATGTTGTCTCCCGGAGGGAGACAAAGGTTGTCTCCCGGAGGGGTACAAATGTTGTCTCCCGAAGGGAGACAAATGTTGTCTCCCGGAGGGAGACAAATGTTGTCTCCCGGAGGGAGACAAAGGTTGTCTCCCGGAGGGGTACAAATGTTGTCTCCAGGAGGGAGACAAAAGTTGTCTCCCGGAGGGAGACAGTTGGTCTCAGAGAGGGAGACAAATGTTGTCACCCGGAGGGAGACAAAGGTTGTCTCCCGGAGGGAGACAAATGTTGTCTCCCGGAGGGAGACAAATGTTGTCTCCCGGAGGGAGACAAATGTTGTCACCCGGAGGGAGGCAAATGTTGTCTCCCAGAGGGAGACAAAGTTGTCTCCCGGAAGGAGACAAAGGTTGTCTCCCGGAGGGAGACAAAGGTTGTCTCCCGGAGGGAGACAAATGTTGTCTCCCGGAGGGAGACAAATGTTGTCTCCCGGAGGGAGACAAAGGTTGTCTCCCGGAGGGAGACAAAGGTTGTCTCCCGGAGGGAGACAAAGGTTGTCTCCCGGAGGGAGACAAATGTTGTCTCTCGGAGGGAGACAAATGTTGTCAGCCGGAGGGAGACAAATGTTGTCAGCCGGAGGGAGACAAAGGTTGTCTCCCGGAGGGAGACTATGTTTGTCTCCCGGAGGGAGACAAATGTTGTCTCCCGGAGGGAGACAAAGGTTGTCAGCCGGAGGGAGACAAATGTTGTCTCCCGGAGGGAGACAAAGGTTGTCTCCCGGAGGGAGACAAATGTTGTCTCCCAGAGGGAGACAAATTTTGTCTCCCGGAGGGAGACAAATGTTGTCTCCCGGAGGGAGACAAATGTTGTCAGACGGAGGGAGACAAAGGTTGTCTCCCGGAGGAAGACAAAGGTTGTCTCCCGGAGGGAGACAAATGTTGTCTCCCGGAGGGAGACAAATGTTGTCAGACGGAGGGAGACAAAGGTTGTCTCCCGGAGGGGTACAAATGTTGTCTCCCGGAGGGAGACAGTTGGTCTCAGAGAGGGAGACAAATGTTGTCACCCGGAGGGAGACAAAGGTTGTCTCCCGGAGGGAGACAAAGGTTGTCTCCTGGGGGGAGACAAATGTTGTCTCCCTGGGAGACAAATGTTGTCTCCCGGAGGGAGACAAATGTTGTCTCCCGGAGGGAGACAAATGTTGTCACCCGGAGGGAGGCAAATGTTGTCTCCCAGAGGGAGACAAAGTTGTCTCCCGGAAGGAGACAAAGGTTGTCTCCCGGAGGGAGACAAAGGTTGTCTCCCGGAGGGAGACAAATGTTGTCTCCCGGAGGGAGACAAATGTTGTCTCCCAGAGGGAGACAAAGGTTGTCTCCCGGAGGGAGACAAAGGTTGTCTCCCGGAGGGAGACAAAGGTTGTCTCCCGGAGGGAGACAAATGTTGTCTCTCGGAGGGAGACAAATGTTGTCAGCCGGAGGGAGACAAATGTTGTCAGCCGGAGGGAGACAAAGGTTGTCTCCCGGAGGGAGACTATGTTTGTCTCCCAGAGGGAGACAAATGTTGTCTCCCGGAGGGAGACAAAGGTTGTCAGCCGGAGGGAGACAAAGGTTGTCTCCCGGAGGGAGACAAAGGTTGTCTCCCGGAGGGAGAAAAATGTTGTCTCCCGGAGAGAGACAAATGTTGTCTCCCGGAGGGAGACAAAGGTTGTCTCCCGGAGGGGGACAAATGTTGTCTCCCAGAGGGAGACAATTGTTGTCTCCCGGAGGGAGACAAATGTTGTCTCCCGGAGGGAGACAAATGTTGTCAGACGGAGGGAGACAAAGGTTGTCTCCCGGAGGAAGACAAAGGTTGTCTCCCGGAGGGAGACAAAGGTTGTCTCCCGGAGGGGTACAAATGTTGTCTCCCGGAGGGAGACAAATGTTGTCTCCCGGAGGGAGATAAAGTTTGTCTCCCGGAGGGAGACAGTTGGTCTCATAGAGGGAGACAAATGTTGTCACCCGGAGGGAGTCAAAGGTTGTCTCCCGGAGGGAGACAAAGGCTGTCTCCGGAGGGAGACAAATGTTGTCTCCCGGAGGGAGACAAATGTTGTCTCCCGGAGGGAGACAGTTTGTCACCCGGAGAGAGACAAATGTTGTCTCCCGGAGGGAGACAAAGGTTGTCTCCCGGAGGGAGACAAATGTTGTCTCCCGGAGGGAGACAAATATTGTCTCCAGGAGGGAGACAAATGTTGTCTCCCGGAGGGAGACAAATGTTGTCAGACGGAGGGAGACAAAGGTTGTCTCCCGGAGGGGTACAAATGTTGTCTCCCGGAGGGAGACAAAGTTTGTCTCCCGGAGGGAGACAAAGTTTGTCTCCCGGAGGGAGACAACTGTTGTCTCCCGGAGGGAGACAAAGGTTGTCTCCCGGAGGGAGACAGTTGGTCTCATAGAGGGAGACAAATGTTGTCACCCGGAGGGAGTCAAAGGTTGTCTCCCGGAGGGAGACAAAGGCTGTCTCCCGGAGGGAGACAAATGTTGTCTCCCGGAGGGAGACAAAGGTTGTCTCCCGGAGGGAGACAAATGTTGTCTCCCGGAGGGAGACAAATGTTGTCTCCCGGAGGGAGACAAATGTTGTCAGCCGGAGGGAGACAAATGTTGTCTCCCGGAGGGAGACAAAGGTTGTCTCCCGGAGGGGTACAAATGTTGTCTCCCGAAGGGAGACAAATGTTGTCTCCCGGAGGGAGACAAATGTCGTCTCCCGGAGGGAGACAAAGGTTGTCTCCCGGAGGGGTACAAATGTTGTCTCCAGGAGGGAGACAAAGGTTGTCTCCCGGAGGGAGACAAATGTTGTCTCTCGGAGGGTGACAAATGTTGTCAGCCGGAGGGAGACAAATGTTGTCAGCCGGAGGGAGACAAAGGTTGTCTCCCGGAGGGAGACTATGTTTGTCTCCCGGAGGGAGACAAATGTTGTCTCCCGGAGGGAGACAAAGGTTGTCAGCCGGAGGGAGACAAAGGTTGTCTCCCGGAGGGAGACAAAGGTTGTCTCCCGGAGGGAGAAAAATGTTGTCTCCCGGAGAGAGACAAATGTTGTCTCCCGGAGGGAGACAAAGGTTGTCTCCCGGAGGGGGACAAATGTTGTCTCCCAGAGGGAGACAAATGTTGTCTCCCGGAGGGAGACAAATGTTGTCTCCCGGAGGGAGACAAATGTTGTCAGACGGAGGGAGACAAAGGTTGTCTCCCGGAGGAAGACAAAGGTTGTCTCCCGGAGGGAGACAAAGGTTGTCTCCCGGAGGGGTACAAATGTTGTCTCCCGGAGGGAGACAAATGTTGTCTCCCGGAGGGAGATAAAGTTTGTCTCCCGGAGGGAGACAGTTGGTCTCATAGAGGGAGACAAATGTTGTCACCCGGAGGGAGTCAAAGGTTGTCTCCCGGAGGGAGACAAATGTTGTCTCCCGGAGGGAGACAGTTTGTCACCCGGAGAGAGACAAATGTTGTCTCCCGGAGGGAGACAAAGGTTGTCTCCCGGAGGGAGACAAATGTTGTCTCCCGGAGGGAGACAAATATTGTCTCCAGGAGGGAGACAAATGTTGTCTCCCGGAGGGAGACAAATGTTGTCAGACGGAGGGAGACAAAGGTTGTCTCCCGGAGGGGTACAAATGTTGTCTCCCGGAGGGAGACAAAGTTTGTCTCCCGGAGGGAGACAAAGTTTGTCTCCCGGAGGGAGACAACTGTTGTCTCCCGGAGGGAGACAAAGGTTGTCTCCCGGAGGGAGACAGTTGGTCTCATAGAGGGAGACAAATGTTGTCACCCGGAGGGAGTCAAAGGTTGTCTCCCGGAGGGAGACAAAGGCTGTCTCCCGGAGGGAGACAAATGTTGTCTCCCGGAGGGAGACAAAGGTTGTCTCCCGGAGGGAGACAAATGTTGTCTCCCGGAGGGAGACAAATGTTGTCTCCCGGAGGGAGACAAATGTTGTCAGCCGGAGGGAGACAAATGTTGTCTCCCGGAGGGAGACAAAGGTTGTCTCCCGGAGGGGTACAAATGTTGTCTCCCGAAGGGAGACAAATGTTGTCTCCCGGAGGGAGACAAATGTTGTCTCCCGGAGGGAGACAAAGGTTGTCTCCCGGAGGGGTACAAATGTTGTCTCCAGGAGGGAGACAAAAGTTGTCTCCCGGAGGGAGACAGTTGGTCTCAGAGAGGGAGACAAATGTTGTCACCCGGAGGGAGACAAAGGTTGTCTCCCGGAGGGAGACAAAGGTTGTCTCCTGGGGGGAGACAAATGTTGTCTCCCTGGGAGACAAATGTTGTCTCCCGGAGGGAGACAAATGTTGTCTCCCGGAGGGAGACAAATGTTGTCACCCGGAGGGAGGCAAATGTTGTCTCCCAGAGGGAGACAAAGTTGTCTCCCGGAAGGAGACAAAGGTTGTCTCCCGGAGGGAGACAAAGGTTGTCTCCCGGAGGGAGACAAATGTTGTCTCCCGGAGGGAGACAAATGTTGTCTCCCGGAGGGAGACAAAGGTTGTCTCCCGGAGGGAGACAAAGGTTGTCTCCCGGAGGGAGACAAAGGTTGTCTCCCGGAGGGAGACAAATGTTGTCTCTCGGAGGGAGACAAATGTTGTCAGCCGGAGGGAGACAAATGTTGTCAGCCGGAGGGAGACAAAGGTTGTCTCCCGGAGGGAGACTATGTTTGTCTCCCGGAGGGAGACAAATGTTGTCTCCCGGAGGGAGACAAAGGTTGTCAGCCGGAGGGAGACAAATTTTGTCTCCCGGAGGGAGACAAAGGTTGTCTCCCGGAGGGAGACAAAGGTTGTCTCCCGGAGGGGTACAAATGTTGTCTCCCGAAGGGAGACAAATGTTGTCTCCCGGAGGGAGACAAATGTTGTCTCCCGGAGGGAGACAAAGGTTGTCTCCCGGAGGGGTACAAATGTTGTCTCCAGGAGGGAGACAAAAGTTGTCTCCCGGAGGGAGACAGTTGGTCTCAGAGAGGGAGACAAATGTTGTCACCCGGAGGGAGACAAAGGTTGTCTCCCGGAGGGAGACAAAGGTTGTCTCCTGGGGGGAGACAAATGTTGTCTCCCTGGGAGACAAATGTTGTCTCCCGGAGGGAGACAAATGTTGTCTCCCGGAGGGAGACAAATGTTGTCACCCGGAGGGAGGCAAATGTTGTCTCCCAGAGGGAGACAAAGTTGTCTCCCGGAAGGAGACAAAGGTTGTCTCCCGGAGGGAGACAAAGGTTGTCTCCCGGAGGGAGACAAATGTTGTCACCCGGAGGGAGGCAAATGTTGTCTCCCAGAGGGAGACAAAGTTGTCTCCCGGAAGGAGACAAAGGTTGTCTCCCGGAGGGAGACAAAGGTTGTCTCCCGGAGGGAGACAAATGTTGTCTCCCGGAGGGAGACAAATGTTGTCTCCCAGAGGGAGACAAAGGTTGTCTCCCGGAGGGAGACAAAGGTTGTCTCCCGGAGGGAGACAAAGGTTGTCTCCCGGAGGGAGACAAATGTTGTCTCTCGGAGGGAGACAAATGTTGTCAGCCGGAGGGAGACAAATGTTGTCAGCCGGAGGGAGACAAAGGTTGTCTCCCGGAGGGAGACTATGTTTGTCTCCCAGAGGGAGACAAATGTTGTCTCCCGGAGGGAGACAAAGGTTGTCAGCCGGAGGGAGACAAAGGTTGTCTCCCGGAGGGAGACAAAGGTTGTCTCCCGGAGGGAGAAAAATGTTGTCTCCCGGAGAGAGACAAATGTTGTCTCCCGGAGGGAGACAAAGGTTGTCTCCCGGAGGGGGACAAATGTTGTCTCCCAGAGGGAGACAAATGTTGTCTCCCGGAGGGAGACAAATGTTGTCTCCCGGAGGGAGACAAATGTTGTCAGACGGAGGGAGACAAAGGTTGTCTCCCGGAGGAAGACAAAGGTTGTCTCCCGGAGGGAGACAAAGGTTGTCTCCCGGAGGGGTACAAATGTTGTCTCCCGGAGGGAGACAAATGTTGTCTCCCGGAGGGAGATAAAGTTTGTCTCCCGGAGGGAGACAGTTGGTCTCATAGAGGGAGACAAATGTTGTCACCCGGAGGGAGTCAAAGGTTGTCTCCCGGAGGGAGACAAAGGCTGTCTCCGGAGGGAGACAAATGTTGTCTCCCGGAGGGAGACAAATGTTGTCTCCCGGAGGGAGACAGTTTGTCACCCGGAGAGAGACAAATGTTGTCTCCCGGAGGGAGACAAAGGTTGTCTCCCGGAGGGAGACAAATGTTGTCTCCCGGAGGGAGACAAATATTGTCTCCAGGAGGGAGACAAATGTTGTCTCCCGGAGGGAGACAAATGTTGTCAGACGGAGGGAGACAAAGGTTGTCTCCCGGAGGGGTACAAATGTTGTCTCCCGGAGGGAGACAAAGTTTGTCTCCCGGAGGGAGACAAAGTTTGTCTCCCGGAGGGAGACAACTGTTGTCTCCCGGAGGGAGACAAAGGTTGTCTCCCGGAGGGAGACAGTTGGTCTCATAGAGGGAGACAAATGTTGTCACCCGGAGGGAGTCAAAGGTTGTCTCCCGGAGGGAGACAAAGGCTGTCTCCCGGAGGGAGACAAATGTTGTCTCCCGGAGGGAGACAAAGGTTGTCTCCCGGAGGGAGACAAATGTTGTCTCCCGGAGGGAGACAAATGTTGTCTCCCGGAGGGAGACAAATGTTGTCAGCCGGAGGGAGAAAAATGTTGTCTCCCGGAGGGAGACAAAGGTTGTCTCCCGGAGGGGTACAAATGTTGTCTCCCGAAGGGAGACAAATGTTGTCTCCCGGAGGGAGACAAATGTCGTCTCCCGGAGGGAGACAAAGGTTGTCTCCCGGAGGGGTACAAATGTTGTCTCCAGGAGGGAGACAAAGGTTGTCTCCCGGAGGGAGACAAATGTTGTCTCTCGGAGGGAGACAAATGTTGTCAGCCGGAGGGAGACAAATGTTGTCAGCCGGAGGGAGACAAAGGTTGTCTCCCGGAGGGAGACTATGTTTGTCTCCCGGAGGGAGACAAATGTTGTCTCCCGGAGGGAGACAAAGGTTGTCAGCCGGAGGGAGACAAAGGTTGTCTCCCGGAGGGAGACAAAGGTTGTCTCCCGGAGGGAGAAAAATGTTGTCTCCCGGAGAGAGACAAATGTTGTCTCCCGGAGGGAGACAAAGGTTGTCTCCCGGAGGGGGACAAATGTTGTCTCCCAGAGGGAGACAAATGTTGTCTCCCGGAGGGAGACAAATGTTGTCTCCCGGAGGGAGACAAATGTTGTCAGACGGAGGGAGACAAAGGTTGTCTCCCGGAGGAAGACAAAGGTTGTCTCCCGGAGGGAGACAAAGGTTGTCTCCCGGAGGGGTACAAATGTTGTCTCCCGGAGGGAGACAAATGTTGTCTCCCGGAGGGAGATAAAGTTTGTCTCCCGGAGGGAGACAGTTGGTCTCATAGAGGGAGACAAATGTTGTCACCCGGAGGGAGTCAAAGGTTGTCTCCCGGAGGGAGACAAAGGCTGTCTCCGGAGGGAGACAAATGTTGTCTCCCGGAGGGAGACAAATGTTGTCTCCCGGAGGGAGACAGTTTGTCACCCGGAGAGAGACAAATGTTGTCTCCCGGAGGGAGACAAAGGTTGTCTCCCGGAGGGAGACAAATGTTGTCTCCCGGAGGGAGACAAATATTGTCTCCAGGAGGGAGACAAATGTTGTCTCCCGGAGGGAGACAAATGTTGTCAGACGGAGGGAGACAAAGGTTGTCTCCCGGAGGGGTACAAATGTTGTCTCCCGGAGGGAGATAAAGTTTGTCTCCCGGAGGGAGACAAAGTTTGTCTCCCGGAGGGAGACAACTGTTGTCTCCCGGAGGGAGACAAAGGTTGTCTCCCGGAGGGAGACAGTTGGTCTCATAGAGGGAGACAAATGTTGTCACCCGGAGGGAGTCAAAGGTTGTCTCCCGGAGGGAGACAAAGGCTGTCTCCCGGAGGGAGACAAATGTTGTCTCCCGGAGGGAGACAAAGGTTGTCTCCCGGAGGGAGACAAATGTTGTCTCCCGGAGGGAGACAAATGTTGTCTCCCGGAGGGAGACAAATGTTGTCAGCCGGAGGGAGACAAATGTTGTCTCCCGGAGGGAGACAAAGGTTGTCTCCCGGAGGGGTACAAATGTTGTCTCCCGAAGGGAGACAAATGTTGTCTCCCGGAGGGAGACAAATGTTGTCTCCCGGAGGGAGACAAAGGTTGTCTCCCGGAGGGGTACAAATGTTGTCTCCAGGAGGGAGACAAAAGTTGTCTCCCGGAGGGAGACAGTTGGTCTCAGAGAGGGAGACAAATGTTGTCACCCGGAGGGAGACAAAGGTTGTCTCCCGGAGGGAGACAAAGGTTGTCTCCTGGGGGGAGACAAATGTTGTCTCCCTGGGAGACAAATGTTGTCTCCCGGAGGGAGACAAATGTTGTCTCCCGGAGGGAGACAAATGTTGTCACCCGGAGGGAGGCAAATGTTGTCTCCCAGAGGGAGACAAAGTTGTCTCCCGGAAGGAGACAAAGGTTGTCTCCCGGAGGGAGACAAAGGTTGTCTCCCGGAGGGAGACAAATGTTGTCTCCCGGAGGGAGACAAATGTTGTCTCCCGGAGGGAGACAAAGGTTGTCTCCCGGAGGGAGACAAAGGTTGTCTCCCGGAGGGAGACAAAGGTTGTCTCCCGGAGGGAGACAAATGTTGTCTCTCGGAGGGAGACAAATGTTGTCAGCCGGAGGGAGACAAATGTTGTCAGCCGGAGGGAGACAAAGGTTGTCTCCCGGAGGGAGACTATGTTTGTCTCCCGGAGGGAGACAAATGTTGTCTCCCGGAGGGAGACAAAGGTTGTCAGCCGGAGGGAGACAAATGTTGTCTCCCGGAGGGAGACAAAGGTTGTCTCCCGGAGGGAGACAAATGTTGTCTCCCAGAGGGAGACAAATGTTGTCTCCCGGAGGGAGACAAATGTTGTCTCCCGGAGGGAGACAAATGTTGTCAGACGGAGGGAGACAAAGGTTGTCTCCCGGAGGAAGACAAAGGTTGTCTCCCGGAGGGAGACAAAGGTTGTCTCCCGGAGGGGTACAAATGTTGTCTCCCGGAGGGAGACAAATGTTGTCTCCCGGAGGGAGACAAAGTTTGTCTCCCGGAGGGAGACAGTTGGTCTCATAGAGGGAGACAAATGTTGTCACCCGGAGGGAGTCAAAGGTTGTCTCCCGGAGGGAGACAAAGGCTGTCTCCGGAGGGAGACAAAGGTTGTCTCCCGGAGGGAGACAAAGGTTGTCTCCCGGAGGGAGAAAAATGTTGTCTCCCGGAGAGAGACAAATGTTGTCTCCCGGAGGGAGACAAAGGTTGTCTCCCGGAGGGGGACAAATGTTGTCTCCCAGAGGGAGACAAATGTTGTCTCCCGGAGGGAGACAAATGTTGTCTCCCGGAGGGAGACAAATGTTGTCAGACGGAGGGAGACAAAGGTTGTCTCCCGGAGGAAGACAAAGGTTGTCTCCCGGAGGGAGACAAATGTTGTCTCCCGGAGGGAGATAAAGTTTGTCTCCCGGAGGGAGACAGTTGGTCTCATAGAGGGAGACAAATGTTGTCACCCGGAGGGAGTCAAAGGTTGTCTCCCGGAGGGAGACAAAGGCTGTCTCCGGAGGGAGACAAATGTTGTCTCCCGGAGGGAGACAAATGTTGTCTCCCGGAGGGAGACAGTTTGTCACCCGGAGAGAGACAAATGTTGTCTCCCGGAGGGAGACAAAGGTTGTCTCCCGGAGGGAGACAAATGTTGTCTCCCGGAGGGAGACAAAGGTTGTCTCCCGGAGGGAGACAAATGTTGTCTCCCGGAGGGAGACAAATATTGTCTCCAGGAGGGAGACAAATGTTGTCTCCCGGAGGGAGACAAATGTTGTCAGACGGAGGGAGACAAAGGTTGTCTCCCGGAGGGGTACAAATGTTGTCTCCCGGAGGGAGATAAAGTTTGTCTCCCGGAGGGAGACAAAGTTTGTCTCCCGGAGGGAGACAACTGTTGTCTCCCGGAGGGAGACAAAGGTTGTCTCCCGGAGGGAGACAGTTGGTCTCATAGAGGGAGACAAATGTTGTCACCCGGAGGGAGTCAAAGGTTGTCTCCCGGAGGGAGACAAAGGCTGTCTCCCGGAGGGAGACAAATGTTGTCTCCCGGAGGGAGACAAAGGTTGTCTCCCGGAGGGAGACAAATGTTGTCTCCCGGAGGGAGACAAATGTTGTCTCCCGGAGGGAGACAAATGTTGTCAGCCGGAGGGAGACAAATGTTGTCTCCCGGAGGGAGACAAAGGTTGTCTCCCGGAGGGGTACAAATGTTGTCTCCCGAAGGGAGACAAATGTTGTCTCCCGGAGGGAGACAAATGTTGTCTCCCGGAGGGAGACAAAGGTTGTCTCCCGGAGGGGTACAAATGTTGTCTCCAGGAGGGAGACAAAAGTTGTCTCCCGGAGGGAGACAGTTGGTCTCAGAGAGGGAGACAAATGTTGTCACCCGGAGGGAGACAAAGGTTGTCTCCCGGAGGGAGACAAAGGTTGTCTCCTGGGGGGAGACAAATGTTGTCTCCCTGGGAGACAAATGTTGTCTCCCGGAGGGAGACAAATGTTGTCTCCCGGAGGGAGACAAATGTTGTCACCCGGAGGGAGGCAAATGTTGTCTCCCAGAGGGAGACAAAGTTGTCTCCCGGAAGGAGACAAAGGTTGTCTCCCGGAGGGAGACAAAGGTTGTCTCCCGGAGGGAGACAAATGTTGTCTCCCGGAGGGAGACAAATGTTGTCTCCCGGAGGGAGACAAAGGTTGTCTCCCGGAGGGAGACAAAGGTTGTCTCCCGGAGGGAGACAAAGGTTGTCTCCCGGAGGGAGACAAATGTTGTCTCTCGGAGGGAGACAAATGTTGTCAGCCGGAGGGAGACAAATGTTGTCAGCCGGAGGGAGACAAAGGTTGTCTCCCGGAGGGAGACTATGTTTGTCTCCCGGAGGGAGACAAATGTTGTCTCCCGGAGGGAGACAAAGGTTGTCAGCCGGAGGGAGACAAATGTTGTCTCCCGGAGGGAGACAAAGGTTGTCTCCCGGAGGGAGACAAATGTTGTCTCCCAGAGGGAGACAAATGTTGTCTCCCGGAGGGAGACAAATGTTGTCTCCCGGAGGGAGACAAATGTTGTCAGACGGAGGGAGACAAAGGTTGTCTCCCGGAGGAAGACAAAGGTTGTCTCCCGGAGGGAGACAAAGGTTGTCTCCCGGAGGGGTACAAATGTTGTCTCCCGGAGGGAGACAAATGTTGTCTCCCGGAGGGAGACAAAGTTTGTCTCCCGGAGGGAGACAGTTGGTCTCATAGAGGGAGACAAATGTTGTCACCCGGAGGGAGTCAAAGGTTGTCTCCCGGAGGGA
The DNA here is from genome assembly GCA_964019985.1 of Aurelia sp. 4 Dawson et al 2005. Taxonomy (NCBI): domain Eukaryota; kingdom Metazoa; phylum Cnidaria; class Scyphozoa; order Semaeostomeae; family Ulmaridae; genus Aurelia; species Aurelia sp. 4 Dawson et al 2005. The sequence continues at coordinate 4,994,088 of OZ026495.1, forward strand.
GACAAAGGCTGTCTCCGGAGGGAGACAAAGGTTGTCTCCCGGAGGGAGACAAAGGTTGTCTCCCGGAGGGAGAAAAATGTTGTCTCCCGGAGAGAGACAAATGTTGTCTCCCGGAGGGAGACAAAGGTTGTCTCCCGGAGGGGGACAAATGTTGTCTCCCAGAGGGAGACAAATGTTGTCTCCCGGAGGGAGACAAATGTTGTCTCCCGGAGGGAGACAAATGTTGTCAGACGGAGGGAGACAAAGGTTGTCTCCCGGAGGAAGACAAAGGTTGTCTCCCGGAGGGAGACAAAGGTTGTCTCCCGGAGGGGTACAAATGTTGTCTCCCGGAGGGAGACAAATGTTGTCTCCCGGAGGGAGATAAAGTTTGTCTCCCGGAGGGAGACAGTTGGTCTCATAGAGGGAGACAAATGTTGTCACCCGGAGGGAGTCAAAGGTTGTCTCCCGGAGGGAGACAAAGGCTGTCTCCGGAGGGAGACAAATGTTGTCTCCCGGAGGGAGACAAATGTTGTCTCCCGGAGGGAGACAGTTTGTCACCCGGAGAGAGACAAATGTTGTCTCCCGGAGGGAGACAAAGGTTGTCTCCCGGAGGGAGACAAATGTTGTCTCCCGGAGGGAGACAAATATTGTCTCCAGGAGGGAGACAAATGTTGTCTCCCGGAGGGAGACAAATGTTGTCAGACGGAGGGAGACAAAGGTTGTCTCCCGGAGGGGTACAAATGTTGTCTCCCGGAGGGAGACAAAGTTTGTCTCCCGGAGGGAGACAAAGTTTGTCTCCCGGAGGGAGACAACTGTTGTCTCCCGGAGGGAGACAAAGGTTGTCTCCCGGAGGGAGACAGTTGGTCTCATAGAGGGAGACAAATGTTGTCACCCGGAGGGAGTCAAAGGTTGTCTCCCGGAGGGAGACAAAGGCTGTCTCCCGGAGGGAGACAAATGTTGTCTCCCGGAGGGAGACAAAGGTTGTCTCCCGGAGGGAGACAAATATTGTCTCCCGGAGGGAGACAAATGTTGTCTCCCGGAGGGAGACAAATGTTGTCAGCCGGAGGGAGACAAATGTTGTCTCCCGGAGGGAGACAAAGGTTGTCTCCCGGAGGGGTACAAATGTTGTCTCCCGAAGGGAGACAAATGTTGTCTCCCGGAGGGAGACAAATGTTGTCTCCCGGAGGGAGACAAAGGTTGTCTCCCGGAGGGGTACAAATGTTGTCTCCAGGAGGGAGACAAAAGTTGTCTCCCGGAGGGAGACAGTTGGTCTCAGAGAGGGAGACAAATGTTGTCACCCGGAGGGAGACAAAGGTTGTCTCCCGGAGGGAGACAAAGGTTGTCTCCTGGGGGGAGACAAATGTTGTCTCCCATGGAGACAAATGTTGTCTCCCGGAGGGAGACAAATGTTGTCTCCCGGAGGGAGACAAATGTTGTCACCCGGAGGGAGGCAAATGTTGTCTCCCAGAGGGAGACAAAGTTGTCTCCCGGAAGGAGACAAAGGTTGTCTCCCGGAGGGAGACAAAGGTTGTCTCCCGGAGGGAGACAAATGTTGTCTCACGGAGGGAGACAAATGTTGTCTCCCGGAGGGAGACAAAGGTTGTCTCCCGGAGGGAGACAAAGGTTGTCTCCCGGAGGGAGACAAAGGTTGTCTCCCGGAGGGAGACAAATGTTGTCTCTCGGAGGGAGACAAATGTTGTCAGCCGGAGGGAGACAAATGTTGTCAGCCGGAGGGAGACAAAGGTTGTCTCCCGGAGGGAGACTATGTTTGTCTCCCGGAGGGAGACAAATGTTGTCTCCCGGAGGGAGACAAAGGTTGTCAGCCGGAGGGAGACAAATGTTGTCTCCCGGAGGGAGACAAAGGTTGTCTCCCGGAGGGAGACAAATGTTGTCTCCCAGAGGGAGACAAATGTTGTCTCCCGGAGGGAGACAAATGTTGTCTCCCGGAGGGAGACAAATGTTGTCAGACGGAGGGAGACAAAGGTTGTCTCCCGGAGGAAGACAAAGGTTGTCTCCCGGAGGGAGACAAAGGTTGTCTCCCGGAGGGGTACAAATGTTGTCTCCCGGAGGGAGACAAATGTTGTCTCCCGGAGGGAGACAAAGTTTGTCTCCCGGAGGGAGACAGTTGGTCTCATAGAGGGAGACAAATGTTGTCACCCGGAGGGAGTCAAAGGTTGTCTCCCGGAGGGAGACAAAGGCTGTCTCCGGAGGGAGACAAATGTTGTCTCCCGGAGGGAGACAAATGTTGTGTCCCGGAGGGAGACAAATGTTGTCTCCCGGAGGGAGACAGTTTGTCTCCCGGAGAGAGACAAATGTTGTCTCCCGGAGGGAGACAAAGGTTGTCTCCCGGAGGGAGACAAATGTTGTCTCCCGGAGGGAGACAAATATTGTCTCCCGGAGGGAGACAAATGTTGTCTCCCGGAGGGAGACAAATGTTGTCAGACGGAGGGAGACAAAGGTTGTCTCCCGGAGGGGTACAAATGTTGTCTCCCGGAGGGAGACAAAGTTTGTCTCCCGGAGGGAGACAAAGTTTGTCTCCCGGAGGGAGACAACTGTTGTCTCCCGGAGGGAGACAAAGGTTGTCTCCCGGAGGGAGACAGTTGGTCTCATAGAGGGAGACAAATGTTGTCACCCGGAGGGAGTCAAAGGTTGTCTCCCGGAGGGAGACAAAGGCTGTCTCCCGGAGGGAGACAAATGTTGTCTCCCGGAGGGAGACAAAGGTTGTCTCCCGGAGGGAGACAAATGTTGTCTCCCGGAGGGAGACAAATGTTGTCTCCCGGAGGGAGACAAATGTTGTCTCCCGGAGGGAGACAAATGTTGTCTCCCGGAGGGAGACAAATGTTGTCAGACGGAGGGAGACAAAGGTTGTCTCCCGGAGGGAGACAAAGGTTGTCTCCCGGAGGGAGACAAAGGTTGTCTCCCGGAGGGGTACAAATGTTGTCTCCAGGAGGGAGACAAATGTTGTCTCCCGGAGGGAGACAAAGTTTGTCTCCCGGAGGGAGACAAATGTTGTCTCCCGGAGGGAGACAAAGATTGTCTCCCGGAGGGAGACAAATGTTGTCTCCCGGAGGGAGACAAAGGTTGTCTCCCGGAGGGAGACAAATGTTGTCTCCCGGAGGGAGACAAATGTTGTCAGCCGGAGGGAGACAAAGGTTGTCTCCCGGAGGGAGACAAAGGTTGTCTCCCGGAGGGAGAAAAATGTTGTCTCCCGGAGAGAGACAAATGTTATCTCCCGGAGGGAGACAAATGTTGTCTCCCGGAGGGAGACAAAGTTTGTCTCCCGGAGGGAGACAAATGTTGTCAGACGGAGGGAGACAAAGGTTGTCTCCCGGAGGGAGACAAAGGTTGTCTCCCGGAGGGAGACAAATGTTGTCTCCCGGAGGGAGACAAATGTTGTCTCCCGGAGGGAGACAAATGTTGTCAGCCGGAGGGAGACAAAGGTTGTCTCCCGGAGGGGTACAAATGTTGTCTCCCGGAGGGAGACAAATGTTGTCTCCCGGAGGGAGACTATGTTTGTCTCCCGGAGGGAGACAACTGTTGTCTCCCGGAGGGAGACAAAGGTGTCTCCCGGAGGGAGACAGTTGGTCTCATAGAGGGAGACAAATGTTGTCACCCGGAGGGAGACAAAGGTTGTCTCCCGGAGGGAGACAAAGGTTCTCTCCCGGAGGGAGACAAATGTTGTCTCCCGTAGGGAGACAAATGTTGTCACCCAGAGGGAGACAAAGGTTGTCTCCCGGAGGGAGACAAATGTTGTCTCCCGGAGGGAGACAAAGGTTGTCTCCCGGAGGGAGACTAATGTTGTCTCCCGGAGGGAGACAAAGGTTGTCTCCCGGAGGGAGACAGTTTGTCTCATAAAGGGAGACAAAGGTTGTCTCCCGGGGGGAGACAAATGTTGTCTCCCGGAGGGAGACAAATGTTGTCACCCAGAGGGAGACAAAGGTTGTCTCCCGGAGGGAGACAAATGTTGTCTCCCGGAGGGAGACAAAGGTTGTCTCCCGGAGGGGTACAAATGTTGTCTCCCGGAGGGAGACAAATGTTGTCTCCCGGAGGGAGACTATGTTTGTCTCCCGGAGGGAGACAACTGTTGTCACCCGGAGGGAGACAAAGGTGTCCCCCGGAGGGAGACAGTTGGTCTCATAGAGGGAGACAAATGTTGTCACCCGGAGGGAGACAAAGGTTGTTTCCTGGAGGGAGACAAAGGTTGTCTCCCGGAGGGAGACAAATGTTGTCTCCAGGAGGGAGACAAATGTTGTCACCCGGAGGGAGACAAATAATGTCTCCCGGAGGGAGACAAATAATGTCTCCCGGAGGGAGACAAATGTTGTCACCCGGAGGAAGACAAATGTTGTCAGCCGGAGGGAGACAAAGGTTGTCTCCCGGAGGGGTACAAATGTTGTCTCCCGGAGGGAGACAAATGTTGTCTCCCGGAGGGAGACTATGTTTGTCTCCCGGAGGGAGACAACTGTTGTCACCCGGAGGGAGACAAAGGTGTCCCCCGGAGGGAGACAGTTGGTCTCATAGAGGGAGACAAATGTTGTCACCCGGAGGGAGACAAAGGTTGTCTCCCGGAGGGAGACAAAGGTTGTCTCCCGGAGGGAGACAAAGGTTGTCTCCCGGAGGGAGACAAATGTTGTCTCATAGAAGGAGACAAATGTTGTCACCCGGAGGGAGACAAAGGTTGTCTCCCGGAGGGGTACAAATGTTGTCTCCCGGAGGGAGACAAATGTTGTCTCCCGGAGGGAGACTATGTTTGTCTCCCGGAGGGAGACAACTGTTGTCTCCCGGAGGGAGACAAAGGTGTCTCCCGGAGGGAGACAGTTGGTCTCATAGAGGGAGACAAATGTTGTCACCCGGAGGGAGACAAAGGTTGTCTCCCGGAGAAAGACAAAGGTTCTCTCCCGGAGGGAGACAAATGTTGTCTCCCGGAGGGAGACAAATGTTGTCACCCAGAGGGAGACAAAGGTTGTCTCCCGGAGGGAGACAAATGTTGTCTCCCGGAGGGAGACAAAGGTTGTCTCCCGGAGGGAGACTAATGTTGTCTCCCGGAGGGAGACAAAGGTTGTCTCCCGGAGGGAGACAGTTTGTCTCATAAAGGGAGACAAAGGTTGTCTCCCGGGGGGAGACAAATGTTGTCTCCCGGAGGGAGACAAATGTTGTCACCCAGAGGGAGACAAAGGTTGTCTCCCGGAGGGAGACAAATGTTGTCTCCCGGAGGGAGACAAAGGTTGTCTCCCGGAGGGGTACAAATGTTGTCTCCCGGAGGGAGACAAATGTTGTCTCCCGGAGGGAGACTATGTTTGTCTCCCGGAGGGAGACAACTGTTGTCACCCGGAGGGAGACAAAGGTGTCCCCCGGAGGGAGACAGTTGGTCTCATAGAGGGAGACAAATGTTGTCACCCGGAGGGAGACAAAGGTTGTTTCCTGGAGGGAGACAAAGGTTGTCTCCCGGAGGGAGACAAATGTTGTCTCCAGGAGGGAGACAAATGTTGTCACCCGGAGGGAGACAAATAATGTCTCCCGGAGGGAGACAAATAATGTCTCCCGGAGGGAGACAAATGTTGTCACCCGGAGGAAGACAAATGTTGTCAGCCGGAGGGAGACAAAGGTTGTCTCCCGGAGGGGTACAAATGTTGTCTCCCGGAGGGAGACAAATGTTGTCTCCCGGAGGGAGACTATGTTTGTCTCCCGGAGGGAGACAACTGTTGTCACCCGGAGGGAGACAAAGGTGTCCCCCGGAGGGAGACAGTTGGTCTCATAGAGGGAGACAAATGTTGTCACCCGGAGGGAGACAAAGGTTGTCTCCCGGAGGGAGACAAAGGTTGTCTCCCGGAGGGAGACAAAGGTTGTCTCCCGGAGGGAGACAAATGTTGTCTCATAGAAGGAGACAAATGTTGTCACCCGGAGGGAGACAAATGTTGTCTCCCGGAGGGAGACAAATGTTGTCTCCCGGAGGGAGACAAAGGTTGTCTCCCGGAGGGAGACAAAGGTTGTCTCCCGGAGGGAGACAAATGTTGTCTCCTGGAGGGAGACAGTTTGTCTCATAAAGGGAGACAAAGGTTGTCTCCCGGGGGGAGACAAATGTTGTCTCCCGGAGGGAGACAAATGTTGTCTCCCGGAGGGAGACAAATGTTGTCTCCCGGAGGGAGACAAATGTTGTCACCCGGAGGGAGACAAATGTTGTCTCCCGGAGGGAGACAAAGGTTGTCTCCAGGAGGGAAACAAAGGTTGTCTCCCGGAGAGAGACATATGTTATCTCCCGGAGGGAGACAAATGTTGTCTCCCGGAGGGAGACAAAGTTTGTCTCCCGGAGGGAGACAAATGTTGTCAGCCGGAGGGAGACAAAGGTTTTCTCCCGGAGGGAGACAAAGGTTGTCTCCCGGAGGGAGAAAAATGTTGTCTCCCGGAGAGAGACAAATGTTATCTCCCGGAGGGAGACAAATGTTGTCTCCCGGAGGGAGACAAAGTTTGTCTCCCGGAGGGAGACAGTTTGTCTCATAGAGGGAGACAAATGTTGTCTCCCGGAGGGAGACAAATGTTGTCTCCCGGAGGGAGACAAATGTTGTCAGACGGAGGGAGACAAAGGTTGTCTCCCGGAGGGAGACAAAGGTTGTCTCCCGGAGGGAGACAAATGTTGTCTCCCGGAGGGAGACAAATGTTGTCTCCCGGAGGGATACAAAGGTTGTCTCCCGGAGGGAGACAAAGGTTGTCTCCCGGAGGGAGACAAATGTTGTCTCCCGGAGGGAGACAAATGTTGTCAGCCGGAGGGAGACAAAGGTTGTCTCCCGGAGGGGTACAAATGTTGTCTCCCGGAGGGAGACAAATGTTGTCTCCCGGAGGGAGACAACTGTTGTCTCCCGGAGGGAGACAAAGGTTGTCTCCCGGAGGGAGACAATGGTTGTCTCCCGGAGGGAGACAAATGTTGTCTCCAGGAGGGAGACAAATGTTGTCTCCCGGAGGGAGACAAATGTTGTCTCCCGGAGGGAGACAAAGGTTGTCTCCCGGAGGGAGACAAATGTTGTCTCCCGGAGGGAGACAAATGTTGTCTCCCGGAGGGAGACAAATGTTGTCTCCCGGAGGGAGGCAAATGTTGTCTCCCGGAGGGAGACAAAGGTTGTCTCCCGGAGGGAGACAATGGTTGTCTCCCGGAGGGAGACAAATGTTGTCTCCAGGAGGGAGACAAATGTTGTCTCCCGGAGGGAGACAAATGTTTTCTCCCGGAGGGAGACAAAGGTTGTCTCCCGGAGGGAGACAAATGTTGTCTCCCGGAGGGAGACAAAGGTTGTCTCCCGGAGGGAGACAAATGTTGTCTCCCGGAGGGAGACAAATGTTGTCTCCCGGAGGGAGACAAATGTTGTCTCCCAGAGGGAGACAAAGGTTGTCTCCCGGAGGGAGACAGTTTGTCTCATAAAGGGAGACAAAGGTTGTCTCCCGGGGGGAGACAAATGTTGTCTCCCGGAGGGAGACAAATGTTGTCTCCCGGAGGGAGACAAATAATGTCTCCCGGAGGGAGACAAATGTTGTCACCCGGAGGGAGACAAATGTTGTCTCCCGGAGGGAGACAAATGTTGTCAGCCGGAGGGAGACAAAGGTTGTCTCCCGGAGGGGTACAAATGTTGTCTCCCGGAGGGAGACAAATGTTGTCTCCCGGAGGGAGACTATGTTTGTCTCCCGGAGGGAGACAACTGTTGTCTCCCGGAGGGAGACAAAGGTGTCTCCCGGAGGGAGACAGTTGGTCTCATAGAGGGAGACAAATGTTGTCACCCGGAGGGAGACAAAGGTTGTCTCCCGGAGGGAGACAAAGGTTGTCTCCCGGAGGGAGACAAAGGTTGTCTCCCGGAGGGAGACAAATGTTGTCTCCCGGAGGGAGACAAATGTTGTCTCCCGGAGGGAGACAAATAATGTCTCCCGGAGGGAGACAAATGTTGTCACCCGGAGGGAGACAAATGTTGTCTCCCGGAGGGAGACAAATGTTGTCAGCCGGAGGGAGACAAAGGTTGTCTCCCGGAGGGGTACAGATGTTGTCTCCCGGAGGGAGACAAATGTTGTCTCCCGGAGGGAGACTATGTTTGTCTCCCGGAGGGAGACAACTGTTGTCTCCCGGAGGGAGACAAAGGTGTCTCCCGGAGGGAGACAGTTGGTCTCATAGAGGGAGACAAATGTTGTCACCCGGAGGGAGACAAAGGTTGTCTCCCGGAGGGAGACAAAGGTTGTCTCCCGGAGGGAGACAAATGTTGTCTCCCGGAGGGAGACAAATGTTGTCACCCGGAGGGAGACAAAGGTTGTCTCCCGGAGGGAGACAAAGGTTGTCTCCCGGAGGGAGACAAATGTTGTCTCCCGGAGGGAGACAAATAATGTCTCCCGGAGGGAGACAAATGTTGTCTCCCGGAGGGAGACAAAGGTTGTCTCCCGGAGGGAGACAGTTTGTCTCATAGAGGGAGACATATGTTGTCTCACGGAGGGAGACAAATGTTGTCACCCGGAGGGAGACAAAGGTTGTCTCCCGGAGGGAGACAAAAGTTGTCACCCGGAGGGAGACAAATGTTGTCTCCCGGAGGGAGACAAATGTTGTCTCCCGGAGGGAGACAAAGGTTGTCTCCCGGAGGGAGACAAAGGTTGTCTCCCGGAGGGAAACAAAGTTTGTCTCCCGGAGAGAGACAAATGTTATCTCTCGGAGGGAGACAGTTGGTCTCATAGAGGGAGACAAATGTTGTCACCCGAAGGGAGACAAATGTTGTCTCCCGGAGGGAGAAAAATGTTGTCTCCCGGAGGGAGACAGTTTGTCTCATAAAGGGAGACAAAGGTTGTCTCCCGGGGGGAGACAAATGTTGTCTCCCGGAGGGAGACAAATGTTGTCTCCCGGAGGGAGACAAATGTTGTCTTCCGGAGGGAGACAAATGTTGTCACCCGGAGGGAGACAAATGTTGTCTCCCGGAGGGAGACAAATGTTGTCTCCCGGAGGGAGACAAATGTTGTCTCCCGGAGGGAGACAAAGGTTGTCTCCCGGAGGGAGACAAAGGTTGTCTCCCGGAGGGAAACATTGTTTGTCTCCCGGAGGGAGACAACTGTTGTCTCCCGGAGGGAGACAAAGGTGTCTCCCGGAGGGAGACAGTTGGTCTCATAGAGGGAGACAAATGTTGTCACCCGGAGGGAGACAAAGGTTGTCTCCCGGAGGGAGACAAAGGTTGTCTCCCGGAGGGAGACAAATGTTGTCTCCCGGAGGGAGACAAATGTTGTCACCCGGAGGGAGACAAAGGTTGTCTCCCGGAGGGAGACAAAGGTTGTCTCCCGGAGGGAGACAAATGTTGTCTCCCGGAGGGAGACAAATAATGTCTCCCGGAGGGAGACAAATGTTGTCTCCCGGAGGGAGACAAAGGTTGTCTCCCGGAGGGAGACAGTTTGTCTCATAGAGGGAGACATATGTTGTCTCTCGGAGGGAGACAAATGTTGTCACCCGGAGGGAGACAAAGGTTGTCTCCCGGAGGGAGACAAATGTTGTCTCCCGGAGGGAGACAAATGTTGTCACCCGGAGGGAGACAAAGGTTGTCTCCCGGAGGGAGACAAAGGTTGTCTCCCGGAGGGAGACAAATGTTGTCTCCCGGAGGGAGACAAATAATGTCTCCCGGAGGGAGACAAATGTTGTCTCCCGGAGGGAGACAAAGGTTGTCTCCCGGAGGGAGACAGTTTGTCTCATAGAGGGAGACATATGTTGTCTCACGGAGGGAGACAAATGTTGTCACCCGGAGGGAGACAAAGGTTGTCTCCCGGAGGGAGACAAATGTTGTCACCCGGAGGGAGACAAATGTTGTCTCCCGGAGGGAGACAAATGTTGTCAGCCGGAGGGAGACAAAGGTTGTCTCCCGGAGGGGTACAGATGTTGTCTCCCGGAGGGAGACAAATGTTGTCTCCCGGAGGGAGACTATGTTTGTCTCCCGGAGGGAGACAACTGTTGTCTCCCGGAGGGAGACAAAGGTGTCTCCCGGAGGGAGACAGTTGGTCTCATAGAGGGAGACAAATGTTGTCACCCGGAGGGAGACAAAGGTTGTCTCCCGGAGGGAGACAAAGGTTGTCTCCCGGAGGGAGACAAATGTTGTCTCCCGGAGGGAGACAAATGTTGTCACCCGGAGGGAGACAAAGGTTGTCTCCCGGAGGGAGACAAAGGTTGTCTCCCGGAGGGAGACAAATGTTGTCTCCCGGAGGGAGACAAATAATGTCTCCCGGAGGGAGACAAATGTTGTCTCCCGGAGGGAGACAAAGGTTGTCTCCCGGAGGGAGACAGTTTGTCTCATAGAGGGAGACATATGTTGTCTCACGGAGGGAGACAAATGTTGTCACCCGGAGGGAGACAAAGGTTGTCTCCCGGAGGGAGACAAATGTTGTCTCCCGGAAGGAGACAGTTTGTCTCATAAAGGGAGACAAAGGTTGTCTCCCGGGGGGAGACAAATGTTGTCTCCCTGAGGGAGACAAATGTTGTCTCCCGGAGGGAGACAAATGTTGTCTCCCGGAGGGAGACAAAAGTTGTCACCCGGAGGGAGACAAATGTTGTCTCCCGGAGGGAGACAAATGTTGTCTCCCGGAGGGAGACAAAGGTTGTCTCCCGGAGGGAGACAAAGGTTGTCTCCCGGAGGGAAACAAAGTTTGTCTCCCGGAGAGAGACAAATGTTATCTCTCGGAGGGAGACAGTTGGTCTCATAGAGGGAGACAAATGTTGTCACCCGAAGGGAGACAAATGTTGTCTCCCGGAGGGAGAAAAATGTTGTCTCCCGGAGGGAGACAGTTTGTCTCATAAAGGGAGACAAAGGTTGTCTCCCGGGGGGAGACAAATGTTGTCTCCCGGAGGGAGACAAATGTTGTCTCCCGGAGGGAGACAAATGTTGTCTTCCGGAGGGAGACAAATGTTGTCACCCGGAGGGAGACAAATGTTGTCTCCCGGAGGGAGACAAATATTGTCTCCCGGAGGGAGACAAAGGTTGTCTCCCGGAGGGGTACAAATGTTGTCTCCCGGAGGGAGACAAATGTTGTCTCCCGGAGGGAGACAAAGGTTGTCTCCCGGAGGGAGACAAAGGTTGTCTCCCGGAGGGAGACAAATGTTGTCTCCCGGAGGGAGACAAATGTTGTCTCCCGGAGGGAGACAAATGTTGTCTCCCGGAGGGAGACAAATGTTGTCTCCCGGAGGGAGACAAATGTTGTCTCCCGGAGGGAGACAAAGGTTGTCTCCCTGAGGGAGACAAAGGTTATCTCCCGGAGGGAAACAAATGTTGTCTCCCGGAGGGAGACAAATGTTGTCTCCCTCCGGGGGACAAATGTTGTCTCCAGGAGGGAGACAACATCTGTCTCCCTCCGGGAGACAAACGTTGTCACCCGGAGGGGAGACAAATGTTGTCTCCCGGAGGGAGACAAAGGTTGTCTCCCGGAGGGAGACAAATGTTGTCTCCCGGAGGGAGACAAAGGTTGTCTCCCGGAGGGAGACAAATGTTGTCTCCCGGAGGGAGACAAAGGTTGTCTCCCGGAGAGAGACAAATGTTATCTCCCGGAGGGAGACAGTTGGTCTCATAGAGGGAGACAAATGTTGTCACCCGGAGGGAGACAAATGTTGTCTCCCGGAGGGAGACAGTTTGTCTCATAAAGGGAGACAAAGGTTGTCTCCCGGGGGGAGACAAATGTTGTCTCCCAGAGGGAGACAAATGTTGTCTCCCGGAGGGAGACAAATGTTGTCTCCCGGAGGGAGACAAATGTTGTCACCCGGAGGGAGACAAATGTTGTCTCCCGGAGGGAGACAAATGTTGTCTCCCGGAGGGAGACAAACGTTGTCACCCGGAGGGGAGACAAATGTTGTCTCCCGGAGGGGAGACAAATGTTGTCTCCCGGAGGGAGACAAAGGTTGTCTCCCGGAGGGAGACAAATGTTGTCTCCCGGAGGGAGACAAAGGTTGTCTCCCGGAGGGAGACAAATGTTGTCTCCCGGAGGGAGACAAAGGTTGTCTCCCGGAGGGAAACAAAGGTTGTCTCCCGGAGAGAGACAAATGTTATCTCCCGGAGGGAGACAGTTGGTCTCATAGAGGGAGACAAATGTTGTCACCCGGAGGGAGACAAATGTTGTCTCCCGGAGGGAGACAGTTTGTCTCATAAAGGGAGACAAAGGTTGTCTCCCGGGGGGAGACAAATGTTGTCTCCCAGAGGGAGACAAATGTTGTCTCCCGGAGGGAGACAAATGTTGTCTCCCGGAGGGAGACAAATGTTGTCACCCGGAGGGAGACAAATGTTGTCTCCCGGAGGGAGACAAATGTTGTCTCCCGGAGGGAGACAAAGGTTGTCTCCCGGAGGGAGACAAAGGTTGTCTCCCGGAGAGAGACAAATGTTATCTCCCGGAGGGAGACAAATGTTGTCTCCCGGAGGGAGACAAAGGTTGTCTCCCGGAGGGAGACAAAGGTTGTCTCCCGGAGAGAGACAAATGTTATCCCCCGGAGGGAGACAAATGTTGTCTCCCGGAGGGAGACAAAGGTTGTCTCCCCGGGGGAGACAGTTTGTCTCATAGAGGGAGACAAAGGTTGTCTCCCGGAGGGAGACAAATGTTGTCTCCCGGAGGGAGACAAATGTTGTCTCCCGGAGGGAAACAAATGTTGTCTCCCGGAGGGAGACAAAGGTTGTCTCCCGGAGGGAGACAAAGGTTGTCTCCCGGAGGGAGACCGATGTTGTCTCCCGGAGGGAGACAAAGGTTGTCTCCCGGAGGGAGACAAAGGTTATCTCCCGGAGGGAGACAAATGTTGTCTCCCGGAGGGAGACACAGGTTGTCTCCCGGAGGGAGACAAATGTTGTCTCCCGGAGGGAGACAAATGTTGTCTCCCGGAGAGAGACAAATATTGTCTCCCGGAGGGAGACAAATTTTGTCTCCCGGAGGGAGACAAAGGTTGTTTCCCGGAGGGAGACAAAGGTTGTCTCCCGGAGGGAGACAAATGTTGTATCCCGGAGGGAGACAAAGGTTGTCTCCCGGAGGGAGACAAATGTTGTCTCCCGGAGGGAGACAAAGGTTGTCTCCCGGAGGGAAACAAAGGTTGTCTCCCGGAGAGAGACAAATGTTGTCTCCCGGAGGGAGACAGTTGCTCTCATAGAGGGAGACAAATGTTGTCACCCGGAGGGAGACAAATGTTGTCTCCCGGAGGGAGACAAATGTTGTATCCCGGAGGGAGACAAAGGTTGTCTCCAGGAGGGAGACAAATGTTGTCTCCCGGAGGGAGACAAAGGTTGTCTCCCGGAGGGAAACAAATGTTGTCACCCGGAGGGAGACAAATGTTGTCTCCCGGAGGGAGACAAAGGTTGTCTCCCGGAGGGAGACAAATGTTGTCTCCCGGAGGGAGACAAATGTTGTCTCCCGGAGGGAGACAAAGGTTGTCTCCCGGAGGGAGACAAATGTTGTCTCCCGGAGGGAGACAAATGTTGTCTCCCGGAGGGAGACAAAGGTTGTCTCCCGGAGGGAGACAAATGTTGTCTCCCGGAGGGAGACAAAGGTTGTCTCCCGGAGGGAGACAGTTGGTCTCATAGAGGGAGACAAATGTTGTCACCCGGAGGGAGACAAATGTTGTCTCCCGGAGGGAGACAGTTTGTCTCATAAAGGGAGACAAAGGTTGTCTCCCGGGGGGAGACAAATGTTGTCTCCCAGAGGGAGACAAATGTTGTCTCCCGGAGGGAGACAAATGTTGTCTCCCGGAGGGAGACAAATTTTGTCACCCGGAGGGAGACAAATGTTGTCTCCCGGAGGGAGACAAATGTTGTCTCCCGGAGGGAGACAAAGGTCGTCTCCCGGAGGGAGACAAAGGTTGTCTCCCGGAGAGAGACAAATGTTATCTCCCGGAGGGAGACAAATGTTGTCTCCCGGAGGGAGACAAAGGTTGTCTCCCGGAGGGAGACAAAGGTTGTCTCCCGGAGAGAGACAAATGTTATCCCCCGGAGGGAGACAAATGTTGTCTCCCGGAGGGAAAACAATATTGTCTCCCGGAGGGAGACAAATGTTGTCTCCCGGAGGGAGACAAAGGTTGTCACCCGGAGGGAGACAAATGTTGTCTCCCGGAGGGAGACAAAGGTTGTCTCCCGGGGGGAGACATTTTGTCTCATAGAGGGAGACAAAGGTTGTCTCCCGGAGGGAGACAAATGTTGTCTCCCGGAGGGAAACAAATGTTGTCTCCCGGAGGGAGACAAAGGTTGTCTCCCGGAGGGAGACAAAGGTTGTCTCCCGGAGGGAGACACAGGTTGTCTCCCGGAGGGAGACAAATGTTGTCTCCCGGAGGGAGACAAATGTTGTCTCCCGGAGGGAGACAAATATTGTCTCCCGGAGGGAGACAAATTTTGTCTCCCGAAGGGAGACAAAGGTTGTTTCCCGGAGGGAGACAAAGGTTGTCTCCCGGAGGGAGACAAATGTTGTATCCCGGAGGGAGACAAAGGTTGTCTCCCGGAGGGAGACAAATGTTGTCTCCCGGAGGGAGACAAAGGTTGTCTCCCGGAGGGAGACAAATGTTGTATCCCGGAGGGAGACAAAGGTTGTCTCCCGGAGGGAGACAGTTTGTCTCATAGAGGGAGACAAAGGTTGTCTCCCGGAGGGAGACAAATGTTGTCTCCCGGAGGGAGACAAATGTTGTCTCCCGGAGGGAGACAAAGGTTGTCTCCCGGGGGGAGACAGTTTGTCTCATAGAGGGAGACAAATGTTGTCTCCCGGAGGGAAACAAATGTTGTCTCCCGGAGGGAGACAAATATTGTCTCCCGGAGGGAGACAAATTTTGTCTCCCGGAGGGAGACAAAGGTTGTTTCCCGGAGGGAGACAAAGGTTGTCTCCCGGAGGGAGACAAATGTTGTATCCCGGAGGGAGACAAATGTTGTCTCCCGGAGGGAGACAAGGGTTGTCTCCCGGAGGGAGACAAATGTTGTCTCCCGGAGGGAGACAAATGTTGTCTCCCGGAGGGAGACAATTATTGTCTCCCGGAGGGAGACAAATTTTGTCTCCCGGAGGGAGACAAAGGTTGTTTCCCGGAGGGAGACAAATGTTGTCTCCCGGAGGGAGACAAAGGTTGTCTCCCGGAGGGAGACAAATGTTGTATCCCGGAGGGAGACAAAGGTTGTCTCCCGGAGGGAGACAAATGTTGTCTCCCGGAGGGAGACAAAGGTTGTCTCCCGGAGGGAGACAAATGTTGTATCCCGGAGGGAGACAAAGGTTGTCTCCCGGAGGGAGACAGTTTGTCTCATAGAGGGAGACAAAGGTTGTCTCCCGGAGGGAGACAAATGTTGTCTCCCGGAGGGAGACAAATGTTGTCTCCCGGAGGGAGACAAAGGTTGTCTCCCGGGGGGAGACAGTTTGTCTCATAGAGGGAGACAAAGGTTGTCTCCCGGAGGGAGACAAATGTTGTCTCCCGGAGGGAAACAAATGTTGTCTCCCGGAGGGAGACAAATGTTGTCACCCGGAGGGAGACAAATGTTGTCTCCCGGAGGGAGACAAATGTTGTCTCCCGGAGGGAGACAAAGGTTGTCTCCCGGAGGGAGACAAAGGTTGTCTCCCGGAGAGAGACAAATGTTATCTCCCGGAGGGAGACAAATGTTGTCTCCCGGAGGGAGACAAAGGTTGTCTCCCGGAGGGAGACAAAGGTTGTCTCCCGGAGAGAGACAAATGTTATCCCCCGGAGGGAGACAAATGTTGTCTCCCGGAGGGAAAACAATATTGTCTCCCGGAGGGAGACAAATGTTGTCTCCCGGAGGAAGACAAAGGTTGTCACCCGGAGGGAGACAAATGTTGTCTCCCGGAGGGAGACAAAGGTTGTCTCCCGGGGGGAGACAGTTTGTCTCATAGAGGGAGACAAAGGTTGTCTCCCGGAGGGAGACAAATGTTGTCTCCCGGAGGGAAACAAATGTTGTCTCCCGGAGGGAGACAAAGGTTGTCTCCCGGAGGGAGACAAAGGTTGTCTCCCGGAGGGAGACAAAGGTTGTCTCCCGGAGGGAGACCGATGTTGTCTCCCGGAGGGAGACAAAGGTTGTCTCCCGGAGGGAGACAAAGGTTGTCTCCCGGAGGGAGACAAATGTTGTCTCCCGGAGGGAGACACAGGTTGTCTCCCGGAGGGAGACAAATGTTGTCTCCCGGAGGGAGACAAATGTTGTCTCCCGGAGGGAGACAAATATTGTCTCCCGGAGGGAGACAAATTTTGTCTCCCGGAGGGAGACAAAGGTTGTTTCCCGGAGGGAGACAAAGGTTGTCTCCCGGAGGGAGACAAATGTTGTATCCCGGAGGGAGACAAAGGTTGTCTCCCGGAGGGAGACAAATGTTGTCTCCCGGAGGGAGACAAAGGTTGTCTCCCGGAGGGAGACAAATGTTGTATCCCGGAGGGAGACAAAGGTTGTCTCCCGGAGGGAGACAGTTTGTCTCATAGAGGGAGACAAAGGTTGTCTCCCGGAGGGAGACAAATGTTGTCTCCCGGAGGGAGACAAATGTTGTCTCCCGGAGGGAGACAAAGGTTGTCTCCCGGGGGGAGACAGTTTGTCTCATAGAGGGAGACAAAGGTTGTCTCCCGGAGGGAGACAACATTTGTCTCCCGGAGGGAGACAAATGTTGTCTCCCGGAGGGAAACAAATGTTGTCTCCCGGAGGGAGACAAAGGTTGTCTCCCGGAGGGAGACAAAGGTTGTCTCCCGGAGGGAGACAAAGGTTGTCTCCCGGAGGGAGACCGATGTTGTCTCCCGGAGGGAGACAAAGGTTGTCTCCCGGAGGGAGACAAAGGTTGTCTCCCGGAGGGAGACAAATGTTGTCTCCCGGAGGGAGACACAGGTTGTCTCCCGGAGGGAGACAAATGTTGTCTCCCGGAGGGAGACAAATGTTGTCTCCCGGAGGGAGACAAATATTGTCTCCCGGAGGGAGACAAATTTTGTCTCCCGGAGGGAGACAAAGGTTGTTTCCCGGAGGGAGACAAAGGTTGTCTCCCGGAGGGAGACAAATGTTGTATCCCGGAGGGAGACAAAGGTTGTCTCCCGGAGGGAGACAAATGTTGTCTCCCGGAGGGAGACAAAGGTTGTCTCCCGGAGGGAGACAAATGTTGTATCCCGGAGGGAGACAAAGGTTGTCTCCCGGAGGGAGACAGTTTGTCTCATAGAGGGAGACAAAGGTTGTCTCCCGGAGGGAGACAAATGTTGTCTCCCGGAGGGAGACAAATGTTGTCTCCCGGAGGGAGACAAAGGTTGTCTCCCGGGGGGAGACAGTTTGTCTCATAGAGGGAGACAAAGGTTGTCTCCCGGAGGGAGACAACATTTGTCTCCCGGAGGGAGACAAATGTTGTCTCCCGGAGGGAAACAAATGTTGTCTCCCGGAGGGAGACAAAGGTTGTCTCCCGGAGGGAGACAAAGGTTGTCTCCCGGAGGGAGACAAAGGTTGTCTCCCGGAGGGAGACCGATGTTGTCTCCCGGAGGGAGACAAAGGTTGTCTCCCGGAGGGAGACAAAGGTTGTCTCCCGGAGGGAGACAAATGTTGTCTCCCGGAGGGAGACACAGGTTGTCTCCCGGAGGGAGACAAATGTTGTCTCCCGGAGGGAGACAAATGTTGTCTCCCGGAGGGAGACAAATATTGTCTCCCGGAGGGAGACAAATTTTGTCTCCCGGAGGGAGACAAAGGTTGTTTCCCGGAGGGAGACAAAGGTTGTCTCCCGGAGGGAGACAAATGTTGTATCCCGGAGGGAGACAAAGGTTGTCTCCCGGAGGGAGACAAATGTTGTCTCCCGGAGGGAGACAAAGGTTGTCTCCCGGAGGGAGACAAATGTTGTATCCCGGAGGGAGACAAAGGTTGTCTCCCGGAGGGAGACAGTTTGTCTCATAGAGGGAGACAAAGGTTGTCTCCCGGAGGGAGACAAATGTTGTCTCCCGGAGGGAGACACAGGTTGTCTCCCGGAGGGAGACAAATGTTGTCTCCCGGAGGGAGACAAATGTTGTCTCCCGGAGGGAGACAAATATTGTCTCCCGGAGGGAGACAAATTTTGTCTCCCGGAGGGAGACAAAGGTTGTTTCCCGGAGGGAGACAAAGGTTGTCTCCCGGAGGGAGACAAATGTTGTATCCCGGAGGGAGACAAAGGTTGTCTCCCGGAGGGAGACAAATGTTGTCTCCCGGAGGGAAACAAATGTTGTCTCCCGGAGGGAGACAAATATTGTCTCCCGGAGGGAGACAAATTTTGTCTCCCGGAGGGAGACAAAGGTTGTTTCCCGGAGGGAGACAAAGGTTGTCTCCCGGAGGGAGACAAATGTTGTATCCCGGAGGGAGACAAA
Source organism: Aurelia sp. 4 Dawson et al 2005 (assembly GCA_964019985.1). Taxonomy (NCBI): domain Eukaryota; kingdom Metazoa; phylum Cnidaria; class Scyphozoa; order Semaeostomeae; family Ulmaridae; genus Aurelia; species Aurelia sp. 4 Dawson et al 2005. The sequence goes on from OZ026495.1 coordinate 5,012,341, forward strand.
TGTTGTCTCCCGGAGGGAGACAAGGGTTGTCTCCCGGAGGGAGACAAAGGTTGTCTCCCGGAGGGAGACAAAGTTTGTCTCCCGGAGGGAGACAGATGTTGTCTCCCGGAGGAAGACAAATGTTGTCTCCCGGAGGGAGACAAATGTTGTCTCCCGGAGGGAGACAATTATTGTCTCCCGGAGGGAGACAAATTTTGTCTCCCGGAGGGAGACAAAGGTTGCTTCCCGGAGGGAGACAAGGGTTGTCTCCCGGAGGGAGACAAAGGTTGTCTCCCGGAGGGAGACAAAGTTTGTCTCCCGGAGGGAGACAGATGTTGTCTCCCGGAGGAAGACAAATGTTGTCTCCCGGAGGGAGACAAATGTTGTCTCCCGGAGGGAGACAATTATTGTTTCCCGGAGGGAGACAAATTTTTTCTCCCGGAGGGAGACAAAGGTTGTTTCCCGGAGGGAGACAAGGATTGTCTCCCGGAGGGAGACAAAGGCTGTCTCCCGGAGGGAGACAAAGTTTGTCTCCCGGAGGGAGACAGATGTTGTCTCCCGGAGGAAGACAAATGTTGTCTCCCGGAGGGAGACAAATGTTGTCTCCCGGAGGGAGACAATTATTGTCTCCCGGAGGGAGACAAATTTTGTCTCCCGGAGGGAGACAAAGGTTGTTTCCCGGAGGGAGACAAATGATGTCTCAAGGAGGGAGACAAAGGTTGTCTCCCGGAGGGAGACAAATGTTGTATCCCGGAGGGAGACAAAGGTTGTCTCCCGGAGGGAGACAAATGTTGTCTCCCGGAGGGAGACAAAGGTTGTCTCCCGGAGGGAGACAAATGTTGTATCCCGGAGGGAGACAAAGGTTGTCTCCCGGAGGGAGACAGTTTGTCTCATAGAGGGAGACAAAGGTTGTCTCCCGGAGGGAGACAAATGTTGTCTCCCGGAGGGAGACAAATGTTGTCTCCCGGAGGGAGACAGATGTTGTCTCCCGGAGGAAGACAAATGTTGTCTCCCGGAGGGAGACAAATGTTGTCTCCCGGAGGGAGACAATTATTGTCTCCCGGAGGGAGACAAATTTTGTCTCCCGGAGGGAGACAAAGGTTGCTTCCCGGAGGGAGACAAGGGTTGTCTCCCGGAGGGAGACAAAGGTTGTCTCCCGGAGGGAGACAAAGTTTGTCTCCCGGAGGGAGACAGATGTTGTCTCCCGGAGGAAGACAAATGTTGTCTCCCGGAGGGAGACAAATGTTGTCTCCCGGAGGGAGACAATTATTGTTTCCCGGAGGGAGACAAATTTTTTCTCCCGGAGGGAGACAAAGGTTGTTTCCCGGAGGGAGACAAGGATTGTCTCCCGGAGGGAGACAAAGGCTGTCTCCCGGAGGGAGACAAAGTTTGTCTCCCGGAGGGAGACAGATGTTGTCTCCCGGAGGAAGACAAATGTTGTCTCCCGGAGGGAGACAAATGTTGTCTCCCGGAGGGAGACAATTATTGTCTCCCGGAGGGAGACAAATTTTGTCTCCCGGAGGGAGACAAAGGTTGTTTCCCGGAGGGAGACAAATGATGTCTCAAGGAGGGAGACAAAGGTTGTCTCCCGGAGGGAGACAAATGTTGTATCCCGGAGGGAGACAAAGGTTGTCTCCCGGAGGGAGACAAATGTTGTCTCCCGGAGGGAGACAAAGGTTGTCTCCCGGAGGGAGACAAATGTTGTATCCCGGAGGGAGACAAAGGTTGTCTCCCGGAGGGAGACAGTTTGTCTCATAGAGGGAGACAAAGGTTGTCTCCCGGAGGGAGACAAATGTTGTCTCCCGGAGGGAGACAAATGTTGTCTCCCGGAGGGAGACAAAGGTTGTCTCCCGGGGGGAGACAGTTTGTCTCATAGAGGGAGACAAAGGTTGTCTCCCGGAGGGAGACAAATGTTGTCTCCCGGAGGGAGACACAGGTTGTCTCCCGGAGGGAGACAAATGTTGTCTCCCGGAGGGAGACAAATGTTGTCTCCCGGAGGGAGACAAATGTTGTCTCCCGGAGGGAGACAAAGGTTGTCTCCCGGAGGGAGACAAATGTTGTCTCCCAGAGGGAGACAAATGTTGTCTCCCGGAGGGAGACAAAGGTTGTCTCCCGGGGGGAGACAAAGGTTGTCTCCCGGGGGGAGACAGTTTGTCTCATAGAGGGAGACAAAGGTTGTCTCCCGGAGGGAGACAAATGTTGTCTCCCGGAGGGAGACAAATGTTGTCTCCCGGAGGGAGACAGATGTTGTCTCCCGGAGGGAGACAAAGGTTGTCTCCCGGAGGGAGACAAAGGTTGTCTCCCGGAGGGAGACAAATGTTGTCTCCCGGAGGGAGACAAAGGTTGTCTCTTGGAGGGAAACAAATGTTGTATCCCGGAGGGAGACAAAGGTTGTCTCCCGGAGGGAGACAAATGTTGTATCCCGGAGGGAGACAAAGGTTGTCTCCCGGAGGGAGACAGTTTGTCTCATAGAGGGAGACAAAGGTTGTTTCCCGGAGGGAGACAAATGTTGTCAGCCGGAGGGAGACAAAGGTCGTCTCCCGGAGGGAGACAAAGGTTGTCTCCCGGAGGGAGACAAATGTTGTCTCCCGGAGGGAGACAAATGTTGTCTCCCGGAGGGAGACAAAGGTTGTCTCCCGGAGGGAGACAAAGGTTGTCTCCCGGAGGGGTACAAATGTTCTCTCCCGGAGGGAGACAAATGTTGTCTCCCGGAGGGAGACAAAGTTTGTCTCCCGGAGGGAGACAACTGTTGTCTCCCGGAGGGAGACAAAGGTTGTCTCCCTGAGGGAGACAAATGTTGTCACCCGGAGAGAGACAAAGGTTGTCTCTCGGAGGGAGACAAAGGTTGTCTCCCGGAGGGAGACAAATGTTATCTCCCGGAGGGAGACAAAGGTTGTCTCATAAAGGGAGACAAAGGTTGTCTCCCGGGGGGAGACAAATGTTGTCTCCCGGAGGGAGACAAATGTTGTCTCCCGGAGGGAGACAAATGTTGTCACCCGGATTGAGACAAATGTTGTCTCCCGGAGGGAGACAAATGTTGTCTCCCGGAGGGAGACAAAGGTTGTCTCCCGGAGGGAGACAAATGTTGTCTCCTGGAGGGAGACAAAGGTTGTCTCCCGGAGAGAGACAAATGTTATCTCCCGGAGGGAGACAAATGTTGTCTCCCGGAGGGAGACAAAGGTTGTCTCCCGGAGGGAGACAAAGGTTGTCTCCCGGAGGGAGACAAAGGTTGTCTCCCGGAGGGGTACAAACGTTGTCTCCCGGAGGGAGACAAATGTTGTCTCCCGGAGGGAGACAATATTTGTCTCCCGGAGGGAGACAACTGTTGTCTCCCGGAGGGAGACAAAGGTTGTCTCCCTGAGGGAGACAAATGTTGTCACCCGGAGGGAGACAAATGTTGTCTCCCGGAGGGAGACAAATGTTGTCTCCCGGAGGGAGACAAAGGTTGTCTCCCGGAGAGAGACAAATGTTATCTCCCGGAGGGAGACAAATGTTGTCTCCCGGAGGGAGACAAAGATTGTCTCCCGGAGGGAGACAGTTTGTCTCATAGAGGGAGACAAATGTTGTCTCCCGGAGGGAGACAAAGGTTGTCTCCCGTAGGGAGACCAATGTTGTCTCCCGGAGGGAGACAAATGTTGTCTCCCGGAGGGAGACAAAGGTTGTCTCCCGGAGGGAGACAAAGGTTGTCTCCCGGAGGGAGACAAATGTTGTCTCCCGGAGGGAGACAAATGTTGTCTCCCGGAGGGAGACAAATGTTGTCAGCCGGAGGGAGACAAAAGTTGTCTCCCGGAGGGAGACAAAGGTTGTCTCTCGGAGGGAGACAAATGTTGTCTCCCGGAGGGAGACAAATGTTGTCTCCCGGAGGGAGACAAAGGTTGTCTCCCGGAGGGAGACAAAGGTTGTCTCCCGGAGGGAGACAAAGGTTGTCTCCCGGAGGGAGACAAAGGTTGTCTCCCGGAGGGGTACAAAGGTTGTCTCCCGGAGGGAGACAAATGTTGTCTCCCGGAGGGAGACAAAGGTTGTCTCCCGGAGAGAGACAAATGTTATCTCCCGGAGGGAGACAGTTTGTCTCATATTGGGAGACAAATGTTGTCTCCCGGAGGGAGACAAATGTTGTCTCCCGGAGGGAGACAAATGTTGTCAGCCGGAGGGAGACAAAGGTTGTCTCCCGGAGGGAGACAAATGTTGTCTCCCGGAGGGAGACAAAGGTTGTCTCCCGGAGGGAGACAAAGGTTGTCTCCCGGAGGGGTACAAAGGTTGTCTCCCGGAGGGAGACAAATGTTGTCTCCCGGAGGGAGACAAAGGTTGTCTCCCGGAGGGAGACAAAGGATGTCTCCCGGAGGGAGACAAAGGTTGTCTCCCGGAGGGAGACAAAGGTTGTCTCACGGAGGGAGACAAAGGTTGTCTCCCGGAGGGGTACAAATGTTGTCTCCCGGAGGGAGACAAATATTATCTCCCGGAGGGAGACAAATGTTGTCTCCCGGAGGGAGACAAAGGTTGTCTCCCGGAGGGAGACAAAGGTTGTCTCCCGGAGGGAGACAAATGTTGTCTCTCGGAGGGAGACAAATGTTGTCTCCCGGAGGGAGACAAATGTTGTCAGCCGGAGGGAGACAAAGGTTGTCTCTCGGAGGGAGACCAATGTTGTCTCCCGGAGGGAGACAAAGGTTGTCTCCCGGAGGGGTACAAAGGTTGTCTCCCGGAGGGAGACAAATGTTGTCTCCCGGAGGGAGACAAAGTTTGTCTCCCGGAGAGAGACAAATGTTATCTCCCGGAGGGAGACAGTTTGCCTCATATTGGGAGACAAATGCTGTCTCCCGGAGGGAGACAAATGTTGTCTCCCGGAGGGAGACAAATGTTGTCAGCCGGAGGGAGACAAAGGTTGTCTCCCGGAGGGAGACAAAGGTTGTCTCCCGGAGGGAGACAAATGTTGTCTCCCGGAGGGAGACAAAGGTTGTCTCCCAGAGAGAGACAAATGTTATCTCCCGGAGGGAGACAGTTTGTCTCATATTGGGAGACAAATGCTGTCTCCCGGAGGGAGACAAATGTTGTCTCCCGGAGGGAGACAAATGTTGTCAGCCGGAGGGAGACAAAGGTTGTCTCCCGGAGGGAGACAAAGGTTGTCTCTCGGAGGGAGACAAATGTTGTCTCCCGGAGGGAGACAAAGGTTGTCTCCCGGAGGGGTACAAAGGTTGTCTCCCGGAGGGAGACAAATGTTGTCTCCCGGAGGGAGACAAAGGTTGTCTCCCAGAGAGAGACAAATGTTATCTCCCGGAGGGAGACAGTTTGTCTCATATTGGGAGACAAATGTTGTCTCCCGGAGGGAGACAAAGGTTGTCTCCCGGAAGGAGACAAAGGTTGTCTCCCGGAGGGAGACAAAGGTTGTCTCCCGGAGGGGTACAAAGGTTGTCTCCCGGAGGGAGACAAATGTTGTCTCCCGGAGGGAGACAAAGGTTGTCTCCCGGAGGGAGACAAATGTTGTCTCCCGGAGGGAGACAAAGGTTGTCTCCCGGAGGGAGACAAATGTTGTCTCCCGGAGGGAGATAAAGGTTGTCTCCCGGAGGGAGACAAAGGTTGTCTCCGGGAGGGATACAAATGTTGTCTCCCGGAGGGAGACAAATGTTGTCTCCCGGAGGGAGACAAAGGTTGTCTCCCGGAGGGAGACAAAGGTTGTCTCCCAGAGGGAGACAAATGTTGTCTCCCGGAGGGAGACAAATGTTGTCAGCCGGAGGGAGACAAAGGTTGTCTCCCGGAGGGAGACAAAGGTTGTCTCTCGGAAGGAGACAAATGTTGTCTCCCGGAGGGAGACAAATGTTGTCTCCCGGAGGGAGACAAATGTTGTCAGCCGGAGGGAGACAAAGGTTGTCTCCCGGAGGGAGACAAAGGTTGTCTCCCAGAGAGAGACAAATGTTATCTCCCGGAGGGAGACAGTTTGTCTCATATTGGGAGACAAATGCTGTCTCCCGGAGGGAGACAAATGTTGTCTCCCGGAGGGAGACAAATGTTGTCAGCCGGAGGGAGACAAAGGTTGTCTCCCGGAGGGAGACAAAGGTTGTCTCTCGGAGGGAGACAAATGTTGTCTCCCGGAGGGAGACAAAGGTTGTCTCCCGGAGGGGTACAAAGGTTGTCTCCCGGAGGGAGACAAATGTTGTCTCCCGGAGGGAGACAAAGGTTGTCTCCCAGAGAGAGACAAATGTTATCTCCCGGAGGGAGACAGTTTGTCTCATATTGGGAGACAAATGTTGTCTCCCGGAGGGAGACAAAGGTTGTCTCCCGGAAGGAGACAAAGGTTGTCTCCCAGAGGGAGACAAATGTTGTCTCCCGGAGGGAGACAAATGTTGTCAGCCGGAGGGAGACAAAGGTTGTCTCCCGGAGGGAGACAAATGTTGTCTCCCGGAGGGAGACAAATGTTGTCAGCCGGAGGGAGACAAAGGTTGTCTCCCGGAGGGAGACAAAGGTTGTCTCCCGGAGGGAGACAAATGTTGTCTCCCGGAGGGAGACAAAGGTTGTCTCCCAGAGAGAGACAAATGTTATCTCCCGGAGGGAGACAGTTTGTCTCATATTGGGAGACAAATGCTGTCTACCGGAGGGAGACAAATGTTGTCTCCCGGAGGGAGACAAATGTTGTCAGCCGGAGGGAGACAAAGGTTGTCTCCCGGAGGGAGACAAAGGTTGTCTCTCGGAGGGAGACAAATGTTGTCTCCCGGAGGGAGACAAAGGTTGTCTCCCGGAGGGGTACAAAGGTTGTCTCCCGGAGGGAGACAAATGTTGTCTCCCGGAGGGAGACAAAGGTTGTCTCCCAGAGAGAGACAAATGTTATCTCCCGGAGGGAGACAGTTTGTCTCATATTGGGAGACAAATGTTGTCTCCCGGAGGGAGACAAAGGTTGTCTCCCGGAAGGAGACAAAGGTTGTCTCCCGGAGGGAGACAAAGGTTGTCTCCCGGAGGGGTACAAAGGTTGTCTCCCGGAGGGAGACAAATGTTGTCTCCCGGAGGGAGACAAAGGTTGTCTCCCGGAGGGAGACAAATGTTGTCTCCCGGAGGGAGACAAAGGTTGTCTCCCGGAGGGAGACAAATGTTGTCTCCCGGAGGGAGATAAAGGTTGTCTCCCGGAGGGAGACAAATGTTGTCTCCCGGAGGGAGACAAAGGTTGTCTCCCAGAGAGAGACAAATGTTATCTCCCGGAGGGAGACAGTTTGTCTCATATTGGGAGACAAATGTTGTCTCCCGGAGGGAGACAAAGGTTGTCTCCCGGAAGGAGACAAAGGTTGTCTCCCAGAGGGAGACAAATGTTGTCTCCCGGAGGGAGACAAATGTTGTCAGCCGGAGGGAGACAAAGGTTGTCTCCCGGAGGGAGACAAATGTTGTCTCCCGGAGGGAGACAAATGTTGTCAGCCGGAGGGAGACAAAGGTTGTCTCCCGGAGGGAGACAAAGGTTGTCTCCCGGAGGGAGACAAATGTTGTCTCCCGGAGGGAGACAAAGGTTGTCTCCCAGAGAGAGACAAATGTTATCTCCCGGAGGGAGACAGTTTGTCTCATATTGGGAGACAAATGCTGTCTCCCGGAGGGAGACAAATGTTGTCTCCCGGAGGGAGACAAATGTTGTCAGCCGGAGGGAGACAAAGGTTGTCTCCCGGAGGGAGACAAAGGTTGTCTCTCGGAGGGAGACAAATGTTGTCTCCCGGAGGGAGACAAAGGTTGTCTCCCGGAGGGGTACAAAGGTTGTCTCCCGGAGGGAGACAAATGTTGTCTCCCGGAGGGAGACAAAGGTTGTCTCCCAGAGAGAGACAAATGTTATCTCCCGGAGGGAGACAGTTTGTCTCATATTGGGAGACAAATGTTGTCTCCCGGAGGGAGACAAAGGTTGTCTCCCGGAAGGAGACAAAGGTTGTCTCCCGGAGGGAGACAAAGGTTGTCTCCCGGAGGGGTACAAAGGTTGTCTCCCGGAGGGAGACAAATGTTGTCTCCCGGAGGGAGACAAAGGTTGTCTCCCGGAGGGAGACAAATGTTGTCTCCCGGAGGGAGACAAAGGTTGTCTCCCGGAGGGAGACAAATGTTGTCTCCCGGAGGGAGATAAAGGTTGTCTCCCGGAGGGAGACAAAGGTTGTCTCTGGGAGGGATACAAATGTTGTCTCCCGGAGGGAGACAAATGTTGTCTCCCGGAGGGAGACAAAGGTTGTCTCCCGGAGGGAGACAAAGGTTGTCTCCCAGAGGGAGACAAAGGTTGTCTCTCGGAGGGAGACAAATGTTGTCTCCCGGAGGGAGACAAAGGTTGTCTCCCGGAGGGGTACAAAGGTTGTCTCCCGGAGGGAGACAAATGTTGTCTCCCGGAGGGAGACAAAGGTTGTCTCCCAGAGAGAGACAAATGTTATCTCCCGGAGGGAGACAGTTTGTCTCATATTGGGAGACAAATGTTGTCTCCCGGAGGGAGACAAAGGTTGTCTCCCGGAAGGAGACAAAGGTTGTCTCCCGGAGGGAGACAAAGGTTGTCTCCCGGAGGGGTACAAAGGTTGTCTCCCGGAGGGAGACAAATGTTGTCTCCCGGAGGGAGACAAAGGTTGTCTCCCGGAGGGAGACAAATGTTGTCTCCCGGAGGGAGACAAAGGTTGTCTCCCGGAGGGAGACAAATGTTGTCTCCCGGAGGGAGATAAAGGTTGTCTCCCGGAGGGAGACAAAGGTTGTCTCTGGGAGGGATACAAATGTTGTCTCCCGGAGGGAGACAAATGTTGTCTCCCGGAGGGAGACAAAGGTTGTCTCCCGGAGGGAGACAAAGGTTGTCTCCCAGAGGGAGACAAATGTTGTCTCCCGGAGGGAGACAAATGTTGTCAGCCGGAGGGAGACAAAGGTTGTCTCCCGGAGGGAGACAAAGGTTGTCTCTCGGAAGGAGACAAATGTTGTCTCCCGGAGGGAGACAAATGTTGTCTCCCGGAGGGAGACAAAGGTTGTCTCCCGGAGGGAGACAAAGGTTGTCTCCCGGAGGGGTACAAACGTTGTCTCCCGGAGGGAGACAAATGTTGTCTCCCGGAGGGAGACAATATTTGTCTCCCGGAGGGAGACAACTGTTGTCTCCCAGAGAGAGACAAAGGTTGTCTCCCTGAGGGAGACAGTTGGTCTCATAGAGGGAGACAAATGTTGTCACCCGGAGAGAGACAAAGGTTGTCTCCCGGAGGGAGACAAAGGTTGTCTCCCGGAGGGAGACAAAGTTTGTCTCCCGGAGGGAGACAAAGGTTGTCTCCCGGAGGGAGACAAATGTTATCTCCCGGAGGGAGACAGTTTGTCTCATATTGGGAGACAAATGTTGTCTCCCGGAGGGAGACAAATGTTGTCTCCCGGAGGGAGACAAATGTTGTCAGCCGGAGGGAGACAAAGGTTGTCTCCCGGAGGGAGACAAAGGTTGTCTCTCGGAAGGTGACAAATGTTGTCTCTCGGAGGGAGACAAATGTTGTCTCCCGGAGGGAGACAAAGGTTGTCTCCCGGAGGGAGACAAAGGTTGTCTCCCGGAGGGGTACAAAGGTTGTCTCCCTGAGGGAGACAAATGTTGTCTCCCGGAGGGAGACAAAGGTTGTCTCCCAGAGGGAGACAAAGGTTGTCTCCCGGAGGGAGACAAAAGTTGTCTCACGGAGGGAGACAAAGGTTGTCTCCCGGAGGGGTACAAATGTTGTCTCCCGGAGGGAGACAAATGTTATCTCCCGGAGGGAGACAAATGTTGTCTCCCGGAGGGAGACAAAGGTTGTCTCCCGGAGGGAGACAAAGGTTGTCTCCCGGAGGGAGACAAATGTTGTCTCTCGGAGGGAGACAAATGTTGTCTCCCGGAGGGAGACAAATGTTGTCAGCCGGAGGGAGACAAAGGTTGTCTCCCGGAGGGAGACAAAGGTTGTCTCTCGGAGGGAGACAAATGTTGTCTCCCGGAGGGAGACAAAGGTTGTCTCCCGGAGGGGTACAAAGGTTGTCTCCCGGAGGGAGACAAATGTTGTTTCCCGGATGGAGACAAATGTTGTCTCCCGGAGGGAGACAAAGGTTGTCTCCCGGAGAGAGACAAATGTTATCTCCCGGAGGGAGACAGTTTGTCTCATATTGGGGTACAAAGGTTGTCTCCCGGAGGGAGACAAATGTTGTCTCCCGGAGGGAGACAAAGGTTGTCTCCCGGAGGGAGACAAAGGTTGTCTCCCGGAGGGAGACAAAGGTTGTCTCACGGAGGGAGACAAAGGTTGTCTCCCGGAGGGGTACAAATGTTGTCTCCCGGAGGGAGACAAATGTTATCTCCCGGAGGGAGACAAATGTTGTCTCTCGGAGGGAGACAAATGTTGTCTCCCGGAGGGAGACAAAGGTTGTCTCCCGGAGGGGTACAAAGGTTGTCTCCCGGAGGGAGACAAATGTTGTCTCCCGGAGGGAGACAAAGGTTGTCTCCCGGAGAGAGACAAATGTTATCTCCCGGAGGGAGACAGTTTGTCTCATATTGGGAGACAAATGCTGTCTCCCGGAGGGAGACAAATGTTGTCTCCCGGAGGGAGACAAATGTTGTCAGCCGGAGGGAGACAAAGGTTGTCTCCCGGAGGGAGACAAAGGTTGTCTCTCGGAGGGAGACAAATGTTGTCTCCCGGAGGGAGACAAAGGTTGTCTCCCGGAGGGGTACAAAGGTTGTCTCCCGGAGGGAGACAAATGTTGTCTCCCGGAGGGAGACAAAGGTTGTCTCCCAGAGAGAGACAAATGTTATCTCCCGGAGGGAGACAGTTTGTCTCATATTGGGAGACAAATGCTGTCTCCCGGAGGGAGACAAATGTTGTCTCCCGGAGGGAGACAAATGTTGTCAGCCGGAGGGAGACAAAGGTTGTCTCCCGGAGGGAGACAAAGGTTGTCTCTCGGAAGGTGACAAATGTTGTCTCCCGGAGGGAGACAAATGTTGTCTCCCGGAGGGAGACAAAGGTTGTCTCCCGGAGGGAGACAAAGGTTGTCTCCCGGAGGGAGACAAAGGTTGTCTCTCGGAGGGAGACAAAGGTTGTCTCCCGGAGGGGTACAAAGGTTGTCTCCCGGAGGGAGACAAATGTTGTCTCCCGGAGGGAGACAAAGGTTGTCTCCCGGAGGGAGACAAAGGTTGTCTCCCAGAGGGAGACAAATGTTGTCTCCCGGAGGGAGACAAATGTTGTCAGCCGGAGGGAGACAAAGGTTATCTCCCGGAGGGAGACAAAGGTTGTCTCTCGGAGGGAGACAAATGTTGTCTCCCGGAGGGAGACAAATGTTGTCTCCCGGAGGGAGACAAAGGTTGTCTCCCGGAGGGAGACAAAGGTTGTCTCCCGGAGGGAGACAAAGGTTGTCTCCCGGAGGGGTACAAAGGTTGTCTCCCGGAGGGAGACAAATGTTGTCACCCGGAGGGAGACAAAGGTTGTCTCCCGAAGGGAGACAAAGGTTGTCTCCCGGAGGGAGACAAATGTTGTCTCCCGGAGGGAGCCAAATGTTGTCTCCCGGAGGGAGACAGTTTGTCTCATAAAGGGAGACAAAGGTTGTCTCCCGGGGGGAGACAAATGTTGTCTCCCGGAGGGAGACAAAGGTTGTCTCCCGGAGGGAGACAAATGTTGTCTCCCGGAGGGAGACAAATGTTGTCAGCCGGAGGGAGACAAAGGTTGTCTCCCGGAGGGAGACAAAGGTTGTCTCTCGGAAGGAGACAAATGTTGTCTCCCCGAGGGAGACAAATGTTGTCTCCCGGAGGGAGACAAAGGTTGTCTCCCGGAGGGAGACAAAGTTTGTCTCCCGGAGGGAGACAAAGGTTGTCTCTCGGAGGGAGACAAATGTTGTCTCCCGGAGGGAGACATATGTTGTCTCCCGGAGGGAGACAAAGGTTGTCTCCCGGAGGGAGATGTAATAAGTGAACTGTGCAGGACAATATAAGTAAACTGTGAAGGAGCATGGAAGTATTGGTTGATTGAACATGGTTACTAATTATGAGAAGGGGGCGTATTTATGGCAGTAGTTGAGTGCAGTAGTTTGAGTTGAGGGTTGATGTTTTGTTGTGAAGGCTCGTGGGATGAATATGTGAAATTACTGAAGTTGAAGTTGAGTTTAGAGTTAGATTTGAAGATGCAGAAAGCCGGAAGAATGTGTGTTTGATTCGTGACTAACCCGAGATCGTTGGGTAAAGCTTCGTAACATAAAATTTTGGAGGTTCTACCGAGATTGTTGAAGATATTGGAGTGTACAGTTTGTAAATATGCCTCCGCCAGAAGACAACGCAGCAGGAGGTGAACCTGCTGAAACAGCAGGACGACAACAAGAACCTGCTACGAATTTGCAGTCGATTTTTCGTAGGCCCGAGAAGTTCAAGTTGGGAGATGACTTCGACTTATTCTGGAGAAAAACTTTGTTATATTATGAAGCTATTGACTTGAAAGAAGATAAAAAAAAGCGTTTAGCTTTGCTGTTTAACTTGACTGAGGATGCGTTCAGAGTGGCCGAGTCTCTAAATATGCAAGATGGAGACGGAGGTTTTGAAGCTTGGGGAAAGATTTTGTCGCAGAAGTTCGAGAAAAACACTACTGTTACGGAGAAGAGGTATAATTTTGCTAAACGAGTGCAAGACCCTAGAGAGAGTGTTGACAATTTTGCAATTAGTTTGAGAGAACACGCAGCAAAATGTAATTTTCAAGGAGAAGAATTCGATAATCGTTTGTTAGACCAGTTTATTCTGGGATTAAAAGACCTTAGTATCCAGAGTAAACTACTGCAGGAACCTAAAGACACGTTGGACGAGGCCTTAGCAGTTGCGAGACGTTTTGAGGCGGCTAGAAGTACTGTTGGAGTTTTGAGGGGCAGAAATCAAGTTGGTTTTGTGGGAAATGTTGAAAGTAGGAAGTGTTTTGTTTGTGGTAAACTTGGCCACGTTGCCAAAAATTGTGAAAGTAACAACAAAGGTTCCTTTGTGCCCAGGAGAAATGCTGCACAAAAATTGATTTGCTTTAATTGCAAACGGCCAGGTCATGTGGCCAAGGAATGTTTGTCTTTCCAAAGGGGTGCTGGAGGTGTTGGTGGTGCAAGAGAAAAGGGTTTTGTTTGTTATCGTTGTGGTGAAAAGGGGCACTTGGCTAGGAATTGTCAGAGTAACCTAAGTTCTCAGGATAAAAGGGATGTTCCAGAAAATGTTCCTAGCAAAACAAATGAGGTAAAAACAAAATTGTCATCAGTTGTTGCTGCTAACAAAAGACAAACTTTAGTGATGGAAGCCACAGTCAATAGAAGTTCTGTTCTTTGTGTGATTGATACTGGATCTTCGGTTTGTTTAATGAGTGAAAGAAAATGGAATGAAGTCAAGACAAATGAGCAACTGGAACCCTCTGATATAGTGGCAGAAGCAGCTAATAATATGCCACTTGGTATCCTGGGAAAAACAACAATGAAGCTTGTTTGTTCAGGTCATGAATTTGATGTGGAGTTTTATGTTGTTGACAGAATGTCACAGGATATTTTGTTGGGTTTGAATTGGTTAGTTGACCATGAAATAACCATTTTTGTGAAGGAAAGGAAGATGTCATTTGTAGACGGAAAGGAATTGAAATTGTTCTTGTACGATTCAAGTCTGTTTGATCCTGATGTTGCTCTTTGTGAAGATGTTGTGGTGCCAGCAAAACATGAAGTTATAAGTTGGGCTCAGTTGAGTAACCCAAGTTTAAGTGATCAAATTTTGGAACCCAATGGAGATTTGGCAAATAAAGGGGTAGTTGTTGCCAGAGTGATTGTTAGGCCTGAAGGTCAGTCAGTCCCTGTTCAGATTGTTAATCCTGGTGATAAGAGTATCAGATTGTTCAAGGGTACTAAATTGGGTCAGTTGCAAGCTTTTGAAGAAGATTTTAAAGATCCTGGAGTTACTATTGTGAATCAAGATCAGAATGATTTGCATTTTGAAATTGGGGAGCTAGAACAAGAAGAGAAAGAAACTTTGGAAGCGTTCTTACATGATCAACAAGATGTTTTTGCATCTTCAGTCAAGGAGATTGGTACGACCCATGTTACTGAGCATGTTGTTGATACTGCCGATTCTAGGCCCATTAAGCAGTTACCTAGAAGGCTGCCACAAGCATTGAAGCCAGTCGTGGACAAACAAGTTGATGAGATGTTGGAGGCTGGGGTCATTCGTCCAAGTAACTCACCTTGGGCTAGCCCCATTGTGTTGGTGCGGAAAAAGGATGGTAGCTGGAGGTTCTGTATAGATTTCCGGAAAGTGAATGATCAAACAGTGAAAGATGCGTATCCGCAGCCCCAGGTGAATGATATTGTTGATTCTTTGAATGGACAGAAGTATTTCTCCACTTTAGATTTGACGTCGGGTTATTGGCAGGTTCCTGTTGAGAAAGAAAGTATTCCAAAGACTGCTTTTGTGATTCCTGGTGGTGGACATTTCGAATTTTTGAAGCTTCCGTTCGGTATGAGTAATGCAGTTCCCACATTTCAACGTTTGATGGCCACGGTGTTGCAAGGGTTATTGGGTACAAAATGTCTTGTCTATTTGGATGATGTTTTGGTTTTTGGGAGTTCATTGAAAGAACATTTGGCGAATTTGCAAGATGTGTTTGAGGCTATACGAAAAGCCGGATTGAAATTGAACCCAAAGAAATGTGTGTTTGCCAAGACAAAGGTCAAGTTTTTGGGGTATGAGTTGTCTGGTGAGGGACTTGCTCCCGATTCAGAGAAGGTTTCAGCCATAAAAGCGTTTCCAAAGCCAGTTGATGTTAGTTCATTGAGGTCATTTTTGGGAATGATGGGTTATTACAGGAGATTTGTCGGTGGATTCAGTGAAATTGCTGCCCCTTTACATAAATTGTTGCAGAAAGATGTCAAGTTTATGTGGGATGAGAATTGTCAAAAGGCTTTTGAGGAGTTGAAAAGTTCTTTGATTTCTGCACCAGTTATGGCTTTTCCGAGGTATGATCAAGAATTTGTGTTGTACACAGATGCGTCTGATGTTGGTGTTGGCTCGATTCTTGCTCAGAAGGATGATTCAGGGGTTGAAAAGACAGTTGCATTTGCATCTAGGGCATTTTCTGGTAGCGAAAAGAATTGGACGACTACCGAGAAGGAGGCATTTGCTGTAGTTTGGAGTTTGGAACATTTCAATGCTTATATCTATGGTCATAAAGTTGTGGTATATTCTGATCATCGCGCTTTACAGTGGTTGAGAGATATCAAGAATCCTAGTGGTAAATTGGCAAGATGGATTTTGAAATTGGAAGAATTTGATTACACCATTGTTCATAGGGCAGGATCACTTATGGCTCATGCTGATGCGCTCTCAAGAGCTCCAGTAAATGGCATAAAAGTTGTTGGAATGACAGCTGAAGAGTTGTTGGATGCGCAGTTGTTAGATGAAGATCTTAACACAGTTGTTGGATGGGTGACAGATGGTGTGCGTCCTGACACTATCAGCACTGATTCGCAGGTATTGAAGATTCTTTATAATCTTTTTGACAACCTCTTGATCAATGACAAAGGTCTACTTTGCAGAAAATGGTTTGACTACAATAATGAGAAAGTTAGGATTCAAATTGTAGTTCCTGAAGGAATGCAAAAACAAGTTACTTCGCAAGCACACTCAATTTGCGGTCACATGGGTGTTGCTAAAACATTTGAGCAAGTGCAAAGAAATTATTATTGGCCTGGATTTAATAAATCTGTTGAAGTATTTTGTAAAGTTTGCGACACATGTGCACGGAATAAAGTAGTCCCTATGCCAAGATTTCCCATGAAGCCCATTGAAGTTATTCCGGTACCATTCCATATGGTGGGAGTTGATGTTATTGGCCCTTTAGTGCGTACAAGAGCAGGAAATCGATACATTTTGACATTAATTGATTATTTTACAAAGTACACGGAGGCCATTCCTTTACCAAATCAAGAAGCTGAGACAGTTGCGCGGGCTTTAGAGGAAATATTTGCAAGACACGGAATGCCTGCTGTCATTTTAACGGATCAAGGCTCTAATTTTGAATCAAAGATCATCAAGTCAATTTGTTCCTTGTTCGGAATTGAGAAAAGGCGGACAACGCCTTATCATCCCCAAACTGATGGCTTGTGTGAGCGTTTTAATGGCACTTTAAAGTCTCTTTTGAGGAAGAGAGTAAATCGTGATAGAGACAATTGGGATGATCAAATTGCTGCAGCACTTCTTGCTTATAGAAGTTCGATACAAGCTTCCACTGGCTTAAGTCCTTTTGAAATGTTATATGGTCGAGAAGCTACCTTGCCTCTCTCCATTAGTCGTGACAACAGCACTCTTAAACCAATTCAGGGTCCGACTAAATACTTGTCAGAGCTTAAAGATCGTTTTAGTCATTTGAAGGATATTGCGAGTGATAGACAGAAAGCAGCTCAGGAGAAACAAAAGAAATTGTATGATGCTCGAAATCGTGTTAAATCCAAAAAAGACTTTTATGCTGGAGATTTTGTGTTACTACGCAATCCACGAGCAAGAGGATTAGATGACAAGTTTATTGGTCCATTTGAGATTGTTACTACATTGGATAGCAGTTGTTTGATTCGTTCGCTGGACACACAGAAATTGAAAACGGTACATTATAATCGTTTGAAGCCTTACTATGCTGAAATTGAGAAACAAGACATTGTTAATGATGCTGACAATGCAGAATTGGATGATTTGTCTTCTGATGAGGAGGAACTTTACATTGATACTTTTATTCCACCAAGAGTTGAAGAACATGTGCCAGAGATCAGGTTTATTCCAGATGCTCAAGAAGAGATTGTTGACGTGAACCGAGCGAGACAAGAAAGAAGAAATCCAGAAAGGGTAAGAAAACCACCAGAACGTTTTGGCGCCTGGGTGAGTGACTTTTAATTGTTTACTTTGAATTGCTGAAAAACATTTTGAGACATTTTTGGACAGCATTTTGTGCAATTGATTGAAAACGAATTGTTTTGTAAATAACATTTGGTATGTGAACCATTTTGAACTGTATAATTATGAACTCATTAAAAGACTAAAAAAAAGACAAAAAAAAAGTTTAAAATTAAGGCTGATGTATTGATTTTTTTTATCGTAGAATTATGACTATTGTTAAGGAGGGGGGAGTGTAATAAGTGAACTGTGCAGGACAATATAAGTAAACTGTGAAGGAGCATGGAAGTATTGGTTGATTGAACATGGTTACTAATTATGAGAAGGGGGCGTATTTATGGCAGTAGTTGAGTGCAGTAGTTTGAGTTGAGGGTTGATGTTTTGTTGTGAAAGCTCGTGAGATGAATATGTGAAATTACTGAAGTTGAAGTTGAGTTTAGAGTTAGATTTGAAGATGCAGAAAGCCGGAAGAATGTGTGTTTGATTCGTGACTAACCCGAGATCGTTGGGTAAAGCTTCGTGACAGAGACAAAGGTTGTCTCCCGGAGGGAGACAAAGGTTGTCTCCCGGAGGGGTACAAAGGTTGTCTCCCGGAGGGAGACAAATGTTGTCACCCGGAGGGAGACAAAGGTTGTCTCCCGAAGGGAGACAAAGGTTGTCTCCCGGAGGGAGACAAATGTTGTCTCCCGGAGGGAGACAAATGTTGTCTCCCGGAGGGAGACAAATGTTGTCGCAAAGAGGGAGACATAGGTTGTCTCCCGGAGGGAGACAGTTTGTCTCATAAAGGGAGACAAAGGTTGTCTCCCGGTGGGAGACAAATGTTGTCTCCCGGAGGGAGACAAAGGTTGTCTCCCGGAGAGAGACAAATGTTATCTCCCGGAGGGAGACAAATGTTGTCTCCCGGAGGGAGACAAAGTTTGTCTCCCGGAGGGAGACAAATGCTGTCTCCCGGAGGGAGACAAATGTTGTCAGCCGGAGGGAGACAAAGGTTGTCTCTCGGAGGGAGACAAATGTTGTCTCCCGGAGGGAGACAAATGTTGTCTCCCGGAGGGAGACAAAGGTTGTCTCCCGGAGGGAGACGAAGGTTGTCTCCCGGAGGGAGACGAAGGTTGTCTCCCGGAGGGAGACGAGGGTTGTCTCCCGGAGGGAGAAAAATGTTGTCTGAAGGGAGGGAGACAAAGATTGTCTCCCGGAGGGAGACAAAGGTTGTCACCCGGAGGGAGACAAAGGTTGTCTCCCGGAGGGAGACGAAGATTGTCTCTCAGAGGGAGACAAAGGTCGTCTCCCGGAGGGAGAAGAGGGTTGTCTTCCGGAGGGAGACAAAGGTTGTCTCCCGGAGGGAGACAAATGTTGTCTCCCGGAGGGAGACAAATGTTGTCTCCCGGAGGGAGACAAAGGTTGTCTCCCGGAGGGAGACAAATGTTGTCTCCCGGAGGGAGACAAATGTTGTCTCCCGGAGGGAGACAAAGGTTGTCTCCCGGAGGGAGACAAATGTTGTCTCCCGGAGGGAGACAAATGTTGTCAGCCGGAGGGAGACATAGGTTGTCTCCCGGAGGGAGACAAAGGTTGTCTCTCGGAGGGAGACAAATATTGTCTCCCGGAGGGAGACAAATGTTGTCTCCCGGAAGGAGACAAAGGTTGTCTCCCGGAGGGAGACAAAGGTTGTCTCCCGGAGGGAGACAAATGTTGTCTCCCGGAGGGAGACAAAGGTTGTCTCCCGGAGGGAGACAAAGGTTGTCTCTCGGAGGGAGACAAATGTTGTCTCCCGGAGGGAGACAAATGTTGTCTCCCGGAGGGAGACAAATGTTGTCTCCCGGAGGGGTACAAAGGTTGTCTCCCGGAGGGAGACAAATGTTGTCTCCCGGAGGGAGACAAAGGCTGTCTCCCGGAGAGAGACAAATGTTATCTCCCGGAGGGAGACAAATGTTGTCTCCCGGAGGGAGACAAAGTTTGTCTCCCGGAGGGAGACAGTTTGTCTCATAGAGGGAGACAAATGTTGTCTCCCGGAGGGAGACAAAGGTTGTCTCCCGGAGGGAGACAAATGTTGTCTCCCGGAGGGAGACCAATGTTGTCTCCCGGAGGGAGACAAAGGTTGTCTCCCGGAGGGAGACAAAGGTTGTCTCCCGGAGGGAGACAAATGTTGTCTCCTGGAGGGAGACAAATGTTGTCTCCCGGAGGGAGACAAATGTTGTCAGCCGGAGGGAGACAAAGGTTGTCTCCCGGAGGGAGACAAAGGTTGTCTCTCGGAGGGAGACAAATGTTGTCTCCCGGAGGGAGACAAATGTTGTCTCCCGGAGGGAGACAAAGGTTGTCTCCCGGAGGGAGACAAAGGTTGTCTCCCGGAGGGAGACAAAGGTTGTCTCCCGGAGGGAGACAAAGGTTGTCTCCCGGAGGGAGACAAAGGTTGTCTCCCGGAGGGAGACAAAGGTTGTCTCCCGGAGGGAGACAAATGTTGTCTCCCGGAGGGAGACAAAGGTTGTCTCCCGGAGGGAGACAAAGGTTGTCTCCCGGAGGGAGACAAATGTTGTCTCCCGGAGGGAGACAAATGTTGTCTCCTGGAGACAGACAAAGGTTGTCTCCCGGAGGGAGACAAATGTTGTCTCCCGGAGGGAGACAAATGTTGTCTCCCGGAGGGAGACAAAGGTTGTCTCCCGGAGGGAGACAAAGGTTGTCTCCCGGAGGGAGACAAAGGTTCTCTCCCGGAGGGAGACAAATGTTGTCTCCCGGAGGGAGACAAATGTTGTCTCCCGGAGGGAGACAAAGGTTATCTCCCGGAGAGAGACAAATGTTATTTCCCGGAGGGAGACAAATGTTGTCTCCCGGAGGGAGACAAAGTTTGTCTCCCGGAGGGAGACAGTTTGTCTCATAGAGGGAGACAAATGTTGTCTCCCGGAGGGAGACAAAGGTTATCTCCCGGAGGGAGACAAATGTTGTCTCCCGGAGGGAGACAAAGTTTGTCTCCCGGAGGGAGACAAAGGTTGTCTCCCGGAGGGAGACAAATGTTGTCTCCCGGAGGGAGACAAATGTTGTCCCCCGGAGGGAGACACAGGTTGTCTCCCAGAGGGAAACAAAGGTTGTCTCTCGGAGGGAGACAAATATTGTCTCCCGGAGGGAGATAAATGTTGTCTCCCGGAAGGAGACAAAGGTTGTCTCCCGGAGGGAGACAAAGGTTGTCTCCCGGAGGGAGACAAAGGTTGTCTCCCGGAGGGAGACAAATGCTGTCTCCCGGAGGGAGACAAATGTTGTCTCCCGGAGGGAGACAAAGGTTGTCTCCCGGAGGGAGACAAAGGTTGTCTCTCGGAGGGAGACAAATGTTGTCTCCCGGAGGGAGACAAATGTTGTCTCCCGGAGGGAGACAAAGGTTGTCTCCCGGAGGGAGACAAAGGTTGTCTCCCGGAGGGAGACAAAGGTTGTCTCCCGGAGGGAGACAAAGGTTGTCTCCCGGAGGGGTACAAAGGTTGTCTCCCGGAGGGAGACAAATGTTGTCTCCCGGAGGGAGACAAAGGTTGTCTCCCGGAGGGAGACAAATGTTGTCTCCCGGAGGGAGACTAATGTTGTCTCCCGGAGGGAGACAAATGTTGTCAGCCGGAGGGAGACAAAGGTTGTCTCCCGGAGGGAGACAAAGGTTGTCTCGCGGAGGGAGACAAATGTTGTCTCCCGGAGGGAGACAAATGTTGTCTCCCAGAGGGAGACAAAGGTTGTCTCCCGGAGGGAGACAAAGGTTGTCTCCCGGAGGGAGACAAAGGTTGTCTCCCGGAGGGAGACAAATGTTGTCTCCCGGAGGGAGACAAAGGTTGTCTCCCGGAGGGAGACAAATGTTGTCTCCCGGAGGGAGACAAATGTTGTCTCCCAGAGGGAGACAAATGTTGTCTCCCGGAGGGAGACAAAGGTTGTCTCCCGTAGGGAGACAAATGTTGTCTCCCGGAGGGAGATAAAGGTTGTCTCCCGGAGGGAGACAAAGGTTGTCTCCCGGAGGGAGACAAATGTTGTCTCCCGGAGGGAGACAAATGTTGTCTCCCGGAGGGAGACAAATGTTGTCTCCCGGAGGGAGACAAAGGTTGTCTCCCGTAGGGAGACAAATGTTGTCTCCCGGAGGGAGATAAAGGTTGTCTCCCGGAGGGAGACAAAGGTTGTCTCCCGGAGGGAGACAAATGTTGTCTCCCGGAGGGAGACAAATGTTGTCTCCCGGAGGGAGACAAAGGTTGTCTCCCGGAGGGAGACAAAGGTTGTCTCCCGGAGGGAGACAAATGTTGTCTCCCGGAGGGAGACGAATGTTGTCTCCCGGAGGGAGACAAATATTGTCAGCCGGAGGGAGACAAAGGTTGTCTCCCGGAGGGAGACAAAGGTTGTCTCTCGGAGGGAGACAAATGTTGTCTCCCGGAGGGAGACAAATGTTGTCTCCCGGAGGGAGACAAAGGTTGTCTCCTGGAGGGAGACAAATGTTGTCTCCCGGAGGGAGACAAATGTTGTATCCCGGAGGGAGACAAAGGTTGTCTCCCGGAGGGAAACAAATGTTGTATCCCGGAGGGAGACAAAGGTTGTCTCCCGGAGGGAGACAGTTTGTCTCATAGAGGGAGACAAAGGTTGTCTCCTGGAGGGAGACAAATGTTGCCTCCCGGAGGGAGACAAATGTTGTATCCCGGAGGGAGACAAATGTTGTCTCCCGGAGGGAGACAAAGGTTGTCTCCCGGAGGGAAACAAATGTTGTATCCCGGAGGGAGACAAAGGTTGTCTCCCGGAGGGAGACAGTTTGTCTCATAGAGGGAGACAAAGGTTGTCTCCTGGAGGGAGACAAATGTTGCCTCCCGGAGGGAGACAAATGTTGTATCCCGGAGGGAGACAAATGTTGTCTCCCAGAGGGAGACAAATGTTGTCTCCCGGAGGGAGAAAAAGGTTGTCTCCCGTAGGGAGACAAATGTTGTCTCCCGGAGGGAGATAAAGGTTGTCTCCCGGAGGGAGACAAAGGTTGTCTCCCGGAGGGAGACAAATGTTGTCTCCCGGAGGGAGACAAATGTTGTCTCCCGGTTGCAGACAAAGGTTGTCTCCCGGAGGGAGACAAAGGTTGTCTCCCGGAGGGAGACAAATGTTGTCTCCCGGAGGGAGACAAATATTGTCAGCCGGAGGGAGGCAAAGGTTGTCTCCCGGAGGGAGACAAAGGTTGTCTCTCGGAGGGAGACAAATGTTGTCTCCCGGAGGGAGACAAATGTTGTCTCCCGGAGGGAGACAAATGTTGTCTCCCGGAGGGAGACAAAGGTTGTCTCCCGGAGGGAGACAAATGTTGTCTCCCGGAGGGAGACAAATGTTGTATCCCGGAGGGAGACAAAGGTTGTCTCCCGGAGGGAGGCAATTGGTCTCATAGAGGGAGACAAAGGTTGTCTCCCGGAGGGGTACAAAGGTTGTCTCCCGGAGGGAGACAAATGTTGTCTCCCGGAGGGAGACAAAGGTTGTCTCCCGGAGAGAGACAAATGTTATCTCCCGGAGGGAGACAAATGTTGTCTCCCAAAGGGAGACAAAGTTTGTCTCATAGAGGGAGACAAATGTTGTCTCCCGGAGGGAGACAAATGTTGTCTCCCGGAGGGAGACAAATGTTGTCTCCCGGAGGGAGACAAATGTTGTCAGCCGGAGGGAGACAAAGGTTGTCTCCCGGAGGGAGACAAAGGTTGTCTCTCGGAGGGAGACAAATGTTGTCTCCCGGAGGGAGACAAATGTTGTCTCCCGGAGGGAGACAAAGGTTGTCTCCTGGAGGGAGACAAATGTTGTCTCCCGGAGGGAGACAAATGTTGTATCCCGGAGGGAGACAAAGGTTGTCTCCCGGAGGGAGACAAAGGTTGTCTCCCGGAGGGAGACAAATGTTGTCTCCCGGAGGGAGACAAAGGTTGTCTCCCGGAGGGAGACAAATGTTGTCTCCCGGAGGGAGACAAATGTTGTCTCCCAGAGGGAGACAAATGTTGTCTCCCGGAGGGAGACAAAGGTTGTCTCCCGTAGGGAGACAAATGTTGTCTCCTGGAGGGAGATAAAGGTTGTCTCCCGGAGGGAGACAAAGGTTGTCTCCCGGAGGGAGACAAATGTTGTCTCCCGGAGGGAGACAAATGTTGTCTCCCGGAGGGAGACAAATGTTGTCTCCCGGAGGGAGACAAAGGTTGTCTCCCGTAGGGAGACAAATGTTGTCTCCCGGAGGGAGATAAAGGTTGTCTCCCGGAGGGAGACAAAGGTTGTCTCCCGGAGGGAGACAAATGTTGTCTCCCGGAGGGAGACAAATGTTGTCTCCCGGAGGGAGACAAATGTTGTCTCCCGGAGGGAGACAAAGGTTGTCTCCCGTAGGGAGACAAATGTTGTCTCCCGGAGGGAGATAAAGGTTGTCTCCCGGAGGGAGACAAAGGTTGTCTCCCGGAGGGAGACAAATGTTGTCTCCCGGAGGGAGACAAATGTTGTCTCCCGGAGGGAGACAAAGGTTGTCTCCCGGAGGGAGACAAAGGTTGTCTCCCGGAGGGAGACAAATGTTGTCTCCCGGAGGGAGACGAATGTTGTCTCCCGGAGGGAGACAAATATTGTCAGCCGGAGGGAGACAAAGGTTGTCTCCCGGAGGGAGACAAAGGTTGTCTCTCGGAGGGAGACAAATGTTGTCTCCCGGAGGGAGACAAATGTTGTCTCCCGGAGGGAGACAAAGGTTGTCTCCTGGAGGGAGACAAATGTTGTCTCCCGGAGGGAGACAAATGTTGTATCCCGGAGGGAGACAAAGGTTGTCTCCCGGAGGGAAACAAATGTTGTATCCCGGAGGGAGACAAAGGTTGTCTCCCGGAGGGAGACAGTTTGTCTCATAGAGGGAGACAAAGGTTGTCTCCTGGAGGGAGACAAATGTTGCCTCCCGGAGGGAGACAAATGTTGTATCCCGGAGGGAGACAAATGTTGTCTCCCGGAGGGAGACAAAGGTTGTCTCCCGGAGGGAAACAAATGTTGTATCCCGGAGGGAGACAAAGGTTGTCTCCCGGAGGGAGACAAAGGTTGTCTCCCGGAGGGAGACAGTTTGTCTCATAGAGGGAGACAAAGGTTGTCTCCTGGAGGGAGACAAATGTTGTCTCCCGGAGGGAGACAAAGGTTGTCTCCCGGAGGGAGACAAAGGTTGTCTCCCGGAGGGAGACAAAGGTTGTCTCCCGGAGGGAGACAAAGGTTGTCTCCCGGAGGGGTACAAAGGTTGTCTCCCGGAGGGAGACAAATGTTGTCTCCCGGAGGGAGACAAAGGTTGTCTCCTGGAGGGAGACAAATGTTGTCTCCCGGAGGGAGACTAATGTTGTCTCCCGGAGGGAGACAAATGTTGTCAGCCGGAGGGAGACAAAGGTTGTCTCCCGGAGGGAGACAAAGGTTGTCTCGCGGAGGGAGACAAATGTTGTCTCCCGGAGGGAGACAAATGTTGTCTCCCAGAGGGAGACAAAGGTTGTCTCCCGGAGGGAGACAAAGGTTGTCTCCCGGAGGGAGACAAAGGTTGTCTCCCGGAGGGAGACAAATGTTGTCTCCCGGAGGGAGACAAAGGTTGTCTCCCGGAGGGAGACAAATGTTGTCTCCCGGAGGGAGACAAATGTTGTCTCCCAGAGGGAGACAAATGTTGTCTCCCGGAGGGAGACAAAGGTTGTCTCCCGTAGGGAGACAAATGTTGTCTCCCGGAGGGAGATAAAGGTTGTCTCCCGGAGGGAGACAAAGGTTGTCTCCCGGAGGGAGACAAATGTTGTCTCCCGGAGGGAGACAAATGTTGTCTCCCGGAGGGAGACAAATGTTGTCTCCCGGAGGGAGACAAAGGTTGTCTCCCGTAGGGAGACAAATGTTGTCTCCCGGAGGGAGATAAAGGTTGTCTCCCGGAGGGAGACAAAGGTTGTCTCCCGGAGGGAGACAAATGTTGTCTCCCGGAGGGAGACAAATTTTGTCTCCCGGAGGGAGACAAAGGTTGTCTCCCGGAGGGAGACAAAGGTTGTCTCCCGGAGGGAGACAAATGTTGTCTCCCGGAGGGAGACGAATGTTGTCTCCCGGAGGGAGACAAATATTGTCAGCCGGAGGGAGACAAAGGTTGTCTCCCGGAGGGAGACAAAGGTTGTCTCTCGGAGGGAGACAAATGTTGTCTCCCGGAGGGAGACAAATGTTGTCTCCCGGAGGGAGACAAAGGTTGTCTCCTGGAGGGAGACAAATGTTGTCTCCCGGAGGGAGACAAATGTTGTATCCCGGAGGGAGACAAAGGTTGTCTCCCGGAGGGAAACAAATGTTGTATCCCGGAGGGAGACAAAGGTTGTCTCCCGGAGGGAGACAGTTTGTCTCATAGAGGGAGACAAAGGTTGTCTCCTGGAGGGAGACAAATGTTGCCTCCCGGAGGGAGACAAATGTTGTATCCCGGAGGGAGACAAATGTTGTCTCCCGGAGGGAGACAAAGGTTGTCTCCCGGAGGGAAACAAATGTTGTATCCCGGAGGGAGACAAAGGTTGTCTCCCGGAGGGAGACAGTTTGTCTCATAGAGGGAGACAAAGGTTGTCTCCTGGAGGGAGACAAATGTTGCCTCCCGGAGGGAGACAAATGTTGTATCCCGGAGGGAGACAAATGTTGTCTCCCAGAGGGAGACAAATGTTGTCTCCCGGAGGGAGAAAAAGGTTGTCTCCCGTAGGGAGACAAATGTTGTCTCCCGGAGGGAGATAAAGGTTGTCTCCCGGAGGGAGACAAAGGTTGTCTCCCGGAGGGAGACAAATGTTGTCTCCCGGAGGGAGACAAATGTTGTCTCCCGGTTGCAGACAAAGGTTGTCTCCCGGAGGGAGACAAAGGTTGTCTCCCGGAGGGAGACAAATGTTGTCTCCCGGAGGGAGACAAATATTGTCAGCCGGAGGGAGGCAAAGGTTGTCTCCCGGAGGGAGACAAAGGTTGTCTCTCGGAGGGAGACAAATGTTGTCTCCCGGAGGGAGACAAATGTTGTCTCCCGGAGGGAGACAAATGTTGTCTCCCGGAGGGAGACAAAGGTTGTCTCCCGGAGGGAGACAAATGTTGTCTCCCGGAGGGAGACAAATGTTGTATCCCGGAGGGAGACAAAGGTTGTCTCCCGGAGGGAGGCAATTGGTCTCATAGAGGGAGACAAAGGTTGTCTCCCGGAGGGGTACAAAGGTTGTCTCCCGGAGGGAGACAAATGTTGTCTCCCGGAGGGAGACAAAGGTTGTCTCCCGGAGAGAGACAAATGTTATCTCCCGGAGGGAGACAAATGTTGTCTCCCGGAGGGAGACAAATGTTGTCTCCCGGAGGGAGACAAAGGTTGTCTCCCGGAGAGAGACAAATGTTATCTCCCGGAGGGAGACAAATGTTGTCTCCCAAAGGGAGACAAAGTTTGTCTCCCGGAGGGAGACAGTTTGTCTCATAGAGGGAGACAAATGTTGTCTCCCGGAGGGAGACAAATGTTGTCTCCCGGAGGGAGACAAATGTTGTCTCCCGGAGGGAGACAAATGTTGTCAGCCGGAGGGAGACAAAGGTTGTCTCCCGGAGGGAGACAAAGGTTGTCTCTCGGAGGGAGACAAATGTTGTCTCCCGGAGGGAGACAAATGTTGTCTCCCGGAGGGAGACAAAGGTTGTCTCCCGGAGGGAGACAAAGGTTGTCTCCCGGAGGGAGACAAAGGTTGTCTCCCGGAGGGAGACAAAGGTTGTCTCCCGGAGGGAGACAAAGGTTGTCTCCCGGAGGGAGACAAATGTTGTCTCCCGGAGGGAGACAAAGGTTGTCTCCCGGAGGGAGACAAAGGTTGTCTCCCGGAGGGAGACAAATGTTGTCTCCCGGAGGGAGACAAATGTTGTCTCCTGGAGGGAGACAAAGGTTGTCTCCCGGAGGGAGACAAATGTTGTCTCCCGGAGGGAGACAAATGTTGTCTCCCGGAGGGAGACAAAGGTTGTCTCCCGGAGGGAGACAAAGGTTGTCTCCCGGAGGGAGACAAAGGTTGTCTCCCGGAGGGAGACAAATGTTGTCTCCCGGAGGGAGACAAATGTTGTCTCCCGGAGGGAGACAAAGGTTGTCTCCCGGAGAGAGACAAATGTTATTTCCCGGAGGGAGACAAATGTTGTCTCCCGGAGGGAGACAAAGTTTGTCTCCCGGAGGGAGACAGTTTGTCTCATAGAGGGAGACAAATGTTGTCTCCCGGAGGGAGACAAAGGTTATCTCCCGGAGGGAGACAAATGTTGTCTCCCGGAGGGAGACAAAGTTTGTCTCCCGGAGGGAGACAAAGGTTGTCTCCCGGAGGGAGACAAATGTTGTCTCCCGGAGGGAGACAAATGTTGTCCCCCGGAGGGAGACATAGGTTGTCTCCCAGAGGGAAACAAAGGTTGTCTCTCGGAGGGAGACAAATATTGTCTCCCGGAGGGAGATAAATGTTGTCTCCCGGAAGGAGACAAAGGTTGTCTCCCGGAGGGAGACAAAGGTTGTCTCCCGGAGGGAGACAAAGGTTGTCTCCCGGAGGGAGACAAATGCTGTCTCCCGGAGGGAGACAAATGTTGTCTCCCGGAGGGAGACAAAGGTTGTCTCCCGGAGGGAGACAAAGGTTGTCTCTCGGAGGGAGACAAATGTTGTCTCCCGGAGGGAGACAAATGTTGTCTCCCGGAGGGAGACAAAGGTTGTCTCCCGGAGGGAGACAAAGGTTGTCTCCCGGAGGGAGACAAAGGTTGTCTCCCGGAGGGAGACAAAGGTTGTCTCCCGGAGGGGTACAAAGGTTGTCTCCCGGAGGGAGACAAATGTTGTCTCCCGGAGGGAGACAAAGGTTGTCTCCCGGAGGGAGACAAATGTTGTCTCCCGGAGGGAGACTAATGTTGTCTCCCGGAGGGAGACAAATGTTGTCAGCCGGAGGGAGACAAAGGTTGTCTCCCGGAGGGAGACAAAGGTTGTCTCGCGGAGGGAGACAAATGTTGTCTCCCGGAGGGAGACAAATGTTGTCTCCCAGAGGGAGACAAAGGTTGTCTCCCGGAGGGAGACAAAGGTTGTCTCCCGGAGGGAGACAAAGGTTGTCTCCCGGAGGGAGACAAATGTTGTCTCCCGGAGGGAGACAAAGGTTGTCTCCCGGAGGGAGACAAATGTTGTCTCCCGGAGGGAGACAAATGTTGTCTCCCAGAGGGAGACAAATGTTGTCTCCCGGAGGGAGACAAAGGTTGTCTCCCGTAGGGAGACAAATGTTGTCTCCCGGAGGGAGATAAAGGTTGTCTCCCGGAGGGAGACAAAGGTTGTCTCCCGGAGGGAGACAAATGTTGTCTCCCGGAGGGAGACAAATGTTGTCTCCCGGAGGGAGACAAATGTTGTCTCCCGGAGGGAGACAAAGGTTGTCTCCCGTAGGGAGACAAATGTTGTCTCCCGGAGGGAGATAAAGGTTGTCTCCCGGAGGGAGACAAAGGTTGTCTCCCGGAGGGAGACAAATGTTGTCTCCCGGAGGGAGACAAATGTTGTCTCCCGGAGGGAGACAAAGGTTGTCTCCCGGAGGGAGACAAAGGTTGTCTCCCGGAGGGAGACAAATGTTGTCTCCCGGAGGGAGACGAATGTTGTCTCCCGGAGGGAGACAAATATTGTCAGCCGGAGGGAGACAAAGGTTGTCTCCCGGAGGGAGACAAAGGTTGTCTCTCGGAGGGAGACAAATGTTGTCTCCCGGAGGGAGACAAATGTTGTCTCCCGGAGGGAGACAAAGGTTGTCTCCTGGAGGGAGACAAATGTTGTCTCCCGGAGGGAGACAAATGTTGTATCCCGGAGGGAGACAAAGGTTGTCTCCCGGAGGGAAACAAATGTTGTATCCCGGAGGGAGACAAAGGTTGTCTCCCGGAGGGAGACAGTTTGTCTCATAGAGGGAGACAAAGGTTGTCTCCTGGAGGGAGACAAATGTTGCCTCCCGGAGGGAGACAAATGTTGTATCCCGGAGGGAGACAAATGTTGTCTCCCGGAGGGAGACAAAGGTTTTCTCCCGGAGGGAAACAAATGTTGTATCCCGGAGGGAGACAAAGGTTGTCTCCCGGAGGGAGACAGTTTGTCTCATAGAGGGAGACAAAGGTTGTCTCCTGGAGGGAGACAAATGTTGCCTCCCGGAGGGAGACAAATGTTGTATCCCGGAGGGAGACAAATGTTGTCTCCCAGAGGGAGACAAATGTTGTCTCCCGGAGGGAGAAAAAGGTTGTCTCCCGTAGGGAGACAAATGTTGTCTCCCGGAGGGAGATAAAGGTTGTCTCCCGGAGGGAGACAAAGGTTGTCTCCCGGAGGGAGACAAATGTTGTCTCCCGGAGGGAGACAAATGTTGTCTCCCGGTTGCAGACAAAGGTTGTCTCCCGGAGGGAGACAAAGGTTGTCTCCCGGAGGGAGACAAATGTTGTCTCCCGGAGGGAGACAAATATTGTCAGCCGGAGGGAGACAAAGGTTGTCTCCCGGAGGGAGACAAAGGTTGTCTCTCGGAGGGAGACAAATGTTGTCTCCCGGAGGGAGACAAATGTTGTCTCCCGGAGGGAGACAAATGTTGTCTCCCGGAGGGAGACAAAGGTTGTCTCCCGGAGGGAGACAAATGTTGTCTCCCGGAGGGAGACAAATGTTGTATCCCGGAGGGAGACAAAGGTTGTCTCCCGGAGGGAGGCAATTTGTCTCATAGAGGGAGACAAAGGTTGTCTCCCGGAGGGGTACAAAGGTTGTCTCCCGGAGGGAGAAAAAGGTTGTCTCCCGTAGGGAGACAAATGTTGTCTCCCGGAGGGAGATAAAGGTTGTCTCCCGGAGGGAGACAAAGGTTGTCTCCCGGAGGGAGACAAATGTTGTCTCCCGGAGGGAGACAAATGTTGTCTCCCGGTTGCAGACAAAGGTTGTCTCCCGGAGGGAGACAAAGGTTGTCTCCCGGAGGGAGACAAATGTTGTCTCCCGGAGGGAGACAAATATTGTCAGCCGGAGGGAGACAAAGGTTGTCTCCCGGAGGGAGACAAAGGTTGTCTCTCGGAGGGAGACAAATGTTGTCTCCCGGAGGGAGACAAATGTTGTCTCCCGGAGGGAGACAAATGTTGTCTCCCGGAGGGAGACAAAGGTTGTCTCCCGGAGGGAGACAAATGTTGTCTCCCGGAGGGAGACAAATGTTGTATCCCGGAGGGAGACAAAGGTTGTCTCCCGGAGGGAGGCAATTTGTCTCATAGAGGGAGACAAAGGTTGTCTCCCGGAGGGGTACAAAGGTTGTCTCCCGGAGGGAGACAAATGTTGTCTCCCGGAGGGAGACAAAGGTTGTCTCCCGGAGAGAGACAAATGTTATCTCCCGGAGGGAGACAAATGTTGTCTCCCGGAGGGAGACAAATGTTGTCTCCCGGAGGGAGACAAAGGTTGTCTCCCGGAGAGAGACAAATGTTATCTCCCGGAGGGAGACAAATGTTGTCTCCCGGAGGGAGACAAAGTTTGTCTCCCGGAGGGAGACAGTTTGTCTCATAGAGGGAGACAAATGTTGTATCCCGGAGGGAGACAAATGTTGTCTCCCGGAGGGAGACAAAGGTTGTCTCCCGGAGGGAAACAAATGTTGTATCCCGGAGGGAGACAAAGGTTGTCTCCCGGAGGGAGACAGTTTGTCTCATAGAGGGAGACAAAGGTTGTCTCCTGGAGGGAGACAAATGTTGCCTCCCGGAGGGAGACAAATGTTGTATCCCGGAGGGAGACAAATGTTGTCTCCCAGAGGGAGACAAATGTTGTCTCCCGGAGGGAGAAAAAGGTTGTCTCCCGTAGGGAGACAAATGTTGTCTCCCGGATGGAGATAAAGGTTGTCTCCCGGAGGGAGACAAAGGTTGTCTCCCGGAGGGAGACAAATGTTGTCTCCCGGAGGGAGACAAATGTTGTCTCCCGGTTGCAGACAAAGGTTGTCTCCCGGAGGGAGACAAAGGTTGTCTCCCGGAGGGAGACAAATGTTGTCTCCCGGAGGGAGACAAATATTGTCAGCCGGAGGGAGCCAAAGGTTGTCTCCCGGAGGGAGACAAAGGTTGTCTCTCGGAGGGAGACAAATGTTGTCTCCCGGAGGGAGACAAATGTTGTCTCCCGGAGGGAGACAAATGTTGTCTCCCGGAGGGAGACAAAGGTTGTCTCCCGGAGGGAGACAAATGTTGTCTCCCGGAGGGAGACAAATGTTGTATCCCGGAGGGAGACAAAGGTTGTCTCCCGGAGGGAGGCAATTTGTCTCATAGAGGGAGACAAAGGTTGTCTCCCGGAGGGGTACAAAGGTTGTCTCCCGGAGGGAGACAAATGTTGTCTCCCGGAGGGAGACAAAGGTTGTCTCCCGGAGAGAGACAAATGTTATCTCCCGGAGGGAGACAAATGTTGTCTCCCGGAGGGAGACAAATGTTGTCTCCCGGAGGGAGACAAAGGTTGTCTCCCGGAGAGAGACAAATGTTATCTCCCGGAGGGAGACAAATGTTGTCTCCCGGAGGGAGACAAAGTTTGTCTCCCGGAGGGAGACAGTTTGTCTCATAGAGGGAGACAAATGTTGTCTCCCGGAGGGAGACAAAGGTTGTCTCCCGGAGGGAGACAAATGTTGTCTCCCGGAGGGAGACAAATGTTGTCTCCCGGAGGGAGACAAAGGTTGTCTCCCGGAGGGAGACAAAGGTTGTCTCATGGAGGGAGACAAATGTTGTCTCCCGGAGGGAGACAAATGTTGTCTCCCGGAGGGAGACAAATGTTGTCAGCCGGAGGGAGACAAAGGTTGTCTCCCGGAGGGAGACAAAGGTTGTCTCGCGGAGGGAGACAAATGTTGTCTCCCGGAGGGAGACAAATGTTGTCTCCCAGAGGGAGACAAAGGTTGTCTCCCGGAGGGAGACAAAGGTTGTCTCCCGGAGGGAGACAAAGGTTGTCTCCCGGAGGGAGACAAATGTTGTCTCCCGGAGGGAGACAAAGGTTGTCTCCCGGAGGGAGACAAATGTTGTCTCCCGGAGGGAGACAAATGTTGTCTCCCAGAGGGAGACAAATGTTGTCTCCCGGAGGGAGACAAAGGTTGTCTCCCGTAGGGAGACAAATGTTGTCTCCCGGAGGGAGATAAAGGTTGTCTCCCGGAGGGAGACAAAGGTTGTCTCCCGGAGGGAGACAAATGTTGTCTCCCGGAGGGAGACAAATGTTGTCTCCCGGAGGGAGACAAATGTTGTCTCCCGGAGGGAGACAAATGTTGTCTCCCGGAGGGAGACAAAGGTTGTCTCCCGGAGAGAGACAAATGTTATCTCCCGGAGGGAGACAAATGTTGTCTCCCGGAGGGAGACAAATGTTGTCTCCCGGAGGGAGACAAAGGTTGTCTCCCGGAGAGAGACAAATGTTATCTCCCGGAGGGAGACAAATGTTGTCTCCCGGAGGGAGACAAAGTTTGTCTCCCGGAGGGAGACAGTTTGTCTCATAGAGGGAGACAAATGTTGTCTCCCGGAGAAAGACAAAGGTTGTCTCCCGGAGGGAGACAAATGTTGTCT
The DNA here is from genome assembly GCA_964019985.1 of Aurelia sp. 4 Dawson et al 2005. Taxonomy (NCBI): domain Eukaryota; kingdom Metazoa; phylum Cnidaria; class Scyphozoa; order Semaeostomeae; family Ulmaridae; genus Aurelia; species Aurelia sp. 4 Dawson et al 2005. The sequence goes on from OZ026495.1 coordinate 5,044,577, forward strand.
CCCGGAGGGAGACAAATGTTGTCTCCCGGAGGGAGACAAAGGTTGTCTCCCGGAGGGAGACAAAGGTTGTCTCATGGAGGGAGACAAATGTTGTCTCCCGGAGGGAGACAAATGTTGTCTCCCGGAGGGAGACAAATGTTGTCAGCCGGAGGGAGACAAAGGTTGTCTCCCGGAGGGAGACAAAGGTTGTCTCGCGGAGGGAGACAAATGTTGTCTCCCGGAGGGAGACAAATGTTGTCTCCCAGAGGGAGACAAAGGTTGTCTCCCGGAGGGAGACAAAGGTTGTCTCCCGGAGGGAGACAAAGGTTGTCTCCCGGAGGGAGACAAATGTTGTCTCCCGGAGGGAGACAAAGGTTGTCTCCCGGAGGGAGACAAATGTTGTCTCCCGGAGGGAGACAAATGTTGTCTCCCAGAGGGAGACAAATGTTGTCTCCCGGAGGGAGACAAAGGTTGTCTCCCGTAGGGAGACAAATGTTGTCTCCCGGAGGGAGATAAAGGTTGTCTCCCGGAGGGAGACAAAGGTTGTCTCCCGGAGGGAGACAAATGTTGTCTCCCGGAGGGAGACAAATGTTGTCTCCCGGAGGGAGACAAATGTTGTCTCCCGGTGGGAGATAAAGGTTGTCTCCCGGAGGGAGACAAAGGTTGTCTCCCGGAGGGAGACAAATGTTGTCTCCCGGAGGGAGACAAATGTTGTCTCCCGGAGGGAGACAAATGTTGTCTCCCGGTTGCAGACAAAGGTTGTCTCCCGGAGGGAGACAAAGGTTGTCTCCCGGAGGGAGACAAATGTTGTCTCCCGGAGGGAGACAAATGTTGTCTCCCGGAGGGAGACAAATATTGTCAGCCGGAGGGAGACAAAGGTTGTCTCCCGGAGGGAAACAAAGGTTGTCTCCCGGAGGGAGACAGTTTGTCTCATAGAGGGAGACAAAGGTTGTCTCCTGGAGGGAGACAAATGTTGCCTCCCGGAGGGAGACAAATGTTGTATCCCGGAGGGAGACAAATGTTGTCTCCCAGAGGGAGACAAATGTTGTCTCCCAGAGGGAGACAAATGTTGTCTCCCGGAGGGAGACAAAGGTTGTCTCCCGTAGGGAGACAAATGTTGTCTCCCGGTGGGAGATAAAGGTTGTCTCCCGGAGGGAGACAAAGGTTGTCTCCCGGAGGGAGACAAATGTTGTCTCCCGGAGGGAGACAAATGTTGTCTCCCGGTTGCAGACAAAGGTTGTCTCCCGGAGGGAGACAAAGGTTGTCTCCCGGAGGGAGACAAATGTTGTCTCCCGGAGGGAGACAAATGTTGTCTCCCGGAGGGAGACAAATATTGTCAGCCGGAGGGAGACAAAGGTTGTCTCCCGGAGGGAAACAAAGGTTGTCTCCCGGAGGGAGATAAATGTTGTCTCCCGGAGGGAGACAAATGTTGTCTCCCGGAGGGAGACAAAGGTTGTCTCCCGGAGGGAGACAAATGTTGTCTCCCGGAGGGAGACAAATGTTGTATCCCGGAGGGAGACAAAGGTTGTCTCCCGGAGGGAGACAGTTTGTCTCATAGATGAAGACAAAGGTTGTCTCCTGGAGGGAGACAAATGTTGCCTCCCGGAGGGAGACAAATGTTGTATCCCGGAGGGAGACAAATGTTGTCTCCCAGAGGGAGACAAATGTTGTCTCCCGGAGGGAGACAAAGGTTGTCTCCCGTAGGGAGACAAATGTTGTCTCCTGGAGGGAGATAAAGGTTGTCTCCCGGAGGGAGACAAAGGTTGTCTCCCGGAGGGAGACAAATGTTGTCTCCCGGAGGGAGACAAATGTTGTCTCCCGGTTGCAGACAAAGGTTGTCTCCCGGAGGGAGACAAAGGTTGTCTCCCGGAGGGAGACAAATGTTGTCTCCCGGAGGGAGACAAATGTTGTCTCCCGGAGGGAGACAAATATTGTCAGCCGGAGGGAGAGAAAGGTTGTCTCCCGGAGGGAGACAAAGGTTGTCTCTCGGAGGGAGACAAATGTTGTCTCCCGGAGGGAGACAAATGTTGTCTCCCGGAGGGAGACAAAGGTTGTCTCCCGGAGGGAGACAAATGTTGTCTCCCGGAGGGAGACAAATGTTGTATCCCGGAGGGAGACAAAGGTTGTCTCCCGGAGGGAGGCAATTTGTCTCATAGAGGGAGACAAAGGTTGTCTCCCGGAGGGAGACAAATGTTGTCTCCCGGAGGGAGACAAAGGTTGTCTCCCGGAGGGAAACAAATGTTGTATCCCGGAGGGAGACAAAGGTTGTCTCCCGGAGGGAGACAGTTTGTCTCATAGAGGGAGACAAAGGTTGTCTCCCGGAGGGAGACAAATGTTGCCTCCCGGAGGGAGACAAATGGTGTATCCCGGAGGGAGACAAAGGTTGTCTCCATGAGGGAGACAAAGGTTGTCTCCCGGAGGGAGACAAAGGTTGTCTCCTGGAGGGAGACAAATGTTGTCTCCCGGAGGGAGACAAATGTTGTCTCCCGGAGGGAGACAAATTTTGTCTCCCGGAGGGAGACAAAGGTTGTCTCCCGGAGGGAGACAAATGTTGTCTCCCGGAGGGAGATAAAGGTTGTCTCCCGGAGGGAGACAAAGGTTTTCTCCCGGAGGGAGACAAATGTTGTCTCCCGGAGGGAGACAAATGTTGTCTCCCGGAGGAGGACAAATGTTGTCTCTCGGAGGGAGACAAAGGTTGTCTCCCGGAGGGAGACAAATGTTGTCTCCCGGAGGGAGACAAATGTTGTCAGCCGGAGGGAGACAAAGGTTGTCTCCCGGAGGGAGACAAAGGTTGTCTCTCGGAGGGAGACAAATGTTGTCTCCCGAAGGGAGACAAATGTTGTCTCCCGGAGGGAGACAAAGGTTGTCTCCCGGAGGGAGACAGTTTGTCTCATAGAGGGAGACAAAGGTTGTCTCCCGGAGGGAGACAAATGTTGTCTCCCAGAGGGAGACAAATGTTGTCTCCCGGAGGGAGACAAATGTTGTATCCCGGAGGGAGACAAAGGTTGTCTCCCGGAGGGAGGCAATTTGTCTCATAGAGGGAGACAAAGGTTGTCTCCCGGAGGGAGACAAATGTTGTCTCCCGGAGGGAGACAAAGGTTGTCTCCCGGAGGGAAACAAATGTTGTATCCCGGAGGGAGACAAAGGTTGTCTCCCGGAGGGAGACAGTTTGTCTCATAGAGGGAGACAAAGGTTGTCTCCCGGAGGGAGACAAATGTTGCCTCCCGGAGGGAGACAAATGTTGTCTCCCGGAGGGAAACAAAGGTTGTCTCCCGGAGGGAGATAAATGTTGTCTCCCGGAGGGAGACAAATGTTGTCTCCCGGAGGGAGACAAAGGTTGTCTCCCGGAGGGAGACAAATGTTGTCTCCCGGAGGGAGACAAATGTTGTATCCCGGAGGGAGACAAAGGTTGTCTCCCGGAGGGAGACAGTTTGTCTCATAGATGAAGACAAAGGTTGTCTCCTGGAGGGAGACAAATGTTGCCTCCCGGAGGGAGACAAATGTTGTATCCCGGAGGGAGACAAATGTTGTCTCCCAGAGGGAGACAAATGTTGTCTCCCGGAGGGAGACAAAGGTTGTCTCCCGTAGGGAGACAAATGTTGTCTCCTGGAGGGAGATAAAGGTTGTCTCCCGGAGGGAGACAAAGGTTGTCTCCCGGAGGGAGACAAATGTTGTCTCCCGGAGGGAGACAAATGTTGTCTCCCGGTTGCAGACAAAGGTTGTCTCCCGGAGGGAGACAAAGGTTGTCTCCCGGAGGGAGACAAATGTTGTCTCCCGGAGGGAGACAAATGTTGTCTCCCGGAGGGAGACAAATATTGTCAGCCGGAGGGAGAGAAAGGTTGTCTCCCGGAGGGAGACAAAGGTTGTCTCTCGGAGGGAGACAAATGTTGTCTCCCGGAGGGAGACAAATGTTGTCTCCCGGAGGGAGACAAAGGTTGTCTCCCGGAGGGAGACAAATGTTGTCTCCCGGAGGGAGACAAATGTTGTATCCCGGAGGGAGACAAAGGTTGTCTCCCGGAGGGAGGCAATTTGTCTCATAGAGGGAGACAAAGGTTGTCTCCCGGAGGGAGACAAATGTTGTCTCCCGGAGGGAGACAAAGGTTGTCTCCCGGAGGGAAACAAATGTTGTATCCCGGAGGGAGACAAAGGTTGTCTCCCGGAGGGAGACAGTTTGTCTCATAGAGGGAGACAAAGGTTGTCTCCCGGAGGGAGACAAATGTTGCCTCCCGGAGGGAGACAAATGGTGTATCCCGGAGGGAGACAAAGGTTGTCTCCATGAGGGAGACAAAGGTTGTCTCCCGGAGGGAGACAAAGGTTGTCTCCTGGAGGGAGACAAATGTTGTCTCCCGGAGGGAGACAAATGTTGTCTCCCGGAGGGAGACAAATTTTGTCTCCCGGAGGGAGACAAAGGTTGTCTCCCGGAGGGAGACAAATGTTGTCTCCCGGAGGGAGATAAAGGTTGTCTCCCGGAGGGAGACAAAGGTTTTCTCCCGGAGGGAGACAAATGTTGTCTCCCGGAGGGAGACAAATGTTGTCTCCCGGAGGAGGACAAATGTTGTCTCTCGGAGGGAGACAAAGGTTGTCTCCCGGAGGGAGACAAAGGTTGTCTCCCGGAGGGAGACAAATGTTGTCTCCCGGAGGGAGACAAATGTTGTCAGCCGGAGGGAGACAAAGGTTGTCTCCCGGAGGGAGACAAAGGTTGTCTCTCGGAGGGAGACAAATGTTGTCTCCCGAAGGGAGACAAATGTTGTCTCCCGGAGGGAGACAAAGGTTGTCTCCCGGAGGGAGACAGTTTGTCTCATAGAGGGAGACAAAGGTTGTCTCCCGGAGGGAGACAAATGTTGTCTCCCAGAGGGAGACAAATGTTGTCTCCCGGAGGGAGACAAATGTTGTATCCCGGAGGGAGACAAAGGTTGTCTCCCGGAGGGAGGCAATTTGTCTCATAGAGGGAGACAAAGGTTGTCTCCCGGAGGGAGACAAATGTTGTCTCCCGGAGGGAGACAAAGGTTGTCTCCCGGACGGAGGGAAACAAATGTTGTATCCCGGAGGGAGACAAAGGTTGTCTCCCGGAGGGAGACAGTTTGTCTCATAGAGGGAGACAAAGGTTGTCTCCTGGAGGGAGACAAATGTTGCCTCCCGGAGGGAGACAAATGGTGTATCCCGGAGGGAGACAAAGGTTGTCTCCATGAGGGAGACAAAGGTTGTCTCCCGGAGGGAGACAAAGGTTGTCTCCCGGAGGGAGACAAATGTTGTCTCCCGGAGGGAGACAAATGTTGTCTCCCGGAGGGAGACAAATGTTGTCTCCCGGAGGGAGACAAATGTTGTCTCCCGGAGGGAGACAAAGGTTGTCTCCCGGAGGGAGACAAATGTTGTCTCCCGGAGGGAGATAAAGGTTGTCTCCCGGAGGGAGACAAAGGTTTTCTCCCGGAGGGAGACAAATGTTGTCTCTCGGAGGGAGACAAATGTTGTCTCCCGGAGGGAGACAAATGTTGTCTCCCGGAGGGAGACAAAAGTTGTCTCCCGGAGGGAGACAAAGGTTGTCTCCCGGAGGGAGACAAATGTTGTCTCCCGGAGGGAGACAAATGTTGTCAGCCGGAGGGAGACAAAGGTTGTCTCCCGGAGGGAGACAAAGGTTGTCTCTCGGAGGGAGACAAATGTTGTCTCCCGAAGGGAGACAAATGTTGTCTCCCGGAGGGAGACAAAGGTTGTCTCCCGGAGGGAGACAGTTTGTCTCATAGAGGGAGACAAAGGTTGTCTCCCGGAGGGAGACAAATGTTGTCTCCCAGAGGGAGACAAATGTTGTATCCCGGAGGGAGACAAAGGTTGTCTCCCGGAGGGAGGCAATTTGTCTCATAGAGGGAGACAAAGGTTGTCTCCCGGAGGGAGACAAATGTTGTCTCCCGGAGGGAAACAAATGTTGTATCCCGGAGGGAGACAAAGGTTGTCTCCCGGAGGGAGACAGTTTGTCTCATAGAGGGAGACAAAGGTTGTCTCCCGGAGGGAGACAAATGTTGCCTCCCGGAGGGAGACAAAGGTTGTCTCCCGGAGGGAGACAAATGTTGTCTCCCGGAGGGAGACCAATGTTGTCTCCCGGAGGGAGACAAAGGTTGTCTCCCGGAGGGAGACAAAGGTTGTCTCCCGGAGGGAGACAAATGTTGTCTCCCGGAGGGAGACAAATGTTGTCTCCCGGAGGGAGACAAATGTTGTCAGCCGGAGGGAGACAAAGGTTGTCTCCCGGAGGGAGACAAAGGTTGTCTCTCGGAGGGAGACAAATGTTGTCTCCCGGAGGGAGACAAAGGTTGTCTCCCGGAGGGAGACAAATGTTGTCTCTCGGAGGGAGACAAAGGTTGTCTCCCGGAGGGAGACAAAGGTTGTCTCATAGAGGGAGAAAAAGGTTGTCTCCCGGGGGGAGACAAATGTTGTCTCACGGAGGGAGACAAAGGTTGTCTCCCGGAGGGAGACAAATGTTGTCTCCCGGAGGAGGACAAATATTGTCTCCCGGAGGGAGACAAAGGTTGTCTCCCGGAGGGAGACAAAGGTTGTCTCATAGAGGGAGAAAAAGGTTGTCTCCCGGGGGGAGACAAATGTTGTCTCACGGAGGGAGACAAATGTTGTCTCCCGGAGGGAGACAAAAGGTTGTCTCCGGAGGGAGACAAAGGTTGTCTCCCGGAGGGAGACAAATGTTGTCTCCCGGAGGGAGACAAATATTATCTCCCGGAGGGAGACAAAGGTTGTCTCCCGGAGGGAGACAAAGGTTGTCTCCCGGAGGGAGACAAATGTTGTCTCCCGGAGGGAGACAAATATTGTCTCCCGGGGGAGACAAAGGTTGTCTCCCCGAGGGAGACAAAGGTTGTCTCCCGGAGGGAGACAAAGGTTGTCTCCAGGAGGGAGACAAAGGTTGTCTCCCGGAGGGAGACAAAGGTTGTCTCCCGGAGGGAGACAAAGGTTGTCTCCCGGAGGGAGACAGTTTGTCTCATAGAGGCAGAAAAATGTTGTCTCCCGGGGGGAGACAAATGTTGTCTCACGGAGGGAGACAAAGGTTGTCTCCCGGAAGGGAGAAAAAGGTTGTCTCCCGGGGGGAGACAAATGTTGTCTCACGGAGGGAGACAAAGGTTGTCTCCCCGAGGGAGACAAATGTTGTCTCCCGGAGGGAGAAAAAGGTTGTCTCCCGGAGGGAGACAAAGGTTGTCTCCCGGAGGGAGACAAATGTTGTCTCCCGGAGGGAGACATTTTGTCTCCTAGAGGGAGACAATTGTTGTCTCCCGGAGGGAGACAATGGTTGTCTCCCGGAGGGAGACAAATGTTGTCTCTCGGAGGGAGACAAATGTTGTCTCCCGGAGGGAGACAAAGGTTGTCTCATAGAGGGAGAAAAAGGTTGTCTCCCGGGGGGAGACAAATGTTGTCTCACGGAGGGAGACAAATATTGTCTCCCGGAGGGAGACAAATATTGTCTCCCGGAGGGAGAAAGAGGTTGTCTCCCGGAGGGAGACAAATGTTATCTCCCGGAGGGAGACAAATGTTGTCTCCCAGAGGGAGACAAATTTTGTCTCCCGGAGGAAGACAAAGGTTGTCTCCCGGAGGGAGACAAAGGTTGTCTCCCGGAGGGAGACAAAGGTTGTCTCCCGGAGGGAGACAGTTTGTCTCATAAAGGGAGACAAAGGTTGTCTCCCGTGGCTCCCGGAGGGAGACAAATGTTGTCTCCTGGAGGGAGACAAATGTTGTCTCCCGGAGGGAGACAAATGTTGTCTCCCGGAGGGAGACAAATGTTGTCACCCGGAGGGAGAGAAAGGTTGTCTCCCGGAGGGAGACAAAAGGTTGTCTTCCGGAGGGAGACAAAGGTTGTCTTCCGGAGGGAGACAAATGTTGTCTCCCGTTTGGAGACAAAGGTTGTCTCCCGGAGGGAGACAAAGGTTGTCTCCCGGAGGGAGACAAAGGTTGTCTCCCGGAAGGAGACAAATGTTGTCTCCCGGAGGGAGACAAATGTTGTCTCCCGGAGGGAGACAAAGTTTGTCTCCCGGAGGGAGACAACTGTTGTCTCCCGGAGGGAGACAAATATTGTCTCCCGGAGGGAGACAAATATTGTCTCCCGGAGGGAGATAAAGGTTGTCTCCCGGAGGGAGACAAATGTTATCTCCCGGAGGGAGACAAAGGTTGTCTCCCGGAGGGAGAAAAAGGTTGTCTCCCGGAGGGAGACAAAGGTTGTCTCCCGGAGGGAGACAAAGGTTGTCTCCCGGAGGGAGACAAAGGTTGTCTCCCGGAGGGAGACAAATGTTGTCTCCCGGAGGGAGACAAAGGTTGTCTCCCGGAGGGAGACAAAGGTTGTCTCCCGGAGGGAGACAAATGTTGTCTCCCGGAGGGAGACAAATGTTGTCTCCCGGAGGGAGACAAATGTTGTCTCCCGGAGGGAGACAAAGTTTGTCTCCCGGAGGGAGACAACTGTTGTCTCCCGGAGGGAGACAAATATTGTCTCCCGGAGGGAGACAAATATTGTCTCCCGGAGGGAGATAAAGGTTGTCTCCCGGAGGGAGACAAATGTTATCTCCCGGAGGGAGACAAAGGTTGTCTCCCGGAGGGAGAAAAAGGTTGTCTCCCGGAGGGAGACAAAGGTTGTCTCCCGGAGGGAGACAAAGGTTGTCTCCCGGAGGGAGACAAAGGTTGTCTCCCGGAGGGAGACAAAGGTTGTCTCCCGGAGGGAGACAAATGTTGTCTCCCGGAGGGAGACAAAGTTTGTCTCCCGGAGGGAGACAAATATTGTCTCCCGGAGGGAGACAAATATTGTCTCCCGGAGGGAGACAAAGGTTGTCTCCCGGAGGGAGACAAAGGTTGTCTCCCGGAGGGAGACAAAGGTTGTCTCATAGAGGGAGAAAAAGGTTGTCTCCCGGGGGGAGACAAATGTTGTCTCACGGAGGGAGACAAATATTGTCTCCCGGAGGGAGACAAATATTGTCTCCCGGAGGGAGACAAAGGTTGTCTCCCGGAGGGAGACAAATGTTATCTCCCGGAGGGAGACAAATGTTGTCTCCCAGAGGGAGACAAATTTTGTCTCCCGGAGGAAGACAAAGGTTGTCTCCCGGAGGGAGACAAAGGTTGTCTCCCGGAGGGAGACAGTTTGTCTCATAAAGGGAGACAAAGGTTGTCTCCCGTGGCTCCCGGAGGGAGACAAATGTTGTCTCCTGGAGGGAGACAAATGTTGTCTCCCGGAGGGAGACAAATGTTGTCACCCGGAGGGAGACAAAGGTTGTCTCCCGGAGGGAGACAAAAGGTTGTCTTCCGGAGGGAGACAAAGGTTGTCTTCCGGAGGGAGACAAATGTTGTCTCCCGGAGGGAGACAAAGGTTGTCTCCCGGAGGGAGACAAAGGTTGTCTCCCGGAGGGAGACAAAGGTTGTCTCCCGGAGGGAGACAAAGGTTGTCTCCCGGAGGGAGACAAATGTTGTCTCCCGGAGGGAGACAAATGTTGTCTCCCGGAGGGAGACAAAGTTTGTCTCCCGGAGGGAGACAACTGTTGTCTCCCGGAGGGAGACAAATGTTGTCTCCCTGAGGGAGACAGTTTGTCTCATAGAGGGAGACAAAGACAAATGTTGTCTCCCGGAGGGAGACATTTTGCCTCCTAGAGGGAGACAAAGGTTGTCTCCCGGAGGGAGACAAAGGTTGTCTCCCGGAGGGAGTCAAATGTTGTCTCCCGGAGGGAGAAAAAGGTTGTCTCCCGGAGGGAGACAAAGGTTGTCTCCCGGAGGGAGACAAAGGTTGTCTCCCGGAAGGAGACAGGTTGTCTCATAAAGGGAGACAAAGGTTGTCTCCCGTGGGGAGACAAATGTTGTCTCCCGGAGGGAGACAAATGTTGTCTCCTGGAGGGAGACAAATGTTGTCTCCCGGAGGGAGACAAATGTTGTCTCCCGGAGGGAGACAAATGTTGTCACCCGGAGGGAGACAAAGGTTGTCTCCTGGAGGGAGACAAAAGGTTGTCTTCCGGAGGGAGACAAAGGTTGTCTCCCGGAGGGAGACAAATGTTGTCTCCCGGAGGGAGACAAAGGTTGTCTCCCGGAGGGAGACAAATGTTGTCTCCCGGAGGAGGACAAATATTGTCTCCCGGAGGGAGACAAAGGTTGTCTCATAGAGGGAGAAAAAGGTGGTCTCCCGGGGGGAGACAAATGTTGTCTCACGGAGGGAGACAAAGGTTGTCTCCCGGAGGGAGACAAAGGTTGTCTCCCGGAGGGAGACAGTTTGTCTCATAAAGGGAGACAAAGGTTGTCTCCCGGGGGGAGACAAATGTTGTCTCCTGGAGGAAGACTGTTTGTCTCATAGAGGGAGACAAATGTTGTCTCCCGGAGGGAGACAAAGGTTGTCTCCTAGAGGGAGACAAACGTTGTCTCCCGGAGGGAGACAAAGGTTGTCTCCCGGAGGGAGACAAAGGTTGTCTCCCGGAGGGAGACAAAGGTTGTCTCCCGGAGGGAGACAAATGTTGTCTCCCGGAGGGAGACAAAGGTTGTCTCCCGGAGGTAGACAAATGTCGTCTCCCGGAGGGAGACAGTTTGTCTCATAGAGGGAGACAAAGGTTGTCTCTCGGGGGGAGACAAATGTTGTCACCCGGAGGGAGACAAATGTTGTCTCCCGGAGGAAAACAAATGTTGTCTCCCGGAGGGAGACAAAGGTTGTCTCCCGGAGGGAGACAAAGGTTGTCTCCCGGAGGGAGACAAATGTTGTCTCCCGGAGGGAGACAAAGGTTGTCTCCCGGAGGTAGACAAATGTCGTCTCCCGGAGGGAGACAGTTTGTCTCATAGAGGGAGACAAAGGTTGTCTCTCGGGGGGAGACAAATGTTGTCTCCCGGAGGGAGACAAATGTTGTCTCCCGGAGGAAGACAAATGTTGTCTCCCGGAGGGAGACAAAGGTTGTATCCCGGAGGGAGACAAATGTTGTCTCCTAGAGGGAGACAAATGTTGTCTCCCGGAGGGAGACAAAGGTTGTCTCCCGGAGGGAGACAAAAGTTGTCTCCCGGAGGGAGACAAAAGTTTTCTCCCGGAGGGAGACAAAGGTTGTCTCCCGGAGGTAGACAAATGTCGTCTCCCGGAGGGAGACAGTTTGTCTCATAGAGGGAGACAAAGGTTGTCTCTCGGGGGGAGACAAATGTTGTCACCCGGAGGGAGACAAATGTTGTCTCCCGGAGGAAAACAAATGTTGTCTCCCGGAGGGAGACAAAGGTTGTCTCCCGGAGGGAGACAAAGGTTGTCTCCCGGAGGGAGACAAATGTTGTCTCCCGGAGGGAGACAAAGGTTGTCTCCCGGAGGTAGACAAATGTCGTCTCCCGGAGGGAGACAGTTTGTCTCATAGAGGGAGACAAAGGTTGTCTCTCGGGGGGAGACAAATGTTGTCTCCCGGAGGGAGACAAATGTTGTCTCCCGGAGGAAGACAAATGTTGTCTCCCGGAGGGAGACAAAGGTTGTATCCCGGAGGGAGACAAATGTTGTCTCCTAGAGGGAGACAAATGTTGTCTCCCGGAGGGAGACAAAGGTTGTCTCCCGGAGGGAGACAAAAGTTTTCTCCCGGAGGGAGACAAAGGTTGTCTCCCGGAGGGAGACAAAGGTTGTCTCCTGGAGGGAGACAGTTTGTCTCATAGAGGGAGAAAAAGGTTGTCTCTCGGGGGGAGACAAATGTTGTCTCACGGAGGGAGACAAAGGTTGTCTCCCGGAGGGAGACAAATGTTGTTTCCCGGAGGGAGACAATTTGTCTCCTAGAGGGAGACAAATGTTGTCTCCCGGAGGGAGACAAAGGTTGTCTCCCGGAGAGAGACAAATGTTGTCTCTCGGAGGGAGACATATGTTGTCTCCCGGAGGGAGACATTTTGTCTCCTAGAGGGAGACAAAGTTTGTCTCCCGGAGGGAGACAAAAGGTTGTCTCCCGGAGGGAGACAAAGGTTGTCTCCCGGAGGGAGACAAATGTTGTCTCCGGAGGGAGACAAAGGTTGTCTCCCGGAGGGAGACAAATGTTGTCTCCAGGAGGGAGACAAATATTGTCTCGCGGAGGGAGACAAAGGTTGTCTCCCGGAGGGAGACAAAGGTTGTCTCCCGGAGGGAGACAAAGGTTGTCTCATAGAGGGAGAAAAAGGTTGTCTCCCAGGGGGAGACAAATGTTGTCTCACGGAGGGAGACAAATGTTGTCTCCCGGAGGGAGACAAATGTTGTCTCCGGAGGGAGACAAAGGTTGTCCCCCGGAGGGAGACAAAGGTTGTCTCCCGGAGGGAGACAAAGGTTGTCTCCCGGAGGGAGACAAATGTTGTTTCCCGGAGGGAGACAATTTGTCTCCTAGAGGGAGACAAATGTTGTCTCCCGGAGGGAGACAAAGGTTGTCTCCCGGAGAGAGACAAATGTTGTCTCTCGGAGGGAGACATATGTTGTCTCCCGGAGGGAGACATTTTGTCTCCTAGAGGGAGACAAAGTTTGTCTCCCGGAGGGAGACAAAAGGTTGTCTCCCGGAGGGAGACAAAGGTTGTCTCCCGGAGGGAGGCAAATGTTGTCTCCGGAGGGAGACAAAGGTTGTCTCCCGGAGGGAGACAAATGTTGTCTCCAGGAGGGAGACAAATATTGTCTCGCGGAGGGAGACAAAGGTTGTCTCCCGGAGGGAGACAAAGGTTGTCTCCCGGAGGGAGACAAAGGTTGTCTCATAGAGGGAGAAAAAGGTTGTCTCCCAGGGGGAGACAAATGTTGTCTCACGGAGGGAGACAAATGTTGTCTCCCGGAGGGAGACAAATGTTGTCTCCGGAGGGAGACAAAGGTTGTCCCCCGGAGGGAGACAAAGGTTGTCTCCCGGAGGGAGACAAAGGTTGTTTCCCGGAGGGAGACAAGGGTTGTCTCCCGGAGGGAGACAAAGGTTGTCTCCCGGAGGGAGACAAAGGTTGTCTCCCGGAGGGAGACAATTGTTGTTTCCCGGAGGGAGACAAAGGTTGTCTCCCGGAGGGAGACAAAGGTTGTCTCCCGGAGGGAGACTAATGTTGTCTCCCGGAGGGAGACAAAGGTTGTCTCCCGGAGGTAGACAAATGTCGTCTCCCGGAGGGAGACAGTTTGTCTCATAGAGGGAGACAAAGGTTGTCTCTCGGGGGGAGACAAATGTTGTCTCCCGGAGGGAGACAAATGTTGTCTCCCGGAGGAAGACAAATGTTGTCTCCCGGAGGGAGACAAAGGTTGTCTCCCGGAGGGAGACAAATGTTGTCTCCTAGAGGGAGACAAATGTTGTCTCTCGAAGGGAGACAAATGTTGTCTCCCGGAGGGAGACAAATGTTGTCTCCCAGAGGGAGACAAAGGTTGTCTCCCGGAGGAAGACAAAGGTTGTCTCCAGGAGGGAGACAAATGTTGTCACCCGGAGGGAGACAAATGTTGTCTCACGGAGGGAGACAAATGTTGTCACCGGCAGGGAGACAAAGGTTGTCTCCCGGAGGGAGACAAAGGTTGTCTCCCGGAGGGAGACAAATGTTGTCTCCCGGAGGGAGACAAAGGATGTTTCCCGGAGAGAGACAAATTTTGTCTCCCAGAGGGAGACAAAAGGTTGTCTTTCGAAGGGAGACAAAGGTTGTCTCCCGGAGGGAGACAAATGTTGTCTCCCGGAGGAAGACATTTTGCCTCCTAGAGGGAGACAAATGTTGTCTCCCGGAGGGAGACAAAGGTTGTCTCCCGGAGAGAGACAAATTTTGTCTCCCCGAGGGAGACAAAGGTTGTCTCCCGGAGGGAGACAAAGGTTGTCTCCCGGAGGGAGACAAAGGTTGTCTCACGGAGGGAGACAGTTTGTCTCATAGAGGGAGACAAAGGTTGTCTCCCGGGGGGAGACAAATGTTGTCTCCCGGAGGGAGACAAATGTTGTCTCCCGGAGGGAGACAAAGGTTGTCTCGCGGAGGGAGACAGTTTGTCTCATAGAGGGAGACAAAGGTTGTCTCCCGGGGGGAGACAAAGGTTGTATTCCGGAGGGAGACAAATTTTGTCTCCCGGAGGGAGACAAAGGTTGTCTCCCGGAGGGAGACAAATGTTGTCTCCCGGAGTAAGACAAATGTTGTCTCCCGGAGGGAGACAAAGGTTGTCTCCCGGAGGGAGACAAAGGTTGTCTCCCGGTGGGAGACAAATGTTGTCTCCCGGTGGGAGACAAATGTTGTCTCCCGGAGGAAGACAAATGTTGTCTCCCGGAGGGAGACAAAGTTTGTCTCCCGGAGGGAGACAACCGTTGTCTCCCGGAGGGAGACAATAGTGTCTCCCGGAGGGAGACAAATGTTGTCTCCCGGAGGGAGACAAATGTTGTCTCCCGGAGGGAGACAAAGGTTGTCTCCCGGGGGGAGACAAATGTTGTCTCCCGGAGGGAGACATTTTGCCTCCTAGAGGGAGACAAATGTTGTCTCCCGGAGGGAGACAAAGGTTGTCTCCCGGAGAGAGACAAATTTTGTCTCCCAGAGGGAGACAAAGGTTGTCTCCCGGAGGGAGACAAAGGTTGTCTCCCGGAGGGAGACAAATGTTGTCTCCCGGAGGAAGACAAATGTTGTCTCCCGGAGGGAGACAAAGTTTGTCTCCCGGAGGGAGACAACCGTTATCTCCCGGAGGGAGACAATGGTGTCTCCCGGAGGGAGACAAATGTTGTCTCCCGGAGGGAGACAAAGGTTGTCTTCCGGAGGGAGACAAAGGTTGTCACCGGGAGGGAGACAAAGGTTGTCTCCCGGAGGGAGACAAAGGTTGTCTCCCGGAGGGAGACAAATGTTGTCTCCCGGAGGGAGACAAAGGTTGTTTCCCGGAGAGAGACAAATTTTGTCTCCCAGAGGGAGACAAAGGTTGTCTCCCGGAGGGAGACAATGGTTGTCTCCCGGAGGGAGACAAATGTTGTCACCCGGAGGGAGACAAAGGTTGTCTCCCGGAGGGAGACAAAGGTTGTCTCCCGGAGGGAGACAAATGTTGTCTCCCGGAGGGAGACAAAGGTTGTTTCCCGGAGGGAGACAAATGTTGTCTCCCGGAGGGAGACAAAAGGTTGTCTTCCGGAGGGAGACAAAGGTTGTCTCCCGGAGGGATACAAATGTTGTCTCCCGGAGGGAGACAAATGTTGTCTCCCGGAGGGAGACAAATGTTGTCTCCCGGATGGAGACAAAGGTTGTCTCCCGGAGGGAGACAAATGTTGTATCCCGGAGGGAGACAAAGGTTGTCTCCCGGAGGGAGACAAATGTTGTCTCCCGGAGAGAGACAAATTTTGTCTCCCAGAGGGAGACAAAGGTTGTCTCCCGGAGGGAGACAGTTTGTCTCATAGAGGGAGACAAAGGTTGTCTCCCGGGGGGAGACAAATGTTGTCTCCCGGAGGGAGACAAATGTTGTCTCCCGGAGGGAGACAAAGGTTGTCTCCCGGAGGGAGACAAATTTTGTCTCCCGGAGGGAGACAAAGGTTGTCTCCCGGAGGGAGACAACCGTTGTCTCCCGGAGGGAGACAATGGTGTCTCCCGGAGGGAGACAAATGTTGTCTCCCGGAGGGAGACAAATGTTGTCTCCCGGAGGGAGACAAAGGTTGTCTCCCGGAGGGAGACAAAGGTTGTCTCCCGGAGGGAGACAAATGTTGTCTCCCGGAGGGAGACATTTTGCCTCCTAGAGGGAGACAAATGTTGTCTCCCGGAGGGAGACAAAGGTTGTCTCCCGGAGAGAGACAAATTTTGTCTCCCAGAGGGAGACAAAGGTTGTCTCCCGGAGGGAGACAAAGGTTGTCTCCCGGAGGGAAACAAAGGTTGTCTCCCGGAGGGAGACAAATTTTGTCTCCCGGAGGGAGACAAAGGTTGTCTCCCGGAGGGAGACAGTTTGTCTCATAGAGGGAGACAAAGGTTGTCTCCCGGGGGGAGACAAATGTTGTCTCCCGGAGGGAGACAAATGTTGTCTCCCGGAGGGAGACAGTTGGTCTCATAGAGGGAGACAGTTTGTCTCATAGAGGGAGACAAAGGTTGTCTCCCGGGGGGAGACAAATGTTGTCTCCCGGAGGGAGACAAAGGTTGTTTCCCGGAGGGAGACAAATGTTGTCTCCCGGAGGGAGACAAAAGGTTGTCTTCCGGAGGGAGACAAAGGTTGTCTCCCGGAGGGATACAAATGTTGTCTCCCGGAGGGAGACAAATGTTGTCTCCCGGAGGGAGACAAATGTTGTCTCCCGGATGGAGACAAAGGTTGTCTCCCGGAGGGAGACAAATGTTGTATCCCGGAGGGAGACAAAGGTTGTCTCCCGGAGGGAGACAAATGTTGTCTCCCGGAGAGAGACAAATTTTGTCTCCCAGAGGGAGACAAAGGTTGTCTCCCGGAGGGAGACAGTTTGTCTCATAGAGGGAGACAAAGGTTGTCTCCCGGGGGGAGACAAATGTTGTCTCCCGGAGGGAGACAAATGTTGTCTCCCGGAGGGAGACAAAGTTTGTCTCCCGGAGGGAGACAAATTTTGTCTCCCGGAGGGAGACAAAGGTTGTCTCCCGGAGGGAGACAACCGTTGTCTCCCGGAGGGAGACAATGGTGTCTCCCGGAGGGAGACAAATGTTGTCTCCCGGAGGGAGACAAATGTTGTCTCCCGGAGGGAGACAAAGGTTGTCTCCCGGAGGGAGACAAAGGTTGTCTCCCGGAGGGAGACAAATGTTGTCTCCCGGAGGGAGACATTTTGCCTCCTAGAGGGAGACAAATGTTGTCTCCCGGAGGGAGACAAAGGTTGTCTCCCGGAGAGAGACAAATTTTGTCTCCCAGAGGGAGACAAAGGTTGTCTCCCGGAGGGAGACAAAGGTTGTCTCCCGGAGGGAAACAAAGGTTGTCTCCCGGAGGGAGACAAATTTTGTCTCCCGGAGGGAGACAAAGGTTGTCTCCCGGAGGGAGACAGTTTGTCTCATAGAGGGAGACAAAGGTTGTCTCCCGGGGGGAGACAAATGTTGTCTCCCGGAGGGAGACAAATGTTGTCTCCCGGAGGGAGACAAAGGTTGTCTCCCGGAGGGAGACAAAGGTTGTCTCCCGGAGGGAGACAAATGTTGTCTCCCGGAGGGAGACAAATGTTGTCACCCGGAGGGAGACAAAGGTTGTCTCCCGGAGGGAGACAAAGGTTGTCTCCCGGAGGGAGACAAAGGTTGTCTCCCGGAGGGAGACAAAGGTTGTCTCCCGGAGGGAGACAAAGGTTGTCTCCCGGAGGGAGACAAATGTTGTCTCCCGGAGGGAGACCAATGTTGTCTCCCGGAGGGAGACAAATGTTCTCTCCCGGAGGGAGACAAATGTTGTCTCCCGGAGGGAGACAAATGTTGTCCCCCGGAGGGAGACAAATGTTGTCTCCCGGAGGGAGACAAAGGTTGTCTCCCGGAGGGAGACAAAGGTTGTCTCCCGGAGGGAGACAAAGGTTGTCTCCCGGAGGGAGACAAAGGTTGTCTCCCGGAGGGAGACAGTTTGTCTCATAGAGGGAGACAAAGGTTGTCTCCCGGAGGGAGACAAATGTTGTCTCCCGGAGGGAGACAAATGTTGTCTCCCAGAGGGAGACAAATGTTGTCTCCCGGAGGGAGACAAATGTTGTCTTCCGGATGGAGACAAAGGTTGTCTCCCGGAGGGAGACAAAGGTTGTCTCCCGGAGGGAGACAAATGTTGTCTCCCGGAGGGAGACAAAGGTTGTCTCCCGGAGGGAGACAAATGTTGTCTACCGGAGGGAGACAAAAGGTTGTCTTCCGGAGGGAGACAAAGGTTGTCTCCCGGAGGGAGACAAATGTTGTCTCCCGGAGGGAGACAAATGTTGTCTCACGGAGTGAGACACATGTGGTCTCCCGGAGGGAGACAAAGGTTGTCCTCCGGAGGGAGACAAAGGTTGTCTCCCGGAGGGAGACAAATGTTGTCTCCCGGAGGAAGACAAATGTTGTCTCCCGGAGGGAGACAAAGTTTGTCTCCCGGAGGGAGACAAATGTTGTCTCCCGGAGGGAGACAAATGTTGTCTCCCGGAGGGAGACAAATGGTGTCTCCCGGAGGGAGACAAATGTTGTCTCCCGGAAGGAGACAAATGTTGTCTCCCGGAGGGAGACAAAGGTTGTCTTCCGGAGGGAGACAAAGGTTGTCTCCCGGAGGGAGACAATTGTTGTCTCCTGGAGGGAGACAAATGTTGTCACCCGGAGGGAGACAAAGGTTGTCTCCCGGAGGGAGACAAAGGTTGTCTCCCGGAGGGAGACAAAGGTTGTCTCCCGGAGGGAGACAAATGTTGTCTCCCGGAGGGAGACAAAAGGTTGTCTTCCGGAGGGAGACAAAGGTTGTCTCCCGGAGGGAGACAAATGTTGTCACCCGGAGGGAGACAAAGGTAGTCTCCCGGAGGGAGACAAATGTTTTCTCCTGGAGGGAGACAAAGGTTGTCTCCCGGAGAGAGACAAATTTTGTCTCCCAGAGGGAGACAAAGGTTGTCTCCCGGAGGGAGACAAAGGTTGTCTCCCGGAGGGAGACAGTTTGTCTCATAGAGGGAGACAAAGGTTGTCTCCCGGGGGGAGACAAAGGTTGTCTCCCGGAGGGAGACAAAGGTTGTCTCCCGGAGGGAGACAAATGCTGTCTCCCGGAGGGAGACAAATGTTGTCTCCCGGAAGGAGACAAAGGTTGTCTCCCGGAGGGAGACAAAGGTTGTCTCCCGGAGGGAGACAGTTTGTCTCATAGAGGGAGACAAAGGTTGTCTCCCGGGGGGAGACAAAGGTTGTCTCCCGGATAGAGACAAAGGTTGTCTCCCGGAGGGAGACAAATGGTGTCTCCCGGAGGGAGACAAATGTTGTCTCCCGGAAGGAGACAAATGTTGTCTCCCGGAGGGAGACAAAGGTTGTCTTCCGGAGGGAGACAAAGGCTGTCTCCCGGAGGGAGACAATTGTTGTCTCCCTGAGGGAGACAAATGTTGTCACCCGGAGGGAGACAAAGGTTGTCTCCCGGAGGGAGACAAATGTTGTCTCCCGGAGGGAGACAAATGTTGTCTCCCGGAGGGAGACAAATGTTGTCTCCCGGAGGGAGACAAATGTTGTCTCCCGGAGGGAGACAAATGTTGTCTCCCGGAGGGAGACAAATGTTGTCTTCCGGATGGAGACAAAGGTTGTCTCCCGGAGGGAGACAAAGGTTGTCTCCCGGAGGGAGACAAAGGTTGTCTCCCGGAGGGAGACAAATGTTGTCTCCCGGAGGGAGACAAAGGTTGTCTCCCGGAGGGAGACAAATGTTGTCTACCGGAGGGAGACAAAAGGTTGTCTTCCGGAGGGAGACAAAGGTTGTCTCCCGGAGGGAGACAAAGGTTGTCTCCCGGAGGGAGACAAAGGTTGTCTTCCGGAGGGAGACAAATTTTGTCTCCCAGAGGGAGACAAAGGTTGTCTCCCGGAGGGAGACAAAGGTTGTCTCCCGGAGGGAGACAGTTTGTCTCATAGAGGGAGACAAAGGTTGTCTCCCGGGGGGAGACAAAGGTTGTCTCCCGGAGGGAGACAAAGGTTGTCTCCCGGAGGGAGACAAATGTTGTCTCCCGGAGGGAGACAAAGGTTGTCTCCCGGAGGGAGACAAAGGTTGTCTCCCGGAGGGAGACAAAGGTTGTCTCCCGGAGGGAGACAAAGGTTGTCTTCCGGATGGAGACAAATGTTGTCTCCCGGAGGGAGACAAATGTTGTCTCCCGGAGGGAGACAAATGTTGTCTTCCGGATGGAGACAAAGGTTGTCTCCTGGAGGGAGACAAAGGTTGTCTCCCGGAGGGAGACAAAGGTTGTCTCCCGGAGGGAGACAAATGTTGTCTCCCGGAGGGAGACAAAGGTTGTCTCCCGGAGGGAGACAAAGGTTGTCTTCCGGAGGGAGACAAAGGTTGTCTCCCGGAGGGAGACAATTGTTGTCTCCTGGAGGGAGACAAATGTTGTCACCCGGAGGGAGACAAAGGTTGTCTCCCGGAGGGAGACAAAGGTTGTCTCCCGGAGGGAGACAAAGGTTGTCTCCCGGAGGGAGACAAATGTTGTCTCCCGGAGGGAGACAAAAGGTTGTTTTCCGGAGGGAGACAAAGGTTGTCTCCCGGAGGGAGACAAATGTTGTCACCCGGAGGGAGACAAAGGTAGTCTCCCGGAGGGAGACAAATGTTTTCTCCTGGAGGGAGACAAAGGTTGTCTCCCGGAGAGAGACAAATTTTGTCTCCCAGAGGGAGACAAAGGTTGTCTCCCGGAGGGAGACAAAGGTTGTCTCCCGGAGGGAGACAGTTTGTCTCATAGAGGGAGACAAAGGTTGTCTCCCGGGGGGAGACAAAGGTTGTCTCCCGGAGGGAGACAAAGGTTGTCTCCCGGAGGGAGACAAATGGTGTCTCCCGGAGGGAGACAAATGTTGTCTCCCGGAAGGAGACAAAGGTTGTCTCCCGGAGGGAGACAAAGGTTGTCTCCCGGAGGGAGACAGTTTGTCTCATAGAGGGAGACAAAGGTTGTCTCCCGGGGGGAGACAAAGGTTGTCTCCCGGATAGAGACAAAGGTTGTCTCCCGGAGGGAGACAAATGGTGTCTCCCGGAGGGAGACAAATGTTGTCTCCCGGAAGGAGACAAATGTTGTCTCCCGGAGGGAGACAAAGGTTGTCTTCCGGAGGGAGACAAAGGCTGTCTCCCGGAGGGAGACAATTGTTGTCTCCCGGAGGGAGACAAATGTTGTCACCCGGAGGGAGACAAAGGTTGTCTCCCGGAGGGAGACAAATGTTGTCTCCCGGAGGGAGACAAATGTTGTCTCCCGGAGGGAGACAAATGTTGTCTCCCGGAGGGAGACAAATGTTGTCTCCCGGAGGGAGACAAATGTTGTCTTCCGGATGGAGACAAAGGTTGTCTCCCGGAGGGAGACAAAGGTTGTCTCCCGGAGGGAGACAAAGGTTGTCTCCCGGAGGGAGACAAATGTTGTCTCCCGGAGGGAGACAAAGGTTGTCTCCCGGAGGGAGACAAATGTTGTCTACCGGAGGGAGACAAAAGGTTGTCTTCCGGAGGGAGACAAAGGTTGTCTCCCGGAGGGAGACAAAGGTTGTCTCCCGGAGGGAGACAGTTTGTCTCATAGAGGGAGACAAAGGTTGTCTCCCGGGGGAAGACAAAGGTTGTCTCCCGGAGGGAGACAAAGGTTGTCTCCCGGAGGGAGACAAATGTTGTCTCCCGGAGGGAGACAAAGGTTGTCTTCCGGAGGGAGACAAATTTTGTCTCCCAGAGGGAGACAAAGGTTGTCTCCCGGAGGGAGACAAAGGTTGTCTCCCGGAGGGAGACAGTTTGTCTCATAGAGGGAGACAAAGGTTGTCTCCCGGGGGGAGACAAAGGTTGTCTCCCGGAGGGAGACAAAGGTTGTCTCCCGGAGGGAGACAAATGTTGTCTCCCGGAGGGAGACAAAGGTTGTCTCCCGGAGGGAGACAAAGGTTGTCTCCCGGAGGGAGACAAAGGTTGTCTCCCGGAGGGAGACAAAGGTTGTCTTCCGGATGGAGACAAATGTTGTCTCCCGGAGGGAGACAAATGTTGTCTCCCGGAGGGAGACAAATGTTGTCTTCCGGATGGAGACAAAGGTTGTCTCCCGGAGGGAGACAAAGGTTGTCTCCCGGAGGGAGACAAAGGTTGTCTCCCGGAGGGAGACAAATGTTGTCTCCCGGAGGGAGACAAAGGTTGTCTCCCGGAGGGAGACAAATGTTGTCTACCGGAGGGAGACAAAAGGTTGTCTTCCGGAGGGAGACAAAGGTTGTCTCCCGGAGGGAGACAAAGGTTGTCTCCCGGAGGGAGACAGTTTGTCTCATAGAGGGAGACAAAGGTTGTCTCCCGGGGGGAGACAAAGGTTGTCTCCCGGAGGGAGACAAAGGTTGTCTCCCGGAGGGAGACAAATGTTGTCTCCCGGAGGGAGACAAAGGTTGTCTTCCGGAGGGAGACAAATTTTGTCTCCCAGAGGGAGACAAAGGTTGTCTCCCGGAGGGAGACAAAGGTTGTCTCCCGGAGGGAGACAGTTTGTCTCATAGAGGGAGACAAAGGTTGTCTCCCGGGGGGAGACAAAGGTTGTCTCCCGGAGGGAGACAAAGGTTGTCTCCCGGAGGGAGACAAATGTTGTCTCCCGGAGGGAGACAAAGGTTGTCTCCCGGAGGGACACAAAGGTTGTCTCCCGGAGGGAGACAAAGGTTGTCTCCCGGAGGGAGACAAAGGTTGTCTCCCGGAGGGAGACAGTTTGTCTCATAGAGGGAGACAAAGGTTGTCTCCCGGAGGGAGACAAATGTTGTCTCCCGGAGGGAGACAAATGTTGTCTCCCGGAGGGAGACAAATGTTGTCTCCCGGAGGGAGACAAATGTTGTCTTCCGGATGGAGACAAAGGTTGTCTCCCGGAGGGAGACAAAGGTTGTCTCCCGGAGGGAGACAAATGTTGTCTCCCGGAGGGAGACAAAGGTTGTCTCCCGGAGGGAGACAAATGTTGTCTACCGGAGGGAGACAAAAGGTTGTCTTCCGGAGGGAGACAAAGGTTGTCTCCCGGAGGGAGACAAATGTTGTCTCCCGGAGGGAGACAAATGTTGTCTCACGGAGTGAGACAAATGTGGTCTCCCGGAGGGAGACAAAGGTTGTCCTCCGGAGGGAGACAAAGGTTGTCTCCCGGAGGGAGACAAATGTTGTCTCCCGGAGGAAGACAAATGTTGTCTCCCGGAGGGAGACAAAGTTTGTCTCCCGGAGGGAGACAAATGTTGTCTCCCGGAGGGAGACAAATGTTGTCTCCCGGAGGGAGACAAATGGTGTCTCCCGGAGGGAGACAAATGTTGTCTCCCGGAGGGAGACAAATGTTGTCTCCCGGAGGGAGACAAAGGTTGTCTTCCGGAGGGAGACAAAGGTTGTCTCCCGGAGGGAGACAATTGTTGTCTCCTGGAGGGAGACAAATGTTGTCACCCGGAGGGAGACAAAGGTTGTCTCCCGGAGGGAGACAAAGGTTGTCTCCCGGAGGGAGACAAAGGTTGTCTCCCGGAGGGAGACAAATGTTGTCTCCCGGAGGGAGACAAAAGGTTGTCTTCCGGAGGGAGACAAAGGTTGTCTCCCGGAGGGAGACAAATTTTGTCACCCGGAGGGAGACAAAGGTAGTCTCCCGGAGGGAGACAAATGTTTTCTCCTGGAGGGAGACAAAGGTTGTCTCCCGGAAGGAGACAAATGTTGTCTCCCGGAGGGAGACAAAGGTTGTCTTCCGGAGGGAGACAAAGGTTGTCTCCCGGAGGGAGACAATTGTTGTCTCCCGGAGGGAGACAAATGTTGTCACCCGGAGGGAGACAAAGGTTGTCTCCCGGAGGGAGACAAATGTTGTCTCCCGGAGGGAGACAAATGTTGTCTCCCGGAGGGAGACAAAGGTTGTCTCCCGGAGGGAGACAAAGGTTGTCTCCCGGAGGGAGACAAAGGTTGTCTCCCGGAGGGAGACAAATGTTGTCTCCCGGAGGGAGACAAATGTTGTCTCCCGGAGGGAGACAAATGTTGTCTCCCGGAGGGAGACAAATGTTGTCTCCCGGAGGGAGACAAATGTTGTCTTCCGGATGGAGACAAAGGTTGTCTCCCGGAGGGAGACAAAGGTTGTCTCCCGGAGGGAGACAAATGTTGTCTCCCGGAGGGAGACAAAGGTTGTCTCCCGGAGGGAGACAAATGTTGTCTACCGGAGGGAGACAAAAGGTTGTCTTCCGGAGGGAGACAAAGGTTGTCTCCCGGAGGGAGACAAATGTTGTCTCCCGGAGGGAGACAAATGTTGTCTCCCGGAGGGAGACAAATGTTGTCTCCCGGAGGGAGACAAATGTTGTCTCCCGGAGGGAGACAAATGTTGTCTTCCGGATGGAGACAAAGGTTGTCTCCCGGAGGGAGACAAAGGTTGTCTCCCGGAGGGAGACAAATGTTGTCTCCCGGAGGGAGACAAAGGTTGTCTCCCGGAGGGAGACAAATGTTGTCTACCGGAGGGAGACAAAAGGTTGTCTTCCGGAGGGAGACAAAGGTTGTCTCCCGGAGGGAGACAAATGTTGTCTCCCGGAGGGAGACAAATGTTGTCTCCCGGAGTGAGACAAATGTGGTCTCCCGGATGGAGACAAAGGTTGTCCTCCGGAGGGAGACAAAGGTTGTCTCCCGGAGGGAGACAAATGTTGTCTCCCGGAGGAAGACAAATGTTGTCTCCCGGAGGGAGACAAAGTTTGTCTCCCGGAGGGAGACAAATGTTGTCTCCCGGAGGGAGACAAATGTTGTCTCCCGGAGGGAGACAAATGGTGTCTCCCGGAGGGAGACAAATGTTGTCTCCCGGAGGGAGACAAATGTTGTCTCCCGGAGGGAGACAAAGGTTGTCTTCCGGAGGGAGACAAAGGTTGTCTCCCGGAGGGAGACAATTGTTGTCTCCTGGAGGGAGACAAATGTTGTCACCCGGAGGGAGACAAAGGTTGTCTCCCGGAGGGAGACAAAGGTTGTCTCCCGGAGGGAGACAAAGGTTGTCTCCCGGAGGGAGACAAATGTTGTCTCCCGGAGGGAGACAAAAGGTTGTCTTCCGGAGGGAGACAAAGGTTGTCTCCCGGAGGGAGACAAAGGTTGTCTCCCGGAGGGAGACAAATGTTGTCTCCCGGAGGGAGACAAAAGGTTGTCTTCCGGAGGGAGACAAAGGTTGTCTCCCGGAGGGAGACAAAGGTTGTCTCCCGGAGGGAGACAAATGTTGTCTCCCGGAGGGAGACAAAAGGTTGTCTTCCGGAGGGAGACAAAGGTTGTCTCCCGGAGGGAGACAAATGTTGTCTCCCGGAGGGAGACAAATGTTGTCTCCCGGAGTGAGACAAAGGTTGTCTCCCGGAGGGAGACAAATGTTGTCTCCCGGAGGGAGACAAATGTTGTCTCCCGGAGGGAGACAAAGGTTGTCTCCCGGAGGGAGACAAAGGTTGTCTCCCGGAGGGAGACAGTTTGTCTCATAGAGGGAGACAAAGGTTGTCTCCCGCAGGGAGACAAAGCTTGTCTCCCGGAGGGAGACAAATGTTGTCTCCCGGAGGGAGACAAAGGTTGTCTCCCGGAGAGAGACAAATGTTGTCACCCGGAGGGAGACAAAGGTTGTCTCCCGGAGGGAGACAAAGGTTGTCTCCCGGAGGGAGACAAAGGTTGTCTCCCGGAGGGAGACAAATGTTGTCTCCCGGAGGGAGACTTAGGTTGTCTCCCGGAGGGAGACAAAGGATGTCTCCCGGAGGGAGACAAATGTTGTCTCCCTGAGGGAGACAAAAGTTTGTCTTCCGGAGGGAGACAAAGGTTGTCTCCCGGAGGGAGACAAATGTTGTCTCCCGGAGGGAGACAAAGGTTGTCTCCCGGAGGGAGACAAAGGTTATCTCCCGGAGGGAGACAGTTTGTCTCATAGAGGGAGACAAAGGTTGTCTCCCGGGGGGAGACAAATGTTGTCTCCCGGAGGGAGACAAATGTTGTCTCCCGGAGGGAGACAAAGGTTGTCTCCTGAAGGGAGACAAAGGTTGTCTCCCGGAGGGAGACAGTTTGTCTCATAGAGGGAGACAAATGTTGTCTCCCGGAGGGAGACAAAGGTTGTCTCCCGGAGGGAGACAAAGGTTGTCTCCCGGAGGGAGACAAATTTTGTCTCCCAGAGGGAGACAAAGGTTGTCTCCCGGAGGGAGACAAAGGTTGTCTCCCGGAGGGAGACAAAGGTTGTCTCCCGGAGGGAGACAGTTTGTCACATAAAGGTAGACAAAGGTTGTCTCCCGGGGGGAGACAAATGTTGTCTCCCGGAGGGAGACAAATGTTGTCTCCCGGAGGGAGACAAATGTTGTCTCCCGGAGGGAGACAAATGTTGTCACCCGGAGGGAGATAAAGGTTGTCTCCCGGAGGGAGACAAATGTTGTCTCCCGGAGGGAGACAAAGGTTGTCTCCCGGAGGGAGACAAAGGTTGTCTCCCGGAGGGAGACAAATGTTGTCTCCCGGAGGGAGACAAAGGTTGTCTCCCGGAGGGAGACAGTTTGTCTCATAAAGGGAGACAAATGTTGTCTCCCGGAGGAAGACAAATGTTGTCTCCCGGAGGGAGACAAAAGTTGTCACCCGGAGGGAGACAAAGGTTGCCTCCCGGAGGGAGACAAAGGTTGTCTCCCGGAGGGAGACAAATGTTGTCTCCCGGAGGGAGACAAAGGTTGTCTCCCGGAGGGAGACAAAGGTTATCTCCCGGAGGGAGACAGATTGTCTCATAGAGGGAGACAAAGGTTGTCTCCCGGGGGGAGACAAATGTTGTCTCCCGGAGGGAGACAAATGTTGTCTCCCGGAGGGAGACAAAGGTTGTCTCCCGAAGGGAGACAAAGGTTGTCTCCCGGAGGGAGACAGTTTGTCTCATAGAGGGAGACAAATGTTGTCTCCCGGAGGGAGACAAAGGTTGTCTCCCGGAGGGAGACAAATTTTGTCTCCCAGAGGGAGACAAAGGTTGTCTCCCGGAGGGAGACAAAGGTTGTCTCCCGGAGGGAGACAAAGGTTGTCTCCCGGAGGGAGACAGTTTGTCACATAAAGGTAGACAAAGGTTGTCTCCCGGGGGGAGACAAATGTTGTCTCCCGGAGGGAGACAAATGTTGTCTCCCGGAGGGAGACAAATGTTGTCTCCCGGAGGGAGACAAATGTTGTCTCCCGGAGGGAGACAAATGTTGTCACCCGGAGGGAGATAAAGGTTGTCTCCCGGAGGGAGACAAATGTTGTCTCCCGGAGGGAGACAAAGGTTGTCTCCCGGAGGGAGACAAAGGTTGTCTCCCGGAGGGAGACAAATGTTGTCTCCCGGAGGGAGACAAAGGTTGTCTCCCGGAGGGAGACAAAGGTTGCCTCCCGGAGGGAGACAAAGGTTGTCTCCCGGAGGGAGACAAAGGTTGTCTCCCGGAGGGAGACAGTTTGTCTCATAGAGGGAGACAAATGTTGTCTCCCGGAGGGAGACAAATGTTGTCTCCCGGAGGGAGACAAAGGTTGTCTCCCGGAGGGAGACAAAGGTTGTCTCCCGGAGGGAGACAGTTTGTCTCATAGAGGGAGACAAAGGTTGTCTCCCGGGGAGAGACAAATGTTGTCTCCCGGAGGGAGACAAAGGTTGTCTCCCGGAGGGAGACAGTTTGTCTCATAAAGGGAGACAAATGTTGTCTCCCGGAGGAAGACAAATGTTGTCTCCCGGAGGGAGACAAATGTTGTCACCCGGAGGGAGACAAAGGTTGTCTCCCGGAGGGAGACAAAGGTTGTCTCCCGGAGGGAGACAAAGGTTGTCTCCCGGAGGGAGACAAATGTTGTCTCCCGGAGGGAGACTTAGGTTGTCTTCCGGAGGGAGACAAAGGATGTCTCCCGGAGGGAGACAAATGTTGTCTCCCTGAGGGAGACAAAAGTTTGTCTTCCGGAGGGAGACAAAGGTTGTCTCCCGGAGGGAGACAAATGTTGTCTCCCGGAGGGAGACAAAGGTTGTCTCCCGGAGAGAGACAAATTTTGTCTCCCAGAGGGAGACAAAGGTTGTCTCCCGGAGGGAGACAAAGGTTATCTCCCGGAGGGAGACAGTTTGTCTCATAGAGGGAGACAAAGGTTGTCTCCCGGGGGGAGACAAATGTTGTCTCCCGGAGGGAGACAAATGTTGTCTCCCGGAGGGAGACAAAGGTTGTCTCCCGAAGGGAGACAAAGGTTGTCTCCCGGAGGGAGACAGTTTGTCTCATAGAGGGAGACAAATGTTGTCTCCCGGAGGGAGACAAATGTTGTCTCCCGGAGGGAGACAAAGGTTGTCTCCCGGAGGGAGACAAATTTTGTCTCCCAGAGGGAGACAAAGGTTGTCTCCCGGAGGGAGACAAAGGTTGTCTCCCGGAGGGAGACAAAGGTTGTCTCCCGGAGGGAGACAGTTTGTCACATAAAGGTAGACAAAGGTTGTCTCCCGGGGGGAGACAAATGTTGTCTCCCGGAGGGAGACAAATGTTGTCTCCCGGAGGGAGACAAATGTTGTCTCCCGGAGGGAGACAAATGTTGTCACCCGGAGGGAGATAAAGGTTGTCTCCCGGAGGGAGACAAATGTTGTCTCCCGGAGGGAGACAAAGGTTGTCTCCCGGAGGGAGACAAAGGTTGTCTCCCGGAGGGAGACAAATGTTGTCTCCCGGAGGGAGACAAAGGTTGTCTCCCGGAGGGAGACAGTTTGTCTCATAAAGGGAGACAAATGTTGTCTCCCGGAGGAAGACAAATGTTGTCTCCCGGAGGGAGACAAATGTTGTCACCCGGAGGGAGACAAAGGTTGCCTCCCGGAGGGAGACAAAGGTTGTCTCCCGGAGGGAGACAAAGGTTGTCTCCCGGAGGGAGACAGTTTGTCTCATAGAGGGAGACAAATGTTGTCTCCCGGAGGGAGACAAATGTTGTCTCCCGGAGGGAGACAAAGGTTGTCTCCCGGAGGGAGACAAAGGTTGTCTCCCGGAGGGAGACAGTTTGTCTCATAGAGGGAGACAAAGGTTGTCTCCCGGGGAGAGACAAATGTTGTCTCCCGGAGGGAGACAAAGGTTGTCTCCCGGAGGGAGACAGTTTGTCTCATAAAGGGAGACAAATGTTGTCTCCCGGAGGAAGACAAATGTTGTCTCCCGGAGGGAGACAAATGTTGTCACCCGGAGGGAGACAAAGGTTGTCTCCCGGAGGGAGACAAAGGTTGTCTCCCGGAGGGAGACAAAATTGTCTCCCGGAGGGAGACAAATGTTGTCTCCCGGAGGGAGACTTAGGTTGTCTTCCGGAGGGAGACAAAGGATGTCTCCCGGAGGGAGACAAATGTTGTCTCCCTGAGGGAGACAAAAGTTTGTCTTCCGGAGGGAGACAAAGGTTGTCTCCCGGAGGGAGACAAATGTTGTCTCCCGGAGGGAGACAAAGGTTGTCTCCCGGAGAGAGACAAATTTTGTCTCCCAGAGGGAGACAAAGGTTGTCTCCCGGAGGGAGACAAAGGTTATCTCCCGGAGGGAGACAGTTTGTCTCATAGAGGGAGACAAAGGTTGTCTCCCGGGGGGAGACAAATGTTGTCTCCCGGAGGGAGACAAATGTTGTCTCCCGGAGGGAGACAAAGGTTGTCTCCCGAAGGGAGACAAAGGTTGTCTCCCGGAGGGAGACAGTTTGTCTCATAGAGGGAGACAAATGTTGTCTCCCGGAGGGAGACAAAGGTTGTCTCCCGGAGGGAGACAAATTTTGTCTCCCAGAGGGAGACAAAGGTTGTCTCCCGCAGGGAGACAAAGGTTGTCTCCCGGAGGGAGACAAAGGTTGTCTCCCGGAGGGAGACAGTTTGTCACATAAAGGTAGACAAAGGTTGTCTCCCGGGGGGAGACAAATGTTGTCTCCCGGAGGGAGACAAATGTTGTCTCCCGGAGGGAGACAAATGTTGTCTCCCGGAGGGAGACAAATGTTGTCACCCGGAGGGAGATAAAGGTTGTCTCCCGGAGGGAGACAAATGTTGTCTCCCGGAGGGAGACAAAGGTTGTCTCCCGGAGGGAGACAAAGGTTGTCTCCCGGAGGGAGACAAATGTTGTCTCCCGGAGGGAGACAAAGGTTGTCTCCCGGAGGGAGACAGTTTGTCTCATAAAGGGAGACAAATGTTGTCTCCCGGAGGAAGACAAATGTTGTCTCCCGGAGGGAGACAAATGTTGTCACCAGGAGGGAGTCAAAGGTTGTCTCCCGGAGGGAGACAAAGGTTGTCTCCCGGAGGGAGACAAAGGTTGTCTCCCGGAGGGAGACAAATGTTGTCTCCCGGAGGGAGACTTAGGTTGTCTCCCGGAGGGAGACAAAGGTTGTCTCCCGGAGGGACACAAATGTTGTCTCCCGGAGGAAGACAAAAGTTTGTCTTCCGGAGGGAGACAAAGGTTGTCTCCCGGAGTGAGACAAATGTTGTCTCCCGGAGGGAGACAAAGGTTGTCTCCCGGAAAGAGACAAATTTTGTCTCCCAGAGGGAGACAAAGGTTGTCTCCCGGAGGGAGACAAAGGTTATCTCCCGGAGGGAGACAGTTTGTCTCATAGAGGGAGACAAAGGTTGTCTCCCGGGGGGAGACAAATGTTGTCTCCCGGAGGGAGACAAATGTTGTCTCCCGGAGGGAGACAAAGGTTGTCTCCCGGAGGGAGACAAATTTTGTCTCCGAGAGGGAGACAAAGGTTGTCTCCCGGAGGGAGACAAAGGTTGTCTCCCGGAGGGAGACAGTTTGTCACATAAAGGTAGACAAAAGTTGTCTCCCGGGGGGAGACAAGTGTTGTCTCCCGGAGGGAGACAAATGTTGTCTCCCGGAGGGAGACAAAGGTTGTCTCCCGGAGGGAGACAAAGGTTGTCTCCCGGAGGGAGACATTTTGCCACCTAGAAGGAGACAAATGTTGTCTCCCGGAGGGAGACAAAGGTTGTCTCCCGGAGGGAGACAAATGTTGTCTCCCGGAGGGAGACAAATGTTGTCTCCCGGAGAGAGACAAATTTTGTCTCCCAGAGGGAGACAAAGGTTGTCTCCCGGAGGGAGACAAAGGTTGTCTCCCGGAGGGAGACAGTTTGTCTCATAGAGGGAGACAAAGGTTGTCTCCCGGGGAGAGACAAATGTTGTCTCCCGGAGGGAGACAAAGGTTGTCTCCCGGAGGGAGACAGTTTGTCTCATGAAGGGAGACAAAGGTTGTCTCCCGGGGGGAGACAAATGTTGTCTCCCGGAGGAAGACAAATGTTGTCTCCCGGAGGGAGACAAATGTTGTCACCCGGAGGGAGACAAAGGTTGTCTCCCGGAAGGAGACAAAGGTTGTCTCCCGGAGGGAGACAAAGGTTGTCTCCCGGAGGGAGACAAATGTTGTCTCCCGGAGGGAGACTTAGGTTGTCTCCCGGAGGGAGACAAAGGTTGTCTCCCGGAGGGAGACAAATGTTGTCTCCCGGAGGGAGACAAAGGTTGTCTCCCGGAGAGAGACAAATTTTGTCTCCCAGAGGGAGACAAAGGTTGTCTCCCGGAGAGAGACAAAGGTTGTCTCCCGGAGGGAGACAAATGTTGTCTCCCGGAGTAAGACAAATGTTGTCTCCCGGAGGGAGACAAAGGTTATCTCCCGGAGGGAGACAGTTTGTCTCATAGAGGGAGACAAAGGTTGTCTCCCGGGGGGAGACAAATGTTGTCTCCCGGAGGGAGACAAATGTTGTCTCCCGGAGGGAGACAAAGGTTGTCTCCCGGAGGGAGACAAATTTTGTCTCCGAGAGGGAGACAAAGGTTGTCTCCCGGAGGGAGACAAAGGTTGTCTCCCGGAGGGAGACAGTTTGTCACATAAAGGTAGACAAAGGTTGTCTCCCGGGGGGAGACAAGTGTTGTCTCCCGGAGGGAGACAAATGTTGTCTCCCGGAGGGAGACAAATGTTGTCTCCCGGAGGGAGACAAAGGTTGTCTCCCGGAGGGAGACAAAGGTTGTCTCCCGGAGGGAGACATTTTGCCACCTAGAAGGAGACAAATGTTGTCTCCCGGAGGGAGACAAAGGTTGTCTCCCGGAGGGAGACAAATGTTGTCTCCCGGAGGGAGACAAATGTTGTCTCCCGGAGAGAGACAAATTTTGTCTCCCAGAGGGAGACAAAGGTTGTCTCCCGGAGGGAGACAAAGGTTGTCTCCCGGAGGGAGACAGTTTGTCTCATAGAGGGAGACAAAGGTTGTCTCCCGGGGAGAGACAAATGTTGTCTCCCGGAGGGAGACAAAGGTTGTCTCCCGGAGGGAGACAGTTTGTCTCATGAAGGGAGACAAAGGTTGTCTCCCGGGGGGAGACAAATGTTGTCTCCCGGAGGAAGACAAATGTTGTCTCCCGGAGGGAGACAAATGTTGTCACCCGGAGGGAGACAAAGGTTGTCTCCCGGAAGGAGACAAAGGTTGTCTCCCGGAGGGAGACAAAGGTTGTCTCCCGGAGGGAGACAAATGTTGTCTCCCGGAGGGAGACTTAGGTTGTCTCCCGGAGGGAGACAAAGGTTGTCTCCCGGAGGGAGACAAATGTTGTCTCCCGGAGGGAGACAAAGGTTGTCTCCCGGAGAGAGACAAATTTTGTCTCCCAGAGGGAGACAAAGGTTGTCTCCCGGAGAGAGACAAAGGTTGTCTCCCGGAGGGAGACAAATGTTGTCTCCCGGAGTAAGACAAATGTTGTCTCCCGGAGGGAGACAATTCTTGTCTCCCGGAAGAAGACAAATGTTGTCTCCCGGAGGGAGACAAAAGGTTGTCTTCCGGAGGGAGACAAAGGTTGTCTCCCGGAGTAAGACAAATGTTGTCTCCCGGAGGGAGACTTAGGTTGTCTCCCGGAGGGAGACAAAGGTTGTCTCCCGGAGGGAGACAAATGTTGTCTCCCGGAGGGAGACAAAAGGTTGTCTTCCGGAGGGAGACAAAGGTTGTCTCCCGGAGGGAGACAAATGTTGTCTCCCGGAGGGAGACAAAGGTTGTCTCCCGGAGAGAGACAAATTTTGTCTCCCAGAGGGAGACAAAGGTTGTCTCCCGGAGGGAGACAAAGGTTGTCTCCCGGAGGGAGACAGTTTGTCTCATAGAGGGAGACAAAGGTTGTCTCCCGGGGGGAGACAAAGGTTGTCTCCCGGAGAGAGACAAATTTTGTCTCCCAGAGGGAGACAAAGGTTGTCTCCCGGAGGGAGACAAAGGTTGTCTCCCGGAGGGAGACAAATGTTGTCTCCCGGAGTAAGACAAATGTTGTCTCCCGGAGGGAGACAATTCTTGTCTCCCGGAAGAAGACAAATGTTGTCTCCCGGAGGGAGACAAAAGGTTGTCTTCCGGAGGGAGACAAAGGTTGTCTCCCGGAGTAAGACAAATGTTGTCTCCCGGAGGGAGACTTAGGTTGTCTCCCGGAGGGAGACAAAGGTTGTCTCCCGGAGGGAGACAAATGTTGTCTCCCGGTGGGAGACAAAAGGTTGTCTTCCGGAGGGAGACAAAGGTTGTCTCCCGGAGGGAGACAAATGTTGTCTCCCGGAGGGAGACAAAGGTTGTCTCCCGGAGAGAGACAAATTTTGTCTCCCAGAGGGAGACAAAGGTTGTCTCCCGGAGGGAGACAAAGGTTGTCTCCCGGAGGGAGACAGTTTGTCTCATAGAGGGAGACAAAGGTTGTCTCCCGGGGGGAGACAAATGTTGTCTCCCGGAGGGAGACAAATGTTGTCTCCCGGAGGGAGACAAAGGTTGTCTCCCTATGTTGTCTCCCGGAGTAAGACAAATGTTGTCTCCCGGAGGGAGACAATTGTTGTCTCCCGGAAGAAGACAAATGTTGTCTCCCGGAGGGAGACAAAAGGTTGTCTTCCGGAGGGAGACAAAGGTTGTCTCCCGGAGGGAGACAAATGTTGTCTCCCGGAGGGAGACAAAGGTTGTCTCCCGGAGAGAGACAAATTTTGTCTCCCAGAGGGAGACAAAGGTTGTCTCCCGGAGGGAGACAAAGGTTGTCTCCCGGAGGGAGACAGTTTGTTTCATAGAGGGAGACAAAGGTTGTCTCCCGGGGGGAGAGAAATGTTGTTTCCCGGAGGGAGACAAATATTGTCTCCCGGAGGGAGACAAAGGTTGTCTCCCGGAGGGAGACAGTTTGTCTCATAAAGGGAGACAAAGGTTGTCTCCCGGGGGGAGACAAATGTTGTCTCCCGGAGGGAGACAAATGTTGTCTCCCGGAGGGAGACAAATGTTGTCACCCGGAGGGAGACAAAGGTTGTCTCCCGGAGGGAGACAAAGGTTGTCTCCCGGAGGGAGACAAATGTTGTCTCCCGGAGGGAGACAAAGGTTGTCTCCCGGAGGGAGACAAAGGTTGTCTCCCGGAGGGAGACAAATGTTGTCTCCCGGAGGGAGACAAAAGGTTGTCTTCCGGAGGGAGACAAAGGTTGTCTCCCGGAGGGAGACAAATGTTGTCTCCCGGAGGGAGACAAAGGTTGTCTCCCGGAGAGAGACAAATTTTGTCTCCCAGAGGGAGACAAAGGTTGTCTCCCGGAGGGAGACAAATTTTGTCTCCCGGAGGGAGACAAAGGTAGTCTCCCGGAGGGAGACAAATGTTGTCTTCCGGAGGGAGACAAAGGTTGTCTCCCGGAGGGAGACAAATGTTCTCTCCCGGAGGGAGACAAAGGTTGTCTCCCGGAGAGAGACAAATTTTGTCTCCCAGAGGGAGACAAAGGTTGTCTCCCGGAGGGAGACAAAGGTTGTCTCCCGGAGGGAGACAAAGGTAGTCTCCCGGAGGGAGACAAATGTTGTCTTCCGGAGGGAGACAAAGGTTGTCTCCCGGAGGGAGACAAATGTTCTCTCCCGGAGGGAGACAAAGGTTGTCTCCCGGAGAGAGACAAATTTTGTCTCCCAGAGGGAGACAAAGGTTGTCTCCCGGAGGGAGACAAAGGTTGTCTCCCGGAGGGAGACAGTTTGTCTCATAGAGGGAGACAAAGGTTGTCTCCCGGGGGGAGACAAATGTTGTCTCCCTCCGGGAGACAAATGTTGTCTCCCGGAGGGAGACAAATGTTGTCTCCCGGAGTAAGACAAATGTTGTCTCCCGGAGGGAGACAAAGGTTGTCTCCCGGAGGGAGACAGTTTGTCTCATAGAGGGAGACAAAGGTTGTCTCCCGGAGGGAGACAGTATGTCTCATAGAGGGAGACAAAGGTTGTCTCCCGGGGGGAGACAAATGTTGTCTCCCGGAGGGAGACAAAGGTTGTCTCCCGGAGGGAGACAAATTTTGTCTCCCGGAGGGAGACAAAGGTTGTCTCCCGGAGGGAGACAAATGTTGTCTTCCGGAGGGAGGCAAAGGTTGTCTCCCGGAGGGAGACAAATTTTGTCTCCCGGAGGGAGACAAAGGTTGTCTCCCGGAGGGAGACAAAGGTTGTCTCCCGGAGGGAGACAAAGGTTGTCTCCCGGAGAGAGACAAATTTTGTCTCCCAGAGGGAGACAAAGGTTGTCTCCCGGAGGGAGACAAAGGTTGTCTCCCGGAGGGAGACAGTTTGTTTCATAGAGGGAGACAAAGGTTGTCTCCCGGGGGGAGACAAATGTTGTTTCCCGGAGGGAGACAAATATTGTCTCCCGGAGGGAGACAAAGGTTGTCTCCCGGAGGGAGACAGTTTGTCTCATAAAGGGAGACAAAGGTTGTCTCCCGGGGGGAGACAAATGTTGTCTCCCGGAGGGAGACAAATGTTGTCTCCCGGAGGGAGACAAATGTTGTCACCCGGAGGGAGACAAAGGTTGTCTCCCGGAGGGAGACAAAGGTTGTCTCCCGGAGGGAGACAAATGTTGTCTCCCGGAGGGAGACAAAGGTTGTCTCCCGGAGGGAGACAAAGGTTGTCTCCCGGAGGGAGACAAATGTTGTCTCCCGGAGGGAGACAAAAGGTTGTCTTCCGGAGGGAGACAAAGGTTGTCTCCCGGAGGGAGACAAATGTTGTCTCCCGGAGGGAGACAAAGGTTGTCTCCCGGAGAGAGACAAATTTTGTCTCCCAGAGGGAGACAAAGGTTGTCTCCCGGAGGGAGACAAATTTTGTCTCCCGGAGGGAGACAAAGGTAGTCTCCCGGAGGGAGACAAATGTTGTCTTCCGGAGGGAGACAAAGGTTGTCTCCCGGAGGGAGACAAATGTTCTCTCCCGGAGGGAGACAAAGGTTGTCTCCCGGAGAGAGACAAATTTTGTCTCCCAGAGGGAGACAAAGGTTGTCTCCCGGAGGGAGACAAAGGTTGTCTCCCGGAGGGAGACAGTTTGTCTCATAGAGGGAGACAAAGGTTGTCTCCCGGGGGGAGACAAATGTTGTCTCCCTCCGGGAGACAAATGTTGTCTCCCGGAGGGAGACAAATGTTGTCTCCCGGAGTAAGACAAATGTTGTCTCCCGGAGGGAGACAAAGGTTGTCTCCCGGAGGGAGACAGTTTGTCTCATAGAGGGAGACAAAGGTTGTCTCCCGGAGGGAGACAGTATGTCTCATAGAGGGAGACAAAGGTTGTCTCCCGGGGGGAGACAAATGTTGTCTCCCGGAGGGAGACAAAGGTTGTCTCCCGGAGGGAGACAAATTTTGTCTCCCGGAGGGAGACAAAGGTTGTCTCCCGGAGGGAGACAAATGTTGTCTTCCGGAGGGAGGCAAAGGTTGTCTCCCGGAGGGAGACAAATGTTGTCTCCCGGAGGGAGACAAAGGTTGTCTCCCGGAGAGAGACAAATTTTGTCTCCCAGAGGGAGACAAAGGTTGTCTCCCGGAGGGAGACAAAGGTTGTCTCCCGGAGGGAGACAGTTTGTCTCATAGAGGGAGACAAAGGTTGTCTCCCGGGGGGAGACAAATGTTGTCTCCCGGAGGGAGACAAATGTTGTCTCCCGGAGTAAGACAAATGTTGTCTCCCGGAGGGAGACAAAGGTTGTCTCCCGGAGGGAGACAAAGTTTGTCTCCCGGAGGGAGACAAATGCTGTCTCCCGGAGGAAGACAAATGTTGTCTCCCGGAGGGAGACAAAGGTTGTCTCCCGGAGGGAGACAAATGTTGTCTCCCGGAGGGAGACAAATGTTGTCTCCCGGAGGGAGACATTTTGTCTCCTAGAGGGAGACAAATGTTGTTTCCCGGAGTAAGTCAAATGTTGTCTCCCGGAGGGAGACAAAGGTTGTCTCCCGGAGGGAGACAAAGGTTGTCTCCCGGAGGGAGACAAATGTTGTCTCCCGGAGGAAGACAAATGTTGTCTCCCGGAGGGAGACAAAGGTTGTCTCCCGGAGGGAAACAGTTTGTCTCATAGAGGGAGAAAAAGGTTGTCTCTTGGGGGGAGACAAATGTTGTCTCACGGAGGGAGACAAAGTTTGTCTCCCGGAGGGAGACAAATGTTGTCTCCTAGAGGGAGACAAATGTTGTCTCCCGGAGGGAGACAAAGGTTGTCTCCCGGAGGGAGACAAATGTTGTCTCCCGGAGGAAGACAAATGTTGTCTCCAGGAGGGAGAAAAAAGCTTGTCTTCCGGAGGGAGACAAAGGTTGTCTCCCGGAGGGAGACAAATTTTGTCTCCCGATGGGAGACAAAGGTTGTCTCCCGGAGAGAGACAAATTTTGTCTCCCAGAGGGAGACAAAGGTTGTCTCCCGGAGGGAGACAGTTTGTCTCATAGAGGGAGACAAAGGTTGTTTCCCGGGGGGAGACAAATGTTGTCTCCCGGAGGGAGACAAATGTTGTCTCCCGGAGGGAGACAAATGTTGTCACCCGGAGGGAGACAAAGGTTGTCTCTCGGAGGGAGACAAAGGTTGTCTCCCGGAGGGAGACAAATGTTGTCTCCCGGAGGGAGACAAAAGGTTGTCTTCCGGAGGGAGACAAAGGTTGTCTCCCGGAGGGAGACAAATGTTGTCTCCCGGAGGGAGACAAAGGTTGTCTCCCGGAGAGAGACAAATTTTGTCTCCCAGAGGGAGACAAAGGTTGTCTCCCGGAGGGAGACAGTTTGTCTCATAAAGGGAGACAAAGGTTGTCTCCCGGGGGGAGACAAATGTTGTCTCCCGGAGGGAGACAAATGTTGTCTCCCGGAGGGAGACAAAGGTAGTCTCCCGGAGGGAGACAAATGTTGTCTTCCGGAGGGAGACAAAGGTTGTCTCCCGGAGGGAGACAAATGTTCTCTCCCGGAGGGAGACAAAGGTTGTCTCCCGGAGAGAGACAAATTTTGTCTCCCAGAGGGAGACAAAGGTTGTCTCCCGGAGGGAGACAAAGGTTGTCTCCCGGAGGGAGACAGTTTGTCTCATAGAGGGAGACAAAGGTTGTCTCCCGGGGGGAGACAAATGTTGTCTCCCTCCGGGAGACAAATGTTGTCTCCCGGAGGGAGACAAATGTTGTCTCCCGGAGTAAGACAAATGTTGTCTCCCGGAGGGAGACAAAGGTTGTCTCCCGGAGGGAGACAAAGGTTGTCTCCCGGAGGGAGACAGTTTGTCTCATAGAGGGAGACAAAGGTTGTCTCCCGGAGGGAGACAGTATGTCTCATAGAGGGAGACAAAGGTTGTCTCCCGGGGGGAGACAAATGTTGTCTCCCGGAGGGAGACAAAGGTTGTCTCCCGGAGGGAGACAAATTTTGTCTCCCGGAGGGAGACAAAGGTTGTCTCCCGGAGGGAGACAAATGCTGTCTTCCGGAGGGAGGCAAAGGTTGTCTCCCGGAGGGAGACAAATGTTGTCTCCCGGAGGGAGACAAAGGTTGTCTCCCGGAGAGAGACAAATTTTGTCTCCCAGAGGGAGACAAAGGTTGTCTCCCGGAGGGAGACAAAGGTTGTCTCCCGGAGGGAGACAGTTTGTCTCATAGAGGGAGACAAAGGTTGTCTCCCGGGGGGAGACAAATGTTGTCTCCCGGAGGGAGACAAATGTTGTCTCCCGGAGTAAGACAAATGTTGTCTCCCGGAGGGAGACAAAGGTTGTCTCCCGGAGGGAGACAAATGTTGTCTCCCGGAGGGAGACAAAGGTTGTCTCCCGGAGGGAGACAAATGTTGTCTCCCGGAGGGAGACAAATGTTGTCTCCCGGAGGGAGACAAAGGTTGTCTCCCGGAGAGAGACAAATTTTGTCTCCCAGAGGGAGACAAAGGTTGTCTCCCGGAGGGAGACAAATTTTGTCTCCCGGAGGGAGACAAAGGTAGTCTCCCGGAGGGAGACAAATGTTGTCTTCCGGAGGGAGACAAAGGTTGTCTCCCGGAGGGAGACAAATGTTCTCTCCCGGAGGGAGACAAAGGTTGTCTCCCGGAGAGAGACAAATTTTGTCTCCCAGAGGGAGACAAAGGTTGTCTCCCGGAGGGAGACAAAGGTTGTCTCCCGGAGGGAGACAAAGGTAGTCTCCCGGAGGGAGACAAATGTTGTCTTCCGGAGGGAGACAAAGGTTGTCTC
Source organism: Aurelia sp. 4 Dawson et al 2005 (assembly GCA_964019985.1). Lineage (NCBI taxonomy): Eukaryota > Metazoa > Cnidaria > Scyphozoa > Semaeostomeae > Ulmaridae > Aurelia > Aurelia sp. 4 Dawson et al 2005. Next base: position 5,083,230 of record OZ026495.1, read on the forward strand.
CCGGAGGGAGACAAATGTTCTCTCCCGGAGGGAGACAAAGGTTGTCTCCCGGAGAGAGACAAATTTTGTCTCCCAGAGGGAGACAAAGGTTGTCTCCCGGAGGGAGACAAAGGTTGTCTCCCGGAGGGAGACAGTTTGTCTCATAGAGGGAGACAAAGGTTGTCTCCCGGGGGGAGACAAATGTTGTCTCCCTCGGGGAGACAAATGTTGTCTCCCGGAGGGAGACAAATGTTGTCTCCCGGGGGGAGACAAATGTTGTCTCCCGGAGGGAGACAAAGGTTGTCTCCCGGAGGGAGACAAATTTTGTCTCCCGGAGGGAGACAAAGGTTGTCTCCCGGAGGGAGACAAATGTTGTCTTCCGGAGGGAGGCAAAGGTTGTCTCCCGGAGGGAGACAAATGTTGTCTCCCGGAGGGAGACAAAGGTTGTCTCCCGGAGGGAGACAAAGGTTGTCTCCCGGAGGGAGACAAAGGTTGTCTCCCGGAGAGAGACAAATTTTGTCTCCCAGAGGGAGACAAAGGTTGTCTCCCGGAGGGAGACAAAGGTTGTCTCCCGGAGGGAGACAGTTTGTCTCATAGAGGGAGACAAAGGTTGTCTCCCGGGGGGAGACAAATGTTGTCTCCCTCCGGGAGGCAAATGTTGTCTCCCGGAGTAAGACAAATGTTGTCTCCCGGAGGGAGACAAAGGTTGTCTCCCGGAGGGAGACAAAGTTTGTCTCCCGGAGGGAGACAAATGCTGTCTCCCGGAGGAAGACAAATGTTGTCTCCCGGAGGGAGACAAAGGTTGTCTCCCGGAGGGAGACAAATGTTGTCTCCCGGAGGGAGACAAATGTTGTCTCCCGGAGGGAGACATTTTGTCTCCTAGAGGGAGACAAATGTTGTTTCCCGGAGTAAGTCAAATGTTGTCTCCCGGAGGGAGACAAAGGTTGTCTCCCGGAGGGAGACAAAGGTTGTCTCCCGGAGGGAGACAAATGTTGTCTCCCGGAGGAAGACAAATGTTGTCTCCCGGAGGGAGACAAAGGTTTTCTCCCGGAGGGAAACAGTTTGTCTCATAGAGGGAGAAAAAGGTTGTCTCCCGGGGGGAGACAAATGTTGTCTCACGGAGGGAGACAAAGTTTGTCTCCCGGAGGGAGACAAATGTTGTCTCCTAGAGGGAGACAAATGTTGTCTCCCGGAGGGAGACAAAGGTTGTCTCCCGGAGGGAGACAAATGTTGTCTCCCGGAGGAAGACAAATGTTGTCTCCAGGAGGGAGAAAAAAGCTTGTCTTCCGGAGGGAGACAAAGGTTGTCTCCCGGAGGGAGACAAATTTTGTCTCCCGATGGGAGACAAAGGTTGTCTCCCGGAGAGAGACAAATTTTGTCTCCCAGAGGGAGACAAAGGTTGTCTCCCGGAGGGAGACAGTTTGTCTCATAGAGGGAGACAAAGGTTGTTTCCCGGGGGGAGACAAATGTTGTCTCCCGGAGGGAGACAAATGTTGTCTCCCGGAGGGAGACAAATGTTGTCACCCGGAGGGAGACAAAGGTTGTCTCTCGGAGGGAGACAAAGGTTGTCTCCCGGAGGGAGACAAATGTTGTCTCCCGGAGGGAGACAAAAGGTTGTCTTCCGGAGGGAGACAAAGGTTGTCTCCCGGAGGGAGACAAATGTTGTCTCCCGGAGGGAGACAAAGGTTGTCTCCCGGAGAGAGACAAATTTTGTCTCCCAGAGGGAGACAAAGGTTGTCTCCCGGAGGGAGACAGTTTGTCTCATAAAGGGAGACAAAGGTTGTCTCCCGGGGGGAGACAAATGTTGTCTCCCGGAGGGAGACAAAGGTAGTCTCCCGGAGGGAGACAAATGTTGTCTTCCGGAGGGAGACAAAGGTTGTCTCCCGGAGGGAGACAAATGTTCTCTCCCGGAGGGAGACAAAGGTTGTCTCCCGGAGAGAGACAAATTTTGTGTCCCAGAGGGAGACAAAGGTTGTCTCCCGGAGGGAGACAAAGGTTGTCTCCCGGAGGGAGACAGTTTGTCTCATAGAGGGAGACAAAGGTTGTCTCCCGGGGGGAGACAAATGTTGTCTCCCTCCGGGAGACAAATGTTGTCTCCCGGAGGGAGACAAATGTTGTCTCCCGGAGTAAGACAAATGTTGTCTCCCGGAGGGAGACAAAGGTTGTCTCCCGGAGGGAGACAGTTTGTCTCATAGAGGGAGACAAAGGTTGTCTCCCGGAGGGAGACAGTATGTCTCATAGAGGGAGACAAAGGTTGTCTCCCGGGGGGAGACAAATGTGGTCTCCCGGAGGGAGACAAAGGTTGTCTCCCGGAGGGAGACAAATTTTGTCTCCCGGAGGGAGACAAAGGTTGTCTCCCGGAGGGAGAAAAATGCTGTCTTCCGGAGGGAGGCAAAGGTTGTCTCCCGGAGGGAGACAAATGTTGTCTCCCGGAGGGAGACAAAGGTTGTCTCCCGGAGAGAGACAAATTTTGTCTCCCAGAGGGAGACAAAGGTTGTCTCCCGGAGGGAGACAAAGGTTGTCTCCCGGAGGGAGACAAAGGTTGTCTCCCGGAGGGAGACAAATGTTGTCCCCCGGAGGGAGACAAATGTTGTCTCCCGGAAGGAGACAAATGTTGTCTTCCGGAGGGAGACAAAGGTTGTCTCCCGGAGGGAGACAAACGTTGTCTCCCGGAGGGAGACAAATGTTGTCTTCCGGAGGGAGACAAATGTTGTCTCCCGGAGGGAGACAAAGGTTGTCTCCCGGAGGGAGACAAAGGTTGTCTCCCGGAGGGAGACAAAGGTTGTCTCCCGGAGGGAGACAAAGGTTGTCTCCCGGAGGGAGACAAAGGTTGTCTCCTGGAGGGAGACAAAGGTTGTCTCCCGGGGGGAGACAGTTTGTCTCATAGAGGGAGACAAAGGTTGTCTCCCGGGGGGAGACAAATGTTGTCTCCCGGAGGGAGACATATGTTGTCTCCCGGAGGGAGACAGAGGTTGTCTCCTGGAGGGAGACAAATGAAGTCTCCCGGAGGGAGACAAAGGTTGTCTCCCGGAGGGAGACAAAGGTTGTCTCCCGGAGGGAGACAAAGGTTGTCTCCCTCTGGAAGACAAATGTTGTCCCCGGAGGGAGACAAAGGTTGTCTCCCGGAGGGAGACAAATGTTGTCTCCCGGAGGGAGACAAATGTTGTCTCCCGGAGGGAGACAGTTTGTCTCATAGAGGGAGAAAAATGTTGTCACCCGGAGGGAGACAAAGGTTGTCTCCGGAGGGAGACAAATGTTGTATCCCGGAGGGAGACAAAGATTGTCTCCCGGAGGGAGACAAATGTTGTCTCCCGGAGGGAGACAAAGGTTGTCTCCCGGAGGGAGACAAAGGTTGTCTCCCGGAGGGAGACAAATGTTGTCTCCCGGAGGGAGACAAATGTTGTCTCCCGGAGGGAGACAGTTTGTCTCATAGAGGGAGAAAAATGTTGTCACCCGGAGGGAGACAAAGGTTGTCTCCGGAGGGAGACAAATGTTGTATCCCGGAGGGAGACAAAGATTGTCTCCCGGAGGGAGACAAATGTTGTCTCCCGGAGGGAGACAAAGGTTGTCTCCCGGAGGGAGACAAAGGTTGTCTCCCGGAGGGAGACAAAGGTTGTCTCCCGGAGGGAGACAAAGGTTGTCTCCCGGAGGGAGACAAATGTTGTCTCCCAGAGGGAGACAAAGGTTGTCTCCCGGAGGGAGACAAAGGTTGTCTCCCGGAAGGAGACAAAGGTTGTCTCCCGGAGGGAGACAAATGTTGTCCCCCGGAGGGAGACAAATGTTGTCTCCCGGAAGGAGACAAATGTTGTCTTCCGGAGGGAGACAAAGGTTGTCTCCCGGAGGGAGACAAACGTTGTCTCCCGGAGGGAGACAAATGTTGTCTTCCGGAGGGAGACAAATGTTGTCTCCCGGAGGGAGACAAAGGTTGTCTCCCGGAGGGAGACAAAGGTTGTCTCCCGGAGGGAGACAAAGGTTGTCTCCCGGAGGGAGACAAAGGTTGTCTCCCGGAGGGAGACAAAGGTTGTCTCCTGGAGGGAGACAAATGTTGTCTCCCGGAGGGAGACAAATGTTGTCTCCCAGAGGGAGACAAATGTTGTCTCCCGGAGGGAGACAAAGGTTGTCTCCCGGGGGGAGACAGTTTGTCTCATAGAGGGAGACAAAGGTTGTCTCCCGGGGGGAGACAAATGTTGTCTCCCGGAGGGAGACATATGTTGTCTCCCGGAGGGAGACATATGTTGTCTCCCGGAGGGAGACATATGTTGTCTCCCGGAGGGAGACAAAGGTTGTCTCCTGGAGGGAGACAAATGTTGTCTCCCGGAGGGAAACAAATGTTTTCTCCCGGAGGGAGACAAAGGTTGTCTCCCGGAGGGAGACAAATGTTGTCTCCCGGAGGGAGACAAAGGTTGTCTCCCGGAGGGAGACAAAGGTTGTCTCCCGGAGGGAGACAAATGTTGTCTCCCGGAGGGAGACAAAGGTTGTCTCCCGGAGGGAGACAAATGTTGTCTCCCGGAGGGAGACAAAGCTTGTCTCCCGGAGGGAGACAAAGGTTGTCTCCCGGAGGGAGACAAATGTTGTCTCCCGGAGGGAGACAAAGGTTGTCTCCCGGAGGGAGACAAATGTTGTCTCCCGGAGGGAGACAAAGCTTGTCTCCCGGAGGGAGACAAAGCTTGTCTCCCGGAGGGAGACAGTTTGTCTCATAGAGGGAGACAAATGTTGTCTCCCAGAGGGAGACAAAGGTTGTCTCCCGGAGGGAGACAAAGGTTGTCTCCCGGAAGGAGACAAAGATTGTCTCCCGGAGGGAGACAAATGTTGTCCCCCGGAGGGAGACAAATGTTGTCTCCCGGAGGGAGACAAATGTTGTCTTCCGGAGGGAGACAAAGGTTGTCTCCCGGATGGAGACAAACGTTGTCTCCCGGAGGGAGACAAATGTTGTCTTCCGGAGGGAGACAAAGGTTGTCTCCCGGAGGGAGACAAAGGTTGTCTCCCGGAGGGAGACAATGGTTGTCTCCTGGAGGGAGACAAATGTTGTCTCCCGGAGGGAGACAAATGTTGTCTCCCAGAGGGAGACAAATGTTGTCTCCCGGAGGGAGACAAAGGTTGTCTCCCGGGGGGAGACAGTTTGTCTCATAGAGGGAGACAAAGGTTGTCTCCGGGGGGGAGACAAATGTTGTCTCCCGGAGGGAGACATATGTTGTCTCCCGGAGGGAGACAAAGGTTGTCTCCTGGAGGGAGACAAATGTTGTCTCCCGGAGGGAGACAAAGGTTGTCTCCCGGAGGGAGACAAAGGTTGTCTCCCGGTGGGAGACAAAGGTTGTCTCCCTCTGGAAGACAAATGTTGTCCCCGGAGGGAGACAAAGGTTGTCTCCCGGAGGGAGACAAATGTTGTCTCCCGTAGGGAGACAAAGGTTGTCTCCCAGAGGGAGACAAATGTTGTCTCCCGGAGGGAGACAAAGGTTGTCTCCTGGAGGGAGACAAATGTTGTCTCCCGGAGGGAGACAAATGTTGTCTCCCAGAGGGAGACAAATGTTGTCTCCCGGAGGGAGACAAAGGTTGTCTCCCGGGGGGAGACAGTTTGTCTCATAGAGGGAGACAAAGGTTGTCTCCGGGGGGGAGACAAATGTTGTCTCCCGGAGGGAGACATATGTTGTCTCCCGGAGGGAGACAAAGGTTGTCTCCTGGAGGGAGACAAATGTTGTCTCCCGGAGGGAGACAAAGGTTGTCTCCCGGAGGGAGACAAAGGTTGTCTCCCGGTGGGAGACAAAGGTTGTCTCCCTCTGGAAGACAAATGTTGTCCCCGGAGGGAGACAAAGGTTGTCTCCCGGAGGGAGACAAATGTTGTCTCCCGGAGGGAGACAAAGGTTGTCTCCCGGAGGGAGACAAATGTTGTCTCCCGGAGGGCGATAAAGGTTTTCTCCCGGAGGGAGACAAATGTTGTCTCCCGGAGGGAGACAAAGGTTGTCTCCCGGAGGGAGACAAATGTTTTCTCCCGGAGGGAGACAAAGGTTGTCTCCCGGAGGGAGACAAATGTTGTCTCCCGGAGGGAGAGAAATGTTGTCTCCCGGAGGGAGACAAAGCTTGTCTCCCGGAGGGAGACAAAGCTTGTCTCCCGGAGGGAGACAAATGTTGTCTCCCAGAGGGAGACAAAGGTTGTCTCCCGGAGGGAGACAAAGGTTGTCTCCCGGAAGGAGACAAAGATTGTCTCCCGGAGGGAGACAAATGTTTTCTCCCGGAGGGAGACAAAGGTTGTCTCCCGGAGGGAGACAAATGTTGTCTCCCGGAGGGAGACAAAGCTTGTCTCCCGGAGGGAGACAAAGCTTGTCTCCCGGAGGGAGACAGTTTGTCTCATAGAGGGAGACAAATGTTGTCTCCCGGAGGGAGACAAAGGTTGTCTCCCGGAGGGAGACAAAGGTTGTCTCCCGGAGGGAGACAAATGTTGTCCTCTGGAAGACAAATGTTGTCCCCGGAGGGAGACAAAGGTTGTCTCCCGGAGGGAGACAAAGGTTGTCTCCCGGAGGGAGACAAAGGTTGTCTCCGGAGGGAGACAAATGTTGTATCCCGGAGGGAGACAAAGATTGTCTCCCGGAGGGAGACAAATGTTGTCTCCCGGAGGGAGACAAAGGTTGTCTCCCGGAGGGAGACAAAGGTTGTCTCCCGGAGGGAGACAAATGTTGTCTCCCAGAGGGAGACAAAGGTTGTCTCCCGGAGGGAGACAAAGGTTGTCTCCCGGAAGGAGACAAAGGTTGTCTCCCGGAGGGAGACAAATGTTGTCCCCCGGAGGGAGACAAATGTTGTCTCCCGGAGGGAGACAAATGTTGTCTTCCGGAGGGAGACAAAGGTTGTCTCCCGGAGGGAGACAAACGTTGTCTCCCGGAGGGAGACAAATGTTGTCTTCCGGAGGGAGACAAATGTTGTCTCCCGGAGGGAGACAAAGGTTGTCTCCCGGAGGGAGACAAAGGTTGTCTCCCGGAGGGAGACAAAGGTTGTCTCCCGGAGGGAGACAAAGGTTGTCTCCCGGAGGGAGACAAAGGTTGTCTCCTGGAGGGAGACAAATGTTGTCTCCCGGAGGGAGAAAAATGTTGTCTCCCAGAGGGAGACAAATGTTGTCTCCCGGAGGGAGACAAAGGTTGTCTCCCGGGGGGAGACAAATGTTGTCTCCCGGAGGGAGACATTTTGTCTCCTAGAGGGAGACAAGGTTGTCTCCCGGAGGGAGACAAAAGTTGTCTCCCGGAGGGAGACAAAGGTTGTCTCCCGGAGGGAGACAAATGTTTTCTCCCGGAGGGAGACAAAGGTTGTCTCCCGGAGGGAGACAAATGTTGTCTCCCGGAGGGAGACAAAGGTTGTCTCCCGGAGGGAGACAAATGTTGTCTCCCGGAGGGAGACAAAGGTTGTCTCCCGGAGGGAGACAAAGGTTGTCTCCCGGAGGGAGACAAAGGTTGTCTCCCGGAGGGAGACAAATGTTGTCTCCCGAAGGGAGACAAATGTTGTCTTCCGGAGGGAGACAAATGTTGTCTCCCGGAGGGAGACAAAGGTTGTCTCCCGGAGGGAGACAAAGGTTGTCTCCCGGAGGGAGACAAAGGTTGTCTCCCGGAGGGAGACAAAGGTTGTCTCCCGGAGGGAGACAAAGGTTGTCTCCTGGAGGGAGACAAATGTTGTCTCCCGGAGGGAGAAAAATGTTGTCTCCCAGAGGGAGACAAATGTTGTCTCCCGGAGGGAGACAAAGGTTGTCTCCCGGGGGGAGACAAATGTTGTCTCCCGGAGGGAGACATTTTGTCTCCTAGAGGGAGACAAGGTTGTCTCCCGGAGGGAGACAAAAGTTGTCTCCCGGAGGGAGACAAAGGTTGTCTCCCGGAGGGAGACAAATGTTTTCTCCCGGAGGGAGACAAAGGTTGTCTCCCGGAGGGAGACAAATGTTGTCTCCCGGAGGGAGACAAAGGTTGTCTCCCGGAGGGAGACAAATGTTGTCTCCCGGAGGGAGACAAAGGTTGTCTCCCGGAGGGAGACAAATGTTGTCTCCCGGAGGGAGACAAAGGTTGTCTCCCGGAGGGAGACAAAGGTTGTCTCCCGGAGGGAGACAAAGGTTGTCTCCCGGAGGGAGACAAATGTTGTCTCCCGAAGGGAGACAAAGCTTGTCTCCCGGAGGGAGACAAAGCTTGTCTCCCGGAGGGAGACAAAGCTTGTCTCCCGGAGGGAGACAAATGTTGTATCCCGGAGGGAGACAAAGATTGTCTCCCGGAGGGAGACAAATGTTGTCTCCCGGAGGGAGACAAAGGTTGTCTCCCGGAGGGAGACAAAGGTTGTCTCCCGGAGGGAGACAAAGGTTGTCTCCCGGAAGGAGACAAAGGTTGTCTCCCGGAGGGAGACAAATGTTGTCCCCCGGAGGGAGACAAATGTTGTCTCCCGGAGGGAGACAAATGTTGTCTTCCGGAGGGAGACAAAGGTTGTCTCCCGGAGGGAGACAAACGTTGTCTCCCGGAGGGAGACAAATGTTGTCTTCTGGAGGGAGACAAAGGTTGTCTCCCGGAGGGAGACAAAGGTTGTCTCCCGGAGGGAGACAAAGGTTGTCTCCTGGAGGGAGACAAATGTTGTCTCCCGGAGGGAGACAAATGTTGTCTCCCAGAGGGAGACAAATGTTGTCTCCCGGAGGGAGACAAAGGTTGTCTCCCGGGGGGAGACAGTTTGTCTCATAGAGGGAGACAAATGTTGTCTCCCGGAGGGAGACAAAGGTTGTCTCCGGAGGGAGACAAATGTTGTATCCCGGAGGGAGACAAAGATTGCCTCCCGGAGGGAGACAAATGTTGTCTCCCGGAGGGAGACAAAGGTTGTCTCCCGGAGGGAGACAAAGGTTGTCTCCCGGAGGGAGACAAATGTTGTCTCCCAGAGGGAGACAAAGGTTGTCTCCCGGAGGGAGACAAAGGTTGTCTCCCGGAAGGAGACAAAGGTTGTCTCCCGGAGGGAGACAAATGTTGTCCCCCGGAGGGAGACAAATGTTGTCTCCCGGAGGGAGACAAATGTTGTCTTCCGGAGGGAGACAAAGGTTGTCTCCCGGAGGGAGACAAACGTTGTCTCCCGGAGGGAGACAAATGTTGTCTTCCGGAGGGAGACAAAGGTTGTCTCCCGGAGGGAGACAAAGGTTGTCTCCCGGAGGGAGACAAAGGTTGTCTCCTGGAGGGAGACAAATGTTGTCTCCCGGAGGGAGACAAATGTTCTCTCCCAGAGGGAGACAAATGTTGTCTCCCGGAGGGAGACAAAGGTTGTCTCCCGGGGGGAGACAGTTTGTCTCATAGAGGGAGACAAAGGTTGTCTCCCGGGGGGAGACAAATGTTGTTTCCCGGAGGGAGACATATGTTGTCTCCCGGAGGGAGACAAAGGTTGTCTCCTGGAGGGAGACAAATGTTGTCTCCCGGAGGGAGACAAAGGTTGTCTCCCGGAGGGAGACAAAGGTTGTCTCCCGGAGGGAGACAAAGGTTGTCTCCCGGAGGGAGACAAAGGTTGTCTCCCTCTGGAAGACAAATGTTGTCCCCGGAGGGAGACAAAGGTTGTCTCCCGGAGGGAGACAAATGTTGTCTCCCGGAGGGAGACAAATGTTGTCTCCCGGAGGGAGACAGTTTGTCTCATAGAGGGAGACAAATGTTGTCTCCCGGAGGGAGACAAAGGTTGTCTCCGGAGGGAGACAAATGTTGTATCCCGGAGGGAGACAAAGATTGTCTCCCGGAGGGAGACAAATGTTGTCTCCCGGAGGGAGACAAAGGTTGTCTCCCGGAGGGAGACAAAGGTTGTCTCCCGGAGGGAGACAAAGGTTGTCTCCCGGAGGGAGACAAATGTTGTCTCCCAGAGGGAGACAAAGGTTGTCTCCCGGAGGTAGACAAAGGTTGTCTCTTGGAAGGAGACAAAGGTTGTCTCCCGGAGGGAGACAAATGTTGTCCCCCGGAGGGAGACAAATGTTGTCTCCCGGAGGGAGACAAATGTTGTCTTCCGGAGGGAGACAAAGGTTGTCTCCCGGAGGGAGACAAACGTTGTCTCCCGGAGGGAGACAAATGTTGTCTTCCGGAGGGAGACAAATGTTGTCTCCCGGAGGGAGACAAAGGTTGTCTCCCGGAGGGAGACAAAGGTTGTCTCCCTCTGGAAGACAAATGTTGTCCCCGGAGGGAGACAAAGGTTGTCTCCGGAGGGAGACAAATGTTGTATCCCGGAGGGAGACAAAGATTGTCTCCCGGAGGGAGACAAATGTTGTCTCCCGGAGGGAGACAAAGGTTGTCTCCCGGAGGGAGACAAAGGTTGTCTCCCGGATGGAGACAAATGTTGTCTCCCAGAGGGAGACAAAGGTTGTCTCCCGGAGGGAGACAAAGGTTGTCTCCCGGAAGGAGACAAAGGTTGTCTCCCGGAGGGAGACAAATGTTGTCCCCCGGAGGGAGACAAATGTTGTCTCCCGGAGGGAGACAAATGTTGTCTTCCGGAGGGAGACAAACGTTGTCTCCCGGAGGGAGACAAATGTTGTCTTCCGGAGGGAGACAAATGTTGTCTCCCGGAGGGAGACAAAGGTTGTCTCCCGGAGGGAGACAAAGGTTGTCTCCCGGAGGGAGACAAAGGTTGTCTCCCGGAGGGAGACAAAGGTTGTCTCCCGGAGGGAGACAAAGGTTGTCTCCTGGATGGAGACAAATGTTGTCTCCCGGAGGGAGACAAATGTTGTCTCCCAGAGGGAGACAAATGTTGTCTCCCGGAGGGAGACAAAGGTTGTCTCCCGGGGGGAGACAGTTTGTCTCATAGAGGGAGACAAAGGTTGTCTCCCGGGGGGAGACAAATGTTGTCTCCCGGAGGGAGACATATGTTGTCTCCCGGAGGGAGACAAAGGTTGTCTCCTGGAGGGAGACAAATGTTGTCTCCCGGAGGGAGACAAATGTTTTCTCCCGGAGGGAGACAAAGGTTGTCTCCCGGAGGGAGACAAATGTTGTCTCCCGGAGGGAGACAAAGGTTGTCTCCCGGAGGGAGACAAAGGTTGTCTCCCGGAGGGAGACAAATGTTGTCTCCCGGAGGGAGACAAAGGTTGTCTCCCGGAGGGAGACAAATGTTGTCTCCCGGAGGGAGACAAAGCTTGTCTCCCGGAGGGAGACAAAGCTTGTCTCCCGGAGGGAGACAGTTTGTCTCATAGAGGGAGACAAATGTTGTATCCCGGAGGGAGACAAAGATTGTCTCCCGGAGGGAGACAAATGTTGTCTCCCGGAGGGAGACAAAGGTTGTCTCCCGGAGGGAGACAAAGGTTGTCTCCCGGAGGGAGACAAAGGTTGTCTCCCGGAGGGAGACAAATGTTGTCTCCCGGAGGGAGACAAAGATTGTCTCCCGGAGGGAGACAAAGGTTGTCTCCCGGAAGGAGACAAAGGTTGTCTCCCGGAGGGAGACAAATGTTGTCCCCTGGAGGGAGACAAATGTTGTCTCCCGGAGGGAGACAAAGGTTTTCTCCCGGAGGGAGACAAATGTTGTCTCCCGGAGGGAGACAAATGTTGTTTCCCGGAGGGAGACAAATGTTGTCTCCCGGAGGGAGACAAAGGTTGTCTCCCTGGGGGAGACAGTTTGTCTCATAGAGGGAGACAAAGGTTGTCTCCCGGGGGGAGACAAATGTTGTCTCCCGGAGGGAGACAAAGGTTGTCTCCGGAGGGAGACAAATGTTGTATCCCGGAGGGAGACAAAGATTGTCTCCCGGAGGGAGACAAAGGTTGTCTCCCGGAAGGAGACAAAGGTTGTCTCCCGGAGGGAGACAATTGTTGTCCCCCGGAGGGAGACAAATGTTGTCTCCCGGAGGGAGACAAAGGTTTTCTCCCGGAGGGAGACAAATGTTGTCTCCCGGAGGGAGACAAATGTTGTCTTCCGGAGGGAGACAAATGTTGTCTCCCGGAGGGAGACAAAGGTTGTCTCCCGGAGGGAGACAAAGGTTGTCTCCCGGAGGGAGACAAAGGTTGTCTCCCGGAGGGAGCAAATGTTGTCTCCCGGAGGGAGACAAATGTTGTCTCCAGGAGGGAGACAAAGTTTGTCTCCCAGAGGGAGACAACATTTGTCTCCCGGAGGGAGACAAAGGTTTTCTCCCGGAGGGAGACAAATGTTGTCTCCCGGAGGGAGACAAATGTTGTTTCCCGGAGAGAGACAAATGTTGTCTCCCGGAGGGAGACAAAGGTTGTCTCCCGGGGGGAGACAGTTTGTCTCATAGAGGGAGACAAAGGTTGTCTCCCGGGGGGAAACAAATGTTGTCTCCCGGAGGGAGACAATTGTTGTCTTCCGGAGGGAGACAAATGTTGTCTCCCGGAGGGAGACAAAGGTTGTCTCCCGGAGGGAGACAAAGGTTGTCTCCCGGAGGGAGACAAATGTTGTCTCCCGGAGGGAGACAAAGTTTGTCTCCCGGAGGGAGACCATTTTTTGTCTCCCGGAGGGAGACAAATGTTGTTTCCCGGAGGGAGACAAATGTTGTCTCCCGGAGGGAGACAAATGTTGTCTCCCGGAGGGAGACAAAGGTTGTCTCCCGGGGGGAGACAGTTTGTCTCATAGAGGGAGACAAAGGTTGTCTCCCGGGGGGAAACAAATGTTGTCTCCCGGAGGGAGACAATTGTTGTCTTCCGGAGGGAGACAAATGTTGTCTCCCGGAGGGAGACAAAGGTTGTCTCCCGGAGGGAGACAAAGGTTGTCTCCCGGAGGGAGACCATTTTTTTGTCTCCCGGAGGGAGACTATGTTGTCTCCCGGAGGGAGACAAAGGTTGTCTCCCGGAGGGAGACCAAAGTTGTCTCCCGAAGGGAGACAAATGTTGTCTCCCGGAGGGAGACAAAGGTTGTCTCCAGGAGGGAGACAAAGGTTGTCTCCCGGAGGGAGAAAGTTTGTCTCATAGAGGGAGACAAAGGTTGTCTCCCGGGGGGAGACAAATGTTGTCTCCCGGAGGGAGACAAATGTTGTCTCCCGGAGGGAGACAAATGTTGTCTTCCGGAGGGAGACAAATGTTGTCTTCCGGAGGGAGACAAATGTTGTCTCCCGGAGGGAGACAAAGGTTGTCTCCCGGAGGGAGACAAAGGTTGTCTCCCGGAGGGAGACAAATGTTGTCTCCCGGAGGGAGACAAATGTTGTCTCCAGGAGGGAGACAAAGTTTGTCTCCCAGAGGGAGACAACATTTGTCTCCCGGAGGGAGACAAAGGTTTTCTCCCGGAGGGAGACAAATGTTGTCTCCCGGAGGGAGACAAATGTTGTTTCCCGGAGGGAGACAAATGTTGTCTCCCGGAGGGAGACAAATGTTGTCTCCCGGAGGGAGACAAAGGTTGTCTCCCGGGGGGAGACAGTTTGTCTCATAGAGGGAGACAAAGGTTGTCTCCCGGGGGGAAACAAATGTTGTCTCCCGGAGGGAGACAATTGTTGTCTTCCGGAGGGAGACAAATGTTGTCTCCCGGAGGGAGACAAAGGTTGTCTCCCGGAGGGAGACAAAGGTTGTCTCCCGGAGGGAGACAAAGGTTGTCTCCCGGAGGGAGACAAATGTTGTCTCCCGGAGGGAGACAAAGTTTGTCTCCCGGAGGGAGACCATTTTTTTGTCTCCCGGAGGGAGAATATGTTGTCTCTCGGAGGGAGACAAAGGTTGTCTCCCGGAGGGAGACCAAGGTTGTCTCCCGAAGGGAGACAAATGTTGTCTCCCGGAGGGAGACAAAGGTTGTCTCCAGGAGGGAGACAAATGTTGTTTCCCGGAGGGAGACAAATGTTGTCTCCCGGAGGGAGACAAATGTTGTCTCCCGGAGGGAGACAAAGGTTGTCTCCCGGGGGGAGACAGTTTGTCTCATAGAGGGAGACAAAGGTTGTCTCCCGGGGGGAAACAAATGTTGTCTGCCGGAGGGAGACAATTGTTGTCTTCCGGAGGGAGACAAATGTTGTCTCCCGGAGGGAGACAAAGGTTGTCTCCCGGAGGGAGACAAAGGTTGTCTCCCGGAGGGAGACCATTTTTTTGTCTCCCGGAGGGAGACTATGTTGTCTCCCAGAGGGAGACAAAGGTTGTCTCCCGGAGGGAGACCAAAGTTGTCTCCCGAAGGGAGACAAATGTTGTCTCCCGGAGGGAGACAAAGGTTGTCTCCAGGAGGGAGACAAAGGTTGTCTCCCGGAGGGAGAAAGTTTGTCTCATAGAGGGAGACAAAGGTTGTCTCCCGGGGGGAGACAAATGTTGTCTCCCGGAGGGAGACAAATGTTGTCTCCCGGAGGGAGACAAATGTTGTCTTCCGGAGGGAGACAAATGTTGTCTTCCGGAGGGAGACAAATGTTGTCTCCCGGAGGGAGACAAATGTTGTCTCCAGGAGGGAGACAAAGTTTGTCTCCCAGAGGGAGACAACATTTGTCTCCCGGAGGGAGACAAAGGTTTTCTCCCGGAGGGAGACAAATGTTGTCTCCCGGAGGGAGACAAATGTTGTTTCCCGGAGGGAGACAAATGTTGTCTCCCGGAGGGAGACAAATGTTGTCTCCCGGAGGGAGACAAAGGTTGTCTCCCGGGGGGAGACAGTTTGTCTCATAGAGGGAGACAAAGGTTGTCTCCCGGGGGGAAACAAATGTTGTCTCCCGGAGGGAGACAATTGTTGTCTTCCGGAGGGAGACAAATGTTGTCTCCCGGAGGGAGACAAAGGTTGTCTCCCGGAGGGAGACAAAGGTTGTCTCCCGGAGGGAGACAAATGTTGTCTCCCGGAGGGAGACAAAGTTTGTCTCCCGGAGGGAGACCATTTTTTTGTCTCCCGGAGGGAGAATATGTTGTCTCTCGGAGGGAGACAAAGGTTGTCTCCCGGAGGGAGACCAAGGTTGTCTCCCGAAGGGAGACAAATGTTGTCTCCCGGAGGGAGACAAAGGTTGTCTCCAGGAGGGAGACAAAGGTTGTCTCCCGGAGGGAGAAAGTTTGTCTCATAGAGGGAGACAAAGGTTGTCTCCCGGGGGGAGACAAATGTTGTCTCCCGGAGGAAGACAAATGTTGTCTCCCGGAGGGAGACAAAGGTTGTCTCCCGGGGGGAGACAGTTTGTCTCATAGAGGGAGACAAAGGTTGTCTCCCGGGGGAGACAAATGTTGTCTCCTGGAGGGAGACAATTGTTGTCTTCCGGAGGGAGACAAATGTTGTCTCCCGGAGGGAGACAAAGGTTGTCTCCCGGAGGGAGACAAGGTTGTCTCCTGGAGGGAGACAAATGTTGTCTCCCGGAGGGAGACAAATGTTGTCTCCCGGAGGGAGACAAATGTTGTCTCCCGGAGGGAGACAAATGTTGTCTTATGGAGGGAGACAAATGTTGTCTCCCGGAGGGAGACAAATGTTTTCTCCCGGAGGGAGACAAATGTTGTCTTCCGGAGGGAGACAAAGGTTGTCTCCCGGAGGGAGACAAATGTTGTCTCTCGGAGGGAGACAAATGTTGTCTCCCGGAGGGAGACAAATGTTGTCTTCCGGAGGGAGACAAAGGTTGTCTCCCGGAGGGAGACAAATGTTGTCTCCCGGAGGGAGACAAATGTTGTCTTCCGGAGGGAGACAAATGTTGTCTCCCGGAGGGAGACAAAGGTTGTCTCCCGGAGGGAGACAAAGGTTGTCTCCCGGAGGGAGACAGTTTGTCTCACAGAGGGAGACAAATGTTGTCTCCCAGAGGGAGACAAAGGTAGTCTCCCGGAGGGAGACAAAGGTTGTCTCCCGGAGGGAGACAAAGTTTGTCTCCCGGAGGGAGACAAATGTTGTCTCCCGGAGGGAGACAAATGTTGTCTCCCGGAGGGAGACAAAGGTTTTCTCCCGGACGGAGACAAATGTTGTCTCCCGGAGGGAGACAAATGTTGTTTCCCGGAGGGAGACAAAGGTTGTCTCCCGGAGGGAGACAGTTTGTCTCATAGAGGGAGACAAAGGTTGTCTCCCGGAGGGAGACAAATGTTGTCTCCCGGAGGGAGACAAAGGTTGTCTCCCGGAAGGAGACAAAGGTTGTCTCCCGGAGGGAGACAAAGGTTGTCTCCCGCAGGGAGACAAAGGTTGTCTCCCGGAGGGAGACAAATGTTGTCTCCCGGAGGGAGACAAATGTTGTCTCCCAGAGGGAGACAAAGGTTGTCTCCCGGAGGGAGACAAAGGTTGTCTCCCGGAGGGAGACAAAGTTTGTCTCCCGGAGGGAGACAAATGTTGTCTCCCGGAGGGAGACAAATATTGTCTCCCGGA
Source organism: Aurelia sp. 4 Dawson et al 2005 (assembly GCA_964019985.1). Taxonomy (NCBI): domain Eukaryota; kingdom Metazoa; phylum Cnidaria; class Scyphozoa; order Semaeostomeae; family Ulmaridae; genus Aurelia; species Aurelia sp. 4 Dawson et al 2005. The sequence goes on from OZ026495.1 coordinate 5,099,373, forward strand.
GGGAGACAAATGTTGTCTCCCGGAGGGAGACAAAGGTTGTCTCCCGGAGGGAGACAAAGTTTGTCTCCCGGAGGGAGACAAATGTTGTCTCCCGGAGGGAGAAAAATGTTGTCTCCCGGAGGGAGACAAAGGTTTTCTCCCGGAGGGAGACAAATGTTGTCTCCCGGAGGGAGACAAATGTTGTTTCCCGGAGGGAGACAAAGGTTGTCTCCCGGAGGGAGACAAATGTTGTCTCCCGGAGGGAGACAAAGGTTGTCTCCCGGAAGGAGACAAAGGTTGTCTCCCGGAGGGAGACAAATGTTGTCTCCCGGAGGGAGACAAATGTTGTCTCCTGGTGGGAGACAAATGTTGTCTCCCGGAGGGAGACAAATGTTGTCTCCCGGAGGGAGACAAAGGTTGTCTCCCGGAGGGAGACAAATGTTGTCTCCCGGAGGGAGACAAATGTTGTCTCCCGGAGGGAGACAAAGGTTGTCTCCCGGAGGGAGACAGTTTGTCTCATAGAGGGAGACAAAGGTTGTCTACCGGGGGAAGACAAATGTTGTCTCCCGGAGGGAGACAAATGTTGTCTCCCGGAGGGAGACAAATGTTGTCTCCTGGTGGGAGACAAATGTTGTCTCCCGGAGGGAGAAAAATGTTGTCTCCCGGAGGGAGACAATTTTTGTCTCCCAAAGGGAGACAAAGGTTGTCTCCCGGGGGGAGACAAATGTTGTCTCCCGGAGGGAGACAAAGGTTGTCTCCAGGAGGGAGACAAATGTTGTCTTCCGGAGGGAGACAAAGGTTGTCTCCCGGAGGGAGACAAATGTTGTCTCCCGGAGGGAGACAAAGGTTGTCTCCCGGAGGGAGACAAATGTTGTCTCCCGGAGGGAGACAAAGGTTGTCTCCCGGAGGGAGACAAATGTTGTCTTCCGGAGGGAGACAAATGTTGTCTCCCGGAGGGAGACAAATGTTGTCTTCCGGAGGGAGACAAAGGTTGTCTCCCGAAGGGAGACAAATGTTGTCTCCCGGAGGGAGACAAATGTTGTCTTCCGGAGGGAGACAAATGTTGTCTCCCGGAGGGAGACAAATGTTGTCTCCCGGAGGGAGACAAATGTTGTCTCCCGGAGGGAGACAAAGGTTGTCTCCCGGAGGGAGACAAATGTTGTCTCCCGGAGGGAGACAAAGGTTGTCTCCCGGAGGGAGACAAATGTTGTCTTCCGGAGGGAGACAAAGGTTGTCTCCCGGAGGGAGACAAATGTTGTCTCCCGGAGGGAGACAAAGGTTGTCTCCCGGAGGGAGACAAATGTTGTCTCCCGGAGGGAGACAAAGGTTGTCTCCCGGAGGGAGACAAAGGTTGTCTCCCGGAAGGAGACAAAGGTTGTCTCCCGGAGGGAGACAAATGTTGTCTCCCGGAGGGAGACAAATGTTGTCTCCCGGAGGGAGACAAAGGTTGTCTCCCGGAGGGAGACAAAGTTTGTCTCCCGGAGGGAGACAAATGTTGTCTCCCGGAGGGAGAAAAATGTTGTCTCCCGGAGGGAGACAAAGGTTTTCTCCCGGAGGGAGACAAATGTTGTCTCCCGGAGGGAGACAAATGTTGTTTCCCGGAGGGAGACAAAGGTTGTCTCCCGGAGGGAGACAGTTTGTCTCATAGAGGGAGACAAAGGTTGTCTCCCGGAGGGAGACAAATGTTGTCTCCCGGAGGGAGACAAAGGTTGTCTCCCGGAAGGAGACAAAGGTTGTCTCCCGGAGGGAGACAAAGGTTGTCTCCCGCAGGGAGACAAAGGTTGTCTCCCGGAGGGAGACAAATGTTGTCTCCCGGAGGGAGACAAATGTTGTCTCCCAGAGGGAGACAAAGGTTGTCTCCCGGAGGGAGACAAAGGTTGTCTCCCGGAGGGAGACAAAGTTTGTCTCCCGGAGGGAGACAAATGTTGTCTCCCGGAGGGAGACAAATATTGTCTCCCGGAGGGAGACAAATGTTGTCTCCCGGAGGGAGACAAAGGTTGTCTCCCGGAGGGAGACAGTTTGTCTCACAGAGGGAGACAAATGTTGTCTCCCAGAGGGAGACAATGGTTGTCTCCCGGAGGGAGACAAAGGTTGTCTCCCGGAGGGAGACAAAGTTTGTCTCCCGGAGGGAGACAAATGTTGTCTCCCGGAGGGAGAAAAATGTTGTCTCCCGGAGGGAGACAAAGGTTTTCTCCCGGAGGGAGACAAATGTTGTCTCCCGGAGGGAGACAAATGTTGTTTCCCGGAGGGAGACAAAGGTTGTCTCCCGGAGGGAGACAGTTTGTCTCATAGAGGGAGACAAAGGTTGTCTCCCGGAGGGAGACAAATGTTGTCTCCCGGAGGGAGACAAAGGTTGTCTCCCGGAAGGAGACAAAGGTTGTCTCCCGGAGGGAGACAAATGTTGTCTCCCGGAGGGAGACAAATGTTGTCTCCTGGTGGGAGACAAATGTTGTCTCCCGGAGGGAGACAAATGTTGTCTCCCGGAGGGAGACAAAGGTTGTCTCCCGGAGGGAGACAAATGTTGTCTCCCGGAGGGAGACAAATGTTGTCTCCCGGAGGGAGACAAAGGTTGTCTCCCGGAGGGAGACAGTTTGTCTCATAGAGGGAGACAAAGGTTGTCTACCGGGGGAAGACAAATGTTGTCTCCCGGAGGGAGACAAATGTTGTCTCCCGGAGGGAGACAAATGTTGTCTCCTGGTGGGAGACAAATGTTGTCTCCCGGAGGGAGAAAAATGTTGTCTCCCGGAGGGAGACAATTTTTGTCTCCCAAAGGGAGACAAAGGTTGTCTCCCGGGGGGAGACAAATGTTTTCTCCCGGAGGGAGACAAAGGTTGTCTCCAGGAGGGAGACAAATGTTGTCTTCCGGAGGGAGACAAAGGTTGTCTCCCGGAGGGAGACAAATGTTGTCTCCCGGAGGGAGACAAAGGTTGTCTCCCGGAGGGAGACAAATGTTGTCTCCCGGAGGGAGACAAAGGTTGTCTCCCGGAGGGAGACAAATGTTGTCTTCCGGAGGGAGACAAATGTTGTCTCCCGGAGGGAGACAAATGTTGTCTTCCGGAGGGAGACAAAGGTTGTCTCCCGAAGGGAGACAAATGTTGTCTCCCGGAGGGAGACAAATGTTGTCTTCCGGTGGGAGACAAATGTTGTCTCCCGGAGGGAGACAAATGTTGTCTCCCGGAGGGAGACAAATGTTGTCTCCCGGAGGGAGACAAAGGTTGTCTCCCGGAGGGAGACAAATGTTGTCTCCCGGAGGGAGACAAAGGTTGTCTCCCGGAGGGAGACAAATGTTGTCTTCCGGAGGGAGACAAAGGTTGTCTCCCGGAGGGAGACAAATGTTGTCTCCCGGAGGGAGACAAAGGTTGTCTCCCGGAGGGAGACAAATGTTGTCTCCCGGAGGGAGACAAAGGTTGTCTCCCGGAGGGAGACAAAGGTTGTCTCCCGGAAGGAGACAAAGGTTGTCTCCCGGAGGGAGACAAATGTTGTCTCCCGGAGGGAGAAAAATGTTGTCTCCCGGAGGGAGACAAAGGTTTTCTCCCGGAGGGAGACAAATGTTGTCTCCCGGAGGGAGACAAATGTTGTTTCCCGGAGGGAGACAAAGGTTGTCTCCCGGAGGGAGACAGTTTGTCTCATAGAGGGAGACAAAGGTTGTCTCCCGGAGGGAGACAAATGTTGTCTCCCGGAGGGAGACAAAGGTTGTCTCCCGGAAGGAGACAAAGGTTGTCTCCCGGAGGGAGACAAATGTTGTCTCCCGGAGGGAGACAAATGTTGTCTCCCGGAGGGAGACAAAGGTTGTCTCCCGGAGGGAGACAGTTTGTCTCATAGAGGGAGACAAAGGTTGTCTACCGGGGGGAGACAAATGTTGTCTCCCGGAGGGAGACAAATGTTGTCTCCCGGAGGGAGACAAATGTTGTCTCCTGGTGGGAGACAAATGTTGTCTCCCGGAGGGAGACAAATGTTGTCTCCCGGAGGGAGACAAAGGTTGTCTCCCGGAGGGAGACAAATGTTGTCTCCCGGAGGGAGACAAATGTTGTCTCCCGGAGGGAGACAAAGGTTGTCTCCCGGAGGGAGACAAAGGTTGTCTCCCGGGGGGAGACAAATGTTGTCTCCCGGAGGGAGACAAATGTTGTCTCCAGGAGGGAGACAAAGTTTGTCTCCCAGAGGGAGACAACATTTGTCTCCCGGAGGGAGACAAAGGTTTTCTCCCGGAGGGAGACAAATGTTGTCTCCCGGAGGGAGACAAAGGTTGTCTCCCGGGGGGAGACAGTTTGTCTCATAGAGGGAGACAAAGGTTGTCTCCCGGGGGAGACAAATGTTGTCTCCTGGAGGGAGACAATTGTTGTCTTCCGGAGGGAAACAAATGTTGTCTCCCGGAGGGAGACAAAGCTTGTCTCCCGGAGGGAGACAAGGTTGTCTCCTGGAGGGAGACAAACGTTGTCTTCCGGAGGGAGACAAATGTTGTCTCCCGGAGGGAGACAAATGTTTTCTCCCGGAGGGAGACAAATGTTGTCTTCCGGAGGGAGACAAAGGTTGTCTCCCGGAGGGAGACAAATGTTGTCTCCCGGAGGGAGACAAATGTTGTCTCCCGGAGGGAGACAAATGTTGTCTTCCGGAGGGAGACAAAGGTTGTCTCCCGGAGGGAGACAAATGTTGTCTCCCGGAGGGAGACAAATGTTGTCTTCCGGAGGGAGACAAATGTTGTCTCCCGGAGGGAGACAAAGGTTGTCTCCCGGAGGAGACAAAGGTTGTCTCCCGGAGGGAGACAAATGTTGTCTCCCGGAGGGAGACAAAGGTTGTCTCCAGGAGGGAGACAAAGGTTGTCTCCCGGAGGGAGAAAAATGTTGTCTCCCGGAGGGAGACAAAGGTTTTCTCCCGGAGGGAGACAAATGTTGTCTCCCGGAGGGAGACAAATGTTGTTTCCCGGAGGGAGACAAAGGTTGTCTCCCGGAGGGAGACAGTTTGTCTCATAGAGGGAGACAAAGGTTGTCTCCCGGAGGGAGACAAATGTTGTCTCCCGGAGGGAGACAAAGGTTGTCTCCCGGAAGGAGACAAAGGTTGTCTCCCGGAGGGAGACAAATGTTGTCTCCCGGAGGGAGACAAATGTTGTCTCCTGGTGGGAGACAAATGTTGTCTCCCGGAGGGAGACAAATGTTGTCTCCCGGAGGGAGACAAAGGTTGTCTCCCGGAGGGAGACAAATGTTGTCTCCCGGAGGGAGACAAATGTTGTCTCCCGGAGGGAGACAAAGGTTGTCTCCCGGAGGGAGACAGTTTGTCTCATAGAGGGAGACAAAGGTTGTCTACCGGGGGAAGACAAATGTTGTCTCCCGGAGGGAGACAAATGTTGTCTCCCGGAGGGAGACAAATGTTGTCTCCTGGTGGGAGACAAATGTTGTCTCCCGGAGGGAGAAAAATGTTGTCTCCCGGAGGGAGACAATTTTTGTCTCCCAAAGGGAGACAAAGGTTGTCTCCCGGGGGGAGACAAATGTTGTGTCCCGGAGGGAGACAAAGGTTGTCTCCAGGAGGGAGACAAATGTTGTCTTCCGGAGGGAGACAAAGGTTGTCTCCCGGAGGGAGACAAATGTTGTCTCCCGGAGGGAGACAAAGGTTGTCTCCCGGAGGGAGACAAATGTTGTCTCCCGGAGGGAGACAAAGGTTGTCTCCCGGAGGGAGACAAATGTTGTCTTCCGGAGGGAGACAAATGTTGTCTCCCGGAGGGAGACAAATGTTGTCTTCCGGAGGGAGACAAAGGTTGTCTCCCGAAGGGAGACAAATGTTGTCTCCCGGAGGGAGACAAATGTTGTCTTCCGGAGGGAGACAAAGGTTGTCTCCCGGAGGGAGACAAATGTTGTCTTCCGGAGGGAGACAAAGGTTGTCTCCCGGAGGGAGACAAATGTTGTCTCCCGGAGGGAGACAAAGGTTGTCTCCCGGAGGGAGACAAATGTTGTCTCCCGGAGGGAGACAAAGGTTGTCTCCCGGAGGGAGACAAAGGTTGTCTCCCGGAAGGAGACAAAGGTTGTCTCCCGGAGGGAGACAAATGTTGTCTCCCGGAGGGAGACAAATGTTGTCTCCCGGAGGGAGACAAAGGTTGTCTCCCGGAGGGAGACAAAGTTTGTCTCCCGGAGGGAGACAAATGTTGTCTCCCGGAGGGAGAAAAATGTTGTCTCCCGGAGGGAGACAAAGGTTTTCTCCCGGAGGGAGACAAATGTTGTCTCCCGGAGGGAGACAAATGTTGTTTCCCGGAGGGAGACAAAGGTTGTCTCCCGGAGGGAGACAGTTTGTCTCATAGAGGGAGACAAAGGTTGTCTCCCGGAGGGAGACAAATGTTGTCTCCCGGAGGGAGACAAATGTTGTCTCCCGGAGGGAGACAAATGTTGTCTTCCGGAGGGAGACAAAGGTTGTCTCCCGGAGGGAGACAAATGTTGTCTCCCGGAGGGAGACAAATGTTGTCTTCCGGAGGGAGACAAATGTTGTCTCCCGGAGGGAGACAAATGTTGTCTCCCGGAGGGAGACAAATGTTGTCTTCCGGAGGGAGACAAATGTTGTCTCCCGGAGGGAGACAAAGGTTGTCTCCCGGAGGAGACAAAGGTTGTCTCCCGGAGGGAGACAAATGTTGTCTCCCGGAGGGAGACAAAGGTTGTCTCCAGGAGGGAGACAAAGGTTGTCTCCCGGAGGGAGAAAGTTTGTCTCATAGAGGGAGACAAAGGTTGTCTCCCGGGGGGAGACAAATGTTGTCTCCCGGAGGGAGACAAAGGTTTTCTCCCGGAGGGAGACAAATGTTGTCTCCCGGAGGGAGACAAATGTTGTTTCCCGGAGGGAGACAAAGGTTGTCTCCCGGAGGGAGACAGTTTGTCTCATAGAGGGAGACAAAGGTTGTCTCCCGGAGGGAGACAAATGTTGTCTCCCGGAGGGAGACAAAGGTTGTCTCCCGGAAGGAGACAAAGGTTGTCTCCCGGAGGGAGACAAATGTTGTCTCCCGGAGGGAGACAAATGTTGTCTCCCGGAGGGAGACAAAGGTTGTCTCCCGGAGGGAGACAGTTTGTCTCATAGAGGGAGACAAAGGTTGTCTACCGGGGGGAGACAAATGTTGTCTCCCGGAGGGAGATAAAAGGTTGTCTTCCGGAGGGAGACAAATGTTGTCTCCCGGAGGGAGACAAAGGTTGTCTCCCGGAGGGAGACAAGGTTGTCTCCTGGAGGGAGACAAACGTTGTCTTCCGGAGGGAGACAAATGTTGTCTCCCGGAGGGAGACAAATGTTTTCTCCCGGAGGGAGACAAATGTTGTCTTCCGGAGGGAGACAAAGGTTGTCTCCCGGAGGGAGACAAATGTTGTCTCCCGGAGGGAGACAAATGTTGTCTCCCGGAGGGAGACAAATGTTGTCTTCCGGAGGGAGACAAAGGTTGTCTCCCGGAGGGAGACAAATGTTGTCTCCCGGAGGGAGACAAATGTTGTCTTCCGGAGGGAGACAAATGTTGTCTCCCGGAGGGAGACAAATGTTGTCTCCCGGAGGGAGACAAATGTTGTCTTCCGGAGGGAGACAAATGTTGTCTCCCGGAGGGAGACAAAGGTTGTCTCCCGGAGGAGACAAAGGTTGTCTCCCGGAGGGAGACAAATGTTGTCTCCCGGAGGGAGACAAAGGTTGTCTCCAGGAGGGAGACAAAGGTTGTCTCCCGGAGGGAGAAAGTTTGTCTCATAGAGGGAGACAAAGGTTGTCTCCCGGGGGGAGACAAATGTTGTCTCCCGGAGGGAGACAAATGTTGTCTCCCGGAGGGAGACAAAGGTTGTCTCCCGGAGGGAGACAAATGTTGTCTTCCGGAGGGAGACAAAGGTTGTCTCCCGGAGGGAGACAAATGTTGTCTCCCGGAGGGAGACAAATGTTGTCTCCCGGAGGGAGACAAATGTTGTCTTCCGGAGGGAGACAAAGGTTGTCTCCCGGAGGGAGACAAATGTTGTCTCCCGGAGGGAGACAAATGTTGTCTTCCGGAGGGAGACAAATGTTGTCTCCCGGAGGGAGACAAAGGTTGTCTCCCGGAGGGAGACAAAGGTTGTCTCCCGGAGGGAGACAAATGTTGTCTCCCGGAGGGAGACAAATGTTGTCTCCAGGAGGGAGACAAAGTTTGTCTCCCAGAGGGAGACAACATTTGTCTCCCGGAGGGAGACAAAGGTTTTCTCCCGGAGGGAGACAAATGTTGTCTCCCGGAGGGAGACAAAGGTTGTCTCCCGGGGGGAGACAGTTTGTCTCATAGAGGGAGACAAAGGTTGTCTCCCGGGGGGAGACAAATGTTGTCTCCCGGAGGGAGACATTTGTTGTCTTCCGGAGGGAGACAAGTGTTGTCTTCCGGAGGGAGACAAATGTTGTCTCCCGGAGGGAGACAAATGTTGTCTTCCGGAGGGAGACAAAGGTTGTCTCCCGGAGGGAGACAAATGTTGTCTCCCGGAGGGAGACAAATGTTGTCTCCCGGAGGGAGACAAATGTTGTCTCCCGGAGGGAGACAAATGTTGTCTTCCGGAGGGAGACAAAGGTTGTCTCCCGGAGGGAGACAAATGTTGTCTCCCGGAGGGAGACAAATGTTGTCTTCCGGAGGGAGACAAATGTTGTCTCCCGGAGGGAGACAAATGTTGTCTCCCGGAGGGAGACAAATGTTGTCTTCCGGAGGGAGACAAATGTTGTCTCCCGGAGGGAGACAAAGGTTGTCTCCCGGAGGGAGACAAAGGTTGTCTCCCGGAGGGAGACAAATGTTGTCTCCCGGAGGGAGACAAAGGTTGTCTCCAGGAGGGAGACAAAGGTTGTCTCCCGGAGGGAGAAAGTTTGTCTCATAGAAGGAGACAAAGGTTGTCTCCCGGGGGGAGACAAATGTTGTCTCCCGGAGGGAGACAAATGTTGTCTCCCGGAGGGAGACAAAGGTTGTCTCCCGGAGGGAGACAAATGTTGTCTTCCGGAGGGAGACAAAGGTTGTCTCCCGGAGGGAGACAAATGTTGTCTCCCGGAGGGAGACAAATGTTGTCTCCCGGAGGGAGACAAATGTTGTCTTCCGGAGGGAGACAAAGGTTGTCTCCCGGAGGGAGACAAATGTTGTCTCCCGGAGGGAGACAAATGTTGTCTTCCGGAGGGAGACAAATGTTGTCTCCCGGAGGGAGACAAAGGTTGTCTCCCGGAGGGAGACAAAGGTTGTCTCCCGGAGGGAGACAAATGTTGTCTCCCGGAGGGAGACAAATGTTGTCTCCAGGAGGGAGACAAAGTTTGTCTCCCAGAGGGAGACAACATTTGTCTCCCGGAGGGAGACAAAGGTTTTCTCCCGGAGGGAGACAAATGTTGTCTCCCGGAGGGAGACAAAGGTTGTCTCCCGGGGGGAGACAGTTTGTCTCATAGAGGGAGACAAAGGTTGTCTCCCGGGGGGAGACAAATGTTGTCTCCCGGGGGGAGACATTTGTTGTCTTCCGGAGGGAGACAAATGTTGTCTCCCGGAGGGAGACAAAGGTTGTCTCCCGGAGGGAGACAAAGGTTGTCTCCCGGAGGGAGACAAATGTTGTCTCCAGGAGGGAGACCATTTTTTTGTCTCCCGGAGGGAGACAAATGTTGTCTCCCGGAGGGAGACAAAGGTTGTCTCCCGGAGGGAGACAAATGTTGTCTCCCGGAGGGAGACCATGTTGTCTCCCGGAGGGAGACAAAGGTTGTCTCCCGGAGGGAGACCAAGGTTGTCTCCCGAAGGGAGACAAATGTTGTCTCCCGGAGGGAGACAAAGGTTGTCTCCAGGAGGGAGACAAAGGTTGTCTCCCGGAGGGAGAAAGTTTGTCTCATAGAGGGAGACAAAGGTTGTCTCCCGGGGGGAGACAAATGTTGTCTCCCGGAGGGAGACAAATGTTGTCTCCCGGAGGGAGACAAAGGTTGTCGCCCGGGGGGAGACAGTTTGTCTCATAGAGGGAGACAAAGGTTGTCTCCCGGAGGGAGACAAATGTTGTCTCCCGGAGGGAGACAAATGTTGTCTCCCGGAGGGAGACAAATGTTGTCTTCCGGAGGGAGACAAAGGTTGTCTCCCGGAGGGAGACAAATGTTGTCTCCCGGAGGGAGACAAATGTTGTCTTCCGGAGGGAGACAAATGTTGTCTCCCGGAGGGAGACAAAGGTTGTCTCCCGGAGGGAGACAAAGGTTGTCTCCCGGAGGGAGACAAATGTTGTCTCCCGGAGGGAGACAAATGTTGTCTCCAGGAGGGAGACAAAGTTTGTCTCCCAGAGGGAGACAACATTTGTCTCCCGGAGGGAGACAAAGGTTTTCTCCCGGAGGGAGACAAATGTTGTCTCCCGGAGGGAGACAAAGGTTGTCTCCCGGGGGGAGACAGTTTGTCTCATAGAGGGAGACAAAGGTTGTCTCCCGGGGGGAGACAAATGTTGTCTCCCGGGGGGAGACATTTGTTGTCTTCCGGAGGGAGACAAATGTTGTCTCCCGGAGGGAGACAAAGGTTGTCTCCCGGAGGGAGACAAAGGTTGTCTCCCGGAGGGAGACAAATGTTGTCTCCAGGAGGGAGACCATTTTTTTGTCTCCCGGAGGGAGACAAATGTTGTCTTCCGGAGGGAGACAAATGTTGTCTCCCGGAGGGAGACAAATGTTGTCTCCCGGAGGGAGACAAATGTTGTCTTCCGGAGGGAGACAAAGGTTGTCTCCAGGAGGGAGACAAAGGTTGTCTCCCGGAGGGAGAAAGTTTGTCTCATAGAAGGAGACAAAGGTTGTCTCCCGGGGGGAGACAAATGTTGTCTCCCGGAGGGAGACAAATGTTGTCTTCCGGAGGGAGACAAAGGTTGTCTCCCGGAGGGAGACAAATGTTGTCTCCCGGAGGGAGACAAATGTTGTCTCCCGGAGGGAGACAAATGTTGTCTTCCGGAGGGAGACAAAGGTTGTCTCCCGGAGGGAGACAAATGTTGTCTCCCGGAGGGAGACAAATGTTGTCTTCCGGAGGGAGACAAATGTTGTCTCCCGGAGGGAGACAAAGGTTGTCTCCCGGAGGGAGACAAAGGTTGTCTCCCGGAGGGAGACAAATGTTGTCTCCCGGAGGGAGACAAATGTTGTCTCCAGGAGGGAGACAAAGTTTGTCTCCCAGAGGGAGACAACATTTGTCTCCCGGAGGGAGACAAAGGTTTTCTCCCGGAGGGAGACAAATGTTGTCTCCCGGAGGGAGACAAAGGTTGTCTCCCGGGGGGAGACAGTTTGTCTCATAGAGGGAGACAAAGGTTGTCTCCCGGGGGGAGACAAATGTTGTCTCCCGGGGGGAGACATTTGTTGTCTTCCGGAGGGAGACAAATGTTGTCTCCCGGAGGGAGACAAAGGTTGTCTCCCGGAGGGAGACAAAGGTTGTCTCCCGGAGGGAGACAAATGTTGTCTCCAGGAGGGAGACCATTTTTTTGTCTCCCGGAGGGAGACAAATGTTGTCTCCCGGAGGGAGACAAAGGTTGTCTCCCGGAGGGAGACAAATGTTGTCTCCCGGAGGGAGACCATGTTGTCTCCCGGAGGGAGACAAAGGTTGTCTCCCGGAGGGAGACCAAGGTTGTCTCCCGAAGGGAGACAAATGTTGTCTCCCGGAGGGAGACAAAGGTTGTCTCCAGGAGGGAGACAAAGGTTGTCTCCCGGAGGGAGAAAGTTTGTCTCATAGAGGGAGACAAAGGTTGTCTCCCGGGGGGAGACAAATGTTGTCTCCCGGAGGGAGACAAATGTTGTCTCCCGGAGGGAGACAAAGGTTGTCGCCCGGGGGGAGACAGTTTGTCTCATAGAGGGAGACAAAGGTTGTCTCCCGGAGGGAGACAAATGTTGTCTCCCGGAGGGAGACAAATGTTGTCTCCCGGAGGGAGACAAATGTTGTCTTCCGGAGGGAGACAAAGGTTGTCTCCCGGAGGGAGACAAATGTTGTCTCCCGGAGGGAGACAAATGTTGTCTTCCGGAGGGAGACAAATGTTGTCTCCCGGAGGGAGACAAAGGTTGTCTCCCGGAGGGAGACAAAGGTTGTCTCCCGGAGGGAGACAAATGTTGTCTCCCGGAGGGAGACAAATGTTGTCTCCAGGAGGGAGACAAAGTTTGTCTCCCAGAGGGAGACAACATTTGTCTCCCGGAGGGAGACAAAGGTTTTCTCCCGGAGGGAGACAAATGTTGTCTCCCGGAGGGAGACAAAGGTTGTCTCCCGGGGGGAGACAGTTTGTCTCATAGAGGGAGACAAAGGTTGTCTCCCGGGGGGAGACAAATGTTGTCTCCCGGGGGGAGACATTTGTTGTCTTCCGGAGGGAGACAAATGTTGTCTCCCGGAGGGAGACAAAGGTTGTCTCCCGGAGGGAGACAAAGGTTGTCTCCCGGAGGGAGACAAATGTTGTCTCCAGGAGGGAGACCATTTTTTTGTCTCCCGGAGGGAGACAAATGTTGTCTCCCGGAGGGAGACAAAGGTTGTCTCCCGGAGGGAGACAAATGTTGTCTCCCGGAGGGAGACCATGTTGTCTCCCGGAGGGAGACAAAGGTTGTCTCCCGGAGGGAGACCAAGGTTGTCTCCCGAAGGGAGACAAATGTTGTCTCCCGGAGGGAGACAAAGGTTGTCTCCAGGAGGGAGACAAAGGTTGTCTCCCGGAGGGAGAAAGTTTGTCTCATAGAGGGAGACAAAGGTTGTCTCCCGGGGGGAGACAAATGTTGTCTCCCGGAGGGAGACAAATGTTGTCTCCCGGAGGGAGACAAAGGTTGTCGCCCGGGGGGAGACAGTTTGTCTCATAGAGGGAGACAAAGGTTGTCTCCCGGGGGGAGACAAATGTTGTCTCCTGGAGGGAGACAATTGTTGTCTTCCGGAGGGAGACAAATGTTGTCTCCCGGAGGGAGAAAAAGTTTGTCTCCCGGAGGGAGACAAAGGTTGTCTCCCGGAGAGAAACAAATGTTGTCTCCCAGAGGGAGACAAATGTTGTCTCCCGGAGGGAGACAAAGTTTGTCTCCCGGAGGGAGACAAATGTTGTCTCCCGGAGGGAGACAAAGGTTGTCTCCCGGAGGGAGACAAAGGTTGTCTCCCTCTGGGAGACAAAGTTTGTCTCCCGGAGGGAGACAAAGGTTGTCTCCCGGAGGGAAACAAATGTTGTCTCCCGGAGGGAGACAAAGGTTGTCTCCCGGAGGGAGACAAATGTTGTCTCCCGGAGGGAGACTATGTTGTCTCCCGGAGGGAGACAAAGGTTGTCTCCCGGAGGGAGACCAAGGTTGTCACCCGAAGGGAGACAAATGTTGTCTCCCGGAGGGAGACAAAGGTTGTCTCCAGAAGGGAGACAAAGGTTGTCTCCCGGAGGGAGAAAGTTTGTCTCCAGGATGGAGACAAAGGCTGTCTCCCGGAGGGAGAAAGTTTGTCTCATAGAGGGAGACAAAGGTTGTCTCCCAGGGGGAGACAAATGTTGTCTCCCGGAGGGAGACAAAGGTTGTCTCCCGGAGGGAGACAAATGTTGTCTCCCGGAGGGAGACAAATGTTGTCTTCCGGAGGGAGACAAATGTTGTCTCCCGGAGGGAGACAAATGTTGTCTCCCGGAGGGAGACAAATGTTGTCTTCCGGAGGGAGACAAATGTTGTCTCCCGGAGGGAGACAAAGGTTGTCTCCCGGAGGGAGACAAAGGTTGTCTCCCGGAGGGAGACAAATGTTGTCTCCCGGAGGGAGACAAAGGTTGTCTCCAGGAGGGAGACAAAGGTTGTCTCCCGGAGGGAGAAAGTTTGTCTCATAGAAGGAGACAAAGGTTGTCTCCCGGGGGGAGACAAATGTTGTCTCCCGGAGGGAGACAAATGTTGTCTCCCGGAGGGAGACAAAGGTTGTCTCCCGGAGGGAGACAAATGTTGTCTTCCGGAGGGAGACAAAGGTTGTCTCCCGGAGGGAGACAAATGTTGTCTCCCGGAGGGAGACAAATGTTGTCTCCCGGAGGGAGACAAATGTTGTCTTCCGGAGGGAGACAAAGGTTGTCTCCCGGAGGGAGACAAATGTTGTCTCCCGGAGGGAGACAAATGTTGTCTTCCGGAGGGAGACAAATGTTGTCTCCCGGAGGGAGACAAAGGTTGTCTCCCGGAGGGAGACAAAGGTTGTCTCCCGGAGGGAGACAAATGTTGTCTCCCGGAGGGAGACAAATGTTGTCTCCAGGAGGGAGACAAAGTTTGTCTCCCAGAGGGAGACAACATTTGTCTCCCGGAGGGAGACAAAGGTTTTCTCCCGGAGGGAGACAAATGTTGTCTCCCGGAGGGAGACAAAGGTTGTCTCCCGGGGGGAGACAGTTTGTCTCATAGAGGGAGACAAAGGTTGTCTCCCGGGGGGAGACAAATGTTGTCTCCCGGGGGGAGACATTTGTTGTCTTCCGGAGGGAGACAAATGTTGTCTCCCGGAGGGAGACAAAGGTTGTCTCCCGGAGGGAGACAAAGGTTGTCTCCCGGAGGGAGACAAATGTTGTCTCCAGGAGGGAGACCATTTTTTTGTCTCCCGGAGGGAGACAAATGTTGTCTCCCGGAGGGAGACAAAGGTTGTCTCCCGGAGGGAGACAAATGTTGTCTCCCGGAGGGAGACCATGTTGTCTCCCGGAGGGAGACAAAGGTTGTCTCCCGGAGGGAGACCAAGGTTGTCTCCCGAAGGGAGACAAATGTTGTCTCCCGGAGGGAGACAAAGGTTGTCTCCAGGAGGGAGACAAAGGTTGTCTCCCGGAGGGAGAAAGTTTGTCTCATAGAGGGAGACAAAGGTTGTCTCCCGGGGGGAGACAAATGTTGTCTCCCGGAGGGAGACAAATGTTGTCTCCCGGAGGGAGACAAAGGTTGTCGCCCGGGGGGAGACAGTTTGTCTCATAGAGGGAGACAAAGGTTGTCTCCCGGGGGAGACAAATGTTGTCTCCTGGAGGGAGACAATTGTTGTCTTCCGGAGGGAGACAAATGTTGTCTCCCGGAGGGAGAAAAAGTTTGTCTCCCGGAGGGAGACAAAGGTTGTCTCCCGGAGAGAAACAAATGTTGTCTCCCAGAGGGAGACAAATGTTGTCTCCCGGAGGGAGACAAAGTTTGTCTCCCGGAGGGAGACAAATGTTGTCTCCCGGAGGGAGACAAAGGTTGTCTCCCGGAGGGAGACAAAGGTTGTCTCCCTCTGGGAGACAAAGTTTGTCTCCCGGAGGGAGACAAAGGTTGTCTCCCGGAGGGAAACAAATGTTGTCTCCCGGAGGGAGACAAAGGTTGTCTCCCGGAGGGAGACAAATGTTGTCTCCCGGAGGGAGACTATGTTGTCTCCCGGAGGGAGACAAAGGTTGTCTCCCGGAGGGAGACCAAGGTTGTCTCCCGAAGGGAGACAAATGTTGTCTCCCGGAGGGAGACAAAGGTTGTCTCCAGGAGGGAGACAAAGGTTGTCTCCCGGAGGGAGAAAGTTTGTCTCCAGGATGGAGACAAAGGCTGTCTCCCGGAGGGAGAAAGTTTGTCTCATAGAGGGAGACAAAGGTTGTCTCCCAGGGGGAGACAAATGTTGTCTCCCGGAGGGAGACATTTTGTCTCCTAGAGGGAGACAAGGTTGTCTCCCGGAGGGAGACAAAGGTTGTCTCCCGGAGGGAGACAAATGTTGTCTCCCGGAGGGAGACAAATGTTGTCTCCCGGAGGGAGACAAAGTTTGTCTCCCGGAGGGAGACAAAGGTTGTCTCCCGGAGGGAGACAAATGTTGTCTCCCGGAGGGAGACAAAGGTTGTCTCCCGGGGGGAGACAGTTTGTCTCATAGAGGGAGACAAAGGTTGTCTCCCGGGGGGAGACAAATGTTGTCTCCCGGGGGGAGACATTTGTTGTCTTCCGGAGGGAGACAAATGTTGTCTCCCGGAGGGAGACAAAGGTTGTCTCCCGGAGGGAGACAAAGGTTGTCTCCCGGAGGGAGACAAATGTTGTCTCCAGGAGGGAGACCATTTTTTTGTCTCCCGGAGGGAGACAAATGTTGTCTCCCGGAGGGAGACAAAGGTTGTCTCCCGGAGGGAGACAAATGTTGTCTCCCGGAGGGAGACCATGTTGTCTCCCGGAGGGAGACAAAGGTTGTCTCCCGGAGGGAGACCAAGGTTGTCTCCCGAAGGGAGACAAATGTTGTCTCCCGGAGGGAGACAAAGGTTGTCTCCAGGAGGGAGACAAAGGTTGTCTCCCGGAGGGAGAAAGTTTGTCTCATAGAGGGAGACAAAGGTTGTCTCCCGGGGGGAGACAAATGTTGTCTCCCGGAGGGAGACAAATGTTGTCTCCCGGAGGGAGACAAAGGTTGTCGCCCGGGGGGAGACAGTTTGTCTCATAGAGGGAGACAAAGGTTGTCTCCCGGGGGGAGACAAATGTTGTCTCCTGGAGGGAGACAATTGTTGTCTTCCGGAGGGAGACAAATGTTGTCTCCCGGAGGGAGAAAAAGTTTGTCTCCCGGAGGGAGACAAAGGTTGTCTCCCGGAGAGAAACAAATGTTGTCTCCCAGAGGGAGACAAATGTTGTCTCCCGGAGGGAGACAAAGTTTGTCTCCCGGAGGGAGACAAATGTTGTCTCCCGGAGGGAGACAAAGGTTGTCTCCCGGAGGGAGACAAAGGTTGTCTCCCTCTGGGAGACAAAGTTTGTCTCCCGGAGGGAGACAAAGGTTGTCTCCCGGAGGGAAACAAATGTTGTCTCCCGGAGGGAGACAAAGGTTGTCTCCCGGAGGGAGACAAATGTTGTCTCCCGGAGGGAGACTATGTTGTCTCCCTCTGGGAGACAAAGGTTGTCTCCCGGAGGGAGACCAAGGTTGTCTCCCGAAGGGAGACAAATGTTGTCTCCCGGAGGGAGACAAAGGTTGTCTCCAGGAGGGAGACAAAGGTTGTCTCCCGGAGGGAGAAAGTTTGTCTCCAGGATGGAGACAAAGGCTGTCTCCCGGAGGGAGAAAGTTTGTCTCATAGAGGGAGACAAAGGTTGTCTCCCAGGGGGAGACAAATGTTGTCTCCCGGAGGGAGACATTTTGTCTCCTAGAGGGAGACAAGGTTGTCTCCCGGAGGGAGACAAAGGTTGTCTCCCGGAGGGAGACAAATGTTGTCTCCCGGAGGGAGACAAATGTTGTCTCCCGGAGGGAGACAAGGTTTGTCTCCCGGAGGGAGACAAAGGTTGTCTCCCGGAGGGAAACAAATGTTGTCTCCCGGAGGGAGACAAATGTTGTCTCCCGGAGGGAGACAAAGTTTGTCTCCCGGAGGGAGACAAATGTTGTCTCCCGGAGGGAGACAAAGGTTGTCTCCCGGAGGGAGACAAAGGTTGTCTCCCTCTGGGAGACAAAGTTTGTCTCCCGGAGGGAGACAAAGGTTGTCTCCCGGAGGGAAACAAATGTTGTCTCCCGGAGGGAGACAAATGTTGTCTCCCGGAGGGAGACAAAGTTTGTCTCCCGGAGGGAGACAAATGTTGTCTCCCGGAGGGAGACAAAGGTTGTCTCCCGGAGGGAGACAAAGGTTGTCTCCCTCTGGGAGACAAATGTTGTCTCCCGGAGGGAGACAAAGGTTGTCTCCCGGAGGGAGACCAAGGTTGTCTCCCGAAGGGAGACAAATGTTGTCTCCCGGAGGGAGACAAATGCTGTCTCCAGGATGGAGACAAAGGTTGTCTCCCGGAGGGAGAAAGTTTGTCTCATAGAGGGAGACAAAGGTTGTCTCCCGGGGGGAGACAAATGTTGTCTCCCGGAGGGAGACATTTTGTCTCCTAGAGGGAGACAAGGTTGTCTCCCGGAGGGAGACAAAGGTTGTCTCCCGGAGGGAGACAAATGTTGTCTCCCGGAGGGTGACAAATGTTGTCTCCCGGAGGGAGACAAAGTTTGTCTCCCGGAGGGAGACAAATGTTGTCTCCCGGAGGGAGACAAAGGTTGTCTCCCGGAGGGAAACAAAAGTTTGTCTCCCGGAGGGAGACAAATGTATTCACCCGGAGGGAGACAAAGGTTGTTTCCCGGAGGGAGACAAAGGTTGTCTCCCTCTGGGAGACAAATGTTTTCCCCGGAGGGAGACCATTTTTTTGTCTCCCGGAGGGAGACAAATGTTGTCTCCCGGAGGGAGATAAAAGGTTGTCTCCCGGAGGGAGACAAAGGTTGTCTCCCGGAGGGAGATAAAAGGTTGTCTCCCGGAGGGAGACAAATGTTGTCTCCCGGAGGGAGACAAATGTTGTCTCCCGGAGGGAGACAAAGGTTGTCTCCCGGAGGGAGACAGTTTGTCTCATAGAGGGAGACAAAGGTTGTCTACCGGGGGGAGACAAATGTTGTCTAACGGAGGGAGACAAATGTTGTCTCCCGGAGGGAGACAAATGTTGTCTCCTGGTGGGAGACAAATGTTGTCTCCCGGAGGGAGACAAAGGTTTTCTCCCGGAGGGAGACAAATGTTGTCTCCCGGAGGGAGACAAATGTTGTCTCCTGGAGGGAGACAAAGGTTGTCTCCCGGAGGGAGACAAAGGCTGTCTCCCTCTGGGAGACAAAGGTTGTCTCCCGGAGGGAGACAAAGGTTGTCTCCCTCTGGGAGACAAAGTTTGTCTCCCTCTGGGAGACAAAGGTTGTCTCCCGGAGGGAAACAAATGTTGTCTCCCGGAGGGAGACAAATGTTGTCTCCCGGAGGGAGACAAAGTTTGTCTCCCGGAGGGAGACAAATGTTGTCTCCCGGAGGGAGACAAAGGTTGTCTCCCGGAGGGAGACAAAGGTTGTCTCCCTCTGGGAGACAAATGTTGTCTCCCGGAGGGAGACAAAGGTTGTCTCCCGGAGGGAGACCAAGGTTGTCTCCCGAAGGGAGACAAATGTTGTCTCCCGGAGGGAGACAAATGCTGTCTCCAGGATGGAGACAAAGGTTGTCTCCCGGAGGGAGAAAGTTTGTCTCATAGAGGGAGACAAAGGTTGTCTCCCGGGGGGAGACAAATGTATTCACCCGGAGGGAGACAAAGGTTGTTTCCCGGAGGGAGACAAAGGTTGTCTCCCTCTGGGAGACAAATGTTTTCCCCGGAGGGAGACCATTTTTTTGTCTCCCGGAGGGAGACAAATGTTGTCTCCCGGAGGGAGATAAAAGGTTGTCTCCCGGAGGGAGACAAAGGTTGTCTCCCGGAGGGAGATAAAAGGTTGTCTCCCGGAGGGAGACAAATGTTGTCTCCCGGAGGGAGACAAATGTTGTCTCCCGGAGGGAGACAAAGGTTGTCTCCCGGAGGGAGACAGTTTGTCTCATAGAGGGAGACAAAGGTTGTCTACCGGGGGGAGACAAATGTTGTCTAACGGAGGGAGACAAATGTTGTCTCCCGGAGGGAGACAAATGTTGTCTCCTGGTGGGAGACAAATGTTGTCTCCCGGAGGGAGACAAAGGTTTTCTCCCGGAGGGAGACAAATGTTGTCTCCCGGAGGGAGACAAATGTTGTCTCCTGGAGGGAGACAAAGGTTGTCTCCCGGAGGGAGACAAAGGCTGTCTCCCTCTGGGAGACAAATGTTGTCCCCGGAGGGAGACCATATTTTTGTCTCCCGGAGGGAGACAAATGTTGTCTCCCGGAGGGAGATAAAAGGTTGTCTCCCGGAGGGAGACAAATGTTGTCTCCCGGAGGGAGACAAATGTTGTCTCCCGGAGGGAGACAAAGGTTGTCTCCCGGAGGGAGACAGTTTGTCTCATAGAGGGAGACAAAGGTTGTCTACCGGGGGGAGACAAATGTTGTCTAACGGAGAAAGACAAATGTTGTCTCCCGGAGGGAGACAAATGTTGTCTCCTGGTGGGAGACAAATGTTGTCTCCCGGAGGGAGACAAAGGTTTTCTCCCGGAGGGAGACAAATGTTGTCTCCCGGAGGGAGACAAATGTTGTCTCCTGGAGGGAGACAAAGGTTGTCTCCCGGAGGGAGACAAAGGCTGTCTCCCTCTGGGAGACAAATGTTGTCCCCGGAGGGAGACCATATTTTTGTCTCCCGGAGGGAGACAAATGTTGTCTCTCGGAGGGAGACAAAGGTTGTCTCCCGGAGGGAGACAAATGTTGTCTCCCGGAGGGAGACAAATGTTGTCTCCCGGAGGGAGACAAAGGTTGTCTCCCGGAGGGAGACCAAGGTTGTCTCCCGAAGGGAGACAAATGTTGTCTCCCGGAGGGAGACAAATGTTGTCTCCAGGATGGAGAAAAAGGTTGTCTCCCGGAGGGAGAAAGTTTGTCTCATAGAGGGAGACAAAGGTTGTCTCCCGGGGGGAGACAAATGTTGTCTCCCGGAGGGAGACAAAGGTTGTCTCCCGGAGGGAGACCATTTTTTTGTCTCCCGGAGGGAGACATTTTGTCTCTTAGAGGGAGACAAGGTTGTCTCCCGGAGGGAGACAAAGGTTGTCTCCTGGTGGGAGACAAATGTTGTCTCCCGGAGGGAGACAAAGGTTTTCTCCCGGAGGGAGACAAATGTTGTCTCCCGGAGGGAGACAAATGTTGTCTCCTGGAGGGAGACAAATGTTGTCTCCCGGAGGGAAACAAATGTTGTCTCCCGGAGGGAGACAAATGTTGTCTCCCGGAGGGAGACAAATGTTGTTTCCCGGAGGGAGACAAATGTTGTCTGCCGGAGGGAGACAAAGGTTGTCTCCCGGGGGGAGACAAATGTTGTCTCCCAGAGGGAGACAAAGGTTGTCTCCCGGGGGAAGACAGTTTGTCTCATTGAGGGAGACAAAGGTTGTCTCCCGGGGGGAGACAAATGTTGTCTCCCGGAGGGAGACAAAGGTTGTCTCCCGGAGGGAGACAAAGGTTGTCTCCCGGAGGGAGACAAATGTTGTCTCCCGGAGGGAGACAAATGTTGTCTCCCGGAGGGAGACAAAGGTTGTCTCCCGGGGGGAGACAAATGTTGTCTCCCGGAGGGAGACAAAGGTTGTCTCCCGGGGGGAGACAGTTTGTCTCATTGAGGGAGACAAAGGTTGTCTCCCGGGGGGAGACAAATGTTGTCTCCCGGAGGGAGACAACTGTTGTCTTCCGGAGGGAGACAAATGTTGTCTCCCGGAGGGAGACAAAGGTTGTCTCCCGGAGGGAGACAAAGGTTGTCTCCCGGAGGGAGACAAATGTTGTCTCCCGGAGGGAGACAAATGTTGTCTCCCGGAGGGAGACAAATGTTGTCTCCCGGAGGGAGACAAAGGTTGTCTCCCGGAGGGAGACCATTTTTTTGTCTCCCGGAGGGAGACATTTTGTCTCTTAGAGGGAGACAAGGTTGTCTCCCGGAGGGAGACAAAGGTTGTCTCCCGGAGGGAGACAGTTTGTCTCATAGAGGGAGACAAAGGTTGTCTCCCGGAGGGAGACAAAGGTTGTCTCCCGGAGGGAGACAAAGGTTGTCTCCCGAAAGGAAGACAAATGTTGTCTCCCGGAGGGAGACAAAGTTTGTCTCTCGGAGGGAGACAAATGTTGTCTCCCGGAGGGAGACAAAGGTTGTCTCCCGGAGGGAGACAAAGGTTGTCTCCCGGAGGGAAACAAATGTTGTCTCCCGGAGGGAGACAAATGTTGTCTCCCGGAGGGAGACAAATGTTGTTTCCCGGAGGGAGACAAATGTTGTCTGCCGGAGGGAGACAAATGTTGTCTCCCGGAGGGAGACAAAGGTTGTCTCCCGGGGGGAGACAAATGTTGTCTCCCAGAGGGAGACAAAGGTTGTCTCCCGGGGGAAGACAGTTTGTCTCATTGAGGGAGACAAAGGTTGTCTCCCGGGGGGAGACAAATGTTGTCTCCCGGAGGGAGACAACTGTTGTCTTCCGGAGGGAGACAAAGGTTGTCTCCCGGAGGGAGACCATTTTTTTGTCTCCCGGAGGGAGACATTTTGTCTCTTAGAGGGAGACAAGGTTGTCTCCCGGAGGGAGACAAAGGTTGTCTCCCGGAGGGAGACAAATGTTGTCTCCCGGAGGGAGACAAATGTTGTCTCCCGGAGGGAGACAAAGGTTGTCTCGCGGAGGGAGACAGTTTGTCTCATAGAGGGAGACAAAGGTTGTCTACCGGGGGGAGACAAATGTTGTCTCCCGGAGGGAGACAAATGTTGTCTCCCGGAGGGAGACAAATGTTGTCTCCTGGTGGGAGACAAATGTTGTCTCCCGGAGGGAGACAAAGGTTTTCTCCCGGAGGGAGACAAATGTTGTCTCCCGGAGGGAGACAAATGTTGTCTCCCGGAGGGAGACAAAGGTTGTCTCCCGGTGAGAGACAAAGGCTGTCTCCCTCTGGGAGACAAATGTTGTCCCCGGAGGGAGACCATATTTTTGTCTCCCGGAGGGAGACAAATGTTGTCTCCCGGAGGGAGACAAAGGTTGTCTCCCGGAGGGAGACAAATGTTGTCTCCCGGAGGGAGACAAATGTTGTCTCCCGGAGGGAGACAAAGGTTGTCTCCCGGAGGGAGACCAAGGTTGTCTCCCGAAGGGAGACAAATGTTGTCTCCCGGAGGGAGACAAATGTTGTCTCCAGGATGGAGAAAAAGGTTGTCTCCCGGAGGGAGAAAGTTTGTCTCATAGAGGGAGACAAAGGTTGTCTCCCGGGGGGAGACAAAGTTTGTCTCTCGGAGGGAGACAAATGTTGTCTCCCGGAGGGAGACAAATGTTGTCTCCCGGAGGGAGACAAAGGTTGTCTCCCGGTGAGAGACAAAGGCTGTCTCCCTCTGGGAGACAAATGTTGTCTCCCGGAGGGAGACAAATGTTGTTTCCCGGAGGGAGACAAATGTTGTCTGCCGGAGGGAGACAAATGTTGTCTCCCGGAGGGAGACAAAGGTTGTCTCCCGGGGGGAGACAAATGTTGTCTCCCAGAGGGAGACAAAGGTTGTCTCCCGGGGGAAGACAGTTTGTCTCATTGAGGGAGACAAAGGTTGTCTCCCGGGGGGAGACAAATGTTGTCTCCCGGAGGGAGACAACTGTTGTCTTCCGGAGGGAGACAAAGGTTGTCTCCCGGAGGGAGACCATTTTTTTGTCTCCCGGAGGGAGACATTTTGTCTCTTAGAGGGAGACAAGGTTGTCTCCCGGAGGGAGACAAAGGTTGTCTCCCGGAGGTAGACAAATGTTGTCTCCCGGAGGGAGACAAATGTTGTCTCCCGGAGGGAGACAAAGGTTGTCTCCCGGAGGGAGACAGTTTGTCTCATAGAGGGAGACAAAGGTTGTCTACCGGGGGGAGACAAATGTTGTCTCCCGGAGGGAGACAAATGTTGTCTCACGGAGGGAGACAAATGTTGTCTCCTGGTGGGAGACAAATGTTGTCTCCCGGAGGGAGACAAAGGTTTTCTCCCGGAGGGAGACAAATGTTGTCTCCCGGAGGGAGGCAAATGTTGTCTCCCGGAGGGAGACAAAGGTTGTCTCCCGGTGAGAGACAAAGGCTGTCTCCCTCTGGGAGACAAATGTTGTCCCCGGAGGGAGACCATATTTTTGTCTCCCGGAGGGAGACAAATGTTGTCTCCCGGAGGGAGACAAAGGTTGTCTCCCGGAGGGAGACAAATGTTGTCTCCCGGAGGGAGACAAATGTTGTCTCCCGGAGGGAGACAAAGGTTGTCTCCCGGAGGGAGACCAAGGTTGTCTCCCGAAGGGAGACAAATGTTGTCTCCCGGAGGGAGACAAATGTTGTCTCCAGGATGGAGAAAAAGGTTGTCTCCCGGAGGGAGAAAGTTTGTCTCATAGAGGGAGACAAAGGTTGTCTCCCGGGGGGAGACAAATGTTGTCTCCCGGAGGGAGACATTTTGTCTCCTAGAGGGAGACAAGGTTGTCTCCCGGAGGGAGACAAAGGTTGTCTCCCGGAGGGAGACAAAGGTTGTCTCCCGAAAGGAAGACAAATGTTGTCTCCCGGAGGGAGACAAAGTTTGTCTCTCGGAGGGAGACAAATGTTGTCTCCCGGAGGGAGACAAAGGTTGTCTCCCGGAGGGAGACAAAGGTTGTCTCCCGGAGGGAAACAAATGTTGTCTCCCGGAGGGAGACAAATGTTGTCTCCCGGAGGGAGACAAATGTTGTTTCCCGGAGGGAGACAAATGTTGTCTGCCGGAGGGAGACAAATGTTGTCTCCCGGAGGGAGACAAAGGTTGTCTCCCGGGGGGAGACAAATGTTGTCTCCCAGAGGGAGACAAAGGTTGTCTCCCGGGGGAAGACAGTTTGTCTCATTGAGGGAGACAAAGGTTGTCTCCCGGGGGGAGACAAATGTTGTCTCCCGGAGGGAGACAACTGTTGTCTTCCGGAGGGAGACAAATGTTGTCTCCCGGAGGGAGACAAAGGTTGTCTCCCGGAGGGAGACAAATGTTGTCTCCCGGAGGGAGACAAATGTTGTCTCCCGGAGGGAGACAAAGGTTGTCTCCCGGAGGGAGACCAAGGTTGTCTCCCGAAGGGAGACAAATGTTGTCTCCCGGAGGGAGACAAATGTTGTCTCCAGGATGGAGAAAAAGGTTGTCTCCCGGAGGGAGACAAATGTTGTCTCCCGGAGGGAGACATTTTGTCTCCTAGAGGGAGACAAGGTTGTCTCCCGGAGGGAGACAAAGGTTGTCTCCCGGAGGGAGACAAAGGTTGTCTCCCGAAAGGAAGACAAATGTTGTCTCCCGGAGGGAGACAAAGTTTGTCTCTCGGAGGGAGACAAATGTTGTCTCCCGGAGGGAGACAAAGGTTGTCTCCCGGAGGGAGACAAAGGTTGTCTCCCGGAGGGAAACAAATGTTGTCTCCCGGAGGGAGACAAATGTTGTCTCCCGGAGGGAGACAAATGTTGTTTCCCGGAGGGAGACAAATGTTGTCTGCCGGAGGGAGACAAATGTTGTCTCCCGGAGGGAGACAAAGGTTGTCTCCCGGGGGGAGACAAATGTTGTCTCCCAGAGGGAGACAAAGGTTGTCTCCCGGGGGAAGACAGTTTGTCTCATTGAGGGAGACAAAGGTTGTCTCCCGGGGGGAGACAAATGTTGTCTCCCGGAGGGAGACAACTGTTGTCTTCCGGAGGGAGACAAATGTTGTCTCCCGGAGGGAGACAAATGTTGTCTACCGGAGGGAGACAAAGGTTGTGTTAAATCACTCGTTGCTGTGTGACTTAACTAAAGTGCGTGAGTAAATACGACTAAGAAACTAGAATAATAATATTGTGAAAAGAGGACAAACTTACGACCTTCAAAGACAGGACTCTGGATTGAAGACACAGACTTTGGCGGCAGCTTCACTTTTCCACTTCACCGTTTTTCATACACCAGACGCTATAACGGCAAACCTACCTATGTTAACTAATACAAAGCAAATCCTAGAGTCTTTCTCGGCTTCGACTCCGACAACTAACGGCTTTAACGACTTTAACGGCTTTGGAGACGTTAACGGCTAACGACAACTTTACGGCTTGTTCTTCGACTTTTAACGGCAATTTTCGACTGTTACGACTCTTCGACTTTTCGACTCTTCAACTCAACTTTGATTTGAACTCCACTCAACTCAACTCTTCGCGAAGCCACCAACCTAATTTTGTATGAAACTTGAACAAAGCAAAACCTAATAAGGATAAAAATTTACATTAACCAATCAAAAGTTTGTCCCAAAAATATCGTCCAATCATAGTTCGCATTGCATCACTTTGTGCCACGTAAACAGTTCTTGCATCATCTTCGCAGGAAGTTCTGCAATGTTCGGTGACAAAACTGCAACGTAATGTTTAATCAAATGTTCCAGAATATTCAGCGAAAATAGTCAGCAAAATTGTTAATTGAACGTAATGTTTATCAAGTGGGAGGCCCTGTATCACAACATGGCACCCCCCTTTAAGACAAGCCTCCTGGCTTGATCCAGCGACTAGTCTTTATCTCGTGCGGCTGAAAACGATCTTCAGGGCGAGTGATCATAGGTTCATTGAACGGTTTTTCGATGTTTTGTTCTTGTTCTTGCGGCTGCTCATCAGTCAATTGCTCATTCTGTTCTAGGAAACTCTCTTCTGGGAGATCCACATCGTTCAAGTGCAAGTCGTCGATTTCCGAGGCTGGCGGAACGATTGGGCGATCGGTTGCATCATAACACGGCTTGAGGCGGTTGGCGTGAACCGGAACAGAAACGGGTCTATTGTCAAGCGTTCGCAACTTAAAGTGCACCGGCGACAACTTCGACACAATGCGGTAAGGGCCGTGATAATGATGAGTCAGTTTCTTCGACAATCCCTTTCGTGTCTTGGGCGTATAGACCCATACTTTCGCTCCAATATCGTACGGTGCTTCTGCACTTCGCTGATCGTAATGACTTTTCATTCTTTGTTGGGCTAGCTCTGTGTTAGACTTGATGATTTGCTCTGCTTCTTCCAAGTTTCTTACGATGCGAGCACGTAGCTCCCAAACAGATGATGACAGATTGTCGTCTGGTAACAGTAACGCGGTGTCAATCGGTAGGCGTGGTTCTCTACCATAAAGCAAATAAAATGGCGATTCTCCCGTGGTTGCACTGGGCGAGACACGATAAGCAAAGAGAATCATCGGCAAATGTCTGTCCCAGTCTTTCTGATGAGTGCTGACGTACATTGACAAGCCTTCCGCCAGGGTACCATTGAAACGCTCTACCAGTCCGTCCGTCTGAGGATGATAGGCCGTAGTATGTGTTCGACGTATGTTCATAATCTTGCTGACTTCTTTAACGATGGAGGCGAGGAAGTTCGGGCCACGATCCGACAGTAATGTTCGTGGTGCGCCATGACGCGCGACGATCTCATTGACGATTAATTCAGCAAGTCTTGGTGCTTCTACGGAAGGCAAAGCAAAGGCTTCAGGCCATCTCGTATAATAGTCCGAGAAGACTATGATGTAACGATTTCCGTCGTGAGAAACCGGAAACGGACCAAGAATGTCCATTGCAACGCGATCGAATGCTCCATCTACTGGTATGGGAAGTAGCGGTGCCTTGTGCTTTCCACGTGGGATCTTCTTCATCGCGCAGTCAATGCATGATTTGCACCAATGTTCGATGTCCTTGTACATTCCATTCCAGTAGTATCGGCTGCGCACTTTTTCATACGTTTTAAAGATTCCTAGATGTCCAGCAGTGGGGTCATCATGACATGCTACCAAGATTTCGTGTCGTAACGATGCAGGAATGACGACTTGGCTCACTAATGACTTAACGTGCCGTTTCCCTGGGGTCCATAAATGAAAAAGAATCCCGTCTTCGTTAAGATAAAATGAATCAATCGACAAAAGAATAGAGCGGGCATGGCTGTCTTCAATGGGAAGTGTGGCGGATTCAAGGTAGGCGATGATTGCGTACAGTTCAGGATCTTGGCGTTGTAAGGTAGAGAGGGTGGACGGCTGTGGACAAGGAGGATCAAGGGCGGCGACTGGATAAGCAGCATCAGACGAACTCTTGCTTGAGGAATCTGCGGCAGCGGCGTACGGGCGTCGAGACAGGGCATCAGCATTACCGTTAGAAGCTCCTGAACGGTGAATGATGTCGAAATCGTGTTGCTGGAGACGTAAGGCCCATCGGGCAAGTCGGCCGGTAGGATCCTTCACTCGCATAAGCCATGATAAACTCCCATGATCGGTATGTACAAAAAACTTTTGACCTGTCAGGTACGGCTGATACTTCTTAATACCCTCGACGACTGCCAAGGCTTCACGTTCCGTAGTACTGTAGCGTGTCTCTGCACTATTTAACTCTCGACCTCCATAAGCAATCACTACTTCTTTGCCATCGATAACCTGTCCTAAAACATAGCCGATAGCTGATTGGCTGGCGTCTGTGTAGAGGTGAAATGGCTGGTGAAAATCGGGATAGGCCAGTATGGGTGGTGAACATAAACGGCGTTTTAGTTCGACGAATGCTTCTTCACATTCAGGCGTCCACACAAAAGAGACGTCCTTACGAGTTAAACGATTCAACGGCGAAGCGATCGAGGCAAACTTTTCGACGAAACGGCGATAATAATTGCACAGCCCAAGGAAGCTGCGAACTTCTTTAACGGACTTTGGTACAGGAAATGAATCAACTGCTGCTAGCTTGGCGGGATCCGGCAATACTCCTTTTGAAGATACAATAAAGCCAAGGTAATTGACTGAGGCTTGAGCGAAATGACACTTTGCTGGTTTTAACTTCAAGTTTGCTTGACGGAATCGATCAAACACAAGACGCAAACGATGTATGTGTTCCTCAAATGTGGACGAGAATACGATGACGTCATCGATGTACACTAAACAAATCTTCCATTCCAAACCAAGCAATACACGTGACATGAGACGTTGAAACTGCGGAGGCGCATTTGTCAAACCGAAGCTAAGTACATGGAAGTGATACAAGCCAGCATGGGAGATAAAGGCAGTTTTCTCCTTTGAGTTTGGGTGCATGGCCACTTGGTGATACCCAGACTGCATATCGAGGGTAGTGAAATACTTAGCTCCGCGTAAAGAATCTATTGCATCGTCTATTCTGGGCAGTGGAAAACTGTCCTTTCTTGTGACTGCATTCAGTTTACGATAATCGACGCAAAATCTACTTGTTCCATCCTTTTTCTTTACCAGTACAACAGGTGAACTCCATGGGCTTGCGGACTCCTCAATGATGTTTTGTTCTAACATGTCAGAAATGTGCCTTTCGATGTCTGACTTTTGAGATTGGGAGACTCTGTAAGGGGCTTGTTTAATTGGCTGTGCTGTCCCTGTGTCTATTTCATGTCTAACAATGGACGTATGGCCTAAATCAAGACTGGAAGAAGCAAATATGTCTGAATACTCCTCCAGAAGGGCTTTTAACTGAGTATTCTCATCTGTTGAAAGGGCAGGGCTAGGCAGACTTCGAAAATTGAGAGAATCATTGTTCTGGTCAGTGCCGAGCTTCTTTCGCGTAGCAGGAGAAGAACCAAGAGCAGAGATGGACGGATGTTTTGGGTTGTTTTGGAGTGGATGAATCTCATCAGCCGGCGATGTTTCACTGAATTTACCAATGGTTGTGCCTCTGTGGAGGAGCACCGGATCATCAAGTGGATTACACATACGAAAGGTCACCATGCCATCATTGTTAGGTTTAGACAGCGAAGGGGCACCCAAAAGATGGTATCGATCAGAAAGTTTAGGAACTGCTTCAATGAGACCGATAACAGGTTCAGATGGAAAAGACGTCAAAAAAGCTGGAATGACAACTTCACTATGTCCCTCAATAACAAATGTTTTGGCCGCTCGAACATCCGAAACAATTGGAGGAGAATCTCCCACTGCAAAGAAAACCGTATTCTGCTCCGAAAAGGTCACTTTATGTCCTCTGACGTCGATTATTGCATTAAATTTGTGCAAAAAGTCTCTCCCAAGCACGACGTTATAAGAAAGGTTAGGGACAACAACAGCATCACATACATAGTCAAGGTTTCCAATGGTGACAGAAAATGAAACAGCACCAGTGACGGCTACAGTGTTTCCGTTTGCAGTTTTTATACTTTCGAATTGTTGGTTTTGTGTCATTGAATACTTTGTCCTTAAAACTTCGTTGAAAAATTTATCACTGATTACTGTCACGGCTGCTCCCGTGTCTACGAGCAGTTTAACATGCTGTTGGAGGATAGTTCCCCATATCAAAACATTGGTAAGGTTGGCTAATGAACTGAATGTCTCGGCATTTACAGCTGGACTAATGTGGCCTTTTAAATCTCCCGATGTTAAAATGTTATCATTTTCACACCCAGATCCTTTTTCACCTAAATTGGTTTTGC